>CM061362.1:21521046-22745213 GCA_030867105.1 Liasis olivaceus | reverse complement strand
ACCCTAACCCTAACCCTAACCCTAACCCTAACCCTGATTGGATGGTCGAGGAGGAAGGTAGTCTGTTTCAGGTGCTCCCTTACCTTACTTTTGGTTTTTTGCCTTTTTCTTTGGGTTTTCTTTGTTTTTTCCGGGGTTTTTTTGCTTTTCTGGGTGGGAGGGGGTCTGGGGGGTTCTGAGGGGGGGTTCCCCCCCTCTTTCTTTTCTTTTTCTTCTTCTTTTGGGGGCTTTTGGTTTTCCTTCTCTTTCAGGCATGGAGGGGGAACAGGAGATGGAGGTTGTTCCTTCTTCCTCTTTTTCTTCTTCTTCTTTAGTTGGGTATTCTGGGCGGGGGGGGGGCGAGGGGGGTCGGGGGGGCCGCGGGGGGGGTCTTGCCTGCTGAGCCAGGACTGTTGGGGTCTTTTTCCCAGTCTTTAGTTGCTCCACGTGGGGTTTCTTCCAGCCATGAGGCTTCTTTAGCTGTTCAGCAATTGCTGCTTGTGGAGCAGGCACAGCTGCAGCTCGTTAGTGCTGATTGCAGGTCTTCTCCTGATTATTCAGCTGTGCAGGCTTTGCCTGCTTGTCCTTCCCCTGCTAGTCAGGTACGTGCAGTGGTTGCTAGGGAGGTTTTTTTCCAGGCTTCTTCTGCCTTGGCAGACTGCCAGGCTTCTGTCTCTGCTTCTTCTCTTTCTGTTACTGTGGCTGCTGGCCATACTTCTGAGTTGCCCTGTGGGGATTTGGTTACAGCTGATGCAGCAATGCAGGGGGCAGCGGGGGTTTCTGTTGTTCCTGTTGCTGGGGCTGTTGCCCCTGCGGAGGGAGGCTCTCGGCTGTGGGCCCTTTTGGGTGGCAAGCCGCCAGGTGACGGCTCTTCTTGGAGGGAAGAGGATGGGGGCTTTTTTTGGGATGCGGGGAGTCTAGATCTTCTCCCGCAGGATTCGCCCGCGCCCTCCACGGGGGTTGCCGCTCCCGTGGGAGGTTCGGGGGTCGGGTCGTGGCCCCGGGTCGGACGCCGTGGATCTGAGGGCGACGCTTTGGCTTCTTCCCGGTCGCGGCCGCGCAGTTTGTCGAGGGAGGAGTCACCTTCCTCGTTCGTCGCCCCCGCTTCGCAGAGGATGGGCAGTGCGCCGGATGTCCGCGTGGCGGGCTCCAGGGAGGGTTCCCCTGCCGGTGGCCCGACGTCTCGAGAACAGCGGATCCGGCTGCGATGGGAGTCGGAGTGCGCTCAGCCCCTGTCGTCGTTGGTCGGGCTATTCGTGGAAGGAGAGGAGCTCGGCAGGTTCCGCCTACTCAAGCTGTGGGGCTCCGTGACGGCCCACGTCTGCCTCCCGGACGTGCGTACCCTCAACCTTGCCAAGTACGGGCAGGCGAAGAGTTGGGAGGTGCTGGAGTCGGCGGCGGATGGTGTCCTGCGGGTGCTCTGTGAGGGGCTCCCGGCCAAGGACGTGGCGTGGAGGGAGAGCGCAGCACGCGCCAGATCGCTTACGCTGCAGGCGGTGGAGCGCCTGCTTGTGTCTCGCCGCCCACGTGCTCCGGCGACTTGGCCCGTTTGGCTGGATGAGGGCAGCCTCGTCAGGCTCCTACAGGTAGTGGGTAGGGAGTGGGCGGGAGGGCCGGAGGGGCGGGTGGTCCCTTTGGCTGAGCGGGTGGGGGATGCCTCCTCCCTCCTTTCGGCGGGCGGTTTTCTCACCTGGTTGGACGGTTTGGTGGTTGCGCTTCGCCACCGTTCTCGTATCCTGCGTCAGCGGGGAGTTGTCACCGACCGCCAGCTGGCAGCTGCGGCAGTGTCGGGTGCCGGGTCGGCCGCTGCGGGGGCCACGGCGGGCGCTCCTTGTTCGCAGCCCACGGGCCATGTTGGGGGTCAGATGGAGCGGCCCAGGGGGAGAGAACTGCAGCCTCCGCAGCAGCAGCAGCAGCGGCAGCACCAGCAGCAGCAGCGGCAGCACCAGCAACAGCAGCAGCAGCGGCAGAGGACGCCGCGGCGGGACGGTTCCCCTCCGTCTTCTCCGTCCCATTTGTTGGCAGACCGTTCCCGCAGAGCGCGTGACAGGCAGCTGGAGCGTCATCGACGGCATGACGAGCAGTTGCAGGCTCGCCGTCGCCTGCTTTCTGACGGAGCTTACTCGTTGGCGGGGGCAGAGGCTATGGAGACGGAGGAGGCCGGGCAGGAGAGCGCCGGGGTCGTGGAGGAGGTACGGCTGCAGCCGGCCCTTCGTGTAGTGAGTGCGGAGGCGGCCGTGGGTTTGGACGACGACTCGACTCAGGCGAAGAGGCAGCGCATTGAGTCTCCGGTGCTCCGGGCGCCTGTAGTGGCGGAGCTGGAGGACCCCGGCGAGGGCCCGAGTCGAAGAGTGGATGCCGCGCGGTCGGCGCAGGAGCCTCTCTCTTGTGGTGCCTCGCCCGCGCCAGTGTCGTCGAAGCGGGTGAGTACCTATGCGGCAGTTGCCGGCGCGTGTGCTTCGGGCCCCGCTGGTTTCGAGCACGGGGAGCCGGGTGGGGAGCGGGGCTTCGGCGGTGGTTTGTCGTCGCCTGCGAGTGCCCCGGGAGAGCAGGTCTGGCCTCCAGCGGATAGCGGCGCCTGTGATGGGGACGACATGGAGGATGACCCCCGTCGGCGCTTCGTAGTGCGCTTTCGCTACCGGGGCCAGGATGCCCGTATGGACATTCGGCGCTACGTAGTGAAGGAGCTGCTCCGGGGACAGCTGCGTTTCCCGCGGGGGCGCATCGCGGCCGTGATCCACCCCACGGGGTCCAAGGAGGTGGACGTCTGCCTCACGGACTTCGCGGCCCATCGGGCTTTCTCTGGAGCGTGCCTGGACATGTCCCGCACCAAACCGCACGTGCTTCGGGATTTTGTGTGGCATTCGTTGGTCCGTGAGGACACGCGTGAGGTTCAGGTGAGCTTCCGGACCTCGGTCATCGCCGAGCAGGACGTGGCGACGTGGTTGTCACATTACGTCGTCTTGCGTGCCGGCCCGCAGAAGGTCCTCGATGAGGACGGGATTTGGACGGGCACGTTCCGTGCTCTGGTGACGTTCCCTCCGTTGGGGTCCCGGCGCCTTCCCAAGTTTTTTTACCTGGGAGGAGACAGGGGGGAGACTCGGTATGAGGGGCAACCGGCGGCTTGTTTCAGCTGCGAGGCCTTCGATCACCGTCGTCGAGAGTGTGCGACCCCTCTGTGTGCGAAGTGCGGGGTTCGGGGGCACTTCTCTGGGGCTTGCGTTGCACCCCTGCGGTGCAATTTGTGCCTGCAGGTGGGGCATGTGTTTCTGTGGTGTCCCCAGGCTTTTCACAACAGGTCGGCGGTGAGGTCCCGCAGGGCCGCTCAGATGGCGGAGCGGGGTGCGGAGGCGGCCCGGAGACGTGCAGGAGGAGATCGCCGGGCAGGAGCCGAGGGTCTTGACCCTGTTCTTGGCCCTGACCATGGCACTACACTTGGCCCTGACCATCGCCCTGACCCTAACGCTCGTCCTGACCCTAACCCTAACCCTAGCCCTGATCCTAGCCCTGACCCTAACCTTAACCCTCGCCCTGACCCTCACCCTAACCCTGACCCTAGCCCTGACCCCGCCCCTGCCCCTGACCCTAGCCCTCGCCTTCTTTCTGTCGCTTCTCCTGACCATACCTCTATCCTTGGCCCTGCCCCTACCCATGACCCTAGCCCTGGCCCTAGTCTTTGTTTTCCTTCTCTTTCTTGTTCTCTTCCTCTTCCAGACCCTGGATGCCTTCCCTCCCCAGCTTCTGTCTTTGATGCAGGTTTGCCGAGGAGGGAGGAGTGGGTTCGGTCACGTTCCAAGAAGAAGAGGCACGTGGCAACGGTCGGCGATAGTCGAGAGGAGGGGACGACGTTGGGCGCCTCGCGGAGCAGTGTTGGGCGGCCGGACGAGTCCTCGGCCGCTATTCCCCTGTCCGGGAACCCTTTTGCCCTTTTGGGGGAGGCGTCGGCCACCCCGGAGCGCGCCGTGGCGCCGGAGGTGGCGTCGGTGTCTCTTCCCTCTTCTCCTAGTCCCCTTTGTGGTCCTTTTCCTTTTCCGATTCCTCTTCCTCCTCCTCCCTCTCCTTCTTTCCCGGTGCTTCCCGTTCCTTCTGTTTCTCCTCTGCCGGTTCCTGAGGGCTCGGTTCCGGTGGATCTTCCTCTCGGTTCCTGTCCTCTCAGGGATCGAGTGAGTGATGGCGCCCCGAGGGGTGCGAGCAGGTGAGATTTTTTTTGTTTTATTTCGCGTCCGAGGCCAGCGACGGGCAGCGGGACGGGCGGACTGGTCTTCGCCCGCGCACGCTGCGGGTGCTGTCCTGGAACGTCGGGGGCCTTCGGGGACGGGATCGCCGTGATGAAGTCCTCGAGGCCTTGGCGGGCCTCCCGTTTGATCTGGCCGTCCTCCAGGAGACGGCTTTTGTGTCGGAGCGGCAGAGGGCGGGGGCTCAGCGGTGCTGGAAGGGGGGTCCCTCCTTCTGGAGTTACGGGGAGGAGTCGAGGGCCGGTGTGGGGGTGCTCGCCCGTGCACGGCCTGGGCTGCGCCTCGGCCGATTTGTCGAGCTGGTCCCGGGTAGGCTGGTCCAGCTGGACTTTACGTTGACGGGGCCGTGGTCGAGGGCGGCCGGGGGGAAGGCGGGATGGCCGGTGTTGCGGGTGGCCGGTGGGGCGCCGGGCTTGCCGGCGCGTGGCGCCTGTGCCTTTCGCTTGCTTGGGGTTTACGCCTCGGCGTCCTCGGCAGCTGCCCGTGCGGCCCTGTGGGCCAGGCTGCGGGGGGCCTGCGCCACGTGGAGGGATGTGTTGGTGGCGGCGGATTTCAACAACCGGGCCACGATGTCGGACAGGGTGCCGATTTGCCTAGCGAGCGGTTGCCCCGGGGGGGAGCCGGTGCTCCTGGCCGCCGGGTCACGTCCATCCCCGCCCCTAGCGCCTGAGGAACGGGTGCTGGAGGGGGTCCGGAGGGACCGGGGGCTTGTGGACGCGGCGGTGGCGGCCGCCCCCGGTGCCCTGGGATTCTTTCCGGAGCGGCCTCCCGCGGGGTCGCCCTCGCGCGGCTCGGTGGCGGCTCGCAGTGCAGGAGCTGCGCTGCTGGCTGCGGCAGGTGACGGGAGCCCTCCCCGGCCTCTGCTCACATGCTATTTGGCGGGCACGGCGAGTCGGGTGGACAGGGTGTGGGTCCCGAAGGAGCGGCGGGTGCGTTCCTGCGAGGTCCTCGTGACGCCGTGGTCAGTGCACGGGGTCCTCGCGGTGGAGCTGGAGATCGGCGGATGGGTGGGGCCGAGGCGACCGCCGTGGCGGCTGTCCGCGTCCGCATTGGACGCGGACGGGGCCCTGCGTGAGGAGCTGGGGAGGCTACTGGAGGACCGGGTGTCCTTGGTGGACCTGTACGAGGACGGGCACAGAGGCCTCGAGGCTTGGTGGGAGCGTGTGAAGGTGGACGTTCGCGGGTTCTGCCTCGCCTGGCGCGGGCGCCGGTGCGACACGGCCTTCGGCGAGTACCGTGCCGCGGTTCGCACGTTCGTGGGGTGCCACGCGCGGGTGCGCGAAGGCCGTCCGGTGTCGCTGGAGGACCTGGAGGCGGCCCGCGTGGTGATCGGACGCTTTCACAGAGCCCGTCGCGGGAGGCGCCTCTGGCGGCGTTGGGCGCGAGTCGCGGGCGGCGTGGTGGGCCCGCAGGAGTGGGAGGAGGGGACGGCCGGAGGAGAGGCCAGGCTCGCGGGGGAGGACGTCTCCTTCGTACGTGTCCCCGTGTTCATGGAAGGCCTGCGTGATGATGCGACGGCCCTGCTGCACACGGACGTGAGCGGCATGCTGGGCGTCGTGGAGCGCTATTACGAGCGACTCTTCTCGTGCCGCGGGGACATCGCGGAGGCGGCGTTGGAGGCCTATTTTGCGGCCCTGCCGTCCCCCGGAGGCAGTCTTTCGAGACCGGAGGAGGAGGCCGTGCAGCGCGCCTGTCGGGCGCTGCTCGACCCCATAACCGCGGCTGAAGTGTGCGAGGCGATCGCGCGCGGCGGTCAGTGGCGATCGGCGCCCGGGCCGGACGGCCTGGGGTGGGCCTTTTACCGAGCGTTCGCGCCGGTCTTGGCCGAGCCGCTGGCGGGCCTTTTCAACCGCTGCTACGAGCGGGCCCGGGCGGCAGCGGCGGCGGAGGGGGCGGCGGGGAGCGGGGTGGCGACGGAGACGCCGCGGTCCCCTCCCGTGCGCTTGCCGGCCTCCATGTACCGCTCGGTGTTGCTGTTCTTCGGCAAGCCGGGCGGTCTCGATCCGACCCTGCCCACCAGCTGGCGACCCATTGCCCTCACCAACGTTGACTACCGCGTGCTGGCGCGCGTGCTGTCGGATCGGCTGGCCGGGGCGGTGGCGCCGCTGGTGGTGCGCACGCAGACCAGCGCCGTGCCGGGTCGAGCGTTGCCGGACTCCCTCTGTCTGCTCCGAGAAATCTTTTGGTCGGCGGGCGCAGGGCGATGGGACGGCTTTCTGGTTCAGCTGGACCAGTCGAAGGCTTTCGACCGGGTCCACCACGCCTTCCTGTGGCGTGCGTTGCGCTGGCACGGGGTGCCCGCCGGCTTCGTGGAGCTGGTGCGGGCGTTGTACGCGGAGGCAACGGTGACGCCGCAGGTGAACGGGTGTCGCGGGCGTCCCCTGCCGTTGCGCTCAGGCGTGCGGCAGGGGTGTCCGCTGAGCCCGCTGCTGTACGTCTTGTCGCTCAACGTGGCGCTCAGAGCGGTAGAGGCGGATGGCCGCCTGGGGGGTTTCCCGTGCCCCGTGGGGCGCGCGGGGCGTGCGAGTGGGTCGACGCCTGTGAAGTTCGTGGCCCACGCGGACGATGTGTCCCTGTTGGTGCGATCGCCAGAGGAAGCGGGGGCCGCCTGGGAGGTCTTTCGGGCCTTCGGTAGCGTCTCGGGCGCCCAAGTGAACGCAGGGAAGAGTTGGGTGGTTCAGCTGCGGCGGCCGGAACGGGGCGCGGGGGACGGCTTGCGGCGTTGGCCTCTGGAGGGTTGGTGGGACGGAGGCGAGTCGACGGGCGGGTTGGCGAGCCGGGACGCCGCCGCACGTCCATGCGCGCCGGGCCCTCGGGGGGTCCGCGCGGCCGCGGCCGGCGCCCCTGCGACGGTCCGGCTGCTTGGCGTGCGCTTCGGCCTGGCACCGCACGCCTGGAGGGAGAACTGGGATCGGGCGGCCGAGTGTTGGCAGGCGCGTGTCGCCCGCTGGCGGCAGACGGGTTGGCGGATGGGGGTGTACCACCGCGCCCGCTACGTGGGCACTTACCTGTTCCCCCAGGTGCTCCAGCTGGCGGCAGTGTTTCCTCCGCCGGCGCCTTTCGTGCGGGCCATGACGCCCCTGATCTTCCGATTCCTGTGGGGTGCGGAGCGCTTCCCGCTCGCGAGGGCAGTCGCTCACCAGCCGGTCGCGAGCGGCGGTCTGGCCCTGCCCGAGCTCTCCCTGGCCCTGTGGTCGGTGTTCCTCACCCAGAACTTCGGCGGGGCGTCCGCCTCTCTGGGGGGGAGCGCTGCTTCCGGGGCGCACGGGGCCGTTCGGCGGGCAGCGCGGCGGGTGAGGGTATCTAGTGGAGAAGGGGGTCCTTCTTCTTCTTCCTCCTCCTTTTTCTCTTCCCCCTCCTCCCCGCCCTCTCGGGGACTTTCCCTCTCCCTCTCCGCCTCCTCGGGTTCCGGCGGAGTCGGCCCCCTCTGGGCCTTCTTGTTTCTGGCACACTGGCGCTCCGAGGAGTGGGCCGGCTGCCGGTGGTGGGACGAGGGCCGGCTGGACTTCCGCCTGACGGCGGAGGATCGCCGCCGGCTGCCGAGTTTCCTGGCGGGTCTGCCGGACGCGCTGCGGCGCTACGGCGTGCCCGCCGCCCACTTTGCGGATTCCTTCTGGCCCGGGTCCACCCCCGTTCCCCGGCCCGCGGTCGCCGTTCCGGCGGGCACGGGTGGCGTCGGGAGTGCCGGTGGAGACGCGGCCGAGGAGTCTCGGGTGCGGCGGAGGACGATGCGGCGGGAGGTGTACGAGGAGGCTCTGGAGCGGGCGGTCGTGGGGCCGTGGCGCATGGCCCACGGGCGAGTGCCCGGGGGCGGGGAGGGGAACGCCCGGTCGGATGAGGGGGCCGACCCTCGCCTGGAGGCTTTTCGCGACCGGCGGGTGCCCTATCGGTTGTGGGAGGTGAGATGGCGGTTCTTTCACGGCGTGCCCGCTGAGGTGGCGGTGGCGGCGCGGCCCTGGAGGAGAGGGGAGGCGCGCCTCTGCCCGCGCGCCCTCTGCCGCGGGGAGGCCGTGGCTAGAGGCGTCTCCGTAGAGGATACCGTCGCGCACTTCGCGCGGCACTGTGCGGTGGCGCGTGTGGTGTGGGTTGCCGTTGCGAGGATCCTCGATTGGCCGGACCTCCTGCGGCAGCCGTGGGAGGCGATCGTGTCCGGTGCGGAGCCGACGGCGCTGGTCCCTCCCCTGCGAGGCCCGCGGGTGCGGACGGGCGCGCCTTCCCGCCCTCCTCCGCCTTCACCTTCCGTCCCGGGGGCGGCGGTCCGGGATCGGCGGGGGGCGGGCAGGGACCTCGCCTCTCTGAGGAACACGAGGAGTGATCGGGACACCGGGCACGCCGAGGAGCAGCGGCACTCGTGGCGGCGGTGGCGGGACCCGAGACGGACGGGACTTTGTCTCCGACGCCAGGGGAGTGTCGGCGGTCGCCTCGCGGCGGGCCGGCGGCAGGCGGAGGAGGAGCGGATGGTGCCGGATGCGGTGGCGGCGGAGGCGGCGGAGGCCGGTCTTTCCGGCGTTCGCGTGGCCGCGGATACGAACGACGACAACGCCGGGCCTAGGTTTTGGGACGTGCTGTGGAGCACCGTCCGCCTGCTGAACTACGTCGTCCTGGCGGTGCTCCTGGTGGAGAGGAGGCGGGAGTTGCCCCGGGAGAGGAGGCGAGGTGTCGCCTCTCCGGATTGGTCGGCGGCTCGCTTGGCCGAGGACGTCGTGGCGCGCCTGGATGTCATCTGTGCGGCGGAGCGGGATCGTTGGCCGGCCGAGCGCTGGAGGCGACTCTGGCCGTGGAGGTCGGCGACGGTCACCCCGCCCATCACGTGAGGCGTTCGACAGCAGAGAGTGGGACTGCGGAGCGGGTCTGGCAGCAGCAACGTCTCTCTGTGGACTTTGTTTTCTGGACTTCGGCGGCTGGGCGCGGGATCGGTCCCTGCCGCATGGATGTGGCCGCCCATTTGGGTTTTCCACCTGCACCTGTTCCTCCTCCTACTTTTCCTCCTCCTCCTCCTCCTGTTTCTCCTCCTCCTCCTCCTCCCTTGGCCTTTTATTGGTGTTTCGGGGTGGGGTTCTGGGGGAGGGTGGGGGGGTGGATGGGTGGCGTGAGGGTGTGGAGGGTGTGATGGGTGGTTGGTGGGTGGTTTGGTTTTCTGTAGTCGTCGTTTTCACGATGTATGTTTTGTGTGTGGCCCTGCCTCCTGTATAGGGGAGGTTTGGGTTTCTTGTAGAAGGGTTTTATTTTCTAATAAAAAAAGGTGTGTTGACCTAAAAAAAAGGTGTGTTGACCTAACCCTAACCCTAACCCTAACCCTAACCCTAACCCTAACCCTAACCCTAACCCTAACCCTAACCCTAACCCTCGCCTTCCGCCTCTCAGCGGCGGCCCGGCGGCGCCTGCCCGGTTTTCTCGCAGGCCTGCCCGAGGCGCTGCGGCGCTTCGGGATCCCGGCCGCCCACTTCCGGGAGTCGTTCTGGGCCCGGCCTGTGCCGCGGCCGCCCCCCTCTCCTCCACCTAGCACGGGGTCCAGGGACGGCCGAGCAGGCGCGGGCGGGCGAGCGGAGTCCGGAGGCGCTGGCGGCGGCGGTGGCAGTGGGGCAGACGAGTCCCGTGTGCGTCGGCGCACGATGCGGGCTGAAGTGTACTGGGAGGCCCTGGAGCGGGCGGTCGTGGGGCCGTGGAGGGCGGCGCGAGACCGGCGGCTCCTCCAGGATGGAGGTGTTGTGGGTCCGGGGGTTGGGGAGGGCGCGGCCACGCCGGAGAGCGGGCCCGACCCGCGCCTGGAGCCGTTCCGCGACCGTCGCGTACCTTACTCCCTGTGGGAGGTCCGGTGGCGCTTCTTCCACTGGGTCCCTGGGGAGGTGGCGGTGGCGGCGCGGCCCTGGCGGATGGGCGAGGCACGCTTGTGTCCGCGCGCCTTGTGCCGGCGGGATGCCCTAGCGCGCGGAGTGGTGCTGGAAGACTCGGTCGCCCACTTTGCGGTGGAGTGTTGCGTCGCACGTGCCGTGTGGGCAGCAGTCGCGGGGGCCCTCGACTGGCCGGACCTCCTCAGGCAGCCCTGGGAGGCAGTAGTGTCGGGCGTTCAGCCGGCCGCGCTGGACCCTCCACTTCACGGCCCGTGCGTGCGGTGCCAGCAGCCGGCCGCGGGCGCCTCCGCCCCTTCTGTTCCTGCTCCCCCTTCTCCTTCTCTTTCAGGGTCAAAGCCTGGGGATCGCGCTACACCGGCACGAGGGGCTGCTGGCTTCATGTCCCCAGTCAGGGGGGTCAAGGAGGCGGCGGAGGAGGCGGCGGCCGGAGAGGGGAGCCGGCGGCGCACAGAGCATGCCACTCGGGACCGCGTTTCCAGAGGAGGCAGGCGCGCTCTCCATAGGGCCCGCCCCTTTCCCGAATGGGCCGTTGCAGCATCCCGGACGTGTGGGCGCCAGCGCAGGCCGCAGCCGGCGCAGCCACAGCGTGGGTCCGGGACGGCGGCTGAGGAAGGCGGCGCCGGAGCGGCCGGACGGTCGTGGACGGCGCTGGAGATGACGGCCGCGGCCACAGCCAGCCCCTCGCCGCAGGATGAGCTCCCGGCAGATGGTAGTGGTGGCGGCGGCGGAGCACGATTCTGGGTGGTGCCCTGGAGCACCGTCCGGCTGCTGAACTACGTGGTGCCGGCGGTGCTCCAGGCGGAGCGGCGGCGGGAGCTGCCTCGGGAGCGGCAGCGGGGGGTGTCTCGCCGGACTGGTCGGCCTCCCGGGCGGCGGATGTCGTGGCCCGCCTGGACGTCATCTGCGCGGCGGAGCGGGGCCGCGTGCCCGGAGAGCGGTGGCGCCGCCTCTGGCCATGGAAGTCTTCCTCCGGCACGCCGCCCATTACCTGAGCAGGAGCGGGCCCCGCGTGGACTTGTGACTTGGGGCTCTGTGGAGCTGGGGCCTTGGCCCAGGACGCGGCCTGTTTCTTTTTGTCCCGCACTTCTCTCCTCCCGGGTTTTTTTCTCCTCCTCCTCCTCCTCCTCCTCCTCTTGCTCCTCCTCTTCCCTTCCACTGAAGCGCCCCGTAGGGGTCGGGTGGGCGGTTAGTGTGGGGTGAGCGGGGTGGGTGAGGGTTTCTGTTAGGGTTCTGCGGGAGACCAAGGAGGTGCGGGTGGTGTTTCATTTTCGGTGGTGGTGGTTTCGGTGGGATTTTGCCAGTGGGGGAGGGGGTGGCGGGTGGGAGTTGGCATGTGTCTTGTTATACCTGTTTTTGTTGTATTTTCAGTGTTGCCCGGCCCCCCGTTTAGGAGGGGTTCGGGTTGATGTAGAAGGGTTTATTTCAATAAAAAAAGTGTTTCCCCTAAAAAAGTGTTTCCCCTAACCCTAACACTAACCCTAACCCTAACCCTAACCCTTAACCCTTAACCCTTAACCCTTAACCCCAACCCCAACCCCAACCCCAACCCCAACCCTCCTATTGGGAGGGGGGCGAGGGCGGTGGCGAGCCCAGCGAGGTGGGCCGCACGGTGGCGCTCTTGCGCCGTACACTGCGCAGGGAGGTGTATGAGGAGGGGCTGGAGCGAGCGGTGCTGTGGGAGTGGCGGGAGATGTGCCGCAGGCGAGTGGCAGAGGGGCAGCTGCAGGCCCACCTGGCGCGCCCAGCGGGGCCCCTGGAGCCCTTTACAGACCGCCGCCTGCCCTACCTATATTGGGAGGCATGCTGGCGGTTCTACCACCTGGTGCCCAGGGAGCAGGTGGCACAGCCGTGGGCGCGGGGCGCGGAGCACCTATGTCCGCATGCAATATGCGCGCAGGCTGCGGCGCTCGGCGATGGCGCCCCCCCCGCCAGAGGACACCGTCTGACACCTCGTCGCCAACTGCCCGGCGGCGAGTGCGCTCTGGGAGGCAGTGGCAAGGACATTCGGGCGGCCGGAGCTCACTCACCAGCACTGGCTGGCGGTGGTCTCGGGGCTGGAAGAGTATGCGGCGCTCCCCCAGAGTCCGGCTCCAAGCGTTGCTCCTTCCACTCGGGTGCTTCTTCCTCCCCCTCCTAGTCCTCCCCCTCCCGTCTCCCCTCTGCCACGGATCGGTGACCCTCCCTTCCCTTCCCCTTGCCCGCCCCCTACCCCTACGCCCTCTCTTCCTTTCGCAGGTGCCGCGGGGCGGAGCGGGCACCGACCGGGTGCGTCCCCCGCGGTGGAGGCCAGACGCATCGGGTGCGGAGGTCGTGGAGGAGACGGCAGCGGCGGCAGCGACGACGGCAGCGGCGGCAACGGCGCAGCGGGTCGTGTCGGAGGCAGAGGGGTCGGCGGCTCAGTCGGTGCTGTGGTTCGGCCGGAGGCCGGCGGACGCCCTCTGGGAGACGCCGCGGATTGTGGGGTGACGCCATCGGCACAGGTGGCGAGGAGAGGGCAGCAGCGGCAGCAGAAGCGGTGGGTGCTCCCGGCCCTTCCGTGGACGACTCGCCGCCTGATCAACACCGTCGTCCTCCACGTCCTGTGCCTCCTGCGTACCCATCTGCGGGTGGAGCGTGGCGGAGGCGAGCTCCCGCTGTACTTGGCCGACCGGGAGGCCGCGGACATCACGGATCGGGTGGCCTGGATCCGGGAGTCGGAGAGGGGTCGCCTCCCGGAGGAGCGTTGGCAGCGGCTCTGGCCGTGGCGTGAGCGGGCTCCCTCGCCGGCGCCCATCACCTAGTTGCCAGAGGCAGAGCCGGACTTAGGGTTAGGGTTTATCGTTTTATTGTATTTTTATGAGCCCGGCCACCTGTTTTTAGGGGCGGGCCGGAGGTCTCTGTAGGAGGGTTTTAATTTATCAAAAATGTGTTTCCTAAAATAAATGTCTGTTTCCTAACCCTAACCCTAATGTCTGTTCCCTGACCCTGACCCTCACCCTCACCCTCACCCTCCGTTTAGGAGGGGTTCGGGTTCCTGTAGTAGGGTTTTTCGTTTCAATAAAAAAAGTGTTTCACCTAACCCTAACACTAACCCAACCCTAACCCTAACCCGGAGGCGATGGCGGTGGCGGCGGCGGACACAGCGGCTCGGCGGCGCTTGCCCCCGTTGCCCTGGTCGAGACACCTCATCGGCTACATCGTGCTGCACATCCTCTGCCTGCTCCGCACGCTGCACCTGCGGCTGGAGCGCAGCGGCGGGACACTGCCACCGGACTGGGCCGAGCGGGAGGCGGAGCGCGTTGTCGACCGCCTCGCATGGATCCGCGAGGCAGAGCGGGGGCGCATGCCAGGAGAGTGGCGGCGGTGCCCGTGGCCTGGCGGGAGTGGGCCCCGAGCCCACGGACTCCACCACGGTGACTTTCGGGGAGGCCCATGGGGGCCAGGACTTGGGCCGGGCCATCATTTCGGACTCGGGGGCCGAGGCGGCCGGACTCTTTTTTTCCGGGGGAGGGCGGGCGTCGGCCCTTCTCCAGTTGGGAGTGTTTGTTTTTTTGTCTTTTGCTTTGTATATGTATGAGGCCGACCGCCCATTTTTAGGGGTGAGCCAGGGTTATCTGTAGGGCTTTTATAAATAAAAAATTGTCTGTTGACCTAACCCCCCCAACCCCAACCCCCAACCGCCTTTGGCCCTGGACTGCGGCTCGGCCAACGGGCTGATCATGTGACGGGCCGCCGGCTGGCCACGGACTGCTGTTCTTCTGGCCGCGGGACTTTCTCGCCCCCGCGGTGGACCATGGGCTCTCCCATTTGGTGGTGGTGGCTTTTTTCTTTTCCCTCTGTTTTTCAGTTTCCTTTTGATTGTTTCCGAATGAGCCTGGCTTCCTGGTTTTAGGGGAGGTCAGTTGACCTTGTAGAAAGGTTTACGTTTTATTAATAAAAAATTGTGTTATCCTAAAAATTGTGTTATCCTAACCCTGACCCTGACCCAACCCCAAACCCCAAACTCAACCCCAAAGGTGTTGCCTATAAAAAAGGGTGTATTGCCTAACCTTAACCCCAACCCCCTAACCCCCAACCCTAACCGTCCCCAGGGCCTGCCACTTAGCCAAGGAAGGCACTGGCCCGTGGACTTTGGGCCCCAGACTGGCAGGACTTTCACAGCAGAGGGTGGACTGCCAGTTGCCAGTAGTTTGTTTCTGCTTTCTGTTTTCTCCAGTCAGAGGGGTTTTTGTTTTTCTTTCTTACTTCTATTGTATTATTATGAGCCCGGCCATCCGTTTTTATGGTATGGCCGGTGGACGATGTAGAAGGGTTTTATCAATAAAAAAAACTTGTTTCCTAACCCTAACCCTCACCCTCTAACCCTAACCCCCTAACCCTAACCCTCTAACCCCCCAACCCCAACTTGTGAGAATTTCTGGCTCGCCTAGGAGATGCGGAAGGACCCGTCTCAGGATCTGCGCTCCTTGGCCGCCAACAGGAGGATCAGGATGGGTCTCCCATCACAGGAGGACCGCCGTCCCCCGAGGGCTTAGCTCCAAACACTACCACAGGTGACCATCATGCTATTGGCTAGTTTGCCAACATGCAGGTTAGGGTTAGGAAATAACTTTTATTATTTAAAATGGGTTCATACTACAAAATTCAAACAGAAGCACTGCAAGGAGTCAGTCCATCCATGAGGTAAAATTACAAAGGAAAAGCAAGACAGACAAGGAATAGATGATCAAAATGTTCATTGTCAAAGAAAGAAAACCCTGAAGACCAGGCACCAAGGCCCACCCTCTCCCATTGCCCAGGCCCGCTATGTACCCTAGCCCGCCCCTTATCCCTCCCCTCATGATGCCTTGATCACTGTGTAAAAACTTAATACCATAACTGGTCCAAAGCAACAGTTCAGTTCTCAAAAGGGGGCATGCCACCACCATCACTGAAATTTCTCCTGAGATAACCTTTGACAGTTGGCCTTAATATAGGTGGGCTTGACCCAGAGGTCCTCGATGGCTTGTTCCACCTCCTCCTCCATCTTACGCTGAAGCCAAGGGAGATACCTCCAGGCTCAGAGGGACATCGGGAGAAGCGGCCACTGAGTGAGCAGCGTGAAGAGGAAGAGGAGGGGGGCCACTTAACCACTGCCCAAGCCGAGAGAAGTTTCCTGGTCGGTGACCCTGACGACAGGGGAGCATGAGACCAATACGGTCCAGGTCCTGATAGCAGTGGTCTCGTCGGAGGCCGAAGAAGCCAGACCAAATGACGTGCCGCCAAGAGCCTCCGACAGCAAAAGGAAGACAAGACGGCTGTCACCAACATCCACAATCGCACCGCTGACCAGGGCAGGGCCCCACAAAAGTCCAGTGGAACGGCCTGGGAGCGATAATCCGCTCCCGTCCACCGGGGCTGTGATCAAAAAGGCATGGTCGCCGGTAACCCCGTCGACGATTGCTCCCGACGCTCCAGCCTAAGTCCTCAGTACTTTCCGGGAAGGAGAAAACAGCTTTCTCTTCCAGAGTTCCCAGACGGTGGAAGGCGGTCCCTAGAGACGCTCTCCTTCCCACTCCTGCAGCATTCAGCAAGACGATAAAACTACTTTTCCCTCTGCCGAGCTTTTAATTCGTAATTTATTACCACATTTATTTTACGCTTGACGTTAACTGCAGCAATGCCTTAGCTTAGAATTTGCCATTGTTTCGGTACTAATTTAAGCTGCCTTGATGATTGAATAAATAGAAAATGTTATTTTGGTTGGCATTAAGGGAGTTTATAGCTACATTTACTATTTAGTGAGGTTTATGTTTAAATTAATGGTTAGTATTAGAGTTATTAGGGCTAAGTTTTACGTTCACTGCTAGTTTAGAGACTGGCACGTTTAGTTATTAAAATCTTTTAAGTCTACCTGACCTTTCTATTTCTTCTACCATCAAGGCACTCTTAGAACAGTAAAGAACGAAGAAAAATACAAGCTAAAACATTCGTATGCTTAAATCAGAAGTAAACGGTGGAACAAATTAAGAATTCAGCCTTAGCATACATGGCTTTTTTACCACATTCCTAAGTACTGGGAAGGGGTCAAAGAGCACACCCCCCAGAGATCACCTTACACAGCCCAGGAGCCACCAAAGAGAAAGCCCTTTCCGGCGTACCACAGAGTCCCGCTTCTGGCAACGAGGCACCTTCAAAAGGGCCTATCCCGCTGGGCACGTTCAAAGCGGAGCAGGCAGTTTGGAGGGAGTCAGGTGCCAAGCCATTAAGGCCTTCGGAGGACAATACCGGGATCTTCTCTTCTCCCTGGAAGGCCACGGGTAGCCAGTGCAAACTCTCAGGAAAGCTATCAAACGGAACCTAACCTTGCGCTGGTCAGCATCCGAGCTGCTGCAGTTTGCGTGAGTTACAATTACCGGTTTGAACAATGGACAATTGTACGGCGCATTCTTTTAATCAAGAGGGGTCGTAACTTAGGTGTGGATAACCGAAGCTAAGTCCATCCAGTTGACGAAGGGTCACAGTCACGTACTAGTGGCTTTTGTGTAAAAGTGCTTCTTCATGTAGCTGCCGTTTGGATAAGCGTCACTCAATGCTTCCTTCCGTCTCGATGCAGAGAAGCTGACGTACGCGTGTCGAATGTGGTGGTGCTATCGGCTCCATATCCATGTTATTGCAGTAAAGCGTGGCCTGCCCGTGTACCAGAATCTCATGACGCTCTTTGCCATGGCACTGAAGTGAAGACATAATTTATACTACATTCCCAATTGGCCACTCTATCAAAAAAAGAGAATCGAGTTAGTTGGATTTAAGTCGTTCTCAATCCTGGCTCCTAGCACTCAATGCGTAATTTCATACATGCACACAAACCAAATATTTAAGTCTAGGTTCTAGAGTTTTGCTCAACATTGACGTCAACCTGACAGGTCTTGCACTTACCCAACTCTTGCCCCCGCCCACCCTTTTTGAAGACAGAAACAACGACTGACCTTCCTCGGTCCTCCACCACTACACCTGTCCTCCAAGGATGACCGCCAATGACAGGAAAGGCATCCAGAGTGACCTCCGCAAGCTACAGGAGGAGGGAACTGGGCGGTGCTAGACAACCTGCACAACAAACATCTAATGTAACCCCAGACCAAATAGCCTCTCGAGTCGTATCGCTCTCCAAAGCTCCAAGGGTGAAAGAACGCTCCATCTTTATCAAGAAAGCACTCTCAGCATTTTGGCAGTTGGGACGAATGCGCCCCGAGATTTCCTGCCCCTTCTCCACAGAGGAAACCGATACTGCCATTCGCAGTCTGAAATGTGGTAAAAGCACCAGGTTTTGATGGTACCCGTCCAGAATTCCTGGTAAATTTTGGGAGGCGTACGCAAATCTGGATCGGTAAATTCCTTTCGGACACTGTTTCCACCAGACGCCTCCCATTGGAATTCAAAAAGCTAGAGTAATATCACTTTTAAAACCCGGTAAATCGCAAGATAGTTACCGCCCAATCGCGCTTTTGAATTCTTGCTACAAACGTTTGCAGAGATTAATTATAAATAGAATAGGACCTATAATAGACAAACACGCGCCTGTGGAACAAGCTGGCTTTTGAGACAACCAAAGCAGTGTAGACCAAGTGCTCAGTTTAACAGGCTATATCGAAGCGGGATTTCACCGAGGCTTAAAAACTACAGCCGCGTTTGTAGATTTGACGGCAACATACGATACAGCTCAGAAGGATGGACCGTTATACAAATTGCACCACATTATCCCCTGTAAAAATCTTTCTTGACTAATTAATAACATGCTGAGTGATAGATCCTTTCAGATTATAATGGGGGACAACACAAGTAGGGTAAGAAGATTAAATAATGGCCTCCCGCAAGATTCTGTAGCGGCACCTACATTATTTAACTTATACATATCAGATACGTCAGTGACAAGGGGACGCAAATTTGGATACGCTGATGATTTGGCCATAGCGGTGCAAGAAAAACACACGGAGGCGGCAGACAGCCTCCTCTCAAAAGATCTCAACGTCCTGGGAAAATTTTTTACTGATTGGAGGCTTACTCCCAGTGTTAGTAAAATGGTGAATACGCATTTCCAGCTTAATAATAAACTAGCAAATAAAGCCCCGAAGGTTTACCTGAGCAACTTACTTCCCTACAACCCTTATCCAAAATACCTCGGGGTAATATTGGGTCGGACTCTTTCTTATAAGATACGTTTAGAGAACCTGGCCGCAAAAATTAATACTAGGAACGACATACTCCGGAAATTAGGCGGAACAAAATGGGGAGCTTCGGCTGCCACCCTTAGGACATCGGCACTAGGGTCGCTCTACTCCACGGCAGAATACCATGCCCCTGTATGGCTTAACAGCTGCCACGCTAGCAAGACAGATGCCACCACGAGGATTATAACCGGATGTATTAAAACCCCTCCCACCCGTCGGCTTCCCATTCCGAGCCATATAGCGCCGCCAGTTTTGCAAAGGCAAGATGCGCTAGTGAGAGAATATAGAAAAATCACAAACAAGCCACTTCTTCCGATGCACGCTAACCCTCCCTGCTTATCACTTGGAAGGCTTAAATCTAGGAAGCCCCCGCTGAGACTTGCACAACATCCGCATAACAAATTCAACATCGACTCCCAGTGGAAAATTAAATGGGTCGATGAACACCCAGATACAGGAAGACATATAGATGACCCTACGTAAAGGTGCCAGTTGAATAGGATTCGCACCTTACGTGGCGTCTGCCAGGATTCACTACATAAATGGGGTATCGCATCGTCGCCTCAGCGTGACTGCAGGGCCGCACGTCAAACTATACATCACGTTGCGATCGGCTGTAAGCTGAGGGTATATAATGGCCCAATATCTGACTTTTTTATATATAAATGATGCCGCGCTTCAATTTCAATTCATTTATATAAATGATGCTGCCCAGCATGAAGACAGAGACACAAATGAATTATTCACAAGAACACAAGAGGTTTCCCTCGGTATATCAGTCGCTCTTCCTTCCTCTGCTACCCAAGACCATCCCAACACCTACAAAGCCAACATTCCTCCCACATTTTGAGAGGCTGAGCACTTTGCTCAGACTTTTCACAACCAGCTAAACGATCCCGTTTCCTTCCTTACAACGCACATCCTTCTCAAACACATTACATCCAATTATTTGTACTTCTCCTTAACGCCTTAAGGTATAAAGGAGTGATTGCCAAACATGGATCAATCGTTCATAGTACATAAGATCTAATAATAAAAACAAATAGGACAAAAATCCTTATACCCAAAAAAAAGCATTTCCCCATACAACATTCTGCTTTCTCCTCTCAGCCATACGCAAGGCTAAGAAATAACAGCCCCTCAATTCCAACCAGCAGTTTCCAAGTTGGCACCCAGCAGAGGCAAATTAGGCAGTACTTGTCTGCTGGGGTCAGACAGGCCTGCAAAATACAAAGCAATGGTCAGTTACCTTTTACTTTCTTTAGCTATTATGGCTTACGTCCCACTCCACGAGACTCAGGAGCTTAGGCTGCCTTTTTACAATAAAAGGATTAAAATAAAAACACACACAATAAACTGACAAATGTACAGGAAGAAACAGCTAAGGTCACTGCACACAAAAAAGTCCAAATACAACCTAGAGTGGGGTTTCAACTGACACTAGACCCGCCACCCAGGAAGTTCTGAAAAAGCCAGGTTTTAACAGTTCTCCAACAGTACACCAATCCATTCATTCTACACAAGTATCACTGGGAGACCAAGAACTCTCTCACTGGTTCAAAACTTGCCTGCACATTGCTCTGCAAACACAGAATCAGCGGAAAGAACAGCTGATTTGAACTTGAAACTTCATAAAATTCCAGGAAGCATGGCAGCCATTGGACAACGCTTCTCCCAAAAAACACTTACGCATCTGCACATTTCTGGTCTCATCTTCAGGGATGGAAGGCGCAAGTAAGGCATCGCTGGGAAGGTGGCAGAATCAGGAGAAGTCTCCATCAAGTTCAGGGACTGATGACATTAGGACAATGGCAGCCAAGTCAAAGAAAGGAAGAACGGCGTAAGACAGGCGGTGCCGCCGCCACCAAGGGACAGAGAGCGGCAAGGTCCCACAGTCAACACCCTGCAGGGGCCACGCCAAGAGCAAGGGAGGCAGGCGCTGGCAAGGCTGGACCGGCGGGTAGGCAACGCGCTGGCAGGATCCAACGGGCGCGCCAGCAGCAAGCGAAAGCGAGAATGTCGAAGGCGAACCAAACCGAGGGAAGGAAGGCAGGGGCAGGGAAGACCAGATGGGTAGGCTGGCACCAAGAAAAAGCGACAGTGGCAACCGAGTCAAGGAAAGGAAGAAAGGTGTAAGACAGGCGATGGCACCTCCGCTGCCAAGGGACAGAGAGCGGCAAGGTCTGACAGTCAATGCCCTGTGGGGGCCACGCCAAGAGCAAGGGAGACAGGCGCTGGCAAGGCTGGACCGGCGGGTAGGCAGCGTGCTGACAGGATCCGACAGGTTCGCCGGCGGCAAGCGAAAGCGAGAATGTCGACGGCGAACCAAACCGAGGGAGGGAAGGCAGGGGCAGGGAATACCAGATAAGCAATGGGCTCCAACAACAAATGGAGAGTCAAGGAGGCAAAGCGCCAGCCATGTCAGGCACTCAGCCCATTAAGACAGGGCGGCAGAATCAAGGGAGGAGCGACCTGAAGCGGTCAGACAGGTAGGTCGGTAGCAAGTTCAGGGGGCAGTCGAGGCAGGAGAAAAAGCGCAGTCAACTTGACACAGTGGAATTATTACAGAATCATTGATAATTATTACAGTTGTTATCATTACCAGGACCCCAACATACAACATAACAAAACAACTGACAAAAAAGCTTGGACATCTCACAGAGGACAGTGAATATTCTATCAACTCCCCACTACTGTACTTCCAGAAAATCAAAGACCTAAAAATTGGCAAAGATGAAATTATGGTTTCATCTGATGTCATTGCACCCTTTACATCCATAGACCCGAGAACTAGCAAAAGAATCCACGGCAGCAGTACTACACAACATGCCCGGCCTACCCCAACACACTAAGATTAAAATACCCAGAATCACAGACCTCATCAACTTTTGCATCGCTACTTATTTTCAGTTTGACGGACAAATATACCAAGAAATCAGAGGCACACCCATGGGACCACCACTCTCAGGATTCATAGCAGAGATCGCAACGTAGCATCTAAAAATTATAGCACTTCCACACATACAACCAAAAGTACGGATCCGGTACATAGACACCTTTGTCGTAACAAAAAAGGAACAACTAGAGAAGACACACGAAACCATCGACAACATCTTCAAAGGAATAAAATTCACAAGGAAGAAGAAAACAACACCACACTACCCTTCCTGGATATCCACATCAGCAGAGAAAATGATGGCAAATTAGAAAAACAAGTCCATCGAAAAACCGCTCACCCTTAACCAAGTGCTCCGTTACCAAAGTAACATCCCAACCTCCCACAAGAGGAGCTGCGTAAGAACTTTATTCAGATGAGCACAAACCCACCGCAGCAACCCAGAATGCCAGAAAAAAAAAAAAGAGACCTACACGACATTTTCCAACAGAACAGATACCCACACAACGTTATCAGAAAGTACCCGACCGCTCACCCCACAACACAACCAACACAAGTTATGAAAAGAACAACACTGCCATACTTCAGAAATCTCAGAAACAACAACAGACTACTACAACCACGTGGCATCTCTGTAGCACATAAACCAGCTGAAACCCTCCAGAACCTCTTAAGCAAGCCAAGAGACCCAGCAGCCCAAGAAGAAAAAACAGGAGTCATCTACGACATACATCGTAAGGACCGTAACAGCCGTTACGTAGAACAGACGGGCAGAGCTCTAGCAGAGCGCATCCACGAACACCAACTAGCGGTCAGAAAACACAATGAAAGCTCCTCAATCTCACAACCCGTGGACAGACTTACCCAGAGTTTCAACTGCAGAACCGTCAGCATCTTAGACCAAGCTGAATTCATAAATGCGAGGGAATTCCTGGAAGCTTGGCATTCAGACAAGTCAGCCATCGACAGGCACAGAGATAAACCAAATGACACACCACTCAAAAGAGATGGTAAGAAAGCTAAGAAGGAAACAAAAAAGACCAGAACATATCCTCTGCAGCAGCCAACACCCAGATAAGCAGGGTTGGCCACCAGGATTAACACCAGACAAACAATCAAGCAGTAAACAGCTTAATCTAGGAACTACCAAGAAAAAACAACACCCCCTCCAACACCGACAGGGCAAGCTACTGTACATAAACAGAGCGAACCCCACTCCCTTCTAGTACTGAAGATGTTACCTAGTCAGGTAACGGAGCGTCTGCAAGAAGACAACCAAGCTATGTATACTCTATTCTATCGGTACAATCCAGTCAGTTTAAAGACAATGTAAAGTAAAGCACCATCAATACCCATTTTTTAAATCAGTTAAAACACTGTTTTCATGATTTTCAGCGGGTCCTGGAAGGCTGCAACACATCATCCTAGCATAACCAGCAAGGAGAAGTTAATTTTAGGCTTTTACCAGCAAGTGACTTGCAACGAAGAAACAGATCGGTTCGGCTCGAGAAGCCATCGTGGCTACCACCCAGGCTTCCTTGGGCCAGCTGCGACCTCCGAAGAGGGGAGGCCACCCGCTCTCCTTCCCCTGCACTGGCCAGGTACAGCCTCCCCCCACGTCCCCACCCACCGGTTAGCTCCCAAGCCTTACTCTAGTCTCCTTACACCATCTTCCTAAAACCCCAGGCCGCCAAAGACCGCTACCAAGTCCAAGCTCGGTCTCTCTCTCTCAGCGTTCCTTCGCGCAGGAGACGTTTCCTTTATCCCAGGAACATGGAGATGCGATTTCTTCTGAGCGGGAGGGCTCCGGATGGGTAGATTCACCTTCCCGGTCCTGGAAAGAACAAAAAACAGTTAATTCCAGTTTTTCTCACAAGGAATACAGAAAATAAGCTCAACAATGCAACAGCTCAGCCTCCTCTCTTAGCTTGCTACTGGGCAGAGCATCCCCTCCACGCCGCCCGTGTCCACGCTGTAAACGCACACGGCCTCATCAGAGCAAGCAGAGACTGCCCTTCCATCATCGGCCACGAATACGGGGAGGGCGGCTACGACAGAATAAGGGACTGGGAGAGCCGCTTTCGAAACAATGGAAGACTCCCACTACGGGGGCTAGTTGCGTGGTCTCACTTAACGTGACTCACACACAATGGTGCACCTCAAGGAACAAAGCGTGGCCCGTTAACCGTCATAACATGCTTTCTGACAAGGAGGAGTGTAGAGCTGGCCTATTAATGGTCTGGGGGGAGGCAGAAGTGGTAGAGAATTCACTGGGAACAGCCAATGTCACTACATCGATGCAAATTCTCAGCTGCCCATTTAAGAACTAGGGCAAGGTTTAAGAAACAAGTGGAACAAATACCCATCCAACTTCTCATATTTCAAATGCCCAGGGAAAAAGCCCACCAAAACATATAGAGGGTGACAGGGAAATAAATATAAACTTAACACCAAGTAGAAACAAACGAGATTTTGGCCGTAGATACCCACAAGTAGCATCAGCAAATGCTTTTTACAGAGCTCGGCCAGAAGATCCAGGTAGAACGCCGTCCTCGCAAGATCCTCGGCGTTTGTTCAGGAGGTCCAAACAGAGAAGGGTCCACCCGCCGCCTCTCCGAACCAAACGAATCGCTTCTCCGGCCAGCCGCCCTCCGTCACCCTGCCGTAGTCAGCACCGGATGACGAAGCCTTCGCAAACTCGGTCAGGAGATACTCCAAGGTAGAGTTTGTCCTTCCGGGCCATGATCCGAAAGACAAAGGCCTCTCGCCAGCAGCCTTGCATCGGACTGGGCCGCGCCCTCCCGATTAGCCACCTCCTCAACATTGGCACAACCGCAAGAGACTGCAGAGATTCGATCTTCCGGTGGTTTGAGCGCGCTGGTTTTAAATGTCGCGTGATTTGGTCCTACACAATAGCGTAGGCACTCTTCCTAGGATCACCGGCCACAGAGATGGCATCAAGAAGAATAAAGCTAGATGCAGAAGCCAGCAAGCTGTCAGTGTGCTCCATATATGGAAAATCTGTAGCCTAGCCTGGAAAGATCCAGAGAGGCTCAAGTTTGCAGGAAAGCAGAGAACAGCTAATTAAAAGACCCGTCCAGAAAACAGACATGAGGGTCCTGTGCCGAGCAGGGGAAGATGATCTGTTTAGTCTCGGTTGCCTAAAGCTCCCCCGGCTTCCAGGGAATGAAGTCTATCCTCACTTTATGCTGCTTCAGATCCTCCCTTCAGGCATCCTTACCCCTTTGCCTTCTCCTGGCCAGGAGAGAAGACGATGCATCCGTGGGCGCTCGAGGTGTCATCTTCCAGCATCAACCAGAGAACTGGGACAGAGAAGGGTAACAAAGTTTGAAGATCAATATACTCCAGACACAAACTACTTAAACCTCTACAGTGGACCCAGTTTGTACAATCAAAAAACAAAATCAGCAAGAGGCTTAATCTTACCAATACAGGCACAATTTTAGGCGCATAAACAAGGAGTTCTAGACACAAAGCGCGAGAGCTTAACTTCATCATTACCAGTTGCCTTCCAGGCAAAACTCAAGGTCCCGGCCCGGTCCTTCAGAACCATTAATGGCTTGGCGACCGACTACCCGGCAACCGCCGTGAACCTGCCCGGCAACCTAGACCAGCATGACGGGCCCCTCCAAAGGCCCCCACCCCAACTGCCAGGAGCTGAACTCTCCAGCCGGGAGGAAAAGGCTTTCTGTTCCATGGCTCCCAGACGGTGGAATGGGATTCCCAGAGAGACGCTCTTCTCCCCGGCTCCAACAGCATCCAGCAACAGGTTAAAACTACTTTCCTTCCACCAAGTTTTTAATCCGCAATTTATTCCAAGAATTAATTTGCCTTTTTTACCAGTCAAAGCTGCCTTGATGATGGAACAAATAGAAATTAAGGTTAGATAGGCATTAAGTGAGCTTATGGTTACATTTACTATTTAGTGAGGGTTAGTGTTATTAGGGTTAGATTTTATGTTGACCGCTAGTTTCGAGATTGATACATTTATTAATTTGTTTTATGTCTACCTGACCTTTCTATTTCTTCTACCACCAAGGCACCTTGTAACAGTAAAAAATAACGTAAAATATACGCTATACTCAAAACCAGCCATTAGAACAAGTTAAGAATTAAACCCTCAGCATCAATGGTTTCATCATGTTCCCAAATACTGGGGAAGCGGGGTCAAAGCACAAATCTGCGGGGATCGCTTTCCAGAGCTCGGAGCCACCCAAGACAAGGCCCGTTCCGGTGTGCCAGAGAGCCCCACCCCCGGCAAAGAGGGCATCTTCGAAAGGGCCTGTTGTGCTGACCTAGGTCGCTGGGCGCACTGAAAGCAGATCAGGCAGTTTGAAGAGACAGTCAGGCACCTAGACTTTAAGGGCTTCTATGGACAAAACCGGGACCTTTTCTTCTCCCCAGAAGGCCAGGGGTAGCCAGGGCAAAACTCCCAGAAGAGTTATCAGACAGTCGCCAGACTTTGCGTCGGTCAGCACCTGAGCCGCCGCGTTTTACGTGAGTTGCAATTAGCATGCAGTTCCAATGTTACACAACTGCAGCACACGGCTTTGATCGAGAGGGGTCGCAACCAAGGTGCGGATAACTGCAGCTAAGTCCAGCCGACTCTCAAACAGTTGCAGTTGCGTACTAGCTGCTATCACGCAAATGTGCTCATCGATATGGCTGCCGCTCGGACAAATCCCACTCCGTGCTTCCTTCCATCCAGACACACCGATGTTCACGTGTTGAATCTGGGAGCGCTATCAGCTCCATATCCAACTTAGTGCAAGATGGACCGGACTCTGCTGCGTTATCTTCTGCGCCAAGATCTCACGGCACTCCCCGTTTTGCTGAAGATACATAGTATCTACTGCATTCCCAGGGTCGACTCAATTGGGCACTTCATCAAAAGAGAGAGATTCAAGTTAGTTGGACATAAATTGTCCTTAATCCTGGCTTCTAGTACATAATGCATCATTTCATAAATACAAACAAAATATTCAAGTCCTGTTCTAGAGGTTCTCTCAATATCGATGTCAGGCTGGCAGGTCTCGCACTTAGCCGACTCTTTCCCATCCGCCCTTTTTGAAGACAGAAACAGTCGACCTCCACAAGGTTCAGAAGGACGATTGCTTCTTCGCTTTCCTGCACAAAGACAGTGTCACAAAGAAGTTATTCACAAGATTCCAGGAGGTTTCCCCTGGTTTATCACTCACACCTCCTTCCTACATGCCTCTACCCAACAAGCATCTACACAAAGCCCACTTTCCGCCCAACCCAACCCTTTCACCAAGTTTTTAGCAGCTTGGCACTTTGCCCAGACTCTTCACCAGCCAGCTGAACAACCTTGTCTCCCTTCTTACAACGCACATCTTTCCAAACGAATTACAGAGAATTATTTCCACTTCTCCTTAACCTCTCTGGGTATAAACGTGTGATTGCCAAACACAGGGCAATGGTTAGAAGCGTACAAATAAACAAAAACCTTCCTTCTGCAAAGCGCATCCCCGTACAGTGTTCCACTCCCTCCTCCCGGCCCCCAGCCGTGCACAGAGCTAGAAGAGAGCAACCCCACAATTCCAGCTGGCTGGTTCCAGGTCAGGAACAGCCAAGGCAAACGAAGCAGTAGTTCAGTCTGCTGGGATCGGACAGGCCTGCAAAACACACAGTAACACCCAGTTAACTTTTACTTACTTACTGGGGCTTATATGCCACTTCATGAGACTGAGCAGCTCGCGCCATCTTCTTACAATAAGACCAAAATAAAAGAAACGCACAATAAAATGACAAAAGTTCAGTAAGAAATAACTAAGGTTATTGAGAAAATAATTCCAAATACAACCCAGAGTGGGGTTTCAACTGACACTAGACCCACTCCGAGGGAGTTCTTAAAAAGCCAGGTTTTACCACCTCTCCTATAAGACAACAACCTATTCATTCGATCCAAGCCCTTACGTCGCACTGCAATCACACGATCTGAGGACACCAGCCCTAAACCATCAGTACAACCTCAGGAAGCGCCGCAGCCATCAGACAGAGTTCTCCGATCTGCATGTTTCCGGTTTCATTTCCGGGGAGGAAGAGAGAGAAGACACAAGAAAGATCACACGGGCAACGCATCACTACGATGACAGCAGTGCGACCAAGCCAAAAAGGCTGACTGGGCCGGCTAGTTCAGGCAGGCGGCGCATTATAGCGGCGGCAGTGCCAGTAACGAGGGAGACGGGCACTGGGAGGATCCGGCGGGTAGGTGGGCAGCAAGGAAAAGCAACGGCAGCAGCAAAGTCAAGGAAGGGAAGAAAGGCGCAAGACAGACGGTACAGCCAAGGGACAAAGAGCGGCAAGATCAGACGGGGGCAGTGCAAGCAGCAAGGGAGGGAGGCGCTGGGAACATCAGACCAGCGGGTGGGCTGGCGGCAGGCAAAAGCGGCAGTGGCGGCTCCAAGTCGAGGAAGAGAAGGCAGCAGGCACAGGAAAGACCAGACAAGCAAAGGGCCTGGTGCCAGATGAAGAGCGAGGCCAGAAGGCGGGGGAGGCCCCGGCAAGGACGGGCAGGCAGAAAAAAGGGAAGAACCGGGAACATGGGATCGGGGGGGGGGGGGCAGGTAGCACTGAGTAGAGCAGGCGGGTCGGTTAGCAGCAGCAATGGCAGCAGCCAAGTCAGGAGAGAAGGTACGGTCAAGCTGAGACAGAGGAATTATTACATAATAAAAATTATCAGGTAATGACATCAATCATTACTTCAGGCCAGAGAGCAGAGCGATGCCATCTTCCCCAAGTATAACAATTAATTAAAACTCTTTATGGCACTCGTGCCCCACATTTCCATTTAAGAATGACTGCAGTTTATGACCCAAGAAAACTGTAATGAAAGTACATTAATACCATTAAAAAGCATATATATGAAGGAAAACCTATTTCTTGGGTTTTAGGCAGGTCCTAGCAGGCTGCAACACCAGGCATCCTAGCAAAGGTTGCTCAAAAACCACCAACTCCTTCCACCTCTCGAGTACATGAGGTCAGTGCTTTCATTCAGAAATGTACCTGTTTATCTGCAACTGACCTGGAGGGGAGGAGCAGGAACTTTTCATTCAAGGAACCACCATTGCTACTACTCAGACTTCAACTGATAAAGAAACTGATCTCCCACCCTCCTTCCCTGCGTTGGCCATATTGCAGCTTCCTA
Organism: Liasis olivaceus; assembly: GCA_030867105.1. Classification (NCBI taxonomy): domain Eukaryota; kingdom Metazoa; phylum Chordata; class Lepidosauria; order Squamata; family Pythonidae; genus Liasis; species Liasis olivaceus. Next base: position 22,716,876 of record CM061362.1, on the reverse strand, counting down.
CCACATCTCCTAATGCCCGTTACCGCTCCTTTGTGCAGTCCAAGGCATCGCTCTATTCCCTGCCCTCCCCCATGCTGCTAAACCATCCTAGGCCACAATAAAACCAGGAAAAGAAGCAAATGCTTCATCGGTCAAGTCCAAGCTGTCTCCTTCTCAGCGTTCCTTCAGAGCAGCAGCAGCCACCCCATCTGCAGCAATCTAGGATGGCTCTTCCTTAATCCCAGAAACAGGCAGATATAATTTCTGAGCAAGAGAGCTCTAACCAAGTAGATTTATCCTCCTAATCCTGCAAAAAAAGGAAAAAAAGACATTTTCAGAGTTTCTCAACACCAGCTCAGGAAACAACCTCAAAAGAGCAACAGCTCAACCTCGTTAAGGCTAAATAATTTGCTAGCGGCCAGAGCAGCCCCTCCATGCTCTGCCTGTGCCAAAAGTGAATGCAGTATCAGGGTAAGCTCCCCAGTTTGACCCAGTTGGGTCAGAGACTAGGGCCCAGCATCAGTATCACCACTGGCTGTGGGCCAGAACAGTGAGGTTGAAAGAGAGCAGGGAGGCTTGGGATGAACAATGAAGCATCCCACTAACACTCAGGTGGTACAAGAGGAACAGCAACCCACGGGGAGCCTCCTTCCAAGTGAGCCCCACTGACTAGTACTGCTCAGAGGCTGAAAGAAAGCCACACGGGGGCTGTGACAACAGGAACCTTATTCAAGGACCAAAAGGGACAGTTTGGCAAACCACAATGGCCTCCTCCCCTTACGTCTCTCCCAGGGGACACAAACTGATGCCAGCTCCTGGCAAGGAGACACAATCTAGCTCGCTACTGGCTCAGGAGCTTCACAGCAAACAAAAATAATCTGCAGAGATAAAATCAGCAAATTGACTCGCATTTACACCATCCCTTTAAGACTCGAGATTTAAAAAAAACCAGGCGGACAAACAAGCCAACTTCTGATACTCCAGACATAACACAAAGTCGAAATGGCTGAGGTCTTCTTGCCATCCATACCACCCGGCAGCATCTCTGAAACAGCAAAGGCCTTTTCAGGCCTATATCAGAAGCCCCAAGCACTGCAGATGGCAAGAAGCTCAAAAGATCCTGGCAAAGCAAAGACCTTTGCTCAGCTCTGCAACACAGTTGACCAAGAGCTACAGGCAGCTCTCCTTCACGGGGACTCTGCACCGCCCAGCCTAGTGGTCACGCCTGCACCTTTGGCTGAGGGAGGCAGCCAGCCAGAAGAATCTGCTCACACATAAACCCCTAATGATTTGAGAGGCCGGTTTCCACATCATACAGTCCAGTGGCGCCCCTTCAGAAACTCAACACAAGATGCCGGCTCCTGACCTTTAAACTCCCAGCTCTCTCTCGCTGCCCCGATCAAAGGATAAGGTGGGTCTTCCTCATCAGCAGCATAGGTTGACTCTCTCTCTTCCCCAAAAGCAGGCTGGTGTCACGTCATCTAAGCAGGAAACACAAACAAGAAATAGCCACTGAAGTCGCCCCTGTGCTTGGAAAAACAGCAGCAACTCAACAGGGCACAAAATACTGGGAGTGTACACGAAGCAAGCACCTCATATGCCACCGCCTCGCTGCCAAGCTAGCCACCTGATCTTCCCAGCCCACCCACCACCCGTCCCAGCCCCTCCTCCAGTTGTGATTCTGCTGCTGCCGGTCAGGCGGCAGGGCAGGTCCCTGGGAATAGCCCTCGTGGCCAGGCGTGCGCAGCTCCCAGACTGTGGAACGTGGCCTGGGAGAGCAGCTCTCTGCCCTACCAGCCAAGGATTTAGGAACACGATAGTCATACATCTCTTTCGTCAAGCTTTGACTCCCAGAGCTTAATTTTAACCGATTTCAACGGCACACTGCTGCTTTAACACTTACTTGGTATTACCTTCACCAAATTAAGCACCTTGATGATTTAACAAACAAGCACTGGCACTGCAAGCATGCGCTGCTGCAGCTGCTCTTCAGTGAGGCTTACGGTGGCATTTAGGGGGAGAGTTACCATTAAAGTGATTTTCACAGTTTAGGTTACAGTTATGTTCACTGCTGGTCTTTAGTTTGGCACATTAAGGTTTAAGGGGTGACCTACATTTACGGTTATTTCTAATTTTATGTTTGATACATTTATTTCTAAGTTACTTTATCCAGCTTTGTTTCTTCTACCATCAAGGTTCCTCAAAACAAATATAGACTATAGCAACATTAACACAATTAAAATCACTCTTAAAATTACACAAGAGAATCGCTCAGAAATCAAAAGCTCAGCGTAAGCAATGTGTTCTTACCCCGTTCCTAAATACCCAGAAAGCGGAAGCAACGGGCACCACCCAGGGGTTCTGCTGCAGAGTCTGGGAGCCACACCAGAAAAGCCCCTTTCCCACAGACCGGATGGTTCTGGAGGCGGGGGGCCAGAAGAGACTTCCAAAGGTCCGTCCTGCTGTCTCAGTGGCCAGGAGGCTCCTCCCTGCAGAGGTGGCTCCACGCAGAGACAGGGCCCAAACCATTAAATTTAAGAACCCTAAATCAACTGCTCTCCCGTGGCTCAAATGGACTAGCCACATGGCCAAATCAGCACCCCTCCCCTTTTCAACTTACAAGCAAGGCAAGCTTGCAACACTAAAGGTAGCGTATACTGCAGCACCGCTAATACTCAAAGTGAAATATTAAAACAAGGCCATGCCTTGAAGCAGGCCCTGGACTGCTGCCGCACAATATCCTAGCACAACAGGGATAAACAGTTTAATGCCCCTCTCTCAAATGGGTCTCGCCCAGTAAGTGCCAGGTCAGGGGCTGCATCCAGGCTTGAATTGCAGCTAATAAGTAACTGACCAAAAACGAACAGGAGCTTTTGGTTGGAGGAGCCGCTATTGCTCCCACCAAGACTGCAATCTTTAAAGAGGAGGTCAATCACCCACTCACCCCCACTCTTTGCTTTGCACTGTCCAGGTTGCAGCCTCCCACCGTATCTCCAACCTGTTCCTGCTTTCACGTTGGCTCTCAGCCTTATTTTATTTTCCCCCTCCCATCTCTAAAATGAAAAGCCTAAACCGCAGTGAAGTGAGAGGAAAAGAAAAAGCAAATTCTTCCAGGACAAACTCTTTCTCAGTGTTTCTTCATAATAGCCAGCAGGACAGGCCACCCCTCCAGCGGTGATCTAGGATGGATCTTCCTTCATCCCAGGAATACGCAAACACAATCTCTTCTGAGAATGGCTCCAGTCAAATAGATTTAACGTTCTAATCCTTTAAAGAAAAAAAAAATGCATTATTCTCAGTTTCTCAAAAGGGGGTACAGAAAACAGAGTCAACACAGCAAGAACTCATCTTCTACTTCTATCACAGCTCTGTAACTTGATGTGGGCCAGAGCATCCCCTTCATGCCACAGGTAGCCCCAAAGGAGAACCAGTTTGAAGCTCCATTACCACCCACGAGGGAAGAGGGAAGTGGGCAGTGGGAACAGAGTTGGGGGTGTGCGGGGGGGTCTCAGGAGGGATAGCACATGAATCCCATTACAACTCAGTGGGCACAGGAGCTAGAAAAGCCCGTGCATAGCATTGGTAAAGGTAAGCCTCGCTCAGAGTAGCACAATTCAGGGACTGAAAGAACCACATAAGTTATATGGAGACCTATAATTCCTCTCAATATTTGCTCAGGAGCTGAGGCAACAGGCATCTCCTCCAAGGTGCAACTTCCCTCAGGCGATGCAAACCAGGGGCTATCATAACCCTGCCTTCTGACCAGAATTAGTTTCTTAGGGCCAGGATTTAGTAGCACCCCATACACAGAAGGCAGAAGAAATTGGTGAGTTGATGCAAATTCACATCTCCCTTTCTGAGACTCAAGGACTAAATTTTTTAAAAAAGGTAGGGACAATCCTCAGCCAGCTCCTGGACTTTTAAATATGCCCAATAATCATGCAGACCCCAACAGGGAAGGAGAGTAAAAGAAGACGCAGTGAGAACTACGTGCACGTTTACAGGAGAGACTCATAGGAGGATTCCTCCTAGAGCTACTTACTCAGACTGTACTCCTGGTGAGACTGCCTCTTCCTACTACACGTAGTGAAGTCCCCAGAAGCGCTGGCAGGAAAGCCAGGTAGCACGGCATCCTCTCCTCTTCAGTCCTTTAGCCAAAAGGCTGAAGCCGTTGGCCATCGGGCCTTTATGGGACCGGCCCCACCTTTCAGCCTAGCCTGCTCCCTGGTGATCAGTGGCTGCAGCTTGGCTAGGGGAACCAGCGAATTGCGTAGCCAGAGTCTGCAAAGGCTCGAGCCTCGCCGCTCGGGGCAGCGCGCAGGCCGCTTCCAACCCTCCGGATTCCCCTCCGGGAGCTGCCTCATCTTAAGTCGGCCTCCAGGCGCTCGAGCGGGGGACGATCGCGGAGCTGCTGCCCTCCCGCTCCTTCGCACCCCGGCCGGCCGGCCGGCGGGCGGGCAAGAGTTGTGCCGTTGGACCACCTGCCCCGTCTTGGTGTTGCTCGCCTAAATCGGGAGCAGTACAGCCCCCACCTTCTTCTGCCTGCCAAGGATGGCAATTGCCCTTGAAAGGGCAGAAACTAACTCCCGTGCGCAACTAATCGTCCTCTTTATCTGGTGGCTCCCAATTGCAATGCCAGCCTGAGCCACGGGGGGTTAACTTGGGCTGAGTTCGTAACGCAATAGTTCCCCCGGAGTGAGCGCTCTCTTTCTGTTCTCTCCCAGCTTAAGCACGTGGAGCATCCTTTCCGTTGATTGCCACGCTACTAATTAAAAACACAATTTAAACGAGTTAGAAATCTTCGCAAATACACAGCACTGTGATTCGACGGAGTGCTTAAACGCTGCCACGGTGTAGTTCATCGCGCGTTGTTTTGAAACGTTCAAAACATTTCAAAGCCGCTAGTCGAGCGGTTTTCTCGGGGCCGCAGAGGCGGGGGCGGCGGCGGCGCCTACCGCTCCCGTAACAACCCGGAATTCTATGGTTGCAAAGCAAACGACTCTAGCTCTAATGCTTTCGCTTTGGCCTCCAGCGTTCCGGGGCAGGAATGGAAGGGGCCCAAAGAGACTCAGTCTCACGACGCCGTGCGCCGCCAGTGAAGCGGGCAGCCATGTTAGGGGCTGCGGACGAATGAGTGGCGCTGGCGGGAAAGGTGCTGATCCCCCACGGGCGAGGTGGCGTAGAGCAGTAAGAACGCTGCGCCCTGCACAAACTTCCAGTCCTGCTTTTGAAGCTTTCCATCAAATTACCCGCGGGAGCCGCCGCCGCCGCCGCCACGAGGGTCCAGTGTAATCGGGCACATTAGAAGCAGCTGCGCTTCAGTGAGGAGCAGAAACGGGACGCTTTAAAGCGACGGACGGGACAGGGGGTCGGCCATGCTGGGAGGGTACTAAAAAGCGGAAGTGGGGGACGACTCAGGAGCGAGGACAGGAAGGCGGCCATGCTGGGAGGGTCGCGGAGGGGCCTGGGCGGGGAGAGGCGGGCGGCCATGTAGGGACGGCCAGCGGGGGCGACGAGGGCCCGCCTGGGGGACTCTGCCGCCACGATCCTGGGGGCGGTGGGGGGGTCGTGGCCAGCACGTTGCCCCCCCGTTTGTCTTGGTTTTACATAACACAACTCCTTCCCCCTGCTGTGCATTTAAGTGTGAAAAACAGCGCGTGCTTCATCTTTCGAGTTTTTCTCCTTTTCTGGAGTTGGGAAGTTGCGGGGGGGTGCTCGGATTTTGTAGTTTCGGGCTGGGCACGGTTGATACCTGTGTGCGGACTGTATCTTTTCAAGGTTCCCCAGAGCCGATGGGTTATCAGGACGGGGCTTTACCATTCTTTCAGGGGAGATTGGTTGGGCGAAGGATAGGTGGGTGGGTGATTTTTTTTCCTATAGTTCGTCCTGATTTATTCTTTTTTTTGTTTGTATTGTACTTGTAGCCCGGCCTTCAGTTCTAGGGGAGGTCCATGGCATTTGTAGAAGGGTTATTTTCAAAATAAAAGAAGATGTGGTTTCCTAAAAGTTATGGTACCCTAACCCCAAGCCCCCCAACCCCCTAACCTCAGCTGACCCCCCCCCCATCACATGACTCTAACCCTAACCCTGCTGCTGCGGCTTGGACTATTTTGCCGCTGGACAGTTTTGACCTGCTGCTGTGGGCGCCGAGGGCTCATTTTGGGTGGTGATTGTATTGGGTTCTTCTCATTTTTCAGTCTTTGTGTTTGTCATGAGCCAGGCCTCCTGTTTTAGGGGCATCCAGTTGACTTTGTACAGTAGAAAGGTTTTAATTTCAAAAATAAAAATTGTGTTATCCTAAAAAAATTGTATTATCCTAACCCCTGACCCTGACTCTAACCCTAAACGACGTCGCATTTGTGACCTCCTGCCAGCTTCCCCATTAACTTTGCTTGTAGGAAGCTGGCAAAGAAAGGTCCAAATGGCAATCACATGACCACGGGGATGCTGAGACCATCATAAGTACAAGGACCAGTTGTAAGGGCCACTCATTCAGCACTGTGGTAAGTTCGTTAAGCGAGGACCGCTTGTAGTCTAATTGTGAGGTGTCTGTGGCATGAGTGACTGAAGGGCCTCCCAGGCAAGGAAAGGATGCAACTGGCACACAACGTGAACCTGTGCAAAGGCCCTCGTGGCCACAGGTGCCGCCTGCTCCTTGAGCTGTAGCTGTGAGTCTGAAATCCTGGACTTCCTCTTATGTTGTCATACCTGTAAGACTTCAGTGGCAGAACTTCAAAAGATAACTCTACCCAGAATGTCTGCCCATTTCTGCACCCACAAGCACACACTGATCATTCCTTGGCCTGCTTTTGCAATGTTTAGTGAGAAAGGCATTTCCTGTGGAGCTGTTCAGAGGAACAGCACCCAGAGCTGTACTTACCCCATAGTATCCCCCACAAAGAGGCATCTGGCCTTGCAACTAGAGTGCCTTTGACAAGGGAGAAGTCAGCAGAGAATAACTATAGTTTCTGCCCTGTCCTTACTGACTGAGCACAACTTGATTTGATCAAGGCTCCCACTCTTGATAAAGGTTTTCCTTCCCTCCCAGAGCACCAAAATGATTGATGCCTGCAGAGTTTCTGTGGATTTTTTTCTGCCTCATAGCAAAAGCTATCCCCAGAAGCTGCTGGGAAACACTTTCTGGAACTTTCTGAAACATTCGCTGGAGCTCTTGTTTCTACAAGTCCTAGAGAGGAACAGCTGCAGTTCTTCTTCCCCCACATCATTAGCACACAACATGCCATTTCGTGGCAAGGGGTTCACACCTCTGGAGGATATGGGAGCTCTAACCTACTTCCTGATGCTGTGGGGATGGTATTGCCTATGATGTGATTTCTCTGCGTAATATGGTCGGCTTTCAAGAGCTAAAGCTGACCCATGGATTCTGAGAGAGCCAACTTCCAAGTATGTGGAGTGCATTCCACACTATTTTTTTGTCTCCCTGGTGTTATTTTAAATCCAGCAGAGGTTCATCATTATCCCAAAGCCTTAATAAATCATTCAGCATCTTTGCCCAATGAAAAATATTCATTGCTTGCATTATTTATTGTAGGACATTTCCAAATTCACATTAGGTTAGTTTGGTTTCATGTTCTCCATCGTTCTTATATGCATACGTCTATGTGAATAGCAAAAAAGGGGGGGGGACAAAAACAACAAAGTTTGTCACAGATCTCAGTGCTTTTAAACATTTAACCCTTTTTCAAACTCATCTCTTTACACGCGCACATAACACAAAATGTTAAAGAAAGAGTACAAATAACTTAAAGCAATACACATTCAGAGTGCAGCTCTGCCTTCTTTGGGGTCCAAGTACTACCTTGAAACACTCACTTTGGCATGGACTACAGCTGACCTTGGAGGGAAGACGAGGGACCAGGAATATTCAAAACACTGAGAGTTGATGCCTGGAGGAGCAAGACATTTCCAGGGATCAGGAGCAAAACAGAAGCTGAAATGATTATGTATTCTTCACAATATCATAAATTAAAACAATAATTAAATAAATCTGGTGAAGCATAACTGATAAACTAGGAAATAGAGAACAGATTTGTACACTGTAAGAATAACATTGAAAAATCTTTCAAACAATAAAAAGTAACTTCCTTGTGATATAACAATATTATTCAACAGCAGCTTGAACTGAGAATAAAAAAATCCTAGGTCAGCAAAAGAGTAGGAAAGTGCCTCATCTTAACAAATCATGACTTCAGAATAAATAATACAATTCTAAAAGTAAACATGGCAATTAACAAACAAGTAATTTCTGTTTTAAGCATGCAGTCTCTCCGTATAACGTAATTGTAATTATTTAATACAATGAGGTATTCGAAGGAACTGGTGAAAGTAATGCACGGCCTGTCTGTTTAGAGGACTCAAGCTACTTGCAAGGAACCCTTTGGGTTGTCAGCAAAGCAGCAGAAATCAAAGCAAACCATTTTCCTTTGGTAGCAAGGAAAGTTTAATGGTATGATAGCTTGGCAGAAAGCACCATTGTGAAGAAATATTCCTTTTATTTTCAATGGCCATTCCATTAGGCTGAGGTATTCAGAGAGTAAGGTTTAAAGAGGTCAAAAGTGGTTTAACACTTTGGTTCAAGCAAGGCACTCATCCAAGTTGATTGATTTGCAACCTGTTCTCATGGAGTTTTATTTTATTGTTATTGAAGCAATAGTGTCGTAAACAAGTGTTGCTGTTATACAGTTATGAAAGTAACTTTACAGGTGGAAAATGCAAGGTTTAGCAGCATAAGTTCCCTTTCAGATGCAGGCCATGCATAAAAAAAAATCTTTGGTGTTCATCAGTGTGATTAAAATCACCAGTGGAAAATTGAGTGAGGTAGCATCTTTGTTTCACGTGATAAATAACATGGGGTAACACACTTCTTCTCGTGTTTAACTGTAGGTATAAATATTCCTTGCTTTTTTGCTTCTTCCAGTTGACTTGTGCTGTGTATTACAAATCAACCACACCACACAATAGTATCTTGAAAGGAAAATCTGCACGCTGCTTTTTAGTGCCACAGAATGTATCAGAACAGCAGCTTGACAGAAACGCGCCACTGCATTCTCTCTGTCTGATGAAGGCATTGAATTTCTCAAAGGAGAAAAGCATGAAAAACTGCGCCTGCCATAGCTATACTCGGCTCGGGACTGGTGGGGAGGGGCAAAGGAGCATTGTCTTTGGTTCGGCAAAGGCAGCAACAGAGTACGGTTTGTGCTAGGCAACATATCCGGTGTGGTCTCGGTCCTGACTCTGCAGCCTTCCAGGCCACTCTCTTGGACTTGTAGAAAATGTAGCTCTTTGGGAAAGAGTCCCTGTCCGGGGGCAGGGGGCTTTTTTGTGACTAGAGGCCTGGATGGAAGTAGCTCTCGAAGGCAACTCTTCTGAAGAAGAAAATACCAGGGTCATAATTAGGGTCAAAGTTTGCTTCTTATTTTGCTACTGTATACTTAAAAATTAAAGACTTTCTTCCTTCAACAGCGTAAGTATTAATTTGCTTTTCTTCTGCCGTGCAACCCCAAACGGGAACTCGGCTTTTGCTGGAAAGTGACAAGTCAGATCCATATATAAGGATTTCAGCAAATGTACTCCATAAGAGGAAATAAGGAAGCTTCCTTCATTTTACACAATGCCAAAATCCTGTCCTGCCCAGCGTCTTGTGCTCTAGAGGAGCTGTAGAAAACCCTGGAGTGTAAGGTCATAATCACTCTCCCAAGAACAGCTAACCAATGCCATAAGTAGGTTTCAAACGATAACTAACATCAACTAATCAGTAGAAATATTTTACAGTTGGCAGAGAGGCCATCAGGTCCTTGTCACCACTTACCTCCACAAAGAGTGCAATGACTGGAGATGCAACATTGCACTGGTGCCCTCAACTTACTTGGGCAAATATGTGTATGTGTTTGCAAGACAAAGTGAGACAGAAAGGTGGGTATAATGGATCTTCTGATTTCCAAAAGATGTTGCCTTACACAAAGATCCCTGTCATCTCTCAGTGCTACCTTCCGGGTGTCTTCCGCTGCAGAGCCATATCCAGCAGCAGTCCCCAGCACTGACACATCACTTTTTCAAGTTCCTGGAAATATGCCAATTGCTACAGGTTTTCTGCATAACTAATCATTATATTTGCAGGGTGGCATATTGAACATTGGGGGTGTGAAAGGAAATGAAGGAATACACACACATACATTATGCTAATATTAACGTTCTATTTTTGCCTGAAAAGACATTCTACTAGGTATAATATAAACTGTAGAATTGTAATTTTAAGATTCTTGCATTTCTGAATTCCCAAATTTTAACAGTCGCATAATGAAAATGAAATTGTAGTCACAAATTGTACAGTACTCTAAATGAAAACCGACTTCTCCAGTTTGGTCATGAATCCAGCAGAGGAATACATTTAGAAACATTAGAATTTAATTAAGATGAGTTTGCAGCTATTCACTTATTTTATTTTAGTTTACTTCATTCATGAAAATATATCTGATGTAAGAAGGGATTCCCACACTGAAGTGGGGCTTGTAACTACTGCTTAAACAAGATCCAAAGGCCATCCATCCTGCCCTCTCAGAAGACCCCAGCATCTTCCCCATTATACAGAAAAGGTGGGAAGAAGAAAACCTATAATAGCTCTGCATTGCCTATAAATAGGTTCCACATTTAAAAGCAAAGTTACTCGCTTGAATTCTTGTGTCTCATTGCAACCTTGTTCCTAATGCTTCTTATTAATCTGAGCTCAGAGAGAATTGTTCCTTGGCTGTTCTTCTCCAGTCCTGATTGTTGCCAGAGAGATCTAACTTCTGCTCTCTACTGGGTACCACATTTCAAAGTACCTAGGTTAGAGTGAAGAATATAACATTTTAAACTCATTTGAAATGGGTAAACTGTATGTCTTTGAATTCAGATTTATAAAGTTTAAACTTCTAAAATTTTATGTAGAAATGGAAATGGAAAAGCATAGGGAATATAAGTCAACATCCCTGCTCTCCTTTCCCCATGCTTGGATTGACACCACCTTTGTTCCACATCAGCCTCAATAGGAATCAGTACCTGCCAGAGGTCTGGATCAAACAATAAAGCATGATTTGCTTGAAAACTTAAGTTAAAGCATATCCTCACTTACCATTTAAACTAACTGTGTCCTATGCTCAGGCCCATTTGGGAAATTCCTTTCCATACTGAGACCTTTTTGCAACACCTTGCAAGATTCTTAGTCTGAACTGCAGTCTACCATGTCCTCTCATTGCACGATGCCCCTGTTGCTGTGCTGTCTCTCGCTTTCTGTTCCAGGAAAGCAATGGCCAATTGCTTTCCTTCCTGTGGGTTGCGTTATATATGCACAAACTTAAATTGAATGTATACATTCAAACTTAAACATCAAAATGCACATATATGCAGGCACAACCAGCTTTTAAAATTCATTTCTTGTTGCCCTGTTTCTTTCTAATGTCTTTTAGACCTATATTTACCATTAGTACTATAATACCAACCAATGGCTATAACTTTTGCCTTGTAAATAGAAGGTTGTTGCCAATAGAAGAGAATATATGTAGCTCAGGGTTGAACTGTGGAGTCCTTGGGGTTCTCTGAGCTTGGCTGTTTTCTTGCAGATGTTTCATTACCCAACTAGGTAACATCCATGAACACCAACTATCAGTCAGAGAAGACATGATGAAAACTCCTTAATATCGCAACACATGAACAGACTTAACCTTAGTTTCAACTGGGAAACTTGTCAGCATCTTAGACCAAGCTAAATACAAAAATGCAAGAGAATTCCTGGAAACTTGGTACTCAGAGAAGTCAGCCATCAACAGGCACATAAAGATAAACAACATTTATACACTATTCAAAAGAGACAGAAAAAACCAGAACACCTCCTCACCAGCAGTCAACACCCAGATAAACAGGGATTAACATCAGGATTAGCACCGAACAAACAATCAAGCAGTAAACAATACCCTAATAAAGGAACTACCAACTCAGACAAACAATGAAGCGGTAAACAACAGCCTAATCTAGGAACTACTAAGGAAAAAACTACTCCCCCATCAACATTGACAGGGCAAGCCACTGTATATAAACAGAGAGCAAACTCCACTCCCTTATAGCACTGAAGCTGTCACCTAGTTGGGTAATGAAATGTCTGCAAAAAAACAACCAAGCTTAGAGAACCCCAAGGACTCCACAGAAGGTTGTTGGCTTGCAGGCTTGCAGAAATGGTTTGGTTTTTTCCTACTTTTTTCCCCCCTGAGTTTCCTACTTTTCCCTGTGCCTTTTTTTTTAAAGTCCAGTAACAAACTATTTTACCATTTTTTGAGTCACTTGGAAACAATAGAAGGGTTTCACCCCAAGTTCCCAAATATCCCACAGATTATTTGGGGTGCTTAGAAGTTAGGGATGAAACCCTCCTACCTCAGATGACTGGTTATGCGGCACGCCACTGGACTTTTTTAAAAGAAAAAAATAGAGAACATGATAAGCATTAACATGGTTGAAGGAGTATTCCTTCCTCTGTAAAGTAGCCAACAACCTGCTGGGTTAGCCTGCAACAAACTGAAGTGGGCTATGAGAAATAGACAGGAGCTTCAAGGCAACATGATATAGAAAAATGTGTTTCAGGATTTGAGCAGAAAAATGCACCCTCAGCTTGTTCTGATGGTAAGAGGGCAATGTCATCCGTTTCTGCCCTCCAGAAACAGCTGCCTGCCTGTCCTGGGAACAGGACAGTGAATAATACCATGGTATCAGCACAAATTTAATACTTTTGCAATTCTTCTCCCAAGCCCTCAAAGTCTCCTAAATCAAACTGCATTTCTAACTGAAAATCTAACTTTTAAAATAATAATTTTATTCATTTTTCAAATCAAATTCAGGACTCTAAGTTGTGTAATTTTTAAAATAGTCACCATTAGCTTCATTTGTGAAAAACGTTATGATGTAGTAAAAGGCAACTTTCAAATGTATTCTGAAATAAAAAGAAATATGAGATTCTTCTGGATCAAAATGACTGAATTAGTCCTATGTTCCCTAGGAGATTACCCTCCCGAGCTGGAAAGGGGGTTCTTGCAGAAAGCATCTTCCCAAACCCCCTTGGACTTCACAGGGTTTATCTTCTCACCTCCTTGCCAGCCACTGTTCTTATCATGGTTTTTATTTCCCATTTCAGAAATAGAGAGCTGGGCAGAGGGATGGCAAGAAAAGCTTTGAAGGATGGTCTCAGATTTGTAAATGCTAAATCTAAATATGTCTCCCATTGCTTTTTTCAAACAGAGAGAGAGAGAAAGAATGAATGCATGCATGCATGAATGCAGAAATGAATGAAGAAATGCCAGTGTTAATTTTAATGCTATAACTTTCTGCTGACTAGATAAAGAAGTTACCGCTGCACTCAAATTCCAGCATGCTCCAACAGAGCAGTAAAGATTGTTATCTGTAGGACTTTCTGTGTAAGAAATGTGTTGCTACCAAATGTATATGAGTTTGCTTCTTTGGAATCATGCTCCTATACATTGCAAAAAGCCATTCCTGAGCTTATTTAGGCTTCAACACCAACGTGCCTCTAGCTTCAAAGCATACAGATCATTCAGCTGGCATGAGAGCAGACAGTTCTGAAGTCATCATAACATCACTGCATCACAGGAGTAAAACCATATTGCACAGCCATCTTGTTTATCCTACCTTTGCAGCGACAGATTGAACTGCAGTCTCACTGAGCCCCTTGGTTCGAGCTCTCACATTCCTGTGTCACGGGTTGTTGTCCAAGTTGCCAGGTTGAAGACCTTCTCATGAGGTCTTCTCAAGGGAAGCAATATTAATTTTCTTCCTTCATTTCTGCAGACTATAGAGTGGCTACTCCCAAATCCTAAAAATAACTACTTTCAAGCTCTGGGCAGATTAGTAGTACAACAAATAAATAAATAATAAACTAATTAGTATCTTGGATGGGTTCTAGACTACTTCCTGTCAGATTGTTGCTCAGGGCTAAGCCTGTGATCCAGGATTTGGCATTTCAAATCATTCTAATATTATGGGCATAAACAATATAAATGTGAGCATGCATATAAAATGGATTGTATTTGAAAGCTGGACTAAAGTACACTCCGCAGAAGATATAGAAAAAAAAGATTGTCTGAGACGCGGAAAGACAACCTGAGCTTCACTTGGTCATCATGTGAGCTATATGCTCTGATCACTCCTGGAAATCAGTGAAAAATATATTCACAGCTAGAATAAAAGTCTTCCTTATGTGTTGTTACCATTGGTTAGTTTAGTTTATCCCTAAACTCTGCATAGAATTGAATGTAAAAATAGCTTTGAAGTAGTGAAATAATTGCAACAAAATACCTGCAGTATAATTTAAATGTGTTCTTTGGTACTATCTTGATCCTTTTGCAAGGAAACTGTCGATTAAGGGAAGAGAGAGAATAGCTCTATTACTTAGCAAACAAAGAGAACGTAACTGGTTTGCGTAACACTCAAAATTTCCTTACCTTCTTTCGACTTGTATTCAGAGTCTATACTGGCAAAGACCATAAACATAAAGGGAAAACCTCACATTATTGTTAAAATAAACAGGAATAACTTGCTGTCTTAGGCTTCTACTTGGCCTGGGAAACCTTCCTTGCTACTGTTGCATCTACTGAGCATTAATCTCCATGGTTTTGCCATGGACATGAGGAGCCATGTCTGAAGACATGTATCTTGTAACAAATTATCACCAAGCTCCAACCTTAGATGGCCAAAGATTGTGGGTAAGTGCAGGAATGAAGGTGTAAAAATCAGCTTTCTCCCTCAACTTCCTTCTAACCTTTTTGTTTTGCAAGCCATTCTATGAAAATGTGTTCCTTGGAGCAAACTCACAATCACAGTCTTTGGTTTCTTTGGACTTATAAATAATGCTTTTCAAAGAGTTAAGTATAAACCTGCTTTCTTGAGGTCCTGTTCATCTGCTTTAATAACAATAATAATTTATTAAATGTACATGCCGCCCAACTCCCAGAAACTCTGGGCGGTTTTAAAGCTCTTCCACCGAGACTAAATCTGCAGCCATTCCTTTAAGCTTTGGTACAAGTGCTAGAAGAAGAGGATGAACTGCCAGAATTGGAGCTGCCCTCATCCTGCCATTTATCCAAGCTTCTCCGCCGTGCATTCATGAAGAAGTTGCTGACAGTGCTCAGCTCTAGCCCCAGCTGATGGGAAATGGTGATCTGTAATTCTTTGGAAGGACGCTTATTTTCCTTGAATATTGCATGGAGAGTTCGGCGCTGGACATCTGTAAAGACCAGTCTGGGTTTTTTGAGCGTGTTTCCTCTGTCTTTCCCTTGATCTTGCTCCTTCCGTTTGCAAGCTGCAATATTATGAAGAAATTGATTACTTTCAGACTTGGGGTGAATAAAGTTGTGTTATTAGAGATTTTTCATAAAATTTATTGCCTACTAAAAGGGTTTTAATGAAGAAAGGCTGCATTTTTAAAGTAGAATATTTACAATACAGCCTTACAGATATCTGCTCAGAAAAACCATTTGAGTTCAAAGGAATTAATTCCCAGCCAGATATGCATATACAGGATTGCATCCTTTTTGAAAGTACACACCTAGGCTGAAACCCTATAGCGCCAGGACAGTGGATCCCAAATTCCTGGGTAGCTGGATTTTTCCCCTTGATATTCAAGGGAACATTTCATTTTCAGATTGTAAAATTTGATATTTGGGGGGAGAAAACTTCCATCTCCTCTGTTAATCTCCAAGTTTAGTCTTCCAAATGTTGAAACTTCTGCTACCAGGAAAAGTAGTTCTACACTGAGTTATGGCAGGGCACAAAACCCTGAGGGTTTGGGATTTTAGGCAAGGTTGAGCAAAGTGTTGCATCAGTTTCATGTTGCAAGCTACCTTGACTTACAGAAACACCAAGACATGGAATGAATTCAATAATAAACAAACAAACAAACAAACAAATAACTGACTTAATATTTCTCAAAAATTATTTTAAAAATACTTGATCTGTTCTTATGAGATAAATCTCTGTGTGTGTGTGTGTGTTCCCATTCAACAGGGAGCTTAATTCATACCCTTCAAACTAAGTTTATTGTTCTAAGGTAGAGGAATGATTCACAGTACAGTAGAAATGCAAATGAAGATCCTTTCCGTTCTACATAGATGCTGGTTGCAGAGAATGATGAGAGGATAAGGTTGGTAAAGAATAAGGTAAAAAGGGTTGTGATTTTCAGCCAACAACCCGCTGAAACCCAGAGATTACATCCTCTCCTGGAGGATTCCCTGAACTTTAATCCCTGCAGGGAACTCTGGGATATCTCGCTTGATCAGGTGGCACCAGGTTTGACTAATTTCCATGGATTCATTAGATTGCAATCATTTAATATTTCTATTATTACTTTAGTAATTCCAAGGACTAAAATATTAGGAGTATTTCAATTATTTACTAATACCAATATTTCTAATCAACCTACGCCCAAGTGAGAGCATGCTGGTAAGCCCCTGGAGTTTTCCCATCACTTCTCAGCTGCCCCCCACTGCAGTTTCTGCCTTTCTTCCCACAGCTTGCTACAGAGAAGAAAAACCTGAATTAGCCCACAGGTGTTTCAAGGGTGGGCTGGTTGGAGGCAAGAATGGAGGACTGACGTGCTAGGGACACTTTGGATCCCCCCTTCCAACTCTTCTGAACATTTTCTGGCCTTAAAGAAAGGTCAGGTGTCTTTTTCCAAAGCCAGAACCAAAACCATCAACAGGGGGAGAAAACCTGTTCTCTGACTCCCAGGATGCTCTAACGAGCATTACAGGATTGTAACCTCTTTGAACTGAGACTGCATCAATACTTAAATCCTGCTGACTGCATGTAGTACATTTCCGGCTCTCTTACATTTCGCTGCAGGTCCTGCCAGACCTTCTCCTGACCCCAGGTGAGATGCCTCCAAGGCTCTGCATGACAGAGGAGGTGCAGGGAGGTCATGCTTTGGTGTGGGTTGTGTCCCAATCCCACAACTCAAACCGAAGAATGTACATTTTACATCTGTGTCAGCTCATTAGGAGAGACGGGCATGTCAACAGACAAGCACAACCATCTCTATTTTTAAGGACAGGTTTATATCCTACAGAAAAAGGCAAGAATTCTCTATTCCTGATAGTGGCAACAAAACCGAGTGGCAAATGCTGAAAACCATATTCATGCCCACGTTCTCTTGAAACACTTGTACAGACTTCACGCCTCCTCTTAAAAGACAAATGCCATTTCATGGGGATGAACGACAGGGGACTTGATTATGCTGGAACTGCATGTCTGTCGCTGGAGTACACAGATCACCTCTGAGATGAATCATCGGTCTGATCTAATGTGAATTCTTTAAGAAAATCCAAATCAATTTTGTTTGATTTCCTACATTAATTTTTAAAAAGGTTCTAATCAATAGCCATCCCCACATTTTAAAAAAGGGAAATGTGAATTCAATTCCATTTTTTGACACAGGTGTATCGACATGCCAATACAATTAATCGCAATGATAGACACCATGTCCCTAGCCTGAACATAACCCCAATACGAGTGTACGGTATTGATGTATAATGCTTCTTCTCACCTTTCAGTACAAGTGAGTGAAGCAACTACCGTTCGGCTGAGTGGGGTTGGCTCCAGTTTTCCACATTACCTGCACCCACTAGATGGCGCCTCATTTCTGATAGAGAGAGAAGGTGGCTGCCAGTGAATTGAGGCTGAAGACCTCAGGACTCAAAAGCCACTTTCTGTGTACCTCAGTCTCCGCAGTTTTATTTATGAACAGAGACAAAAGTCACACTGGTCCATGCTAGTGAAGTGGCCACAATGTTAATGCCGGAAAAGCCGGAAATGGTAAACATTTCTCCAATGAGAAGCTTTATTTTGCTTAGAAGCGAGGGCAAGGTGGTTATTGGCCATAGCAAGGGCTGGCACCTCCGGCTACCTCTGCTGCTTAAATGCAGCAGAGCCAACGAAGGCACTGGCTACAAGCCATTAAATCCTCTGGAAGAATACACTGCGTGTGAATGCAGCCCTCTCCCGAGCAAGTCATTCCTCTGGAGGCAGCCTGTTCATTAGAACACCCCACAGCTGCATCTGTGCACTTGTATCCACAAATGCTGGCGCTATCTTGGGTCAGTGAGGCTTCGGCCTTGGTGTCTCAGTCTCACAGCAGAGTACATCTGATTCTGTACTTCCTAAGGGGCCCTGGAATTCACCTTTATTCTCCAAGGATCTCCAGAGGATGGGCAGACATCACCTTAAGCATTTGTAGAGACCAATATCAAACCATCTCTGGTATATTAATACCCACAGTATTTGAACATCTTCAGTGATGAATTCCTATAGAAGTGGCTTCTTCTAAAAGAAAAAGAAGAAAGGCTAAGTGAAACTAAGACTAGCTCTTTAAATCTGTAATTGTATTATGAGACAAACAGCTCAAAGGAAAACAGCTCAGTTCTGGTCAAATCTACTGAAATAAAGTTATTGGGTGCTCCGCCACACTTTAGAAGAAATCAGGAAAGGTTTATTTCATGAATGGCTCTTACCTAACAATAAACTAGACCATGAAGCCTTCAGCAATATGCTACTTTTCACTGACAGACAGATGATAGATAATAATATAATGATAAAGATAGATCGATGATAGACATAGATGATAGACATAGATATCTATATTATCAATATTTTTCTCTATTGAAGTCAGTGGAACAGAGTGAGTGTATGGGGAAATTCTCAGAATTATTACCTTAAATGAAAAATATTGATCCATCTGGTATTTCCAAATATGGGCCATGTTTGTGGTCCTGCCATTGCGGAAGACCAGGTAGTTCCCATGCCCACAACAATCTACTTTTCATCGTTGGACATTTGAAGAGAAGAAAAAAGTAGACTGTAAAACAGTTTGGCTCAGTTCCAGCATCTTTGCATCCTTGGCCTTATTTTCAATCCAAATCCTTTCCAATAACTAGAGAAAAAGCTTTGCATGGCTTGCAGTTGTATTCCACTTATGAGTGAGGAAGACCTCTGCAACCAAACATTCAGAGCCTGTATGCATCTCAGAGGTAGCTCATATGCTGGTGGGTAAAGAGGCTAGTGTGGCAGTTGTATGTGCAAGTGCAGGCTAGTAATCCTTGAGTAGCTGGGGAAAACATCAAATAAAATCTCATTTGTTTCAAGCTCAGCTCCTGACCTTGCAATCTTCTTGGCAATGATACAGAGTAATTTGCCATTGCCTCCTTGTGGGATTCTTCTTTTTTCATGGGGCAGCAAACAGTCTTGGGAATTCCTGATAGTGTCCTTCTAAGTATTAACCAGGCCCAACCTGTTTAGTTTCCAAGCCCAGACAAGATCTACCACCTGCTGAGAAGTTTAATAATGATAATAATCTGATCATATACTAGAACCAAAAATTAAAGAAAGTTCACATGGAATTAAATTCACTCATTTTACAAGCCAGCATTCATCCAGAAACATTATTTTATAGAAGCATGTCCTGCTTATTTAAATCAGCCAAGAATTCAGGTTAACAATGTGATAATTCCAGGTTCTAATGCAGCACAGCATCTTACAAAGCCATTAAAGAAGGGGCTTAACATACACATCTAAGCTAATACACAACTTGGTTTGATTCCACTAAATGTCCCCAACCTTTGATGACAGCCCTGTCGTTGTTCATGGGTAATGACAAGAGGAGGCATCGCAAGGCAAAGCACCATAGTGTCCTGGTGTTGAAACACTGTGTTGTCCTCACCTCATCCTTACTTCACCGTGAAGTAAAAGACACCATTGCCTAGAAGTCAGCTGTTTACTTCCCCAGTTCTGCAGGACCCAGCTAGTTGCACAGACATGAAAGGGTCTCGGGGTCTCTCTGCAGCTACTTCTCAGGGTCCCCCTGCAGCTACTTCTGTTGTGGGATCTTCCTAAAATGATTTCCTATTATTATTGGAATACTATTGGAACCTGGGAGAAGCCCAAATGAGATGCCACAGGAGGGGAAGCCCAACCAAACTGAAGTCCTGGAAAAGGCTCAGTCATGCAGGAGCCAGCAATTGGTGGAGTGTCCCTGCTGGCTGATGATGTGCTGAAAGTGAGTGACAGAGAAGGACGCCCATCGCCTTGCAGATACGACTGGCGTACTCACAGCAATGATTCAGAAGAGATGCAACAGAGGCCAAACAGAGATTAGTAGTGGGGCAGCAAACATCGTACCAGCCCCGCCCCACCCCCACCTTTTGGATATGACCAGAGTCAGACCCAGTTCCTCTCTTTGCCTAACCCCATTAGACCCAAACTGACCCTCCCTGCCCCAGACAAAGCCCCCCTGCAAACCCATCTAAACCAAAGAACAGAAGTTTCCTCACCTGTTCACAGCACACCCCAAGGGCAGCCCTAAGAAGGGGCTTGCAAGATAGCAGCCAGCTGAGAACCCCCAACCTTCAGCTGATGACCTCAGCCTTCCACCTCCTTCACCAGCAACTTCCCCTGCTCTGCTGCTCTCCTGAAAGGCCCCCCTTGCCTAATGACAGAACTCACCCCAGGTACACAGACAAGGATCCGTCTAGCTTCCCCAAACTGGCCAGCCAATCTTCTGGAGTACAGAGGAAATACATTTCTTGGCCCATTTTAGGGGTCCTTGACGGGAAATATTTATCTGATCTTAACTGGTGGGTTCCAGAGGGGTTCTTACAGAGCAGCTGTTCGTGTGATAGGACAGAAGGCAATCCTGGTTGCCTTCTCCAAGAGCAATTTGGCCAAGAAACTAGCAGGGGGGTTAAGGTAGGGGGCCCAAACTTTGCTCAGTTCCAGACCCGACAAGCCGAAGAGGGCGAAGCGTCGGGAAATACTTGCAGGAGCTGCCCTGCTCGAGTGGGAAGGGCTCTTGAATGTCCCCGGCGCGAGCCTGCAAAACCTGCCGCAGGAGCTCCAGATGAATTCGGTACAAACGCCAAGCTCAGCCAGCAACAAATCTCGCGAAGCTGCAATTCTGAGGAAACCCCGCGGAGCCGCTGTTTGAATGCAAAGACATCCACGCAACGGTTCCGCGGCGTTTCTGAGCACTGTTGGGGCTTTTTAGTATCCGAATGCAGAAAGCAAAGGAGGAACCGGGAGTCCCCCGCCCCGCCGTCACCCCCCCCCCCCACTTTGGGAAACGCTTCCCCGTCTTTTCCTCCCCAGGCGTTCTTCCAGGCTGCGACAGCCACTTGGACGGAAGAGGCTTGTTTCTGGCGCATTTGGGCACCACCCGAGAAAATCGCGTCTTCAGAAGAAGCCAGCCGGCCACCATTTGCTGAGGGTACCTCAAGGGGCATCGTGCTCCCGGCCATCAGCGCCCTCCGCTACTGCTCCAGTTCCCGTACAGGGAAAGACAGCGGGAGCGCGCTTTCTGGGATTGAGGCTTCCACGTTCCCCCCGACTAACACTCCTCGCTTATCTAGCGGCGAAGGATCGGAGTGTCCTAGGTCTGCCCTCGGCCGCTGCGCCCTCTTGGAAAGCCGCCCCTCCAGCGGCATTGGGCCCTGCCTAAGCCCCGTAGACCGGGCGCTCAGGCGCTCTCTGGCGTTCTCCTCCACACTCGCATCCGCGACCGAAGTTACTTTGCGCGGCTTTCGCTGCTTCTCTGTGGACCAAACTCCGATCAGGATTTCGAGAAGCAGCAGGCCTGAAGACAAGGAAGCCTCGGGCTCGCGCAAGAGCAAAGCAGCCCCTGTCCAGAGAGGGCCATCCTGGAGCAGAGGGCGGACGCCCACGGGTACCTTCGGTTGCGTCCCAGGATCGACTCATCTCCCTTTCCTCTCGGGGAGAGCTGCTCAGCCGCCGCCACTCTGCTCGCCGAAAAGGGGCAAGCCGTCTCCCCACCCCAATAGTAGGAAAACCTCTTGCCGCCGCGCTCCGCTTTCCCAAGCAAACGCGGCCGCCTTCCGAACGGGAGAAGAAGGCCCCGGGTGGCCTGCGTCAGCGGGTCAGGCAGTAAAATCTCCCGAGCCAAGGAAAGGCTGCCCGGCCGGCCAGCCTTTCGCTGCTTCACCGGAGAAGTAGGGTCCAGATGCAGGAACCCGCCTGATCTAAGTCCTTCTCGCCTCCTCCGCCCAGGGCCTCCAGGTCGCCGTTGACCTGCAGGCCTTGAGTACAGCCGTTCCATCAACGTCAACCGGCCAGATGCCGCCCGGGACTCCGCCAGCTATTCGGTTGCTCCTGGGAGGGGAAGGGCCTGAGCCTCATTGGGCATCGACATTTGACCTCACCTACGGGCCAAATATCGCCCCCTCCCTACTGCTTTCCTGCTCCAATTCTCCAAAGCACAGAACTTTCCAGGTGCATGCACGGCTTGCCCACGGCCAGCCCACCCAGCCAAGCCCCCGTTCTTCCCTCTACCGAGAGGACCAACAACCGTTTGGGAAGGGCCTCTGCCCTTCCGGGGAAAATTAGAAGGGCTAACCAAGCGTGTTCCGGGTTTGACGGGGGCCCAGCTTCTGCAGGCCAACTCCTACCAGTCCAAACATCGCAAAAGCCCAGCGAAGCCGGTGAGCTTCCTCGACAGAAAGGCACCAGCAGCATTCAGTCACGAGGCTGGGTCCGCGTGCAAGGAGAGGCGGCTCCTACACTGCCGCAAACACCAGAGCAACGTCTGCAGCGAGCCCTGGAATCTCAGGGCGCCCCGCAGTCCCTGGCACTGGGCAGGTTGCGGGGAGGGGACTTCGCAGGCGGGCCCGATTGGCGCAGGACTGCCTTGGCCCCGTAGGATCCCGAAGGCCAGAGCCTCCATTCGTCCTCTTTCCACCGGGCACAAGAGGGTGAAGGACTGTACGACTGTTGCATCTCTTGCGGAGTTTCTAGAATGGGACCCCAAGAAGGTCGGCCTTGCCCCCCACCCTGTCCCCACAACGCCGCCCCTCACCTGCCAATCGGAGCGCGGACATCCGCTGGAATTCGGGTTCCTGCAGCCACTTCCACATCCTGCGAAAGGTCTCCCGCCCGGATTTGAGCTTGCTCCAGGGCTTAGGGTTCCTCAGCAAATCGGAGAGCGTTCCCTGCGAGCGGCAGAGGACCCTCTGGGCGAAGATGGCCTGCGGGATGCTGTAGCGCTTCAGCTCGGTGGTGATCCGCTGGGCCACGTCCTTGGTGTTGATCTCCTCCAGGTGCCCTGAGTGATTACCGGCGCTCCCCTGCGAGGCGGTAGCAGCGGCGTGATTAGGTTCCCTGGAGGAGGCCTGGAGCTGCCCGTGCCCTTGGGCGCTCAGGTGGGCGTGAGGTTGGTGGGGAATCCCGCCAAGCGGCACTAAGCCAGCTGGAGTCGGGGTGAGGTGCTGGTCGCCCGGCCGGGCTAACAGGGGTGGGTGCTGGGCTTCGAAGCCGCTGGGGGTGAGCATTTTTTCGGCCGGCATGGCGGCTCCGGGGTGAGCATAGTGCGACAGTCCTTGCTGGGCGCTGTGGAGCCCGCCCAGCGGGGAGAGGCTCTGCCCCAGGCCGGCCACCTCTTTGGGGTAGGGCGAGGGGTATAGATTGTTGGCAACGGCTAGGCCCCGTTCGTCGGGCAAGAGAGTAAAGTTGCCCGCCAGCCTGGGGTGCGGGTGCGGGTGTGACGGGGGTTGGTGAGGAAACTTGGCCGAAACAGTGGAGATGGGCGGCAGAGGCTGCAGCGGCGTCAAAGTAGTGTAGCTGCTGCTCCTGGTCAGCCCGGCGGGGCTCTCGCAGCTGACGGTCAGAGCTGGGTGCAGCGGCCCGGCCGGCGGGGGCTCCGCCGAGCTCCGGTGATGCGCATGGGAGTGGTATTCCCCCCCGCCGCCGCCGCCGCCGCCATCCAGGAGGGAGGCCATGGCCATGGCGCCTGCTGGGGGAGCTAAGGGATTGCCGCTGCCCCGCTGCACGCCCGACGCGCGGTGCTGGGGGCTGGCGCTCAGCTGCTCGACCGCGGCCACCCCCGCCTCATGGCTGAGTCCCTGTAGCTTGCAGAGATGCGCCATCGCCTACTGCACGTTCAGGCGGACCGGACGGGCAGGCGCGTGGGCCGGCCATCCATCAGGGGCGAGGACGCGCACTCTTCCGTTGCCCGAACCAAGGCAGGAGCGGAGACTTAGCGCGGCGCACGCCCAGCGGCTCTCACTCCTGAAAAGGCGCGGCGCAGCCCACTTGACCGGTGCTACTTTCTCCAGGAAGGCCCGCAGCTGCTCTAGAACGGCTCCCCGGCGGGGGCCCCGCCGCCTCCCGAGCGGTCATCAGCTCCGGCACCGCGCTCTTTCTGCGGGGGCTTTGGCCACGGAGCCCGCGGCCGCAGCAGCCGGGGCTGGCGGCAAGCGGGCATGCGCGTGAGGCTCACTCGGCCCCGCCTCCCTTCAGCGTCGCTCTCCAGTCCTCTGCGCGGGCGCGCGCGCAGCAAGCACCTGCTCTTGGCCGCCGGATGCCCGCGAGCTTTGCCGTGCCGGAGGTGACTGGGCGCCTGGCCCTCCGGCTCTGCCCGGAAGGGCCGGGCGGGGACGGAGCTCGGCCGGCATCTGCCTTCCAGAGCACGACGGCGGGCGGCGGAGCGACCGTGGGATGGACTCCCGGCTCTACGGCGGCCGCTACCGAGCAAGCCGGCAGCCAGCCCGGGAGCCGCAAGCACGCCCCGTCCCTTCAGCGCATTGTCTCCTTCACTTCCGGCTTCGTGAGGGGAGGAGGCCGGGCCGGGCCGGGCCGGGCCGGGCCGCTAGCAGGGAAACGCGGCCGCAGCTTCTCTCTGTGTTGCCGGAGCGAGCGAGAACAGCGGAGGCAGAAGGGCGCGCGGGTGGTCCCCGCAGAGCAGTCACGGTGGGCGCTCGACTGGCATTTATTTCTTCGCCCCGGTTTGGTTCGCCCAACGACCCTGTGGGGTAGGGCAGGTTGCGCGAAACCGCAAGGCGCATCCCAGGTCAACGGGAGCGTAACAAATTTAACAAATAAATGCGGGCGAGTTTACTGCGCCCCTGCCGGATTCACACCTCGCAACGTCCTCGCAACCCACTGAGGATGTTGGGAAGCTGGCCAGTTGTTTTCCTTCCCCTCCAGTTCATCCCCGGGCGCATCTGCCCCTCGCAGACTTCAGCATTTGCCCCCCGTGGAAGCATCTTAATTCAACAGTTCAGACGCCCCGGGCAAGGAAGAGGGGAGCCTGGCTCACTTGCTTATACTGACTCTTTTGGGAAAGGTTCTCAAACCACCTGTGAAAATCCGAACACGCTATGCTTTCCAAAAAAGGAGTTATGGACATTTAGTGAGGTACATGCTGCTCTAATTCTTCCTCAGGAAAAACAGGAACCACTTAGCAGCACTGCTGTGCAGTCGTTACCTGTTAGCCATAATCGGGTAAAGTACTCACAGCCATAGACGCACACTCCTGCAGTGAAAGCCAGGAAACGACATGGATGCAGGCAGAGCTGTGCGGAAGTAGCATTCCCCTCCCTGCAAAAGCCTCAAGTTGCTCAAAATTCTGGAAGTGGCATTCCGGGAGCGAATGAGGCTCAGCTGTGGGATAACCTGCTTCAAAGGGACCAGAATAACTTAAGTGGTTCTTCCTTGAAAGCTGCAGCTTGGAGGAGTTCCCAGAGGGAGCACCTCCAAGTGTGATCATTCTGTAACTTTTCTTAAAGTGGGCCAAGCACTAGTCATTAGGGCATGAAGCTGCTCTCAGCTGGGCATGACAACGGTTTGGAGCTGTAATTTCCCACGGAGAACTGAGGAGGAAGGGAAGGTGACATGACCTGACTTGCGGCCCTAAAGGGTGCTTGGTGCAGCCAGGAGGGGTGGAAATTTCGTATTCCTGGGCTATGGGAAGGAAGACTGCATCTTGTAGCAACTTAGTTTGATGAAGTTTGAGGCTGATGTTCATGGGTAGAATAACACCCTCTCCCAACATTTGCTGGATTGCTTGGATAATGCTTTGTGTAGCGAAAGGCGCTACACAGTAGGAAGGCCTGAAGACACCAACCACTAGTTCCACTAGGACCGAAGGAGGCAAGGTAATGTTCAGCTGAACCCCCCAAATACTCTGCTTGGATTTATTGATGCTTATGTGTAAATGGGCCAATAGGGTGACATGAAGAACAAAGCAGCAGAAGGTCCAGCTTGTATTAATAATTAATAACCAAAACAGAGACAATAGAAAAAGTGCTCCTGTGAGCATGGAAATAAAGTTCAGCTAAAGAAGAGGTCAAATATAGGCAATGAGGATGTGTGAGGTAAAGGACTGTAAGCTTGCCTTCAAGCAAATGTATTACAGCATGATTTTTCTCATCCCTCTGGAAATTAAGGCTACATTTCTGCTAATTCTACTACATACTAAATTCCATTAAATTTAGCAGGGCTTACTTGTAACAGACATGCATGGTGTCCTGCTGCAAATTATGCTACTTTGATCATTAGCTAATGATAGTGATAATAAATGCAGATACAGAAGTGTATAAACCAGACGGACATTAAACATTGACTTATTAATATATTGCCAATACAAGAGTGGTTAAAAGGTCTACGAAAGTTAAGATCAGAGCTAAACTTTAACTTGGTTTTTAAAAACACTGTAAGAAGATGTCTTGTAAACTTCTTTAAAAAATCATAGCATAAAAGAGATGTTTACATGTATTTATATCCTACCTTTCATTCAGGAGATTAAGACAGCATATGTCCTTCTATTTTTCCCACAACAGCAACCCATGGGTTAGGTTGAGCTTAGAGGGAATGTCTGGCCCAAGTCACCTAGGGAACTTCTGTGGGGAACAGTGGACCAGAATCAGGTCTCCCCACTCCTTGCCCAGCATCTTAATAGCTACACCACGCTGGTGGTGACAAGTGACAACAATGAAACTCAGTTTGTGACAAGAAGCCCTATATTCAGGAGAATAGGATTTCAGCAGGAGATAAGTGGCAAGCCATTTGGATGGTCCAATGTAGGTTAAAGCAGAGGTTCCCTGAAGATGAACAGCCAGGAGGTAAAACACTGGGAAAGACCATCTGTTAGTATGGACTGAGTTTTCATAAATATGCTGATGACACCCAGCTCTACATCTCCACTCCATGCTAAATGTGGTGGAAATCCTGATCCAGTGCTTGGAACTTACCAGGAACCAGATAAGGAGTAACAGGCTCAGATTCAACCCAAGCAAGATGTTGGCTTAGAAGCCAATTGATTTTGGGGTGACACCAACTTTGGCCTTTGATGGGGTTATGCTTCTCCTTAAGAGAGCAAGCTCACAGTCTGGAATCCTCCTGGTCTCACAGTTCCTGCTGGAGGAGGAGATGGCTGTGGTTAGGAGACCCTTGCCCGCTTCACCTGGTATTTTAGTTGTGGCCTTACCTAGAACAGGATACAGTGAAAATGATCACTCACCATTCTCACCTCACAATTCAGTTACTGCAACTTGGTCTACATGGGGCTTCTTTTGAAGACCACCAGGAAACTTCAGCTGGTAGAAAATGTGGGTGCCCATATGCTTACTGGAGAATGACAATATTGTCACATAACTCTGTTGCTACAGGAGCTGCACTGGCTAACAGTTGGTTTCTGAATGCAATTCAAGATGCTGGTTATTACCTGTGTGGATCAGGACCTGGATATCTTAGAGACCACCTGTCCCAAATAAATTCTTTCCACCTGACCTGGTAAATAGAAGCATCTGCTGAAGGTCCATTCCTATCAGGAAGTAAAACTGGAAGAGGCATGTGGGGGGGTACTCTTGGTGGCTATTCCCCTCCTTTAGAACAGCTTATCCCCTTAGGCAAAATGCCTCTGTTGTAATGGCCTTCCAGAGAATTAAGACCTGGCTTTTCCAGAAGGCTTTTGAAGTAAGATCCACACCAAATATGGAGATATTATTATTGTTGCTGTTTTATGGTTTCATTTTCATCTTTCAGTATTACTATTCTATATTGTATTGTGAATTACTTTAATTTATACATCACCTAGAGCCTTAGAGTGAGGTATTTATAATTTTTTTCATGAGCAGATCACTCATAACACTCATTAAAAACAATGAAAAATTAAACTAGCATACAACCAAAGAAATTACAGGCAAAGTGCAGACACTGATCTCCAGATAAGGCCAATTTCAGCTGATGACAACATTATTTATAGACTCCACCCTAAACTATTACAACTCTGGGTAGCTTACAAAATACAACAATAAAATACTATGAAATAAATCATCAGAAGTCTGGAAAAAAACAATCATTTAAAACATCAGAAGGGGGGCCATCACCTGCACTAACCCCAGGTCTAGGGATACAGCCAGGTTTTAATGATTTTTTAAAATAGGGCCAGGAGGGGTGGATATGAATCTCCCCGTTCTGTAATGTAAAATAAATGTTTTCTTGTGATGGATGGCAGAGAGGAGGTTCGGTTTATGAGACAGAATATTTAACCATGTGTAATCACATTGATCAGTGAACCATGAATTGTAATGTAGTAATGCCAGTGCATTGACACTAATGCCAATGCCACAGTATAGTAATAATGCAATGTATGAAAAATTGAGTACTTAGGATCTATACAACTCAGGTCACAGAGGCAGGAAGAGCATGAAGAATACACAGAAGAGATGGTTCCCAGAACTGGATGTGGGATAAATGAGGCAATAGCATTCTGGCAAGAATTAGGAGGTGTGAGACAAAGTGCCAGTTTTTGATGGACTGGAGAAGCTGTAAAGATTCATGGGGACTGTAGCTCTTTGGAGCCTCACACACCATACCTGATGGGTGCCCAATCTAAATTCTTCTGGAACTCAACTTAGATCGACTTTGAGGGGGGTGGTTATGCATGGTGCGGGAATGAGTGGAGCTTTTAGTCCAAAATATGAACCATGGAAGTTGTAGACTTGCATTTATTTCTCCGTGTTTAGGGCTGTCATGAAGAATTTCTTTAGGACCCTCAGTATGACATGGACATGATTAATTTGGATCAGAAGACAGCATTACTTTTTCTGATGTTTTTTTTTCATCAAGGGAGAAATGTCACCACCAGATATAGCATGCCTAGGACAATTACCTCTTGTCAGAAGAGCTCCATCACCTATCTGTCTGGATTCACAGCCAATTAAACGTGCAGGTTAAAACTTACAGTGTTCTGTTGGGCAGAATTAGGTGGCTTTCTAGCTTCCTTTATCCATTTGCCCTCAGTTCCAAAACCTTTCAGTCCCACCACCACATTCTATGGAGCTACCAAGAATGGTGCTCCCAGACCTTCGGTCCTGGTCAGGGAAGGCCATAATCATGAACAAGTACAATGACTTTTAGACTGAAGAAAAGGTGTATTTATTGTTGAATTGGTCTCTTTATTCATACTGGCCCTGAATTCACAGGAAAGTGGAGCAGGTTGGGTGAACGTCAAGTTCACCTTGAGGACTGGCTGGCATAATCCTATTCATTTCCTTCCTATCCTTTGGAAGGAAGGGATAAACCAGTGGGGATCCACAAAGAATTGTAAAATTTTACATTTCGGGGAGGGCTGCAGTGCTTGATAAATAGAGACAAAGGGGAAATCAATCAATCCCACCGGCTTTAACCAGGCATTTGGGTAAACCAAAACCTTCAGTTCCGATCTGGCATTGCCATGAGTCTCAGGGCTTGCAAGATGTTATGAATTTAGACACATATTGAGAATGATTTTAAAAGAAAGTTTTAAAATTGTAATAGGATTTTAATTAATTATAAGTCGTTGTTTCCTTCCCTTTTAAAAATGAAACAGATCCTCTCTTTGGAATCGTTTTTAGTAATGAGCATGCAGAATAAAAAAAATAATATAAATAAGTGACTACATAAATTAGTGTTTTGATTGAAACTTCGATTTTAGAACGTTTACTGTGTAGCCGAGTGAAATGCCGCCTCAGGGAATATTCACTTGTATTATTTGGATTTAATTACTGTTTGAATTATTTGGACTAAGCGTGTGTCATAAATCTACTCGAAACAAAACAAACGCAGATTTGGGGTCCCGTGACCTTGCAGCGGAAGAGCGTCTTCGGAAGTCGGCAGGCGGTGCAGAAGTATCGGTAATCAATACAGAAAGCCAAAACCCGCGCCTGCCTTCCGGGGAGCGCTGGTTCCCGACCGCCCCTTCTGCGATTCTGCCTCTGAACAAAGCGCTGCTCGCCTCACGGCTTCTGGCCAGCGCTGCGTCTCCTGCGCCCTCGGACCAGGTCGGGGCGACGGCCCAAAGCCCCAGAGCTGGCCCCATGGCTCGGACGCTAGCACCGGGCGAGCTTTCTGCCCTAGGACCTTCTCCTGACCAACAGAAAGGTGGACGTGGGCGGGGGGAGCCCGAGAGATCCCGCCGCCGCTCTGGATATCGCCTGTCGTTTCCGCTGCAAGTCTGGTGGCGGGTTCCCTTTGAAACGGACTACCCAGTTCGACTGCACTGCGAGCCAAGGCGGACAGAATTCCTTCGATCGGGAATGGTGGCTTTCACTCACTCCTGGGGACCCTGGGGCGAGAAACGAGTTGGGCAGAGCCAGCAGAGGCGCGGGAACGGCCGGACCCAGCTGCAGGGGGGCGCCTTCCCCTCCCCCGTCCTTGGCAACAAGGAACCCCCGCCGGGTGTCGCTTCCAGAGGCGTCCCAAAGACGCGGCGGGGCTGACTGGGAACGAAGTTCGCCCAAGACGTCCTTGAGGGGTCCCGAGACCTTTCGTTGCACGGGTCCAGGGAAGCGGGACCGAGCCTGGGTTTGGCTCCTGAAAGCGCGAGCAGATGAGGTGAAATCCCCTGGCGGCGCCCACGGCCCGAGTCAACGCCCACACGCGCTGCAGAAGCAGATGAGGGACTGTTCCGCCCGCTCCAGCGGTGCGGCGCCCCAGCTGAAGTCCACAAAAGCTCGAGGCTAACTAGGTAGTCAGGCCTGCCCCGGCCTGCCTGCTGTAGTCACCCCCACCCTAACGAATGCAAACCATATGCAGACAGAGCGACGGGCCACTTCCGTGCGGTCGCAAGGCTGACCCAGCGCTCAGGTCCCAGCGCAGGGTCCATTAGGCGGCCGGAATAAGGCCAGGCCCCTGCCCTCAATCTTTTCGAAGGGGGTTCGGGGTTCTCCTCTGGCGGCGATCTCTGATTCTACCCCCAATGCACTGCCCAGTGAGCAAGAAACTTACGGGAGCTTGCAAAATACTAAATAATTTAGCACTGGATTTCGGGGGAAATCATTATCTTAAATCACTTCTTCTGCGCGCGCTATAAATTGCAGACTTACGGTAGGGGCTGGGCAGCTCACGTTCGAAAGTAGCCATATTCAAAGAGACAGAGATGCCGGTATTAAATATTAATCGACTGGTGCCTTCCTTCGTTTCTAACTTATTATTAATTAGGCGCCTCCAGTCTTTTTGCAGAAAGCTCCGCAGAGTCAGTGGCAGCTTTAAATATGAATTAAAAGCAGATCCAAGTGACTGTAATGCGAAAATTATTCCGTGTCTTCCTAGGCGGAGATGAAGAAGCGGCAGATCGATCTTCCGGCACTTGGCTCCGAAGGACAGGGGTTATTGATAGCGGGTATTAATGACGTTGATGATTGCAAAAGGGAAACAAAGAGCCAACC
Organism: Liasis olivaceus; assembly: GCA_030867105.1. NCBI lineage: Eukaryota > Metazoa > Chordata > Lepidosauria > Squamata > Pythonidae > Liasis > Liasis olivaceus. The sequence goes on along the minus strand of CM061362.1, from coordinate 22,685,356 downwards.
AGCTTATAAACTTTTTATCTGCTATAGCGCCAGCCATGAATTACGAAGCCCGCGGAGGGTAATTTATGCAACCTGAGCGGTTCCTTTAGCCTCTCCCAGGGCTCGAAACTTTGGTGCTCAGACGCAGACTAATGGGATTTCTGGGGCGCAAATCGTCAAGCCGGATGATCACAATCAAGGTCTGAGAAGCAGCGATGTAGGTAGCCCTGAGACCGGGGGCGGGGGGGACAGGGCGGCGGCGGCGGCCAGGACAGCCACGGGGCAGCGAAACGAGCTGCTGCAACACACGCCCAGCCATGCAGGGGGGCCGGAAGAGGCGGTGGGTGAGGTCGCCCCCTGCCTGAACTTGTCCGCAGTTTGAAATGCTGACCTGACCACCGCAAAGACTCGGAGAGGTGCAAAAAAGGGGCAGCAAGGCGACCTCGTCTGGGACAAGAACCTGGACAGATCGTGCGAACCACTCCAAAGCCCGCTTCCATCGTTATGTCGTGGCAGTATTTAGCCTCGGGGGGAGGGGGAGGGGGAGGGGAGAGGGAGGGGGAGCGGTCGTTCTCTAAATATCCCTAAATGAAGCTCGAGAATATCTACAGGACGGGCGAAAAGACCTCGATTCCCGTTGCCAAATCTATAAGTTAGTAAGCGTCAAAAGTAGGTGGACTTAAGTCTCTTGAGCGCCACTGAGTTTGGCTTAAGGGACAGTCGGATGCAGCTCTCTCACGTTCTGCTGCTAATGAAGTGCGGTGGGGGGGAGGCAGAAACGGCCCAAGAGAGATTCAAACAGAACGAAAAACAGCGGGTAATTTAAAAGAAAACAGGAGTCCCACGAGCCAGAAGGAAAGGACCAATCTGCATTAAGAGGGGCACCGCGGTCACCAGATTGTTGGCTACCTTATGAAAATTTCTGAAAGTTATAATATTTTATTAAATTTAGAGACTGCCCGACTCCAGGCGACTCTAGGCGGCTTACAATTTAAGAAGTAAGGAAAATATCCTTCATGAAATACACGAAATGTTCGCTGTCCTCTAGCCCGTTAAATCCCTTTCTCCCTCCCTGCGCTTGACTTTAGGGAACGCGGGACTTTGAGGATCTGCCAGCGGTTTTGTGTGGTTTCCTGAAATTACAAGAGGAAATCCTGAAAATGCATTTCTCCTTCCCCTCCTTTCGTTTTCGTTCCCCTCCTCTGTCCAGTGAGTAGATGTCCATTTTGATGTGTGTGTGAATATAATCTTGTACCAGAATTTGTAATCAAACGGCAGTTGACATAACGATGCTTATGTATCCCTGATTAGGTTATTCTTTTCTCCCTATATTAATGTCTGTTACGTGTGGTCTGTCCTAACAAAAATAGCACTGGATTTCTTTCTTTGTCTTGAAAAACACAAACGCGTTCAAACTGGGACGCCCATAACACCACAGTCCAAATTTTAGGGCTGCCCGCTCCGTAAGGCGAGGCTGATTCTCCAGGCGCTTCTCCCAGCCGCGCCGCTAGCAATGAAGCGGGTTTCTCATGCCCGTGGAGCCTTCTCCTTTCCTTCTGCCGAGGCCTTCGGCGCGGTTATTTCTATTTATCCGGAGGAGATTTCTGGGTGGGGCGGGGGGCATTCAAACGCGGTGGCGGCAACGGGCCGCAGGCTTAGGACCCTGGTACGATCAAACCCCGCCAGCTGCACGCGAGAAAGGAAGGAAGCCCGGGCGGAGTCAACACAAACGCTCCCCGGCATGTGGCCTATATTGATTAACATCTGGAGGACCGTCAGATCGGATTGCAATTTGCCGCATCAGTCATTGCCACAAAGAATTGCGCTTTACGTTCTCCATCATCTTTAATAGGTAGTGAACTTTTCTAATCCATGCCTTAAAGCCTGCTGTAGAAGACATTTTAAAAAGAGGAGACTGATGTTATTGCTGCAATGAAGTCTCTGTTTCTTAATTTCTTAATTCCTGCTAAAAAGTGAAAATGGTTTTAGTTGTTAGTCGCATTTAAGAAAAGCACAGAGAGGCATCCCCCTCCCCACTTCGAAGGCAACCGACTGGGCAAGACCTGGCACGCGGCTCGGCGACTGGGGCTACCAAGCGCAGCCCCACAGCCGACGCAAACCTGCCTGGCCAGATTCAGTCGAGAGATGAGCTTTGGCCCGGCGCCTTCAAAACGCCCGCCCTACGCCCGCCCCCAGAGGTGCCCAAGCGCGGGGGAAAGCTGCTCCGGGCAGGAACCTTGGCTTTGAGCGCCGCCCCGCAAAGAAAGGCTAAAGCCGAGGCCGTGAAACGATGCCCCCTGGCATGGGCTGCTGCTGGGCGCCTCAAGGCGCCACAGGAAAGAGTGAGCGCCGGTCAAGGGGCTGGAGTCGCGCTCCTCCGGGGCTCAACGGGGTCCCGCCGCGCCCGGCGCGAGGAGACGCCGGTTCGTTGCTTGCGCCCCTCTGGAATTCCCGGGGTCCCGCAGTGGATCATCGGGCGGAGACTCCGGACTCGCCAGGCGGGAGCGGGAGCGGGAGCTTTCTCCTTGGGGAGAGAAGAGCGGGCGGGGGCTGCCTTCCGCGGCCGCCTCTCAGGCCACCAGCACCCCGAGGGACGCGGGGTAGAGGTGGGAGCGGTTTCCCGGCCGGCCGCCGGAGAAAGAAACAGCGGAGAGGAGGCCTCCTGTGACGCCCCAGTCGCCCGGGCCGCGCGGTGGCGATGCCGCTCGGGGAAAAGGGACACCCGGCTACCCTGCCGGCCAGGAAACCTCAGCCGTGCGCCGCCTGTTGCCAGCAGAGCCCTTGGAGCGCCCCCGAGCGGTTCTTCGCCGGCGGCGGCCCCGAACAGAGGCCGCGGGGCTGCGGCCCCTTCTTCTGGGTCCCAGCTGCCGTCGGCAGGAGGGCTGACCTGGTGGGGCCGAGGCAGGCGGGCCAGCCCCGAGGAGGACGAGCCTGCCGACGCCAGCCTCGGACACTGAGAGCCCGCGCGCCCACCCGCCATGTCCGCCCCCGTTTGGCCTTCAGCTCAGTCGAGCGGGCCCTCCCTGTGGGAGGCGCAGCGGCCCGCTTCCTCCAGAGGGGCAGTTCAGAGACTTGGGGAACACGAGACAGCGCCGGAAGGAAGATCCCTCCCCCGCAACCCTTTCAGAGGCCGCGAGTCGCCCAGCCCCTCGCGGAGAACACTTGGAGGCGGGGACGGGTGGGTGGCGGGGCGGTGTTGAGAAAAGCCTCCCAGGTCCAGGTCCAGGCCAGGGCTGCCGGCTTCCCCCTCCGGTTAGCGTTGTCCCAGCTCCCCGCCCCTGATCTCCGGAGACTGGTGCCCCGGAAGGAAGGCCACCGAGGCAGCTGCAGCTCCTTCGTGCCAGAATTTCTGCAGACCCCCCCTTGCTTTTCTGCCCTTAGAGTAGGGAAAGCAGCAGCAGCAGCAACAGCAGCGCCGGGGGTCTCCGCAGAGCTGAAGGGCCCAGCAGTTTTGGAACTGTGCCAGCTTCAGGCAGCAGCGGTAAGAACTGGACCTGCTTCCAAACAAAGCTCCCGGCGCCAAATGCCTATCGGTTTAATCATCCCCAAGAGTGTCTTTGTTTTGCTTGAGCTAAAAAAACCTCAGGCAAAATAATCTGATTATTTGGATCAATATAGTTGGAACACACTATTGATTATAAGAACTTAATTTTCGAACCATTAGCCCATCTGTGTTTTATACAGAACCTCTCTGGGACAATCCAGGTTGCTGCATTGCACGGAAGGACATGCGCTAAGGAAGAATGTTAAAAAATATGGATCGTATTGGCAGAGACAGGCAGTGTCGTCAGCCTCCACCCTCACAGCCACTCTCTCTGCCCTGTGATTGTGGGAACTTGCATGGCTAGGTGCACATTTGACTCGTGACTGCAATATCATTGGGGTGGTCTGAATAAGTACTGTACAAGGTCATCTATTTTCAGTCCTGGAAATAGGAGTAGTAAATGACCCGTGCTATTTGTACTTTCGGTAGGGAACATACAATCTCACCCTATCAGCATGTGTTTAAAGAAATATATCTATTGAACAGAATACCTTATTTCAAGCTTCAAAAATACTTTTAACAAATAAACACTTAGCTGGGCATTTCCCAGCATTCATTTACTGCTAGTGACATCTGCCAGTGAAAAATAGCCACCATAGTCTCTGAGACTCCCCTAACCCTTCACAAATTAGTTTGAAGCTGGCAAAATGTAGCACAGGAAACGCCTGTAACACCACCCATGGTGCCCAACCAGTTCTCAGCTCTGCGGGTGGATGAGGTAGAAGAGGGGACTGTTCACCTGGAAGACAAAGAATCCAGCAAACGAAAGAGAAATTTGTAACCCTAGCCCTAATCCTTGAAAAATGGCCGGAATGAACCATCCTGGCAATATTAGTCTGTAGACTTGTTTGTTCAACTTAAGATCTGAAGTTGCCCTGATCCCTCACAGTTCATCTGCTCAGCCGCTTTGTTTTCTTTCTCCCATCCTTTAGTACAGTAATGACTGGATTAGTACTTAGGATTTAGTATTGCCTGGAGCAGTGCCTCCTTCACTCCCTGCTAGGATGAGAAATCGGTCCAGATCGCAACCCATGGAAAACGCGGCCATTCTTGGGGGGGGGGGGGGGCGTTGCGCAGCTGGCTACACGCTTCTGCGGCCACAGACGCAACTCCTTCCAGGGGATTTGACTGTACTGAAATCGCGGAATATTCAGAAGACATGGCTGGTGTGGCTGAGAGCGGCCGATGTGTGCGTGTTTTGCACAAGCTCTTGACTTGCAAATAGGATTTTTTTTTTCTTTTCCTCCACCTTTAGTATTTTTAAGCTTGGGAAGAATCTGAGATTGAAACGCTAAAAGTAGCAACAGATTAGCCACTTGGAACAAGAGGATATAACTGGGGACCTGAAACAATGGAGAATCAGGAGAACCCTAACCCTACAGGAAGGAAGGCATTTTTTCATCATGGAATGGGATAAGCAACTATAGTAAAATTTATCAGGAATTTTAACACAATTTCTTATATGTAAAACATCCCTCTGTGGCTAGGTTTGCACAATACACTAGACTGAGTTAAAAAAAAATATGATTCCATTTCTTGTGAGAACCCAGTGATTGTTTTTGCTTGTTCTGTGTTGACATCGCACCATGTCAGTATCGCAATTTTGTCTCACCATTCCTTTCACATTTCCCCTCTTTCTCTTCCCAATACCAGCTGTGCAGATAAAATATTTGTTTGGTACCATATTACACATACTTGTTGAAGCAAACTGATCTAAAAAACTTGTGTGATAATCAGTTTGCTAGTATTTCAAGTGCCAGAAAACTCTTAGAAGTTTTTACGGTAAAACATAATTGGAATCAGAATCTCAGAATTTAAATATCTTTATGCAAGCCCAATTAATTTCTTTTAAAGTCAGAATAAACAGGTAATTTCGAGTTTTACCACTCTGGAATATCCCTTATAAGGGTGATACTGTTTTACTTTTCTAAATCTATTGGCTCCATGAAGAATGTGTAAGCTGTTCAGGAATAATAAGAGCACCTGATATGGAATTGCTCAAAAAGGATTTTTTCTGAGGGTATTCACAGGTACGAGCTAGCAGAATTGCAACTTTTGACAGGGTTGAGGCAGCCAAAACTAAACCAGCTAGAACATGTCCTCAGGCTGGCTCAGAAAGAAGCCACAGGAAGAGGCCTTCACATGGCTGGTCTGTGTCCTTTGACCAAGAAGTGGCCACCAGGGGCCTCCAGAGAGGATGCTGAAGCGGACTTAAGAGTGTGGCTCCTTCAAGAGATGTTGGCTGGTGAGGAGCTGTCCCTGGTCCTGCAGATCCTGCATCTTCCCTGGCACTGTAATTTCTTCTTAAAGAGGCTCCCTTCAATACATGTAACCTTGCAGTAAATCTATGGTAATGACCTGCCACCACTTGCCATCTGTCAGTCTCCTGGCACGGCCAGTGGGTAGGAAAGGAATGAGTAGCAAGGAGGAATAGAAGACTCATAAGAGAATTACACGTGCAACAACTTTTCAAATATTTATCTATCTATCTATCTATCTATCATCTATCTATCTATCTATCCTGCCCTTTCATTCAACCAGGACAACCAGGAGATAGCTAAAACCCAAAGAATATAAAAGTAAAGTGCACCACATAAACCATATAGCCTCAATTCTATTTTCTTGGACTGTATACAATCAGAAGACAGTTCACCTTTTAGAAGAAATGTGAAAACACGTTGCATAAGTGTAGGGTGCATCCAGTTTCATTCTCTTGGCATACTGTATTCAGACCTTGTGGATGGATGGATGGATGAATGGATGGGGCTTCCTATGCGGTCACACTGTCTGTAAAACTCAGAATGAGAGCAACATCACAACCTTCCCTTGTCTCAGTTGGATGGCTACTGCTTAGTCCTCACTCTCATGTTACACTCTGAGTGGCTATTTCCAAACCCAAAGGTCACCCCAGCCACATCCCTGTGGAGCTGACATGCATCAACCCTATAACCTTTGCCACCAAAATAGGCAGCTACTCTTCATGGCAGAAGGCCTCTAGATCTGATGGAAGGTCAAGAGAAGGGAAGATATTTCTTGTCAAGCCAAAGGCCACTTTCATATGATGGTTTCCTTGAACCAAATAATATCATTAATGGGGGAAGAAGTTTGTGTGTGCACACCAGGAAATAGTAATGCGTGCAGCTACTTTAAGAAGTTTATAATTGCTTTTAATGTTGACATCTATTGAGTGTTTGGCTCTGCTTTGCTATTTAAAAGAAATCCTTTTTCCCATTTTCCCACTGTAAGATGTCTCAATCTGGGATAGGCAGGATCTTCTGGGGGTTGGAATAATTTGACCAGAGCCAAGAACCACCAGCTTCTACTGGGTGCATAGCAAAAACCAAGCTTCTTGTTTCCATTATTGATGAGCAGATAATTCAAATGACCATAACACAACAATGTACAGTACTAGATTCTTTCTACAGCAGGATCCCAAAAGAGGGAACCGCTCTCCTTTATTATTTTTTCTACTATGCCTTTCCTCTTACTTAGTGTGGCAAGAGACCGCCAGGTAAAACCATTTTAAAACAGCAGGCAGACCTACTCCCAAGTTTTGAAAGCACAGCTTTTCCTTGCTGGAACTTGTAAATACAGTTTTACAAGAGGCCAAAGCTCGCAGACGTGGCATCCTGTGCAGTGCCACAAATGTCACCCATCCTAAAATGCCCTGAGCTACACCAAAGCCAGCCCATCAGTCGGGCTTATGAGGTGGCTCCTCTACTGGCAGCAGAGAAGTAAAATCCAGCTGCCGGGACTGTTGGCTTCTGCACATAACGTTGAGCATGACGTGCTTCTTTCCCAAAGCAGCAAAGCTCTGGCAGCCATCACAGATGTGGAAAAGGAGAAGGGTGCATTCAGAAGACACCCTGAGCAACATTATGGTGTGCGCTCAGAGAGTGGAGAAGGTGGATGTCACAGGAGAGTAAGGGAAGACTGCTCCTGCACTGCCCCCATGGGTGGGGAGAAATCAAGGGAACTCCTGTTGCAGGGGAAGCTTCAGTTTCGAATGAAAGGCAGATGAAGCATTTTTGCTAAGAGCGGTCTGAGAGTACTGCAGTATGGAGCTCCCTGGAGTTCTCGAAGCAGATGCTGGAGCAGCAGGTAAAGGAGAAGATGCTGTCCAAGGCAAGCCCCTCCAGCTCCAACAGCTTAAAATGCTATTGTGGGGTCCACTGAGCAATTAAGGAAACAACACAGTGGGGGGGGGGGATAATTCAATAGGCATTTCTGCTGCAAGTCATAACACCAAGAGACAGCTTCTGGGTTATGAGAGAGGGTGGAGTTTTCCTAAAATAATACAGAACGCTGGGTGCAGCAGGGCTCCCAGACCTGTGCTGAAAAACTCTGGACAACCAATAGATGTCAGTAAAGAGATGTACTTTGGGCCCATCCTGCTGCTCCCCCTGTCTGTGTATGGCCTTCTCAGAATGTGGTAGCATGTTTCTCAGCTAAGGTTGTGGCAGCATAGCCAGATCCAAAGGAGGAGGGCCTGCTGGTTCTTCCTGAAGTATACAGTCTCTTTCACGCCAATCCAATAATCTCTCTTCTAGATGTTTGGTGTATATTTCACTAATCATATTTAGCAAACCAAATATAATTAGGGTGGTCACATCCTGGGTCTTGTCAGTTACCTTTATTGAAGATTGGAATAACTAAGGGCAAGCCACAGTTATTGGCGATTAAAGCTAGTCATCAATAACTGCAAAGAGAGTAGATGGGATAGGGGCCCACTTCTCCAAATTTGTTTGCATAATTTCTGCTCCAGGAGACTTGGCAGGTTTCAGGCAACTAATTACAGCCTTTATTTCCCAGTCTGCAACCCTTGGCCCTGTGTGAAAGTTGGCATCAATTTACAGAAAAAAATCAAGTTTCAAAATTTTACTTGATGAAGGGGAAACATCTGCCAACTGCTGATTTAAACCTTGAAAACTCTGAATGGCTAAGACCACCACTACCTGAGGGATAGCCTGTCCTGGTACTCCTCAGAGTTCAGTGAGAACATGGGTCCTAGAGTCCCACCTACTCCCAGCTTCCTTGGAGGTATCAAAGGATCATGTTGTCGACCTGCCCAAAAGACACCACATGTTGTTGAATTATTGCTCAAGTTTTTTTTCATTTGTGCTGCTTGCAGCATAAGTTTATGTCATTTCTGCTAATTCTGCTAATGTTTAGGATTATATATGGAAGATAAGATCTGTCTCATCTTCTCAATGAAGAGATCATCTCACCTTGGTTAACAGAGAAAGCACAAGAGGATGCTGTGAAGAAGAGGAGTACAGAACTGAAGATCCATTATAATCATCATTTGGTGTGATTTGCTAATTAGGGTATGAAGCTGAGTGCCCTCTTTCAGGCTGGAACCCCTCCCTTTTCCTCTCCCGTTCAACTGATTTACAACAGGAAATCAGTGAAGTCATTAGCCCTCAGCATCACTGTGAAATGGCTTCTAAAGTGGGATGAAACTCGTGAATAATTAGGTAATCATTATTAATTCATTTGAATTCATTTTAGCAACTGTCATTGCAAGTCTGCTAATGTGGCGTTAGCATGAGCCCAAAGGCATGTCTATAGGAATTCAGCGCTATGAACCAGAAGGCTGAGATCAGCAAAGGCACTCACCCCCCCCACAAAAAAATCTTTTTTTCCCCCTGTGGATGAAAGGAGAAGAAGCTACAGCAACAAAGAGGGCATCCCCTCAAGGCAATTCTCAAAAAGAGAAATAACTGCCTAAAAGCGCAGCCCAGACATTTATGATAATCCAGAATAGGATCCAGAAAGTCCTAAGAAGCTGACCAAGCAGAACCAAAGGCCTGGGAAGCCCCAGCTTCCTCCTCACATAGTCCCTAAAGGAGCCGTCTTCCTCTCTGGAACTTAAAAGATTTTTGATGTAGCTTTCACAGCTGGTATCTGTTAGGCAGTGTTGGGCTTCAGGGCTTAGTGACCGTGGTCTAGACAACAGATTTCCTGTTGTCCTGTAGACAACATGTTTCACTGGCAACTTTGGCTGGCATCTTCAGAGACAAGGTAGTCTGCTATGCAGACCCCAGACAAATGAGCAGGGACTGACTGGGTTCCTGTCTTTACAGCCAGGTGTCCTTTTAAGATCTTTAAAGACCAATCAGCAGTCACCAATCAGCAGTCAGGACACCTGGCTGTAAAGACAGGAACCCAGTCAGTCCTTGCTGAGTTGCCTGTGGTCAGCAGTTGCATGTGATAGGTGCTCAGTTATGCAACTGATGCTCAGTTGCCTGTGCAGAGCAGACCACCTTGCCTCTGAAGATGCCAGCCACAGTTGCTGTGAAACATCAGGAAATCCATCGTCTAGACCATGGTCACCAAACCCTGAAGCCCAACACTGCCCAACTTAAAGATTCTTGTTTATAATTAGCAATCAGTAATCCAAATGTAAATAATGCTGTTAATATTTACTTATTTGGCATCTAGCATTGATTTATTAGGAGTATTCTTTCTTTCTAACATTTCTAAATTGCCTCAGTCTTAAAAAGTTTCTAGGCAGTGCACAAAGAGCATCAGTGACAATCCAGTAGATCTTTAAAACACTATTGTTTCAATCACATTATTATAACAGATTCCCATCAGTCAGGGCCAAGGGGCCTGCAGATGTAGCTCCTGGAAGGCCATAGGAGGACATGCTGTTCCTAAGAGAATGCCTGCTGTCGAGCCCTTTCCCACAGGGCTCTTGGTAGGAGGGGACCTTCAGCAGAGAGGTGGGCAGAAACAGTAGATCCTCAGGCCCTAAGCCATATAGGGCTTGGTAAGTACCTTGAATTGCATTCAGAGACACACTGGTTGCCAACACAGCTCCCAAAACAAAGATGTTACAGTATAGTAATGAAAGTGTGCTGCAAACACATGGGCTGCTGCATTTTGCATCTGTTGAGGCTTCTGTGTAGTCTTCAAGGGTAAAGCGAATTTCAGTAATCCATTCGGGAGATTACAGAGCCATGAATGACCACCATCCCCAACCCCCCGTTGTTGCACTGCCCATTCAGATACCTCCTGCTGATTTACACTAGAATTAACATTAGGGGGAGGAGGTATCACTTGTGCTGCAGAATTTGCCCTGTGTGAGCTGTGAGTCAGAGTTGGAAAGCAGATCAGATCATCTTGGGCAAACCTTGCTCAGTGGAGATGCTTTGCTGCTGCTGAAGTTTCCTCCTCAGGCACATTCAACAGTGTAGGTTGGCCTGTCTTCTATAAGCTTTCTGGGAGGCCAAAGCAGGCTTGATTTAAACCTGTAAGGGCTTTGCCTCTTACAGCAGTTAGTAGTTAGGCTTTTAAAAAAAAATTAAATAACCCTTGTGTTCTTACAGGCTCTTCCCCTTTCCCTGACCTCGTTCCATTATAAATACATTCTGTAAAAACAGACACAGTTCTCCTTGCCTAGCAAACATTTGAAAATCAGACCAGGATCTGCTCAGGGTGAAGTGAGACTCAGTTTTCTCTCTCTTCCCCTTGGAAGAGCCTTAAGAGTTCCATTAAATAGCACCAGCCTATAAAGCCTCATTGGAGAATCAAGCAACATTAACTCATTAAGTCAATAATTCATGGATTCTTTTATCTAAAGTGGCAACATCACACCATCAATCTGCAAAACAGCCACTTCTCCCAAGTGTGTACAGTGTTCATAATGGGTTTCCTAACAATGCACTTCTGGAACAAGGTCACTAAACATAAGCCAGCTGACATAGGGACCTGACCTGAGTTGGCAAAACAAGCTGCTTATTGAGCCCAGTTATGAACTATCAGGATAATGGCCCACGTGAAACCATTTCCCGAGGGACTCTTTAGAAACATGAATGCCTTTTGAAGAGTGAATATTCAGGAAAGCTGTTGTGCTGAGGACATCATGACCAGTACATTCATGCAACTTAAATTTGGGATGTACACAAGGTTTGAAGGGTTAACCTGGCAATAATCTAGTCCCCAGATTAAGAACGTCTGAGTTATGGACAACTCATACTTGTGAACAGGCTGCCTGTTACTAAAAATGGCAGACACCATTCTCCTTCCTTGAGCTGACGAACCGCTGAAGCCACACAATGTTTTTATGAACTGCTGAAGCTGCACATTTTTAATATACAGCCTGTTTTTAGTGGTTTTCAGCGGTTCATGAAAACTTTGCGTGGCTTCAGAGGTTCATCGACTCAAGGAAGGAGAACACTGTCTGCCATTTTTAGTATTAGGCAGCCTGTTCGTAAGTACAAGTTCCGACTTACATACAAATTCGAATTAAAGGCAGGCTTGGGAACAAAACTCGTTCTTAATCCGGAGACTGCCTTTACAAGTGTTCATTTATAATCAGGTAATTGTCCTTGCTGGGTTCAGTTCCAGAAAGCAACTGGAGGCCATCCCTATCACCTCCGGTTCCTATCTGCCTGCTCTCACCTATTTGGCATCACTTCAACCAGGGCAGGACAAGCCCAAGCCGGAATGGCTTGCTCCACATGAGGATGGGGGAAGGGGGTGGCTGAGGGGCTGACATGTATCCATGGCTATCCTTTGTGTAGCAGGTAATGGCTGAGGGTGTTCAAGGGTCCCAAAATGATCAGGCTAGGGAAGGATAGCTCCTGTCGTAGAGGGTGGGGGCATCCAGTCCTCACTGCCATCGAGGGATCACATACAAGGTAAGACCTCACTTAGGACATTTCTGGGCGACAGCATAAGAAGCTGGACCTCTGCTGGGTCCATATTATACAGTGAGCTTGGAACAGCATCTGATTGCAGCAGGTCTGGCCATGGAGAGCAGGACTGTGTAAGTGTGAGAGCCTAAATTGGTCTAAGCTGCTTTTTAGGGTTTGACTTTCCCTCTTCCAGTGACTTTTTGCCAGAAGAAAGAAACAAGGGAGCATTCCCCAAGTTAGTCATTGTACTCTATGTATTTATTGCAAAACATCTGGATTTACACTAGAGAAGCGTGTTTGAAATATATGTGGAGTATCATAAGGCAGACTGCAGTGATCCCATGTCCACTGCAACAATAGGCCACCCGGATGGAGTAGTGAAGCATTTGCTTCAATTCATCAAAGGAAACAATGCAAGAATGTGAAGGAGACGCAGCTGCTGTCAGTTGAAGCATTCCTCATAGACTCTATCAGATCCATGCATCACAGGAAACTCCTTCCTCTTTATATCCAACTCTACAGCTGCAACGATGTTCATGGACAATTTCTTTTCCAGCCACAAACACAATCTCATTACAGCAGGCCTGTGTGATGGGAGAGGGGATGGAGAGAGTGTCAGCCACATCCCATGGATCCAGAAGCCCCATCCCTAGCTAGGACTGCTCTTTGGCTTCTGTCTCCTCTTTGTGATACTGAATTGCAGAACCCTCCTAGAATCTCTCTCGCTTTACTTCATGGCTGCTACCAACAGCCCAAGAATAAAACATTTGTCAGATAAGCAATGTCCTTTAACTTCTCTGAAGCCTCACCTCTTTTTTTTACTTCTTCCCTTTGCTTGGCATTACCTATTCCGCTCTGGAAATGGTACTTTCTGTTAGCATTTAAAAATATATATATTCCTCCACTTTTCTCACTTTCTTAAGTCTTTCACTCAGGCGATGCAGCCAACTAGTTCTGCAAGCCTATTTCTGAACAGTTTGGAGGCTCGAGGCTCTTTTGCTCTTTTTTTTAAACATTTCTGGACTGTGCTCATCAGTAGCTACTACTCAGTCCCCCTTCCTTCGTAGCCCTGGGATAAGACAGATTTCCCTTCTTGTAGATTATAGTTTGATTAGAAGCAATATTGCCTTCAGCAAGTAACAACCAACTTGGGGAGAACAAACAAACAACTACTGTTGTAATGTCTCCCTGAAGGCAGAGCTGGGAACCTGGCATGCTTGGACCTGGAAGAACACACCTGCCCAGACTCAAGTTGCAGCTCCAGTGGCTTAGTCAGTGAGACTGTGTGTCACCAGAGGTAAGGAGCGGTGAGCAGATTAAGAGCTGGCCAGTTAGGGTTTGTGCTTGCTGCTGTTGGCTGTGCCAGGACCTCCTCTAATTTCCATTCGCAGAGAACGCGGTTTATTTGCAGAGAATGTAGCTTCCGTACATCGCTTGCATTCCACACAAAGAAGCTCAGCACACAGCAAACAGGCAACCTGGAAAATGTGAGGCAAGTGCCTGGCAAGCCTATCTGCCTGTCTTTGGTTAACCAGGTACAAACTTTGAGAAGAAAAGCCAGGAGGTGGCCAACTTAATCTGGACAGGGCCACATTTTATGAACCAAAGTCCATAAAAATCAGACCCAGCAGAACCAAAGGCTACAGCAAAGACTAAATCTGGCTCTGCCCTTCACACCACACACTTGAACTGGTCGCCCTGAGCAGATACTGTGGATGTGTAGGCTCTCCTTGAGGACTTCCAGTGAGGGGAGGGACAGGAATGAAGAGGGTCCACTACGCTTTTTTAAAAAAATACTTTTTATTAAAGAGTTCTACAATACCAAAAGATAATACAAACTGAAATCAGAAAAAAAAAAGAATAGAAACGAAACGAAATAAAAAGTACAGGAAACCAAACAAGTATGCATTTGGAAACATCTAGTCTGAACTGAGAGATCATCATTTTGGACGTTGACCTAGCTGCTTTGCAGAATCTTTTTGCTCCTCCCTGAGGGCTGCGGAACTGGCCACGGGGAAATGCATGCATTCACTCATAGGAGTCAAGGAATCTGGCTCTCCAGAAAAAAGAGGAGGACAGGGCCAGATCTAAATGGACCTTGGTTCTCCCCACCCCACTCCCTTCATTATCAGTATCATCCTGATGGAAGCCACCGGAGTCTGGACAGATGTTACCAAGTGTCTCTTGGAATAATTAGGTCCCATATTTTGGATAACAAGCAGACTCCCATCTCTCTCTCTCTCATATTCTTTGGGAATATATAATCAGAACAAGATAAAATGTGTTAAACTGTGCACGCATCTTTTATTTTTTTCCTATTGGCGTCAGGCCAGAAATGGAAGGATGGGATGTTTTTGCTGTACATCTGGCCAGTTTCACCACCAATGCCTGTCTCGTGGAAAACAAAAAGAGCTGTGGAGCTCTTGTGCCCTGTTCAGGAGACAAGTTGGGATACTCAATTAGTCACAGATGTTTAATTTAATTACAGAATAATGAATTTCAATTTACCCTGAGGGGAAATTGGCTTTCTTTGCCAAAGGGGTGTTTAGTGAGCATTCAAATTCACGACCTAGACCTTGGATTAACCAGCTGCCATTAAGAATGCATGAGGTGCTTTAAGGGCTGCATTTATCCTTTATGTTCCTTTTAATCACTTGCAATGTTTTAAAGACCATCAAATGGTAAACTATTATAGCTCAAAATTTTAGGCTTACTTGGTTGTTAAGGGGACATTTTCCCCATCTCAAAACTAGATTTCTGTAGCACGTAAGCAAATTCTACATACATGAAGTTAGGGAGGAGCCTTTAAACAGGCTCAGGATGTGCTCCAGCAGTGACAAAAAGACAAACGAGAATAAAGCACCCCAAGGACAGCGCAAGACCTGCCATGGGTTATGATGTACCTGGGCCTGCAGTCTCATTCTTAAATAAAAGGGCTCGCAGCCTGTTCATGGTGTAACATGATTCAGAAAGATGTGCCAACTCTTGTCTTTTAATGTTTGGGGAAAGCCACTGAGGCCAGCAGGTGGCTTAGGATGAAACCACTATATGGAGTGGAGTCCACTGTATGATAGATGCCTTACTATTGAGGATTATCATGTCTGAACAACAATGTATACGTATGTTGATTATAAAGAGTGCTGAAACCTGTAATGGTTCAATAACAAGCTATTGTTTGCAACTCCTTGGGAACAAAATTCAGCTTGAAAAATAAACACTTGGGTGATCATAAGACTTACGCCATTTCCACTCCACTGGTTTAAGGCATCACCCATCCCTCATGTCAGCAGAACACCATTACTGGCTAAGTGTGAGTTAACCGACTTCATCCTGGGTCTGCAGTGGCTAGGTGCTTGTTCTCATCTCTCTCTCACGCACACACCCTGCTCAAAAGGTGAGGTTGTTAGGCAAGAAAAGGGGTTGGCCACACTTGGATATGGCCATATCTCCGGCAGCATCCAGGAGCCGTTCAGTTGACCAAGTTGGTTTGGGAAGCGGCTGTGAAACAGCACACTTTACAAACCTTGCTGCTTTGGTAGGGTTCTAGACATTTAAGCATGAAATAGCACAAAAAGTGATGGGAGAAAACCAGCTGAATTCTAGGCTGTGGTTATAATGGTGGCAGTTCATCGATCTTGGCAATCTTTTCTGGACTATGGTGTAATGATGCTCTGGGCAGGATGGTGCTATATTTGGCATTGATGGTTGAGAATAAAACCCAAAGTTCTTTTGTATCAAATACATCTTTCAGAGTAAGTCAGCCTGATCCAACTGAGAACAAGAGGGTTCTCCCCTCATTTCCAAAGCTTCATGGCCCAAAGAGAGGCAGAAAGGCCCATAAGGTGAGCCTGAAATTTTTTTCCATTTGGGCCACAGTGGTGGCCTGATGTTCTGTCTGGACTGTGTTTACACCTGTGTTTATCAGGTAAGAATACACTTGATTGGTGGATTCTAATTTATTTTTTTATGGACAGAGTTTATAAAGGCTATCCGCTCAGAATCGGTAATCACCACTCCCTTTCCTAACAGAATGGGCTCAATTACCAGGAAGCAAGGTTCCCCTCCTGGACCGGTTACAACAACACAAAACAAAACACAGTTTTATCACTGATGCAAGAATGGAGAATCTTTCAAAGAAAGAGAGGGGTGCCAGTCTCCTGTTCCCCAGCCCGTCAGAAACACTCCTTTGGGCCCAAAAGACGCATGGAGGTGGGGGGCGGGAAGAGGAGATGGCCAGGGACCCCTGCCCTTGAAGAACTGTTGGTGGCCCATCCGTGCAAGTCAAACCCTTCAGCAGGCACTTCCAGGCCCCTGGCCCTCGCATGCCAGCCACCCAGCCTGAGCAGCTTCCACAGCCACCGCTGGCAGGAGGCAGAAAAGGCAAACCTGCGCCAGGTGGCCCTACTCTCTGGAAGTTTCTCTTGCTTGGCTTTTAATTGCAGCTTTGATATTTAAAATAACAAAAGTTTTGCTACGTTTAAGGCTTCTTCCCCTTTCCTGCTTTTAATAGCCTTCAGGTTGAAATGCAATCTCTAAGTATTTAATAAACAAAATAAACATTAATCATATCATAGTAATGCTGTTATAAGAATGTGCTAAGCCCGGCTGAAAACACCAAAGGGAAGAAGACAGGTGAAAGTGTGCTGAGGAACATTTCGGTGCGCACAGCGAGGTTCAGGAGAGCGGGCTGCATCTGTGTGGGCACAATCTGTTCCCGCTGCAGAGTCTTCCTCCGAAGAACAGGGGAGGCGGCAGCTGGGCCAGACCAGGCCCTGCCCTTACACAAAATCTGGGTCACCGAGAGCCTCTCGCATCCTGTCCCTCTCTTGCTGTCCGTTCTCTGAAGGGCTGTGGGGTAGGCAGCTTTCTTCGCGGGAGGGCAGACAGTCCCCACCCAGGAAACTGTAGTTCTTCACAGCAAAGATGACTCTCTTCAGTTGGTTTGTCTGTTTGTTTAATCTACTTTTAGGGCTGCCCGTCTCATTAATGTGACTAGGCAGCTAACAAAATGGTTAAAAATTAAAACAACACCAGCAAAAGATAAAAACCTACAGTGACTGCTGAGGATGAACTCAACAATTGACAAAAACCTCTCGCCTCCAGGCCCTGGAGCACATCCAGGCCTTCAGCGGTTTGCAAAAAGGTCATCAGGGTTGGGGCCAATCTGACCTCTGTGTTCCAGAGTTCTTGCAATGGCAGCGTATCTTTTACTAACTGGAGGAGGAGACGTGGAAAGCACCAATGGACAGAGTAAGCTGAGACGAAAAAGGAGGGTTCCCCAAGGCGGCACCAACCAAGAATCCCAGAGAAATTTCTGTGTCTGCAACAATTCTTGGTCCACTCTTCTAACACACCTTGCAGGAACATACCTTGGACAGCCAAGGATGTGGCTTCTTTACATCTGTGGAATAACAATATGAATTATGTTTTTGATATTCTTATTTGAAAGGTACAAACCTGCTCTCTGAGAGAAGTAAAATGGTTGAGCACTAGAATTCAACCACAGATAAATGTTGAGAGCCAGGTTTATCAATTCAAATATTATTTCAAATGAAGAGTTCTCTTCTCCCCTTATTTTGTAGTGAGAATCTCTCCTACGGATCTGAGCATAGAAACAGGGCAGGCAGTGCAGAGCGAGTTCACCACTGGGCACTGCCAAGGGACTGGAAGTTTACAATACAGCATCATTTAGAAAAACAGTGGCCCTCCCCTCCTGCGCTGGGTCACAAGGGACCAGCAAGCTTTTTTCCCAAAGTTGATAGGCTGATGGCCAGTGTCCACAAAAGGCCTGAACCAACATTAAGCAGGGTCTTTCTCTTTCTCTCAGGGTGGACAATGAGCTTATTTCCAACCCATAACCTTCAGTGCTATGAGAGGACTTACCAGGCCTCCTATTCTTCATGCTCGCATGTCCACTGACGCCTGACCATGGATCAATACTGAGCCATTCTCAGAGAAGTACAATGTTGGCATGGCAACTCAGCCACCCATTTTCAGTGGGAAGCAACGAGCAGGTGGCTGCCCCTGGAGGGGCTTCCGACCAACCCGAGACTAGTTGCAGAACATCACACTTTCTGCAAAGGCAGAGCACGGGGGGCGGGGGGGGAATGCTCCCTGGTACGGAGTGGCCTTCACCACACATTCTCTCTCCTAAAATTTCAAGCCCCGCTTCAGCGGAGGCCGGATGAACAGGCTCAGTGAGACGCCCCCGTGCCATCTCCAGGAGAGAGAGATTTTTGCCCCTGTGAGGCAGCACTGTGGGAGAGCTTCTTTACGCTCCACCGTTGCCCATTTTTAATCATAACCTGGTATGGGTAAACGTGAAGCAGGACCGTGTGCTCATTTAGCAAAACAACATCCTGTGTCTTTGGGAAATCGCAAAGGACAAGCGTGATGCCAGAGGACCGGAGAAGGGGGGATGTCCAGGGAGGGGGAAAAAAGGGCCCAAGCAACTACGTGCTGGTCAGCCAGACCGTGATACGCAGCGAAAGCCTGGAGCAAGTAACTAAGCGGTCAATTTGTGAGAATCTACAGTAGAAAGAGTGCTTTGCCTGGGAGAAGCCAGCTGTGGTTCATCAAGAATAAATAATGATCTCCTTTTCTGATAGAGTGGCCAGTTTAGTTCGCCACAAGAATGTGGTGGACTTGGTGTAATTTGACTTCAGCGAAGCATTTGACAAAGCATCCCAGGAGGTTCCAGGACAGACGATGGCAAAACGGGGGCTGGATTATGCTACCATCAAACAGACAGAGCTGGTTGAATGTTAGGGTCCCGCGAGAGTCCATCAGTGGTCCTGCATCAGATTGGAAGGAAGGGCTGCAAGGTTCCCTTCTAGACCCTGGAGCGCTGAAAAGATTTATAAATGACTTGGATGAGAGGTTAGGAAATAGGTAAAAAATCTGCAGGCAACACAAAGACCAGGGGCATAGCAAACATCTTACAGGCAGGTTTTTCCAAATTTTTCAGATCGCATAACCTGTTAGATATAAAAAATAAATGCCTGCAACCCCAGATTAAAAGGCAAAGCTCTAGTGACAGACAATTGACTTGCCTTTGAATGGATTTTTTTCCTGCCCTTTGTCTCTTATGAAATCCCACTGAGCTCTCACAGGACCCCCGGCTCCCACGGAACAGAGTTTGAAAATCGCTGCTGGAACTTTGGGCAAAACCGAACTTCAGCGAGAACAAGTGCAAGATTGTATGCTTGTCCTGTGTTAGCCATTATAAAAGCAGGAGGTCAGACATAGATCAAAATTCTTTGTGGTGGCTATAAATCTCACCACAATGCAGGAATGCATAAGCTCAGGAAATAGCAAGCTTACTTCAGGAGCCAAGGTTCCCTACAGACAAATCCAAGATCCAGGAATCAGAGCCGAGTGTAGCCTTGTGCCGCCGGAGGTCAGAGGGAATCGGGAGCGGCAGCAGGAGCAGCAGCAGGAGCCCCTCCCTACCCCCGCCCCAAGTTGGACAGTTGTTGGCCACCAGAAGTCTGACTCCCGAGCTCTTCTTTATAGCACTGACTCAGGCATACCTATTTTCCTGAGTCATGCCTCTTTCTCCTGAACGCCTCTGTTCTGCTCACTTGATCTTCCTGCCTGTGCGAGGGCTGAGGATCTTTTCCTGTTCAGGCTCTCGGCTTGCTGCTGTATTTCTGCAGCAAGTGGCTGATTATCAGGGTGCTCTGGACCTGCAGGTTCATCCTATCAGGATCTGCTTTCTGAACCTCCTCTGCAGGTATCTGAGAGCTGCTGGCTCCTGAGTTGCAAGGCCAGAAGCAAACCCTGCTTCTCCAATTCAGAGTCTGATTCATTGGACAGGAGGAAAAATTAAGGGCATTATAGGATCGTGGGGACCGTACTGGCAGGATACACACATAAAGGAACTGAATATTTTGGTGGATTGAATACTGAGCCTGAGCCAATAGTGTGCTGCAGCTGCAAAAAAAGCAGATGCAATCCTAGGTTGCTTCAAAAGAAGAAGAAGATTAAGATCAAGAGATATCATTCTCCTCTGTTCTGCACTGGTCAGACCCCATGGAGAATACTGCATCCTGTTCTGGGTGCTACATTTTAGGAACAACATTGACAAACTGAAGCACATCCATAGAAGAGCAGCTGAGATGGTAAGGGGCCTGGAACAAAAATCTTAGGAGGAACAATTGAAGGCATTGGGTATGTTTAGCCTGGAAAAGAGAAAACTGCAGGGAGACATAATAGATGTCTTCAAGTATCGGAAGGCCTCCTGTATAGAAAATGGAACAGAATTGTTCAGAGCTGTTCTGGAAGTTGAGACAAGAAAGAATGAATTTAAATTACAAAGAGGATGGTTTTGGTTGGAAAAAAATTGTAATGGTAAGAACCATTCAGCCATGGAACCAACTTCCTCAGAAGGGGGTAGACACTGCTTGGCTGTAGGTATTAAAACAGAGGCTGGGTGGCCACTGGTCCGGCCACTCTATACTTTGACCTTCTGAAGAGGTGATCTGACACTAATGCTGCTGCTGAAACCGGTTGTATGTACCTACCGACACAATTGCGCCATTGCTCTCATGACTGCATTGTTCAGGACCTCACCTGGACTCCCCGGTTCCTCCAAGACCCACTGCTCTGCAGAACCTTCCCTGTCTTCAACATCTGGTGGGGTTAGGCAGCTCTCACACTTGTTCATGCCTGTCATACCTGGGAAGAGTCACAAGAGCGTAGAGTCTTTCTATAGCAAGCCCACCCTCCTAAATCCTTGAGATTAAAATAAATGCGAACGTACACCAAAATGAAAGGAGAAGCAGCCTCCCACGTGTTATTTCCGCTTGCTGGAGTTCAGTGCCCTTCCACAACGTGAAAGCAGTTAGAAATCTTCACACGCACACCCGTTTGGGTCTCTCCTGCATCCCATTTGTTTGCATGGAAGCAGGTGGTACCTCCAAGAGACCCTCTCCCACTGTTCGGCACTCCTGCTCCTGAACCCCACAGAGAAAAGCCCCATCACTTCTGCCTGGAGATATGATATGGAGAGCTTCATCTCCAGCCCACCTCCCTGCAGGGCCAAAGGCTTCTCCCAAGTGCCCCATCTTGCCCCGCCCGGTTTCTTTAAGGACAGAGCAGCAGCTGCTGGGACCCCAAGACCCAACTGGGGGGCTCAGACGAAGCTTTCCAGTGGTCTCAAGCAACCTCCAAAGTGGGGGGGGGGAGGCTGCTGCAGAATAGCCTGGCTCCACTGGACCTGCTGCTAATTTCCGCAGGGCACTGTGGAAGGGCAAACTCGCCCCCAGAGCGAGTGGGCCCCTCTCCCCCTCTCCTGGGATCCAGAGTCCTGGGGCTGCCTGGAAGGAGGGGTAGAACAGCCCCACTGCTCCTTAAGCGGGGAGTCTGTTGCCCAAGAGGGAGGGCGTGCACGGGGGGGGGGGGGTGTCGGGAAGGAAGGCGGCCGGCCGAGGGAGGCCCTCAGCAGCCGCCACCGCCGCCTTGTCTTCCTTCAGGCAGACAGCACAGCGAGAGAAAAGGCCATTCTTGGAGCTGAGGGGAGGGGCGGAAAAGAGCCCGGGGGCAGAGCTCCCCACACCAGCCCCAGAGAGAGAGCAGGGGAGGGAAAAGCCCACTCACAAGTCAATAGAGGGGTGAAAAGGGTTTTCTCATGCAAATGGACTGAGATTGGCTGCAAGAGCTGAAGACCTGGGGGGAAAAGGAAAGATTTAAAGAGCTAGGAAGCAGCTAAGAAAACAGCACTACAAACACAGGAATAGGAACACAGAGGTAGAAATGTATAGATTAAATCAGAATAAAAATAGCTGTAAACTTATAGTAATAGGAAAGCAGTAGAATAAGATAGGTAGGAAATAGAAACAAGCATAGAATTAGCACTAAGTTTAAAAGGAAGGAATAGGAGCTTAATTTCCCACAGTAAAACAGTTTTTTCTGTGGGAAAAACAAATGCAGTCTTTGTGTCTGAGTTCTGTACCGTATTAAGAAAAGCCCTAACAGGCGCCTTCTTGGAAATGACAAACTAGAATATCTTGCTCTGGAGCAGCCACTCCGAGATGCAGCTAAGGGTTAAGCTGGACTACTTCTGAGCAGCTCTTCAACCCCAGTGTTTCAAAACCACTACTGGGGTCTGGGCGTGGGGCGTCCTTTTGCCTTTTTTGCGGAGCAGCAGAATCCCACTTGTGTGTCTGTGGCGTGTCTGTGGAAACAGTTGTTCCCTTCCTGATGTGCAGTAAGTCTGAGGCCAGGCTCTTCTCCACAGTCATCGGCCGGTTAAAAAGAACGCCGGATCAGAAACGCTGAGCTGACAGAGAACAGCAGAACTCTGGACGCAGCAGCTTCGACGCTCGAGGACCGGGCTGGGCAGCAAATGGCCGTGGGTCCGGCTTTCAGGCTGCCTCCGGGGAACAGCATCACTCTTGCCGTGGGGCTTGGGGCCTGCCAGCCACTGAGTTACAGCCTCTCTTCGGAAGGAGCAGAAATGCAAACTAGAACAGAGCTTAACTAATACAGCTACTGTGTCTTATGCAGAGAGAGAGAAGAAAAGAAAGGCAGATGCAGGTTACTCCCAAACGTCCAAGACTGCAAGAGATGTTGCTAGGCGGTGGCTGGCCTGGGTGGGGTCTCAGGCATTTGCAAGTTGTTCTACCGGCACGGGTCGGAAGGTCTGCTCCACAAGGTCCAGCTTCATCCTTGACATCTTCTTCAGCAGAGCAACACTGGCTGTACGGCCCCCACCTCTTCAGTGGTGATGGGCCGGGCAAGATCTTGGCTAGGCAGCTCCGTTTTTTTGCGTCCCAGTTTGCTCTGTGCAATCCACCAGTCTGACTACTGATGCCAACCATCTGAGTATGGGCCGCTGCCTTGGTAGTACAGAACGGATTATGAAATTAGGGTGTGGTATGCAGCATGCCCAGACTATTTAGAGGAGAACTGCGATTCTGACTGCATTATACACAGGGCCATAGAGTTCGAAGGGGCCTAAGAGGTCATCAAGTCCAACCCCTTGCCCACTGCAGGATTCACTACACCATCCCTGATAAATAGTGACCCAGCCCCTGTTGCAAAACCTCCAGCAAAGGGGAAGAAACCACTCCACGTGGTAATCCCTTCCACTGGTTGGTAGGTCTTCCTGTCAAGAAGTTCTTCCTAATGTCCGATCTGCATCTACAAATTTCATCCCACACAAAGCATTAGCGAGAAACAGAAACTGCCGAAACATTCAATATGTTTCTAAAAGCTTGGCGCAGTTCTGCAGCACTGACCAGTCACGGTCTCAGACAGTGTTTGACCGGTAGCTCAAGGGGGCCTGTTCTCTGGAGCACTGCTTGCCAAAGGAGGCCCTGGGCGCTGCAGAGCAGATGCGGGTGGAGGTCAGGTGAGCAGCGACAAATGTTGAGAACAGATGGAGGAAGTAATTCTGAAGGACCCTGAAAATAGGACTCCAAAGGGAATTCCATTCCAAATGGCAACAGGAAATCTCTCTCTCAAGGACTACAGTGAAAAACACTAACGGGGCTGCAGATTTATTTCTATAACTGAGAGAAATGAGGGTTTTCCTTTTATTTTTCTAAGTGCTTTCCAAAACTGGGTGGCACCCCTCCTAAAGTCTGTCTTACCATTTTAAAATCTTCATAACAAATTGCTACTTTTTTCATATGCCCTTTTCTTATTATACACATTTAAATGTGTTTTTATAAGCAATTTTCACACATATAATGAGTTTGTCCATATTATTTTCACATATAAGGTTTTAAACTTTATTTTCCTTAAATAGTCCGGTGTCCATCTAGACACCAGAACAGTTTTTTCCCTCGTGCCATTGCTCTGCTAAACACTACATGATAAGATATGTGCTGGGCAGTGGCTTCTCCCTTTGAAAATGAACAGACGTTGGTCCATGGCGGTAGCGTTATTCTGCTGTGTAGCGTTACTGCTTATCATCATTCCTTCTTTCTGCTGTCATCCAAACGCACTGTGGCTCTTGCTGTTTGTTTTTTCACCGAAGATAAATTCCTTGTATATATTTTATACTTGGCCATTAAAGTAGTCTGTATTCTGTATTAATATGTGGCTTTCTATGCAGTTTCAGTTAGAGAAAGGCTAACGTGATGCCTATTTTTTCCCAAATCTGGGAAGAGGAAGACTCACGTCCAATCCAGAGAAATTAAACGCCTGTGCTGCTGGCTGTCTTCCAAGGCTCACGAGGCTAAGTCCATCTCCTTAAGAGGGAACCAGCTTCCGCTGGATTCCGCAAACAGGCAGTTCTGGAACCTGAGAGCAAACTCACTGCCTGTCCTGGGCACCTTCCCCTGCCAGTGAATGTGAACAGGCAAAGCAGGTCTAATGGACAGAGCTCTCCTTTAAGGCCCAAGATGTGAACAGCTGGTGAAAAAACGAGGATTAAGGCTGTCCGTATCATAGCGTACATCTGCTATCTTAAACTATGCAAAACATCTGGGGATATCTTCTGACAGATTTTACGTTCCTCATCTAGTGAAGCAGAAGTTGCGATGGTGTTTAAACTGTATATTTTTCTAGCTGCACAAAACATCCTGAGTTAATCTTTTGGAGCTTCCTTCTTCCGTGTTCACAAATCTTTTGGGAGATGTTTTCAAAGCCACATGAGAAGATGAAACTCAGGAGGCACCAGGCCTCGGTTTCCACTCCCAGTCCATCAAGTCAACAGAAGGGCCCAGGAAGCTATTTTGCATAAGAAACCAGACTGCCGACCTCTTGATCTGAGCCTGGAGGGTCGCAGGGAGCCCTTTTCAGCAGAAGCTAATGCAGATACATGACTGCCCTCCCAACGAGAGCCTGGATAAAGCAACTGCCAGCCCGCAGTGCAGAAAGCTGACCCACCTCCCCAGCCACCCAGGGGAAGCGGAAGATTTCTGGGGAGAGAGGAAACAGGAGGCTCAGACACCTTCTCAGATCCTTTCTCAGAAGGCGGAATTAGGGGACAGACAGCATTTCATCCGGGGAAAAAGCAGCCAGCGCTGCTGCTTTCATCACTCCCTCTCCATTGCAGGAGAACACCCCATACCCCTCAGAACAACCTGGGCTGGAAGCTGGCCTGTGTTTCCCGCTTTTCCGCCTCCAGGGAAGGGGCTAGTAAGTGCGGCAGCAGATACGATGTGAGTGGACGTCCTCCTCCCCATTGCCCTCAATTTGGCGTTCCCCAGCAGGACTTGGGAGAGTCGCCGTAAGAGTAGCCCCACATTGGAGTATCCCCACGTGGCTGTGTCCTCGTGGGTTACGGCTGGCCTAGACGATCCTTGCGATGCCTTCCAGCTGCACAGCTCTAGGGTTCCTCACGCCAGGGGAGCAGGGAAGAGGAACAGTCGGTGGCTCCTTCCTTTGGAGGCCCTCGGAGGCCGCTGTGCTGCAGAGATACCACGGCTTGCGCGGGACGTTCACAGAAATAATGGCCGGTGTGGCCTGACAGCCGTTAGCTAACTTGCCAGGCGCTGCCGCTGCGCCTCTGGGGGTGCTTAACTATTTCACATCCACAGCGTACATTTTACATGGGGTAAAAGAACATTTTTAAAGTATCGGATTCCACACACAGGCATCCGAAATATATGGTTTCCATGTGGGGCTTGAACAATGATCTGTTGGAATCTATCTTTCTACGGTTTTGGATAGGGCTGCTATGGCGCCTGTACAATTGGATTTTGTGTAAAATGCACAGCAAATCTGATTTCTGTTGCATTAAGGGGTTCTCTGCTAAAAGATATGAAGCAAAGAGTGATATAAGCTGCAGTTCTACAGAGTCTTCCAATGCGTTTCCTTCAGTACTTCACCACTAATGCTAGCGCTACACTTGCAAATGAGCTTTAACAAAGCGAGAGTAGCCAACGGCAACCACAGGTGTCGGAGGAGAAAGCATTAAATTGAGTTGTCTCTCTTTACAGGGAAGAGCTGTAATCTGAAGCAAGACTCTAATGGCCACAGGCTGACGTGCAATCCGTGGCCGGGAGGACTCGGGGGCCGGCTGAATCGCTCGGGCAAGTCAGCCCTTTCCTTCCCTTGGACAGGAGGGAATTCCCCGCGACGAGACGACAAGACGGCGCCAACGCCAGGTTCGTGTTTAAACCCCACCGTTGGGAGATGAGCCCCAGACCCACAGAGGCTCGGCACCACATCTAAGGCCTGAGCGCCTTCCGGGGTCATGGCTGAGAGCGAGCACGTGGCCGGTGGCAGCAGCCTGGCGCAATTATTGGTGTGACTTGGAGATGGTTCGGGGGGGCACCGTTCACCAGATGCAGGAGGCAGGTAAATACGGGTGTAGTAAATGTGGATTTCACCACCCTTCTGCCTCCATAATTTAATAGGCCTCAGCTTGCCCCGCACCCCCACCAAAAGCCACACTTACCCAGAAAAGGGGGGTTCCTGGCCCCCTCTGACTGCCTCCTGGAATTTGTCTGCCCACAGTTGCCAGCGAAGGTCTTCTGCTGTATGCTCTGCTGGACTTCAGCCAGCAAAGCTGCCTGGGTGGCCTCCATCACCTGGCACGGACCGAGGGAGAGAATTAGATTTGTGCTGGGACTCAGGCCTCCTTGCCCCACTCCTTCCCCAGAAGGGATGAGTATTCTTAGGTGGTTCAGGGTGGGAGCAGAGAGACCCGAGCTGGGGGAGCCCCTCCTGGCAGTGATGCTCCAGATCCAGGCTGGTGGAAGGAAAGCGTTGGGGGAAAAATACTCCAGAGCATCCCAGGCACTCAGAAAGTTAGCACATCAGGGAAAGGGCTAGGCCCCTATTTTCTTCTACATGCAGGGAATGTCTATCCTGAATTGTCCAAAAGCTTTTCCTACAATAAATAGCCTTTACGTGTACAATGAAGAAGTCTCGACGCCCAGGCCAGCCAGCAATGCATTGCACGGACCCTCGGTACATCTGTTCCTGCTCAGAAGCGGAGTCAGCCAGATCGTGCTTCTGCAGATGAAGGGCTCTAGGGGAAGAGGCCAGAGGCTGTGGCCTCTTCTGTTTAGCCTCCCTTCTAGCTGCTGCCCTGTTTGAAAGGCTGAAGACTCAGTCAGAGGGGTCATCCGGGGCACACTTGGCAATCGTGTGTGCTACCTGTTCAGGCATGACCAGGGGCTCCTACACCAAGCACCAAGCAATTTAGCTGAGTGCCAAGCTGCCAGTTCCAGGAAGGTGGTTGCCAAATTCTGCACAACATGCCGAAGGGAATGGGCCAAAGCATGGCAAGGAGGGAAGGGCAGGGGGTGTCACTCTCCCAGGGTTAACTCCCACTCAGTTGACTCAGGGACACTCGGGTCACTGCAAAAGTGCCTCCCCCAGTTGAAACTTGGGGGGATTTTAAGCACTCTGAATGATACTCATTTCTTACCTCTATGGATTGGTCTCTCCAGCAAGTAATTAGCTTGACAAATGAACGATTATCTGACTCACAGACAGGAAACCTAAATGTGTCTGAAGCAGAAGAAACATTCACTGTCAGCTAGGAACTAGTTCTTACAGAACAATACAAAATTCTCTACAAAGGAACTCTTTCCTTGATGGTTGGGTCAAGGTTGATGGTGAAATGAAGAAAGGTGTCAGAAGGGCCTTCGCACGATGGCACAAGGATACAGACCATAATCTACCACACTGGTCCAGTGTGGGTTGGCAGATGTTTGTCAATTTCCTAGTCTAGGGCTGAGAGAGGGGGACCGGGCCGAAGTCACTCAGCTGGCTTTCATGCCAAAGCAGGACTAGAAGCTGGATCTCCCCGCTCCTAATCGAGCCCCTCACGCACTACATCCCATTAGCATTCCCATGCGCACGCATATACATGCACATATGCTCCTTTCCCCTTCTGCCTTCTCTTTTAGCTTTTTTTGTTCAGTTTGGTGTCATCTCTGCTAGTTGTTTCTTTCTGTCCTGTTGGCCTATGACTGTAGAGCAAATAAATAAAATAAATTATGTTTATGCTTGCTTTTGCTCCTGAAAAGTTTTTGGTCAATTATAGAAGCAAACGTATTTTGTAAACTCTTGCATACCTTTAAATTAAGGCAAGCTTCATTTTGCTCTGAGGCAAAAGCCTGTAAAAATCAAACATCTTATCTAATCATTTTCATCAAATAGATATTTAAATGCTCTATTACTATTTTTTCAGCACCAAAGAAGGACTTCTATTTGCCTTGGCATTTGAAAAGATTGTATTTTCTTAACATGCCTGTATTTGTGGTCATCTGTTGCCTTTATTGTGAAGGATATTGTGAGGTTTGTATTTTGTTTAAATAATATTCAGCTCTATTGTACCCTGTGCTGAAATCCATTAAATTAAGGAGACGCAGAAATAGCTTGCTCCTCAGCAGGGCTTCTGGGATATCTGGTGCCTCTGAGCATTTTAGGGCTTGGAGGGCTTGAGACAGCCTGTGGGTTCTCTTCCCAACTGAATCTTCCTCCACTTACCACAACATATACCTAGGAAACCAATATGGATTATGTCTGCAAGGTCCTGATACTCACACTGAGAAGACGCTGGGTTAAAATCAGCCAACCCCAGAGATGCTACGGGTCTCCATTTGTTGCGCACTGACTCCAGTTTTACAGGGCTGAAAGGCAAAGAGATCACTTGTCTCTCAAGGACCCTCACCCAGACCAGCAAAGGTGCCAACAGTCACTTTGGGACTGCAGATGAACAATTTTTATTTATTTGTTTAATTCCATTATATAGCCGGGTAGCTGACAAGTTACGTAGGTACAAGGAGGAGGAGGAGGAAAGTATCTTCCTCAGTCTGTATCTTTCAGGCAAACAAAGCTGAAATTTGGTAATGTACTAATGCTTTTCGGTAGCTAAGGTCTGATCCCAGGAGGAAAATCTCAATTCTCAAGTGGGCTCCCGCAACGTTCCAAAGTACGTTGACAATCTGTTTTGTTCCGTGGTAGCCAAGGGGGAACAAACTTGGTGAACTAAATGCTATGATGATGTTGATGAAGAAGTCAGTGCCGTCAAAACAAGTAGCTGATTGTGCTCTTGCAAAGGGGGGCGGGGGGCAGTCAGAGGAAGCAGCACATGCTTGGCCAGATCTTCATTCATGAAAGAGGAGTGAGGGGTGCCCAATGCAAGGAGACCCTGGAGGGTGCCTTCTCCCAGGAAGCAGGCAAGCCATCATGATGCTCAGGCCTTTCAGAGGAGCTGATTGGGAAGAAGGCAACCCCGAAGATGTTCTTTTAGACTACCCTGTGAATGGCATACAATGGGCAACACCTGTTCATCCATCCGTTTCTTCCAACTACAGCAATCAATTTTTATTTCAGGAAAAGCTAGACAACCTTACCTGGCCTTTTCTGAAGACCTGTTGATTATCCTTTGAACTAAAGACATCCTGCTCAACAAATGAGCCAGAGTTAGCCTTTGCTCTGCAGAAGCAGCAGCGTTTCTGCATCCATCCTTCTTGCCTGCTTGCTCTTGGGTTACACTATAGTATTTACGATATAAATGCAGCACTTTGCTAGAAAATAGGTTGACCACCTCCTGCTGCTTTTCCACCCTTTCAGGATTAGCACTGCTCCATCTTGGTAACATCAGAGTGAGATAACTGTCTTTTGACAGTAGTCCAAAGGAGACTGGAGAGAAAAGTCTCAAGATACCTAAATGCTGAACACAAAGACCGTCCAACTCTCTGTTCACGCCCCAAGGGAAAAAGCAGGACAGAAGGAGTTGGGCTGCCTCCATGGCGGCTGCCACGCTGGTTTTTCCCGAGGGCTGCCTTTTAGGGTTCTTGGAGCTCTTTGCTTTCTTGTGCCTTCGGATGCCGCCCCTTTGTTCCAGAGCGCCGACCGCACGCCTCTCCCTGAAGTCTTGTTCTTCACTGGCCACTCTGGCTTGCCCATCCACTGGAGAGAGCGACCCGGAAGTTCTGTTTCTCTTTAACATCAACGTCCTCTTCTCTGTCGCACTTCTGGCTCTCTTTAACGCATCAAAGGTGTTGAACGAATTGGAGGACTTCAGCCCATTGACCTGAGAGGAACAGAGCAATTCCACCAGCTTTTCCAAATCAAAAAGAAACACGTTGACGTTTATGCTCTCCCATGTTGTCTTCAGTGGCCAAATAGCAAAAGGCCCCTGAGCCCAGCAGAGAGTGGTTAACTGAAAGATAAACATTTTAATGATTTAGTTAATATTACCATAGCCAATGCAATAATTATAATTTAATAGTATAATAAAATATTTATATTCATTTATATCCACTTCAGGTGGATATTACATAACAATAAATGTAACCAATAAATATGCCAATATTTCAGTTTTGAAAAGAAGAGTAAAATAAGCCAGTATTGAAAATAGCAGAACACCAAACTGAAAGGCGGGAGGAATAAAGAGCATGTCAGTATGGTAAAGGCATGCTGAACAGCAACAACCGTGTGACACAAACACGCTTCCGGCTCGTCGTGAAAGGGCCATAAAGGAAGAGCCTGACGCGCCGTAACTGGCTGGGGAGACTTCTAGGGTCACTCCACCTGCAGCGGGGGGGCTACGGGTCATCTGCCACAAGCACAGGCCGTCCAGTCCTTCCAGGGCCTCCGCGCACTCTCCAGTCTTCCTGGGGATCCAGGGGAGACAGCAAGACAACCCCACCTGGCTGGCAGGTGCGCTGAGCTGACGCCTCCTGCTCTGAGACGAGGAGGCCCCCCCGGCCCCAGTGCTCCCCTTCGATAACAGGCTCCGCTTTCCCCTTTTGACCCCAACAATTCTGGACTGTGTGGGGCCAGCCTACGCAAGGCAGAAACCAGCACTCCAAAGCTAGCCATTGTTAACCTGTAAACAGACCGAACAAGCGAACAAAGGGAGAGAAAGAACAGGAGCAGAAGACACAAACGGAGCAAACAGCCTGAGCTGTAGGATGCTCAGAGTCGCCCGTTAGAGTGAAGGCCCCAGATCTGTCACGACACCCCAGTCCGTTCCCCAGAACCCCTGGCTGCTTTTGCTTTTTCGTTTCTCCTCCCCTCCCCCCCAACCTTTTTTTTTTATTCCAGGTTTCCCATTGACTGCGATTCTTATGCCCAACCGACTCAAGGCAACTTACAAACAACTTCATAAAACCAGCTCAGGTATAAAGCGCATATAGTTACATAAGGAAAACCATGGCAGACTGGATTGCGCCCGGAAGGCGACGGAACCCAGGCCTGGGGAGAACAAGCAGGTAGGCCTCCCCATCTTTAATATATCCTAGTAAACACAAGGTTCTAAAAACAGGCTGTGTTCCAAAAAGCCCTCTAGTGTACTACACGTCCAGTTGTGGCTAATGCAGAGTATCCTTCCTGGATAACCGTGGCAGCAGAGATGGTGAGCGAGTCTCACCTTTTGCCATATCGCCCTAGGAGAACAAGCACATGCCCAGTGCGATGCATCGCAGGCCGGGAGTAAAACAAAGCTATTGATGTAGATGCTAGAAGCCCCAACGTGCTGATACCTCTCTCTGTCTAATACTCAGACTTTTTAGGAGAAAAACTCAGGCAAATAGGCTGGAAATAAGGAAAACTGAGGACTGACACTATCCAGTGAGCCTCTGTTGTGATGGAAAAGTAATAAAATAAGGCTGCAAACTCTTTACATCTCCCCCCTTCCCCCTCCCAGGCTATTGCAAGGCTATCGGTAAGAGGGCCATCGCCTGCCTGCTGAAGGGTTTGTCCAGGGGGCAGACTCAGTGAGGAATGAGACCCCCCAGGAATTCCATTCTTATTCACACACACACACACAGAGGTGCCTGTTTTTCTTAACCTTCTATTCTCCTTGACCCTTGTTACAAAAGCACACTTTCTGTTTCACAATAAAAAAAATTGTCCCCTGTTTAACACCTATCCAAAACTTGTCCGCGAATCAGATCCCAAGGATTTCCCACCTCTGAGCCCCAAAGTATATAAAAATCAATGGCTTTCTGTTGTTCAGGGTCCCCCTTTCTTGGAAAGCAGACACCCGAGGATCATCGCAGCAAACACGGTTCTTCCTTCTTCTTCGGCAACGACTGATGGATTGATTGACTGATTGAGACAGACGTGAATCTGGATCTGCCTGGCCCCGATCCAACCCAGCATCCTTATACAGCTCCTCACGATGGTATTGACCCTTCTCCTGGGGAGGCCAGCCCTCCATCCTACTTAGGAGCTGTCAAGCCAAATCCAGAAACGCCAGGGAATTCCTGGGAGCTTGGCACTCGGACAAATCAGCCATCAACAGACACACAGAAATAAACCATATTTACACCCCATTCAAAAGACACAATAAAAAAGCTAAGAAGGAAGCAAAAAACCCGGCACGCATCCTCTCCAGCAGCCAACACAGATAAAGAGGGATTAATACCAGCAAGCAGAAAACAACACCCTCATCAAGGAACTGCCGAGTGGAAAGCCACAGTACATTAGCAGGGCGCAAACCCCACATTCACTGGCACTGATGATGCCACCTAGGTACCAGACAGCCCCAAGAACCCAACAGTTGAACCCTGAGCTACATATATTATCTTCTATTGGAACCAAATGCAGGTTTATTTCGATTTATTATCTGCTTCCACAGGAAGTTTGTTTCCCAGGCAAATTTTAGTCTTAGCTCTCAGTCTCACAGCCACTCCGAGACCAGGCAGGCCACCAGAACAAACGAAGAACGACACTGGAAAGGCTGGAAAACCTGAAGACTTCTGCGCTCCTTCCCTCAACCCTGCCCCAGATGTCTGCTCCCTTGGCAGAAGCCCACGCTGGTATCATGCACGCCTTCCTGAGAAAGCCCGCTCCTCTCACCCTCCTCCTCTGCCCCGGGGGGGCTCTTTGAGCCTGGCAGGCGGGGGGAGAGGGGAGGTCCCTGGAAGCACTACACAAACACGAACCACTTGCACAGGCTGATCTCACGGGACAGTCGGTGGCAGCAATGGCTACAGCCTGCGAGCCTTTCCAGCTGCATTCCCTTGTCGGCCAGGCACACCTTTCTTGCTCTACCCTTACTAAGGGCTGCTGTTGCTTTTTCTTCCTGAGAACTTCATTTTCCTTCGAAAACATTTCACTAAACTTACGGATGACTGATGGAACACAACAGGAAAAAAAAACTGGGTCCCAAAAATGCAGGGTACATCTCTATAAATAAAGATATATATAATTAGTCCATGGTCCCCAATAGAAAGGCACCAGCAGCTGCACTATTCACACTCACATTTGAAAATGCCCGACCTTGCACAAGTAGGTAGAGAGGCTACAAAGGTCTGTGTGGATGAGGCAGCTACTAAGTACACTGTCATGCAAAGTGCCCGTTTTTCAACACTTGGGCAATAAAAATGGGTGCCTTTTTCAAAATGTCCAAATGTCCTGTACTCACGACTCCTGCTTGAAGAGCAGGTGGCCAAGAGGGCCTTTGCACAGCTTCGAGGTTGTGCGGCAGTTGCCCCTGTTCCTCTGCTCATGGCCACCCATGCCCTTGTCACCTCTCCATTGGATTACTGCAACGCGCTCTGCGTGGGGCTGCCCTTGGAGAGTATACAGAAGCTTCAGCCGGCGCAGAAGGCAGTGGCGTGCCAGTGATGTGTGCCTCTAGAACGGCACATGACACACCTCTGCTCCGTGAGCTGCACTGGCGGCCAGGTCCAATTCAAGGTGCTGATTTTGACTTCAAAGCCCTTCGTGACGTGGGGCCGGGTTGTCTGAGGGACCGCCCCTCCCCAAGTACATCTGCCCGTCCCACCAGATACAGCAGAAGAGGCACACTGCAGGCCCCGCCTGTCGGGGAATGGCACCTGGCGGGTCCCATGGCGCCCGCCTGATAGAACATTCTCCCCACCCTCACCCCAGAGGGAGGTCAGCTCCATTCCTGCTGATTTTCCCGGAAGTCCCTCAAGACCTGGGGAATTATGCCATCAGGCCTGGGGGTCCCAGGGGAGGGTGAGATCCTGAGATGGCTCCATTATTGCTGTTAACATCTGTTCGCTCTTATGCCTTGTTTTTTAATTTTTTTTTAATGATGACTGCTTTTTATGTTTACTGTTTATAACCTTGTATGCCACCCAGAGACACTTCTTGTGAAATGGGTGGCTATATAAATTTGATATATACAACGATAAATAAATAGATAATGCTCAAGGTTGAATGGGTGAGGCCCATCACTATGGTGACGCAGAACAAGCCCCGCGCGTGGTCGGAGCCTCTCAGTGGGGTGCTCTCAGGTCCTTGGAACTGGGCATTCCAAAGACAGGACAGCCATCAGAGGGGCGGGGGAGAGAAAAGGGGGCAGACCCTTAAAGGGAGTGCAGAAGAACTGCGCTCCCATTCACACACCCAGCAGCTGCTTCCTTTTGTGTATTTACCTGAAGATGGAAAGACCTGCTTGGATGAGTGAGTCTGTTGCAGGAAAAATTGCCGGATGCAGAGGAGCTGGACAACTGGCCACCCAGACCTTTCTCTCGGTGGGCATCTTCTTCCAAGGCTGCGCAAAGAGGGTCAACCACTGTAAGACTGGCATCTTCACAGGAAGCCAGGATTGCCCTGGCCATCTCCCCACTTTCGTGGCGCTCTAGACTTCCTAGCAAAGGGGAAAAGGAAGGTGAGCGTGTCTTACAGGAGCACGTCTCCACATTATTAATACCCTCCCTGCAATTTCCAGGATCAGGCCAGACTAATAAATCACAAAGGATAACACACTTTTAAAAATTAAAGAAGCCAGTGTGGATGTACAGTAATCCTCTGATAACCAAAATGTTAAGAAGAGATACAGATGCAGCTGGAGAAACAAGCCTTTCCGAGAAACCCTAACCAGGAATGGCTAACAATGCTGCCCTCTAATGGTCATCCCAACTTTTGCAACCCACATCTGGTCCTGGGGTTCTGTTGAGAACAAAGGGAGAGAAGGATTCAGGGACGGCGGCTGGCTGTTTGTCCGCAAACCTGCCACTGACCTGAGCTGCGATAACCGAGGGAGATGGCCACTTGATGACGCCAAAGCTCCCTGCCACCTAATGGCCATCCAGATTTCTGCAGTCTATTTAAGATGTATCTACTGTTTGGGGGGAGAGACAGAAAGCAAATCTATTCAGCGCCTACTTTGCTTTGGCCTAAGAATAGCACCCCTTCATGGATCACTGCCTTGTCGTGGCGAAGGGGCTTGTGTAACTCAGTGAAGCCATGAGCTATACCGTGCAGGGCCACCCAAGACGGACAGGTCATGACAGAGAGTTCTGACAAAATGTGGTCCACTGGAGAAGGAAATGGCAACCCACTCCAGTATCCTTGCCAAGAAAACCCCATGGACAATGTTAAAAGGCTAAAAGATATGACGCCGGAAGATGAGCCCCTCAGGTCGGAAGGTGTCCAATATGCTACTGGGGAAGAGCGGAGGGCAATTCCAAGTAGCTCCAGAAAGAGTGAAGCGGCTGGGCCAAAGCCGAAAGGACGTTCAGCTGTGGATGTATCTGGAAGCGAAAAGAAGGTCCGATGCTGTAAAGAACAATATTGTATAGGTACGTGGAATGTCAGATCCATGAACCAAGGCAAGCTGGATGTGGTCAAACATGAGATGACAAGATTGAACGTCGACATCTTGGGAATCAGCGAATTGAAATGGACAGGAATGGGTGAATTTAATTCAGGTGACCACTATATCTACTACTGTGGGCAAGAAACCCTTAGAAGAAATGGAGTTGCACTCATAGTCAATAAGAGAGTGGGAAAGGCAGTAATGGGGTACAACCTCAAAAACGACAGAATGATCTCAGTGCGTATCCAAGGAAAACCATTCAACATCACGGTAATCCAAGTCTATGCCCCAACCACTGATGCCGAAGAAGCTGAAGTTGACCGGTTCTATGAAGACCTACAAGACCTTCTAGAACTAGCACCAAAAAAAGATGTCCTTTTCATCATAGGGGATTGGAATGCTAAAGTAGGAAGTCAAGGAGTAATCGGAATAACAGGCAAGTTTGGCCTTGGAGTACAAAATGAAGCAGGGCAAAGGCTAATAGAGTTCTGTCAAGAGAACAAGCTAGTCATAGCAAACACTCTTTTCCAACAACACAAGAGACGACTCTACACATGGACATCACCAGATGGTCAATACCGAAACCAGATTGATTACATACTTTGCAGCCAAAGGTGGAGAAGCTCTATACAGACGGCAAAAACAAGACCAGGAGCTGACTGTGGCTCAGATCATGAGCTTCTTACTGCAAAATTTAGGCTTAAATTGAAAAATGTAGGGAAAACCACTAGACCACTCAGGTATGACTTAGATCATATTCCATGTGAGTACACAGTGAAGGTGATGAATAGATTTAGAGGATTAGAT
Source organism: Liasis olivaceus (assembly GCA_030867105.1). Taxonomy (NCBI): domain Eukaryota; kingdom Metazoa; phylum Chordata; class Lepidosauria; order Squamata; family Pythonidae; genus Liasis; species Liasis olivaceus. The sequence continues at coordinate 22,648,938 of CM061362.1, read as the reverse complement.
TTGGTAGACAGAGTGCCTGAAGAACTATGGACGGAGGTCTGTAACATTGTACAAGAGGCAGCATCTAAAACCATCCCAAAGAAAAAGAAATGCAAGAAAGCAAAATGGCTGTCTGATGAGGCTTTACAAATAGCTGTGGAAAGAAGGAATGCAAAAAGCAAGGGTGAAAGGGAAAGATATAAGCAACTGAATGCAGATTTCCAGAGAATAGCAAGGAGAGATAAGAAGGCCTTCTTAAATGAACAATGCAAAGAAATTGAAGAAAACAATAGAATGGGGAAGACTAGAGATCTCTTCAAGAAAATTGGAGATATCAAAGGAACGTTTAGTGCAAAGATGGGCATGATAAAGGACAAAAAAGGCAGGGACCTAACAGAAGCAGAAGAGATTAAGAAGAGGTGGCAAGAATACACAGAAGAACTATACAAGAAAGATCTTAATGTCCCTGATGTCCATGCTGGTGTGGTCACTGACCCTGAGCCAGACATCCTAGAGAGTGAAGTCAAGTGGGCCTTAGGAAGCATTGCTAACAACAAAGCTAGTGGAGATGACAGTATTCCAGCTGAGTTATTTCAAATACTAAAAGACGATGCTGTTAAAGTGCTGCACTCAATATGCCAGCAAGTTTGGAAAACGCAACAGTGGCCACGGGATTGGAAAAGGTCAGTTTACGTTCCAATTCCAAAGAAGGGCAATGCCAAAGAATGCTCAAACTATCGCACAATTGCACTCATTTCACATGCTAGCAAGGTTATGCTCAAAATCCTACAAGCTAGGCTTCAGCAGTACGTGAACCGAGAACTACCGGATGTACAAGCTGGGTTTCGAAGAGGCAGAGGAACTAGAGATCAAATTGCCAACATTCGCTGGATCATGGAGAAAGCACGAGAGTTCCAGAAAAGCATCTACTTCTGCTTCATTGACTATGCAAAAGCCTTTGATTGTGTGGATCACAACAAACTGTGGCAAATTCTTAAAGAGATGGGGATACCAGACCACCTTACCTGTCTCCTGAGAAATCTGTATGCGGGCCAAGAAGCAACAGTTAGAACTGGTCATGGAACAACCGATTGGTTCAAAATAGGGAAAGGAGTACGACAAGGCTGTATACTGTCACCCTGCTTATTTAACCTATATGCAGAGTACATCATGAGAAATGCCAGGCTGGAAGAATCACAAGCCGGAATTAAGATTGCAGGGAGAAACATCAATAACCTCAGATATGCAGACGATACCACCCTAATGGCAGAAAGTGAAGAAGAACTAAAGAGCCTCTTGATGAGGGTGAAAGAGGAGAGTGCGAAAGCTGGCTTGAAACTCAACATTAAAAAAACTAAGATCATGGCATCTGGACCCATCAATCCCTGGCAAATAGAAGGGGTAGAAATGGAAGCAGTAACAGACTTCATTTATTTGGGCTCCAAGATCACCGCAGATGGAGACTGCAGCCATGAAATTAAAAGACGCTTGCTCCTTGGGAGGAAAGCTATGGCAAACCTAGATAGCATATTAAAAAGCAGAGACGTCACCTTGCCGACAAAGATCCGCATAGTCAAAGCTATGGTTTTTCCAGTAGTAATGTATGGCTGTGAGAGCTGGACCATAAAGAAGGCTGAACGCCGAAGAATTGATGCCTTTGAACTGTGGTGCTGGAGAAGACTCTTAAGAGTCCCCTGGACTGCTAGGAGGTCAAACCAGTCAATCTTAAAGGAAATCAACTCTGATTGCTCATTGGAAGGATTGATAATGAAGCTCAAGCTCAGATACCTCGGTCACCTAATGCGAAGAGAGGACTCTTTGGAAAAGACCCTGATGCTGGGAAAGATGGAAGGCAAAAGGAGAAGAGGACGGCAGAGGATGAGATGGCTAGATAGCATCACTGAAGCAATGAGCATGAAATTGAGCAAACTGAGGGAGGCAGTGAAAGATAGGAAAGCCTGGCGCAATATGGTTCATGGGGTCACGAAGAGTCGGACACGACTTAACGACTAAACAACAACAACAACAAGAATAGCAACAGGAATCGTGTGAAGGGTCAGAGAACGGCCAGGAAGGACACGTGCGCCCTCTGAGGCCAGGCGGGCTGCTTCTCAGAGTCGGCGGACCGCGGGGCCACGCACGCCTTCCGCAACCTTCCGGATACGCGGAGAACGGCTGTGAGAGGAAAGCTGAACTCTGGCAGCCGCCCCGCTTCTCCAGCAGCAGGGAGCTGGTCTCCAGGGTAGTCAGACTGGGCAGAGGAGGACTCGCAGGTTCCCTTCCTGCTGATAATCACAACTATCCGCACCGAGGTCGAGGCCCGCCGCTCGTTCCTTGAAGGTCAGCTCCCCGGCTGCCCAGACGCGTTCGGGGCCGCCCGCTGCAAAAGGAGGCCGGGGTGGAAGCGGCGCGGCGCGGCCTCCCTCCCATCACCTGTTTCAATGTCCCAAACGTAGATGGAGTCGTTCTCGCACCCAACGATCAGCAGATTCTCCGCCGGGTGCCACCGTAACGCCGTCACGGGAAAAAGGTGTTTCCTGGCACGCAAAAGGCAGGCGCGCTCCTGCACGTGCAGAAGCACAACGGAGTGGTCGCCGCACACGCAGCACACGAGCCGGTGGCCGTTCCGCTGCAAAGAGAAGGCGAGGAAGGGCGATGCCACGAGGAGCCCCGACCCCTAAACTCCCGCGCCGCGCCCGGCGGGCGCAAAGACCCGCGCGCAAAGGGCGCGCCGCCGCCCATCTGGGGACGGGGGCCCGCCCTGACCCGGCGCTCCGAGCCCGCGCGGGAAGGGCCGCGGCGGGCCGCGACTCACCCTGCAGCGATCCGGCGAGAGGAGGAGGCGGGCGACGGGCCCCGCGTCCAGCGCGAAGCGGTGCAGCGCCTCCCCGCTGAAGAGGTCCCACCAGACGACGCACGAGTCCCGGCTCCCGGACAGCAACCAGCACGGCGCCGGCCGGCCGGGCAGCACCAGCAGGGCCGTCACGCTGCTGCCGCCGGGGCCGCCCAGCACGCGGGGCGCGGCGGCGGCGGGGGCGCCTGCAAGAGAGAGCCGGGCGGGCAGCAGCTGCGCCAGGGACGCGCCCGCCCGCCGGCCGCTGTCCCCGGCCGCGGAGGCGAGGAGGACCGAGCTCGCCGCGGCCGCCGGGTTCCCCGCGCGCGCCGGCCCGCAGGCGCTCCCACGCGTGAAGCCACCGGCCCCTCGGAAGGAAAGGAGGCGCAGGGGGGCGCGGGCCCTCCGCAGCTGAGCCCCCACGGCGAGGCCGAAGAGGCCCCCTCTCGTCAGGAGCTTGGGCCCCAGCCCCGGAAGGAACGGGCAGAGGTTTGGGGCACCAAAAGGTGCGACGCGTCCGTGGCACTCTTTGCCACGAGATGGATTAGGCCAAGAGCCCTCCAGGACCCGCGAGCTGGAGGCACCACCACCCTGCAGTGCCAGCGCTGGGGGGCTCTTCCAGGCTCCTGAGGCAGCACCGAGGGGCACCAAGGGTGGACCCAGCAGGAGGTCACCCAGGGAGGCCCCCAGGAGAGCCAGAGCAGGGGGCAGCCTTGGGCAGGTTTGTGAAATGGCTGCCCCCAGGGCTGGGCTCAAAAGACCTTTGCAGAAGGCAGATGAGCTTCTCCCCACGGCCTCTTCCACTCCCACCCCAGTGACGCACTGGGGTGCCACGGGCAAGGCTGAAGGCCGGTGTGCTCTGGGGAGGATGCCTCTCTTTGCGTTACCGAAAGGAGGATCTTGGCTACTGCTGTTGTTGGCAGCAGCTTGATCTGGGCTTGAGGGCCAGGAGGGTCAGATCTAGTTAGACCTCCAGGGAACACAAGGTGCGGGCATCAAGGGCGAGGGAGGCACAACAGAACGACTCTGAAATGGCTGCCAAGGAAACTGCAGGCATGTGTCCCATAAGTGCCCAGGAAGATTTTATTTTGGAAAGATCAGGTAAGGCAGGGACACCCTGCTGCCCCCCTTGTTGTGAGGTATCTGCAAAGGTTCCCAGCCAGCTGCTCACCTTTCCATAAGGGACTGTCTCCCAACAGCCTGGCCTTCGCAGCGTGCAAAGCTGGCACTGTGATGATTCTGCCATCTTCACACCCACAGACCAACTCCTCGAGACTGGAAATGTATACCGAAACCGTGATGGTGGCTCCCCAGAGGCGATCAGGGGTACCTTCAGCTATCTGACTGTGGACATTGAAGTCATCCTGCAGAGTCCTGGATGCTGCTACTGGGATCCCTGCAGAGAAAAGCCAATGAGATGTGAACGATGGCACCTTCCCATTCGTACCCTTGAGAAGAGCCGGGTCCCTCTAGATTAGTACCCACCAAATGCCTTTGGATAGAGCATAAGCAGAACATGGGTGCAAACACCCCCTCTGGTTGGCATTCTCCACCCATTGGTGGTAGAAGACATACTGCTTCTCCCACTATCCTCGAGGTAGCCTTGAGTCACTAGCCAGTGACAGACTTATTCCCCAGGAATTTGGCTCAGCGTTTTAAAGCCATCCCATACGGTGTGGTAGTAAACTCTATAGTCTGATCACAGGCATGGAAAAGAAGCGCTTCCTTTCCTATGTCCTGGTTCTTCCCTGGATTCGGGCAATCTTGAGGAGAGAGAGAACTTTCTCTCCAGATCTTCTGTCACCTGCATATTCTAGACAGTTTTTCAAAGCAGAAGAGTCCAAATGGTGCAAATGTTTTCTCACAGAAGATTTATCTTGTGAAAGATAAGATCTGGTGAGAAGCCACTGCCCCGTGTGCTGTCTCCCTTCCCAGTGCCTCTATTATCTAGCAGTGATGTACATCCAAACCCAGATCACCCTTCTGAATAGAGCAGAGCGATAAGCAAAGTAGTAGGTCTTGGAATTTATGCCAGGAGTTTCCCATCTTCACCTTTTGCAGTGCAACTTCTGAAATAATGGAAAAAAATCTTAACCTTTTGGAGAGCCATCTAGCGTTGAAACAGGCACATCGGGAACATGCCATAAAGTAATCCTCCCAGAAGCTTGTCCAGAATAAAGAATCTTATAAAAGGGTTCCTTCCTTTCGTTCATGAAGCCCATGATATAAGAGAAACTCTATTTAAAATAAAATCCCAGTGTTAGCTGACTGGAGGACAAACAACCAAGATTTCTCTGGCATCTTTGAGGGCCAGGTTATGGGGGCCCACAAGTCCCTGTTCACAGTTTGCAGATTACTTCTGCCTCTTCTCCCCATCACACAGTCTCTTGCGTTTTCTTGCATGTCAGTGCAGTGGTCAAAGAAATGCATACCTTCATGAGGTTGATATTGCACCTCTCCTCAACGCTCCTGTTCCTCTAGAAGCTTGAACTACCATTGCCATCCCACAGTTTTATCCTTGAAACAGCCTGAGGCTGAGAGTGGCCTCCAATCACTCCCAGGTTGTTTTTCAGCTTCAAACACACAAATTTGGAGTTGTGGGAAGCTTGAACGAAAGTGAGGAGCCATTTTTAATCCTTTAATTTCCCATATGGAAATTTGTGTGTTTGAAGCTGAAAAACAACTCCAATAGCAAATTGAAAATCCTTTGTGCAAATGCCCCAAGTTGATCTGCAGTTCCTAGATTTATCTGCCTTTGGTTGGTGATGGTGCTTGCTCTCACGGAAACCCCATGAAGCCTTTAGGAACCCAGCCAACTTACCTCGTTATCTTCCACATCGGTGGAACAGAGTAAAACTGGATAGACTGTTTCTTTCAGCGCCCTTCCTTTGGACAGCTGGATGCTCCGCGAAAGGCCACTATAGACACAGGAAGGGGGAGTATCAGTCCTCTGGCAACACACGTCCAGGGAGGTAAACTCCGTTAAACGTTGTGTCCTTCTGGGAACTGCCCCAGGGGACATGGTCTCTCTCGTGCCTGCCTGGGCAACAAGAGCAGCGACTGCCTGACCCAGAGAAAGGGAGGGGTCCCCCACTCAGGACCTCAGACTTGCGGAGGGTTTTGCCCTCAAAGGGTTTCCCAGGCTCAGGTCCTGCCGCTGCTCCTCACTGTGCTTCTGCAAGCTCCCTCACACTTTGTGCCTCACCTATTCAGCAGCTGGTAGATGTAGCCGTGCCCATCTTCGGTCCAAATGATCAACCTGTGAGCAGCGAGGATTTCCCCCCCTGCCAAGGACCGGCTGCTTGGGCTAAATTCAGTCCACAGCAAGCAAAAGTCACAGTAATCGTACACCTGAAGCCAGAGACAAAGAGGGGGAAGGTGACTCCCTGTTTTTACCAATGGGCGAAGGGGGAGTTTTCTCTAGTTTCATGTACAGTCTATCCACTCTGCCCAGAGTCCTGCATCATCCTCTGCCTCACTCCTATCCGAGGAAGCAACTGCAAGCATGGGAGGAAAATGAAGCAGAATTTGAAAGCAGGACACACATGAAGAATCTTTGGGCAGTGGAAGATCCGTGTGTGATGGAGGGAGGCCTTCTGGTACGTGCCTAGGCAATGCGGGGTCTTTTTGTCCAGCGAGTGCACCAGACAAAGCTTTGGCACATCCTGGAACATCCTGGCCAGACAGTTCCTCGGCTCAGGGTGTAACAGTTCATTCATAAAACTCATTCAGTCGCTGACGTTGGTGGTTATTTCCAGGCAAAACCACAGAAGGAAACACCCAGCATAACAAGATTCATTTTGCAGAGGCCAGAAAATTCTGCTTCAGTTCTGTTACAGTAAAGGAATGAAACGTGAACGTTCCAATTCTGGTATAGGTTTAGTTTAGTTCCTCAAATTAGGGAAAGTGGATCTGTGTTGAAATCAATAGCATAAAATGTTAGTTTGGTCTGTTCATCGTTATCGTTTTGTATGACTTAGTTCTCTTATTACAATTTGTATAGATGATGATGATGATTTCAGTTTTCACTCATCCTCTGGATTTTCATGTGCTCTTAAAGTTATCTGTGAAGGAAAAATATTTTATTTCTAATCAGTACCTTCCAGCAGGTAGAGAATACAACTAAGAGAAGCCTCTCTGTATAGGTGCAAAATCGGATTGCGTTGCAGAGCGTACAATCCAGAGACTGGGATTCTCTTTCATAAACGCTGTGCTTCTCCTGCACATTGAAAGAAAAATAAAATGTCATTTGGGGGAAGAATAGAAAAAAGGAAAAAACCACTGCCAGTCATCACTGAAGCTGGGCTGCTAAGAAGATAAAGGTTGACTCAGTGGGAAGAATCTACTTCTCCCAAATATGCGTATTTGGCTTCCAGGTGCAACATCAACCAGACTTAGTAGACAGAGTGGAGGGATAGCTGTGTCTTGAAAAGGCTCGAACCCCTTTTCCAATCTATTTACTTTGAGTTCTTTTGTGTAACAGTATGCTCTCAAGGCATGGCGACAAAGTTAAGGGGAGCATAAGGACCCACTGCCAGTTCTCTTACAAGATTTCAACATCTAAACAATGATGCCTTGTCTGGGACAGTTTGGGACTTTATGAGACCTCCATGACACACTCCACCCTCTTATAGGTTATGTGAAATAAAACCCAATACATGAGACCAAGCACATTGATTGAAGTCTCATTGCTTATATCTTTCCCCATCTTTCCCTCAGACCGACTGATGAAAGATTTTATACTGGAGTCACCCTTGTACTAAATACAGCGTCTGCAGAGGACCTTGTTGGCAGGGACATCTCGTGATGGAAGAGGGAAGCAGTCCAGCACAGAAATCACCTTTAACTAATATGTCCCTTCAATTTATGGTTCTTCTGAAAGTGAAAAGGGATCAATCGTTGATGCATCATGACACGTCCTGGAATAACCCCTATGTTCCTTTGTATTCCTACAGAATACACTAGTTGCGTGGTCTTACATAGAAGGCCAAATCTGATCTGGGGCAGTTAGAAAGTTGTATATATTTTCTAGTTTGGAGTACATGTGTTTTAAGACTTGGATTCTTCTAGGAAATTTATTCCAGAAACATAATTGTGACCCAGTCTTAGGAATTGTTTGTAAGATAAATTATTTTCTAATTATTCTGATCTGTCTTGGATTGGAACTGTACCTTTAGAAAATCTGACCTGGGTTTTTTTCTATAACGTCCATGTCATGTCCAGGAAATTAATTTGCCATCATGTTTAACATCAAATATTATCACTCTTTTCCAGGTGAAAACCTCCTTTGCATTCAGCTGGAGGCCTGGGGGATGCAGAACTTTCCAGAAGTTTCAACACCACGTGGGCCCTCTTTACGTCCACTCACAGGGAAGTTTCTAACCATCCACCATCAACATTTCCTGACTGGAGAAAGAGAGACGACTGGCCCGGATTATGGGCCTTTGCTGCTTCTCACCTGAATCCTGCTGACCGAAGATGACAAATCCCAGACTTTAAGGTCTCCTGCTGCAGATACTGCTAGCAAAGAATCCTCTGGAAAAGCAACAACAGGAGGCTGTTGGAGAGCCAGAAGCAAGGTGCATGGGGGTGGTGTGAGATGTGCTGCTCTCGCGTGCCAGAGATGACGGGGAAGGGCCAAGGGCCTGCCAACACAGCTAAACTCAGCCTCCAAGGAGAACTCTCGTGCTCCCCTGCTTTATGTCTGTGGGTGGCTGCGCCCATTTGGGGTCCTTGCAGCTGCCCATTCAGAACCTTCAGAATTTATGGTTGCTCTTCCCCTTGAGAACACAACGCTGTCCCAGGATCCCTAGGGTAGGCAAAATTGTTTCTGCACCCAGCAGTCGCGACGTTTCCTTTTAGGACAGCCAGGGCCACGAAAGAAAAGGATCCTCCAGCAGCAGGGAGACCCCAGGGGTAGAGTCAGCCTGGGAATTAAACCATAAGCTGGCACCACTGAGCCCTCCTGGCAAGGATGTATCCTGCACATCTCACCAGTTGAAGTAATTTCAAAACAGGCCTGTGCCCTCCCACTCACCAAAGGGATTCTACATCCCTACATCTATATATTATCTATGGAGAAACGTCGGTGATAACCCCCCACAGAAGCATCCACTTCACATGCTTTTGACAGCACACATACCTTGAATCCTCAGAGAATGCACTAAGCACATGCAGCTGATCCAGTCTGAAGAGGAAGAAGAGGTTAATGTGTGAAGAACAACCAGGGTTATCGCATCAATAATGAGGATGTCGTTATACTGCCCACAACAGAGCAGCCAGCCCTCTCCCGTCATGCGAAATGAGCTGTGGTAATACTGTACAAGGGGAAAAAGCCACAACAGATTAATTCGCAGGACCAAAGCCACTGAGAAACACATCTGTTATCCTGACAGTGACTCCTAAGAGGCGCAGCTGCGCGAGCATTAGCACCGAGCACCCTTCACGAAACAGCATGCGCCCCCAGAGAGCCGTGGATCAGGCCTAGAGCGTTCTGCCCTCTAGTGGCCGACCAAGATGATGCATCTGGACAGCTCACAAGCAGGCAGGAGTACAGTAGCATCCTAGCCCTAATGCTGGTCATGGATCATCTCCAGCCCACGATGAGCTATAAAGGGAGTCCCATGGACCCCTTTCCGTTCCCATTCCCATCCCCATCCCCATCCCCATCCCCATTTCAATCTCATCTATGTGCTATTCCAAAGATACTCCTTCCTGGCAGCTGCTTGTTTTTCTGCAGAAAAATGCAAGTGTGCCAAGGAAATGCACCACTCCTTGTTCACAGAACTGAGGGATCATGCGCGAGGGGAGAAGGGACTTCTCTTTACCTCACCCATGAGGCAAGCAAATTGTATGAGTGCTACACGTGCCTGAGTTCTGTTTATAAATGAGCACCCTCATTCTAATTCTAAGTTGGATACAGTTAAACAGGCACTGCAGTACAGAAACAGGTTATCGCAATAAAACGAACGAGGCCTCTGAAGATCCTGAGCCCGTCGTACCTTCTTGTTTGGTGCTATCTGTAGATTCTGTTGGAGGCCAGTGGCCTTCTCTGCGCTACTCCAAGCCTATGGCAACCTGACAGGTAGGTTCATGGCCCCACTGCTAGACAGACCAGCAGCAAGAGCTGGAAGTGTGCTCAAATGCATTTCCATGGCAGCAAGAGCTGCATGCTCTCTTGGTGGCCCTGTCTTGTCCCGTTTGTTCCTTCCCTTCAAAGTCAAAGAGGGAAAGGCAGAAGCCGCAGCAGCCTCTGCTCAGCATGGTGCAGGAGAGTAGCTAATGGATGTAAGCCATCCAAAAAAGAAGTAGTATGCCAGATCTGATCTGAGCATTCCTGGATCTCCAGTGCTTACCAGAAGTCATGGACTTCTGAGCACTTTTGCTGAGATCTTCATTCAGTTGTCCCCTGCAGGAAGGACAGCCTTTACTCAGATTTTTAAAAATGTAGGTATGAAACCCAAGCCGCATTCAGTTTACTCCTCGCTCTCCTATGTAACATTTTTGAATCAAAACTACCAGAGACACCAAAAAGACTCATGTAAAAAGAAGCTGCTGGGGACGCTCCTCAAAAAACCCAGACAGAAGGATGTTTCCTACTTACACAGATGGCTGTGTGCCGAAATGGAAGCCTTGTATTCTCTACACACAGTCCACTGGTGATGTCCCAAATGCTCATCTCTCTGCCAAAAGAGCAATTGATGATGTGCTATAATTTTTTATCAAAGGACTGGAATAATAATGTGCCACAAGAGTTTTTCTGTATTGTGAACTAGATTATAGATGGATGGTTGTGTGAACATCCTGGAGAGTTTTAACACCTGGGCCATCAACTGTCTTCTGTTTTGGCAATTGTACCCTGCTGCTGAAGTCTCTGTTGCAATGCAATTCTTATCAAGGGCGAAGCAATTATGGTTTCCACTGCAACTCGTTAACATGTCACATCAGCAATCATATGTTGAAAGATCGGGAAACCCTGTTCACTTTGCCAGACATAAACTAGCCAAGGCTCTTCTGTAGAACATGTGCTGTTTTGGACAGATGAGGCTCCGTTATAAAACAGAGTGACCCCCAGGAAGACAGCAGCAGCATGGTCAACGTGCTTTACAGTGCCATTCCAGAAATTATTTAGAAGGTTATGGAGTGTGCTTCAAATTAATTCTTGAATGAAGATATATAGAAATGTTTTAACTTCTCTCATCCCATGCTTGTTCACATTCATATGATCCCCGCTGTATTTAATAGGGTTTACTTCTAATCAAGAGCATGGAAGACTGCAATATAAATCTACTTCATTTGGTACTAGTAAAGACTCCCTCAAATCAGACTCAACTCCTGGTGTCATGACTACATGGTTATAACTGCAATTTTCTTGACATTCATACAGGACTGGCTTGTCATTACCTTCTGCGGTGTTTTCTTCAACTTTCCCAATTTAGCTTACAGCTTTGGATTCTCCTGGTGGTCTCTCTTCCAAGGACAATCAGGTCCCTGCTTAACTTTTTTCAAGATCAGCTAAAATTAGCTAGGTATTACTTTCTTTTTAAAAAAGAAACTCCAGTGCATATTTTAGTTGCTGCTTCTGTAGAGAAATGGAAATCCTTGCAGCTTCTTAATAGATTTTTTCCAGCTTGTTACTATTGCAAGAATCAGGAATAATCCACCCAGAGCCTAGTGGGGATGCCCAAGGCTATGTTAGGTTTAGAGATCTCTATTTTTTACCAACCTCTGCTTTAAAATGCCAGTACAGAACTTACTTCAAAATTTAAGCACAGAAGTAAGTAGATAAGGTGTAAATTACAGTGAAATCAGTTATTTTAGTAGAATATGAAAAATCACATTTGTTTTTTTAAATAATTGATAAGGCTCAACTTTCCTCAGCTATAGTGGAACAGTTCTGTCAATATCCCCATGAGCTGTCTTAAAGAAAGCATGGCAAATGGTTTTGACCCATACATTGAATAAGCAGCCTTGCTTATATTAACAGGTTCTACATTACAGGCACGTTACAGGGTTCTTGTGTTTCTGCAGAACGGATCATGGCTTATCCCTTCTTTGTATTTCAGGAGATCTGGAGCCTCCTACTGAGAAGGTCTTTCATTAAAACCTTCCAGGGCTCTTCTACAGCTTGCCCCTTTCTCATCTGAAATCTCTAGGAGATATTCATACCAGTCCTGACCTACGTTAGCCAGAATTACTCCTACAGAAGAGCCACAAGGGACCAATGTCTATTGCTCCAAAATAGTTTGTCTATTTCCTTCAACTCAGAACTTTCCATTGACAAGGTATCACAGGAAATGCAAAGTGACTGACCCATTCTCAGTAGCACTGACCACGTATGGTTGCTTCTCAAAATCCCTTGCCTTCGCCAAACATGTCACTGATGCCGTGTGCCCCAAAAGCATCTGCTTTGATGAAATCTAGAAGGGCAGAAAGTGTGAGAGTCAGGACCAGAGGGGTTAAGAATTTACTCTCATCACCAGAGCAACGAGGAACTGATAAGAGGATGAGACTGAACCCTCCCTAAAGAATGCAAGGGAGGTTGGGAGGGTGACCCTGGAATTTGCTCTCACTCTGAGAAGATTTCTGTAACGGGAGTAAGGCCATTAAACTTTGCTGGATTGAATCTGTACTGTCTCCTGGAGTTTCCTGGGCTAATCCTGACAGAAAGGTAATTATATGACAAGGTCAAAGTGACTGATTTTCAACAACAGGTTACATGCTCTTGATTACAGAGCAGATAAATGGAAAACAGCATTCTATTGAGAAGAATTAAATGAGGAGAGGCAGTCATTGCTCCTCCCCAGCCTGTGGTATGGAGGGTGCTCCAAAAGGGATTGCTAATTCTGCTTGGGAAGGTGTCGCCCAGGGCTTCTGCAAGAGAGGGTCTTTCCTTCTGATCAGATATTAAATTGGAGATGGAAGCAGGCCTGGAAGGAGCCAGAAGGCTACCCTGCTCAGCTTTTCACACCTGGAGATCTGGTAACAGGTCCCAAAGGCAGACTTGGCCTTCGTGACTCCCTGTAACGATAGTTTTCTGGTCGTCCGTGATGAGGATAGCTGTGATGCTGTGGGGTGGGGCTTGTTTCCCCCACAGGGTCACCATCTGAACAGAGCCGCTCATACTGACCTTGCCTGAAAAAAGAGGAAGGACATTTTTAACAGCAGGCAGAGAGAGGAGCTTTTCAGGACTGCATCACAGCTGTTTTCCTTTGGATTGTATTAACGCTTTTGAATACCACTTGTTCACAGTTTTCCTTACTTGGAGTTTTTGGTTAGTTTAGGCAAGTATCAATCGGTAGAATATAATGTCAGAAATACGTTAATTTTCTCCCTTGACTTGTCTAAAAATGGACAAAGAAACCAGACAACTAGAAGGGGGTTGGCCCCTTCCGTTCCACACACCTTCCTTGCCAGGATGTTAGAGTGAGTGGTCAATTCTGCATTGATTTTCATTTTGCTTTAGAATTAGTAGGATGAGCTTGGTTGCAAAAGGGACTGAGTGGGTAGAGTTGGGTCTCTCGGCATCCACCATAGTCAGCCATAGTCCCAGTTATTTTAATTGGGCTGTGGCGAAGTAGAGATTGTCACTTACAGTATCTGCTCTGCCCATGCCAGGCAGGGGTGCTTGTAGATGATGCAATAGCTGACTCTACTGTGCAATGTGCCACCCAGCTGTCTCCCCCCGCTTCAGCCTCCATCAGTGGCAGCTCTAGGGTGCTCTGCCCTCTGGAAAGCACCTTTTGCAATTGTAGCGATCCACGCTCTGCTAACTTTCTAGATGGCCAGTGCAATTTGCTCTATCCGAGACTACCTCTGAGAAAGGCCTAGAGACTTTAATTAGTCCAAAATAGGCTGCCAGGTTGTTGGCGAAGAGTAACCACGTAACTACTGGAACTCTACTTTATTGCTGCAGAGTATAACAACAGACTCTTGGAAGCCTGACAGTTTCCCTCTCCCCCCCTTGTACCCAAGAGAATCAAGGTGGGGCAATGCTGAATTTCTTTCTCAGGTCCTCCTCCTTTTCCAGGCTAAGCTGGTTTTAACCTAATGGCTGCTGAACACCTTCTTCAAGGCCGTATCTGTACTCCTCTACGTACATTTTGGATGGATGGATGGATGGATGGATGGATGGATGGATGGATGGATTTTTCAATTGTAAGTTTCTTTGGGATGCCCTTTCTAAGCTAGGACCACTCAGAAAAGACTTCAGAAACAGACAAAATAAAGAAACTGGACAATAAGGAAATGTATTGGACAGAAGCGTAAGCCAGAAAAATTTTGGTTGGTGGGTGATAAGCAGCTGGCGCGAAGCCAGTCGGGGAGGTGTGGTGTGGGGAAGCGGGGGGGGGGGGGTTCCTATTGCTTCCCAGCTGCAAGCTACCGGGGCTGAGTTTGCCTGCCACGTGCCCCTGGCGCCTCGTCGCTGGGATCTGGAGGCCGGGCCAGGCCACAGCTTTTGCCTCAGAAAGGGACGGCCGACTTCGCTCTGCGCCATCGTGAGGAGCAACAGCCTCTCCGGCGGCTGATCCCAGCGCTTCAGAAGCCTCCTCGGAGGGAAACGGTTTTTCTCTGGGTTTCTTCGCAAGAATTATTTTCTTCATCAGTCAATAGAGCAACGATTTAACCAAAATGCTCTGTCCTGGTAGAATTTTCAGTTGGTCTTCTCATGCCTTTCAGTGACACATTGTTAATTACAATAGTTTACATTGCTCCTGGCCTGGCAAACGGGGGGCCTCTGCTTCGGTTCAGGGTGTAGATGGGCACACCAGTTTGGCCCCACAGAACTGACAAGGACTTTGCACACAAAACGCTTTGTTCAAAAGACAAATGTGGGGAGACTTTTGCCAACTGTTATAACCCCCCCCCCTTTTTTTAGTTGTAGTTGTCAGGTTATTGATATGTGCTGTCCTGGGGTGGTTTGTTTTAAACCATTTAAAAAAAAGAACTGGTTGAAAAAATAGGTTTTGCTGTCAGGAATTTCTTTTGCAGTTCTGCTCAGGTATTTTGAGAGAATATAAAGGTGGCTTCCAGAGGGAGTCTGCACATCTAGGTGTTGCCGTAAAATCACACAGGAGGTGGACTGGCCAGGTCTGCAGGCTGCACAGCCCAAATGGTGTCTGCCACGAAACCCCAGTCTAACTCTGAAGTAAAGTTTGCTCTAAAGGTGACGGCCAGATCAGAGTCGGGAGAAGGTGTGCCAATTACCTGCCCTCCGTTCACGAAGGAAGGGGCAACATGTTTGCTCACTGCATTTTCACATTGCCCAATCCCGAGATTCTGGGCAGGGTGCAGCAGCCTTAAACCACAGAAAAGAGCTGCCTCAGTCAGTCCAATTAAAAACACACCCTGCAGCACCGGGGCACCGAGGCTGCCTAAAGAGGAAGGTTCACCTCTCCTGCACGGCAGGAGCTGAAGCGTGACCGGGCAGCTCTGAAAAAGACAAGCTACGAAGCTGAGCCGGCGTCGGCGGAATGCTCCGAGATCAAAAGCCGAGGCCGGAAGCGGGTTAATGGGACAGTCCCCCTTCCTGCGACCTTGAATTCACTTTGTGCCCAGCCCGCTGCCTTGACGTTACAGTTTTGTTTTGGTTTCTGCTACGCAGAAGCACCTACTCCTGTTGAAAGAGTACACAGGAGTATTGGCCATCAGGACGGGAAAACAAAGTCGTCCTTCTCCTAACATCTCTCTCTGCTCTAGAGGAGAGGGGGGCACCGCAGGTTCTTGCTCTGCTACTGGCACTTTGCAGTTCCAACTCTTTGATGTTTTTGCGTATTTCCCCCACAAGCTGAGGACAACGTCACCTCTCACGACACACAGACACCATACAGGCAGAGCCCTGCTGCTCTCCGTCTTCCGGGCATTTAGCCAAAGCGAAGAAGAGTAAGAGACAGTAATGTTGGCAGCCACGCAGAGCTCAATCAGTTGCCAATCAATATTCAAGCTACTGGTCAAACCTAAAACCAGTTTGAATGTTGGGATTACCCAGTACACCTAGAATAACACTGACATTGTTGAAAGACAGGCAGGCTGGCAAGCTGGTGCCAGCCCCCCTAGACTCATTCCTCCTCTAGAGAATCAATCTGAAGGAGAGTCAATGTCTGCTTAGTGGATCTTGAGTACCCGTGTCGTGCCAAGGAACTGGCACCCAGGACCCCACACTAGAAGCAGCAGGAAATGAGAGCCCCTTTCCCCCAAACCCAATAATATAGACATTTCTTGACAAACTGTCTTTTTTACAGTTACCTAGGAAAATATGGGAAGAAAGATTGACCGAATCAGAAGGCCAGGCTAAGGAAAAGGAGACACCTGGCCCCGACTGAAATGACACGGGCATGTCCCCTGCATTTCCCCTTTGCCCTCCCAGAATAGCCCAGGCAGGCCCAGGGGCTGGGGGACCATGCTCAGATCAGCATCTAGGCTTTCCTCATACACATGCACACGCACACACACAAACCCAGGAGCCCCTGTGCCAGTTTCCATCCTTTTTTCCTGTCCTGACCTGGGGCCGTGCTCAGTGGCAATCCAGTGACTCTCTCTGGGCTGATGGGAACTCTGGATCCGGGAGGTTATGGGGGGCTAGATGAGGAAGGAGGGACCCTTCATTTTCCTTTAGCCCTTTACTCACCAGCCTGAAGTTTTTCCCCCTGAAAGTGGGGCCCCGGTGATCCTGTCGAGGCGCTTCCTTAAGCTTTGCTGGGGAACGCGCTCTCTTCTGCTCAGCAGATGTCCTTGGGAACGGCTCCTTCCTCCTCTGCCTGCGGTCACGTTTCCGATGGCAGTTCTGACGCGGGCTGGGAGCTGCCAAGGCTAGAGCCGGTCCTGGCTCGCCCGGTGAAAACTCGTCCCTGCTGGCTTCTGTTCCTCTTCCTCTGCAGCACAGCCGGGAGGGTGCCAGGACACAGCCTGCAGACGGGAAGCGCTGGCGGACAGTCGCTTAGGCGGCAGGGCAGGTGCCTCTCAATGGAACGGAGGCCTGGGTATTTTCTGCCTCGACAATCGTTGGATTCTTTTTTTTTTGTGGCAAACTGCAGGTCAATTTCTTCTAGATCACCTCAGTATAGCTTGAAGCACTTTAAAACAGTTGTCTTTAGCAGCCATGCTGATTCTTTGGCAGGGAGAGATTTTCAGTCAATTGAAGATGGTCCAAGGATATTACACTTTTCTGTAAGAGAAAGGTAAACTTTCCCTAAAGTCAGGTTTGGCTGCTGGTGGGTCCCTGTTCCTTTCTTTGAAGTGACATGGAAGTGGCTTGCTATCGTCTTGTGTCAGGCTGTTTCTTCAGTTCCCCAGTCTAGCCTACTCACAATTCCCCTACAGCGTCCACCTTCTGTTACTAACTGGGCCAGTTCTGCCTGGGCTAAAGAACATAACTTGTGGCTGACAATATTGTTGTCAGATGTCTGATCGCTAAAGTGTGAAATGGCTGAAATTCTATCTGGAAGACTTATCAAAAACAACGGGTACATCCTGCCATCGAGGTGATGAAATACTGATGAAAATGTTTGCTTCATATTAATATTTTCCTTGTTTTGGAAACATCCAGAGAAGATTGCATAACCCCTGCTCCCGGCCAGAAGCTCATTTGAGTACCTCACATTGATGCCGAAAGAGCAACGTCTCGAAAAGAAGTCACATTACAGAATGACACAGACTCTGACATTACTGTTGGCAAGACACAAAGGGAGTGTTCCCAGCTCCTTAGCAGATGCTGTCCCAGCACAGGCTTTTAGCAGACGCGGCTGCTAGTTCTGTTGGCTTCTGCCTCTGGCTCAAATGCAGCGACTTGAAGGGCACAGGGAACCGAGGAGGAGGCCGGAAGTCTTGCCCCAGGGCCTTTTAGAGAACCCCAGCGGTTCTCATGGTCTGGGGCCAATTTTCTATTCCAATTTCTTTTATATTATTAAATTTTGTTTTTGTAACTTTTTAAAATTTATGATACGGTGGTAATAGGCAGGCTTTCTGCAATCTATTCAATGCCTTTGGAATTTCAAAGGCTGTGGGGGCTTCCCTCTGGTAAGGTTTCAGAAGTTTTAAAGATATCATGACTTATTAGTCAATTAAGAGTAATAATCTTATTTTCACCCCACCCCACAAAGTTCTACAAGCCGTTTTTAAATAGGAATTCCTTTTACAGTTAGAAGCAAAACTTGCCAGGAGCTCAAATGTACAAAACAATAGCTCTTAAGCTGAACCCACAGTGGTAAATAGACAAGATTATTTTCATTTCAATATCTTACTGAAGTTGAGAAATATGGCCAATGAACAAGGAAAATCAAAGCCACTTCCCTCATACAGGAGCATAAACTTTAACAGAGAAGCTCTTTTTCCACAAGAGTTCTCCATTTTACATTTTCTCTCTGCTTTTAATGACCTATTAGGGGATCTGACCACATCTTTTATGTGAGACCTGTTGCTTTATATTTACAAAGCAACCAGATGCACTCCTTGGGCATCAAGTTACATCTGAGGAAGGATAAAATCAGACCCACAATATTTACATCCAAATATTTCTCTTCCTACCTCCTTCTTCCCCATGCAGTGGTGCTCCTAGAGCTAGGATAGGGCGGATGGAGAAGATACCTTGGCTCTGCAGAAATTGCCAACGCCACCCCTCCACATTCTTCTGCTTGGACTGTTGCGGAGATGCTGCTGCCAAGTCTGGAAAGAACCAGATTTCATCAGAGATTGCCCAAGTGCTCAAAATTCCCACTCCTGCCTTTGAACAGGTTCCCTTCAGTGACCCTGAAGACATTTTGAGCATCAGCCTCTTTGCTTTCAGGGCACAAGGGCGGTCCTGCTGGTGCAGTCGAGAAGGATGGACCTCCTTGGTAGAAGCAGTCAAAAGCTGGCACAAAGTTGCTGCAGTCAGGCAGCTTGTAGGGAGTGCAGCTCTCGCAGAGTCGCTCTCCATGGGTGAGGCCCTGGACTCTGAATTCATCCCAGAGGAAGCCACTTTGGCATCAGTTCTGCACCGAATGCTTGGCTGTCAAGGGGCCAGTTTGCTCCCAGATGGTGTAGAAGGACTGGGAATCTGTGTAAGTCCCTCTGTACTCCATTGTTCTCTCAAAGGGTCTCTTCTTTCTACGTTAGCCTGTTCTAAATTGCTTGCTTGCTTGCTTGCTTGCTTGCTTCCTTCGTAACAGATTTGTCCTTCTGAACTTGTTCCCAAAATTTAAGAGATTTGGGAAAAGGTGACTTTCTTCTGGAAAAAGTAAACAGAGAGGAGTATCTTTGTGGTCCTTCAAACAGATTATCCAGACCTTTCTTGCCTTGATGAGGCTTCAGAGCTTCTGAGGGCTCTAGAGTTGCAACAGCCTTCATGCAGGCAGGGCCAACTGTGGAAGAAAGTTCAGGCATTTTAAAGGGTGAAATAGGTGTCTCAAGCATGTGGGAGGTTCCCATTTTGCTCCTTAAATCCATCGGTTGCCCCTCCCCCCATGGTGGAGTTACCAAGGGCCTCAGAACAAAGGCTAATGAGCTGTGACCCCAGGGGGCTCTTTTTGGACCCCTGGCTGCTTTAAAATACAGAAAGCTCCCCTAGGCCAAGATACCCGATTTTCCAAGGTAACCTCCTGAAATCACAGTTCTCCACAAATCCACAGGAGGGCGCTCAGACATTAGCTTTTTGAAGCAAACTTTGACCCGTGCCCTCGCTGGGGGCTGCAGATGCAGGAGTTTCTTCAACCTCTGCTTGCAAGAGATTTTCACTTTCCCCGTCCCCACAAGTAAGGCTTATTTTACCATCAGGCTTAATTTTGAATTGTGGGGAATGAAATGTAATTTCTAGCTACTGTTTTTGACTCATTACTTGTGCCCCTGCTAGGAGTAAAGTCCTTCATGT
This sequence comes from Liasis olivaceus, assembly GCA_030867105.1. Classification (NCBI taxonomy): domain Eukaryota; kingdom Metazoa; phylum Chordata; class Lepidosauria; order Squamata; family Pythonidae; genus Liasis; species Liasis olivaceus. The sequence goes on along the minus strand of CM061362.1, from coordinate 22,629,283 downwards.
CATAATTAATTCAGGGAGAATCAACCCAGCGAGCAGAAGGCAAAAATTAAAAATCTTGGCACTAGTCTGGACTGGAAGGAAGAAACCAAAGAGAGACAAATGAAAAAATGATTTGTGCAAAGACAAGGGAATGGGTTTTGCAAGGAGGGGTCAGAATTGCTAAACAGAATTTGATGCCCTAGAAGCTTTCAGGCAGCACCATGGAGGAGGAGGAGACATCCCTTAGCAGAATCATAAAGAATCTAAAGGAGAATACACAGGTTCCCAAAGTTCAGCCCCCCAGGCAGTGGCCCTGGCTATCTCCTGGGTCACTTACCAGTCCTTTAACGTCCACTGGCTGGGCAAGGCAGGGAGACATGGTTCTCCTGATGGGCGACCAGGCGATTTGCCTTCTGCCGAGGATATGCCTTGGAGTTTCTCCAGTGGATACCTCTGGCCTCCAATATGACAGAAAGGTGGGGAAGGGAAGCTTGCAGAAGCATCCAGTGGTACATTCAAGGAATCCCTATCACAAATATTTGAGAATATGTTGGGGATGCTCTTATAAAACAGCTGCAGGGAGCAAATTATATTCTAAGGAAGCTTATGGGGATATTTTAGGGCAGAAAGGAAGTAAATGCTGATGCTTTGTTTTGCAACATGCTAACCTCCCAGTTTTTACATAGACTTCCGCATGTCATAAAAAATATACCATTTGGGCAATTCCATGTGACTTCACCTAGGCCTGGGTTGAGTTTTTGTATGCATGACTATGGTCTGTTCCAAGCAGATCTCTACCGAAAGAAAAGTGGCAGAACTTCACTGGACTGTTCCAACGCACCAATGACTCAGTCTCTCCCCAAACCATCCAGCAGCAGGACCTGCTTTGACTCTTCTCAACCCATGTCTGAGCAGCTAGGCAGGGGATACTTTAAAATGATCAGGTCAGAAATTAAAGGTGTCCAATCATCAAAGTTGCTTCTGGATCAATGAGAGACATTCTTTCCAGTCAAGATCCAGACTAGGCACCCCTGGAAAGCAAGAAAAACGGTTACTGTGATGCAGACAAGTGACCACTCCACTCGTTCACATCTACAGAAATTATGCTTGAGCTGTAGGAAGCAGAACCCAGCTTCCCATAGAGCAAAATGGGACCAAAGTTGTTTGGGGATCTGGCTAAGGAAAGAAATTGCAAGAGAATTTTCCTCAGTTCTTTCTTGGAAACTTCATCATGCTGTATAGAGCCAGCTCAGGAAAGAAGGCCCTTGTGCTGAAATATGTGAAAACAGAATTTGTAGTAGGGTTATCTCTCTCTAGACAGACACACGTGAATTGCATTTCAGCTGTGTTTCTAGGGAAAAAAATCAAACTACACCACTCATTTCCATCTTACACTGGTATATGCTTTGCAGAAGAAAGCAAGTTCTGGCCTGCTAAATCAAAACTAGCATTTGTGAGCTCACACGCTTGACGTTTTCTCTATTACAGTTGTATATCAGGCAACAGTTATACTGTAAAAGTAAAGAAACCTCAGTTTCAGAAAGTTGGTCTTGCTAAATTAATATAGTAGTTTTCCCTTTCATCATGTTGTAAGATACAACATTCCATTCTTCCTTGTCTGTGGGCCAGGACACGGGTAACACCATTTACTGATTTATTCGTTTGTTTAGCAAATTTATACAGTCTCTCATCTTAACCGAGGTCGACTAACTCCAGGCAAACAACAAAACATAGATAAAAACACAGCATATAAAACCCCACGCAAACAACCAGTTTAAAGAAATATAATGAAGGGTCCTTACAGGTTGCCTAACAGCATAAACAAGATACATATGCCAGACTCCACTAACATCCTGGCCCCAGTGCTTGAGGGAAAAGTCAGGTCTTCACAGCCTTCTGGAAGGCCAGCAGGGTTGGGGACATCCATAGGGCAGGCACCATGACAGAGAAGACATCTCTCCTAGGTTCTACTAGGGGATATTATTTCACAGAAGGGACCCAGAGTACATCCTCATGTAGTGGGATGGGCCGAAAGGTAGGTGGTCCCACAAGTAATCTGGCTCTGTGTCATGCAAGGCTTAAATGCAACGAACAGCACCTTGAACTACATCCAAAAGTCTCATGTAGCACTGATGTTCCATACCGTGGTGGATGTACTGGACTGCGCACAAAACTGTGTTCCTGCATTCTGGACCAGTTGCAGTTTGTGAAAGTTCTTCAAAGCCAGCCCTACGTAGAGCACATTGCAATAGTCCTACTGCAAAGAGGCTAAGACACAAGCAATCACGCAAAGCACCTCCTGATCTAGGAACAGGTGCAACTGGCACCCAAGATGGATTTGTGCAAAGGCCCTCCTGGCCATGGCTGCCACCTGCTCTTCAAGCAGGAGCCACGAATCCAAGAGGGATCCCAAACTGCACACCAACTCTGTTTGGGGGAGTGCTACTCTACCCAAAGTCATAGATGGAAAACCTCCAGATCTGGGGTGCTGAACCCCACAGCTACTGAGTTCTGCTAAGGTTGAGTCAAAAACTATACAGGCCCCCACCACGTCCAAGCACTGGGAAAGAACCTTGGACAGCCTGGGCAGACATGAATGGCTGAGTATCACCAGCAAACTGATGGCAACAGATTTCCTCACCCAGTGGCTTTGTGTGGATGTTAAACAAGACTAGGGAAAGAGCTGAGCCTTGCAGCACCCTAGAGAGCAGAGGCCTAGGGCCAGACCTCTCCCCGCTACCAACACTGACTAGAACCAGACTTGGAAGAAGGAAAAAGGCCAGCAAAAAACCCCGCATGCTCATACCTCTAAGCTGGTCCAAAAGGACAGGATGACTGATGGTACTGAAGGCCACTGAAAAATCAAGGAAGGCTTGATCTATGGACTTCTTCCATCCTATATTGATGCCATTTTTTCCTACTCAAATGTAAGAGTTTGCATATGTTCCTTGTGAAATTTGTCTAGCTGAATTCTGCCCAAAGTTCCAGCTTGCCAAGATCCTCCTGAATCTTGATACGGTTCTTGAAGCTATTTTCTACTGCTCCATCTTTGTACTGCTTACAAATTTGATAATTATATTTCCTAACCCCTATCTAAGTAATTTATAAATATATTGAACAGCACAGGGCCTAGAACAGAGCCCTGAAACCTGCTACTTAACACTTCCCTCCAGCTTGATGTGGAGTCGTTGACATACACTTGCCGACTATGATTCTTCAATCAGCTCTGTGTCCACCTAACAGTAGCAGAATTCAACCAACATTTTGTCATATTCCCTAGTAGAGTTCCATGGGAGGTTTGGTTGACTGCTTTGCTCAAGTTGCGACATCTGTCACATTCCTGCTGACAATTAAATTGGTCCCTCTGTCAGAAAAGGAGATCAGGTTGTTTGGGCATGATTTATTCTTGATAAATCTATGCCGGCTCCTGACAAGCAGCGTATTATTTTCTAAATGCTCACAGACAACTGCTTAATCATTTGTTCCAGAATTTTGTGAGGATCAATCTCATGCTGACAAGCCCATAGTTTTATTCTCTCCCCACTTTCTGAAGAGAGGAAGAGCATTTCCCTTTTTCCAATCCTCTGGCACAGCACCGTGAAGATTTCCCAAAGATTGCAGAAGGGAGCTCAGATGACATTCTGAAGCTCCTCAAGACTCTGCGTTGTGGCTGCTCTGGTCCTGGAGACCGAAGCAGACCTGTACTTCTGCTTGCCCGTCACCAGTGCACTCGCTGCCACCACCGCCGCCACCTGCTTCTTTAGTGCAGGAACGGATGATGTCATCCTCCACCCACTCCAGCCCATTGTAAATGCACCCCTCACCAACGTTTCAAAGCTCTGCTTTGCTCTGCTTACTCTCTGAGGCCCTTCCAAGCAAATAGTTGGTGCAGATGCAGAGTCATCAGAAGTCCTGCCATCCAACCAGATCAGATACATCTTGAACCTGAAGGACGTGTGCCCAGCTCTTTGGGATCACTGGTGTGGGCCCAAGGGGAGTTGGACAGCCCCTGTACTAATGCGGGGAGAGGGATGGTGTGAAAGGAAACGTTCCTGAACAGGCCAGAAGATGTGACCTGGGAGTGGGGAGCAGCTTTCTAGAGCTTGACTAACCACATGGTCCTCTGTGCATGTCAGTTGCTTGGCACAAAATATTTCTTTTCCCCACTGACTTTGTTAGAAAGCAGCAAAAGTGTGCCTTATTTTATTACATGCTAATCCATAAAAAATCCCCAGACAGTTTGTTGGCAGGACTAGTTCTCAATGGTCTTTTAATTCCACAGCAGATCAATAATCTTGTAATTGACGTTAACAGATGCTCTCTGGAGCCACATCCTAAAACGCAAGCTGCTACGATGCCATCAGCGAGTCCCTGGGCAGGCCTCTAAGGCCCCTTCAGCCAAAGCAGCCAGAAGGGTCCCAAACTCAACAGGGTGAGCCTGACGCAACGCCTGTCGGCAAGTTGGGGGGGCCTCTTCCCAGAAGGCCCCAGAGTGCAAATCCCGCTTGAACGGAGCCGCACAGTTCTTTTCCCTAGAGAAAAGTCTGGCTCCTCAAAAGCAGCAAGCGTGACCTAGGACAAAAATGCGGGTTTCTGAGTGGCTCTGTCAGCATTTATACTTTTCAGATGAAGCGTTAAGAAAACTTTCACAGGACCTCCTCTCGCCCCAAAGGGCCATTCCTTCTTGGTCCTCTCCTGAAGGAGAACCCCAAAGCCTCATTCCTTGCAGTAGGCCCAGGATGTGTTGGGCGGCGACTCCCCGCAGGCGGGCAGCGAAAGAGGCTCTGGCCAGACGGAGGCCAGATGCCTGCTCCACGACGGCAGGGGCCTGAGTCTGGGCTTCCTGGCCCAGAGCGGCCGTCTGCCCGGCCGCAGGCAGGAGGACGCTCAAGCGACGTGGCCCTCCTAAAGCCCTCTCCACACCCCTTCATCAGCCCTCGGCCAAATTCAGATCCCACCTCGAGAGCGCCAGCCGGGAAAGGCGTTCTGGGAACCCGGGTGCCGGACGGTGAGCAAGAGCGGCTGAAGGCAGTTCTGGGGCCCAAACCTTAACCCTGCCTTCTTGTTATACCACCTTCCGGTCAATGTCCAGGGATGGCGCGCGTGAAAGAAACCTACTGTCGGGCCTGTAGGATTCGAGACTGGCAGGCGGCAGCCCTGAGGGCAGGAAGGAAACGGTCTCCGCCGGGCGGCGAGCGACCCTCTCCGCGGCCGGACTCCGAAGGGGGCAGGAGCACCTTGGGGCCGGCGGAGGTCGGCACACCCCTTCCCGCCGAGGGCTGCCTTTGTGCGCACCGAGGCTCCCCGGTGGGGGCTCGCGGGCTCCCGCCCCGGAGGCGGACCTCGGACCTGCTCTGCCAGCCTGCTCCGCCCGGCCGGGGATCTCGGTCTGCGAGCGCACCCTCCACCCAGCGGCGCGCGGGCCTGGCCGAGCGCCCCTCGAGCCGGCGGAAGGCGGAAAGAAAGCGCCGCCGCCCACGGGCCCCTCTCGCCAGCGGCGGCCCTGCCCTTATTTCGCGCGCACGGACGCGCCAGGGGCCGCCCGCGCGCTGGGCCCTCGCCCCACCTCAGCAGCGGCAGAGACGCGACGGCACGTCTCCCGGGCGTGGGGAAGGCCGCGCAGGCGTCCCCATCATTCGAGGCCCGCCATCGGGCACGCGGGGGCCCGGTCCGAAGGAGCCTCCGCCGCTCGCCGGGCTCCCGGCGCCCCGCGGAGAGGGCCCCGCCCCGCGCGGCTCCCCGACGGAGCCAGGGCGGCCGGGAGGGCCCCCGGGCCCGCCGCGCGGCAGGCGCTGCCCCCGGCCGCGGGGTGTGCGGCGCCCTAGTCGTGGGGCCGGGCCGGGCCGGGCCGCCCCGTCGCGGGCGCGGCGGCCGCGCTTCCCTCGGCGCGGGCGGAGGCGCGGCCCGAGGAGCGGGGGCGGCGCCGCAGAGAGGCGCTCCGCCTGCGCGGGGCTCTGCCTTCGGGCGGCGGGAGTCGGCCGGCCGCGCGCTCCGAGGCGCCTCCGCAGCCCCGCCGGCCGCGCCTCGCTCGGTCCGGCGCCCGCCGCGCCCAGGCTCGCCCGGTGAGTTCGCGCGGGTCTGCCGCAGCCTCCCTCGCCGGTGGTGCCTGCGGCTGCCGAGGCCGGCCCCGAGGGCCGCCGCGGCTCCTCGGCCCGCGGCGCCCCCCGCCCGGCCCCTCCGGCCTCGCCGGCGGGCGGCGACAGGCGGGGGCCGCGGCCCAAGCGGGGGGCCCTCGCGACCGCGCCCCGCGCCTCTCGGGGGAGGCGGGCGCTGAGGCGCTGGCTCCACCCTCGGAGTGCCTCCCTCGGCGGGCGGAGGCCGGCGCCTCGGCCCGCCCGCGGGACCCCCGAGAGCGGGACCGGGCGGCGGTGGCCGCCCCCGCAGCGGCCGGGCCGGGCCGGGCCGGGCCGGGGCAGGGCGCGCGCGCGCGGCGGCGGCGGCCGGAGGAGGGAGGACCGGGCGGCGCGGCCCCGTTGCGGCCGAGGCGGCGCCCTCGGAGCCGCGGGAAGGAGCGCCGCGCGGGGGGCTCGGCGGGCTTCGGAAGCGGGGCCGCTCCTCCCGAGGCCCCTCCGCAGAGGAGAGCTGCGGGCGCGGGGCCCCGGCCGCGGCTTCCCCGGGGGGCTGGGAGAGCCGGAGCAGCGCGTGCCCGGCGGGAAAGGGGAGGGAAGAGGCGCCGCGCGCGCCGCGCCGCGCCGTCCTCCCCGGCCCGGCCCGGCCTGGCCCAGCCCGCGGAGACCAGCGACAGTTAGCCCCGAGCGCGGAGTGTGAAGTGTTCCCCCTCGGATGTGCTGCGATGCCTGCGCTGCGCACCGTCCTGGTGCTGCAGCGCTCAGAGGGAGGCTCCCCCCCCCAGCCATCCTTCCTCTTGGCTGCACCCCGGCCCTGCTCAGCAGCCCAGGGAAGGCAGGCAGGCAGGAAGGCCGGACGGGGGGCGCAGCACAGCGCCCAGGAGACACCGCTGATGTCCAGCGTGCACAAAGCGAGGCCGATGTGTCAACTCCCGTGATGCAGCTGCTGGTGTCGAGCCACTCTCTTTTCTGACCCCCGTCCCTCCCTCCCAGGCAAGGCACTTTGTGCTGCTGGGCGCGAATGCTTGTGCTTCCACGCACATTCTTCAAGTTGGGAACGGACGTGGATGGCAGCATCAGGATGCCTGCCTCTCCTCTGGCATCGCCTGGGACTCGGGAGTCTTCCAAGGGAGGCTTGGTAACCTCTCGCTTTTGAGCGGCATGAATCAAAATGGGGTAGGTGACCACAAGCTGTTTTTCAGCAGCCCAGTCGCAAGGTCTGCTGACCTCAGAAGCCCCTCTTGATTTTGCATTGCGGCTTGTTTAAAATTCCCAAGTGGCCCGCAAGGACTGAAGTGAACATGGCTGGTGCGGGGCCAAGTGACCCCCTGGTCACATCCTGTCTTGATGATCCCAACATGCTTTGTGGGCCACCACCAACAGCCTCTTAAGGTCACAGCCGGGGCAAAACGTGGCATCTGGGCTGCTAAGCAGCGCATGGTACAGGGCTACACGATGGCTGCGCTGAAAGAACTACCGTGGTTTGCAGCGATTTTACTGTGCTGGTGTTAAGATCTGCAGGAGAGGATCTTCGGAAGATGCTGTAGTAGTGGAGCCTCGCCCTTGGCCGCAGGTTGGACCAGGTGATCTCCAGAGGCGCAGCATTCTCCTACGCTGTGCCAGAGGGCCCTCCTTCTGGCAAGAGGGAGAGGGCTTCCAGGCTGTGGGCGACTCTGGGAGAGTTGGAACCTGCGGCTGCCGCTCCACGCTGCAGCTGAGAGAAGGGGGTCGTCCTGCGCGGTCCTCTTTGTTCTCCTCTTTTGCCTGGGCTGCAGCCTCCAGCTGAATCCTGCTGTTCTCCCTGGTGGGTATCCAGGTACGAGAGAAAGCCAGTGGAAGAGGAAGGGAAGGAGCGGGGGCCCTTGGGCTCTCCGGAATCGGTGGAGGGGTTTGAAACAGGATTTGGCTGGGTGGTTTTGCAGATGCTCAAGGGATGATGGGGTGGGCCCAAGAGAAGGCTACAAGTCTGTCCTTTTGGGGCCCCTTCTGAAATGTATGGTGGTGATTTTGAAAGTCACATCACAAATAGGAATCACATTCTGAGAGGCATTGTGGCGTGCAAGAGGAAAATGTCCAGGTATTTTTGTCTTGGTTTTCTCTCAGTCACGTGTTTCTGTTCTCTGGCTTTCTTTTTAAGTGGCAAATGCCAGTCAGCGTTTGTATCTTGTCACCTGTCTTTTGGGACGGGGGCGGGGGGAGTAAGGACAGTGCTAATTTCATTTGCCAAATCACTAAATAGGAACTGAATTCTGGTCTCCTAATGGCCTTTTGGCTGATTGATTGATTGAATATTGCTATCAAGTCAGTATCGACTTTATCTATGTGGTAGCTCCAGGATGGTCTGTCCTCAGCCTGGCCTTTTAAATCTTTCAGTGGTGCGTTGCATTCATAGCTGTTGAAATTGAACCTGTCCACCTTGCTGCTGGATATCCCCTTCTTTGTTTTGCTTTCACTTTTCCCAGCACTTCTCAAGGGAGCATAATGTCTCCAAAATAGGACCGTTTCAGCCTAGTCATTTGTGCCTCGAGTGAGAACTGCGGACTGGTTTATTTGTTTTCATGGTTATCCACGGTATCCTCAGGAAACTTTTTTATCCAGCTTCTTCAAAGTCCAACTTTCCCTTCCATAGTGTGTCACCGTTGCCTAGAATAGAATTACATGCAGCTTTATTTTCCTGACACCCTTTACTGATGTAGTTGCCATTTTAAGAATGTAAAATGTGCCATATGTACACTGGTAACCATAATACAATTATCATGTTTATTAAATATAGAAGCATAGTTTGGTGAGACGTTTGTTTACTCAACAAATTTACTTTAAATGTTTTTAAGAGTTTACAAATGTAACTGTAAGCTGAGGAACTCCTAAGGAACCAAAATCTCTTCATATAGTTGATTTGACATATTGGCAAAAATAAAATGGAAAATAGATGTTTTTTTTTTTTTTTTTTTTTTTTGGTCTGCTTCACAGTCATTACTGACCCTGCAGTGACCGCCCCCTAGCGGTTTTCAAGGCAATTGCATCTTTCTAGTTTCGGAATTAGACTTTGCCAGACCCTAATTCCTAGAGCGTCAGCCCAGCTGGCAGCACAGGAGGCGGGATTTCCGTTGCTTCGCGCCCCTTTTTTTTTCGGGGCGAGCGCAATTTCGCGCTTTTACCGGCAACTGTGGTCCCGTCTCTCTGTGGAGTCGCTGCCAGCATTTTTCCTCCCACTGGAGTGAGAGTACTCATTTATCTACTCACGTACGTTTTCGATCTGCTGAGTTGGCAGAAGCTGCGGGTAGAGAAACAAGAGCTCACCTTGTTTAACGCGAGAGGCTGGACTCGAACCGCTGAAGTTTCCAGCCATTTCTGGCCGGCACTTTCAGCGTCATTAAGCCGCTGCGCCACCGCGTCCCCTAAATAGATGTTACCATTGATATAATAAGAAAATAGTTATTTGTTGTAGTCTTATACTCCTCCTTATATTCATATTTTTAGAATGGAAAACAAGAAGACTTATTGCACAAAAATTGCCTTTAGATTTTGTTTATTCAGTTTTGTTTTCTGAGTTATAGCTATTATTAACACTTCATTTTTAATATCTTGATAGATTTCTGATTCTAAGAACAGAAGCCTTGCTTGAATTAAAACACACTTTTCTGTTCTTTCATATATTTCCATATCTATCTATATCTATATCTAAAAAAAAAATTCCCCTCTCACCCCTACGGGTGGTACGTGTCTTCCTCAATCTCGGGTCCTCTACCAGAGGCCTGGGAGTTTGAGGGTTCTGCGCAGTATCTTAGCTGTTCCTAGCACTGCACTCTTCTGCACAGAGAGCTCTGAGGTTGTTCCTGGGATCTGTTGGAGCCGCTCTCCCAGCTTAGGAGTCACGGCCCCGAGTGCTCCTACCACCACTAGGACCACTTTGGCCTTTACTTTCCACATCCTCTCAATTTCCTCCTTCAGGCCCTGGTACTTCTCCAGCTTCTCATGCTCCTTCTTCCTGATGTTGCTGTCACTTGGCACTGCTACATCTATCACTACCGCTGTCTTCTGGTCTTTGTCTACTACCACGATGTCTGGTTGATTGGCCAGTACCTGCCTGTCCGTCTGGATCTGGAAGTCCACAGGATCTTAGCCCTGTTATTCTCCACGATCTTCTGTGGCATCTCCCATCTGGAGTTGGGGGGGTCTAGCCCATACGCTGTGCAGATGTTCCTGTACACAATGCCAGCTACTTGGTTGTGCCGTTCAGTGTATGCTGTTCCTGCCTGCTTCTTACACCCTGCCACTATGTGTTGGACTGTCTCTGAGGCCTCTTTGCACAATCTGCACCTTGGGTCCTGTCTAGTGTGGTAGACCCCTGCTTCTATGGATCTGGTCTTAGTGCCTGTTCTTGTGCTGCTATGATCAGTGCCTCAGTGCTGTCTTTTAGTCCGGCCCTTTCCAGCCACTGATAGGATTTCCCAATGTCAGCCACCTCAGCTATCTGTCAATGGTACATCCCATGCAGGGGCTTGTCTTGCCATGGCACTTCCTCTGCTTGAACCTCCTGCCTTGTCTGCTGCTGCCTGAGGCATTCTCTCAGCAGCTCATCTTTGGGTGCCATCTTACTGATGTACTCCTGGATACTCCGGGTTTCGTCCAGGACAACGGCTTTGACACTCATCAGACCCCGCCTGCCCTCTTTGCGCCTGGTGTACAGTCTCTGGGTGTTGGACTTGGGGTGGAAACCTCCATACATTGTGAGGAGCTTCTGGGTCTTCACATCAGCAGCCTCCATGTCTTCCTTTGGCCAGCTCACTATACCGGCAGGGTATCTGATGACTGGCAGGGCATACATGTTGATGGCATGGATCTTGTTCTTCCCATTGAGCTGGCTCTTCAGGACCTGTCTTATCCTTTGGTGGTACTTGGATGTTGCTGTCTTTCTTGCCTCCTCCTCATGGTTCCCGTGTGACTATGGGACACCAAGGTATTTATAGCTGGTCTCGATGTCTGCTATGTGGCCCACTGGTAGTTCCACTCCATCGGTCTTAACTACCCTCCCTCTCTTTACTATCATCCTGCCACACTTCCCCAGTCCGAATGACATCCCAATGTCCTCACTGTAGATCCGTGTCAGGTGGATCAGTGAGTTGATGTCTCGTTCACTCTTAGCATACAGTTTGATGTCATCCGTGTAGAGGAGGTGGCTGATGGTGACTCCACTCTTGAACTTGTACCCATATCCAGACCTTGTGATTATCTGGCTGAGGGGGTTTAAGCCTATGCAGAACAGCAGTGGGGACAGTGCATCACCTTGGTATATGCCGCACTTGATGGCCACTTGTGCGAGCTGTCTTGAGTTCACTTCCAGTGTTGTCTTCCATTGAGTGCTTGAGGAAGGTCCTTAGTGTCCTGTTGACTTTGTATAGTGCCAGGCATTCACAGATCCATGTGTGCGGCATTGAGTCATAGGCTTTCCTGTAGTCAATCCAGGCTGTGCCCAGATTGGTCTGCCTAGACCTTGAGTCTCGGGTGACTGCCCTATCTATGAGTAACTGGTGTTTTGAGCCTCTGGTGTTGTTCCCAATGCCCTTTTGAGCTGTGCTCATGTACTGGCCCATATGGTCTTGTAGCTTGGCAGCTATGATGCCTGATAGAACTTTCCATGTTGTGGGGAGGCAGGTTATTGGCCGGTAGTTGGATGGTGCTGTTCCTTTGTGGGGGTCTTTCATGATCAGCACTGTCCTTCCTTGTGTTAGCCAGTCTGGGTGGGAGCCTGCTGCTAGCAGTTGGTTCATCTGTGCTGCTAGGCGTTCATGCACTGCTGTTAGTTTCTTTAGCCAGTAGATGTGGATCATGTCCGGGCCAGGTGCTGTCCATCTTTTCATGTTCTTGACCCGCTGTTGGATGTCTGCTACTGTGATGGTGACTGGTTCCTGTTCTGGGAGATTGCTGTGGTCTGCTTTCAGGTCCTGCAGCCACTTTGCACTGGTGTTATGCGTCTTCTCTTTCTCCCATATGTTCTTCCAGTACTGTTCAGTTTCCGCTGCTCGTGGCTCAGCTGCTACTCTGTGGTTGCACTGCAGTTGGGAGTACACTTTGGATGGTTCTTTGGAGAACAGGGCATTTATCTTCTTGGCCTCTGCTTCTCTAGTGTATCTCCTTAGCCTGGTAGCCAGTGCTGTGAGCCGTTGTTTAGCAGTCTCTAGGGCTTCAGATGGAGTCAGGCCCATGTATTTTTTCAGTAGCCGAGTCTTATCCTTAATCTCCACACGCTTCTGTAGTTCCACCAGCTGACTGACTTCTCTCCGAGTTGCCTTGATCTTAGCCTCCAATCTCATTTTCCAGGGTGGGTATGTACTGCTGTTCTTCTTGATTGTGTAGCCAAGCATTTCCAGGATTACAGCGGCTGTAGCATATACCAATTCATTGGTTTCAGTTATGGTGGTAGTAGGGATTGTCTGGAGGGCTCTGTTGGCATCATCTAGCATACTATCTGATGGTACTTCTCCACTGAGCCTTGGTAATCGGACTCGAGGGTTGACTGTAGCTAGTTTATCCATGATCTTATGCCTCATATCAGCTGCTGTGCTCTGTAATGGAAGGGGTGGCAGTGACATTCCAGCTTCAGGTGTTAGCTGCACATCTGCTTGTTCTTCCAGGTCTGCTTGAGTCCGGGTTGTAATGTGGAGTTGGTCTATCTCAAGTTGTGAGAGCAGCTTCCTCTTCACTATGTTGAAGCGCTGGGTAACTAGTTGTTTCTCAGTTAGTGTGGAATGTTGTAGTAGCATTCCATCATTTCCAAGTTCTCTTGTCTCGTCCATGTATGGTTTGTATATATTTCCATATCTATCTATATCTATATGAATATATATATATGGATATATATATATATATATATATATATGGATATATATGGATATATACAGGAATTGTGGTGTTCTGATACTGTAACATTTTTTAATTATATATTTTTCATATCTGGCCTGATTGTTTTATATTCATTCTTTTAAAAAATTGCAGTTTTTTTACTCTTCCCCCTCCTCTCCCCTCCCCTCCCCTCCCTCCCCCTCCCCTCCCCCCAAAAACTTTTCTTCTTTTTTGGTAGAAGAAGCTTTGGGGAGAATGAATTCCTTCTGCTCTTCCCTGCATTTTTTTTTTTTTTTGTTTTCCCCTTCACATCTAGAGCTTTTCTTTCAAATTATGTCTGCAACTAAATATTGCATAACAGTCTCTCACATCGTACTACGGTAGTTAGAGGGGTTGCTACAGGAAATTTTTTTCTGTTGCATTTGTTCTGGCAATGTTAAGACAGAATAGGTGGACTGTTAAGATGAAGGAATAATCAGACCTGGGTCCTCTCTGAATATGTGTAAAGTTCTTCTGACATCTGACTGATGCCATTTAAAAAAAAAGTGTAAAGTGCAAATGTGCCTGTGTGCCTATGTGTGGTCAGAAGAATTACTGGCAAGCAGTCTCTCTGTAGACTCTGCATTTAACTGCCTGACCCCAATAGCTCTGAGCAAAACGTTTTGCATACTTGAGACCTGCTGACTTCAATGCCTCTTGTTTCCAAGGAACCTCTCTAGAACGCTGCTGTAAAGGTCCTATTGAGGATCTCTAATTTGGAACATCACTTGTTTCTTTTAATGTTCTTCTGACCTCCAGACTGACAGTATGTTGAAGGATGCTATGAAAACAGCTTACTTGAATATCTTTCTCTCTTGATTGGCTTTTCCTTTGTAAATAGGACATGTAATTTCTCCAAATGTCATCAATTACTTTTTTAGTAGTTCTACGTATCAAAATGTCAGATGAGCAAGTTTTCAATATTTTTTGGATATATAACATTATGAATTTGCTTTGGAAGTCACAGTAACAGTCTTCTCTGTTTTTTAGGTGCTGCAGGGAGTAATGGGAATCAGAACCCGAGTTTTCCAGACCTGCGGGCTTCCTCCTGGAGCCGTTTCTGCCTTTTGACTTGCGGTGTCAGCTGTCTTGGACCGTTCAGAAGGCCCTGCCTCGTCTTGCTTTGGAAACACACAAATGGCTGCATCAAGAGGGGACTACAGTACTGCCTTTGTGGGGAAGGATAACTGAACTTGCTTTCCATGGTTTCTTCTTTCTTCCAGAACCAAATCCCTTTCTGTATATCCAGGATTTACAAAGGAATGTTTACAAAGAAATTGGAAAACAGTACAACGAACAAACAAGAGAATTGTCAGAGCAAAAAGGAACTAAATATTTCCCAGGTTGGACAAGTAAAGAATCCCAAATTCTCAAGTAGTTTAAAAAGCACAGTAAAAAAAATAGCCAAGCATACTTCTGCTTGCAATTTGTCAGCTAAACAGGAGAGAAGCAATCACGAATTTTCTTTGTCTCCAACTCTCAGCTATCGGGTAGCCATTGCAAATGGATTGCAGCAGAGGGTTTTCCTAAGTAAGAATGAAGATCCCTTTCGAGATGCTTCTACTAATGAGAGCTCATTCTCAGAATGTTTAAGTGAAGCCAAAGACCAGAACAGGAGCAAAGAATATTTCTCGCACACAATGCCTATGAGACGCAACAGGAAGAGCGTGAGCAGCCTCGCCCCTTCGGATGGCAGTTCCGAAGGGGACCGCACACTGCACAACCTGAAGCTTGGTGCTTTACGGAAACTGCGGAAGTGGAAGAAGAGCCAGGAGTACGTCTCCTCAGACTCTGAGCTCAGCACATGGAAGAAAACCTGGGGCCTGAGGAGCAAGTCTTTGGACAGAACAGCTCGAACGCAGAAGTCCAGTACCTTGGAACCAAGCTTCAGCTCAACCGGTTGCATCAGTCAGACCCACGATGTGATGGAAATGATATTCAAAGAGCTTCAGGGTATCAGTCAAATAGAAACTGAACTCTCTGAACTGCGGGGACACGTCAATGCCCTCAGACAGTCGATTGATGAAATTTCCAGCAGCGTGGAAGTCGTGCAGAATGAGATTGAACAGTTGCGGACAGGGTTTGTACAGTCACGAAGGGAGACACGTGATGTATATGATTATATCAAGCAATTTGGACATGCAGGAAGCAAAACCAGTCTTCGATTTTTAAATGTGCCAGAGGAGAAGTTTGAGAACATTGAACATGTAGTGTACAGGACATTAATAGAGAAAATGGGGTTTTCAGAGGCTCAAAATTCTGTCAAAATAGAATTTGCACAGCGACTGGGACAGCAGAGAGACTGTCCCAATGCCAAGCCACGGGCCATCCTTGTTTATTTTGAAACACCCCAGCACAGAGACTTGGTTCTGAAAAAGTCTTACAAGCTTAAGGGGACAGGCATTGGGGTTTCAACTGATATTCTCCCTCGTGATTCAAGAGAGAGGAAGGAGAGAACTCTCCCTTCGTCTCAGACGTACGAGAGCATGGATTTGAAATTCCTAGCCTCTGATCTCAGAGCTAAAGAGCAGGATTGGGAGCTGCTTGATGACCATGGCAAAGAACTAGAATCCGATATCAGTCGGAACAGGTATGCAAAAATATCCAAATCTGCTCCACAGATGAAAAGAAATTCTGCAAAGGACATGGGAGATATTCTTAAAAGGGCTCCAGATGGCAACACTTTCCCAAGTCAAGACAGCCCACAGAAGGAGATCAGAGCCGGTTGCTCTTCTAACATGACCTCTCTGTGGCCATCACAGAACGATTTTGCAGCACTAAAGCTCAGTCGTTCAGAATCTGATTTTTCTAAACTCTGTCAGTCTTACTCCGAAGATTTTTCAGAGAACCAACACTTCATCAAAACGAATGGGAGCTCGATCTTATCCTCTTCAGATCAGGAACTCTGGCAGAGATCGTACGGTGACCCATCAGACTGGAACGGTGATCTGCAAGAACAGGCGTCTAATCAAGAAGGTCCCTCTCGTAGATTTGAGAGTGAAATCGAGAATACAGAAACAATTGACAGCGGAGTCAGCAACGGGATGGCATGTGCGTCAGGTGACCGAAGCCATTATAGCGACTCTCAAGTCTCTTTAGAAGATGCACTTTCACCGTGGAAAGACTGGAATCAGCTAGACCAAAATAGAGACATTGGAGTAGATTCCTCAAGCTACAAAAATTTGGGTTATAACTTAAACGATTTTTCTGACCAGCAGGTGGGCTATGGCCAGTTATCAGATGCCCAGTATGAGGCAGAACATTACGATTATGCCCCAGACAGTAATTGCCTCTCTGGTACAGAGTCCAGTAATGAAATACAGAGCCAGCGGCTAGGCCAGCTCACTGAGCACCAGCAGACCAATGCCCTCTTTCCAAACCAAAACAGGAAGCCTGTGATGTATCGAAGCCAAAGTGAGCTACCAAGCAAGGATGCTGAGGAGGTACCTCCTAAGTCTTGGCACAGCCGGCTGAGCATTGACCTTTCAGAAAAAAGCTTCATCTTTCCCAAATTTGGAAATACCCTGCAGCGGGCAAGGTCAGCTTTAGAAGTGGTGTGGAATAAGAGCACGCAGAGTCTAAGTGGCTGTGAGGACAGCGGATCATCTTTTATGGAGAGGTTTCGGACACTGTCTCAGTCCACTGCTAATGAATCAAGCACAACCCTAGACTCTGATGTTTACACAGAGCCGTCCTATTACCGAGCTGAAGATGAGGAAGACCCCAGCGAGTCCACGGCTGAGCTTGAAACAGATTACGTAGAAGTCATGGAACAAGTCCTTGCTAAACTGGAGAGCAGGACTAGTGCTAATGAATTGGAAAAACAGACCCAGGAATGTGAACCAGAGGCATCTGTGTGCAAAAGCCCTTCAGCTGTTTCACAAGAAAACTCTCCGGTTGGCTGCTTGGGGAGCCACGTGGCTGGTCAGCAAAAGTGGGAAGTTGCAGGTGAAGATACAGTGGTTGAAAACAAATTAGATGTATGTGAAGATGAAAACCAGAATATTCCAGTAGTCCCTGCTAAGGCACCAGTGGAAAAAAAAGGCATTCCATCTTTTAAAGTAGCTGCTCTGAGGGCATACAAGAAACAGATGAGCGAGCTGGAGGAAAAGATCCTTACCGGAGGTGGGTGGATTTACATTTTGCTAATAAACAGCAATAAACCAAAAAAGAAAGACGTTGAATTCTAAGAGTCACTTTTCTCACTTGGAATTCAGTGTGTCAGAGAACCACTGTTTATCTCCAGTAGAAATTATGCTGAATTCTGCTGGAGAATCCATGACTAAAGCTGTTACGAGCTGTGCCGCGTGATCTAAGTTACTGTCAAAGATTTGGCGTGTTTTGTCCCACTAAACTAATTAGAGTGAAGCAGTTTAAATACAGTACAATTATTATGGCTTTAGGGCACTGTAAATCAAACTCTTAGTTTGTGACCAACTCCACGATGGTGGATAAATCCATACATTACCTTGAGGCCACACTGTATGTTCTTTGTTTTGAGGGTGAAGTGATGTGTGATTATGACTTAGTGTGATGTGGGAGGCAATAAATCATGGTTTAGAAATCTTGATGATGTTTATTATTATGAATCAGTGCAGCTAGCATCTTATTTTTAACATTATGTTTAGTGAATGACAATCTCTGTTAAGGCTTCTCCACATGGAATCCAATTTCCTTCTCCTCTGTGGCATGCTGGAACCATTCCTGCTGGACTACCCAAGTGCCTCCCGTGAGGGACCACCCTTGAAAATGCTATGGGACGTTCACTTGGGGTTAATTACCTGTAGCATCTGGTGAGGCCTATTGTTTTCCCTGCAGAAAGAACTAAATACCAAGGCTTCTTTGCAAAGGACTGACCAGCAGTGAGATCTTTTATGCCCCTTGGGTACAAGCACAAAGGGGTGGCTTTCTCTTTCTTGCAGCTTTCCCCAAGCAGTCCTGCTTGGCAGAATCTTTGCTTGGAACTAAAGTGCGGTCTTTAAATTCTGTTTAGGAAGGTTTTTGGACTATCATCAGACTGACAGAAGCTTTTATGAGGCCACTTCTGCCCTCCCCAGGATGACCTAAGGAGACAACTGGAGGTGGATAGATAACAAAGGCCCTGGAGAGAATGGAAAGCCTGTTCCAAATTAGGAGTACATAATAATAGTAACATTCAGTCAGGAGTGCAAGTCTAGCGCCCTAGCAAAGGCACAGCACTGTGCAGAGGACAGGCAGTCCTGTCCTGCGCCAGGGAGCCAAACAATTGAAATACTGACAGGTGGTAGAAACCTGTGAAGAAGGAAAGTGGGCAGGGAGAAAGGGGGGTAGTGGGGGTGGTAGTAATAGTAGTAGTAGAGTAAGGCTGTGCTTATTTCAGTACGCATTCTTAGGCCTAGGTATAGGAAGGGATGGGATGGGATAGGGCATGGTTCCACAGAAAAATGGTGGTCTGAATTCATAGAATAATACGATGTAATGCTTAGGTGGGTGATTCCAACCAAGACTCGACAAGCAAGCAGCAGGCAGGGATGCGGTTTCCTACCTGAATCTGCCAGTGTGCCATTGAGAACGTCTTCCGCAGACCAGTGTGCGCTGTGTGGTTCTTACGCAAAAAGTACACGAGCTAGCGAGTTTGGACATTCTGAAGGATTTTCTGCAAGCCTGGGTTTATTTGGTTTGTTGTTTTCCCTGCTGGGCTGTTTCCAGTCTCTGTCCCA
This sequence comes from Liasis olivaceus, assembly GCA_030867105.1. Classification (NCBI taxonomy): domain Eukaryota; kingdom Metazoa; phylum Chordata; class Lepidosauria; order Squamata; family Pythonidae; genus Liasis; species Liasis olivaceus. Next base: position 22,610,655 of record CM061362.1, on the reverse strand, counting down.
GCAGCTCTTTGCAAGAGTTTGGGCTATCTCTTCCTGGGTGGCAGAGGCCTCTTCTTGGCAGCGGGCACCCGTGGCTTTCTCCTTGGTACACGGATTATGCTGTGGGGAACCAGTGGAAGAGAAGTGAGTAAAGGCTTTTCTGCAGAAGAAACATTGGAGAATGATCTAGGATGTTCTTAGATAGGATGCCTAGAAACTGAGATGGGGACCCAACAGTGTGGCCTCAAACCCCCATGACAGATGTGCTCACTAATCCTCAGTTTTTAAAACTCTGTATTCTCATATGAAACGTCACGTACCTCAGGCGTGCAAGATCTGATGAGGTTTCAGATCTTTGAATGTCGTTATTTTATTTAAATGGATTATTGTTGTTGTTATTTTTGCGTCCATGACAATTTGGAATGGCGCAGCGATGCCTATCAGCTGGAAAGCTTCTTGTCTGACTTACGTCTTTCTGCTGTAGTCGAGACCAGGACTCAAGTGCTGACAAACATTGCCCTTGGGCATGGAGTTTTGTGGACAGGCAGGCAGCAGCGCTTTGAGGGGCTGTTTGGAGCCTCAGGAAGGAAACTAAGGAGGGTGGGGCTAGCTTAATATTGGGATGGGGGACCAGGGAGTTCCCGGGTTTGGTGGAACAAATGGAGGGAACCTGCAGCCCTTTTGCCTTAATCTGCCAAGGCTGCTTTCCCTGCTCCCAACTTGGGAGCTGTTGATCGCAATTTCTCCTTTCCTCTATCAACCAGTAAACATTTTGCTTTGACCCTTCTGGATCAGGCCATTACTATCCATTTGCTATGCACCATAATCCTCTCAATTGGGCACAGAACATTAGATGCTTCTGCCTCTTCCCAGTACGATAATGTCCTCCAGGCAAACTCTGCATTGGAGCGACGATTTTAGAATACTTTAGTGCTACCATCCTGGGTTATGGCCACAGCTGCCTGGGCAGACAAAGCAAGTCAGGGGGTCTGCAAGTGGGTCCCTCCTTCTACCTGCTTGGGTTCCTTGGGTGACAGTTAGGGATTTCCTTGATGAGATCTGATGCCACTCTGGGCCACCACAGTGGTTGCTGTTCCTTCTGGCTAAGAAGGCCCTTGATTTCTAAGGCTAACAGGAAGTTTTCCTGGCCCTGAAGAAGAAGTAGAAATGCTGAAGGGACCAAGTGCTGCTTGGGGAGCTTAGTGGCAAGGACACACAGGCTGGGAAGGGAACTGTCAATGTGCAGCTAATTCCCTAGGTAGCTTTCACCACCATCCCCCTGTGCACGCTGGCCGAGCTTCACGCCGTCACTAGTTCCAGGCCACTAGCTCTGTTTGTAGAAGTCTTCCTGGTCAGTGCTCTGATTCTGTGGAAAACGCATAATTTATAGCTGACTGGTTGTCTGGATACAGGAAGCTTTAATTCCTAATGGCTGCAAAAGATTTGATAAATGCATCATCATTCATAACGAGACATTTGTTGAAAGATTTGTTGTGTTCAGTGGGAAAAGTATTACACTCTGCCTCTTTTCACTCTGGCTTCCTCTGTTTAATTGAGCGATCATAATTGAGCGGATTTGTTTATGTGGCCAAGAAAAAGAGTTTAATCATCACAATATATCTTTCTGATTTACAAGAAAAAAAATTTCCTTGTGTTAATTATTGTCCTTCATTAGACTGGCTGGTGTTAAGGCAGAAGCATGTTAAAGCTATTCTGCTTTTACTGTTGCTCCCAGAGGTCAAGCATTTTTTGTTTTTATGTTTCCCTTCCAGGTCTGTAATTCCTTCTTGGCATGGGGGGACCCCCTTTTCTTTAGGCTTGAAATAAAGGGCCACCCTCCCCTTTGTGCCCCCTTGAGAGGTGATGACTGTCCAGTTCAACCCCTGGGGCAGTAGTGGCTCTGAAAGCAATTGAGCACACTTGGCAAGGTGTTTGGAAGGCCTTCCATCCAGAGCCAGGACTGCAGGGATGATGTTGGAGGCATACAAGAAGGAAATCATGACTTGATGGTCCTTTGGCTGGAAAGTGTGAGGTGGGCAAGGGTTTCCCAGCATGCCTCCTTCTGGAGCTGCCCCCATTTTCTCCGTCTTTGGGTCATGGAGACTGCTTTAGCTCCGGCTTTGCAGTCCAGGAGGGGCTTTCAGCCCAGCACTTGGAGGTCACTGCCTTAACCCAAGGACTCTTGCTATGATTGGGTGGCCTACACTGCTGCACTCAGAAGGAACTTTCTGATCAGAAATGGAGCATAAGCCAGTTTGCCAGGCTGGCATCTGAATAAGCAGAAGAACTCCTGCTTCTGAGTAGGGCTTTGTGGGATCCCTTCATAAAGATGACTAAGCCTTTCTGAAGACCCCCTTGGGTGAGTTGCTTCATAGCCTGAGGGTTCATGTCACACCTGAAAGTCCAGATGCACACCCATCATTTTGTCATCAGGCTTCCTATGGAATGGAACCTGCATGACAGCGAGGTCTCATACATGGCTCTTCAGATTCCAGCTGTAACTTTCCCTGCCGGGCAAAAGGGAGGGGGAGAGGAGGTCCCAATCTGGTTTAGCATCAGCGGGTAAAGCTGGTGCCTCAGGAGACTCCTGGGAAGGCTCTAAATAGGACTGCAATATTCACGATGCACATTTCTTGGAGAGTCTGTGTCTAATTTTTATTCCCCCCTTCCCAATTCTTTTTCAGATAGCAGTTCTGTGGATGAAAAGGTTCCAAATTTGCATCTTTCCTTAAAGGGTGGTGTCTTTTGTGGGCGAGTGGTTGTGGCTTAGTTGACCTGTTTGGTCTTTTAATTTGAGTTGTGAGATGCGCATGCCCCCAGCTTTCCATGCTTCTGTCTTCCTCTTTCTCTGTTGTTGATGTGTCTAGATGTCTCCCATTGACATGCAGACTGAGTCCTCACCGTTGTGAGTTTCTGACTCATAAGTTGTGCCAGCTTAGGGATCCGCCGTTGCCAACCCTGGGTTTCCCATTTTGCACCCTGGGGCTAGCGCACCCCTTGGCCAGCTGCCGCTTGTACTCCAGGGGTTAAAGGGAAAACGCCTGCAGCGGGTTTCTCCCTAAACGCTGAATGTTGCTCTTTTCAAACAAGACGGACTTTGGCTTTGACGGGTGGAGCTGGCCCTGCTTCGCATTCGTGTTTCCGTCCTCGGTGTTGTTCTGTGTGTGGCCCTCTCTGCTTGCCACCCGTCAGCTGCGGCTGAGAAGCTGAGCTTTTCCTTCTTTTCGTTCAAGGCTCACACGGCCAGCGGACGTTCTTTGGAGGCTTCCAGACTTGCAGTCCAAGCCTTTGCTGGGTAAGTACTTGCCCCTCTCTGGTGGCATAGCTGGGGCAAGGAGATTTGGAGGGAGGGGCAGATCTCCAGGGGCTGCCTGTAGGACGAGCTTTTAGGGAAGCAAAGGAGTCCTTGCGAAAGGAGCAGTTCACTGGCTTTGCCTCTCCGTTCCTCCAGTTTGGGTTTATCCTGCGCTGCTTCTCAAATATCCTCAGCTTCAGTCAAGTCTCTCCTAAGTCATCTGGGCCTCCTCCCCGCTGCTGCTTCGCTTCTCCTCTCGCCCTCGTGGAGATGTATGTAGGCCACAGCTGCTCCTACTGCTTCCCCCAAAGGAAGCACAGCAGCGGAGAAGGTAACACGCTTCAAAGGCAGAGAGAGGCAAGTAGATTGCTCCTTTCGCAAGGACTCCGTTGCTTCCCTAAAAGCTCGTCCTACAGGCAGCCCCTGGAGATCTGCCCTCTTCCTCCAAATCTCCTTGCCCCAGCTACACTGCCAGTTGCTTGAAACATGTCTCACTGGCAAAAAGGAGGAGAACATCAGCAAGCAAAAGCATTCGGAGTTGCCCCCAATTGACTAGACTGCTTTTCCAGTCTTTCTTTGCCATGGCATCTCCAACCCAAGTGTTTTGTCACCATCTCCCGTCCTTTGCCTCTTGGCCCCTTCAGATCGTGGCACAACTGTCTTTTACTGTGCAGACTGTTCTCTGATTTGGCCCAACAAAATAATTTCTCGATCACACCCAGTCAGTTGAATTTCGCTGTTGGGCAGCTTTGTGGACCTCCATTGATATCAAAATCTTCATATCCCCCAAAGTTTTGGAAGAGTTTTGTGATATATTCATTCTTTCAGAGTGTGTGAGTCTGGTAATTTAATTACTCCCCTCTGATGTCTGTCTGCTGCTCAGTATTTCTGGCTTATAGAGGATTATTATTGTTATTGTTCAATGACACTTTGTGCAAAGAAATGTCAAATCTACAATATGTCTTACCTCCAGCCTCTAATTATGACATTTGGTATAAGGAGAAAGCACCACGCAGTTTTGCTGGGAAAAATATGGAAGAAAAAGTAGCACTTTGGAAGGAGCGTTTGCATTATAAAACCAACAAATAGTGTATGAGCTTTCACTGTGGTCCTGCAGCTCAAAAGGCCAAGGCTTTCTCATTCCAGAAGGTCTAGGGGCTTTTTAATGGGTCCCCAAAGGTCTCATGGGACTGCAGGAGCGTGTGCCTCTTCACACTAGTAATCATCGTTGCTTTCTTTCATGTGAGCCACACGTTTTAGTATGTACCGTGGATCCATCCCACTTTCTCACCTTTTCAGCCCTGGTAGTGCTCTGTATGGGATTGACAGCATGCCAGACCTGCGACAGAAGAACACGCTTCCTGTCATCCGAGATGTGGTGAGTTCCTGGCAGCATGCTATTTCACATCACGCTAATGCGCTAATGCTGTGGGTGACTGGTCCCTGCTTCAGCTAAGAGCGGGTGTTTTTCTGCTCACTGTGGAACTAAACCAGAGAGCTGACTTGGGCCTTGGAAAGATGTAGCCCTGCTTCTACCCACAGGGCCAGCATAGCATCAGTCTCAACTCTGTCCTGCCGCATTGATAATAAATGGCAAGAGCAGTAATCCCAACCAAGAGATGAACTGGCAGACTGCAAATGAGACATCTGTAGAAGAATGACATTCATTATTTTATTTCTCATGCCTAGTAAGAGGAGTACCAGATGCATACATCTGTGTTTTGTGGTTGGTTATTATGTGTGGCTGTAGAAGGAATTCCACCTTCTGGGAAGTGTGCAGTTTACTTTCTTGATCGATATCTCCTATTTTTTAAAAAATTATCCCTCTTTTGTAGTTAGAGACTATTTTAGCTTAAGTACTGAAACATTATGTTTAATGAATTTAAATGGTGCTCACAGAGAAAAAATGAGTAATGCGATGGGATCCTTCTAAGAGTTTTCTTATATGGATCAGTTCAGTTACCCATTTGAAGGTTTTCAAAATGAGAAAATAAGGCAGGATTTAACTGTGGTATCGCTGCTGCCTTAATGGCTATAAAAATATTAATCATTGCATGTCATTGCCCCTACAACATCTGACTATTAATGCTTTTCCTAATTCTTTCTCATCAATGCTGGATTTTCCAGGCAATGGTAAGTGATTTTCATTGATGGATGTTGTGAAATTTCACAGTTAACGTATGGCATTACTCAAAAGTTCTGTCCCAGGGCAGCTGTTCACTGCAAATTTGACATTTTTCATAACAAATAATCCTTTGATGCCAAATGGGTTTGAAGAAGTTAAAATCTGTCTTAAAAATTATTTGTCTCAGCCCTAAAAACAGCTTGAGTCCATCCAGAGGCCCACTGACTACAGGTATGATTCAGAGATTAGCCATCATTCTTGGGCGTATGTAATCCACTTGGACTTCTGAGCCTGCTTGTTCAGGGAACTGTGGTGCAAGGCAGCTTCCAAGACTTGGGTTTCTCTAATGCTGAGTTAGCTACAACTAAAGCAGACACAGCAGTGACCAGTAGGATTCTGAAGGGATCTGTCTTGGGGTCAGTATCATACAACCTTTTTATTAGTGACTTGGATAATGGGGTTGGTGGGCTGCTTATCAGAGTTGTGGATGATATTAAATTGGGAGGTCTGGCCAAGACTCAAGATGACAGAATAAGATCAGTGACTCAGGACTTTGGAAAGAGAAGTGGAAATAATGCTGACGAATGCTCTGTTTCTTGCTGGTATCAGTCTTGCTTGCTGGAATCATATTGGACAAACAGATGAATTTGTAGGACTGGATTTTCCCAGAAAGTACGGGGATTTTCCTGCCTGCCCCTTTCAAGGTTTTCCAAATACTGGGGTGGGGAAAACATACAGAGGGCTCTGCAAATGTAATCTTGCAAGGCAGGAACAGCACAATTCCCCTCAACAGTGGGGAACTGCCGGTGGCTCCAAATGTCCTGCTGAAGGTCGGCAAGCTGCCGATGAAGTTTATCCTGCTGGAAAAACATTATGTCTTTCCCCCTTTTGCAGGCCATTTTCTATATTTTTGTTATATTAGCTCCTTGCTACGATAGGAAACGATTTTATGGTCTGGGTTTTTCTGAAGTTAGAAGGTGGGTGTGTTATGAGAGGAAATATTTATTATTCATTATTAAAATAAAAGATAGATGAGCTTTCCCCACGCCCTCTGACTGCAGAGATGTACTGATGATGGTGCTTTCAGGAGGCAGTTCTGAGCAGTTCGTGCCTTTGTAAGACATCCCTGGAAGACCAGCTGGCTTTCCCCTGGGAGACCGACGGCTCCGTAGAAAGCTAGGGTTTGGGTTACCCCGTGTGTTTTTCCACCAGTTGTACTTGGGGGTGATGTGAGCAGCAGGAGAGTAAAGCTTGGCCAGGCCAGAGGAATGAGGTCAGAGCTGGCTTGGAGAGGGCTGGAGCAGCACAGCTTGCTGGCCGGCCTTGCCTCGCCTTCCCTCCCCTTCCTTCCCCTCCACAGCATCTCACAGCCAGAGGGATTCAGACCCTGTTGCTAGCTCTCTGGGGCAGGAAGGCCACCTGCTGTCTGGTGGGGCATCCTGTGGGGCCTTGACAGAGGGGGACTGAAGGGCCCAGAGCTTCCTGCCACTGCCAACCTCTGTAGTCAGGCTTTCTGCTGTCCCTCCTGGGCACAGCCCTTTGCAGAAAGGCAGGGGCAAGTGTGCTCAGACATCGCTGGGGAGCTTCGGGGGATAGTCTTTGTATTTCAGTCTCCATGGGCACGGGTGACCAGCATCAGTTCTTAGCCTGCCTATGCTTGTGCAAAAGTGGGATCCCCTTCTGCTTTTGCCTTCCCCACTAGCCTTGGCAGATCATTAATCCCTGTCATGCCTAAATTATTGATAAAGATACGTCTTACTCAGTTTCTTCCATATATGTTTGATGAATATTTAATGGACACAGAATTAGGTGTAATTTCTCCATTACCTATTATTAAAAGTCTGTCTGGAAGAGAAGAGATGCCAGGGGTTGACTGAATCTGTCCTTTCTGACATGGTTGGCTGGTTCCTTCTGGTTTCCCTTACCTTACTTCTTCTCCTTGATAGTAAAGTTGTCTTCTCCTGGAACAGGAGCATCCAAGTGATATAAGGGCCTTCACACCATGTTCTTACTAGCCTAACTCTGGATACAAAATCCTTCCACACAAACTGAATCATGGGGGCAAGCAGGTTTTGCTGATGAGCAGGGGCCTTCAGGAATGGAGATCCATGACTTTCCTGTTAGCTCCTTGCAGTGGCCATGTAAGCAGCAGAAAAGTAGTGTCAGCTTGGCTTAAAATCCAAGTTAAGGAAGGATTGGGAGCCACGGTGTCCCTTGTCAGGGAGGTGAGCATTATTGATTATAATCCAAGCCCATGAATGGTTAGCTTTGGAAACATAGGTATTGAAAGGGATTAGGGTTAGGGTTAAGAGAGATGCAGTGTGGGGAGGAGGTCATCTAAGAAACACAAGTCTCAAGTTCCTTTGGACAAGTAGAACTGCTCAGATCTGGACTACAGATGGCAAATCTCTATTCCCAGCATTTCTGACAGATGGCCATTTGAAGACCTTCCTTCATGGAACTCACTACTTCATGTGGCAGCCTGTTCTCTTGGCTGACAGTTCGTATAGTCAGGAAGTTCCTCCTGATCACTAGCCTAATCATCCTTCCTTGTACTTTCAACCCATTGCTTCTGGTTCTGCCCTTTGGTGCAAAACTGAATAAGGTATTTGAAGACTGCTCTCATTCATCTCCTTGGTTATCTCTTCTGTAAGCTAAATGAACCTAGATCTCTGTTAGCTGTTCCCTGTAGAAATTGCTTTCCAGATCCCTTACCATCTTGTTGCCTTTCTCCAAGCTCATTTGATTATCACTGTTCTTTTGGAACTATGGTGCCTAGAACAACATAGCTCTCCAAGTGGAATCTGACTAGGACACATTAGAGTGCAGTAATTATTTCTGTGGTCTGGACTCTGTGCTTCAATTAATGCACCCAAGATAATGTTTGTCTTTTTATCTGCATCACACTGATGTCTCATGTTTATCTTGTGGTAAACAAAAATACCCGGGTCCTTTCCTGACCAGGTTTTCCCCATCCTTTACTTATGCCTTACATTTTTTTTCTATGCAGATCCAGAACTTTAAATTCCATCCTGCTTATTCAGCCCACTGCTTAAGCCTGTCTAGATCTTTTTGAATCTTCACTTTTTCCTCTAAGATATTAGATACCCCTCCCAGTTTTGTGTCATCTGCAGCCTTTTTAAGTGACCCCTCAATTCTCTCATTCAAGTCACTGATCAAAATGTGAAACAGCACAGAGCCCAGGACAGAGCCCTATGTCTTCTACTCAACACTTTCTTCTAAAGTAGATGTAGAGCCATTAATAAGCAGTCTTTGCATATGATCATTCAGCCAATGGAGTATACATCAAACAGTAGTATCATCTAGCTCATATTTTATCATTTTATGAAGGAGATTATCATGAGGCTTTCTGTCAAAGGCTTTCCTGATGTCCAGGCTATCTCTGTAGTTTTCCCCTGATCTACTAAGCTAATAGCTCTTCAAAGAAGGCAGTGAGGCTAATTTAGCATGCTTTGTTTGTAATAAACCCATGCTGGTTCCTGAATTGAAGCATCCCTATCCAGGTGCTCACAAACAGATTGCTTGATTGATTGTTGAAAGACTTTACCTGTTATAGACATCGAACTGACAGTCTATAGTTCCTGGATTGTCCTCCTTCCCCTTTTTGAAGATGGGGTAACATTTGCTCTTCTTCAGTCTTCTGGGACTTCACCAGTCCTCCAGACTTCTCAAAGATTATGAAGAGTGGTTCTGCAGTCGCCTCTGCTAGTCCTTCAGTACCTGGGGGTGTACCCTTGGAAACCTGAATTCGTTTAAATTAACTATGTTCTCTCTTAACCTTTCCTTGCTTGTCCTAAATTGCAATTCCCTTCTCCCCTCACTAACATAACAATGATTAGCCAGGGCTTCATTTTTGTTCTGAGAGAAGACAGATGCAAAACAGAAGTTAAGAAGTTCTCCCATTACCAGTTCACCACTTTCTCCTCCTAATAGACCTCTTACACGCCCCTTTCTGAATATTTCTGAATTTCTATAGTTTCTGGAAAATACCTTGCATTTTTGGTTATGTTCCCCTCTTTTGATTTCCTGGACATGTCCCTTTTTCTCCTCAGCATTTTAAAGACCTCTGTAGATATGCACACTGGCCTCTTTAGATTTCTCCCATTTTTCCTCATTGTGGGGATTGTTTACGATTGCACCTTCAACTTCTCATTTCATAGAATTTCCCATCCTTCCCAAACACTTTTCTCCTTAAGGATTTGAAGCCCATGGATCCAACCTACCTTCCCTCAGAGTTCATCAAAAGCCTTCTTTTGAAGTCCACATGCAATCTCTGCATATTCTGAGTTCCTCCTCCTCTGGATGTCATAGATTCAAAGATTACACAGTCACTCTCCCCCAGTGTGCCAGTCACCTTCACTTTTTCATCCAGTTCTTGCTGGAGAGGATTAGATCCAAGGGTAGCAGACTCCCTTGTTCTTTCTTCCGTCTTCTGACAAATTAAGTTGCCAGTGGGAGAAGATAAGCATTTGTTGGATCTCTGACTGTTGGTAGAGTTAAATTCCCAGCAGATGTCAAGGTAATTGAAGTGCCCCATAATCACTATTGAAAGACTGGTCACTTGATGCAGAGTGATGCCCAGATGGTCAGTAGCGAACTCCTACAGCAATGTCATTTTGTTTCTCTCTCCTTTTTTTTCTTGCCCAAATATTTTCAACAGGAATTCTGTAATTCTGTGCAAGTATATCTTTTCTGTACGTGCAGTGCAACATCCCCACTCTTCCTCTGTTCCTTTTGAATAAACTGGAGACTTTCAGCGTTCTATGCCAGTCACAAATATCATCCCACCAAGTTTCAGCATTGCCTGTCACGTCATATTTGTCTTTCTGAGTGAGAGTCTCTAGTTTATTTTCTTTGCATTGTGCACTGGTACAGAAATCACCTACCACCTACTAGCCTCTGTTGTAGTTTTCTGTCGTATCCTTCGGTCTTCATTCCAGCCGCCTGCTTTTCCCTTTGTGTTCTGCTTTCTTGGCCCCAGTCCTTGGCTGAAAGATGGAAGGTGACAAGCAAGCAGAAGTATTCATAATTAATGGTAAGCAAGGGGAATTCAATATGAGTTAGCATCACAAACTAAATTGCCAAGAATTTGTGAAGAAAAACTTGTGAGATTAATCTATTAATTATATTGCTGCTGTAATGAAGCAAATCAAATAACATCATGCCAGAGATTTGTTCTTACCTTACCTCATAATTATGTGTGGAGTTAATTTTGTGGTAGAAAAACTTAGCTAACAACACAAGAAAAATGCATTAAAACTGGCAAGTTAACAGTGAGTCACTGGTCTCCTGCTGTTAATAGTGAAGAATTCAGAGACCAGCCAACCCAGTTTTTAGATAGGGTTACAGAGAATGTACCGTAGGGGAAGGGGGAATGCATTTGACTATTGACAAGGAATTGTTTTGCAATGGAAAGAGAATACTTTGTAGCCCAGGGTATTGAAGTCCATGAATGCCGGTTGATTGTTATTCTCACGGTTTGACCCTGCATCGCCCTTTGGAAGGAAGAGTTGTAAACACTTCTGTTATCAGTATCCTGGATAATGTTGCAGTTTGTGGAGATATACAACTTGTGAATTCATTGATGCAACAAAGGTTACAACTCCAGGAGGTTACGCAGATGAGGGAGTAGTCCTGACTTGTATACAAGAAAGATGGTTTCGTAATTAAAGCTGTTGTAGCTACATACACTGATTTTTACATTTAGCAGGCAAGCAAGGGCAGGGATGCTTGGAGACCCAGACGTGTGCATGTAGGAGGCATAGAGTACGACACTGTGTCCCTCTGCAAGTTTAACAGTTGTCAGGGGAAACATTAAAGATGGGGAGAACAGTCGTAGGGCCCCTAAAATGATTTCTTCCAAGCGCACTGTCCACCCCCTGATTCACTCCCTGCCACGGGGAGTGTGTGTATGTGGCTGGTAGCCCCAAGAGGCTCTCAAGCCTCACCCCTAAAGCCACTTTAAATCCCTGGGTCTACGTCAGGAATAATCTGGGATTTTGGTTCTTGTGAAGGCCCCTCCTCCAGGACTGAAGCACACCCCCCCCCATCTTGTCATGGGGATCAAAGTCAGAGCCAGACTGGTTGATGATTTTAATCAGCCAAAGTCACGTCTCAAGGCTCAGTTTAATGGCCGTCAGTGGAAGGACATGGAGAGGAGGCAACTCTCTGTGACAAGAGATTGGAAAACTGCTGGGGAGGGAGGAAGTGTTTTTCTCCACTCTTTTTTCCCCCCTAAAAATGGGGGAAAATATAAATAGATTATGAAATGCTTTCTTTTAAAAGGATGCATGGAATAGCTAAAATCTGGAAGAAATGGTTATGTCAGGCCAAGGAATAAACTAAAATGTGAAAAGAGAGAAAGGCAGACCTTCCCAGGAAACAGAAATGGGTGTTAGACAGCAGTGGAGGAGTTCAGAGAGAGCCCATCAGGCATATAGTAAAACGTGTGTTCTGAATCTTGCTTCTCCCTCCCCCATACTTTTTCTCAATGTTTTTCTTGCAAATTGATCCTTTCTGTATCAAGAGCATGGAGGAAGAGATCCACCACACGTAATTTTTATTGTTTTAACATTGATTATTTGTTTTCAATATTAACTTTTTGCCTTTCTCCTTCTCTCAGTAATAAAAGTAAAACATGCTACCTGACAATTCTTCAGCAGCTTGTAGTCCATTTGTAACAAAACCTGAACATTTTAAATGAAATTGAATAAATACATTTATAAGGATTGTCTGAATAAAATATACTTCTCAATCTTTTGTACCAAACATACTTTTATGAGCTAATCAAATTGTACACCACAGATATTTTAAAGATATAAAGCAACTATATCTGTGAAAGGTGCTAAAAATAATGTTTAAAAGGTTCAGTTTCAGTGTTTCTCAAAATTTGAAGGGTTGTTTTCCTGCTGCTTCACAGTTTCGCTTCTATATTAGTGCCTTACATTTCATTGGAAGGGGGAAGTTTGGAAGTGTCTCTTTTCAATCATTATCCTGGTTGCTCGAAAACGTTTTGACAGGAGGAGCAGTTCAACAGGGGATCAGTCCTCCAGGGAGGTGCCATCACAGGCAAAGGCCAGAGAGGAACTGGTTCCCAGCAGGACCCCTGGGCTAACAGTCACACCAGTCTGTGGATCAGTCCATGGAACCTGCCAGACCCAAGGTGGTAACAATAACCACTTCTGGCTGGGTTCACAGGAGCAACTGAGTTTCCCCCATACTTTGGCTGCAGAATTCCCTAGACTTGTCCCTGGGTTTAGAGGTGGCAAAAAGAGATTGTGCAGGGCAACCCTCAGGCCTTTGTCCCCTTGCCCAGTGTTCACAGTGGGACCTTCTGCTTGGTCCCAGGGCTCAGAGACCGTAATGGGGGACTTGGTGGCAGTTTTGAGAGCAGCCCATCTGCCTTCATCCTGCAAAGGTCCAAAGAAGCGTTTCTAGGCCATTGTGTCATTGTTTCCCTGCCACTTAACTGCCTGTGTCTTTTGCCTTCCACAGACACTGGCTGCCCGAAAGCCAGGGGTCTCGCTGGCCATGCTTGTCCGGACATCCCTGAATAACGAGATGGTAAGGGCAAGAAAGGGACCTGCTTTCTGAGGCCTCCACCAGGATCTGTTTTTTGGGTGGAAGGCCTGCCTCACCACATAGTCATGAAAAGAAGCTGGTCTTGAATTGAAGACCAAAGGAAGGGCCGGTAGAAAAAACAAACCCGACACCTGTACTGTGCCCAGCTTCCTTGTCCTGCCAGCAGTGGGGAGCCACTTCCGGCTGAAATGATTCCTAGATTTCCTTTTCCGCTATAAAGATGTACTTGTAACACGTGTGTGTGTGTGTGTGCATGCATGCATGTGCGTGCATGTGAAGCCACACTCAAAAAAAAAAAATGAAAAAATGGGCAGGGCTAGGGCAAGTCCAGCAACCGTTTTCTCTCTCACTGACACAGACACATGTCTCACCTCTCTCTCAGCATCCCCTGATGGTTGTGTTCCTCCCACAGAAAATGCATGTCTTCAAGAAGACTCTGCAGGCACTCATCTACCCCATGTCCTTGACCACTCCGCATTACTTTGAGGTGTGGACAGCCACGGCCCCCACCTACTGCTACGAGTGTGAAGGGCTTCTCTGGGGCATTGCCCGGCAGGGAATGAGATGCAGTGAGTGTGGAGTGAAATGCCACGAGAAGTGCCAAGACCTTCTCAATGCCGACTGCCTGCAGAGTGAGTCTTTGTGTGCTGTTCCTTCTTTCCAGGGCATCCCGGTGTGGGAAAAGAGGCCGCGGGGAGCCCTTGGCTAGGGTTGACCAACACCCAAATGCTGTGGACCACTAGCCCTTCACCGCTGCCTCTACTAGCTCCAAGATTTACTCACTTTGCTAACTATCTCGTTCATACACGCTGAACCTCAGCTAGACCCACTGGCTGGGTTAGCCTGAAAGAATCAGCTAAAGGCAGTTGCCTCCTTTGTGGCACAGTGGGTCAGGCAGCCTCCACATTGTACTGCTCCTCCTCCCCCTGTGTTTATGGCCATCGCTTTCTGCATCTTGTGAAATTACCAAAGGGTCACGTTAGATCAAGTCAAAGCCCTGTAGATGTCATGGACTTCTCTGTCTCACCAAAGGCAAAATGCAGGTCTTGGTGCTCCCCCATGTGTGGTTGAGCCAGGACAGGGGCTTTAAGGTTTGGCCTTGTGCCAACATGCCCTTCAGTTTTGGTTTCTGTCAGGGGGCCTTGGCAGCAGTGTGCAGTGATGACATTTCTCGAGGGTCTTTGCTATGTTTGGCTGTCCAGAGGCAGGAAGGAGCTTTTAGAGAGGAACCAGCCCTCTAAAAGCCCTCCAGCTGAGGGACAAAGGAGGGGGTGGGCCAGAGGACCCACCTCTGAGGTTTCAGCAGCCCTTCCTAAAGACCAGATCAATGAATTATGGCATGTAATGTGATTATTATGGTATTCCCTCAGGGGCAGCAGAGAAGAGCTCAAAGCACGGGGCTGAAGATAAGACCCAGAACATCATTACAGCCATGAAGGAGCAAATGACAATTAGAGAGAAAAACAGACCAGAGGTCTTTCATCTGATCCAGGAGGTGTTCCAGATTTCAAAGGAAGACTTCTCGAAGCACACAAAGGCTGCCAAACAGAGTGTCCTGGATGGCACCTCCAAGTGGTCAGCAAAAATAACGATCATAGGTGCGATAGTTCCCCAGCTTTTTTCTCCAGTTGCCTTTTGGTGTCTGGTCCAGCAGTCTACCTCGCAACTTGCGAATGGAAAGATGCAAACAAAATGGTGTGTCCATTGTGAGAAAAGGCTGAACTGGCCCAGGCTGAGGCTTATGTTTTGGGATCTCAGGCTGAACCTAGGAAGAGTCTTCTGATGGGGTTGAGTGGCGGATCAATCTGCCTAGAACAGAGGTGGATTCCTCTCCCTGGAGGTGTTCACTTGGAGGCTGGAGGTCCTTCCGCTGGGAATGGGTTAGTGGATTCCTCCACTGGCCCAGGGGGTGGGCCAGATGGCATCCTTGGTCCTTTCTGGCTCATGCATAATGTATTCTTGGTGAAATGACAGCTTCCTTCCTGCCCGTTTACAAAGATCCTTTCATATTGGATAACCACTGACAGCTTAGAGATTCGTTTATGCAGCCCCACGCTCACAGGAGAGAATTGAAAGTACTCCAGAGGCTTTTGGCGTGAATCCTCCCCTGCTGTCAGTCCCCTACTCTTTGACATCCCATAATCCGAGTTTGCTGTCCCCTCTGGCAGGGAGAGTTGCGCTAAATCAAATTATCTTCTCTTTTTATTATGGCATTTATATTCCACCTTTCATAATATCTTATTATGCATAATTTTACTGACCTGGGAAGAAATGCTTTACTATCTGAAACTGAACGTGAATTATGAAGGATGTGTCTCTTCTGCAGAGAAGTAACCATATTAACTGGCAGACAGTTAACAGCTGGTTGATTTATTTATTTATGCAAAGCAGTTTTATTGTTCACTTGTGAACCTATACATACCTAATCCTTAATTAAGCATATAAGGAACCCACCGCAGGAATGTTTCCAGAGCTTTATGCAAAAGAATGCTATGTAAAATGGACATGCTGTATTATGATGCCATAATAACAACTGAGATTTACTGTGTCAAGATAGGAAGAGGCTCATATAGCATGTAATGAATTTTGGTTGTGGGATGGATGATTCTGGTAAGAAGACGGGCAAGGCCACAAGAGTCACAACTGTCAAGACTGGGAAAGAAAGCTATCTCTTGGATTTGTAGAAGATTCGGTTTCTTTTGTTTCATGGAGTCATAGCATGGGAAGGAATCTCAGAGGTCTTTTAGTCCAGCCTCCTGCCCAGGGCAGGAATCCTCAGACCATCCAGACAAATGGCCGCCCAACCAGGGATAACTTTTCACTAGTGACACCGAGGCATCCAGCGGAGGAGGGATCCCCTGCAGAACCAGAGCACGGGGCCAGTTGCCATGGAGCCCTTCATCTGGGAGGGGGCCTAGGGCTTGAGAACCTTGCAGGCAGGGAAGGAAATGAATTCTAGAGATGGACTGTCCCTTGTCCTGGCCATGTTCCAGGACTGGGTAAGAAGGAACAGACCCTGAAAAGAGAAATCAAGAGCTTGTTTAGGCTCCAGGGTCTTGATTCATCTGCTTGGATGAAATGATGATCTGGATATGAAGTGGCACTTTTTCTGATGAAGATCCAGGATGTGATAGGAAGGAGCAGACCCTAAGGCTGTTTCTGAGCCATTTTGGGCCAGGAGGAAGAAATCAAAAGCCAGCCAGAGTCGTCTTATCTCCTTGGATTGGAAGTCTCTTCCAGCTGCTGTTCACAGTGCTTCCTTCCTCCTATAGGATGACTGTTTGTTGAACAGTTTAAAGTAGGGGGGGCAATCCTGGTCTCCCAAGTCCAAGTAGAGCTTGGGGGAACAGGGCATTCTGATCCCAACAGTTCTTTGAGCAGGCATCTGATCAGCTCACTATCCTAGCAGAGACTGTTCAAAATGTGGCTACCGTGCAGCTGTCTAGATGCTGTAATAATACAGATGAAATTAATAATACAAATTGGGGGCCGGGGGGGATAGCTGTGACTGTGATGCAGCTCTTGCTTTTAGTGGCCTGAGCCAGCTTCTGGCTTCTGGCTGAGCAATTTGCTTTGTTATGAATTGTGATGGAAGAAGCAGCTGACAAGTATTTATATTTATAGCAGCATAAGCACACACTAGCTAGCATAAATTCTGATACCTGCAATGGGAGAGTTTTCAGTGGGGCTTGCAAATTGGAGAAATGGGGGATCTGGAATGTATGCCTTGCTCCAGGTAAACATGACCTTTTCTCCTGAGTGAGATGTTTGAAGGGTTTACTTGGATATGAGAGGTAGTTGACTGTGTAGAAAACTTCCTGTAGCTTTCCAAGGGACAAGCTAGGGTTTTCAAACGAAAGGCTTTCTATTGGTAATAATCCACCCCAGCTGGAGGGAGCTGGACTTGTGGAACGTGGTCAGAGAGGCACAATCCCTCTTTGGGTTATTCTGCACCCGAGACTCCCCAGCTTCCCCATCTGCTTTGCCGGTTTTAGGCTCTATTGTCCAGTTTGGATTCCTTAAACTTGTCTGCTTCTTCGCGTTATTTAAATGGTTTGTTTTTTAGCCAGGCCTATATTTATTTCTACCATGTGCTTGATGCACACAGGGCGTGTTTTTTCCTGCATGGGTACTCCCCATCTAGGACAAAAAGAAAGCCAAGCCGAAGTGTTCATGTTCATAGAAATCCAGCTGAAATAGATCTAGATCTGTGGCCTCAAATAAGTAAGCACCCAAAAGCCAAATGAGCAACCTGGGAGGCAGCTCCCTTCTTTGGAGCCAGATCTTTGGTCTCTCCTGGCTGGTCTGGTCTCCTCTGCTGGCCTCATTGTTCCGGGGTTCTGGATCCGTTGGGATCATCCCCAGCTCTTCTCGGAGATCTGAACTAAATCTCTTTGCCTCCAAAGCTGGGGCTCTGTAGCTGCTTCTCTCAGGATAAAGAGATGACCCCTGCCCTCCCCAGGCTCAGCCTCAAAAGACACAAAAAAAGGAGGGGGGAAGGGGAAGAAGAGCCCTGAGGTTCTCAGGGTTACAAGGCTCAGAGCCGCCACCTCTGCCGCAGCTCAGGGGAAGAGCTACCAGGTGATTTACCAAGCTGGGGGGCTTCTTTCCTCCCCCCTCCAGAACTTCTTTCTGCCCGTGCACAGTTTGCCTGCTGTGTGGCAGTCGCCCCAGGTGGGCAAAGCAGAGGCATAGTAGTGGGGCTGGGGCCATGCTCCGTGCTTGTGACTTGCTTGCAGCACCAGGAAGGTCAAAGTCCAGAATGCGTCTTCTCTTGCTTTGACCTCTCCCTTCTCTCACTGAATCCCAGCTGGTCTCTTTGATCTGGCAGCTGCTCCAGGGTCTCCAGCAGAAGGTTGTCCATCCCCTACTTCCTGACTTTTCCCAGGCAGAGGATCTGGGTCACAAAGCTCGTGCTGCCCCCATTGCAGCCCTTAGGTGTGCAGGAGCTTTGTATGTTATGGGCCAGTCCTGATGTGCAAATCGGATTCAGCTATTTCTGTCATGTTTTTACAGTGGTTTGTGCCCAGGGCTTGCAAGCAAAGGACAAAACTGGCTCCAGCGATCCATATGTTACTGTGCAAATTGGCAAAACGAAAAGGAGAACGAAGACTGTCTTCGGAAACCTGAATCCAATGTGGGATGAAAAGTTTTATTTGTGAGTACTAAAAGATAAAGGTTTTGTGCATTCTTCTTTGCTTCCATTATTCATGGTGTTTATTTGGATGCAAATTTTTCGTGCAGTCTCGGGCTGTGCAAAAAGCTTTGGGCTTTCTGTTTCAGCTTCTGAGTTACAGTCAATATACCGACTCTTATTCAAAGGCCACGTGTTCGTGGTATGGAATGATCAGGGAACTGGGCCACGTTCTAATTTTGGAGGATGGGAAGCTGGAGTCTTCCACCTCTTCCACCTTTTCTTGGCCAGGGAAGTGGCCAACTTTTGGTAGACTAGAAGGCACAGTTCATTTGATGATGGTGGTGATGGTGATGGTTTTTCTTAACTGGATTTAAAATACAGTCATGATACATATAGCCATAGTTTCATCTGCAGCACTGATAACCTTACTGGCAACAGACTGTCTCTCAGATTGTAGTTTAATTTAAGGAGGGGAGACAGTTTCACTACAGTATGGTGGTTATCCAGGATGGCTGCGTGTAGACTGTATTGTAGATTTCTTTTCTCTGAAAAAACCACAGAGTATTTCTGGAGAGTAGCAGCAGCCCGTGGACTTTAGCCCAGTCTGAGTGTTTTCTAGAAGCACCTGTCGATCAGTGCTTGGAAAATAAGCTTCAGAACTCAGATTACAAAAGGAGGATCACCCCTTTGATGTATGTGGACATTTATTTGGTGATCCTTCTGGCAATTTTTTTTTTAAAAGTGGGGATCTGAATTTGCTGAAATTGGCAGAATGAGAGTGTGTGACTGGTGAAATTCTACCCCTCCCCAATTCAGCATGTCCCACAATTCAAGACCCAAGTAGGATACTGTCTACAGCTAGATAGCAGCATCTGTTTGATGGGGTAGTGCCCTGTCCCAGGCCCAGATTTCAGGGGTGATTTTGCATGAGAATCTTGGTGGATGCGATCTCCCCACCCTTGTCGAAAGTACGATTGTGCATTACCATTGCTTTTCCATGGGCTCCTTGAGGCCCAAGCAAGGAGAAGGTGTTGCTAGGATGTTTCTTCAAGGGTTGATTCTGGGCTATGGAGCCATGGCCTCAGACTCAGTTGGTATGTAGCCAGTACATCCATGTTTTCAGAAAAGTAAGCATGAAAAAGCAGTACAGCCTTGGCCAGGAGTCTGATGGGACAGTAAGAATTGAATCATTGTCTGCTTGCAAAGACCATCACTGAACAACTTTAAGAGGACGTCCAGCTATGATTTGCTGTCCTGCTTATTTCTCCAGCTTGACCAAAGTCCCACCTTTTGTATTTGTTTCACATTTTGCCATGTTTTCTAAGCCCACCGTGATTCAGATCAGGGTTTCCAAGCCAGGTTCATCCTCGTGGCCAGGCTTGTGTCCATTTTCTGCTGCAGTATTCCTCAGTTAGCGTGGGGGAAGCCAGTCTGAGCAAGTGAGCCCTGGGGGCAGGCCCCCTCAATCCTGACGGGGGCCACAGGACTCAGAAGATAAGAAGCGACTTAGGTTGGGTTAGACTTCTGCCCATCAGTTCCTATCTTGAGAAGACTAACTGATAACAGCAGCCAAGATCCTAGTATGGCTCTCTTCCTTCCTATCCTGACAAAGTTGCAGGATCCAGTGTGGGATTTCTGCTTGCAGAGTTAGGGCTTTGCCAGTGGTCCTTGCTCTCCTCTTCCTTGGTGTGCATGCAGAAGGTAAGGTACCTTCTGTCATCGGTCAGGCCTCCTGCTCCCACTGCTGGACTTTCTTCTTTGTCTACTTCTGAACCTCTCATTCTGGGAAGAAGGCAATCTGCAGCTTTCTCGAGCCTTGGAGAAGATTGCAGCTGTTTCCCACCCACCTCCCACCCCAGATATTGGTGCTTCTCGAGGATTTAGAAGGGTAGACATCAGTGATTGTGGAGTCCTTGAGGTTCTCTGAGCTTGGTTATTTTCTTGCAAACGTTTTGTTACCTGGCTAGGTAACATTTTCAGTGCTAGAATGGAATGGGGTTTGCTCTTTGTTTATATGCAGTGGCACGCCCTGCCAGTGTTGGTGGGGCTGGGGGGTTGGTTTTGTTTTGTTTTATTCCCCGCCCCGCCCAGTAGTTCCTTGATTAGGGTATTGTTTACCGCTTGATTGTATATCTGGTGATAATCTTGGTGTTAATCTCTGCTTCTCTGGGTGATGATTGCTGGTGAGGAGATGTTTTGTTTTCCTTTTTATTGTCTCTTTTGAATAGTGTGTAGATGTTGTTTATCTCTGTGTGCCTGTTGATGGCTGCCTTGTCTGAATACCAAGCTTCCAGGAATTCCCTCGCATTTTTGGATTTAGCTTGGTCTAAGATGCTGACAGTTTCCCAGTTAAAACTATGGTTAAATCTGTCCATGTGTTGTGAGATTAAGGAGTTTTTGTCATGTCTTCTGACTGCTAGTTGGTGCTCGTGGATGCGCTCTGCCAGTCTTCTGCCTGTCTGTCCTACATAGTGTTTGTTACAGTCCTTACACTGTATGTAGTAGATGACTCCTGTTTTTTCTTCTTGTGCTACTGGGTCTTCTGGTTTACTTAAGATATTTTGGGGTGATTTTGTTGGTTTGTGTGCTATAGAGATGCCATGGAGCTGTAATAGTCTGTTGGTGGTTTCTGAGACGTTTCTGATGTATGGCAGTGTGATCCTTTCCATAGCTTGTGTTGGTTGTGTTGTAGTAGGTTGAGTGGTCAGGCACTTTTTGATAAAGTTGCGTGCATATCCATTTTGTTGGAAGATGTTGTATAGGTGGTCTTTTCCCTTTTTCTGCTGTTCTGTTCTGTTGCTGCAGTGCGTTTGTGCTCGCTTGAATAATGTTCTTACACAGCTCCTCTTGTGGGAGGTTGGGATGTTACTTTGGTAATGGAGTACTTGGTTAGTGTGGGTTGTTTTCTGATAGACTTGAGTGTCTAATTTGCTGTTGTTTCCTCTGCTGATGAGGATATCCAGGAAGGGTAGCGTGTTGTTTTCTTCCTCTCTGGTGAATTTTATTCCTTTGAAGATGTTGCTGATAGTTTCATGTGTCTTCTCTAGTTGTTCCTTTTTTATTATAACAAAGGTATCATCTACATACCGGAACCATACTTTGGGTTGT
Organism: Liasis olivaceus; assembly: GCA_030867105.1. NCBI lineage: Eukaryota > Metazoa > Chordata > Lepidosauria > Squamata > Pythonidae > Liasis > Liasis olivaceus. Next base: position 22,589,409 of record CM061362.1, on the reverse strand, counting down.
ATGCGTGGAAGTCCTATAGTTTGGTCCAATAGGTGTTGCATTACAATCTCTGCTATGAATCCTGGCAGTGGTGATCCCATGGGTGTGCCTCTGATTTGTTGGTATATTTGTCAGTTAAACTGACAATAGGTAATGAAGCAGAGGTTGATGAGGTCCATGATTCTGGGTATTTCGATCTGGGTGTATTTGGTTAGGTCGGGTGTGTTGTGTAGTACTGCTGATATGGATTCTTTCGCTAGTTTATTTATTTTTATTTATGCATAGACTTATCCCCGCCCATCTCCCCGCAGTGGGGGACTCTGGGCAGTTTACATCAAATTAAAACAAATAAATACATAATTAAAATTTATAAAAAGACAAACACATCTACACAAATGGAAGGAAGAGAAAAAAATCCAAGAGGCCGATGGAAGCCACACCAGGCCTCTAGGGGGCTAGCCAACCCCATTTCTGACAACCTCCCTCCCCGCCCCAGGCCAGATGGCAGAGCCAGGTCTTCAAATCCCTCCGAAAGGCTGGGAGTGAGGGGGCCTGTCTCACCTCCGGGGGCAAGATGTTCCAAAGGGCGGGGGCTACAGCAGAGAAGGCCCGCCTTCTGGACCCCACTAGTCGGAATTCTTTTGCCGAGGGGGTCCGGAGCATGCCCTCTCTGTGAGATCGGGTGGAACGGGTTGAAATCGTGGGGGCGAGGTGGTCCCTCAGGTAGCCTGGCCCCATGCCATGTAAGGCTTTAAAGGTGATAACCAACACCTTGAATTGGACCTGGAAGCAAACTGGTACCCAATGCAGCTCACGGAGCAAAGGTGGTATATGGGTCCTTCTTCGGACCCCAAAAATAGCTCGCGCGGCTGCATTCTGGACCAGCTGAACCTTCTGGATACTCTTCAAGGGTAGCCCCATGTAGAGTGCATTGCAGTAGTCTATCTGGGAGATAACAAGGGCATGAGTGACCGTTCGAAGAGCATCCCGATCCAGGAAGGGGCGTAACTGGTACACAACCCGAAGCTGTGCAAAAGCCCTCCTGGCTGCAGCTGCCACCTGCTCTTCGAGCAGGAGCCGTGAGTCCAGGAGGACCCCCAAATTACGCACTGGGTCTGTCCGGGGCAGTGCTACCCCATCCAGCACCAACTATGACAACGTCCCAGATACAGAGGAGCCATTAACCCACAGCCACTCCGTCTTGCCAGGGTTCAGCCGGAGCCCGTTGTTCCCCATCCAGACCCTCACAGCTTCCAGGCACCGCGAAAGGGCGATCACGGCATCACTTACCTCACCAGGGATGGAGATATATAGTTGAGTATCATCAGCATACTGATGATACCTCATCCCATGATGACGGATGATCTCACCCAGCGGTTTCATGTAGATGTTGAAAAGGAGCGGAGAGAGAACCGAACCCTGCGGCACCCCACAAAGGAGGGGCCGAGGATGGGACCTCTCGCCCCCTATCACCACTGATTGGGATCGACCCCAGAGAAAGGAGGCGAACCAGCACAAGACTGTGCCGCCCACCCCCAAGTCCCTGAGCTGTCCCAACAGGATACCGTGGTCGACGGTATCGAAAGCCGCTGAGAGATCAAGGAGAGCAAGAATGGTGGCACTTCCACCATCCCGCTCCCGCCAGAGATCATCCATAAACGCGACCAATGCCATTTCTGTCCCATAACTGGGCCTGAAACCTGACTGAAAAGGGTCCAGATAATCCGTTTCCTCCAGAACCCTTTGGAGCTGTGAAGCCACCAATTTCTCAACCACCTTCCCCCAAAAGGGGAGGTGGGAGACTGGACGAAAATTGTCCAGTATGGTAGGATCCAGGGAGGGTTTCTTGGGGGGGGGTGCACCAACGCCTCCTTGAAGGCGGCTGGAAACACTCCCTCCTGCAAGGATGTAGTAGCCATCGCCTGGATCCAACCACATGTCACCTCCCGAGCTGCTTTCACCAGCCAGGAGGGGCATGGGTCAAGATGGCAAGTAGTGGCCTTCACAGTCCCGAGGACCCTGTCCACTTCCTCAGGAACAACAGAATCAAACTGTTCCCAGATAACTGGGTAAGAACGGTCTCCCGGTATCTCCCCAGACCCTGCCCCACACTCGGAGTCCAACTTGGAACGAATCCGCACGATTTTATCCTGCAGGTGCTCTGAAAATTCCTCCATGCGGCCCTGCAAATGACCCCCCACATCCCCCTTGCCAAGGAGGGATCTAGTGATCCCAAAGAGGGCCGCCAGGCGGCACTCTGCGGACGCGATAAGGGTGGAGAAGTATTGGCGCTTCACCGCTCTTATCGCCACAGTGTAGGCCTTAATAGCGGCTCTAATGTGTTCGGTCGGATTCGGTCCGCATCTTCCTCCAGTGGCGCTCTAGACGTCTCTTGACCCTCTTCAGCACCCTCAACTCCTCCGTGAACCACGGGGAGTGTCGGGGCCGATGTGGCAAGAGAGGTCGCATAGGCGCGATCCTGTCCAAGGCCCCGGCCGCCTCCCTATTCCAGGCAGCAGCCAGGGCCTCCGCTGGACCGTGCAGCAGGTCCATGGGAATATCCCCCAGCTCCCTCTGAAACCCTGACGGGTCCATCAGGCGCCGGGGGCGGACCAATCGCATGAGTCCTGCCTCCCTGCGGAGGGGGGTGGCATAGGAGAAACTCAGGGTCACCAGGACGTGATCTGACCATGACAGCGGGGAAAGCTGTACATCTCCCCTCAGATCACGTTGCCATTGCTCCGACAAGAAAACCAAATCCGGCATGTGGCCAGTCTCGGGTTGGGTCCCGCACCATTTGCGACAGGCCCATGGCTGCCATGGTAGCCGTGAACTCCCGAGCCGCGTCCGAGGACCGCCCCAGGGATGGCAGGTTGAAGTCCCCCAGAACCATAAGCCTGGGGACCTCCACCGCCAGCCCCGCAATGGCCTCCAGCAGCCCGGGCAGGGAGGCTGGTACAATAGCAGAACTCCCAACTGTTCGCGGGAACCCAACCTAATGAACAGTGTCTCACAGCCAGAAACTTGTGGAGCAGTGCCCCTGAAGGCCGCTAGAGACTCCCGGATGACAACAGCCACCCCTCCTCCCCTGCCCTGGCATCTCGGCTGGTGCCACACCGTGAACCCAGCCGGGCACATTTCCAAGAGGGGCACCCCCCCCTCGGGCCCCTGGGGTTTATGGGTTTATGGATGTAAAGAGTCCTGTGACATCAAATGACACCATAATTTCACCTTCATCTATGTGTAAATCTTTGATTTTCTGGAGGCACTCAAGTGAGGAGTTGATAGAATATTTGCTGTTCTCTGTGAGATGTCCAAGCTTTTTTGTCAGTTTCGCTATGTTGTATGTTGGAGTCCCTGGCAAAATAAATAAGTAAATAAATAAAAACAAAACAAGACCCCCAGCCCCACCAACACTGGCACTGTACATAAACAGAGAGCAAACCCCACTCCCTTCTAGCACTGAAGATGCTACCTAGCCAGGTGATGAAACATTTGCAAGAAAACAGCCAAGCTCAGAGAACCCCAAGGACTCCACAGTTCAACCCTGAGCTCCGCATATTCTCTTCTATTGGTACATCAGTGATTGTGAAGTTTAATTCTGAAATTCTGTTCCATGCTCTTTTATTTCTTGTCCTGAGCTGCCTTAGCTACTCCATCTCCCAGCTTTCACTCTAACACATTTGTTTTCTGGCTAAAGTCCAAAAGGTGAAACTTGCCAAGAAGAAGGTCCGCCTCTAGACCTTGATCTGGCAACCTGGTATCTCCCCACTGTATGATTTCCATCCTTAGTCTTCCTGTTTTTTCATGACTGACTGGCTTGCCTGCAGGTCACAGCCCTTTGTGCCTCTGGAAATGAGCAAGGGCTCCTGAAACCCGTGGCCATCTTGGCTTCAGTTCAAGATAGGACAGAGTGGGGAGTTTCCTTGCTGCTGGGCACCCACTGAATCCTGGAGGAGATCCTTTGCTGGCTTGCTTTCTCCATGCTCTGGGAATGTTCTGTTCCAAATCTGGGAAACAGATTTGGCTTTTTGTCCTGTAGCTGTTCTGTGTGGCCCCAAGATTGGCCCGGGCAGGACTATCCTTCCAGGTTCAAGCTCCAGACAATCCAATACTATCCCCATTGCAGGTGCTTCAGAGCAACTGTTGGGTCACCTGAAATGCTGCCCTTGCCTTCTTAGCTGGTAGTTGTGTTTTGCTGACTCTGGATGGCTCCTTGGGCTGGCTGGCTGTCCCCAGGTTCCCAGCTGGCACCATTAGCAGTTTCCCCCCTTGCTGGCTGTTCACTCCAAAATGAGCAAATAAATGTTAACTATCTCAAATAACACAAAACAGTGGTGCTTTTGAAGTCCATGAATTGCTCTTTCCACCTTCATTCTGAGCTAACTGTGTTCGCTTGACTCCTCATCAGGAAATTGGGAAAAGCATGAGTGTTCGGAAATCAAGCTTTGTAGGAGCATATGCTCCATATGCAGTTCACATGAACAGCTTCCTTTCTTGGAAGAAGTTTGGAAAAAACCCTGTGTGTTTACGGCAGAAATTGGCAGCCATGCCAGCCTTATAACAGCATGTTTTCAGCTTTTAAAAATAAAGTGACAGCATTTGTTGAATTAATTAACATACATACGCCCCTTCATAAACAAAGATTAAAAGCAGCCAGATGATTCAGCTAAAGCTTTGAGCATGGGGGAAAGGACCAGAGAGGGTATCAGAATGCAATTCTCCTAGTTGGAGTTGGAGCTAGACTCAGCCATGGAAGAAAAAAAGGGTGAATAAGCCCTAGTATTCACCCTGAAGGAATACTGTTGAATAAAAGAAGAGTGAGATGTTATCATCCTTGAGAACTTAGTTGAGAATAAGCTCCAGTGAATATGGGGGAACTTGGCTTGTTCTGTATAAACATCCATCAGATCATGCTGAAATTAGTGGAAGATGGTGACAGCTCCCTGACCTAATCGTTGTCTTTAATTTTAAAATATCCAAGTGATGGTCTCTGCAGAAGGAATTTGAAACCTCGTTACAGTCCATCAGGAAATGCAGAAGATCTTGGGCCAACTGTGAAGTCAGAGAGGTGGTGACAGGATAGTTATTCCCCTGAAATGTCCCTGAAGAATCCAAAGAAGAGTGAATGCTGCACTCGAAAGACTACCTCGGGTGTTCCTGTCTGCCTGCAGTGTGAACCCAGAGCTGTGGTGACCCTTCTTCCATTCTGCATTGCAGAGAACTGTCCTGTAGTGCTCAGAAAGAAAACCTCAGCTCTCTGAATTTGGCTTTAAGCAATGTCATGCACACATGTCATCTAGAGCTAGCTGTTGCCTGTCTGCCTGCCTGCCTGCACACACACACACACACACAGCATTTGTCTCATCTTTTCCTGAAGCCAAAGAAGAAAGAGGCCTTAGGGCTTACTGGTGGCTTTGTACGTGGCCTCCCTGGCATATGAGAATCGCCTCAAAGATTGCCCACTGTTGAAAGGAACTAGGTTGCAGGTGTTAATACTGGCTTTTGGAGAATTCTGAATGAGGATTCCCTGAATCCGTCCAAAAGAGAATCATGAAAATCAGCCAAAGGTGGCCATTTCCACCCAACTTCTCTCTTGAGAATGCAGTTGTAGAGAGGGCGGGAACTGTTGCCTCCCTTCCAAATCTGCTGGAAAGTGCTGTTGAGCCCTCTGCCCTTTGTAGCGCTGCCTGAGCCCCGGCAATTGCGACAGATGATTTGTGCCACCCATTAGCCTGTGCTTTGTCACCACAGTGTGGTGGGACAGAAGATCCCAGAAGATTCTTGCCAGTCTGGCAGTTTCCTGCGGAGGAACACAGAAATGATGAAACGGAGCATCTGTGGGCACTTGTGTTCCTTGGGGCAATCTGTTGACTGCAGGAAAGTCAGTGGCTTGGCCTCTGCAGCTTGAATGTGCAGTGTTTAAAGCCAGACTCTCAGTAAGCCAGCAAGAACTCCTTTTGTGACATGGTGAAACAAGAAAGGGAGACTTCTACCAGTTCTGGCTGCTGTGGGAGAAAAGATGCTGGCTCTAAAACAATTATTTCTGCTACTATTGTAGGCTTTAAATGTGGAAGAGTGATGTCATTCAACTGTAGTATCTCTCAGTCTCTGCATGGTCTAAGAGATTAAAATAAATGGCCAAGGATTTAGAGTGTACAGCTTTCTGATTACAAGTATGGATTTATTTTACATTATGCAAATTGTTTCTTTGATCCTACCTGGTCTTCAAATAATCCCATGTTTGCTTTGAAAGAGAAAAGTGGCTATTGTATTGGAAAAACATTCTGTCAATCTAGCTTTTTACATAGTTGATCCTTCCCTCCATCCCCATTTCATCCTTTCTTTTATAATCTAATAGCATCCATGTCTGAATATGCAACCCATAGAATCATGGAATTGGAAGGTATTTTAGAGGTAATCCAGCTAACCCCCTCCTCAGTGCAGGAACCACAAGAGCATCTCTAGCAGATGGCCATCTGCTCTATGTTTGAAGATCTCAAGAGAGAAATCATCACTTCACGTGGTAGTCTGCTCTACTGGCTGACACTCATACCGTCAGGGAGTTCTGGCTTGGTAGAAAAGGCAAATGTTATCAGCAAGAGAAGCATCCAAGTAAAGATGCTGATTCTCTCCTGTTCCAAGTCCAGCTAAGGATGAAAGTTAGAGAGAATGCATTCAGAAACCTCCTTGGTGTGTTCTGTTTATTGATTGGTTTCCTCTTCATTCATGGTGGAGGCAGACCTGTTTTTAAACTCTGGGAACTGCTGCTTCAGATCTCTTCCAGCTGTCAACATAAGCAGATGTTGATGCCTTGGAGACCCTAACGTCTTAAAGGAGGTGGCATTTAGAGGTGGAGGCATCTTTTGGAAGAGAATCTAAGTTGTCCACATCTTTGCAAATGATGGGATTGGTGGGATTCCAGTCTCTCAGTGGCAAGATCTCCATGGGCAATTTGCACCTGCTTCTTACTGCAGCTTGAGGACAATTGGTGGCCCCCCAGAGCTCACTTTGCCTTCTCTAAATACAGTGGACAGCTGGTGCTGCTTCTTCCTAGACAGGGACAGCCAGAAGGCATTCTAGATTACGAAGCTCTGCAAAGCCAGGTTTGATGTTTTTTAGGGAGGGGTCTCCATAAATAAACCAGAGTGTGGGGGAGGGGTATTGAAATGGGAGGGAAATAGTCTCCATTCCCATGGCATAGAAATGTCCAAGCTGGTCAACCTCTCTTATGTTAGGTTTCTTAAAGATCTTTGACCTTTCCAGAATTCCCACGAAGAAGCTCCTGGTGTGGGGTGTGTGTGTGTATGTATGTGTGGAATAAGGCAATGGTGGATGCAGGGCAGCCAAAGGAATCCTGGAGTCCAGTAAGGAACCGGAGTAGTGCTAGCTGTGATGGATCTGAAAGATCTCAGGTGTCCCTTTGCTCCTTCTCAGGCTGCCCACAGTGCTCAAGCTCCTGAGGAGTGCAGAGCTTAATGCCCGAGTGCATCAGGTGAAGAACCCCCTCAAAGCCACTGGCTCCCTTGCCTTCATGTCCAGTTCCCGTTGGCCTGGCTGTGAAATCCTCAAGCGGGGGTAGCCAAAACCCCATTCAGAAGGGAGATCTCACTGCAATTTAATAAGTGCTGCTTAGGCAGGAATAAGTTGCAGATGCTTTGCTGGGCATTCATGCTCCCTTGTGCGTCCATTTGGACTGCTGCTCCCCTCGGTCGTAATCGGCTTAGTGATAGATGGGAGATGTGTGAGAGGCTGCAGGCAGGGCCATAACCATAAAGTATGTTCAATGAAATAGATCACTAAAGGTAAACAGATGCGGAGTCTGTGAAGTGATGTTATTTCCGTACCCTACGAATCAGTAAGAAACTCTGAAAACCAAAACGACTTCCTTTCCAAAGGGCTGTGTGTGCTCATAATCCAGGGCTGGGGGGTCTGTGCCACAGAGCGGGTGATGATGGTGGGTGGGGAAAAGAGGCAGAGAAGGTCTTGAGGAAATGAAGGGCAGGTCGAGCCCAGTAGTTCCTTGCTCAGGAATGAGGGGGGTGGGAAGGCTGAGGTTTCAGAGCAGCACACTGCCTTTGCATGCAGCAGAATTGAATCCAGCTCAGTCCGTTGCATGGGATATTGACATGTAATACCAGGAATGAAAAGCAGACTAGCTTGGGTGAATGGATCGCTCAGTTAGAGCTGAAATAAACGCAGGCAAGTGGAAGGGTTTAAAAGCTGAGATTCTCAAGACTGGAGGGATCTAGTGTTGATCGCACATTGTGACATGGAAGGAAATGCTTCTTTTCCAAAAAGATCCAGAGTCACTCTTGCCTCCGGTGCAGTCTCCAAACAAAGCTTAAGTCTCATGGACCATCTGAGGCAGTGGGTATATCCTGGATTTCGGATGGTTGGGAGCCAGGAAAGGTACCCTCTAGTCAAAACAAGAAAGGAGCAGAAACTTCTAATTGTTCTAGTCAGCAAGCTGGAGAGACTGAAGCTTATCTTGGGACTGCAGGGCCCTCACCAGACTTGCAGCAAACTGGGTATCTCAGAAGATTTTGGTGGCTCATTTTAGCAGCTGTTTCTTTGGGGTCCTGGGCCACATGGGGAGGCATCTTGGACCGTTGGGCCAAGATTCTAACAGACGAGACTGGACCGGGTGGGTCTCAAATGAGCAGGATGCTTCTTTCAGAATGAGAGTGGAGCCTCCCCCCTGCCCCCCGCATTGTCTTCTAAAAATTGGTAAATGAATTCTGTTGCTGTTCAAGCCTTGAATTAAAACAGTGAAGCCCAGCAGTAGGGACGTTGTCCGGTGTGCTTAGCACAGCGAGAGTCCCCTCCCCAGCAAAGAAGTTTGGCTGTACTGCAGAAATGCAGCCTTTTCTTCTTCAATTATTCATCATGAGGAACGATTGATTGTGCAAAACTGCTGCTGATCCTTGGGGAAGAAGAAGCAGCACCAGCATTCTGAGGGATAATTTCATTTAGGGGCTTGGCCCTTGGGTAGCATCTGTGAGACAGGTGCAGCACAAAGAGCCCCCGGTGCAAGAGGATCCAGGACTGGTCAGCTGGGTCTATCATCAAGGACTCTGCTCTCCCAATACTTCAGCGGGGCTGGTGTCCAGGCCAGCATCTGAACCCAGGGTCAAATGAGGGTCCAAGGCAGCAGAGGGTCCCCAGGATTGGGGTGGTGGTGGTGGTGGTGTTGGTGTCAGATGTTTGCATTTCTCCTTTTCAGGCCTAGGCCTTGAAAATTCCACCTCCTTGTCATCTGGAGACCCATGCCTGGGGCTAAAGAAGACATGTGGTGGCTGGAAAATCAGAGGTCTAATTAATGATAGCTGGCTGGAAAGAACCACCGTAACAGGGTTATTTATGCAGTGACCTAGATTTGCTTTATGTATGTTTTCGGTGAGATAGAACGTATATTACTTTCCACAAATAAGCCCAGGCAAATTCTTCCCCATAATAGATCAAGACCTAAACCCAAAACACATTTATATTTCATTCCAGTTAGCTCCTCTGGACTTACTGCTACAGTCATCCAGATGCTGAGTCAGAAAGTGCAAGGAAACTTTCTGGCTCGGGGGTTGGGGTGCTTTAACTATGGAGGTTGCTGCTTTCTGTCAGCCCAGCCGACACCCTCTCTTTGGGCTTCCAGTCATGCCCTACCCAAACCTGATCAGGTGGCTCTGTTTTTTTCCGGCCATGTCTCCCACAAATCTCCCTGCATCCAGGAAGCCTTCAAATGCAGTAGTTGCCTGTCATGCCCAGAGCAGGATGGACCTTTGACCCCTTGCATTGTGAGATGGGACGAGTGTCTGGAAAGCTTGGTCTCGAAGAGTTACCTGGCCAGGCCTCTTCCTGCAGAGGTGTGACTTTTTGGCTGGGCACGCACAGGGTCCTGGTCCCAGCAGAAATGGAGCTGGGGGACTGGTGGTCCAGTGAGTTGCAGAAACCCAGCTCCTGTCCTGCCCCTTGTTGGTGTTTCCTTAGCCTGAGTTTACCATTGTGCTAGCTGTCTGTGGGGACTCCTTAACAAACACAAAGAAATGGGACCCAGGTGGAAGCTGCATCTTGCCAGCCCCTGAGCCCTTCCCTGCCTTTCCTTTGCAGTGAATGCCACAATTCCACAGACAGAATAAAGGTCAGAGTTTGGGATGAAGATGATGATATCAAGTCACGAGTGAAGCAGCATTTCAAAAAAGAATCGGACGATTTTTTGGGACAAACTATCATCGATGTGAGAACTCTGAGTGGGGAAATGGATGTCTGGTACAACCTGGGTAGGTGACTCCTGTCTCTGAAAGGAGCAGGAGGGAGTCCAGCCCTTTTCCCACAGCATCCACAACCTCTGAGCAGACCCTTTTCCCTAGAGAGCCTTGCTTTCCCCTGACCTCAGACCCTGGAGGTTGCCTCAGGGCACCGTCTTTGTTTCTTCCCTTCCTATTGGCCAGGGACCTTCTTGAGAAGCAGGTGCCCCCATCTCTTGCTGCAGAATACAGCTTGCACCTTCTTGAGTCAAGCAGCGCTTCCTCTTAGGTCCCAGAAGAAGCCAGTGCACACTGGCTTCTGTGGGCCTGCTGTAGAGGTTCTCCAGCCTGATGAGCAGGATCTGTGGCTCTCCTTACACATGGCAAGAGTCTTCCTTCAATGGAATGAATGGCAGCAATGCCCCTCTCTGCTGTAGCAAGCTGTTCTTCATGACAGCCAATATATTCCTTTTCCTCTTGTTTGCCAGATAAGCGCACTGATAAATCTGCCGTTTCTGGGGCTATTCGCTTGAAACTCAATGTTGAAATAAAAGGGGAGGAGAAGGTTGCACCGTATCACATGCAGTACACCTGTTTACACGAGGTATGTGGTGGACGTGGCTTTTCCTTCAGCACATCGCCACAGAGGTACACTTACAATAACGTTCCGAGGTTGATGAGGGTTTCCCTGAGTCTGGGAAGAGGCAGCTGGCAGAAAGGAGGCAGGATCATCCTCCCGTGGATTATGGATGCTGCTGGAGAGGCAGGGGGGAAGCAGGTTCCGGAGAAAGCAACATCCCAGCTAGTTGGGGGAGCTGTGGGGGTAGAGAACAGCTGAAGGCAGCCCAGCCATTCCTGAGGCTGAGCCAAGGGGTCCAAAGCTTCCCTCCCCCACTTAGGGAATTGGCTTAATAGCTTGTCTGCAGCACCCAGCAAAGCCCAAGGCCAGTGGAAGGGCTAAACATGAAGAGAGGAAGCTTCCTTTTGTTAAAGGCGGGCCCTGTGAAGGATGCAGCAAAGCAGCACATTGACATTCTTGGCTGCCCGCTTGTCCTGGGGTTGCCCTGCTACCCCCACCATGGGGTGGGTGCCTCAAGAATGGCTGGGAACCCAGGATGCTTTTCCCCTGAGCGTCTTGTGCCAAGGATAAGGATCAAGGGTGCCTGTCATGCTTGTAGCCAAACAAACAAAAGAAGGAGTCAATGAAAACTTAATCCTAATGTAATTCCATCTTCTCTGATAGTAGCCGAAAGTTGAGATTTTCAGTTGAAATGAAAAATGTGTTTCCTTCAGAACCTCTTCCACTACTTGACTGAGGTGAAAGCAAATGGAGCTGTGCAGATCCCGGCAGTCAAAGGAGATGATGCCTGGAAGGTCTACTTTGATGACGCTGCACAAGAGATTGTTGATGAATTTGCAATGCGCTATGGAATCGAAAACATCTACCAAGCAATGACGCAAGTAGCATCTCGTCTTCAGTTGGTGGCCTAGTGGATTGGGCGGAGGCTGGCAGAACAGTTTGTCCCCAGGTTTCTTCAAAGGCTTCTCTTTAGCGAGAGCAGCTATTTCAGTCTGTCTTACGTACCTGCCAGTGGCTGAGCCGATCTCGGTTTGGAAGCCCCAAGCAGAAGAGCGCATTGACTGCCCAATCACATGGAACACGATGTAGATTTCTCTCTCTCCCATCATCCTCAACTATACACACCTGATCCCTTTAGGTCAAACTGTTCGGCATCCTTTCTTCAGGATCCGAGATCCCCATTGGCCCCAGCGCTATCAAAGCCAGGGCACTAGGGAGCGTTCAAAGTGTGAAGGTGCCTGAGCGGATTGGACCTTACTGGTCGAGTCTTTAGGAATAGCTAGCCTTGCTCACTGCTCACTGCGGCAAGGCCATAATGTTGGCAGCCGGGGAAATCAGGAGATAGTTTGTGCTGAGAACATCCACCTGGCAGGGAGATGTCCAGAGAGGGAGAGAGGAGTCTACCAACCCTTCCAAGCCTGAAGTACCCTCTAGTGGAGTAACGTCCTGCTCCTTCACATACACTGTCCAAAGTTATCAAGCCTGAGTAAGAACCCTCTCCTCTGGCTCTCTGTACTTTTGTGTAATTAATGTGGCTGTTCAAATTCAAAAGTAGACAAGGCAGCATTGAAATTCCAGATCACCATCATCATCTTTTCCGTGAAGATGAAATGGAAATGGAGATTTCTTGGCGGTTCTAAATACGTCGGTATTAATGATGCCAACGTACAGCCCTCATTGTTGGAATTTCAGAGAGACCAGCAAGGCAAAGAGGTGTGGCTCCCTTCTGAGAAATTGGTTTGACACACCAAATTAATTTTATTTCAATGTTGAAACCCAGGTTCTGAAGGAAGCCCTTTTAGCTGTGCCCAAGGAAAAAGGTAAAGCTCTCTGTAAAGGCTTTATCGTTTTAAACACGTTATACTTGTGTACTAGTTAATCTCTACAGTGTAGCCAGGCCCCCTCCTAATCAGTGACTTCCACCAAAGGCATTTGCTGACTGCTGAAAACAGAATACAGTTGCCCAAAGGAAACCTTTGTTACGGTTCAGTCTTTGAATGCTGGTGCCAGGCCAGCCTTCAGAGCCTTCGTTCCAGAGACGAGAAAGAGAGACGCATCCTTGCTGCTGTTGTGCTTGTGAACTGAGCCATTGATTTGTCTGGGGGTGCTCCGTGGCTGAAAGGCAGTCTGTAGGCAGACCTGCTGATCTGGGTAATATGGGCTGAGCCCAACACGGGACCCAGCATTGGACCCACCCACCCCAGGAGCTGCGCTGCTGCTCCCCCTGCTCAAGGAAGACCCTCTGGCAAGGTTCTACTCAGAGAGTAAGCCGGTTTCTGTGGGTATTGACTCCTGACGCAGACCCCTGTGAGGTCTGTCCTGCCTCTCCCTGAAGGGGAGGACTTTCAAGAGTGAGGAGTGAAAGCAAAGCCAGACCACGCCAAGTAGAGATCCGTGCTCCTGCAGGCCTAGGGCACTCGAGCCCTTTGGTCCTGCTGCCAAGAGGTACCTGGCATCTCTGGATAGCAGCCACCTCCTTGGTTTGTCTTTCAGGCACTTCTCCTGCCTGTCTTCCAAATACATGTGCCCTGGTGTTCCAGCTGTTATGAGCACTTTGCTAGCCAACATCAATGCTTTCTATGCTCACACCACAGCCACCACCAGTGTGTCTGCTTCCGATCGATTTGCTGCCACCAACTTTGGGGTAAGTGTGGTTTTCTTCTGCTGCTCCTCACAGTCACTATTCCAGTTTATGAACACAGGAAAGTTTCTTCTTTCTCCCGGGCTCTAATATGAATGAAAAACTATAGAAAGCAATCCGTGGGAAGCACCCAAATCCATCAAAATACATCCTTTTATTAGGATCAATTCCGTTAGCCCCAAAAGATTCAATCCCATTTTCTGAAAGAGCTTCCCCTGGTCTTGAGAATGTTCCTTCCAGCGCCTTGTGGAAGTGTTATGATGAAGCCATAGTTTTATGTATTGTTCTGAGGGACACATCCTTTTCCTTTAGAGCTATTTATGTATTTTAGAAAGTATCATCTCATTTTGCAATGTGGCATTCTGTTCCTGCCGCCCCTGCTGAATGTCACAGAAGCCTGTCTTTCCAGCAAGATGAGGGAATTGTGTGAGACAGTGAGAGAGATACCCCTTGGAGTAAGAAGTGTTAAAGAAAGGTATGGCTTTTGGGGTGCTGGGCCCTGCCTGAGACATTTTATCTCTGACTCTTGCCCCATCCTTTGGCAATCACCGGACTCTGATCTGTATATGCATCGAGAAGGGCATGTTTCTCCTTATTCCAGCCTACCTAGGGGAGATTGGGAGGGGGATGGAAGTGGGAATGCTTGCTAGTTCTGCGACTAATCAACCACTTGATCAACCAGTAGAGTCCAGTGAATCAGTAAACAGCTTTGGGTCATGGAGAAGCAATAATGGCACTAGGTTAGACTCAGGAGATAAGCCTTGATAATTCTTACTGTTTCTAAGGAAATGTATACATACAAAACTGTTATTAGCCTTGCTGACTGCAATGGGTAAGTTGCATGACTATAAAGGGGTAGCAAATACTGATTTTAGAGATTTGATCCAAAGGTGATTTGTGTTCCCAAATCAATCCAGATGGATCTCTTGGGAGATGTACAGAAATGGCTTTAATGTCATCCCACTCGAATTGGCTTGATTATCAAATTGGATCACCAATCCAAATCAGAAAAAGTGTCAAGTCAGATACCGCCAGATTCACACCTTCCTGTTAAAATTTGTCTCTTGCTAAAGAAAAAGTTTTTAGCATAAGAGCAGAGATTGCCTAAGAATCATGATGTCATGGCACATCTGTGAAAATACAACCTCCAGATCTCAGTGTGTTAAGGGCAGAAATTAACTCCTGAAGCTGATGCAGAAGCTTCTTGAAGGCATTGAAGGGAAGCCGCCTCTTGAAGAAACGGTCTTCCTTCTTTGTGGGTCAACAGGTAGCCAAGGAACAGCCCCCTTTATCCCAGACATAGTTGACAGCCCCTGGATGCCAACCACCTCGCAGGTTGGGTTTCAGCCCTTGATCCATTGCTTGAGGTGGTGCAGCTCACATGGGGGTCTTCCTTTCTGGTTGGCTACCCAAGACCACAAGGGAACAAGCAAGTGATGTCATAGGCATGAAAGAGTAGAACGGTTGTTCCTTTGGCTCCATTGCTCTGCCTGCCCAGGGCTGCCAGATGGAACCCTGCTCGTTGTGCTTCCACAGGTGCTTCCATAGACTGTCCCCTTGTGGAGATCCCTGGTCTGGAATCCTTTCCCTTGGCTTCTTGCCTTCCCTAGCATTGCAGCAGGGGTGCTAAACAGGCGCTTTCTCTAAAGGACAGCCCTTTAACCAAAGCATGAAGGTAGCTGTGGCTTTAGGAAATAGTTGCCTCAGTCTGGCTGTTGTACAGGGAAAATACGGTGCGTCCATCTGAGCTTCCTTTGAGGCCCACCTGCTGCTTCAGGCCTTGGCAACTGATCTGGGATTTTGTTTCTCCAACCACCGTCTTAAGCAACCACAGCCAGCCAACTGGCTTCTACAAAAGAGGCTGGCATAGCAAGGAAGGTGGCACTTCTTCGTGGAATTGGGGCAGGTGGTCCCCTCTGTGGTTTCCCGGGCTGGTCATTCCTGGGTGCAGCCACGGAGGGAGCCTGTGGGCTCCCAGTCAGTGGGCCGCCACTGTAGCCACCTCTTCAGTTGGTCCTGACGGCTCCGTGTGTTTTCCACGCAGAGAGAAAAGTTCATCAGATTGCTGGATCAGTTGCACAATTCATTGAGGATCGATCTCTCTAAATACAGGGTACGTATGCTTTCCTTCTTCCAAAGCACATAAATGCTTTTGCATCGAAGGCCGCCAGCTGGAGAACCAGCCCTTTTGATCGCAGCCAAACTCAGACCGAGGGTTGCCCCGCGATGGAGTAGCTGGTGGGCCAGATTGCGTCGTCGGCAGTCCTTCTTCAGCTCTGCAGCTGCTCTAAAGTGCCAGTTTCTCTGTTTGGCATCTGAAAGGATGCTGAACTCTTAGCTCTTAATTTCCCTCTGTTCAGGAATACAGCAGAAAGTAGGTTGTGGAGAGAAAGGTGATTTGGGGGAAAGTTTGGCTCAGCTCATGTGTGAAGGCAATATGGGGGTGCTAGGAAAGAGCCAAGGAAGCTTAGCCCCTTCTCATGGGAAATTTGCAGGTTTGGGCTAAGGCAGCTGATGAGCCGTGCCGGCTGAGGAGGACGGGAACTCTAACGGGGGCACCAGATTGGGATGGCGTTTCCCTGCCTATTTCTCTCTAGAAGTGCATGTAGAGCCCGGGGGTGGCTCTTCCATCCCGTCTGATTTCCATATTGGACTGCGGGCGGATAAGCCAGGCTTCTCCGTCCAGCTGAAGGGCTCTGTCTTCATGGGCCCATGGTCATCTGCTTGCTGTGGAGGTTTTAGCATTTGTCCGTTCCGCTCACCTACAGGAAAATTTTCCTGCCAGCAGTGCAGAGAGGCTTCAGGACCTGAAATCAACTGTGGATCTGCTGACAAGCATTGCATTTTTTCGCCTAAAAGTAAGTTCAGCTCCCTCCCAGATGCTTACATACCAGGATCTAAGTCCAGGATATTTCCAGAATCTTTATTTTTCATACGGACCTTAAACTTTCAATGAAGCCAGCGGAGAGGAAGGAAATCATTTCCTTCCTGCTGGATGCCTCTCCCGTCGTGTAAGCTGATAAAACATGGGACTGTTGAGCCGTCAGGGCTGCCAACGGCGGAGAAGCCTGAAGGTCAGTTCTGGGTCATCCTGTTCAGGTTCTAGAGCTGCAGAGCCCCCCTCGAGCCAGCGCCGTCGTGAAAGACTGCGTCCGGGCCTGCTTGAATTCCACGTACAGATATATTTTCGACAACTGCTACGATCTGTATGCTGGGTTAATGGACCAGGTGAGTGCCTTCTCCTCGCTTACTCTCCCCAAGGGTCCTCAGGCCCACTTCGAGGCGGGTTGAGTCCTGTCCAGCTTTAAAGACCACTAAGAACAGTAGATCCACCACTAAATAGGGCAGGCATCGTCCATACTGGAAGACCCAGGAGGGGGCCAGTATTAGATTGCCCCAAAGGCTCTGTTCAATCTGTTGTACTCTAATGTGCCCCCCCCCGCCCTGTCCCGAGAAAAGCACATACAAAGGCAGCAGTGGATGCTTGGTAGGGACAATTCTGAGCAGAATAAAGTTGGCTGCCTCTGAGGTTGGGGGAGGGGGCTGTGTCGGTCCCTGGCTCAAAGCAGATGGCCAGTCAGGGTCTCCCACTGACCCAGACCGCAGGTAAACACTTGCTAGCTGTGACTGTGTAACTGGAGTTGCCACAAGTTGGTCCTGAATCGATGCAGAAAGAAAGATCCTATCCCCAACATGACTGCTGTGGTTAGCAACAGCAGTTAAATGGAGCCTCCACATCCAGTGGCAGCCTACCTCTAAATACCAAGTGCCAAGGACTCTAAGGGAACTTAGAGCCAGCCTTGGGGAAAGTGAGAGGGATACTGGGAGAAGGCAGCAAGAGCAACAAACTCAACAGAACTCCTGATTTTCTTGAGTATGAGATGGGAGGCTTTCAAGATTCTGTTCTGCTGCTTTACTACAATAAAGAGCCTCCTGGAATCTGTGCTGGGCCTGTTTGTTGACTTGGCCTATCTCAAAAGGTTGACATGCATAGTCACCCAGATCTCTTGGTTCAACCTGCTGCTTGTAGACTTCAGGAAGCCTTTGGCTGGGCACTGCTCAAGCAGACCCCCGATCTGCTTGGGGGCCCTCACCAAGCTCTAACCCACAACTGCTTCCTTGGTCATTCCAGCCAGCTGGGTGCTGAAATCATTCCCTTAAACGTAAAGATTGGTGATATTCCATCCGTGCCATTTCCCTAAATGAAGAGATAAAGACAGGGGACTGGATGGCAAGCCCTGAAATGTAATCAGTTAAAGGAGCCTCCCATTGAAAATATCACTGGCCACTCTTAGAGCAGGGAAAGGAATAAACATGTATGTTGGGTAGGTGGCCATTCAGGTGTAATCTGTAATTGGAACCTCTCATTTTTCAAAGCAAGGCTCTGTACAAGGATGGTAATGCTTCCCACTTAACCAGTGGCAGAGGACCATGTTTATCATAGTCCTCTGCCAGGCTTCTTGGGGGCAGCAGCCATGTTGACAGCTGTAATACGTGTGAGGGGGCAGCCGGGAGGCACTGTTTCCCAAGCTAATCTGGGATGAAGGGAGCTGTCATTGCAACAGCCTGCTTTTGATGGCAAACGAGAACTTAGTCATTGATGCAAAAAGCTGAAACCCCCTATCACATCCAAGATGCCTGGCCTGGCCTGGCCTTTAGAGCCATAATTTTTCTCTTCGTTTAATCTCTCAGTGACATTTGGAGGTGTCGTTCCCTTTCCAGTCTGCTTCTGTTTACAAGGATCTATTTGGCTCATTTGCCTTGTGAATGTTGAAATGAAAACAGCATTACAGAGCAGGTCTGCATTTGGGCAGGAGGGAACTCTCTGGTTCACATGGCTAAGTTCTGTGCTTGGAAAGATGTCTTCTGTGCATGGCATATCCAGATAATCACCAGATCTGTTGGTGTGTCTAGAGCAAAAAGAGATGCGTGCAGTCCTGATGCAAACACCCATGGGATGTGGAATTGCAGGACTGTCAAGGAAAGAAATCTTGGGCTGTGGGGAGACAGCTCAGTGAGGGCCTAGTGAAAAGGGGTTTGATGGAGGAGCAGCTTGCACTGCAGTGACTCCATATCAGTTGTCTCAGGCTACTGTGGGTCTGGCGTAGGATCAGAAAAAGACACGTCTGGTGTTCTTGGAACAGAGAAGAAAGACTGCAGCATTGGGGCCTTTCCTGTTTAGAAAAGGAGCCAGTCAGGCAGAGAAGATCACGCAGAGTGCATGCAGTTGGGCATGATGGGAGGAGGAGGAGGAGAGCCAAGGTGTTTTTCTTCTCCTTACCTAGTAGTGGGATCTGCCAGTTCAGCTGCTTTCCACACACCACATCATTCTTTACTGAGCACTTTCCCTGCTGACATCACCCAGCCATAGTTGAGGCAACATATGGCCCATCCTCCTTACTGTTCCCGTCACACAAGCAATGGATGGGCGACAGTCTAAGCTACGAGTGGAGAAGGGGTCGTAGAGCCTCTTCTCCGAGAGCTGGAGCGAGAGATTCATGGAGGAATGGCGGTCTGGCATCCCTCTGCCCCTAAGAAGCAGCTGCGGTGCCCCTCCCTCCTCAGTTACCTACAGTTCCTCTCAGCCTTGGACAGGGGAATAAGATGGCTGAGGGCAAGCAGGTCCCAGAAACTTGTAGCTCCTCAGCAAATTTTGCCCATTTGGAAGGGGCTGTTTGTCCGTCAATTTTATATAGCCGCCCATCTCGCAAAACAAGTGACTCTGGGCGACTATAGGATGAACAGCCGCGTAAATGACCAGGCTCCAATTATCACATTTCGGGCCCATTATGTGAAGGCCCAGGTCCCTTGAGAAGTGTTGGGAAAGGTGGAAGGAAGAAGCAAGGTAGATGGACTTGGTTATCTCAGCAGCGGGTACACCATTGGATGACTGGAAGAACCAGGCTGGAGACAGATCATCCTGGAGAGAGTCTATTGAGGTGGGTGCTCAGAGGCAACGTGGGCTTGATGGCACAGAACCAACCAATAGCAGCAGCTGTAACAAGCATAGAGGCCCACTGAGTGACTTCCTCTCCTAAGATGAGAACTCTGCCTAAAGAGAGGAAGTGTCTGAGCAAACCCAAAGGGGTTATGCAGAGACCCTTCAAGAGATGTTCTTCTGGGGTGCCGTGAGGTAGAGAAGGAGTTGCCAAGAGTAGTGGTCCTGGAAAAGTCTTTTCTGCAGGGCTTTTGCTAAGCAGTGGAAATGAAAAGCTCAAATGCAGCATTTCCCTCTTTTTGGCCAACAGAGTAAAAAGCAAGATACTCCTCGGGAAGAACAGGGTCCAACGATTAAGAACCTGGATTTCTGGACCCAGCTCATTACCCTGATGATCACCATCATTGATGAAGACGGAGCTGCCTACACTCCTGTCCTGAACCAGTAAGGCGTGAAAGGCCCACAAGTGGAGCTAAGACCACTGGGATGCCCCGCACGGAAGTGCACACCTCCCACACCAGTTGCCTCTGACTTCAGGTTGGAAGTCGAGGCTTTTCTGCAGCTTATTCCAGCGTAGTGGGGATCCCTCAGGATACCCACCCCTCGCCCCCTCCCAAGGGGAGGATTCCACAAGTTCCCTCAGCAGCAGTTGTGCTCCTTGTATTGTTAGGCAGTCCCCTCCCTCATGGTCTCTTTCTGGGTACCCTTCCTTTTGCCCTGCAAAACATCCCCAGTTCCTCCTCTCTGCCCTGGCTGACTTTGAGACCCCAGACTTCCAAGGTGGGAAGCATCAAGGTCTCAGAAGGGGCTTCCCCGGGAGGGCAGAGTTGCTGCGGATGGGCAAGCAGCTGCCCTGCTGATCGTGCCCCGCTTGGCTTCTTGCAGGTTCCCTCAGGAGCTGAACATGGGCAAAGTCAGTGCGGAGATCATGTGGACCCTCTTTGCGCAGGATATGAAATTCGCTCTAGAAGGTAAGGAGAGCAAAGGTAGGCAGGTTGCAGCTTCAGGGCGTGCATGTTGGGGCAGGACGAGGGGCAGTTCCGCTCAGCAGCCGGGAAGCAAGCCCCAGTCCCTTCCCTCTCTGGGGTGGGTCTTTGAAGGTGCTTGGATTCCATCTGCATGAGCCAAGAATGCTCCTGGGGTTGGGTGGGTCTTCTAGTCCGACCCTGACCATCACCCATGCACCCTTCTTGCTGTCCCTGGGGCGAGGAGGGGAATTGGCAAAACACCCGTCAGTTTCACCCGGCTCCCCAATACCCCCCTCTGATAAGGGTTGCAAGGGAACACTGGCAGTAAACAGCCTCAGCCTCAGGAAGTCTCCTGTGGAGTACTCAAACCGGCTGCATTTGCAAGGGATGTTTCTTGGTAGGGCAATAGGCAGAAACAAGCACGACACCAGCGCGTGTCAGAGAAGGGGGGCCTGGAGGGTCTCGCCGGTGGGGAAGAGGGTTGGAGCAGAGGCCTTGCATGCGCCGAACTGAAGCGTGGCGTACAGACTGCTGGGCACGGCTGGTGCGGGCAGAATGGGAAAACACTGCTTTGGACGCGGAGCAAGGAGGGCGGAGGTTGCCTTTTCAGCCTCCTGCCCTTAAGAAACAATTAGGGACTCGCCCTTGCACTGGGGTGAGCAGGAATTGCACAACAGCCTCGTGGAAAGGCCACCGTACAATGATGTGGAAAGTATTTTTTTCCCTCTTTACCGCCGCCCTACTCACCTTTCCCCTTTAGCCACTCTTACGAGAGAACTGCAGTGTCTTCCAGCATCTTAGGATTAGGTGGGCATTTTGTTCTCATTAGAAACCATATTAGACCCCTCTTTACGGCCAGATTGCCCAGTTCCATCTATCCTTCCACCTCCTGGAATACGTATCACTTTGCGGTGGAACAGTTTACACTCACGGGAAATGTACCTGCCGTGCCTGGTGAGGCATTTCAGAACGGCGATAGATTTGGTTACTAAATGCACGGCAAGGGGAGAGGTTGACTTCAGTTAAACGAAGAGAGCTGCGCTTGGGGCTTCCAAAGGCCACGTTGGTCTGGGATCCAACAAGAACCTCAGCCGGCAGCGCAGAGAGGAAGGGCAGCTTGGTTGCAGTCCACTCAAAAGGAGAACTGACTGAGCACTTCTGGAAGCCAAATGTAGAATCCTTGGATGTCTGTCTTCCTCAAGCACAGCTCCTGGCCTCCCACTTCCAGAATCGGGAAGTTTGCTGCAATGGACTGGATGCGGCACCCCTGTACCACGGATGAAGCCAAATGATATGCCAGTGGTCAACTGACACCAACAAGTTGGGTGTTATCATTGGCGTGGCGCAATCAGCTTGCACATCTATACTTTTGAAAGATACAGAGCCCAGTTCAGAATGAATGACCGTTCCTAAAGTAGGCACAGAGCACCCCTCAGTCCTTTCTGCAAATAGCCTTGCTGGGCAAGGAGGAAGAGCCAGGAGACACCCTAGACGTTGCCGTTTTATGGATGATCTGTCCAGGCAGATCCCGCTTAGAGGCAGCAACCAAACCCCCCGAGAAGCTGCTCCCCATCTCTTCCCCATCACACCACGGCAGGAGAAGGGAAGAGAGTTGACTGTACCGCCTGTTGTCCAGAGGACCTTCCAGGGCCAATTCTTAGCCAGAAAGGGCCTGGAATGTTTGGTAGAATTCATACACTATATGCAGTGAATGGGGATCAGCCCTGAGTGTGTATTCATCTGTTCATTTGAATGGGTCCCTGAGAGCAGCCCCAGTCTCGCTGCTCTGGCGCATTCAGCTCAGCCTTTGACTTCCACGGTCGTCCAGCCGAAGGCAGCCTGCCACAACCATCGTACAGGCACCTTCAGCCAGTAGCAAAGGGAGATGCCCACTGGAACTCCCCCCGCTGCGCCCCAGGCAAGCCTGTGGACATGGCTGGGAAGAGGAATCCTGCTGAAGATTCTGCAATCTTGGGCTCGCTTACTCGAGCTGCTCCAGCTCCAGGTTCAGCATTCCTACCAGCCTCACAGAGCAATATGTCAGAGATCACAAAGTGGTTCTGAAAATTAAGCAGCTATCAGTTGTGAAAATCCAGTACAATTTATTTTTCTGGAGCTAAAATGTGTGCCAGAAGACTATAATCTTATTTATGGCTGCAGCTTTATTAAATGTTTGTATTGTCTTGTGTCCATTACAGAGCATGAAAAGCACAGGTTATGCAAGAGCACAGACTATATGAATTTACACTTCAAAGTGAAATGGTTTTATAATGAATATGTGCAAGAGCTCCCCTCATTCAGAGACACAGTGCCTGAATACTCTCTGTAAGTGGGGTGGGGATGAGGGTTGTACGGGGGGAGAGGGGAGCTTTCATTTTCCGGTTGAACGTAGACTCCTTTCCATCTTCATCCAGCTCAACTTGAAACCAGAAACCCTTCAAAGAAGTCTAACATCTTTCCTTGACTTCTTATTTTCCACAAAGATGCAATGAAGAAATGATGGTTCATTTTCCCATCATTGCACTGAACGGAAGATTGTTTGGAGAGATTCTCCAGGGGAAGAGGGCAGCAGACCCAGCAGATGGTGGGTCCAGCCCTCACTGTTGCAGAAGGCAGAAGAGGCAGCTCTCCTGGGCATGGCATTTCCTTTTTCAGACCATTTCCCCCCCCAAAATGTAAGGTGCAGCTTCCTGCTATGACCATTTACAGAACAAGTGAAAGGGCCACTAAACTAACCTGATTTCTACCCCATTTGCAAAAGACAGTCCTCCTATCGATGTCCCGTGGTGGGAAGGGGTGAGATTTTATGTCTAAGCCAAGACACATCCATCTGTACCAGCACCATTTTACCCTGAGTGTGCAGTCCTAAAGTGAATTTAGCAGAATCTGGTTTTAAGAGAAAAGACTGCCTGGAAAACCCACCCACACACGTATGTCCAATCCTAGGTGGTTTGAGCCATTTGTCATGCAGTGGCTAGACGAAAATGAGGATGTCTCCATGGAATTCCTTCACGGCGCATTGGGAAGGGACAAGAAAGATGGGGTGAGCAGAATCAAGAAGTGAAGGCCATAACCCCCACCACCCTAACCCCACCTGGATGTAGCCAGCCCTTTTCCCATAAAAAGAGAGCAGAGAGCAGAACGATCAGGAGTTGTGGCCCCATCTTAAGAAAGGAGCTGCTGTTGTAGCACTAAACTTAGCTTACCAGTGTGATCCATTGAGTGATGACTGCATTACAGTCTCTCTAAGAGGTAGATTTTGTGGTGATTTCCAAGACCCCCTTTCTTCAAATCCAGTCCTGAAGGGCTCTCTGTTACCCCAAAACGGTAGTACAGCCTCATTTTTGAGAAGAAATAGCTCTTCACACCAGGCTTCTCCACAGTACCTGTTGTTTCTTCTCCCTGCAGTTCCAGCCCACATCAGACCATGCTCTCTTCTCTTGCTCAGTGGTAGATGTCTTCACGCAGCTCAGCCAGAGTTTTGAGATCATAAAGAAGTTAGAGTGTCCTAATCCTGAAGCACTTTCTCATCTCATGAGAAAATTTGCAAAGGTGGGTGCTATTGTGTTGTATTGTTGCCTTTGTGGTGGAGCCTAATTCGATCTACATGTGTGAGTGGATCACAACAGATTAAAATGGATGCCCTACCTTGAGACTTCTGGAAGATGCTGGAGGTGACCCCACATTCTTGCTTTTCATCCTGTCAAAGGGTATCTCATTTTTCTAGCTCTGTGACATATCAAAATAAATCTCAAGGCAAAAAATTGTGTTCTCTAAGCTAGCTGTGATCTGTCTAGAAAACTAGAATCCATAGGAGTTAAGGAATGCTTGGGGACTTCAAGGGAAGAAGTCAAAAGATGCCAGCTTGGCAGCACGGTAATCTTTCTCTGCATCCAGGCACAGAAAGCCGTGGCTTTTTAATGTGGTTTCAGTTGAGGCCAAGTTGTATTGTTGGAAGAGAGAGAAGATGCCAGAATACAAGAGTGAACAGGATCAGGAGCCCAGCATCGTGTTCTGCTGGGACCAACCAGTTGCCTTCTGCTCTGCACCCTCCTGCCCAGTTCACGTGGAGAGGCTGCCTGAACCTGAAGGCGTTCCATGGCTCTTACGTCCATACGCCGTGGGTTGTCTCATGTCTTTCTGAAGCCATCTAGGGTGGCAGCAGCTTCACAGCGTCTCTTTGTTTTTTAACGCATTTGTGTGTTGCCCCATAACAGCTTGCAGGAACCAAACATAATAAGAATAATAAGAGTTTAAATGCAACAAAGGAGAGAAATCAACATGAAATGTAACATTACCACTTCAGAAGAAAAAACCAAACTCTCACACACTGAGTTTAAAAGGAGAGGTCAAGAGAAGAATCAATCAATTTTATTTCAGTCATAGACCAGCATAGTCAAGAGAAGAAGTTATTAAAAGGCCTAAATGAACAGAAACATCTTCATCTGATGACCAGGGAAGTGCCAGGTCAGCGTTTCAGGGAAGCAGTACTGCTTTTGGGGCTGCTCCTCCCAGGAGTTCCCTGTCTCCATTTACTGAACTGAAACACTCACTTGCACCTCTAGGGAGGGGCTCATGTGATGTGCCCTCTGCCTTTTCTCCCCTAACTTTCCCTCCGTTCAGTTTTAGTAAATAACCTCCCTGGGCTTCAGCAGTTTTAGCCAGAAGAGATATAATTGTTTGGCTCTTCCTGGATCCTTCTTTATAAATCACTTCCCAGAAACTGCTCTTTAGGATAGATAAAGCTCTTCAAGAATTTTGGGATGGCTCCCATCTGCATACGGAAGGTTTGTCACATAGCTTCTGCAGTGAAGAAGGATGCAACGATCTCACAGTGCTCTACTGAGGGCGAGTCTGAGGGTGCAGACAGGACTTAGCTTTGTTTCACCCAATTCCAAGAATGGCCCAGACAATGTGGTCTTTTAGATCCTTCCCTGAATAGTCATGCTGTTCCATAGTAACATGTTTCTTTTGTTCTAGATAATCCATAAAGTGCTTACTCAGTATGCTGCAATTATAACGGAGGATTTCAGCTCTTACTGTGATAAGGAAAATGTGGTGAGCAAAGTTTGATTGCTACTTTTTCAGATTCCATGCTGAGTTTTGCAACCATTGTATGATCAATAGGGAACTGAATAGCACAAGGGGAAGAGAGGGAGGTAGATTTTCCACCTGAAGAATCCTGTTCTCCTTTGATGCCTAGTGATCCCTATCCAGTTGTGTTCTGCTATCACCTTCCTTGGTATTTTAAGATCTCTTTTGTTTTGCTGATTAGTAGTCCAGAGGGCAGTTTTGCAGGCTAAGGTAGCCCCGAGAGCCTTTCCACAACACTCAGCTTAGCCAGACCCAGCCTTGCGATAGCAATAATCATCCTGCAGAAGGGTGCCCCCTCCTTCCTTTCCAGAGCTTTCAGTGACCGGCTAACCAAAGATGTTGTCCAGGCCTTGTCTTGTCTTGAGGCTGCTGGTCAGCTGACGCCCACGATTCCTGGGCTTGGATATCATTTATCCACAAAATAAAAGCTGGCCTGTCTGTTGAAGACACCTCCTCCCAAAGTGTAGGGGAAGCACTAGCCAATTTCCCTGCCACAAAGTCCTCATCAAGTCAGAAGTGGTGTTGAACACAAAAAACAGCAGTAGACAACTTGAGTCTGGAGAAGCCAACTGAGATTAACCTGCGGCCAATTGTAGGAGGGAGGAGGGTTGCCAGAAAAACAAGAAGATCCAGTTGGTGTGAAGGAGGCCCAAGAACCCAGGACTTTCTAAAGACTGAGATGTCAGTCAAGGAATCAGTGATTGCTACCCTTAAGGCTTTTCTTGTTGGTGCGGCCCACCCCAGCCATGTTTTAGGAAGTCTTGATTCCTGTCTCTTCCTTTCTAAAAGGTAGAGGGATTGTCTTGGCCTGATGCTTCACAGCAGTCTCCTAATTTTAGGACTGGGCACTTGGCCAAGACCTGTGCATTCTCGCTCTCTCTCCAACACAGTAGTTTGTCACTCTGCTCATCAGCAGACACAGCTGTCTGGTAGGTGGAGAGCCAGCTGATCTTCCCCAGCAGGATGGGAGTCCATCAGCTTCTTGTGTTCTGATTCTGAGGAATCCATGACATGCAGCACTGTGGTGGATCCAGAGAAAGGAAGGGGTGTTTTTCAATACACAAAGCTGTTTTCCTACAGTGGACAGAAGGCATCAAGGTGGTTGCTGTGATTGGTTGGACAATTCCTAGAAAGGGAGAGAACATCCCTTTCTCCCAGGTGCAATTTTGATTTTGCCGTGGAGATGGAGAACTTTCCTTTGGTCCTCTTCCACTCAGTTTTTCCTCTTGAATTTCATTTGGAGGTCCTACTGCTTTTTGATCCCATCCCTGGAAGGAAAGGACGCTCTGTCCCATTCAGGTGTTTCTTCAGGTTTTTTTTAGTCCTGCCCACCCAAGCGAGGGGAACCAGCTTTCAGGATACCTACCATCCACTGTAGAAGAATAATCATCATGACAGGTCCAAAGTTCTGCTTAACTCACAGTCGAATGAGGCAGAATCAGTGTCACGGAAGCAGGGAATCAGAATGGTGTGCTCGGTGGCAGAAATCGCCAGTGGGAGCAAAATGGTACCAGACCTGAGCTGATCGTCCTTGAGGACCTAGCCGTTCATTTCTCAACAAGCACAAATCCTGCTCCCTGCATAGTGGCCTTCACTTCTATATCACATCTTCGGATCATCCAGGGCTTTTAAGTGGGGATTTCCACGTCTGCCTTTGGCCCTTTTGAGAGCAATGAGCTGCAAAGTAAGGCTGACTGGGCAGTGCCCACGTAGAGAGAGACTCCAGAGGCGCTGCAGGAAAATGCCCGGTAGATCTGCAGGTGCAAATGAGTTTATGAGAGTTGCTACAAAGACGTCCTGCTCATGCTGGCGGAGGCAGTCTGGCAGCTGTTTTTTCAAGGGGGGGAAGCCTTACGCCATTTCACTAGGAAGGCCCCAATTCCTGGGCTGGAGAACACAGATCAGGGAGGAGGGACCAGGATGCTGGAAATCGGGTCCCAGTCTCACAGCCGCGTCCTCAGGCAAGATTTGCTTTCTGATGCCCTTAGCCCTGCCCCAGACTGGTGGGAATGGCACGGCTGAATGAAGCGACAAGAGCAGGGGAACCCTTTGCTCATCATGTCTGTCGTGCAGCTCTTCCTTCCAGCTCCTCATTCAGTAGGGTGGCCTACAAACCTCCAGGTGGTCTTCTAGGACTTCTCAGCCAGTCTTTACACTCCTTTCCCCAAACCTCGTGGTCTCTTGCCCGGTCAGTTCTCTCTCAGCAGCTCATACCCAGTAAGCTAAGGCAACTTCCCTCCTTGTGGTTTCCAGCCCTGTATCTTGATGAACAACATTCAGCAACTGCGAGTGCAACTTGAGAAGATGTTTGAAGCCATGGGCGGGAAAGAGGTGAGTGGTCAGCTGCTGCCTTGAATGCAGAACTCTTCCCAAGCATTGGGCAGCCAAGAAGAGGAAGGAGAGCA
Organism: Liasis olivaceus; assembly: GCA_030867105.1. NCBI lineage: Eukaryota > Metazoa > Chordata > Lepidosauria > Squamata > Pythonidae > Liasis > Liasis olivaceus. The sequence goes on along the minus strand of CM061362.1, from coordinate 22,561,563 downwards.
GTGTCTGTGCCCTAGAAAGGGCCTTGGGAGCAGCTGGCAGGGTTGCCAAAGACTGACAGGGGTTGAGTAGATCTGCCCCCACGTCTCCTTCGGTTCCATGGCTGTGGATCTGCGGGCACAGTGCGGAGCACCCTCATTTGCTGTGCTCAAGCACGTGGCTTCTCTTCTTCCAGGGTGGTGTTTTTTTAAGCTTGGCTCAACAGTGGGAGGCCACAGGCAGCTCCGCCCCATTTACAGCTCCTAGAGATATGTCATGTCTGGCTTTTGTATCCCTGGGGAGCTAGGCCGTTTGAGGGATCCCCTCTTGCTCATGCTTCTATTTGGAGGAATGAGGGGCAAAATGGCACAGTTTTTGCCTCTTCAAGTCCCCCAGATGCAGAGGAGAACAGATCTAAAGCCATTGGCCCCTTCCTACTGCAACGGGGCCACAAGACCCCCCTGCTGCCCCAGGCCAAAAGAGCTTGTCCTCTTTCCTGGCCAAAAGCTGAGAGAGAGATGCGATGCCACCCCAGATCTGCACCTCATTCCCTGATTCCTCCTCTGCTGCTGCCCTCCTGCCCTGCCTTGGGGCAGGCTGGGGAGATCCACCTGGCAGGCAGGTGGGCAGGTTCATCCACCTGTCTGGAGGTAGCCTTTGGGCTCCTTGCTTGGAATTGATTTGTTCCCAGTCCTGCCAGTCACAACTTGGGGTGGGGGTGGGGGCACACCCATGTTTGTCTGTAATGTGTCATCCTGTCTTTGTCTACTGCCTTTAATTCGCCACCCTTGAGAAGAAGCAAGAAGGCAAGCACTTTTCCTACGAGGTTTGTGATGGCGAGCACTTTCGCGTCTCCTGTTTCCAGCCACCTGTTTGGGGCGCTGAAGAGTTGCGCGGGCGAGGTCCGTGGGTCTGTGTGTGAAAGGGGTGCCTGCAGAGATGTGCAGTCATCAGAAAGATCCTCCTGACTGCCCAGTCTGTGCTCCGATTTTTCAGTGGGCAGAAAGCAGGCTTCTGGGTGCGAAGGGTGAGACAGTTGGCTTTCAAAACCATTTGGTAGCATTGGAAGCTGCAGCTTAATCTGAAGCTCTTGGACTTCAGTTGATTGACTCCTCCTGAAACCAACTGGGCAGAAGGAAAGACCCCAGTTTAGATGGTGGGTGCAGATTAAGGCCCACTGAAGAGGGGTGGGGAGAATGGCAGCAGACACAGCCTTTAATATCTCAGCAGACAAGTGCGAGTGCACAGGCTCGCTCGCTCTCCCTTCCACACAAACATGCACACAGTGGCCTCCAGTGTGGTTTGCAAAATTTCTGGGAGTAGGAATACATTTGGCCTACTCCTCTGTACTGTGTTCAGGCAAGAGGTGATCAGTTCCCCGGATCTCCCCCAACCTCACTAAAGGGCTGCAAGGCAGAGCACTCCCTTTCTCCCTCCACCTCAGCCTTGGGAAACTGAGGAGAGGCCCTCAGTCCAACCCAGCAGAAGCTCCCAGGGAGAACCTGGGGTGCATGTGGAGTCTGAGGCAACCCTGCGTTCAAGCCAGGAAGCTGGTGGCTGGTGAGAAGCTTGTCTCCTGCAGCCACGGTTGGGAGGGTGGAGCTACCTGACTGCTGGTCTCTGCCCCCATCCCAGAGCTTGTTCTGGGAGGCTGCCAGGAGCTTGTTTGTGGCAGCGTGAGAACAGCTCAGCCTTGTTTGCCCATCTGGGCTGAAGCAAGAGATTAAGGTGCCTCCACCGTTTCAGGAACCCGTTTGATGGATTCAGTTCCTCTGGCCTCCCACCATTACCTCATGTAGCTCTAGGCAGTGCCCCATGGCACACAAACGGGTACACCAGCATCCAGTTCAAGACTGGGAGATCTCCAGGAGACTGTTGGTACACTCTAGCTGCTGTTTATCAGTGAATTTGGTGGGGCAGAGGGCGAGGTTCCTGAGCCCAGCTACCATGCTGCCTTCCCACTCCCCTCACAGTCTCTAAGACAGCTTCGGGAGGTTCACGATCAGGAATGGGTCATCACTACCATTGCATGGAGCCCCCTTCCTTCCTGAGGGCTCTCTGTGCTTGCCAAGAGGGGTTGCCTCTGTGACTTGCCTTGTGTCCAAGAGACTAGTAGGAGGCATGTGGGCACCAAGCATGCCAGAGGCACACCAGGTGCAGCCAAACTCTGTTGGGGGACAAAGCGGGCACAGTCACACCCATCCTGGGATGTCGTAAACAGCTTCCTCTCTGCATATCCTTCCTCTAGAAATGGCATGAGTTTGAAGAATTCCTCGCACATGTTTCATTGCTGGGTGTTTGGCTTCTATCCACCATTAATGTGAAACAGCGTGGAAACTCCCCGTCATGATTCAGCCAGCTGCAAAAATGGAGGGGGGGGGAAATGGGCTGCTTTGTGGAGCCCCAAGGTGAGGGAGCACTGGCTCAGTTGAGTGTTGACTCAGCTGGGGCCTTGGCATTGGAGTTGCCCCTTGACGGGTCTACTTTGCCTCCCTGAACTGCAGGGGGCCCTGCTGAAGGCAGAAGGGGGGAGGCCGCAGACCAGAGGAAGCTGCTACCTGTGGCATCTGTCAGAGACCACTTAGGACCCATTGGGATATTCCCCTTTCATCCCAAGAGGTGCTGGATTCCACGTTCGTTTTCCATTAATGCCATCTAATGGATGGGTATTTTATCTCTTTCCCTGCTGACTGTGCCGGAGCATGGAGGCAAGGAGGAAGGAGAGGCTAATCTCGCCCGTGTCTTCTTTTCAGCTGGACCCCGAGGCCAGCGAGGTCTTGAAAGAGCTGCAGACCAAGCTCAGCGGCGTCCTAGATGAGCTCAGCATGACCTACAGCGCCAGGTAAGGCCACGTTCCTGTGCACTGGGGCCTCGTCCTCATCCTGCAGATCCACGGCAACGGCTCACCCCTCACCTTTTCCTTGAGGCCTGGAGAAGACCTGCAGAAAGGGGAAGCTCATGGGCTCGGCTGGAGAACCGTACCAGCGTTTGTGTGGCTCTAAGGGGGGCAGGTTGTTGGGACCAAATGCTGAGGGGTTGGGGGTTTCTCTAAGCCAGACGGAGCTTTGAGTCTGCTTGAAAATAACTGTTATTTAGGGGTGGCGGTACGATTAGTTTTAGTTTGGATAAAGTAGATGGTTTATAAGCAGCTTTTTAAAGCAGTGCTGCATTATGCATTCGGTGGCTCTGGTTTTGTTAGGCATTATGATACTGTTTCCAGTTTTAGTAATCTGACTTGTAAGGGATTTTCCTGGAAGTCAGGTTATTAATATATTCCACGGATAATAAGTGAGGTTTCTAGATACAAAACTCTTTCACTTTGGCATCAGTGGGAAGGGAAGGGAGGATGAATCAGGCACCTAGAGGTGACAACGATGGTGGTGAAGGAGGAGGAGGAGAAACTTTTTTGCAAAGGGCCTTCAGTCCAAACAGTCCTAGGAAACCTCAACCAAGGCAGCCTCCCAGTGGGGACGCACCCCATCCTGGGCGGCCAGGTCCCTCCCTCAGATCATCCGGCTTGCCCTGTGGCAGCTGGGGGCTGGGGAGGTGGAGGAGGGCAGCAGCAAGGGGCCCCAGTGCGTCAGACGGACAAGGAGGCGGTGGCGGGCAGCAGTAGGGGTCATCTTGTGCGTCCACCCGTCCGCCTGTCCCTTCCCTTCCCTTCCCTTCCCTTCCCTTCCCTTCCCTTCCCTTCCCTTCCCTTCCCTTCCCTTCCCTTCCCTTCCCTTCCCTTCCCTTCCCTTCCCTTCCCTTCCCTTCCCTTCCCTTCCCTTCCCTTCCCTTCCCTTCCCTTCCCTTCCCTTCCCTTCCCTTCCCTTCCCTTCCCTTCCCTTCCCTTCCCTTCCCTTCCCTTCCCTTCCCTTCCCTTCCCTTCCCTTCCCTTCCCTTCCCTTCCCTTCCGGGTCCTCTTAGTTTCCAGCTTCTCATTGAGGAGTGCGTGGCACAAATGAGCACGGAGTTAAACCAGCTGAGAGGAAACGGAGCAGCGGGAAGCAGAAGCAGCAGCGCCCTGCAGGCCGAGACTGTGCTGCGCCCCTTGATGGAGTTCCTTGACAGAACGTAAGCACGGGAGGCTGTGATCTGGCACGTCGGACAGGTGGTGCCACAGCTGGGCAGAACGGGGGGAGGCGCAGATGCCAAGCCTGAGGCCTGTCCAGCACCCATCCTAATGCCTTGAGCCCTCTGGATGAGACCTTCCTACTCTTCCACCCCTCCCTTCGTTGCTCCCTCCCCACAACCCTCTGGCTTGCGTTGGGTGGCAGGTCCTCCAGGCGGTCCCCTGCCCCTCCAGGAGGACTCTGCGCCTCAGGGTAGGGGATGACCTGGGGTCTCCTGCTAGGAAAAATCACCTGCCTCTCAGAGCAGAGGGCTGGGTTGCGAGCATCCATCCTGCACGGTTCGCGGGGGCTGGGGAGATGCGGGAGCAGCGGGGCTTCCCCTGAGAAGGCCTCGTCCAGCGCTCTATGTCAGGGGCTCCCCTGCTTGCAGATGCTGCTAGCTGACACGCACAGAGCGTGCATCTTGGCTCAAGACTAGGGACGATTTTGTCTCTTTGCAGCTTAAGCACCTCAGCCAAAATCTGTGAGAAGACTGTTCTGAAGCGGTTGTTGAAAGAGCTCTGGAAGCTGGTCCTGAGCAAAATAGAAAGGCAGATTGTGCTCCCACCCCTGGTGGACCAAACCGTGAGTCTCCAAGCCACCCCCAGCCCACGGGCAGCTCCTTGTTCGTTCAGCCATAAAAACTTAAACATTTGGCCTGGCAACCTTCGCTGCAAGGAAAGTGCTCAGGTATTCAGCCTCTTGCACATTAGAAGGGCAGATGTTTAAAAGGCGGAGCTCCTTCTGCAAGAGGAAATAGTGGGTACCCTTCTTTTCCTCTCTCTGGTGTTTAAAGTTGAGGGCTGGTTCCTGTGGGGCCGTGCCTCTCTTTCAGCCAGCTGATGTAGAGGGACTAGGGAATGGCCTTAAAGGACAGAAGGACGAACCTCTACCGTGGCCACAGTCAGATAAGAGGGGCTTGAGCCCGAGACAGGAAAATAACGTACGACTCTTAGTCTGGTCTGCCTTGTGGGGCTGGCAGTTCCCTCCTGGAATGCTCAGCTGGCAGCCTCGGAGCGCCCTCTCCCTGTTGGCTGCAGGGGATCCTTCGCTTGAGCAGAGGACGGTGAAGCAGCCAGATGGTCCAGAGGTGAGGATGCCCTCTGGAATTGTGCCTCATCTTCCCCTCTTTGGCTTCTCCTCAGGGCCCCCCAATGATTCTCAGTGCAGCCAAAGATTTCAGCCAGTTGTCAAAGCTGAAGGTAAGTGGGTCTGGGCATGTGGGAGTGTGGAGCAGGGGTGTGAAACGTGGACTCTCATCCCCAGAGGAGCGAAGAAGAGATAAGAGGATGAGACTGGCCCCTCCCTGAGGAATGCTAGTGATGTTTGTAGTTTGACCCTGGGAACTGCTCTCAGTCTGAGAAGATTCTGTAATTAGGGTGAAGCCAAGTAAACCTTGCTGGATTGAATCTGTATTGTCTCCTGGAGTTTCCTGGGCTAAACCTGACAGGGCAGCAGAGAGATGCAGAATGACGCAGTGGCCTCCACCGTGGGGCACACTGCGTGCCTGAAGCCCCAGAGGAGGTCTTTATGGTGCAGATTCCCCCGCCAGAGGTACAGCAGAATCCAGAACAGTGCACCACCTCAAGTGCACACGTGCAAAGGCATCCACGTGTGTCTCTCTGCCCCCTGGAGGTCTTCCACCCGAGTGATCCATCTGCAGCTCTCCCGCCCCCAGGGCCTTCTCTGCGGCCTCCTTTGCCACTGTCATTGTCTGCAGCAGCAGCAGCAGCAGCAGCTGAGCACTCAGAGGAAGAGCGTGAAGGAGGCCAGAACTGCTGCTTCTGCTTGAGGTAGAAGGGAAACAACACTGTGCCCTTCCGCTGGCGTGGAAGCAAGTTCATGACTGGTAGTTTCTCCCCAGTAAAACAGTTCAAACTTGCCCCAGGTTTGCCGCCAGTGCAGGTTCATCACAGTGAGTAAGGGACTTTGCCCCATCGCTGCAACACCCGCTTGGTCTCCTTGGCTGGCGGCCTCCACCACCTTATCCGTGCCCTTCCCACCCTACCCCTCTTTGTCCCGCTCTTGCCATTATGAGCTCCAGTCTCCTCCTCAGTTTCTGCAGCAGGTAGAAGCTGCTGGTGCCTGCCAGGGTGCCTGCGGGACCACGTGTGTGCAGTTGCCATTTTCTTTTGTGTTAAGGGTTCTTCGAGGGAGGGGCGAGAGCCAGGGGGCAGTCTGGCCAGATGCCTTTGGGAACCCCAAAAATAAAGCAAGAGGCAGTGGCCTTCTTCGACATTGTTCTCCAGTAACGATAATTCAGAGATAGCTTGCTCCCGAACTTGGCGGCTGATGGCAGCCTTTCCTTCTCCGTGAACGGGTCCGTCCATCTTAGCCTGCGGAGCCTTTTCCCAGAGACTCAAGACTCTGCATTAACGATGGTGCTCTCTCCAGAGCAGCACAAGTGCCTGTTCTGAAAGCAGGGAAGTTAACGCTCTGTTGGAACGTCCAGTTGCAAGGAGGCTTGTTGCGAGCGTGGCATGGAGGGCATGGTCTTTTTCCGCGCAAGAAGATGCCCCACCTGACCCACAGAGTTCCTCAGTTGCTGACTGCTGCTGTTTTTTTCAGGACCACGTCATCCGAGAAGAAGCAAAGAGCCTGACACTGACGCAGTGTGCAATAATGGAAGTGGTTCTGGCCGCCATTAAGGTAGAGTGGGAGGAGGGTGTGCCCAGCGGGCACAGCCGGGCTAGTCTTTTCTCCTTCCTGTGGGGCAGGAATGGCAGTGGGGGCAGGAAGCCAGCCTGCCCATCCGTCTGTCCAACCTTGTCAAGCCTCCTGAGCTAGACACCCTAAGGCACCAGCCCAGGCAAGGCTTTCTTCCCTCGGACCTGGTAGTTGGTTGAGAGGAATTTTAGGAGGCAAAAAGAGTCCACTATTAAAAGATGCAACAAATTAATTAGCTTTCTCTTTCAGTAGCTAGAGGAGACTACAAAACTGACTTGGTCAATTTAAAAATGTATCAGCCCCAGCTGGAGGTGAGAAGGTCAGGACAAATTAAGAGCCCAGCAGGATAAAAAGAGTTTTCTTGCCATATTGTGGCTAAGAGGGAGAGAGATGAGGTCTCTCTTGGGGAAGAATCTCTTTTATGTCACCCCCATACCTCTGCCCAGTTTTCTCCGAGGCTGATTTTAAAAGCTGATCCAACTCGTCATCTGGCATCATGAAATCATCCAATGGAAAAACATAAAATTGCCACCTGAGTTTGAAAATGTGCTGGGAATAGCAGCAAGAAGTGTAGAGAAAAATGCAGTGTCTGTCCTGATTCTTTTCTTTAGCATCAGAACATAACCAATCAGCAGCAAATTTCAGAGGGCTACAAACCAGCTTGCATAGCCACTCATTTGCCTAACAGCTTTTCCTTGTCGTGGCCTTTCGTTGCGTACCTGAGAGTGCCGTCAAATACCTTGTGTTTCCTTGGTGGTTCATTTCCGAGCACATGGGGACCCAGTCCACAGGCCACGGGTCCTAGATCATGGGGGGAGGGGGCTTGGGGGTTGGGCCAGTGTGTTGTGCAGAAAGCTGGATCCAGTCAGTGCTGGGGTTGCGGGAAGTTTTGTTTAATGCTAAACAGCCTGGGATTGTTTGTGCTTGAACCATCCTCCCCTGGTCTGCTGTCCATACAAACAGGGATTAGAGCTTTAATGGAGAGTTGGGCCCCCTCCCTGCTGCTGGCACAGGGATAGGATCCTGCAAAAATGGGCTCCTCCATCTTTTTCACGCACAGCTCTCTCAGTTTGACCAGAACATCTGTGAGGGTGTTTCCCCCAGGACAGCACCCAGCTGAGTCAGACATGTCATGTTAACACTCGGCCAGTTGCTTGTGGCTGTGTACCCTTGTCCTATTTCAAAGCAGTCTTTCTGCTTAAGTGTTGGTTAGGTTGATATGTTGTCCCTGGGAAAAGCTGGTTTCATATACCTAGCACTTATTCCTACCGCTGTTGTTTCCTCTGGTGTCCGAGCAACTCAGAAGCAAACAGATCATCTTTGGATGAATCCTCATCTTTTTGCTCTTTTTTAGCAATATTTTCATGCTGGAGGAAGTGGGCTGAAGAAGAGCTTCCTGGAGAAAAGTCCAAACTTGCAGTCTCTCAAATACGCACTGAATCTTTACACGCAGACCACAGATGTTCTGATCAAGAAATTCATTGATACCCAGACTTCTCAAAGTGAGTGAGTTGGCAAATGCGTGAGCCTCTCTTTGGAGTTTCATGGCCAGCAGTCCAAGCCTTTGATGCACGTCTGCAAGACTGGTGGGTGGGGGGCATGAAGGAACGGTGGGGAGTCTGGGCTCTTCTTGCTTGAAGATGGTTTGCAGTATTTATGTTTAGCCAGTCCCAGTGCAAAAAAGATCGCTTTGACTGAGGTAAAGCTCACAGCATTGAGCCTTGACCAGAGCTAAGAAGACAGTATTTGGGTTTACTTGGGCACAGAGTGAGCCTTCTCCAAGTTGACCCCCTCAGAGAAAGGCCCATTAGCTCTGCCAGGTCCCTGGCTGGAGTGTGGAATGACCACGTTTCATTTCCAGGAGGTAACAAGGGATAATGTGCACAGCACAGCCACCGAAAAGCCTTGAGAGCCACTGGGGAGAGGGGAGCAGTCGTCGTCATCTCCTCCTGCTCCCTCCGCCGCCGCCACACTTGGGTACAGGCTGTGGGAGGGATCCCTGGCCTGGATGGTTCGGCTTCGTCTTACCTATCCCTTCCAGCCCAACAGGTGGGGCCGGGGGATGCCATGGGAGTTTCCCCTTGCTCTGTGGCCAGATTGCTTTGCCTTCCCTCAGTTGGCTAAACAGACTGCTGGAATGTCTGTTCCAGCAGGTTAGGGGTAAAGCTTTCACTTTTGTGGGGGGGTTGGATCTGGTTTTATTTGTGTGTGTGTTTTCCCCAGGATCCATCTGCCCCCTCCAGGGCTGCTACGGCAGCATTAATCCACTTAGGCTACAGCCAGGAATCAAGTCCCTGTTTTCCACTTACGTTGTTATTGAGACGTGGGAGAATCTCTAGGACTCTTCTACTTCTGTAAGACAGTCTGCCCCCTGGCCTGCCAAGTTATGGGGATGTCTTGTTAATCAGGGAGCCTGGCTTCCTAGAGAGCAGAAGAGCCTTCCAGTTACACCACAGGATTCTGAGCTGGGGAGCAATCAATGGGACTTAAAAAGATGCCTCTGCCCGTTGGGGAGCATCAGCAGCCCCTAGATCCATACTGCCCTTGAGTTCCTCCTCAGAAGTAGGCTCGGGGAAGGGAGGCCTCATGCTGCCCCAAGGACAGGGCACCTTCAGTTCTGGGGCCCGGTCCTGTGGTGTTTCAGTGGTGCCACCTCAGTTCCAAGGAAGCATTAAAGCTTGGCTCTTGCAGTGCAGCTGTGAAGCTGTGCCAAGGAAGTCTTCTGGCCCCTGCTGAAATGTGTGGCCGCACTGCAGCCTGGAGGGTGAATTAAATCAGTGTCTTAATCTCAAACAGGAAAGATGGAGATTGTGACAGTGGCATTACAGCAACGCTTTTCCTGTCTTCTTGGCATGCCAATTCACACCCAATTCCCAACCCTAACCCTGCTTCCCTTAACTAATACTGTGTGGACAGTGATGAATGAGCTTTGTCGAAAGGCCGTGCCTCTAAATTGGCAGCAGCAGCAGCAGCAGCAGCATTGGCGGATGAGCAGGGAGTGAGGGCTGCTTTCTGACTTGAACCAGGCAGACATCCAAATATTGTCCCAGGCGCTTCCCTAGGGCATCACCCCACCGATCTGCTCGCCTCTGCCATGCAGTTGATCAGCGTGAAAAACTGGCCTCCCTGGACTCTGAGCAAATGTTATTTCTTTCCCGTCCTGTGCGGTTGGACTGTGGGGACCACTCCGCTGTCTTCATTTTAAAGGCTGAGTATTACACCAAGGAGCCACACGCCGCCCCCTTGAAGCTGGGAGGACACAGCCTAGTCTCAGCAATGGGCTGAGCCTTTGCATTCACCACAGGCCTTCTGCAGGGCGCTCCCTTCCTCATCTCCAGGGCCCAGCCATCTTCTTCAGTCTCAGTTTCGGTTTCCTGAACTGCTTGAGTGGCTTCCTGCAGACCATCATTGGGCTTAGCCTGGCGGTCGCGGGTGGTAGATGTTGATGGAGGGAAAGGTGGTAGAAAAAGCAGCAGTTTTCCTTGCTCAGGGATACTCAGGTGATCTGGCTTCCAAACTACATCCCTCCTAAAGGATTTCATCTACACGTACACCTTTTCTGCTGCAGGGATACAAGAATATTGATGAAAAATGGGAAAGTTGCATTTTCCATGTTACTCAAGTAAATCCTCATGCCCTTCTTGAGGCTTTTCCATCCCAGGGCATTTGTTCTCAGCTCTGAGCTCTTCGTTTTTCAAGAACCTTCATGGAACTTGCTTCCCACAATGCCAACATTCGGTTGTGGCTCAAACCAGAGTTCTGGGCACGGTCTCCAGGTCACAGTCTTCCTTCTGTTGCAGGTCAAACAACAGACAACACGGTGGGGGAGATTAATCTCCAGGTGGATCTGGCAACACATCCTACAACTGGCGAGCATAAAGTCACTGTCAGAGGTATGCTTTGCAATGCCTCCTTGTCACACACCCCCAGGCACTCTGTCTTCTTCAGTTTTTAGCTGCTTTGGGATGGACGGTTGAAAAGAGCCCAAGTGGGATGGAGAAGGATAGCGGGTCTTTCTTTTTCATTTGCTAGAACTCAGTTTTGTTTTCCTGTTTGTTCAAAGCCAGGATGGTGGCTGGGAGGTCTTTAAAAATGGCTGCTGCATGACTGGGTCACCTGTGATTGTTTGCTGCCAGCACACAAGGATGAATGAGTGTCTCAAGGCATGACTGCCTCGGTCAGTTGCATTGCCTGAATAAAGCAATTAGTCAAGAGACAGCATCATTTCAGCCTCTGCCATCCAAAGAGAGAGGACTGAGGAGACAATGTGCTTTTTTCCTCTCCTGGCCATTCTCCAGCCATATTCCCACCACCACCCTGACTGTGGTGAACACGGCTCATCCTTTCAGCTGTACTTGGCATAAGATAAAGAGGAGGGGTTGGGTGAGTGGGTCCATAAGACCTGCCATGCTGTGAAACGTGTCTGCCTGTGGTCACCGTTGCTGTTTGCAGTTGTGGCAATTGACAGCCTCCGCTGGCGGACCAGTGCCACGTTCCGCCCCTTTGTGGAGGTCTGCATTCTGGGGCCCAGCCTGAGCAACAAGAGGAGGAAGCACGGCACCAAGAGCAAGAGCAACACCTGGTCCCCGAAATACAACGAAACGTTCCAGTTGTAAGTGGCTTTTGCCGCCTCCATAGCTGACCCCCACCCCCACCCCCGAGTGGCTGGTTGCCATGCTTTTGAATCCCTGCCTTTCCCATCTTCCTAGCCTTCTGAGCAGCGAAGAACGGCCCAGTGCTTACGAGCTTCACCTCTCAGTGAAGGACTACTGCTTTGCGAGGGAAGACCGACTCATTGGTGTGGCTGTGGTCCAGCTCCGAAGCATCCTGGAGAGAGGAAGCTGCAGCTCTGCGTGGCACCCCCTGCGGAGAAGCATCTGCTTGGATGAGGCTGGGTTGACAATCCTGCAGATTCTTTCTCAGAGGACCAGTGATGAAGTTGCAAAGGAGTTTGTCCGGCTCAAGTCAGAAACCCGGTCTGTTGAAGAAACAGCTTGAAATTCCTTGTAAGGAAATGCAAACTTCCAGCCCTGACATCCTTGACCTGTCTTATCGATGTATGAATCATGCATGTGTGTGCAACTCTGTGGGAATGTTTGACTCTGTTTCTGTGTTTGCCAGAACATAAATTACTATATTTGCAAGGTACGTCCAAGAGCTGTCAATCTTTCCTACATGTTCAGGTTCTTAAGGAAAAAATGGAATTGTTCCAATGAAGTGCCAAAACTGCAGTGAATAGCAAAATTAGGAAAGGCATCTTTTGAGATACTGATCTTGTCTCATAACAGCCCCTTTCTCGTCGCCACGTCCTGTCTCCGTTTAACTATCCTACTGCCCGTGCAACATCATGTTTCTGCAGACCCATTTCTCCAGCATCTCCTTGGACGCTTGGCCTTGTTTCCTCCCACTTTATGCAAAGTCTGTTTAAGTCTTGCTTCTGAAATCCTTTTTCTACCATCTACAGGTGCAGTTACTTCAAGAAAGTGTTTGTAATTTTATAGTTGCTGATTTAAAGAAATGATTTTTTGCATACAGATCTTTAAAAAGTGGAAATGTTTTATGCTGACCTTTTTTCCCCAGTCTTTCATACTTACCACTGTGAGGAAGAGCTGGCAGAGCAAGTTCTCAAGAAGTCTGGCCACGTTTGTTACTGATGTTTAATATCTTGAGATAAGTTTGCTCTCCAAAGCCACCAAGGTAACACCCTATTTGTATTAAGGAGTAATTTTGTCCCTGGGTCGTGCTTTGTGGGCCCAGATGGGTCTTGGGCGTACATAACCTGCTCTCTGGGCAAAGCCTCCCCTGCTCCATTCAGTGGGGAGAGGGCTCCCTGGGGATATCTTGCTTCCTCCTTTGTGGCCCAATGGAAGAAGGGGAAGACAAGGCACCTGGAGCAGGGCCTCTGGAGGGAGGAGGACGTGCTGCAAATGGATGCCGGCAATCCTTGGCTCAAGGTCCTCGGAGTGCGAGGAGGATTCCCGGTGAGTGAACTTCAGTACAGTGTGCTAGTTTCCCAGGGTTGTGTTGTGTGAAATGGTGTTGGACTATACAGGGTTAATTAGATGGAGCGTGTTGGTGAGTGGTATCCATCAAGAAGCAATTTTGCTGTTAACATTTCTCACTCTGGCTGTTACAGATGTTGTTTTAGATTCTTAGCTGAAGTCTCAATTAAGTGCTTTCTTATTTTTTATTTTTATTTTCATAAAAGTTCAAAAGTTTCTACTTATGCAACATGCTATGTCCTGCATGGAGGCAAACATCCATGTGATGTAAATATATTTCATGAGAAATTGTAAAATAAAGCCAGAAGAAACTGTTCCTCATTGTTCCTTATTGGCCCGTCAGTTCCACCCTAGAGGCCTCCAGCAACCCAGTGGAACTGCTCTCGGTCTTCCTCCCTTTCCCAGGACTGGACAAGCCCTGGAGAGAAGCAGAGCCAGGCGCCAGGACCTACAGCAAGCTCTGTGCAAAAATGGTCTCAAGCCCTATCCAAGCAGAGCAGGCTGGGTGTGAGAAAACTGAACCGAGCCTTGGAGGAGAAGCCGGCCTTTCCTTACACACAGTTGCCACATGGCCCTCCTGCTGGGTTCCTTTCTGAAAAGCTGGCTGTTCCTTTCTCAGTCTTTTAAAAAAAGAAGATGGAACCCCAGTGAAGAGGGTGACCCAGACTCTGCTGCCCCACAGGTTCCCTAGGCACATGCATCCCCAGGAGGGGGGTGTAGGGGAGGCAGGCTGTGCCTCTTGAGTCCTGCAAGGCTGTGGGAGGCTCGGGCCAGGAGCACACCAGGAGGCACTTCCTGCCAACTCCCCCTTCCCGCTGCCCCGCAGGCTGCCTCTCCCAGGTTTATTTCAACTCCCGTCTCAGGAGCTCAAATTAAGCAGAAGGGGCAAAAGATGCCTGGCTGCCTCCATCCTGTTGATTGGATTCCCTAACCTGCCTCCAGTCTTCACAGGTAATAACACCTCTGCTTCTTATTAGGGTTCAATTCTTCTCCAAGGTGGCAGAGGGACAGTGTTGCTGACAGACCGGCCACGCCCTCCTTGCAGCTCTTGCCCCCTCAAAAGGCAGCTGCATTTCCCGGCCCTGGGAGGAAGGTTGGCCTCTGGAACTCCGGTGGTTCTCTCCGGTCCTGGAAGGCACTTCTCCTGGCCGGAGGTGGGCGGCTTTGCCCTTGCGCCTTTGTTTGGCGGCAGCTGGCTCACCGCACCCTGCTGGAGTGGCAGGAAAGAGCCCCCTCGCAGCAGCTGGCTAAGAAAATGAGCTTTGGCCTCATACAGGTGTTGCCCAGAGTCACAGATGCGTTCCCAAGGCGATACGGGGCACAGCTGGCACGGCTTAGTGTTGCAGTAATAACATGCTATTAAGCTGCCTTTCAAACCCAAGTGGACTTTTCCTCCTGGATGGCGTGTGGGGATGACTGTGGACGTCCGCGGGGCAGGGAGAGACCTGGACCCGTAGGAGTCAAGGGAGGGGTGCTTGCAGAGGCTGCACCATGGAGCCAGCTGAGCATTTTAGCCTTTTGTTCCGACCCCCCACCTCCTGCTGCAGCCTTGGCTGGATCAACTTTGCTACCAATAAATGCCGCTATAAGAAATGGCAGTTAAACCATGTTTGCCAGCGGATCGCTGAAATATTGCTGAGTCAGCATCCGCTGGTCCTTGATGGATTCTTACTGCCCATTTCTTGCATCAGGCTGAGGGGGTGACCGCCAGTCTCGCAGGCAGCTCTGGTGTTTGTTCCAGAAGTTGGGGGGGGTCCTCTTTGGAACGCGGGGGAGCCAGGCAGCCATCTGGGTTTGTTGGCGTTCTTTCATCAGGGTCTGTAATTGGTGGTATTAGGCTGAGTCCGGCAACTTCAGAGGAGCCATCAAGGTGGCTGATGGTTCGCTGGGAGTCCTCCTGCTGTTCCATTCCTGAATCCCTTTGGCTGCAGGAGAGATGAGGATGCAGAACGTGAGCAAATGCCTTCGCCGTGTATTTTTTCCTAAGCCTGTGGCAGGAGAGAGATGCAGTGCAATTACATGGACAATTGAGCTTTAGGGGGTGTATTTTCAAAGCACAGAACACGCTTTTGATAGTTTGCCTCCACGGGCAAGAAGGAACAAGCCTTAATTGGATGTCAGTTGGATTTCCATGGCAGAACACAGTCCTGTCTCTCAGTCCAGAGGCTCCAGGAACAGAGGAGATGCCTGATGCCAAAGATCCAAAGTGCCAACTCTTTAATTATTTCTTCACTTGCTCCCAAGTCTAGTGTGCTCAGTGTGATGGTTCTTAAAACAACATCCCACGAGAATCGTCACCAGAAAAAAGACCATTAAAATATGCATCTGATTAGTTTAGCTTGTGAGTCAAAAGCCTGCTGTCTTCTGTGCCAGGCACCCAGTTGTTAGCCAGGATACAGAGGATGTCCCTCTGGTGGAGTCCCCCGCTTCTCCTTGTGGGCTGGGATCTACCAGCCAAAGGCCGCTGCCCTATAGGCCCCATTTTCACTGGGTCAGGACTTGCACCCCTTCACAGATTCTTTCAGCTGCCCAGGGCAAGGGCTGTTAATTTGAGCCCCAGCAGTCTCTGCACAGTGACAAGTGGCCATGCGTGGTTCCTGTAACTATTGCCCTGCAAGCAGGGAAGCCGTGCTTGGACCCACCTGGCAAGCAGCCCTTGACTCCCCATGCCTCTGGGGGCCTGCCCCACATACTTGCCTCCCTTTCCTGGGGTTAAGGTGCATGGGCTCAGCTGGGTTTTAAATTGTACCTGTCATTCAGGGCCTCTCTGGCTGTTCAAGCCACTCTGAAGAACCTATAAAGCAACAGTCAACTGCAGCCTTATAGCTATTTGCAAGCTGTGATTTGAAAAGAAGCCAATCTGTTTCCTAATAATTTAATCCAATTAAAAATATACTCCGTGAGCCAGATGTGGTGGCATTAGAAAGCAGCACAAGGCCTGAGCCTTTTTGCACAGGCTTTTCTGGGGGTGGGGGCCATAACTAGGAAGGCTCAGCGAGGCAATGATGGCATGTCCATAGGAATCGTGTGGCTCCCTTTACCTAGTTAGGGGGAAGCCTGGCAGCTGCATTTCCACATGCTAAGGTTGATTCACTTGAACTATGGTTAAGCCTTCGTGTCCTTTTATGGCTTACCATGTTGTACAAAGCTGCCTCATGGGCTAGTTAATGGTTCGGTGTATTGTGCTAATCCCCTGAATGGGTTAATCTAGTCACGGGATAAGGGGCTGTAGGCACTGTTTTTTATTAAGAATACCTTCTTTGGAAAAGCATCGGGGCTGGGAAGGTAGGCTTTAGCCTCGTGTGCTCGTATAATCTTCCACAAATATATTGCTTGTAGGGCAATTTTTAATTACTGGGTTTCTTCTCATTTGATATAAGAATGTAAAAATGGAAAGGAAAATTGCACCATCCCCACCGACCATTTAATCTAAGGACGGTGTTGGGTCACTGGCTGACTTGTCTGTTGCAGATACATCGGTGAGATGTTGGGGGACTCTTTTTCAAAGGGCTGTGAAGGAGGCCCCTACAGTGACGGAAGGGGGCTTGTTTGTCAGGACAAGTCCAGGATGTGATCTACCTTTACAAAAAAAAAGAGGAGGATTCAACCAGCCAGGGTCCTGATGAGGAATGACGCAGCCCTTAATCTGACTAGGAAAGAGAAGGCTTTGGCAGAAACTCGAAAAACAAGCAAACAGAGGAAGAGAAAATCCACAGCTGGCTGCCAGCTGAGTGGAAAGTGGTCTATTACCGTGGCATCTTCTGTACCAAAACATAAAAGGCTGAGACTAGACTTGCAGCTTGAGAGCGTTGAGTTTAAATCTCCAGGATGCCATGAATTTCATCCTAGGTCTTTGCTGATGAACTGGCTGTATTTCATATTATCTTGGAGAAATTCTGGAGAACTTGAAGTAACTGATAGTTGAAGGAGGTGACTGCTATTTTTAAAAAGGGGACCAGCAGAATCTGGGAACTAAGATCAATCAGTCTGTTATTTATACCTGGGAAGGTTTTAAAGTGTAATCACCTGGAAATACCTTGAGAACAAAATGGATGATCAGGAGTCAAGCAAGTGATGCCAAAGTAACTTTACCTAATTTTTTGATCAGGTAGCTTCCTTAGTAGTTTTCAGCAAAGTGTTCAACGGAGCATCCCATGCCAGCTCATTAAGTGTGGGTAGACGCATCCCCAGAGGTGCTCTAGCTGGCTCCAAAACTGTACTGTTCATCAGTGAATTGTTTCTGATCAGACTAGAGGAGGGTGTTGAGCCAAAATTGTTCTTGAAGGGGAGAAAGAGGATGGTGCAGTGCCCATCTCTGTCCCGTCCCACCCCATCTGGGACAGAGGAGGATTCGTTGTGAGCCAAAGCGTAGTCTGTCTGCCACAACACTGCTTTCCAAAAGCAGAGCTGATTTTTTCAAACCCTCAGGAGGTCTGATGCTGCTGAGAACAACGCCTCCTGCGGAAAAGCTGGGGGAAGTTGCTAAGGAGCCTCCAGCCCTGAGGGCTCCATCCAGATGGTCCCCCAGCCAAAGCGCATTAGCATTTCTGCAGATGCTGCCTGGATGGTCTGTTTGCACTGCAGTACATCTTGAGCATGATGGGTCTTTAGATTTTCGAAATGATCTGATATCTTGGTCATTCGCTACATTTGTGGAATAAGCAGGTCTGTCAAGAAGAAAGAAGAGGCAGAACGGGGATGCCAGGATGAAGGACTACACCAAGATTCCCAGATGGATAAGATTTCCCAAGACGTTGGGAAAATGTTATTGTCCTGCATTATGGGCAACTTGAGCATTAAATCCTAATTTGGAGGAGGGAACTATATTTTGTCACTGCTTTGGCCTCTTGCTTTAGGGGGCAAGGGAGAAGCCTCCCACCTGTACAAAAATGGATCTTTAACAGATGTCTCCTGACTAGGGGACTTGCAGAAAATATTCCTTTTTCCTCATCATGTGTTTGGATCTTGGGAATAACACAGAGCTGAATCAGATCGGTTTGCTTTGCTTCACATTAATACTTCTGCTGTTCTCATCATCAAGTATGAAGACTAGTCCAAAACAGGAATCCTGGAAGCTCAGCTTCTTTTTGCAAGGCACAACTGAACAGCAAAATAAACACTGTCTTGGAATGCATCCGTGAAAAACATTTCCTTCCAACCCGAACAACCTTTGACCGATGGCTAAACCCTCTGCTCGAACCATCAGTCAAAGCTTGCTTCCTCCACAGCAGTCACTGGAGGTTCTCCTGCTAGTTGGTGAGAGGGAAACAAAACCACCTTACCATGCCCAGTACACTGCCAATAGGGTTGGCACCGTTTTTTGGCAGAAAGGGATGGCCAATGTGGACGGTAAAGTTCTATGCTGGTGTACATCTGTTGATTCAAGGATGGGTGGAGAGCATTAATGTTTGAGTGCAGTTTGACATCACAGTTGCTCAGCCAGTACCTGGGAAGAAGAGATCTCCAGACTTGACTGGCAGAAAGTTGGAAAGCCAGGGCCATGCTCTATTTCAAAGTGAAACAAATCTTTGGCCGGCAGAATAAAGATAATGCAGTCCTCATACAAAATTAATTCAATGATATATAAAACTGCTTCTCGGCTTCCCCAGGGTTTAGAGCAAACCTACAGACATATGGCCTTCCTTTTAAGCATTTGCTAAAAATTAAGTTATTTTGTTTCACTGCTACTGCATAAAATAGAAGCAGCTATTGATTTCTGTGAATGAAAGAAAAAATTGATAGCACTGCCACTGATACCCAGTAAATCTGGTTGGATGCAAAGTGCCCAGCTGAGCTCTCTCTGGCACTGAGGAAGCATCATGAGCACCAGCTCCCCGGGTTGCCTCAGGGAGCCAACCTTGGTGGTTCTCTCGGGTGCCTCTGGCACTCCAGACCGAGAGAAAGGAGTGTTCGGAACTTAGCCAGGAGCAAGCTACCTATTAGAAAGCATGTGAATCCAGTGTCGCTGTAAGTTTAAATGATGCTGCGCTCTTTTTGTACTATTTGGCTTTTATTGTGCACGTGACATTTTATTCTCCCTGTTACAAGAAGCTAGAAGAGGGGAGGGGAAGGGAAGCAGGACTAAGTGGCAGAAATGTGTGTTATTTCAGGGATGTGTGTCGAGGTTTGGAGATGACCTTTGGCCAGGTGCCTTCAGCTGCTGCAGCAGTGCTTGAAAATGGGGGTGCATCGTGCCACTGAACAGAGCTCCCGCCTACAGAGGCATTTGTGCCTCTGCTCCCTCAAAGGCACCCAAAGGATGACAGCTGGGGGCCTGTTGTCTGTCTGCATCAGCCCCACAGGCTGAGAAGCCAGTGCCGTACAGTATAGGTCAGGACTACTTTTATTGTAACGGCTCTAGTAACAGAATTTTCCAAGTCTGAATATGTTTCCCCCTCCCTGACTATCTGTGTGTGAACTAGGGAGAGGCTTGTCCAGGACGTTTTCTCACGTTACTTTTTTGGCTCGGGCTCAAGTCTCTCTTATCTGACCACTGCCTTGGTAGCCGCTTTTCCCCCTGTCCTTCAAGGCCATTCCCTCTTTCCTCTCAGAGAAGTCTGGCTTCTCTGGATGCCCCCTGGACCTCTGATGGGGTTGGGCCCATTGTGTCCTCTTGTGCTGCATAGGTGGGGATCCACCATCAGCCCCGCCTTTGGAAGCAGAGCAAAGAAAGTAAATGGCAGTCACTGGACGGGCACTCCCAAGGCAGAAGAATTCAGCACCCTCTTGGTCACCTCTAAAAGTGTGAGCCCTGGTGACAGCCCCCTAGTGCGGCTTCTGATTCCGCCCCCCCCCCCCGCTGCATTTATTAATGTGGTGGCTGTATGGATTGCTGAATGCTGTTCTCTGTGTTTGTGTTTTTTATTAACTGGCATCATAAAATTATTTCTTTTGAAAGCTGCTGATTCTTGAACTAGGCCTGTTTGTAAAAGGCTCTTGAGTTCGAACCCTGCTTTCCACCCTCTTTCTATTGCTTCTATGTATTAAAGTTTAATGTCCTGTGGTGCTCACCTGTTCCAGTTCTGACACACTTTTTTTCCTTTTACAGAAAAGGAACAATTGCTGTGGCCAGACATCTAATTTTTGCCACTTCAAAGCAACTCCTGGAAAAGATCAGCATTGCAACGGGCTTCAAAGGCTACACATAGGAATGGCTGAGTGTTCGACTTAGATCAGCCATGCTTTTCCTCAGTGGCTGAAATCTGATTAAATATGCTGCATTCTCTCTGCACTCCTGCCAAAAGAGAAAAAAAGTCCCTGAAACTAAAAAGGATATTTTCACCATAAAGCTGCCCTTCCTTTGGAACTGAGAAACGTGGCCTTGCTGGTGAGGGGTTGAGACACTGCCTAAAATCTGGATTTGGCCCCAGCCTTTTGAGGTGCGAAGCATGGAAAGCATTAAGAAAGTATGTCCAGATGCCCAGGATGGGTGCAGACCTGCAAAGCGGGATAAGGGGGGGCAGTATTTTAGGCTAAAACTGGATCCTTAATCAGATGCTGAGCAGGGAGGCCTTGCCTCTCTCCTGCTCCAACTCACCCTGCCAGCCAACAGCCACTGACCCATTTCAGGGCAGAGACGGGGGAGGGAGGCATTGCCTGACCTCTCTCTTCGGTGGGGGGTGCTGCCAGAATGTCTGAGTGATGGCCACTGCCAGGTGCTGTGGAGCTCTGGGAGGGGTGAGCTAGCAGGTCTGCAGGGCTTCCTGCTTAGCAGCTCATCCCTTCATTTCCACTGCCTGGGAAAAAAACGGTCCCCAGAGAATTCCACCTCCCATGGCCATCTACGGTCAGAGGTGATGCCACTTCAAAAGAGAGGGGCCAGGAGCCACCCCAGCACACATGCAGTTGCCCGCAGGTGGCACTGAGCTGCACCCGCATGTCTTGGGCCAAACTGTGCCTCGGGTGGCCTGAAAGGGCCAGGTCCAGCTGCTTGGCTGGCATGGCTGGCTGCCTTGCCCACCCACGGCTCCCGCAGGCCAAGGAGGGATCCGTTGCCTCAGCCAAGGGAGCCAAGGCCTTCCAATTCTGGGAGCTGAGGCTGGCAGTTCGCCTTCTCTCCCTGGAATAGAAGGATGGCACCCTCTTTCTCAGCGGTTTGACGTAGTGCAGACCTGCCCCCTGAAACGCTTTGGAAAGGAATCTTGCTGTCTGGCCCTTGTGATGCACAACGTGATCTCCCCCCCGCCCAGCCAGATACTGTGGAGTTCATTCTGTCACTTTAGGAAGTGTTTGGTGGAAGACTGACAGAGCCCTAGAGAATCTGGCAGTTGGGGAGTTGGAAGAGCGGCTCGTGTGCCTGCCCCGCGAAAGATGGCCAGCCGCATTGCCACCATGGTGCTACTTTGCTTTTTCCTGAAGGGGACGGGAGGGAAAGAGTTGGCACAGCCATTGGAGAAGCCTGGGCCACCAGCGGGAGCCGCAGGTGGTGTCTTGCTGGTTGCCCGGAACAACCCGGAGAGGCTGCCAGATACTCCATTTGCTGCCCCCCGGGCCCTGCGGAGCATCTGCCTTCCTTAATGGGCTGCCTTCTGGGGGTGCCTAAGCCCCAAGAGTGGCATTCTGCCCTGCACTGCTGCTGTTGCTGCTGCCGCCACAACTTCACAAGACACCCCGGAGAGGCAGGGAGGCATGACGGGCTGGCAGAGCCGACAGAGCGGCTGGTGGAGAGGACCAGGGTGGCTGGACCGGGATGCGACCTCCGGTGGTCTGAAGGGAGGAAGGCAGGAAGGCGGCAGAGCGGTGCCTTGGCTTCGCCTTCGGCTGTGGTGAGAGGGCCTCGAGGGGACCGGGAGCGGAGCGAGGCGCCTGAGGTCCGGGGGTGGGCTGCGCACTCCTCAGCTGGCGGGGTCCCTTCGCTGCCAGAATCCAGTGGTGCCTCTCCACCAATCAGTGCAAACTGAGGATGGGAATGGGAGGAGCCCCTGGCCCGCTAACTGGTTTCAGAAGCCAGGAAAATCGATCTAGATGACCACATTGCTTCCTCTCCGTCCTTCAGGCTCAAGTTACAGTATTGCCCAAATGCCCATAAACGTTGGAAAACAGAACAGGATTCCAAGACAAGGAGAGAGACATTCCTCTATTCTTGTCTTGAGATGTGTCCATCTTCCTCTTTGGGTGGTGCCTTAATATTGGAAGCGGGTGGGGTGGAAGAATCCTAAGGAGACTGACTGAAACAGCATCGCAGGCAGAATCGTTTCCTGGGCTGGGGAAGCGGCGCTTTGGTCAGACCGGGTGGCCATCCCGGGGGCTCAGGCAGGAGAACACGCTTGTCGTCAGAGTGCTAAACAGCATCCAGGGATCTTCCCATGTGACCCATCTGAAGGATCTTAATCACATCTTAATTTAAACAAAGGATGTTTGTTTACAACGTAAACAAAGGTGCATGAATCATTCATTGTATGGCAGTCCCTGGGGAGAGAGCTGCACGCAACTGACCCCGTGCAAGATCAGGGTAGGCCTGAACCATAGCGGCCTTCCAGGAAGACTGCAGCAAAGTGGTGGGAGAAGAGAACTCCGTGACTCGGGGGCTAGTTTGCTGCAGGTGGGTACCTTATGAGTTCCTAGTTGAGGACGGAAGTGGGATCCCAGAGGAAGAGAGAGGATGCATCAGATCTTGCCACTTCTTCCTTTTCCCAGCAAAAAGAAACTTCTGGAGTTGATTAGCTCCGTGTGCAGCAACTAGGAGGAGCCCCGTGGCGTCATGGGGGTGCGAGGGTGGTGCAGTCTGGGATTAGCACTGCACTCGGTGCCAAGGGGCTGTGAGGCAGAGCTGGGTTCCTGCAGCCCCCCTGGCAGAATTCCCGTCTGTGTTCTGCCTGCCTCTGGAAACGCGGAAGACGACTTCTCAAGACAGAGTGAAGTTGGGCACCCAGAGTGAAGTGGGGCTGTTAACACTCTTCCCCAAAGTACAGGTGCCTCTAGAAGAACCAGTGTGTCAGCTGCTTTGCTGGAAACATGGAACACGCCTCCCTCTCCCTGGAAGGAGCAGCCAAGGCAGTCAGGGAGCAAAAACAAATCTTTTCCCAAGGGAGGAGGAATGCCAAAGCAAGGCGTTGATCCATCTGCTGCCAAGGCCAGGAAGAAAAGGGGCCAATTCAGCCAAGCTTGTGGTGTGCCCTGTTCTGTGGCTTTTAAGCGCTGCCTAGTTTGTGCTGCTGATGGGAGCATGAGGTCAGGCTGAAAGGAAGGATCCCCGGTGCCTTTTCAGATGGTAAACAAAGTTTTACACCTCTCTTCCAGCCCTCCCGAGGTGACAGATGAGCTGGATAAGGTTATGCTACAGAAAATCACTTTGGGAACTGCAGCTCTGCTTTCTGGAGAAAAGGACTGCGAGCAAGTGGGGACCAGGAGCCAGCAGGGCTTCTTCCCTCTCTAGGTTCTACGACCAGGAAAACACCTGATGCTTCAGGCTTAACGTGGAAGAGTCAGTGAAAGTCTCAGCCATTTGACCTCAAGGTCACGACTTTCCTTCTGCTGTCCTTTAGCAGATTGAAATAACTTCTCCTGCCTTCTCACTAAAGTGTCTTTCTCATGGGCTGCTGAGTCCCCCTGGAAATTGGTTTGAGTGACTGGGTGCCTTGGTGGTGGGAGAGGAACTCTGCTCCTGCTCGAAAGAAGCACTTAGGAAGATGTGCGTCCCTTCCTTTTGTTCTGCCATAATAATGGCAACTCGGGTTCCTTTCAAAGAGAGGAAGATGAATGGTAAATAGCCTCAACAGCCTTGCCAAGCAATCCCCTCTGCTACCTGAAATAGCAGATACAGGTAAAGAGTTTCGACCAGCCTGTGAATAAAATTAGCTGTAAAAAGTAAAAGAGAGCCAGTTTGGGCTAGTAGTGAAGGCACTGGGCTAGAAACCAGGAGACGGTGACTTCTAGTCCCACCTAGGCATGAAGCCAGCCGGGTGACCTCGGGCCAATCACTCCCTCTCAGTCCAACCCACCTCACAGGGTGGTTGTAGAGAAAATAGGAGGAGGGAGTATTGCTCACCGCCTTGAGCTATTTATAAAAATAATAAAGGTGGGATAAACAAAATCTAAAAAAACAAATCATACCACCAAGAGAAGGCTAAGGTGGCAGATCCAAGAGGTGGACAGCTGAATCCTTCCTGCTTTAGGTTCTCCAAGCAAGGGCCACTGTAGAAGCCACCCTGTGCGCCTCCCTGGACATCCCCTTCTTCAGTAAGATGTCAGAAATCACGTACACACGTTTGAGAAGAGCAGGCAGCGTGACGACTGGCTTCGGGCCAACTGTGCCAAGGAAGATGTCAGTTTGCCTCAGGCTGCTGCTTGCCTGTGCCTTTTGGTGCACTCTTCCCCTGGGCCTCTCCAGATGGGTATCCCAGACAAGCAGAGGTACTGAAGGTGCCCTGCTGCTGGCCCTCTCACTCCGGGAACTTGCCCCGATATTCTGCCAGAAACATGCAGCAGCTGACCTCTCTTCATCTTTCCATCCACCAGTCCAATCCTATGCACGCTTTCTCAGAGGGACACACTTTTACTCCCAGAGCAGTACAAACCAGAGCGTGGTCCAAGATTGCAGTGTTTGGTCTCTTGTAAAGGCAGCGTATCTCTGAACATCCTTCCACCCGGGGAGGGAAGGAAACACTGATCCCAGACACTCATAATCAGGTTTCTCTCTGGCACAGAAAAGATGCAATAGCTGTGATCCACGAAAGCCTGAAAGTTCCTGCCCTCTCCATCATGCAACTGAGGGGCAGGAGGAGGGTGGGTGTGAGTTCCAGAGTGGAAGAAGGGGCTGACCCATGTCAGGCTACAGGTTGCAGGGGAACACTTTTTGACTGCTGCTGTTTGAAAATGTATTCCACAAGTGGAGAATTGATCCAGCAAAAGCACGTGCTGCTGAAACAGCCGCTTCCTGACTTGCGCGTTGGAAGCTGCTTTCATGTTTTCTGCTGCCATCTCTTCCACCAACCCTACCCAGAAAGATTTCCAACTGCCTGCAGGGGACAGAGCCTGGCTATTTCTTCAAGTATGCCAGAAACCACAGCACCCCATCAGATTACAATGTTCAAAAATCGGCAGCTGGGAGCATAAAGTAGCCATGGCTTTGGGCCTTGAGGGGGATTTGGCAGAGCACCCCAAGTTTGTACTCCCTCATGCAACTTCAGCGAGAAGCAGTCTGCTTTCTTAAAGGCTCAGAGTGAAAATCCAGACATCTGAGATGGTCCAGCCATGTCCATTTCCTGCTTCCTGAAGAAATAGCTGGTCACTAAGGCAATTAATTCCAAGCACAAGAGCTCCCTATCCAGCCAGCACATTATATGCTGCTCCGATCATCTTGTTGGCCTGAAATAGCTGAGAAATCTTGAACTGAATCATCATCTTTGTGGCCACCATTTTATTTCTAATTTCTATACTCAGTTTACAGATGCACCCCTTGAAACTGGGACACAAAAAACCTAAGCAACAGGCCCTTTGTCCCCCCAAAATCGTCATGGGCTTAAACAGGCCACAACCCAGAAAGCACAACTCTTCAAGAATCTTCCATGGACACTGTGTCCTGCAGCGCCTGGACCATCTTTTCTTCCAGTAACTTGGCTTTGCCTTAAAGAAAGAAACTGCAGGTAAGCGGGTGGTCCAGGAGTCTCAGGAAACATCACAACAGATTCCCTGCAGAATGCTGCGTTCAGATGCAGCTTCTGAACCGGTTAGCCAGGAGACCGCAGCCGAATCCCTGAAAGCATCAGGCAACCGGGCCACGGCACCGGTCTGGGGACCAGCTGAGCCCTGGAAACGACCCCCT
Organism: Liasis olivaceus; assembly: GCA_030867105.1. Classification (NCBI taxonomy): domain Eukaryota; kingdom Metazoa; phylum Chordata; class Lepidosauria; order Squamata; family Pythonidae; genus Liasis; species Liasis olivaceus. The sequence goes on along the minus strand of CM061362.1, from coordinate 22,536,057 downwards.
GCAAGAATCTCCAGCTGCCCCGGGTGCCGCCGCTCACCTGCACGGGGGGCCTGGATAAGGTGGATGTTTTGCTTGACTTCCTTGATATCTTGCGCTTTCTGCAACTCCTTCCCCTTCTTCAGCCTTACAGGAGAGGGGAAAGAAAAACATCTACCCCTTGCCCAAAATGAAACGCGAGCCGGGACCGCCCCAGCAGCTCTTCCTTCGTGAAGCACGCGGCGGGTGACGCGCCGCCGCACCGACGGCCGACTCGGGTAAAGCCCCGGCCCGCGCCGCCGTTTCCTGCGCTTTTCATTTCCTTCCCGCCAGCGAAGACCGGGAAGCGGGTTCCCCCGGAACGAGGCCTGCGCACAGACACCGGGCCCCGGCCGCGGGCTCGCCCGTCCTCCGCGCGCGGGGAAGGCCGCACCTGCTCCAGACGAACGTGGCCTGGCGCCTCCGCTTGATCCGCTCCACTCGCTTCATGGCTTCCGCTGCAAGGAGAAGGGCCCGCGCGTCAAGGCGGCGGCCGCGGCGGGCCCCCGCCGCTCCCCAGGGAAGGGCCCCCCGCCCCGCCCCGCCCCGCCCCGCCCCCGTACCGGTCTGGCTCCACAGCTCCCGCTGGTACTTCAGGGGCTCGTTCCGCCGCTTCTCGAACTCGAAGGACCGGTCCTGCGCGGGGAGACGAGACGAGGCGGGAGGGGAGCGGGGCGGGAGTCGCGGGAGGCAGCTCGCCGCCCCCCCTCACCGCCGCCGCCCCGGCCCCCCCTCACCGCCGCCGCCCCGGCCCCCCGCCGCCCCCTCACCGCCGCCCACTCACCACCGCCAGCTCCTTGCCCGCCGCCCGGCGGAAGGCCTTGGTCCAGCGCACCTTCCGCGGGTTGCGCTTCTTCTGGAAGCCCCGGTGGCACTTGGACCGGCAGAACCGGAACGCCTGCGGAGAGAACAGCCGCGCTCAGGGACGGGGGGGCGGGGGGCGGGGCGGGGCCGCGCGGGACGGCGGCTCACCTTGCAGTCGTTACGGACGAAGAGCAGCCCATGGCCCGGGTACACCGGCCCGGAGCAGAAGTAGCACTTCTCCACGCGCATGGCGGCGGCGGCGGCGAGGGCGGAAGGGCGCGCCGGCGGCCGCGGGATGGAGCGCCGCCGCGCCCCGCAGCGCCCCCTGCCGGCCGGAGGCCGCGGCAGCCCCGGCGCGCGTGCGCCCGACGTCGGACTCGCCCGTACGTCATGCGGAGGCTCCGCCCACGCGGGCCCCGTCCGTCCGCCGAGCGAGGCCGCGGTGGGAGGAGCCAGGTCCGGAGCGCCGTTGCCCCGCCTCGAGATGCGTTTGCGTCCCTGCTGCGTGGGGGGGCGGGTCTCTCTCTCGCGTGGTCCCGCGGCGCTAGTCCTCAAGGCGCAGGCGAAGGCGAAGCCGGCCCCGCCCCCACCCCCGCCCCCGCCCCCGCCCCCATCAAAGAGGACTCGGGGTCTCGCCGCAGAGTAGTTTATTGCGCATCTGCCGGACGCGAGTGGGCGCGGCCGAGGCCCTCAGCAGCCGCATCTGCTCGACGGCCGCGGCCCCGGGGGCGCCTCGGCGGGGCCGGGTCCGTCGGGTCGCGCCGCGCCCTCGGGGATCCAGGCGCGGTCCGCGCAGCGCTCCATGCGCGCCATGAGCAGCCCCAGCAGCGCCTCGACGGCCGGGCCCACGTTGGCGCCGTTGGCGGCGCTGGTCTCGAAGTAGGGGGCCCTGGAAGGGAGCAGCGCGTCAGGGCCGGCCCGCCGCCCGCCCGGCCCCTCGGGCCCCTCGGGCGGGGCGCTCCTCCCGGGGCGCGGGGAGCCACTTGCCCGTATTTCTGCGCGAGCGCCTCGGCGTCGCCCGCCGTCACCGCCCGCTGCTCCTCCAGGTCGCTCTTGTTTCCGCAGAGGACCACGTCGGGGCTCTCGCAGTAGGCGTGGGTCTGCAGCTGGCCTGCGGGGCGGGAGGGAGGGGAGCCTCGCAGCGCTCCGAGCGACGCCCCCCGGCTCTTGCAGCCCGGCCACCCTAACCCTAACCCGGGGCCCTCTGCGCGACCGGGACCGGCAGCTCGGCCAGGAACCGCAGGCTCCCCGGGGCAGAGTCCGGCCGCGCATTCCGCTGACGCGTCTCTCTTCCGCAACTGACTCCCCGGAGGCTCGGCCGGCGCCTGCTGGCGGGCGGGACCCCCCTCAGCCCGGGCCTGCCCCGGCTGCTGAAAGCGGGCGAGACTTACTCATCCAGTTTCGGACATTGAGGAAGCTCTGCTCGCTGGTGAGATCGAAGAGGAGGAGGAAGCCCATGGCATCCCTGAAGAAGGCGGTGGTCAAGCTGCGGAACCTGCCAGACGAAGGGCGGAGCGTCACCCCACCCGCTCCCCTCCTCTCGGGTCGGCAGCGCACGCGCCCCCCACCCGCCCCCCGGCCCGGGGTCGTCCTCAGAGCAAAGAAGTGCCCTAGAATATCGCCACCAGCCTCAAAGGCGCAAGAACGAAGCCCTTAATTACGAAGGGCCGTTTCTAAAGAACCGCGGGGACTCCTTAGAGTTTGCCGGTTCTTTACCCGATGCGGAGGTCAGCGATACTGAGGGAGAGCCGAGATCCAGTTGCACCGATGCGTCGAGACAGCCGGTTTGGTCTGGAGCCAAACGGGCAGCGCGCCGGAGTTGCGTCCGTTTTTTGAACACACTCACCTTTCCTGCCCTGCCGTGTCCCACAGCTGAAGATGTATTCTCTGCCCTCGGCCGCTGACCCCGTCCGGCCTGTCGGATCGGTACACCTGATTCCAAAAGGGTTTGTGAGAAGGAGTGTCTCCGGCCATCAGCTGACAAAACCAGGGTAGCTTTAAGGATCTTTCGCCTCTCCCCCCCCCCCCCCCCAGTGCTTTGAGGAAGCCGGTAGATCCTTTACTTTCTTCATTCGTGCAGCTTCTAGAACAGTAAGCAGACTGGTGTTTACTGCTCTGTGGTTTGTAGAGGTAACTCCATGTGCTAAATCCACAGGATCCCTCCCACATGAGCCTACTGTGATTTTCTCCTGCACTGTGCTGCCATGTATGCCCCCCTCCCCGTAATGCGTTTCCCAGAATCTCAGCCCTTCTGCTTTCCAACCCATTATGTTGCACCGTTAAAAGAAATGGGAGTGCTTTCAGGTTGGTTTCCCCTTTTCCTGTTATGCTGGTATTTGTAGCGCACGTCCATCATTGCACACCTACAACTTGCACAGAGCTTCAGCTGGTGTTTGCCATTTGCCCTCCCCCTGGCAGTAGCACCCGTGTTCCTTGCACCCGGGCATAGGCCCTGCCTCTGATATGCCTGAGCTTGGGCAGCTGTGAATCTGCAAAAATCCCTTCAGAGTGAGCAGTGAGGACACAGCAGCCCCACGCTCACAGGGAGAAAGCAGCAAGCTTCACACTTGCCCGCAGAAGCCATTCTGAGGGGCTGCAGACTTGGCAGCGGCACGAGAGGAGCTTTTGTTGGACACCGAAACACCGGAGGCCTCAGGAGCAAGGCCCTGAGCCTCTGTGGACGGAGGGGGACTGATTGCATGGGGAAGGCGGGACGTTAATTCCCTCCAAAATGCGACCAAGGGTTTGAAAGGGAAGACAGGCTTTTCTCTGGAAAAATGCCAAGGAAGGGCAGAATGTTCACTGGGCGAGAGGTAGGAGGTCTTCTGCACTGCAAAAGCTGGTGGTAGGAGCGGCGCTCCACCAGTGGACTGAAATGGCTGCCTCCTGGAGCTGATTTGGAAATAAGGCTGCTTTGGAGAAGTCTTATCGGAGGAAAGAAAGTTCTGGTCTCACAGCTGACAAAGTCTCTAGTACATCAGCCTGAAGAAGGCTGAGTGTGGGCAGCTGGGGGCAGGTTTTCAGTAGGAAACGTTCAGCATGTGATAACAAAGCAACAAATCAGCAATTTTTCTGTATCCTTCTCTTGCAGCTGGCTCTGGCTCTAAGCCCAAACTGGTGTCAATGTGATGTCCACATAGTTGCAGTCATGGGCTGGAACAGGTGGTGAATGTGAAAGCTGAGCTGGGCAACTGGGAAAGTGGTAGCAGCAGGCCTTCAAGACAAAGGCATTTGCGAAGACAAGAGGACAGGAAGACAGAAACGCGGAGGGAAAAATAACAGGCTTGAAGGAAAAGCGTTTCTACCAACTGACGCAACTCTGGGAAGAAAGGTAGGATACCTGCGGAATCCGTCACCTTCCTCCTTCCCCACCGACAGCCAGTGCGTTTCCTTGAACGGGTCTTGCTGCACCAGCCCATCTGCAGTCTAATTTCTCCCAAACAGGAATGCAGGCAGAAGGGGAAAGATCACACTAGGACTTACCACCCTCTTTTCCCGGAAATCAATGCCAATGGTTGTGATGAATTTGGAATTGAATTTCCCATCTGTGTACTGGTAAAGGAAACTGGTCTTTCCAACCCCAGAATCACCAAGGGCTAGGAACTTGATGAGGTAATCATAGTCCCCGTCAGACATAGCGGGTGATCTTCAGTAACAGCCTGAAGAGGAGGGTGGGAAGAAAGGGAAAAAGTTTGAGTCCAGGGTCAAGTAAATTGGCTTCCAAGGAGCCCACCTGGTGTCTGGTGCCCAGTGGCAGTTCACCCATGACATCTTCACCTGCAGGATCAAAAGGACATTGTGTGCAAGCAGGATACTGTTCTACATCTTGTCCGCAGATAGCGCAGCTGCGTTGGCAGCTAACTTCTGTGCATCGTAGGCACAAAAAGGCCAAAAGCCGCTGGACCTCTGGCCTTTGGGCTATGGATGTTGTGGCACAGTACTGCGTTGAGTTTAAGGCTTGGGACTGGGATTCAGCATGCAGCCTTCCAAATAGAACTGGAAGTCCACGCTTCTGGGGGCCCAGCACACATTCCAGGAAATTCTGCTACAGACGGGCATATCGTGTCCTCCCTGGTAACCTTTGAACAAAAGGCAGGCTTTCCACACGTGTTTAGAAAAGCGCGGCTAATACTAGGAAGATGTTCACCTTTGGAGGTTTTCTGAGTGGAAAAGGGGAGCCATACACCTTCAGCAGGATCTCGTTGCCTCTTTCTCAGAGGTTGTCCGCGGATGCACTTCAGTTATATTCAGGCCGACGCAGGAGTAGGGATGTCTGTAAGCTCTTCCTCCCTTGCGCCTAGCACCTCCGTTTTAAGGGCAGGTGTGCACTGATGCCCGTGCTCTGGCCAAGAGACCGGGAGGGGCACTTCTCCTGGAGCCCCGTGGCTGTCTGCAGCTAGATTTTGCCTATCTCTCTGTTTGCGGGTTTTCATTACCGGGGAAAAACCCTCTTACCCCTTCCACACAGGTCTACAAATAATTCAGAGCACGCGCTGGGTCTGAGATCTACCTCGGGCGTTTGACAACTGGGAAGTGGCTGCAAGGCAGTGAGACGAGAGTTGGTGGGGTCTCCCAAGGAAGACGGCTAGCTTCCCGTCGTCCTGCCCGTCTGAACTTCCAAAAGAAAAAATCAGCGGAGGGAGGGAAGAGAGGCAGCCGGATCTGTCTCTGCCGGAGGATCCTCCCTCCACAAATATTGAACCTGCGGCCTCCTCCCTTGGTCTGTTTGGATTTTGGGTTACAGCTGAATGGCCAGGAGGAGGCTGGCGAAGCCCAGGAGGGTTCAGAAGGAGGGCCAGATGCCAAGGGGATCCTTCCCAGAGCTGCCTGGACACCCAAGATATGGGTGGGGTGGGGGGTCTGTAGCACAGCAGCACCCATGAGGGGAAAGGAGGAGCCTCTCCCTCCAGGAGTCTAGATGGCAGGAGCCCCCCCCCCCCCGCAAGAGAGCACCTCTGACTGGCACTGCAGGAGATTCCTGGGTGCTCTTAGCCACCCTGCACTGCCACACACTCCCCCCGCCTTGACCTGTGGTGGGAAGGGTGCTCCCTGTCAGTGCTCTATTATACCAGTCAGAGGGCAGTGCCGGAAAGCCAACCTTTGGATCCGTGCCCTGCGTGGCCCCCACAGGAGCTATTGCGGACAACCTCCCCGGTCACCATGAGCCCCAGAGTTGTGGGTTTTCTTAGGAACATCAAGCTTTCTCCTTTTGTCCAGGGCGCCCTGGCACAGCTGCTTTGCTGCATGGTGTGCCATGTTTACCTGTGTCCTGTGACAGCATTTGCCTGGGCTGACCTCTGCCTGCTTTGCAGGTGGCCTCCTGCATTCCCTGCCTTGTCTGCTACTTTTGGCTCCATCCTCTTGTCCATGGCCTGGCTGCTTCCAGGGAGGGAGCCAGGCCTTCCCTCCGCATAGAAAGGGGAAAAGTGGCTGTGCAGAAGCCACAAGGGCATCACCCTGCTGCCCCCCGCTTGGCCGCTGTGTCCCCAGTGCACTGCGTTCCCTTGGGGCAGGTGGGATAAAGCCCCCCTGGGAGGGCACCTGTGCCAGCGTTCTCCAGTCCTTCCACCAACCCGGCCTCATGCCCGAGAGCATCCTGGGAGGAGGCCCAGGACGCAGTGTCTGGTCTCAAGAGCCGCTCCTTTGCACATGAACAGCCAGGCTCAAACTCCTGCTGAAGGGGAGCAGTTTTCTCTGTCTAAGCCGGCCCCCCCGCCCCCCACCAGCTCTTGCCTGGCCTTCTGCCCCCTTTGCGCCCTGCATCGAAGCATCCAAGAGCGGCTGGGCACTCACCGTCTTGCTGCTGCGCCAGGGTGGCTGCCAGAGCCAGAGGCTCCTTCTCCCTGTCCCTGGAGCTCCGCCTGCTTCACACCCAGCCAGGAGCAGCAGCTGCAGCTTACGTGTCACCTGCGGGCTGTCAAAGGCTACTGACAGGCGGAAGGTGTGCTTCCTGGGGCCGGCCAAGGGCACGAAGGCTGGGAAGGGGCTGCACCACCATCCCTCCTAATTTGCGGGAGGTTAGGCTAGGCTGCCTTCAACCCCTGGGGGCTTCCTGCTGCGAGGAGCCACGGAACAGACTGCCCGCCCCCTCCTCTCCACAGCCACAGAGATGCAAGTCCAGAGGAGTCTGCTTTCTGCCAGCTGGGCAAAGCAAGCGGCAGCCTTGTGCCCGGGCGTCCCAGTCCCCACAGAGGGAGCCGCCTCCACCGAGGCCCAGCCAGCAGACACGCTCAGTGAAGGCGCGAACTAGCCGAGGAAGGGCTTGGGGTTTGGGACTCTGTGACCAAAGGATCCGGACCTGGGTGTGGTATGGAAAGGGCTGTCCAGGGATGTGGAAGAGGGGCAGACGCAGGAGGGAGCCCCGAGGGATGTCTTCTCCAGCATAAACTCAGAGTGCCTGAGGAGCGTGACCTGTGCAGCCCCAGGATCCTCCTCCGGCCTGGGAGGAGGCGTCTTCTTGTTCAGCAGGCTGCTCCCCACTTACCTTTTGGCAAAATTTCTCCAATACGCCGGAGCGGGGTACAGATGTGGACATTCACGCTTAAGGCTTCAGCAGCTCAAACGTCATCAAGAAGGAATACTAAAATACCAGAACCGTTCTGCATCTCATCCTTTGCCGCGTGCAGCCTATGCAACGGCTGGTCCTGACTTGATCGCTGACCCTTCAGGGGATTTCTTCTCTGGCCATTTGGGCCTGGCTGCGCTGCTTTGACAACGGCCCCCTCGGTGGTTCTTCCAGAGCTTTTCTGTGACGCTGGGAGGGCAGTGTGTTGTGCAGGGACCCTGTGCTGAAAGCTGGGGGGAAATTCCCGCAGGCCACAAAACCCACAGACTGAGCGTGGCCCGCCCAGGATGCCGATCCCACTTCCCCACAGTTGGAAGCAGGATTTCCTGTGTTGGGGAGGAGGAGGAGGAGGGGGGGGGACTGGGCAGAGGAACCGGGGGAGGCCATGAGGCTGAACGCCGCTGCTACCGCAGGGAGGTACCGTGGAAGAGGGGAAGGGAACTCTCTGGCAGTCCTTGGAAGCAGCCTTGTCTCTGGCTGAAGGCTTCTGTAGCCTGGCAACCTCAAGGATAAAACGCGCCTGTTCATTCAACAGTGCAGGATGAATCAGGAGCTGCTGTTGCTTCGTTTGTTGCTGCAAAGATTAGCGAGGAAAAGTATCACGGCATGGCCGGCTTCCGTGGGAAGTGGTGCTGCCCAGGGTTTATTAGTTGCTGCAGCTAAAGCAAACAGCCATTTCTCTTGCTAAATCAGTTTGATTGCACACCTTGGCTGTTTTCTTTCATACGTCGTCAGAGTGGAGTATGCGTGAAGCCCTCCAAAGTGCAAAGAATTCACGTCCTTTTCAAAAGGATCCTGAACCTCGAAGGCTCCTGTCTGGATCCAGACTGAGGATGCCAGAAGGAAGGGTTGCAACCTGCAACTCGCTGCCTTGGAGCAAGACCCACTTGTCTGTTTCAGCTGGTAAAGGATAGGACTGCTCCGTTCGGAAACCAGGAGATCCTGGTCCACGGCTGCTCTTCCCCAGAGCGCAGACACTGACTCTGCAACTGCGGTTCTGCAAGGAGTGTGCACGAGCTGCCTCCGCTGCACACCTAGCTGGTCTGCACAGGTCCGTGCCCCTGCAGACACCAAACCCTTGGGTGTTGCCTTGCAGGGCTGAGGGGACGTGGGGAGGCAGACAGACACCTGCAGCCCCCCGCCCTTCCAAAGGGCATTCGGTTAGACCCCACCCCATGTGGCCATGTAAGATTGATAGGAATTTTCTTGTGTGCATGGCAAGTTTAATAAAGCAGTTCTTCCATATACTACGTTTAATTAAACTTCCTTTATATACTTGATGTTTTTCCATTGGCCTTGGACCACTTCTTTTCCTGCCAAATTCTCCACATCTCCTTGGTATTTGTAGTGTTTAAAGAGGAACTGAATTCAGGAAGAACTCCAATAGGCACCACGGTTTGTGGTTTTCCTGCCACAAACAGGGAAGATTTGTGGTTTTGCTGTACAACTGACAAATCAAGATATAATCAGCATCATATGACTCCTTAATAAAGACTTGTTTCAGCTATTATGGCAGAACAGAGTGCATGAGAAAAAAATCCTTTTAGCGTGTTATTTAAGAGCATCTTGAACCTGGACCAACACGGAGCACTATAGGGAAGGCTGGTCCACAGCACAGTGTGACTGAGTTTGGTGCCATGGAAATGAGAGGCCCTTGGCAGAAGTGGGGAGGGTGCCTAAAGGAGGGGGTCTGCTCCTTTTGATTGAGGACATAAGCAGAAACAACTGACAAAAAGGTTCATGGGGCCTATTAATTGGCAGCGCTTAAGTTCGGCAAAAGGTGCTTTAAAATGTGACCGCATTCTTATGCACGTGGATAATGTTCTAAGGAAATGTTTTATGGAAGGGGATCTGCAAATCCCCCCCAGATGATTTATTTCAGTGGGGTTCAAGTCCTTTGCCATCCTGTTGTTGCACTGTCTGCAGGATGAACTTTGGAAATTGCTACCACGAGATGTGGTGCTGACTTTGCTGGCCTCAAAGACAAGTTGGACCCATTCATGGAAGTCCTGGGAATTAATGGCTCTTAGCCTTGATGGCAGTGGGGCTGCCTCTGAAGGGCATCTGCTGGGAGATCCGTGGGCTTCCTTGGGCAGCTGCTGGAGAAAGACTCTGGACTGGATGAGACAGGCTTCCACCCAGCAGGGCACGGCTTATGCTCTTATGAATCAGCATAGACAGGCATTAGAAATTCAGCAATGGTCTCAGGACAGCTTAGCAGCGACACAGCCTCCACCTGGACACACAGGCAGTTTTCTCTTGGAGAGGCATACATTCCCGAGTCAAGGCACCAAAAGCTGGCTATCAGCTGCATCTTTCCCCAGCTGCAGCCTCTGGATTAAGCCACACCACTTCAAAAGCCACCTGAGCACGGAAGACTGAATGCCTGTTCACCCGCTGCCCCCCTGCTCCTGGGTCCTGGCTGCATTGCTGTTCAAGCTGCCAGCGAGCTTCTGCCTTCCTCTGTAATGCCAGTCTTGCTACATTTACCTCAAAGGGAGTCCTGCTGCATCTGCGTCCCATCTCAGAGTGGGGTCAGAGTTAGGGACTGGCTTTAACGTCCACCTGCAGGACGGAGAGAAGGGGGCATATCCTGCAGCTCATCAACCTGCAGCCGTTGCATTTATTCTGGTACGGCATGAAGCCGATTCGCACTGAGCCGAAGAGCTGCCACAGTGTCTGCTGGCATCCATGGGGGGAGCACCACCTACCTGCTTGGAAAGGCAAGAGGTCCCGGGACGTCCAGCGGTGGGTTTCCAGCACGGAAGGAACTCTTAACTCCACGCAAAAGCTGCTGGAGGCTCCAGGAGCAATTAATTGGCGCCGAAGGGGCCCGGCCGCAGCCCAGCCAAGCAAGCTGCTCGGCCCAACCGACCAGCTGGCCTCTCCCCCCCAGCGACTCTCAGCTGACGGTCACGTGGCTGCTGACCAAGCGACGCCGCGGCGCCCGGGCGCGTGCTTTTCCCTCTCAGAGAAGCGGGGGCCAGGCGCGGCCCTGCACCCCTTGGCAGAGCCCCTTGCGGCGGCATCCTGGGCAGAGGGCGGAGGCCCTCCTTGCCACGCCCAGCTCTTCCTTCCGCCAGCCGGAGCGATGGGCGGCTGCTGGGCCGCAAAGCTCCGGGAGGATCGGGAAGAGGCCCGTTTCTGCCCCTCGCAGGCCGGCAGCGACTCCGGCCTGGGAGGGGCAGGAAGCAGCGACGCCTCGTGGCCCGTTCCGGCCGGAGCGACGGCCTCTCCGCAGAGGCGGGAAGCCCCTTCTACCAAACAGGGCACCGCCCGCCCAGGGGCCGGCAGCTGCTGGCCAGGGGCCCAGTAGGAGTCCTCTTCGGAGGGCGGGGGACGGGCGGGCCGCCCCAGACCCGGGCCACGGGCTCTGCGAAAAGGGAGGAGCTGAAAGCCGGGGCGGCCGAGCCCCGGCCCGGCTCCCCTCCCGCAAAGGCCGGGAACGCCAGCTCCTCCGGGCCCCGCGCGCCGTGAGAGGCAGCTCGACTCGGGCGCCGCTTGCGCGAGAGCGCCGCCTCCGGGGTGCCCGCGTCCCCCGGGGCACCGGCCGGCACCGGGGCCGGAGCGATCGCGCCCGCCCGCCCCGAAGCCCCGAAGCCCCGCGGCAAGGCGGGGCCGCAGCAAGGAGACGGCGACCGGCTCGCAGCACCTCCGCTCCCGGCGGTTTATTTCGTCTCCGCGAGGAAAGCAGCAGCAGCCGCCTGCCGCGGGCCTCGTTCTCGGCGAAGGGGCCGCGCGGTCTCGGACGGCAGGCGCGGGGCGGCGCGGCGCGGGGCAGTCCTCCTCCTCCTCCTCCTCCTCCTCCGCGGCGTCCGGCGGGCTCCGGGGCGCTAGGGGGCCGGCGGGGGGGCCTCCCCGGGCGGCGGCGGGGCGGGGCCGGAGCGGGCCCGCAGGCGGGCGGCCTCTCTCCGGATCGGCTCGGCGCCGTAGACGCCGCCGCCCACCCCCAGCAGGCAGATCACGATCAGGCGCACCACCGGCTCCGACCCGCGCATGGCTGCCACTCTCCCGCCGCCGCCGCTGCGCAGGCGCGGGGCATCGGCGCAGGCGCGTGGCCCCCGCGCCTGCGCCCTCCGCCGCCGCCCGTCGATCGCGGTCGCCATGGAGCCGGGCGGGGGGGCGCCTGCCGGGAGGCCTCGGAAGCGGAAGTCGGCGCGCCGCGGGGGGACGGAGGGGCGGCGGGCGGGGGCGGGGGCCGGCCCCGCGGCCCCCCGGCGGCTCCTCGCGCTGAGCTTGGCGCTGCGGCTGGCCTGCTGCCTCTCGGTGCGGACCAGCTTCGTCCCGGACGAGTACTGGCAGTCGCTGGAGGTGGCGCACCGGGCGGCCTTCGGGTATCCTGGGCGGCGGCGCTGGGCTGGGCTGGGCTGGGCTGGGCTGGGCTGGGGGGCGGCGGCGGGGCGGGCCCCCTGCGGCCGAGCGGAGTCCTTAACGCGGCGCCAGGTACGGGAGCCTGACCTGGGAGTGGGCCGAGGGCCTGCGCAGCCCCCTCTACCCGCTGCTCTTCGCGGGCCTCTACAAGGCGCTGCAGCTGCTGGCGAAGGACGAGGCGCCGCTGCTGGTGAGCAGATCCCCGGGCGCCTTCCCGCGCCGCTCGGAGCCGGCCCTGGGGCTCTGCCTCCCGGGGCTCCCCTCACGGAGCCCGCCCCCGGGGGCCGGGGCGAGCCGGGCGGCCTTGGCTTGCCGGGGGCGCGCGGCCGAGGCAGGCGGCCTGGCGGGGAGGGCAGCCTTTGACGCGCAGGGCCAGCCCGGGAGGATTTATGTATATGGCATTATTGAATGTACGTATGGATGTATGAGCCCAGTATTTGTATTTATTTATGGCTTTGACGCTTTGTGTGAGTCGCCCAGAGTCCCGCGTTGGGGGGAGGGCCCCAAAGGGCGGGGCCGCCGCGGCCTTGGTCTCCACTGGTCGCAGTGTCCCTGCTTCCGGTGCTGCGCGGACAGCCGCGTTTTCAGTGAAAGGCCAGGCTCCTTTTGGAAACGCTCGTCTCGTCTCCTCGTCCCTGACAGATTTGGCTCCCCAGGGTTTTCCAGGCAGTTCTGGCAGCGTTTGCAGATGTGAAGCTGTATTCCCTAGCACAGCGACTGGACAACGCTGAGACGGCCAAATGGGTGGTGAGCTCCCCCTCCCCCCTCAGAGAGCGCTCTGCCAGCCCCCCCCCCCCCCCGTGGTGTGGGATGTCTCCCGACGGTCAGGGGACTTGCTGTGGCTGGGCCACGCTGTCACACGCCCACTGTTCTTCCTCTTTGTCCCCAGTACTTTTGCCAGTTGTGTTCTTGGTTCACGTGGTACTGCTGTACCAGGACCTTAAGCAACACCATGGAAGCGGTTCTGACCACCTTTGCTCTTTTCTACTATCCCATGGAAGGTGCCAATATGGAGAGCAGGTGAGATACCTCATATCATGTGGGAGTGGGCGGGGAGACAGATAGATAAGCTGAACCTTGAAATTAAGTTTTTTATTAACCCTTTAACCTTGCAGAAATAGTCATTGTTGTCATGCTCCTCCTCAGACAAAGGTTTCTTGCGCTTGGTTGGTTTCCCAACATACTGTTGTTTTCTTCAGAGAAGTTCTGCCTTTCTCTGAGCTTTTTTCAGCCTCAAGCACAAGGACCTTTGGCCTTTCTCTGTCCTCCTCCTCCCTTTCTCTAAGGGCAGCTTTCGCAAAACGCATTGAGGCTGCAGTTCCGTGTGCCCTTACATTTGAGTAAACCCTAGGCTGAATTGTGGCATGGGAGCCCATCTCAGCGGCTTTGCTGAAGCCGTCCTGAACTTTCCCCGTCTGCCATCTTTCCAGCCGCCACTACCTGGCCCTGGTTGCGCTGGCGTGCGTTATCCGCCCAACGGCTGCCGTTCTGTGGGCTCCACTGCTGCTCTGGCACTTCGGGAAGGAGTCCAACAAGCGGCGCCTCCTCTGGGGCGCTTGCCTTCCAGTGGGGTAAGTGGGTCTTTACTGAATCTTGTCAAAATTGCTGCAGTGCACATCTCACCTTCCAAATGATGCTCAAGGCAGCCAGCCGCAACACAGAAATGAAATAGGGCGGTCACAAAGAGGAACCACCACTTAACTCCAGGGGCTGCTGTGCTGGAGGTGGGGTGGGTGAGGAAGAGCAGAGCAAACTGGAGTTGGCTGTGGAAGGATGCGGGGAACAACGTGTGAGCCATCCAGGGCCTTGTGAGGGGGAAGACCCTGGGCAGGAAGGAACCCATCTTTCTGCCATGCAACTGTTACTTTTTTTTCTTTAACAGACTAATCGCTTTGGGAGGTTCGTTAGTAGTTGACAGGGTCTTTTTTGGCAAGGTAAGCTGGCGTCCTCAGATGCACCCAAGGATTGCCAAGCCTTGGACTGAAATGCCTGGGAAGAGCTGCTGGCCCATCACTGCCTCCCTCCGACATCTGCTCTCTCTACAGCCTACAGGAAGACTGAGATGGGCACTGGGCCGCCAGCCCTTCCTTGCCTTTCCTTCCTGTGGCTGTCCTATCTTCTCTCCCCTTTTATCTGTTTCCTTTACCACCATTTTCAAACAGGAGCAAGGCTCTGGGCTTACGGGAGAAACTGGTTAAAGACTTCGAGTACAGGACCTTGTTTTGAGGATCAGACTAATGCAGGATAGGTATCACGGGCTCTCCACTCCACATCATTCCTGGTCCCTTTTTCCAACCCTGTAATTGTGTGTGCATGTGTGTAGGATAATGATGTAGTTGTATCAGGGCATCGCCAGTCCTTGCTGAGCAAAGCAAATTCTCTCCCAGCCCTGACTTGAAGCTATGCAGCATTCCCTTAAGTCAACTTGAGCTTGATTGCTGGTACCTCCTTGAATTTTTCAACTTTCTCATCCAGCTTAGAGCCCTACCAAGCTGGTCATCTCCCATCCAGGCTCTAGTCAGACCTGATCCTTGTCTGTAGAAGGGAGAATTGGGTGATGCGAGTCCTGTTTGGGAGGCAGATCTGAATGCCTCCCTAGAGGAGGAGCGCAGGGGAAGCAGCAGCTCCCAGTGTGCAGTCATTCCGATCATGGGGCAGCCTGACTGTTGCATTTCTCATTCCTGCAGTGGGTTGTGGTTCCACTCAACTTTCTGAAGTTTAATGTTCTGCATGATCTGGCCACCTTCTACGGATCCCACTCCTGGCACTGGTATTTCACCCAGGGCTTGCCAGTGGTCCTAGGCCCTCACCTGCCTTTCTTCCTCCACGGCTGCTTCAACGCCCCGAGGAAGCATCGCGTGTTCTTGGTGGTTGTGCTTTGGACTGTGGCAGCCTACAGGTACACCCGTGTTCCTGTTTTGGGATTAAGACCCGTTCATGTACGTGTTCTCGCTGCTGCTGCGGATGTAAGGCTAGCGCTGCTTGCCCTGCTCTGCCCTGCCCTACCGGAGGTGGCTTAATCAGCTTTTGCCCTTCAGTCAAGCAAAGGGGAGCCTCCTGGCACACAGGCTGGTTTTTTTTGCAGCGGGACGGAGCCTTGCAGGTTTTCTGAGGAGGGCAGCTTTGGGCTTAATTACGTAGGTAATGGTCTGGGGGGCATGCCCATGATGGCCTTGCCCTGTCTTTTTCTTCCAGCATACTTCGTCACAAAGAATTCCGATTTATCTATCCCATCCTGCCCATCTGTATGCTCTTCTGTGGTAAGCATTTTGGCTTGAGATGTCTTGTGATCCTTTTGGGGGCCCTGCTTTTCCTTTCCAGACACCTCCTTTGTCACAACATGAAGTGCTTCAAAGAGGAAATAGAAGTGAGCTCTTTGGAAGTTGTGAAACGCTCTTGCCATTGAAAATAAAATCCTGAATGTCAGCTAAGGACTTAAAATCACAGTGATGTTTTCATTACCCCTTTTTTTGTAAAAAGGCCAGCATTTGCTTCTAGGAGTAAAATTGGAGAAAAAGTGTGCAGCTGTTGTGTGATAGCAGTCCTGGTAGGCTGTTCTGTAAAAACGGCAAGGGCCCCATCCTGTGGATCTTTGCTAACTCTGACCATCGGTGCGGCAGCCATGGCAGCTTTCCCCCTACTTGAGACTTTAGTTTCTTGGCATAGGGAGACCCTTCCTTGTTCTCTTGGTATTTTGGTACTTTGGTTGTCATATTCCGGTAATTCACAGCCTGAACTGACAATACCTGCAGGTGTTTGCATTGTGTTTGGCCCTTATTCTTTCAGGCGATTATTTATTTGCCAGCTGAGAAATGGAAACTGAAACAGTGTTCCTTCCCAATTCGGATTCACTTGAGCAGCGGTTTGGATGGTGTCTACAATCTGGTCTACGACTAGCTCACTCGCGCAGCTGTCCCTGCTCTCCCTAGGGCATTCGCTGGCTCGGCTGAAGAGGTGGAGAAGGGCTGCCGTTTCCTTCTTGCTGAGCTCCAACCTGCTCCTTGCCCTCTACACTGGTTTGGTGCATCAGCGTGGCACTCTTGACGTGATGGTGTACCTCCGGGAGCTCTGCAGCCCTTCGGCCCAAGGGCAGGCCTCCGTTCTCCTGCTAATGCCCTGTCATTCAACTCCTTTTTACAGGTAAGGGCAAAGGCTCTTGCCTACCGTGCAGCGTGTCCTCCTCCTGCACTGAAACACACTTCCCAAAGGCTGAGTCTTCCTGCCTCCCCGTCATGAAACGTGGGTTCCAGGAGGCAGCCTGCCTTGCATTTTTATTTCAAGGCGGGAGCCTCTCTGGGCCCCTGCCTTGCAGACACAATCCCTTTGGCATACAAGATAAGTTTCCCATCTCTGCCCCCACCTTTATGGTGCTTTTTCAGCAGAAAAGAAAAAAACTGGGCAGGCATAGTGGAGGAATGTCAGCCCAGCCAGCTTCCCTTCTTAACCGTTGTTTTTTTTGCTCCTAGCCATATTCACTGTCCACTGCAACTGAGATTTCTTCAGTGCCCTCCAGATTTGACGGGAAGAACCAACTATCTTGATGAAGCTGGCTTATTTTACTCTCGCCCTCTCCAGTGGCTCAGTGAAGAGTTTCCTAATGCTACACAACTACCCTCCCACTTGGTCTTCTTCAACGTGCTTGAGCAGGTATGGAAGCCCCCGAGTCTCCTGATCAGCAGAACCCACGTTTTGAAGTCTTGGGGTCCTTTTTCAGCATGGCTTATTGCAGCTTTGGCAGGGAGCCTTATTTCCAAAGATGGCAAGTGTGCCCCGACAGTTCTAGGGATGCAGGGTCTGCCCAAGGAGACCAATTCTGGTGGAGGAGCCCACCACAAAGTGCCTCCCTTCACAGCTGTGTCTGCTGAACGTCCTGATAGTAGCCTACAATAAACGTCAGTCTCCTTTAGAATAATCCATACTTTCGGGTATCCCTGCCCCTCAACCGAGTTGGCTTGAATCTTGCCAGCTCACTTTAGCGCTCAGTCTTTTGTCATACAGCTGTAGGAGTGATGAGTTGCTCGCAGAAAAGAGACGGTGCTGTTGAGGCATTTCTGCAATAAGGCAAAACTATCTTCATTTGGTGGAGTTTTTAATTATTTCTCCTACCTTTTATATTGTGAAGAGCAAAATAGTAGGCAGAAGCTTCTTCCACCTAATTATAAATGCAACTAAACTCATTAAGAACCGACTCTCTTACTTAGTGGCTCATCAACAACGTCCAGGATACTTTGCAGCATATGATTTTGTTCTGATCCATAAGGAAGAATACCACTCTTGTTTCAAAACCATTCTTCACCCTTTGAATAACTGCTTAAGACTTGGGGAGAGGAGGCAATCTGCTAGTCTTGTTGCAGCTTTCCAAATTGCGTATCGAATGAACATTTTTCAAGGTAGATGCAGTGTAAGTAATCCTTAACTGTATTTTTAATTACAGGAAATATCACCATTTCTGATTTCAAACAATTATGTAAAAGCTGCCATGTTCTTTCACACCCATCTGCCTCAAGGACGAGTTGGAAGCCACATTTATGTATTCAAAAAATTATTTTGAAGATTGGCCAAACTGAGTTAAGAGATGAACAGGTGGGGCTGATGCAGGAGAAACAGCAAAGCAGCAGCCCCTGCCCTTGAGTATACCCAGAAGTAGGTCTGAGACACAGCTTCTGGGCTCACTCAGCGGGGGGAGGAGGCTCCAGCACCTTTGCGGTGGCAAAGGCGGCCTTCTGTGACTTGTCTGCTAAGACGTCAGATCTGCTCAGAAAACGTGCAGCTATGCAAACCTCTATGAATAGACATTTTGGAACCACCTCTTTATTTTTTTTCAATGTACAGATGTGCAAGAAAATTTAAAAGCAAGATGATCAGAAGGCAGCCACACAATCCTATCGCGATCAGAATAATTAAACAGCTATAAAAGATGTGCTTCTGGAGAGCATGAGATGAAATCAGTCCCACGTAATATCAGAACCAAGTACCAACAAGTGCAAAAAAGCTTATTTTACAAGTTGCCTAAAACTACTGCTTACCCTGCTTATTTATTGTAATAGTAGAAAGCAGCCAATTAATGCTTCCCAAAAAGACTGCAAGGCAGGAAGAAAGATGGAGACAAAGCTGACGGATCTTTGGGGCAGCCAGCCTTTAGTTGCCCTGACGGAAGCTCTCCCGGTGGCTGACCAAGAGTGCTTGCTGCCAGCCTGCAGGGCTCCACGCGACCCTTCAGTACTTGGGGTCAAAAGGGAGTCGGCCCACTTCTATCTCCAGGTTTGCTGTGTGCCTTCCATTGCCGCGCCCTTGTTTTTGCCATCGGCCTTCCCTCTTGTAACGCTGTTGGTGCTTGGGGACGTGTCTTTCCTGCTGAGGGCTGTAGGGGGGTACGAAAGAGGACGCCTTCCTGGGATAGCTGGAAAGAAAGGACAGAAAGCAGGCTGTGCCCTTCAAATGCCTTCCTGCCTGGAAGCCTCAAAGCTGGGTACTCAACTCCTTGTCAGATGAGCCTGCCTCCGCTCATTGGAAAGAACAATCTGGGAAGCCGGCAAGCCGCTTTTGACAAAGACTCCGGATTCCCTTGATCATTTAATATGCTCTTGATGCTAGTGTCTAATGGAGCGAAGAAATTGGGCATCAGACCAATTTTCCCTGGAACTTGTGCCCTCTTTTTCACCTCTCCGCTAGAGAGGGGCCTTCCTTACGGAGGCATTGCTATGACCAAGCCCCGCCCCGCCCCACCCGTGTGCTGAGCAGAAAGGTGTGCGATCCTCTCCCTGGCACCATATAAATAAGAAGAATTGGCCACGTTTTGCACTCACCTGGGTGCGTGCTGAGGTAACTGATCATAATGAAAGTAGTACTGGTATATATATTTGTCCAAGTCTTCAAACGCTCTGTCACTGTGTCTCTGGTATTCGTTTATGTCTTCGAGATAGTCCTTGACGTCACTGACAAAGTCTGAGAATAGCATCTGGTCGTGGATGAAGACACCGTTGCGGAAAAACTTGTTGACAAAAATCTCCAGTTCTCTCCAGTGATGAAAGTTCTTTACTTCTTGCTGCAAATATTTGTGCATTAATTGATTAAATTCATCAGCCCGAATAGGATCCAGTACTTTGTTAAAGAGGCTAACAAATTCTTGGTGGGCACAGTCAAAAATGCCAGAACATCCTTTTAGAAGGGCGTGGTGTTTCTGGCTCCCTGCAGGGCCTTTGGGACACTCCCTGGAAGCAGCATCTGCAGATAAGGGCGAAAGGGGACGGGCGTCCTCAGACTCTCTCCGGCGGCTGAAATGCCCCTGGCTCCCCGGGGCCCTGTGGTGTGCTGGCTTCACTGGCCCTTCGTGGGAACCGTCTGCCTGATGCATCGTCCTCCCTTTTCTGTTAGTCTCGTGTCTTCTGTCGCCATACCTCTTCTTCTCTCTTCCATCAAAGATATTTTTTGTTGTGTCCTTAAAATGTCTAAAGGTTGACTTGACAGAATCAGAGAACTTTCTCAGGTTCTCTTTCACGGCTTCTTTGGCCTGCTTGATTTTCTCTTTATGGTGGCGTACAAATTCCTTGGTAGAATTCTTCATAGCATCAAACGTTTCTTTTACGGAACCAAAGAAGGTCGCTCTTGGCTTGGCTTTACTTGGGCCGCCTCCTTTCCCAGCTGGCTTCTGGGCCTTTTCTGTTCTCTCTCGCTTCTCTGCACGATCTTTAACTTCAACATACAGTTTCTCCCACAAATCTGACCGCTGCTGTTCAAAGCTGAGCTTCTTCTCCAGCTCAGTCAACATACCTCGCAGGGTTTCCACCTCTTGGCTCTTGCGCGAGCTGGCCTCTGCCTCCAGTGGCACTTGCTGAGAACTCAGTTCTTCCAGTGTTACCCGAAGGGCTACCGTCGCTTGACGCTCTTTGTCGAGCTCCCTCCTCAGCATCTGGGCTTCGGCCAACAACGTCTCCTTTTGTTTCATAAAACTCTGCAGTCTATGTTTTTCCTCCTCCAAATGTGCTCTGAGTTTTTGATTTTCGGTCACAATCAGTGACTCTGGGATGGGGCCTTTGCTTTCCAAGTGTCTTATTTGTTCCCTCAGCTTCCTCAGCTCTTCCTGTAACAATGCCAATGCTTTTTCCTCCCTCTGTAAAGACTCCCTCAAGTGCTGATTTTCTGAAGTAAGGTGATGTCTCTGAGATTCAAAGGACTTCTTTTCCATCTCCGTGGCAAGCAAGCAAGTTGCAAGGCCCTCCTTCAGAGACCGGGTGGAGAAAGAAAGCACACAAGTTGGACAGAAGTTATGATGGTGGAAAAACAAGGGAAAAAACTGTGGCCCTAACCAACGGGACAATTTAGCAGCAGCAGCAGCAGCAGCATTAAGAGAGCAGGAAGGCTCCCTCCCTCCCTCCCTCTGCAGAGTAAAAGGAAATGAGGTGCAACTCCCCAACTTTGTGTTTCGATATGAGGCTTGGCCTCATGTTTTCCTCAGACTTGGTGACTTGTCGTTTTGGAGATCAGTGAAGGACCACAAACATGATGCAATGCCTTAGCTTGTCTCTGGCTACCTGAGGTGACAAAGCCGCAAAACCTTGTAATGTGACGGGGCAAACACTCGAAAGATATTTTCAATCTGCAGAGAATGGAAACATTATCCTTACCCCACACTGTGTTTTACTTCCTTCTTGTTGTTGGCATTGCAAAAGATCCCCCTTCATATCATTCAGTTCATCTTCGTGAGTCTTCTCCACCAGTTCCTGCCGTTTTTGGATCTGAACTGTACCTTGAAACAGAAAATTTTCTTTTTTATCTGACAAGAAAAACGGGAAGTTAAGCAGCTTATTAGAGACACGTCACATTTTCTTCAGTTTTATAAACCGAACTATGACCTGGTACAGGTAGTCCTTGATTTATGACCATTCATTCAGTGACTGAAGTTATGAACATGCTGGAAAAACTGACTTATGATTGGTGCTCAAAGTTACAGCTGTTGCAGTGCCCCTGTGGTCATGTGATCAAAATTTGGGCGCTTGGCAGCCTGCCTGCACTTACGACCACAGGGGCGCTTCAACTCCCCCCGCCTGCCTGACTCCCCCCAGTCTATGCCCTCTTGGCCCCCTGCACTCTGCTGCCCCAGCTGATCTTCACTGTCATCTTGCTCCGGAAAGCTCCTTTGCAAAAAGCCCCTGGGTGGGGCTGGGCTTTTGTTTTGCGTTGCGGAAAGAAAAAAGCCAAAAGCTCAGCCCAGCCAGCCACACGGCACAAAGGGGCATTTTGGTGCGCTGTTGCTCAGGGGTTACTTTTGACTTTTATTTTTGTAGTGCAAAGCAAAAGCCCAGCCTAGCCTTGCCCCGCCCTGGAGCTTTTTGTAAAGGGGCGTTTTGGAGCAAGAAGACAGTGAAGGTCAGTTGGGGTGGCAGAGCACAGGTTGGCAGGGGTCTCAGAGTGCAAGGTGGCAAGGGTGGCTGCGACTTCCCAGGCTGCGACGAGCAGCCCCAGAGCTACACAGTTTTGGGGCTGCTCACTGCTCCACGAGGCAGGGCGCAGGACAGCCAGAAGGGCAGAGATGGGGAGATAGAAGGGTGAGGGAGTTGGAGGCAGTCCCTCCCTTACTGGGGTTCAGGGCTGGGAAGGACCAAGCCTGGAATGGCTTGGATTGGGGTGGGTACTCACTTAATGACCTACAATTTTCAGTTAATTATGGCAAAGGGACTGCCGGGATTGTGGATGCTAAGTGATGCCGTCATGTGACATCTCACTTTATGGCCGCGTTGCTTAGCGATGGAAATTCTGGTCCCAATCGTCGTCATAAGTTGAGGAGTACCTCCAGAGCAGATTGAAATATTCAGCTTTAATAAAAATGAAGATTTCAAACAATGGCAGATGTTTCGATCCGTTGTTAAAGCAGCAGATTGTATAGTATGAGAGCACACAGATAAAGCAGGAGGCATGCAATCTTGCAACCAGCATCACATGCTTAATGCCTATTTTGAGAAGAGAGCAAACTGGGGGCAAGCCTATACCAGCCCTCTTTAGAACAGTGGTTATACCAAGCTGCATTAACCTGGATGGGTGATACCTGGAAACCGATGTGCTTTTTTATGGGAAATGTTGTCAGTGACTGAAGCATCTCTGGCTCACAGCCATGTGCAGCAGGCACTCTTAGTTGAGGAAGCTCATGCAGCAATGCCCCAACAAACGGAAAAGACCTACTTGTGTCAAAGGAGCTGCAGCCACTACCAAAAACACATGGGAGAGACAGCACTGAGGGAAGGGAAACTTGATTTCTCCCAGTGAACTGACCTTAGGCCAGATAGACATCCCAGGAGCAAGTGTGGTTAAAGACTACCTCACCCACAGTTAAAAAAAACACAACCCAAGCATATCTGGCAAAGGAGGCTAAGCTCAGTTTCACAGCAACACATTTCAATCACGTCTCTTACCTTCAAATTTGCCTAAGGACAAAAGTAGCAGATGGATGTCAGCGTTACCCAGATGATACTGTAATGCTGTTTTCTGCCTCCAAACCAGAATCTGGGCCCACCAGAAACCAATACTACTCTATCTATTGATCTAAAAATTTCTATGCTGCTTCATTCCAAGCTGGTTGAGCCGGTCCGTTAGGAAACCAGAATTTTACCCGTAATTTGGGTCCCCATCTGAAGGAAGATTTTGGAAGATATGTTTGTTTCTCAATTGTTTTGTTTTTAGTAATTATGTGAATAAAGAGAAGATGACACGGAACACCCAAAGGTGGTCCATGGCTGATTGGGGAAAAGTTTTCCCTGAAACACACAAAATGATGTGTATCAGGAGTACAAGGATGAGGTTGCTGGATTCATAAGCTCTGCTCACCTGCCTCTGGAGAATGGCCTTTCCCACAAGCTCTTGGCTGGGACTGGAAGCAATCCCACTCTTTGGGACTGGAGCCCCTGGAAAATTTTCCAGAGTACCTTGGAGAGGCAGGTATGGAGCCCACATGGATCACTTATTCCCTCTACTCCAACTAGCTGTAAAGAGAAGTAGCATTCTGCATCTAATCCTTAAATATTTCTGGAGATGGGGCAGGCAGTTAGAAATGTTGGATTTAGCTCAATACTGCTGCCAAGTCGATGGCATTGGTGCTATCTCCTGAGCCGTCACTGCAGAAATTGCCTACCTTTAGCCCATGTATTCCTCCCAGAAGGTCAGGGGATTATTCCGCAAGAGACAGCTGCTGGCTGACTGGCAACCAATGGGGAATTGGTGAGGACTGGAACCTGGATCTCTCCAAGCCAAATCCATGTGCTAAGCGCTATGTCGAACTACCCTCTTTATTCCTTTGCTCGCTTGGAAGAAAAAGCCTCTTTCCCAGCAGTTCAGGTCTTGCATTTTATTTGTTTTATAACCCGCCTTTCCTGAAGGATCTCAGGGCAGTGTACACATTACACTTTCCTCCTATTTTTCCCCACAGAATCAGCCCTGTGAGGCTCACTTGGCCGAGAGAATGACTCGCCCAAAATCCCCCAGGAAGCTTCTGTGGCACAGAGGGAACTTGAACGTGGGTCTCCCCACTACTAGTCCAGCAGTTAACTCCAAGGCTCTGCCAGCTCTCCTGCTGGCTGCAAAGTGGCACATGCTCGAGCAAGGCTGCTCTTCTACTACAGTCTTAACCTTGTGCATAAGTGGCTTTCAAGGGCCATCAATCCCAACATTAAGGCAAGGTGTACAGAAAATGCAACAGCCTTAGATTTTGCAGGCGCTGCTGGGCTGTGGGAGGTCCCTGGCAGAGGGGTCCTCAGCATTTCCAAAGCTTCAGGCACCTATTTTGCCCCTTAAAATACCAGGAAGGGAACATTTTGTTCGGCCGCGTGTTCTCCATCCCCACCCTTACGCGTGCCCTGCTGCACTCACCATAGAAATGCCCGAAGCCCATGCTGACTGCAATCACCAAGGCGAGGATAATGCACCTATTCAGGCCGCTGCTCAGCAGGTGCTTGGCCTGCTTGATCTCTAGGTCGTGAGGTGGCAGGCCTTCCTCTGACTCTGAGCTTGAGAGCGGCCTCTTCTTTGCACGCCGGCGCCTCAGGGCGGGGCTGGAGCAGCGGCTGGTTTCATCACTGCTGGACACCTCACCACTTGGCTGCAGCGGAAAAACTGGACAACGAATGCAGGCAATAAACAAAGGCCCTGCGGGTGCCCTCCTGGCACAAACCCCGGCACATCTTCCCCCAAGACTTGAGGATTCCCAGCCGGGCGGGCCACGGTCCTTGCCACGGGTCAGAGGGAGCGACCCTGCTGCCCACTGCCTCCCCTTGTGCTCCAGAGGACACCGCATGCATCTCTACATCTGTTGGGCTGTGGTGGCCAGGCTGTCAAGCAGAAACCGGAACTCTCAGTGCCCCGCTTTGCTTTTAGTGCCACTTCCAGGCTTTCTGGAGCTAAATTCTCAGCAGGTCCTATACCGTTCAATCGCTTCACATTGGTGCCCTTTTATAAATGAAAAACTGGCCTCCGGCAGAAATGCATGTCATTGTTCAAAGGGACAAGCATTCGATATCTTTTAATGCAGCTCATATCCAACGTTATTTAGTGTCACATATTTCAACCGGCAGCTAAAACACACCCAGCACCATATGGAGAGCCGCTGCTGCTGTGCCAGATGCACGGTAAATGCAGTTCAGAAGAGAACTCAACCAGTCTTGGGGCCCCATGAACCCCAGAGACCGCTGTCCAGCTGAGGGGCACGGCAAGGCCAAACTTTCTGAGGGGCTAAAGCAGCAGGACCAAAAATCACTGCCACTGCTCACACTAAGGGTTAAGCAGGCCAGAGAGCTGCAGAAGCCGCTTTCTCCCTCTTGCTTGAATGGTCAGGTGAGGGGGATGCTCCCCTGAGCCTGCCTCCTCGTTCCATTCTCTCTGCCTCGTAGGTGCAAGGCCAATCCGGTGCTCCCATTTGGTTAGGGGCTGGAAAGTGCTTCTCTGGGAGGTGTGTCTCCCTCTCCAGTCACAGAAAGCTTGCACCATCCCTAAGGGACAGGAGGCCAGCACGAGAAGCCCCGTTATCTAGGTAAGTGTTCATATTATGCAAGGGATTACATTAAGCACACCCACACTTGGAAAACCGCATGCGTATACACACGCGTGGACGCACATACACGCACACCATAAACAGCGAGTCAGAAACCAAAGGCAAGAAGCTGGCTAAAGTCTTTGAGATGGTAAAAGTGTGGCTGTTGGTCTTGCAACAGAACGGGGGATGCGTTTTCTTATAATGACCGACTAACGCAGGTACATTTTGGTTTCTGAATTAAAGTTTATGTGTTAGTCTTTTAATTTGCCCCAAGACCACGGACTGCTCTTATGGTTGCTTAGGAAAAGGCTGCTGAAACAGCCCTGGCTTCACCCAAGAAACCAACTCTTAGCACCTTCTGGGAGGCCTTGTCTTCCATTTCCCCCCTCCACAAACAAATCCCCCAAGTATTCTTTCTTGTGGGGGGGGGGGGGAAACGCATCCTCTCTTCTTCAAAAGGCCTAGAAAGCATGAAAGCAAGCCCCAACCCCGGCCGTCATGCCAGCCAAGGAGGGGGAGGCTGGCCACTGGCTGGTTCGGCTGCTTACCCCATCCACTCACACACTGCGGGACCGTCCAAAGCTGCTCCAACCAACCGGCTTTTGTATACAAAACAGAAGGAAGAGATTTTAACCTCTGATCGAGAGGACACAGCAAAGGGCCAACCCGTTCTATGGATGAGGGGACTGAATGGTTCTTGGCCGGGGACTTACTCAGGCTTTCACGATGAGCCCCAGAGCAGCAGCTGGGAGCTCAAGCTCAGCCAAGCTGTGGTCTGCAGAGAGGACCCTGCCTCCCCGTTCAGACTCCAGACACTGCCAAAGGGCCACTGCTCTACCTGCTACAGTTTAGGCTTGGCTAAGAAAGAACCTGCTGGCAGAGCCCGCTGGCTGCTGCTGCTGGCCTGCAGGACCCTCAGAGGTGCTAGCTAGACTACAACTGCCATCACCCTGTTTTTATCAACCTATCTGACAGTCACCTAGTCTGTATCTGCTCCCAGAACAGGCTAAAGAGGAGGAAAAGTTGTTCTAATGCCAGAGATGATTTGACTTAAAACATGCAATTCCCAGATAGGCTGTGATTAGAAAAGGTCAGCTATTTGAGAGGTTATAGACCAGAGAGCAGATCTGAATTCAGAATCAAGAAATTATCTGAGGTTAAATATTACCTTTGAGCTACAGCTCTAAATAAGAGCTTAGAAATACTCATTTATGTTCCTACTTGCTTCCCAACAGAGGTAAAACACCCAACAACCTTTATTTTAAATGATGTGGGTGATTATTTGCTAGACGGGTCCCACATCTCCATAATGAAGACTCACCTCTGGTTGCCCTGGGCACAGAATACCATTTTTTTTCAGAGGCGGCCAAGGAGCACGGGACCGACCCTTCGATGCAAGGCCTCTCTACTGCCCACGACCAGATTAACACAGCTAAGAAACTCTGAGGGACTCTGTTAATCAGAGAGCAGAGTTTCTGTCTAATTTGTGGCATCTTTCAGGGTGTTCAACAGACTTAAACAGCGAGCCGCATGAACCCCACACTCAATAATATGATGAAACAGAAGTTTCTCCAGGGAGAGGGAGAGGGAGGGGGAGAGAGAGAGAGAGAGATTGATTTTAAAAAAGGGCCCTAACAACACGTAACTTCAGGGAGCCAAACACATGAGCTATTTCTAATGCTCAATAGAGTTAGGGCGAAAACCAGGTTCCTATTTTTAATCAAATAACTCAAGGAAATACACCAGGTTGGGGCAAATGTTTGAGGACTGTCGCTTTCATCACGTTCAGTGTTTCCACAGAATACTGCCTGCTTTCAAGAAACTGAAGAACTCTGTATACCTGTTTCTGGCTGGCAAAAAGTGTATTGGCTGCTGGAAGAGGAACCCATGTTAAAATTCTCCAAGGCTTGGCCTTCCTCATCTCCCGAGGCGGCTTCTTCCTGGCTTCCAACTTCTTCCACCTTCGGCACCTCCAGAGTCACAATGTCTGAATCATCACTTACTGCCCCCACACAGGAAGTCTCATCCAGCAATTTTTCTTTCTCATCCTTGGATATAATGTTAAATGAGTGGCATTTTATTACCAATTTGGAAAATTAAATTTATATTTTTTTTGCAAGTGCCTTGTTTTTTCTTTTACAGAAAGTCTTGGAAAAATACTTGAAAGTTACAAATATTTCTTATAAATTTCAAATGAAAAATTGCATTTAAAAACTAGATTGGCAAATGTAATTCAGGGGTTAAATGGATGTTTCTCCCCCTCCCCAGCCCTTTTTCCCTTTTAATATTACAAGAGTCTTCCCAGAATTGAGAAATTGAATATTTTTTTCTAAAAATTTGTTCACAGAGGTGTTGCATGATAATTTGAATGGAAATGTCCACCACATATTAAGCCACTCTGAAACTGAGAGTATATAGATGGATGGCCTGGCTTCTACAGCTTGTTCACTGACCTACAGAGCAGTCCTATCAGTTGGGAGAGAAAGCCGGGGGCGGGGGGCGGCTTCCAAGACCCAGCAAGCTGAACAGAAGAGCACCCACACCAGGGCTGGGTAAGGTGGGTAAGATTTGTTCTGAAGATACCAAGGGCACAGAAGGGCCTTCCCAGCACACCAGGCCTTTCCCACTTTCAGAGTAGGAAACACAGTGGCAGTTCCATGGGTGACAACTTCCCAACTACCCTTGAGAGGGGAGAACCTGATCTCCTATGGCCCCTAGAATTGCAACTTTCTCCTAGCTGAAACCTCCAGAAATTTTGAACAGCATCTTGCAGAGAAATCCCAGCAGAGAATAGAGTAGAGCATCTACACCCGGTACCCTTTCATTTGGGGGATGTTCCCAGGGAATCCTCCAGCGAGGTCAGAGCCTGTTGACACAGAACAGGGCAACACAGCAGGGAGGGAAGGAACAGCTGGGTCTCCTCTCTCTGCACAAGCTCTTCCAAAGAGGCCACCAGCTGGGTTTCACCTTTCTGTCAATAGCTACGAATATGAGAGGCATTTGTCCCCAGCACATGATCTTCCAAGCCCTTTGCTGAATCATGACTTACCCCATGAACCAGCTCGCTGGGCTCCACAGGGGGCTGGTTTGTAGCTCTTGTCAGTGATACATCACCCTGGCCAAAGTCAGCTGTAGAAGCAAAGGATAAAGACATACAAGGTCAACATTATGCACAGAGCTATCCAATGACCCTTTTTTTCCCATGCATGCATATGCACTTGCATGCTCATACTGCTTAGGCCAATCTAAGTGGGCTTATCACGGCTTTCCCCTGCAGAGTTTGTACTGGGCTGCATCAGTTATGTGGCATATATGTCCATTTTACCCATTAGTTTGGTTATTTGAGGGACCGCCTCTCCCTGATTTCATCTGCCTGTTCCACTAGATCTAGCAGAGTGGGTATGTTATGAGTTCCGGCATCTAGAGAGCTATGTTTGGCAGGCCCTGGGCAGCGGACCTTTTCTGTTGTGGCGCCCACATTGTGGAATCTTCTC
Organism: Liasis olivaceus; assembly: GCA_030867105.1. Classification (NCBI taxonomy): domain Eukaryota; kingdom Metazoa; phylum Chordata; class Lepidosauria; order Squamata; family Pythonidae; genus Liasis; species Liasis olivaceus. The sequence continues at coordinate 22,507,793 of CM061362.1, read as the reverse complement.
CCCCCAGTGATGAGATCAGAGTTTAAGGTTCTCTCAAGACCTGGTTGTGTCAGCAGGTCTGGGGACCCCAGGGGACAGGTGAACTAGTGAAAAGACTGTATTATTAACATCCCTTCACCTATTATTTTCCTTCTCTGTTTTAGTTCTATTTTTATTGTTTTCAATGTTTTTAATAATTACTATACAAAGATTTTGAGTAACAATTGCTTATATATTGTTTTGTTGGACCATTGTATGCCACCCAGAGTCACTTTTTGTGAGATGGGCGGCCGTATAAATTTGATCAATCAATCATACATGAATCTGGCCACGGGAAGAGCAGTCACTGTTAAAGAGCAACAGCTTGGTAACGATACTTACAAATCAGACTTTATCTCTGTAGCTGACACAGTGTCTGCAATCCAAGTTCTAGTCCCAAACTAGTGACTGGAACTCTGGAAATGGGCCTGCTTTGATGCTGCTAATGCTGCCCATTCCTACCCCCTAGCAACTACCAGCCTGTTTACCCTGCAGAGAAGATCATTACAGAGTTTATCCTCAAATACCTGAGTCAGAACAAAGCTTCCACCCTAACCTCAAGCCCCTTCCCCTTCCATGCAGCCAGACATCTCTTGGTTGGCTCAGCAATCCTTCCACGCAATCCCCAGAAGCACTGTGGCCTGAATGACCGCACTGCCCAGGCTGTGTTCCAGCCTCACCTTGCAGGCTAACAGCCTGCTCTCGCTGGTCTTCTGCTAGGGTTAGGGATGGAAATTCCTCTGAGGCCAGTTCCTCATGGCCACTTGCACTGTCAGAGTCAGGTGCCACTGCTTCGATGTCGGAGCCCTAAAAACACAAATACACTCACTAGGAACTGCAAAAACTTTAGAAGATTGAGCTGGAAACTCTGGAAAGACTTCCCTGGCGTTCCACAACCAGCACCTCACTGGAACCTTAGAATAGGGATGGGTGACTACAGCACACAGGCAGGATGCTTGCGAGACCCTGAGCTGCAGGTGAGCTTTTAACAACCAGGAACCTTGGAAATGAACTCCAAATGGCTTTCTTGCTCTATCTGAAAGCCAGAGAACACACCAGGTGCCATTTTTGTTTATTGATAAAAAAAAAAATCTGAAAACCAGTTAATGCACCGTGACACGAAGGAGCTGTTCTTCCTCTCCTCTATCATTCTATCTTATATTAGGTTCGCCCACAGCTCCCCACCACCCCAGCTCATACAGGTCTGGGCTTGCTTTGGTCCTTTGAACCTCTGATAAGTCAGAGCCTTCTTTTGTGCAGCACGACAGGGTCCTCCCAAGTCCTGACTGCCTCGAATGGACTGTGCTGCTTGAAGGGCAGGGATGCCCACCTTCAGAAGCTTTGATATGAACAGCTCACAGGTGCCAGAGCAGGGTGACCTGCTTCTCCCAAACACTAGAGAACGTGGCCAAAGATATCAGAAGTTTTAAGTAAACGCTAACAGGAACACTCAAGAAAAAGGCCAACAGTGGACACGCTTTGCCTACTGCGTGATGGGGTTGCCTTCGATGAAGCTGTGCTCAAGAGCCTTTGCAGAAAGCGCCCCTTTGCCGAGAAATGCGATCTGCTGGCTGAAAGGCAAAGGGTCTTTTTTCAGGACCAGGGCCTGAATCTGACTGGCACATTCCTTGCGCTCGCCCTTTGGGCTCAACAGAATCTACGGAAGGGGTGGGGAGAGAGAGAAGGCTGGGAAAAAATCCAGCTGTCAGAGGTCTACATCACAGTAAATTCCTGACTGTCCCGATAAAGTTCTTTAGCAGCAGCAGCAGCAGCAGCAGCAGATCCACAGCACCAGGAACATTTTCTACTCTGCCTGATACAAGAAGCGCTTTGCCAGAGATCCTGGCACTCCTCCAGTGTGCGCCGGCATTATCCTGCCCCTTCTCTTCTGGAGACCCATTCAGCCCAGGGACAGAGCACCCACGAGGGTACAAAGGATGCTCCTACCCCTGACTTCACAGCAAGAGAAGACGACTCCTGACCCTAACGTACGCATCTGCCAAGTACCTCGTGATTGATAACTGTCCAGCCGCATGACGAGTCGCTGTCGCTGGAAATTTCTGACATTTTCAAGAAGCTGAAAGTAAAACAGACACGAAGTTATACCTGAAACATGAACGCTGCGCCCTTCTTACGAGCACAAATGTTCTTGAACTCTTAGACTTCCCCGCCAGAAACAGAATCTGGGCAGCTGCCAGGAAAGGACCTTCCAAGGAGACCGCGCTGGGGGGCCCGAAGACGGGCGTCCCGCCCCGCTTCGCGCGGCCGTCGCCTGTCCCAAGCCGAAGCAGCCGCTGCGGGAGGGAGCGCGGCCCCGGGGGGGTGCTGGGACCCAGCCCCTCCTGGGCTCATCTCTGGCGCCGCCCCCCCCGGCCCAGCCGCCTTCCCCTCGGGCCGAGGCTCCTCGGACTCGAAAAAGCTTCTCGACCGCTGCGCTTCCCTGGGGACGAGCGGGCCCCGCTCCCTCTTCCGCCGGCTGGCCGTCGCCCCATCCAGGCCCCGGGAGCCACGGCTCTCCGTCCCCACGCCTGTTCCTGGGCAGGATGGGCAGACGCCGCCGGCCCCCCTCCCCGCGCTGCCCGGCCGCTGAGCGCCCCCTCCGGCCTGGCCGCGCTTCCCGCCAGCGAAGGGGCGCCGGCGGCTCTTCGCGGGGCAGGCCGGCGGCGCCCTCCCGGGCCACGGGCGCCGTTCCCGCCCCTCGCCCAGGGGGGCGCGGGACCCGCCCCGCTCCGGGGTCGCGGCCGGCCTACCTGGCGGGGCGGCGGCGCAGCGACCGGCGAGCCTCCCCTCCTTCGCCACAACCACACACAAGAGGCCGGAAAGGCGACGCCGCTGCGCCTGCGCCTCCCGCGGGGCGCACGCCGGGAAGCGTAGTCCGCCTCCGCCCGGCGCTGCGGAAGGCGAGCCGCTGCGGGACTACAGGCCCCAGGGGGGAGCGCGGCCGAGGGCGGGTACCGCGCGTCAACAAAGGGCGGGGCTGAGCCGTTCCCCTGGCGACGCTGAGGGCCGGTTGCTGCCGCTGCCGCCCGCCGGGCAGGGCCCAGATGGCCTCCGGGGGGGGAGCGCCGCCGCCCGCCCCACGGCGCGTCCCGTGCGCCAGCCCGGGCAACCCGGTATTCACGTGCTTGCGGGACGCGCGGGCGCTGCTGACGGGCACGCGCCTAAGCGCGCCGCTGCCGCTGCTGTACAAGACCGCCGCGAGCGAGTATGGCGCGCTGCGGCCCATCTCAGCCACGGCGCCCTGCCGGTTCTGCCCGCGGGACAGCGCCTTCAGCAGCCGCCTGGCCGCCACCGGGCCGCCGCAGTACAACCGGATCAACACGGGCGTCGACCCGCCGCCGTCGCCCGCGCCCCCGCCTTAGCCCTCGGCCTCTTCCCCGCAGGAGGGACGAGCGTCGCCCGAAGAGCCCGCGCGCCGTCGCGTCGGGAAAGAGCAGACCTCCTCCACGCGCGGAGGGGAGAGAGGCTTTATCGCAACTCATTTTAATGAAGGGTGAAGAAGCATTTTCCATGGGGGGGAAAAACACAGGATCTGCATTTAACGGCCCCCACCCCCGCCACTCACTCTTTCTAGTAATGATATTCAAGCTGAAGAGGACAACACCCAAAACAAAAAAATCTTCCAAAGATTAACCTCAAAGTTACCAGCACAACTTTTCTACAGTTATTCATTTCCTTGAATTATGCGCCGAATCTTCTCAGCATCTTCTTCTATATTTTTATTTGTAGGCTCAATCTTGAGAGCAGCGAGATAATCTTGAAGGCCTAGAGTAAATTTTAGCATCCATCATTTAGGATTGAAGCAACACACCATGTTCTATGTACATGGTGTATTTATGTAACAGCATTAACACCCTCCTCCCCAAAATAGCTTTACTCCCAGGTAAGCCCGGGTGATAAGGGTCCGGAACGGAACTCCTCGGACACTGACATAAGTCAGCCAGGACGTTCTAAGTACGGGGCGCTGGAGCTTCTCAACTTCTCGGTATGTGAAGTCATTTTTACTGACTGTTGTGGAAACACAGACTCCTCTTATTAAAAGACTCTTTAGTAGAATACAAGTAATTCACTCTGAATAGAAACATCCCCACAATTAGCATTTTATAAATACTTGTCAAATCATAAGCTAGATTTCCAAATCACGTTTTGCAGATAACAACAATGAAGAACATAAATGTGCCAAGCTGTTGTGGTGGAGGTGGCAACTGTTTTAAATAGCTACTATGACTAGCAGATCTCTTTTTTTCTCTGAGAGACACACTGAACAAGAACAATACAAATGGCAAGAGGTTATATTGAGAAGAGAGAGGAGAAGAAAAGAATGGCCACTGTTCCTTTTGACACAGTAGAAATGATAAAAGACTGATACGAGAAAGCAGTCGATCAAGTTCTTAATGAAGCTTAACAGGCAGCAGATTCACCCAGGATTGCCCTTGGAAAAGGAAAGGATTCTGAGTTTGACAGAGAAGGAGAAGTCCCATCCCCACCCCCACTCCCACCAGATTTCCAGTAAACTGAAATATTCTACCTAAACAATATTCTCAGTACAGTGGCTCATTTCTGCTGGTTTCAAGAAACACTGTGCATAAAGCCTACATAACCCATTTTGTAAGGAGAAAATGTCAGCAACATAGTGGAACAAAAATAAATAAAAGTAGAGGTCTTTGCCTTTCAAAGACTCCCCCTCCTTACCTTCTGCGTACAATTCCAGTTCACAGAATGCTGTCCCACGCCTCAGGTGAGCTTTCACTCTTGCCTTGGCATTGTTGGAAACAGGAGGCGTTAGCAAATCCAAGGCCTAGCAAAATGAAATGCACAAATATACAGATTCTGTATGACCTGGAGTCTGAGCTAACCCCAGTCCTTGTTTGCAAGTGCATCACTTAGGTTCAAAAGCACAAATATATCCTCTCTAAAGGCACCCTGTAGTGGAAACTTCATAAGTCGATCCTTGATACAAAAGGCACTCCCTAAATTTCAGTGGAATTTATCTCCATGTAGAAAATATGCCTTTTTTAAAGTCAACATGATCAGAAACCACAAGCAGCGTCTTCAGTCCATCTAAACTCTTTAATATCTGCTTAAACCTCTCAGAAGCTAATGATGTCTATATAATAAGTAGAAAATGCTGCACATAAAAGCTGTTAACCATGTGCTGTTCTATTAGCATTTGTTTGTTTACTAATCAATTTGAGGGCACAATGAAAATAAACCTGTACCATTCAGGTAAGACAGGGAAAACCTTGTTACCGCGCCCAAACTTTGTCTTCTTTCTGGCCGGGCGTGCACAAAGCGTCTTTGGCACTTCCCTGGTGTTCCTAGAAATAAAATGGCTGGCATCCTGCTTTGTACCTTGCCTGCTTGTTTCTGTTTTAATTAACAGGCTCTGGGGCAAAGTCATGGGGTAGGGCACCTAGCAGCCAAAAAGGGAAGTGTCAGGAGAGATCTCTGATGGCTTCCTCTTCTAATTTTTCTCTAGGCCCTGAAGCTTTCCAGCTCTTAGCCCATCCATTGATATGTTTACGTATTAAAACATTTATATTGAAGCTTCCAAATCAATGGATAGGATTTATTTAAAAACCCATACCCCGCAGAGTTCTAAAAAAAACATTTTACAAAAGATTTTTGCATCAAAGAAGGAACCACATGATACTACAGCCACATTTTAAAAATTTTCAAGGCAAACTACAAAATAGAAAATGAGACATTAATTGTGATGTTTTGGTGACAGATTTTCATTTTCACCTTTTGTTTATGCACAAGTAGGAGTTGATACATTTTCCAGAAATATTAGCTAATGCTGTACGGTAATAATGTTAAAGAGAATATTCCAGCGTTTAGTCTGGGACAAGAGAAAAGGGAATGCAGTGGAAACATCGGCCACAGGCCAGAAACAAATACCTGAGAGGAATCCTCAATTGCTTTATGTAGATTTCTCAGCCTCAAGTGGCAAGCAGCTCGATTCAAATACAAGGTTGGTATCTTATTATTAATACGAATTGCCAAGTTGTAAGCATTGACAGCAGCCAGATAGTTACCAGTTTCAAACATTTTACTAAAAAAAACAAAAAGACGCATGTGAACAAAGGAATAGCTACTGCATTTCCAACAGGACTTAAAACTTCAAGGTCTTTACTAAAGGACCAGAAATTGATTGTGTCAATCACCCACTTACTTATTAAGAGTTGAACTTGAACATATTTAGGGCTTTGTGATTTAGCAAATGTATTTATTTGTTTATTGACAGCATACTTATGCGCACGCACACACATCACTGACTCCACAAGGACTCCTGGTGGTTTACAAGAAACTGAAACAGAATTCTTAAAACCAAAGAAACAATAACCTAACCACCTTACCTTGGTGTGCATACATGAAACACCCCACTTAATAATAATAAATGAAAAACCCAGTGGAAGAGTTATGCTGTGACTGCCTTCAAAATGCCATTACAGAGGGCACCACCCAGGTTTTTAGTGAGAACGAGTTGCCATTCTGGCTCCATTTAAGGAAGAAGAATGCAGGAGAGAGAAGGCTATGTAGTAATAAACACGCATACTGGCACCCAGCAAACTGGCTGGCACTGAATTCCCTCTTCTTCCCCAATTCTAAGCCACAGCAGGTTTTGGAGAGCATCTTTGGGACACCCATTCTAAACTCACTTTCCCTTGTCTTTCAACCACTCTGGGTTCTTTTCCTCTTCTTTTAAATCCTCTATCTCAGCAATATCTGCAGTTATTATCCTGCGAGCCTCTGCTTGTTTACATAGCCACTGCAAATAAAAGACACATGCAGAACATCAGCTAGGTCAGCCCAGTGCTCTGCATCCCACAAGGGCTACTAGATGTTTTTAGGCAAACCGTAAGAAGGGCATGGCTTAAAAACAAGTCCTTCCAGCCCTAGGATTCCACTGAGGGAGGCTGAAAAGATTCCATCCAACTATTGAAGCTCACTGCAGTTGACACCCTGCACTTTGCTGAGACTGCCTCTTCTCCTGGGATTTCTGTAACAGAAAAGGAATCTCTGAAGAGAAATGACAACATTTCTCTGTAGTTGTCATATGCTATATTTTCTCTAGTTTATGACAAGGTTTGCAGTTAAAACTTTTTACAGAGGTTCCTTATTTTTGTAATCTGCAATTAGCACAGTGAAGCACAGCATACATAGAAATCATAAAATCTCTCTCCGTAACTGGTCTTCCTCCGTTGCTTCCCCTTAAATATTGAGGTTACACTTAATACACGCACTTTGGCATTTTCCTAGCTTTCTGTCTCCAACACTGTATTACTAGGTAAGGTGATGCCAGCCCTTCTAGGCAGGCCCAGTCAGGAAATAGATTCTGTATGTTTGCCTGGAAATATACTTATGCTTCTGTAACTGCTTCTGCAGAGTTTCTCTGAGGTCAGCTCTGTGGCTCTCTACGGGTGATGCAATGGGGTTAAAGATGCATTCCTGGTGCCTTCTACATCACCATTAACAGCTACCTCTTCTTTGCCTGAGTATTTCCCAGGACCATCCTCTTTCTCTGGTGCTATGGCTTCAAGCCACACCTCATGAAATACTGGGGACCATTTATTCCAGATTTGCAGGGGGAAAAAAGGGAGAATGCCAACTGGGAAAACCTTGCTCTTCACAAGACATTCCAGCTCCTCAGTGTTTTAGGAGGTGCGCCTTGAAACCACACCACCAGGGCTGGTCCAAGAAAATTTGCTGCCAGAGAGAAAGGAAGTGGTGCCTTTCCCACGCAAGGACACTGAGTATTTCTTCAGCCTTGGGAAAAATTAGATATTCTGCTAAAAGTAAGTACACCTGAAAGGAGTGGGGGAAGCAAGCACTAGCTGTTCTCCAGGAACATGCTCCCACTGCCCTGCGTGTGCTGCCTGACGCAACAGGCTCACCCCCTCGGAAGGAGCAGCCCTCTGAGGCCCAAAGCAGCCAAGCCCCCTACCTCTTCCTCCTCTGGGATCCGGGATTCTCTAAGGGCTGTTGGAAAGACACGAGGCGTAAAGTTTATCATAATGCTTCCAGGAGGGCGTGGAGAAGGAACCGAGTCTTCCTTTATCTTCTCTGAAAACATATTTCCAGAACTTCTAGCTGCAATAGTCAAACATAAAAGCCATTTAATGTTATATTTCTGTTCACAGTTAAAAGTAACAATAGGAGAGAAAAAGGAGTCTAGCCACAGATATAAATATGTTTCCTTTTTCTTGTATTTTTATTGCAGAAGTCTGGAGATACAAACCTGTGCGGATTTAAACAAAACTGAATCTTGTATCACTGTGAGGCATTCCTGGAATGTACTACTATGGGAGTTGTGTCCTGGGTAGATGGGGGGAAAACAACAAAAAGAATACGGGGCTGATGGTGTACACTTACATCATGCCAACCCTTTGAGGGAGGCCAGGTCAGGAAACAAATCCCAGAAATCTGAATGGAACTATACTTTATCGATATAGGCTACAGTAACAGAATCTTGAAAGTCCCACTGAGTTCTCCCCCCCTCCCACTTATAGTATAGTGAGTTAGGGAGGAGTCAGTCTGAGCTGCTTTTGCTGTTGCCTGGGCTTAAAGTATGTTTATGTAACTGTCACAGGCTTGGCCTGGCTTCCCCAAAGTCATCTCCATGGCTCTCTACCCATCACAAGGTTTCCCACTGCAGACCATGAAGCAGAGTTCAGAGACTGAATGGCCCACCAGTAACCCTTTCCTTGGGCTGCCAAACAGAAGGCACTACCATAATTGATAATTATATGGTCAGCATTGTTTGAATAATGCTTCTAATTAGCATTAGTGCATTTTTGAAGGGGGTATGGTTTTAGTCCATGTTGTCATATGTTGTGACTGCATATACTGGAACTCAACATGGAAGGCTTTTAAATTTTAAATAAGTAAATATTTTAAATGAATAAAAATAGCTAGAGTAAAGCAAAAGGATTGCAGTGTCCTGTGAATGAAAGTGTAATGTCCATATGGTAACGTAATAAGAACGTTGTACCTTTAGTTAATGCTCCTGACTTGGATGCTCCCTTTCCAGCAAAAGATTCCAAATTCCGGTACCCTTGTGTTTCCCTGGGGACTTCTGTCTTTTTATCTGGCAACTGGCACTTGGTATGTATTTTCTTTTGTATCTCATTCTGCCTTTTCCATGTCTCAATCTCCTCAGTGGCTTTTTTCCGTTCCTGTTCTTTCAGCTCTTCTATTCTTTTTCTTTCTGCTTCTTCTAGCTGTTTGAATTACAGAACATTCATTCTAGAATTATTTTTGTGTTAAGGGGTAAATGTCCTCGTTTCTGATTTCTTATCAGGGAGGTAATTAAAACAGGGAAAGATGTCTTCAGAAGGCCACAGGGGTGCTAAATATCAGGCAGAATCTAGAAGTAGAGGAACAGCCTGCCCAGCTCAGGTCGCAAAGCTCAAACTCACCTGTATCTCTTCCCTACAACATCGCCTTAGTACCATGTGGATTTGCAGAAATGCACCTGAAGTGATTTCTCTCATAGCAAGTGGCAGTTACTGAACAGCTATGGTTTTAACTATTCACCTGCTGAGAGCATAATGCTTTCCCACAGGTCTTTCGGTATTAGCCTTTTATTTGTTGACTCATTGATTTCAGTAGGCTTATCAGTTACTCCAGTCACAAATGACTCTGAGCTGCATATACAGCATACATTACTAGTGCTTCAGAAGAAAAGTGAAGCAGGAGAGACTAGACATTCACATGAGTGATAGGAAAGGCAAGAGCTCTGCTCCAATGAAAAGGAGGGGGGTGGGAAAGAAGAAAAGAGGAGATCAGCTGGGAGGCTGAGGACTAGGAAGAGATGTGGGGAAACAAGTGTAATGGGCCAAAGGGAGTTGGAATTCAACTGCTGTAGAAAGGACAGAGGGCCGGCGGACCCAAACTCGAGAAGAGTTACGATAAGAAAGGGCCCAAGATGCGTGCCAGGGGGTGACGCTGCCCTGGTTTGAGAAGGAAAAATGAAGCAGAGGCTATGGGAGTTCAGATGTGAAACACAGGACCAATAAAATGCAGGGCTTAGACACAACAGGATGGTAAAGAACTGGATGAACATTATCTCAGCGTGTAATTAAGGAGCCCTTATTCGAGGAACGGTACTGCGGAAGAGGTGGCTCGGCGGCCCACGCAGAAGAAAGGCCAGACAGCAGACTTTCTTACAGCGGGGGAGGAGCAGGGGGGGCGCGCGAAAGGATGGGCCGGAGGCCCAAGGCTGGAGGGCGGCTGCGGCCTCTGGAGCGCGCGGCTGCTCCGCTCCGCTCCGCTCCCCCCCGGAGGGCGCCCACTTGCCTTGATCGCGGCCTCCAGGGCAAATTTGCCGCGTTCCCGTTTCTCGGCAGATGTTGCCGCCGCTTTCGCTCGGGCCTGCTCTCCAGCTTCGCGAAGCGCCGCCTCGCGGATCTCCCGCATCTTTGCCTCGCCCCCTGAAAAAAGCCGTTCCGAACGGCCGGGAAAGGTTCGGGCCGCAGCGAGGGCTGCGGCAGGACCCCTCCCCGCCGCGGGGCGCCCGGGCCGGGCCGGGCCGGGCCAGGCCAGGGACTCACCGTCCTCCGCCAGCAGGGACGCCCACGGGGCCGCCTCCTTCTTGAGCAGCGTGAAGGAGACGCAGCCGTCCCGGATCTCGGCGCGGCTGCGCTCGGCGTCGACGGGGGCGAAGAGCGCGGCTTCGAAGAGGAACGGGGGCGCGCTCACCTGAGGGAGCGGGCAGGGGCGGGTGACTCGGCGTCCGCCGCGGCCCCGCGGGGCGGCGCCCCCCCCCGCGCCCCCCCGCGCCCACCTTGAGGTACCGCTCGGTGCAGAAGACGCCGTCGCGGCGGGGGCGCGCGGCCCGCATGGGCACGGTCAGGCGCACGGCCTCGGCCGTCTGCTCCCAGCTGAAGTCCCGCAGCCAGACCGGCATGGCGGCGGCGGGCCGTTGCCAGGACGCTGGGCGCGCGGCTTGCCGGGAGCCGCCGCCCCTCCCGGGGCCTTCCGCCGGAAGCCGCCCCCCGCGGGCTGCCGGGAGCTGTATGCGCCGGCTGAGGGGGGTGCGCAGGCGCCCTTCTCCCGGCCGCGGCCTCCGCCCGCGGCTCCGCGTCCGTGGGAGGCTTCGCCGCGTCCGTTGGGCGGGCCGGCCGAGGCCGAGGCCGGGGCCGGGGCTGGTCCTCGTTCGCCGCAGCTTTAAAGAAACAGACGGCGCCGCGGCACCCGTCGCCCAGCCCAGCCCAGCCCAGCCCAGCCCAGCCCAGCCCAGCGTTTACAACCACCTGCACGCGGACACAAATTCAGCGTATGCCAAAATACATCAAAAAACGGTTTAATCATTTGCCATGAGGTCAGCTCAGCTCGCCATCCATCAACATAGACACAGAAACGTCATCCCTATACTTCATAGAGTGGCTTACACACGCACCATGATATGAGTCATTTGTATTACATAGTAATTTCATTTCTTACTAAGGGAACAATAATGGACAAAGTTTGGGAGCTTGTTTCCAATTTGAATTACATACATCAACTTTGTCACGCGTCACAGTCCTAATGCATGTGTTATTTCAGACATGCCCTGTTTTTATTCTTTTAAAGTTGCTGCAAAAATAAATGTCACCAATGTGGAACACATTTGAGGTTGTATAAAAAGTACTCAACTGATATCTCAAAAACAGGTATACATAAGCAGTACATAAGAAAAGACGAGTTTTAATATGAAACAGTAATTAAGTCACATACAACAGAAAAGACACATGGCCAAGTACGTATAAAATGTTACACATTACTAGCAAGCAAGGCTCTATCTATATATAATGAGAGGTACACATATTTAAGCATGAAGGATAGCAAAATTTCTATTAAAAAATAAAATGAAAAAGTGTCAGTCACTGATTTTATTTAAAAAAAAATGTCTCAGAACTAAACACACACATTAGGGTGTTTGAACATCCCCACAATTTGTAAATGTGAAGTTTACACCCACACGTAATTAGGGCACCAGACAGATGGGGAAAAGGGAAGGGGTTCACAGGTAGTTTACCTTCATCTCCAACTTGGGTGGCTTCTGTGTCCATGGGGGTGGGGAGGGAGTGGTGCCCCCCCTCGCTCAGGGCCAGTTCTGCAGAATGCAGCAGCAGCAAAGCCCCTCGCTGCTCTGAGGCCCTACTATGGACCAGCAGACGGGTGGCCAAGTCGCTTGTCTGCAGAGTTTTGTAGCCACAGACAACTGAACCTGGAATGGGGGAGAGCTAGTCACAAGAGGGGGCGCTAGTCCTTCCCCAAATTCCAGGAGCGTGGAAGCTAGACTCAATTACGGCACCAAAGAAAGACCTCTTGAGATACCTACCAGATTTCTATGGCTGACTTCCACCACTTACGTCTGGATTAAGTTGCCCGAATTAATATTTTTGCTCCAATTGTTTCCAGCCCAGAGGTAACGGTCCATCCTGATTTATCTCCAAGGCAAACCAAAGGAAAAGAAATGCTCAGTGTGGGTGTTCATCTGTGTGTGCGCGTGACTTGTGGAAACTCACTCTGGTATTCTTTACTTATTGTTGGATTGATCTTCACAGCCGTGAAGGCATCTTGCCATTTGCACAATGGAGACCCTAGAATTCCCGGAATGTGTGGCCACAACCAAATTTTGGATTCAGAGCTTTCTAGGTAGGGGACGCTTGTATCCCTCCACTTCAGAATGATGTCTGCCTCTTAAAGTCTTAGTTTCTTGCCGCCACCGCCCACATCTGGATTAACATCTGTGCAGCTGCCCTGCCGTGGTGGCTGCTATCTGGGAGGCTTCCCCACTGCCTGGGTACATTCCCTCGAGGAGGAGGAAACAGCCAAGTTCCCGTCTGACTTGTGCACAAAGGGACAGGCAAAGGGGTGCCAGTTTCCCAGCAACTCTTTCTAGGCCAGCGCGTGGGAATTCAAGTCCCCTCAAAACGCTAAAGATGGTTTTAAAAAAATGGCCACTGGGCTGCAAGGGAGCATGGCAAATGCAGCCCCCCCACAACGGACTACGGCCAAGCTGCTGCTGCTGCTGCTGCTCTCAAGGGGGGGCTGTCCCTCCTCGTCCTAATCGCCAGGACAGAACTCGGCCACGGTGCCTGCGGCCGCCCGGCCTGGCTCCCCGCTTGCGAGGCCCCGCGGCCAGGATCTCGCGCTCAAGGAGCCGCCCGGGGCCCCGGTCCCCAAAGGCCAAGCCGGAATCAGAAGCGCTTCCAGCTCCCGAGGACTCTTCTTCAAGCGGCAGCGCATCTCCCGCATCGCCCCAGCCACTGCTGCGGGGGCCAGCCGACGGCCACGGCGCCCGACGTTGCAGGGTCCGCGGCTGGGCACCGAAGGGGCGGCGGTGGAAGCAGGCCGCCCCAGGCCGCCGGAGAGAGGTCTACTGAGAAAGCCCGCGGAACCCCGACGCTGATCTGCTTACTGCAAAGGCCTTGCCCGCCCACTGCGCGGTCAGGAGGAGGCACTGTAAGAGCGGCAGCGCAACCCGGGGACCGGCCGGCCGGCCGGCCGCGCCCCCAGCCAAAGAAGCGCCAGCTGACGGCCCGGCGATCGCCTCGGAAGAGCTCCTGCCGGGTTCCTCCGCCGGACCTCCCGCCTGTCCGCTGGGGAAAGCTCGGACGCGGAAAAGGAGCGGGCCAGCTCCTCCGAAGACAGCGGCAGGTACCCAGACTGAGCCGCGGTCGGACTCCGGCCGGCCACGCCATCCTCAGGCCGAACGGCCGCGGAGAGGCGGCCTCGTACAGGACCAGCCCTTCCGTACGCCTAAGCCAACCTCACTGTCAAGGCTCTCCGCTGGGCAGGAGGCCAGGCGCGTGGAACGCCGGTCTCTCGCAACCGCGGCCGCCGGAGGGCCGGGGCGGGCGGGCGCGGGGCTCACGCGTCGGCGTTCAGGGCCGGCGGCCCCGCCAGCTCCCTGGTGCGCATCAGCTGCACGTCCTTGTCCGCCATGCAAGCGTCGCAGCCCCAGACCGCCGAGGCCTCCGCGGTGAGCAGGCCGTACGCCGACTCCGTCATGCCCGTGCAGACGCGGTGAAACCACTTCTGGCAGGACGCTTCGCAGAGGATGGCGTCCTGGTCGTCGTTCACCTCGTGGGTGCAAATCCCGCACGGGTAGACAGGCTCGGAGGGCGCGTGGCCGTGCTGCGGAGGGTGCAGCGGGACTTTGCTGCTGCCGCCGCCCTTCTCCGAACTGCTTCCCTCGGGGGGGCCTCCGTGGGGCAAGCGGGGCTTGTCGGGGGTCCCGTTGGCATGGGCGCTGTTCAGGTTCTCCACGTGCTTCGGCAGGGCCCCCTCGGGGTTGCCCGCCGGGACGCTCCGATGCCCGGGGGCGGCCTTCGCCTCCGCGCCGCCCGAGCTCAGCGCGTCCTCTGCCCCGTGCGGCGGCGGCGGGTGGGGCGGCGGGGGCGGCGGCGGCGGCGGGTGCTTGTTGGCCGCCGGCTTCGGGGACGGCTTCGCCTGGCCATAACTGCTGGGCCCGGGAGCGTACGAGTGGTTGGGCTCCGCCGCGGCGCCGCCGAAGGCGGGACTGGCGCCCGGCCCGAAGTGCGCGGGGAGGTCGCGGGGAGGCATCGGGCCGGCGCCCTGCGAGGGCATGTGCCCGAAGTTTTCTCCCGGGCCGGGCCGGAAGGGCTGGCCGGGCGCGGGCGCGGCTTGGCTGGCAGCGGCGGCGGCGCCGTAGGAGGGCTGGCTCCCGAAGCCCGCGCCCTCGGGCGGCCCGAAGGTCACCGCCGGGGGCCTGCTGAAGACCACCCCCGCCGGGCCCGGGGCGAAGGGGTGCGGCGCGTTCCGCAGCGGGTAGGCGGGCGCCCCGTACGGGGAGGCCATGCGGGGCAGCAGGTGAGGCGGCATCCTGAAGGCGTTGTAGCCGCCGAAGCCGGCGTATCCGGGGCCGGCGGCGAAGTAGGCGCTCCCCGCGGGCTTGTAGGGGGCGGCGGCGTAGCTGTCATCGAAGGGGTTGGCCGCGATCAGGTGGTCGGCGCTCGGGTTGGGCGGCGGGGCGTACTCGGAGGGAGGCGCGGGGAAGGGGGCCCCCTGCGGGGGGCGAGAGGAGACCACTGAGCCCCGCGGGAGGGCAGCCCCGGGCCCGCGCGGGGGGCCGGCCGGCCGGGCGCCCCCCGGGACCCGCCTTCCGCCCCCCCAGGGCCGGCCCAGCCCGGCGGGAAGGGGCGCCGGCGCCCCGGCTTACCTGCGCGCTGGCCTTGCGCTTCTTCTTGTCGGGGCTGCCCAGCTGCAGCGCGGCGCCCGCCAGGCCTTCCAGGCCGCCGTCTCCGCCTGCAAGAGCCAAGCGCACGGCTCCGTATCGCCGCTGCCCGCGCCCCCGGCCCCGGCCCGCCCCCCGCGCCCGGCCCGCCCCCGCGCCCGCGCGGCACCTCGGGGCCTCTTGAGCGCCGCGGCGGGCTCCTTCTCGTGGTCCGCGGACATCGCCGGCGCACCATCGCGGCCCGCCCCGCCGGGCAGGCGCAGCAGCGAGGCATCCGCCGACCGGCGACCGCGACGCGCAGCCCGGCCCGGCCCGGCCCGGCCCTCCGCCGCTGCGCGCGGGGCGGGGCGGCGCGGCCTGCCGGGGCGGCCGCTCTCTCCCTGCCCGCCTCGCCGGGCCCCGCCGCCGCCGCCGCCGCCAGCAGCGCCCTCCTCGGGCCGGAGCCGGGGGGCGCCTCCGCCGGGCGCGCTCCCGCAGCGGGGGCCGCCGGGGACCCCAGACGCGGCCCGGTTCGCACCCGCACCCGCCCCCACCCGCACCCGCCCGCGCGCGCTCCGGAGGCCGGGAAAGAAAAAGGCGCCCGCGGGGGCCACAGGCGAGCGGTCACTACAGGAAACTTTTATTTCGACTGTGCAATCCATCTGTGTAAGACAGCAGTTCCATAAACACTTTGGCATTTAAACCTCTACGCATTTTTGGCATGATGTTTGTGCTAACATTAGGACAAGCCTGGGAACGGGTGAGGGGTGAGAGGAACACACGGTAAACGTTCACTAGGCTATCGAAGGAGTTTTTAAAAAATCCACACTATAAGCAAAATGTTAAAAAAGACATCTTAAAAGGTACATTCATTACCAGGCAGCCCCGGCCGTCCCCACGCAATGGAATTCACGGAGCTGATCCCCTGAGTCAAAGAGAAAACTAACGTAACTCAGCTCCGTCCTCCATTCGCCAGCCGGCCGTTGGCGCCCTTCAAGAAAACAACAGGAGTGGCGGGATCCGGAACACCCTTGGCCGGAAAGCTTTGCCGGACACCCACACTTGCAATTCATTCACATCTTCGGAAAGACAACGGAAGCGCGTTTGCTCTAAAGGGCCGTTCGGCAAACCGCCAGGCCGATGGAACGGGCTGTCTGTGTGTGCGGCGGCAGAAGGGAGACCCTAACCCTAACCCTTCCGCTTGGCCCAGTTCCCATCTAGGGAGGGTGGAAGTTGCCCCAAAGGGTCAGGGAGAGCGCCTGCAAAATACACCCCAGCGGCGAGGCTCGCGCTTGCTCGCGTTGGCACAAGTGGACCGCCGCATTAGAGCCCGGGCGCGACTGCTTTCAGGGAGCCACGAAGCCAGGGCGCCTCTGTGCCCACTTGTTTGTTCTGCTCTGGTTTTAGCCGCTCTCCCGGTCCGTTCTCGGGGCTTTCCCCCCAGGGCGGAGGTGAACGCCGTTGCCCTTTCCTGAGACGCAAGGCGGCCAGGGCGTGTGAGGAAAGGCCCTGGCGGGGCTACTACAGACCCCTTTTCCCGAGGCTTCGCTACGCCACTCTTGGGGGCGGGGCAACCCGGCAGCAAGGCAGCTTTTCAGAACAGGGAGGGTAAAAGCAGCGGCGAGACAACTCTGCCCGAAGAAACGCCTCACGGAAAAAACAGCCGGCCTCACGGCGACGATGCAAACCAGGATTCTAAAACAGCCCGAGGACCAGATGGAAAAACAGAAACCTCTTTTTAAGAGACAGATATTTTCAGGAAACAGAAGAGTTTCCAGACAAAATTAAGCCAGCTGCCTTATCCCAAAAGCTGGGGTTGAGGGTCTCGCCAAGGACGGTGCCGTGGTTTGCCAAGCATGCCGTGACCGGTGGGGTTCACGTAGTACACGCTCTCTACAAGGTGGCTAGCAGGTGGCAGTGGCTGAGTCCACAAGCACAGCTGTGGATGGAGTCTGAGCCCTGCCAGTGCAAGTCAGGAGGGCAGCACCCCTTGCGCCCGGAGGAGGGCGGAGAGCCGTTTTGAAGTCACATCCGACGGCCAGAAGGACCTGCAAACTGCACACACAGACACGCCGTGCCCCGATCTGGCTCTTTACTTGGTATCGTGTGGACAATATGCCACTGAACTGATATTCGGAAAAGTGGCCTTCACCCAAGGAGCAGTTTTCTCCTCCCCAAGAATGTAGGACTTGGTCACAGGTGTTCCCACAAAAGCCAGCTGCTGCACCTGCCCTGTTGCTGACGGCAAAACGGCAAGCTCAGCGTACGCACTTGGGGGCGGGGGGGGGGCTGCAATTCAGGGAATGCTTCCAAAATGCTTTCTTGGGATGTCCCACGGGAACTCGTGGGATCGGATGCTGCCGAGAGAGCACGGCTGCACCCCTTAGGCCCCACTGGGTTCAAAAGAAGATGGCAGGAAAGCAGCAATTTTGCTAGGAAAGTCCTCCACAGCTCTGAAAAGCAGTCTTCGGGTGAGAGTCAACCTCGCCCCCACCCCAGGCCCACCCAAGCTTGCCCTAAGATGAAGGAAAGACCGCCAGCCCCCTCTGGATACAGGCGGGGGAGGCGCAGGAAAAGAACGTGCCGATTCAAGAGAAAAGAATGGCGAAAGCAAAGGAAGGTCACCTGCCTGTCCGGCACAGGCCCCGACGCTGAGGGGACCTTACACATCTTTGGTTTTCTTCATTTGCTGCAACGCAACCTGGGACCAACACCACTCCCGCACTCGCAAATCGCCCCCTCTGGAGCTGACTCTTTGGGAACTCGGGAGAAAAGGACCCGAGGCAGCCCGCCGGGCCACCTTCGCTCGCGGGCCGGCCGCAGGGAATCTCCCCTGGCCAGAAAGCCGCTGCCCCAGCCCACCCCCCGTGGCCGGCGAGGGGTCCGGTGCGCGCAGAACGCCCTGGAGGGGCTCTGAGCGCTCCTTCCGCCCCAGCTGCTGTAAACAAGGGGCCTGGCGCTGCCTCACCGTACCCGGAAGAGGTCGAAAAGTGTCAATATTCACAGCAAACAAGTCTTTGGAGAAGAAGAGGGTCACCACAGCACATCGGCCCTCGGAGTGTATCGCGACAAAGCTCAGCAGGCCGCCCAAAAGCCGCCCGCGAGAGCAGGCGCCATTTCACGGCGCGGCAGCCTCAGCTTTGCCCAACGAGACCCCCAAATCAATCTTTGGCAAGACGAGCGTCCTTTTCTTCAGCAAGGATATATAAAACATCTAGAAATATTCTCTCTACTACTCAATAGGATTGCTGAAGGAGAGGAAAACAAAATTACACTTGAAATCTTTGGAGCTGAGGAGGTCTTACTCCACTTTCATAAAAAGGTTCTGGCAGCCGTAAGGATAAAGGTAGTCACACTGCAAGCCTAGCCTACCCGGTCCGCTCCTATTCTGCATTTGGTTCTCGGCTCCTTTGGGTTAACATCTACTTAGGCAATAAAACCATTCAATGCTATAGTTTTTAACTAGCTCAATTACCTTTTTGGGAAAATATGCAGCTTTTCCACAGAACATTCTTTGGTACAAGATTATTATTTCCTTTAAAGCCTTTGCATCAGAAAGTGGTGGGAAAGGCAGCGTTGCCCCGGCCAGCCAACAGAGCGGCCTCCAGTCTCTTCCAAGGCCGCAGGCCAGCTCGCTGCCATCGGGCGAGGGACAGGGAGAGCTGGGAAGGGGCTCAGCAAGCCCACCGCCCTTCAGGCTGACATCCTACCACCCTAACTGGGCATCTCTTGTCATCTGCAAGAGGTCCAGGGAGTCACACCCGGGATGCTTCAACACACCTTTTCTAAGTGGAAACAGAAGGGAACTGCACCAGCTGCCTACAGCCTTGGCGAACACGGACCTCTCTCTTTTGCTCACATTCGCTCACTCACTCGTCAACTTCGAAACAAAACAAAACAAAACACGAGATACCCTGTCAGTTTGCCTCACAACGCGCAAGACAGCTTAAAAGTAACAAACTGCACCCTGAGTACAGGAAAACAATAACACTAGAATAACTTTAAACGGAGGTAGTATAAAACAGGAGTTGTGTGGGAACAAGGCTCTTTCCAAGAGGGGCGCTCCACTGTGCCTTTAGGGGAGAGGGGCTCCACCAGAGCTCATGCGCCCGTGCAGAGTGCCCACCCGTGGGCTGTGTCCCAAGCCAAAGGCCTCCCGACACTTAGGACCCGCTGGGGAAGCCCGTGGGGGACCCCAGACCCAACCCGCAGAGCACACGTAAGGCATCTTTCTGTACTCCGGAGAAATTTCACAAATAAGGCAAGCAGTGAGTTCATGCTATCTCTAATGGAAGGCACCGTTACCACCAGGGCGATCCCCTGGCCTGGCCAAACTGGGGGAACCATCTGGTCAAGAGGGCACGGCGGAGGCGGAGGCGGAGGGAAAGGGCCCCCAATCCCCCAACCGCGGACACCAGAAGAAGGCACTGTCAAAGCAGGTGGGGCCCTCGGGGCTCGGAGGCAGAGTGCCTGCAGAGAGGTTCCAGAGCCACCTGCGCCCTCTGCCCCGGCCCCTCGGGCGGCCCAGCTAAGCCGCCTCTTTTCGGGAGCACTCCTCCCCAGGCCAGTGGGGCCACCCGCTCTGCTTCCCAACACAACTCCTTGGCTCACACGCACACACTCGCGCTCTGCACATTCTGGGGGAAAAGGACACGGGGCTACTAGGAAGTTGCCATCATCAGCAACACAGCCAAGGGCAACTCCTCCCCGCGAGCAAATGAGGTAACGCGATTGCTTTCTCTGGAGTTTGCCTCTGGCAAACTGAGGTAGATATCCAAGCAAAGGGGCCACCTTTGCTCCAGTGACAGAGAAGAGGGCGGCTCCTGCTCTTCTTTCACATTTTTGCGCGCCGGACATTCACAAGGAAAGAAAAACACAAAGAGGCGACGGAAACACGGGCTGCCTGCTGGTCCTCGGGCATCCCGCTGGAAGCTCGGCCTCCCGGTTCATTGTCCCCTGCAAGATGCCCCCTCGCCGTCGCCTGCCAGCGGCCCGCAAGGAGGAACCGGTGGCGGCTGGAGCGGCCTGGGGACAGGACACCCAGCTGTCAGGTGCGAGTCACTGCCTGGGAAGGGATCCGCGGCCCCGAAGCCGGCAGGGGGGTGCAGCTCCTCGTTGGACTCGTGGGAGAACCTCCCCGAATCCCCGGTCTCGTGGCTGCCTTGGCTGTTGGCTGAATGCTCTGTGTCGGTCCCCAGGCTGCAGGTCACTCGCTTACTCAGCTGCTGCTCCTCGCCAGTCAGCACGGCTGCCCCTGACTGGTACCGGCACGCTGCTGAAGCCAGTCGTCTTGGGGCCTGCGGGAAGAACAGAACCCGGATGTCTGATACGGCTCATTTTGAGCACGGGCTACTCACCCCGCGGTTCAGCTTTGTGAATGGAGCATTCCTCACTCACAGCTTTGGCTGAATGCAACACTTAGGAACGGGACCCCTTCTCTTCTTGGGCCAACCTGCTGCCGGGGGGAGCCCCTGAGGAACCTGTCCTCGCTGCGCAGAGCGACTGGGTCCTTGCACATTACCTGTATCTGTGACTGAGGATCCCGAGGGAAGATTTCTCTAAAGGAGCAGGAGAAATTAAACAAGCGACTGCTCTGCCCGGGAGCTCCGGCAGCGTTTGCTCCAGATCCAGAGGGCCCTGGAGATGCCAGCTGGAGAGAACCGCCCCGCTACCCCTCCCAGCACGTGCAGGTGGGTAGCACGAGCCCAGGCACCCTAAAGGTCACTTGCCCTACCAGTTCCAATTCTCAGGGGCCTGACCTGCCCCTGCTCCGGCAAAGCCTGCTGGCACTCAAGGATGCCTCACCTCCCATCTTCAAGGAAGCCTACAGCCCAGGGGCAGCCCAGTCACCTTGCAAGCAATCCAAGAGCGCAATCTGCACAACACTTGCAAGAACTGCACGGGCCGCCTAGCTGCAGCCGCACAATGGTCCTGTGAGGTAAGCTGGACTTCTTGCCCAGGTACTGCCAGGCTGAGGGAGGGGGGATTGCCCAGGGGTGTTGAGGGAACTCACAGGAGAGGCGAGATCTGAAGCAAGGGCTTCACGGCCCAAGTCCCCTGTGCAAGATGGATGTTTTGGTTCGGCTGCCACCTCTGGAGAACATGGTTGGGGACGGGAATGACCGGCTAGGAGACCCCACCCCCCGCTTCTCCAGGCACCTTAGTGTAATGGGGGAGGAACCAGGGAATGGAAGTGCGGGCCCAGCAAGGGAAGGCAGACTTCTCCTGCCCTGGACCAAGAGGCTGTGCTCTCACCTCCTCTGCTTTCTCCTTCTTAGAGCGATGAGAGCCATTAGAAAAGAGCCATTTCTTCTTGGCACTGTTCTTTGTGACTGGACCAAAGCGGTTTATAATAAGGTCAGTTCCACCCTAAAAGGGGAAGAGACTCTTGTATTAACGACTGGAAAAAGGGGAGGGAGACAGGGCAGGCCCACAGACTGGTTCCCAGGACCACTCCCCATAGGTCAACTTTGGTCTGAGGACACACCCCTGGACACTCTTATCCGGGTGCACTTCATGGAACTTACTCCTGGGTAAGCGTGCAGTGGACAGTGGTTTAAGTCTTGCAACTCCTTAGTGCCCATCTCCTTTGCAAGTGAACCTGGATTTCTGCCCAGAGGACAAACAGGCCCAAGGAACTCTCCCCAAGAGCAGCTAGTGAAAAGGTGGCCACAGTCCTTCTATGAGGCTGTGGAGGCATCTAATTTCCTTTCTTGGAATGTTTATCCCACCAGTTGCCGCTAATACTAAAAAATGCAGATAAACCACCAAACATGGAGTCCACAACACAAGTAAGGGCAGACCCAAAGGCAAAAGACATCACATCCCAGCTGAATGAAACCACTTTAGCAGTGAGTCAACCAAGTGCCCCTTGAACCCAAAGGCCTTTGCTGCTCTCCTGCGTGAGGACCTCTCTCCAAGATTTTAAAAAAGCTGGGAAGATCAGGCAGGAGGAGGCCTTTTCCCACACTGTAAAGGAATTCCTATTTACAACCACACATGAATAAAACGTGCTGCATATACGGCCGGGTTGGACAGTTATATTGATTTGATCTCACGTCAAGGCATAAACACCCTTCTATCAAAGGAATATTTATTCCTTTCCTTTCCCTCAATCCCTTGGGGACTTAGATTCAGGATACCTGGGGAACCTCCTCTTGATCCAGCCTGCTCATTCCCTCTTAAGATCCACTGGAGAGATCTTCCCTTTCTTTGTCCAGGTCAAAGGCAGGACTGTTGGGCTTCTCCATGGTGGCCTCCAGACCATGGAAGACCTTGTCCCCTGAGATCTGTCTGGTGCCTTCATTTGTTGAACTTACTTCTTCCTTTGTGTGATTCTTCAGTGGGATTAACTAACTGTTTTGCTATAAGCCACCTCAAAAACTGCAAATGAACCAGAAAAGCAAACATGTCCTTTGTACCTTGGCATCCAGAAAGCTGCTCCCTACCATCATGGGCAACAGAGATTCCTCATTCTCCGCCAAGCCTTCCAGAGTTTTGGCTCCCTCGTCGGCCCTCGTAGAAGAGTGGTGGCTGCGAGCGAGCTGATCAGGGCTGGACCGGCTGCTTTTTGAAGGTGTTGCTTTCCTGGGCAAGAGGAAGTCAGACGTTGGCCTGCCGGTGGAGACCAATGTCCTCCAGCTGAAGGCTGACTGCTTGCTAAGCTCCGATTACAGCAACCAAATTCTGAACAAAGGCATGTCCACTGGCAATGTAAGCGCTGGAACTGACCCTGACTAGGCATCAGATTATGGGCACAGGGGCAGGGAAGAAGAGGAAGCTGCACATTCACGAGTTCCCTCCTATCGTTACAACTCCCCCTCGGACCTCTGATCTTCGCCTTCTCCATCCACCACTCCTTTGGAATGTACAAGTCCACGGTAGGAGTGTGTTAAGAGAAAGAAAGTTTGCCCGAGCAGTCTCCCTTTATGATCAGAATGGGGTAGCCAAGCAAGAGCTTGACCAGAAGTCACTGGGTCATTCTGACTGTGTCTCGAAAGGCTGGGACCAAACTATTATGGCTTTGCACACATCCCAGTAAGGATTTGCTACTGGTCTGTGTACACAGATATCAATGCACTCTCATATCCCACACTGGTGCTGTGGGCCTGATACTTCCCACCCAGCCTTTCACACACACACACCCAACAGGTCTTACCTTGCTTTGCCACGGTAGATCAGGATAAGGACACAGACCAAGATGCACACCAGGGCAATGGAAACGCCTGCGATTATGCCCGTCATTGACTTCTGGTCCAACTGGTAAGAGCCAGAAAGAGCTGCAACAAGGAGACAGGCACGTCTATCCCAGTGCCCTCGGGGAGACACCCACAGCAAGAAAACACACTACACAATGTGCCAGGCTGCCAAGCTGCCCTTTCTAGGATGAGAAGAGCTTGTAGGATAGAGGGTGGAGGGGCATGGCACCCAGTGAGCAGTGGGGCCGTGTGATGCAGGCAGGCTGGGCTAGGAGACGTGGGGCTCACTTGTGTCAGCCTCTGCTGAGTCCAGGCGTTTAGGCCTTTGGTTTGACTCTGATGGCTCCTCTGGCAGGACTGCAAGTTCCACCACGCTAGAGAAAGGCCCTTCACCAACTTTGTTGGATGCAGCAATTTTGATGAGGTAGACATTTCCCGCCCTGAGGTTCTCCAGCAAAGCCATGGTTATTGTTCCTGCAGGGAGGAAGGAGACAAGATGACGTGCCAACCATTATTGTCTCCTTGGATGACGGTGCCTGGCACAGCACCTCTGCTCCCTCTCTGATTCTTCTTGAGATCCTTCATCATAGCACAAGTTCGCTAAGAGATCTGTGGCTGACCAATAAGACATCACATTACAAAACGGCAGCAAAGCACCTCTCATTATCGTAGCGGGACTCCTAAAAGAAGAGCGTCCCAAGTTTTGTAAACCAAATTCCAGTGTTTTTCTTGTGCTTCAAATGCTTCACTTGACGCCCCAGATTCCACCAGCCCGGCAGACCAGGGCTGCTCCCGGGGCAACGCGTGTGGCAGCCACAAGGCCAGGGCTGCACAATGAGGAAGGACCGGGAAGGCGGGAGGGCACTACTGTCAGCACACAACCTTCAGAGTCTGCAGGCTCCCACTCACCTTCCCGATGCAGGACTTGCCACTCGCCTGCAATCCAAGCTTTCCTGGATGTGTAAAGGATGGTGTAGCGGGAGACAAGGGTTCTGATGCCAGCCGGTGGCTTCCAGGAGACCAAGGCTGTGTCCTCCTCAATCAGCGTCACCTTCACTCCCAGTGGTGGGCCGGCTGGGGCTGTGGGCATGGACAGGCCACCAATGGAAACCTCTGTGCCTCCAGAGTCCTCACCTGGTGGACTCCAAGAGGCTGTGTGGGGAACCTGCTTGTCCCCAACCCTTCCAGCACGCAGAGGAGAGCAGTGAGGCTCCCCTGTGGGCCGGGTGGATCCTCAGTCAAGGGGTGCTGGGCAGCCTCTTCCTCACCTTCTGGGAGGGTGGTGTGGTAAACCACCGGACTCCACGGGCTGGAGAGCTGATCCACATGCAGCCGAACAGCAAACTCATACTTGGTATTTGGCTCCAACCCTTGGACCATCAAGTGAGTCTCTGACCTGGACATAAGAAACAGATTAGTGGGAGAGGGACAGCGCTGGATCCCTGCTTGCTGCTTTTTGCAGTCCTCCTTGAGTGTACAACAGGGAGGACACGCTTCAACCCTGCCACAGGAGCAGTTCTTTTGGGAGGAACTGCAGCACTGGCCTGGCCGGTACCAGCAGAAGAGTTCCCCTTGGGTCTTCCCAGCCGGAAGCCCTGGGCTGCTTCTCCAGCTGCCAGCAGGCCCATGTCCTGTGATTGAGGTGGAAGGGCCTAGCCAGAGGCAGTCTCTCCACACTGGACCACCATCACCCACAAAAGGCCATGGCCAAATTCCAACGTCCCCATTGAGAGATTGCTACATATGAGATCTTTTATCTTTAGCACATTATAACCTAGATTAGCTGGCTTGGTGCTTCATGCAGGCTAGTCACCAGGCCTCCTCAAGACCACATCCTGGCCAAGGACCAGGCCTGGAGAACAGAGACATCTGTGGGGAAGGCCTGGCTTGCGCGGGAGCCACCTTCTGAACCACAGCTGAGGCCCTGATCCTGCCTTGTCTGAGTGGGAAGGGTCCCGACCAGCTCCTTGGAGGGGATGCAAGGCAAGGATGGAGCAGGTGAAGAAGAACTACGTACGTCTGAAGATAGAGGACCAGGGAAGCATTCTGCAGCCCCACGGGGTGACAGCGGAGAGTGTAGTTGATGACCTGTGCTGAAGTGAAGGCGGGCCGCCCCCAGTGCAGGAAAATGGAGGAGGAAGAGTTCGCTTTGGCATAAAGGTGGTGGGGTGGCGGAGGGGGGGGCACCAGGCGGTCCCGGACAGCTGCAGAGAGAGGAGAGTGCCTCAAGCGTGATGGAGCCAGATCAGGGTCCTGCCTTTCCCAAGGAGTAGTGGTGACCTGATGGCTCAGCATCAGAAGTCTAACCAGTGAAGTGCCCCCCAAGCCAAGCCAATTTTTCCCTAGCCCAGAGCAATCAAGACCCGGTGCCCGAGACTGCTTTCCTCCTCCCAACTGCCCTTTCTTTAGACCGCCTTGTTACCGACCCCTGTAAATTGCAGCAGGAGCATTTGGGGTTAAGGAATAGGACAGAAAAGCTTCAAGCCAACCATCCGTTGTTCTGAATCCACATCATCCCATTCCCAGACTTCACAATATCTGCATAATCTAAAAAGCCTCTGAAAGCAGCCATTGCAGCAGAAACATGAGCTGGAGACTCACACACGCAGCCGGGGGTGCTGACGGTCTGATCTGCCTCATAGCCTTCCTCCATGCTGTTGTACGCCAGCAGCCGGACGTGGTACTTCCTTCTGGGGTCTGGACAGTGTCGAAGAACAATTGCTTAGTTCATCAGGACCCAACATTGGGAGGGAAACTCAACATTCCTGATCCTTAGCCAGTTTGTAGTCTGGCCTCCTCCAACATGCTCTTGGCACCCCCAGAATTCCCGCCAGCATGGCCTGATTAGAGAGGCCTCACCCTCCTCCAGCAACAGCCCCAGATTTGCCCCTTGGACTCCTTACTGCTCTCGACTGTGTCTGGCTCCATGGCCATCAGTTTCCTCCCCAAAGATCCTGCACAGGGACCCCATGAACGCAGCAATGGACCCAATCCACCGGCTGGGAGAGTGGGGAGCCCTTAGAATGGGGGAGCCCTATGTTCACACCCCTTGGAATACAGCTGAGGGCCAACCTCTCCTCCAAATCTACCTGAAAAGGAGAACTTAGCTGCATCCTTATAATTTGTGGAGCTTCGATGCTTCACACATGACCCAGTCCTATAGTCAACCTCCCCTCAGAGGCACTGTCCCCAAACTACTGGGCTATGGGGGAGGCAGTTAAGGAAACAGAGTTCACTGCCCACGCCGGACAAAGATTGGGCTGGCCAAAGCTTCGTCCCCCTCTTCCAGCCAAGGGTCCTTTATCTGCTGGCATCCGGCCAGCCTCCTCCTGCAGCAGAACACCAGAGGGGGCCCTTCCTCTTCCTCTGAAGAAGCCACGGGCTTGGAGGGGCTGCACGAAAATGGTCACCGTCATTTCTAGCAAAACTCGGTGGGAAGAGACAACAACTGTCGAGGCAACCAGGCCTGTGGAATCCAGCAAAGACCATTTATGCTCAGCGCTGCAGAAGAAAGCACTACTTTTGGTCCCCTTGCTGGAAAAATGGGGACAGATCAGCAAATCTCAATCAAGACTGCCTACCTCCAAGAGGGGCATCTCTTTACAGATTTTTCCCTCAAAGGTGGCACTCCAGCCTCTGAAAAGCACCCCCACCATTTCTTTCAGCTGCTCTGTTTTGTGAGCCTCCAAAGGGGGCCGAAACGAGGCAACACGTCAGGACTAGATAAAACAAAGGAGGAATCTGAGGTCAGGACCACAAGCAGCCTAGCCCTAACCCTCTCCTTGGCACCTTCTCATTCTTGGCCGATAAAGGTTTGGGGAAGCAAAGGTGGCGGGGGGAGGGTGTCAGCCCTTTGAGGCAGGCCGGTCAGGAATCAGATGACGCAACGAGTATGCAACTCCACTGTTGTGCCATATAGCAAGAGTTTTGGAAGCCCACCAGAGTTCCCTCCACGCAGAGTCAAGTGGGGTCTCTCGCACGCTTCCCACTTCCCAGGGCTGAGATTTCATTCATTGTTTCGTGCTCTTTTGCCATCTCTGTCTCCTTCTACAGGGGGTGGGCAAGAGGCAACATTTTATTCATTAGGCCTTTTTAAAAAATCTTGGAAGATCCATTTCGAAGGTATGCACGTTGGGGCGTTAATCTGTATCAGTTTGCAAAGAGGCTGGATGTGTGATCTCCAGATCAAAACTCGTCAACGCTTCATGTGAGATATAACACGGATCTCCCATTGCCCGTGGATGCTTTCAGTTGTAAGAATCAACATCCAGGAGCAACCCTTCTTACGGGGAGGCTGGCTGGCAACAGCCATTCATTTTCAGGCTGAACTAAGAAGTTTAGCACAGGAAAATTGCAAGTGAACTTGCTGGGATTCTGAAGACTGTTCTAAGAGCTGCTGAGCTGTTGGCCTTTAAGGGACGGGGGGGGGGGGGCAGGGCTCTCCACCAAATGTCCAATGTAGACTTTTGTGCTTCTGTGAAAGTTGAGTCCCCCAGCCATTGTTGAGATGGTCAGAGTCTGGCTGGAGCCCTCAAGACAATCCCCTCCCCTCCTTCTGCACAATAAACTCCAGATAATCGCTGAAGAAGCAGCCAGCAGCCAGGCTGCTCTGACATCTGGGTCGTGGCCTTTGACCCGGGATCTGGGACTCCCCAAGCCTGTTCCGTCCAGAGGAGCTGGCGAGGGGGAAGGGTGGGAACAGCCCAGCGGAGAGAAACCCGACCCTCAGAAGCTCAGGGGTGTAAAGGCACCAGAGGCCGATTAGGAGCGAACGCTGAGTGCAAACAGGATTCATCCGACCACGTCCGGCAAGAGGGCCCAGCTGCGCAAACCGAGGGAGGGGGAACTCTGCCAGCCGCTTCAAGCCCTTATTTATTTAGTTAGTTTTTAAATCTATTCATGCTGCCCATCTCACTGTACAAGTTACTTCCTTCCAGCAGTGGGTTCTACTGATCCCAACAACAAAATTATTCATTGTTGCGATTTGCAGCCAACCTCAGCTGGCCACTGTTTCCTCTGTGGGGAGACAAAGGGCGCGCCAATTACTCCTTTCCGGCAGCGTCCTGTGAAAAGTTGGCTGTGCCTCCCCTCTCCCCACCGCGGGACCAATCCCTGGAGGGGATCCATAAGCTTCCTGCCTCCTTGCACAAAGCAGAGGACGACGGAATCTGGCCCGGGAAAGGTCTGGCTTCTCACACACACCCCGCCTGGCTTTGTCCTTTCCCAGGAAGGGGGCCACCCCACCGGCAGTAAAAAGCACTGCTTCTCTTTCTGGAGCTGCTGGGGGGCACACTCCTGGGCTTCTGTGCCAGTTCAAAATGCCTCCATTTTCCTTTGCTTTGAGGAAGAACTTCTTTGGAGTCCGTCGGGTTCTCTGAGCTTGGTTCTTTTCTTGCAAACGCTTCATTGCCCGGCCAGGTAACATATTCAGTGCTAAAATGGGATGGGTTTGCTCTCTATTTATGTGCTGTGGCCTGCCCTGCAGAACTTCTTGTGCCAATGTGGCGCCAAGCAGTAGGATGCAGTCGAGCTCAGCGAAAGCCTCCAGCTGGGATCTACTGATGGGACAGGAGCGGCCCTGCTCACAGTCCAGGGGCACCACCAGCGTTTTGGGAGGGGCCAGCCATTCTCTCCCCCAACCCACCTCCCAGAGTTGTTGCAAGGATGGAATGGGCCCCGGGCATCCAGGGAGCTCTCCTCAAGGTCTCCCATTTGTCCTACTTCTGGCCTGCCTGGGGAGGGCCTGGGGAGATTCTCCTGCCAGACAGGGAGCCCGGGGGCAGATTTCTTCCTTCCTGTGGCTGGAACAACGGCGGGGGGGGGGGGGGGGTGCTGTCAGAGCTGCACTAGCAGCCCGGGGGCTTTCTCATTTAAGGTTTTATTCGATCCCCGCACAGCCTGCCTCAGCTACACTGATGTCCCTATTTCCTGACAGCCGATAGCTCCCGAGGTGATGGCCAACTGCTGGTCTGCCCCATCTGAAGAGGCTTCTCTTGTTGCAGGAAAGTAGAAGGAAGCCCCCTGCTACCCCCAAGAAACGCCTTCACACGACCCTCCAAACGGTTGCTAAAAATGCCCCCATCTTCCCTGGGACAAACGCTCCCCACGGAAAGGGTGGCTTTCAGCCCCGCAGCGAGAAATGGATTAAAAATGTGCATGGAAGAAACAAATTCTTTCTGGGAGGGGGGCTACAGAACAAATCCCCCCCCTTTCCAGAGACCACCCTGATCTGGTGAGCACTTTCCTGCAAGGGATGGATCTTTTTTTCTTGTGAGAGTTGATTTTACAACAGCACTTTGATTGGCTTCTGGATCACTTACATTTGGGGATTGTTCTACTGATGGCGATGTGTTGTGGTTCTTGTGAAATGGGTGGCATACAAACATCTATAGAAAATAAATAATATAAATAAAACCAAAACAGTATGGAGTCACTTTGGCTGCCCTCACATGTGACACCCTACGCACCCAGAGAGGAAAAATTATGGCTTGTGGTGATGACTGCAAAGCTTGGTTTTCAAATGCTTCCAACCAAGAGTTAGCAAGCCGTGGTCTGAAGGGGGCTGGCCAACAGCCCTTCGAGCCACCCAGTTTGACCGGATGTCCAAACTGGGAGGCGCTGGTTAGTGTGGCTGCTCCTCCTCCAGGCCCCAGGAGCTCCACAGAGCTGGAAGCTCCCACCACGGGGTTCAGCTTGACTGAACATCGAACGAAAAGAGCCCAGAGCCCCAAGCCGCCTTGGGGGCTGAAGCCAAAAGCCAGGGACAAAGACAAATCGGATCCCCTCAGCAGCCTGGGCCTCGCTTCGGCCTCCCCGGGCTCCGCCTGCCTGCCATTGCCCCCTTCCTCCCTTTTGTTGGTGTCCATCCCCCCCTTTGTAAGATGAGACCAGGGCCTCATACAGCTCACCTCTCCCAACACCATTCAAATGGAATTACGCAGAAAGAGGCCACGCTGGGGGCAGGGGAGGAAGTCCCCCCCCCCCCGCCAGTCTGACCGGAGAGAACACGGTCATCCTACCTTGGGTGATGAACCAAAAGCACTGGGGTGGGGGCGGGGGGAAGCTTGCAAATTTTACAGTTTAGCTGCAACAACAATATAGAAATACATGAAAGCTCATAACCGCCCAGTCCCCCATTGTGGGGAGATGGGCGGGGATAAGTCTACGTACAAATAAATAAATAAAAATAAAAATAATACAAAATGGTCCCAAAATGCCTGAGGCTGCACCAGGGAGAGAGAGTGTGCTGTGTGGCTTGCCGCTCATCACATCACGAAAGAGGGCCCCGGGAGAGGAGAGGACCCACTTGTCGCCCCTTGCAGCAGAGGCTGTTCCCTCAACCAGCATGGATGTTCCTGCAGACCAAAGCAGTCCGTGTGGGCTGTGCAAGCTGGCAAATCGTTTAAGGGAGAAAGCAAGTGGTGCCTGGCTTAGAAAAAAGGCAGACCCCCCCCCCGGGGAGAACACGAGGGAGGGCGGGGGGAGCAGAGAAAGAAAGAGGACAGAAAATCCCAGGCCCCTTTATCTACCGACCAAGCCCCCCCCCCAAAAAGTTTTCTGGCCAAAGCAAGAAACGCCCCGTGTCTGGCAGCAGGACGTTCCCCACCACCATCCTGCAAATGCCCAGAGACCGACACAGGACATTCACAGTGCTCTAACTCTCCCCACAAGCTCTGAGATGAGTCTGCCATCAGAACTGCGCTGCTCCGTTGGGCCGCCGCGGGTCCTCCGTGGCGCTCTGGCCCCTCGGAGGGTGCCACGAAAACACCTTCAACAGTCCTCGCTCTGCGGCAACCCAGAGCGGCTTGTCTGGCCTCGTCTCACAAGGTCCGCCCTGTAGCTCCTTGCTTTCTGCCCTGCCCCGCAGGCAACACTTTCACCCACTTTGCGTACAACGGTCGGCAGCCGCCGGTCCTGGGGGGAGCATCTCGTTCCAGCCACAAAGGCGGGTATGGCGGTCACTGGAACCTCAGTCCCAGCCTGAGCCCGTCTATGCAGCGTTACGTATTTATAATCTGACAGGGGCATGATCGTGAAAACAAAGTCGTAATGCTCGCTGGTCCAATATATGCTCTGCATGAACACCACGTGCCTCAGTAAAGAAGGCCCCGATCCGCACAGGATCCCCGTCCCCGTGTAACCCTCTCGCCTGCCTGGGCCAGTCTCAGCCTATCCCAACTCCCTATCTCCAGATGTGCTGAGACTACCACACCCATGCTTGTGGGGAATTATGGGGGCTGTACAAGAGCTTACAATCTCTGATTCAACATAGGAAGGGAAGGGGACCTGGGAGAGAGTGAGGCCCTCTTTGCCCTGAGGCTGAATGACCCCTTGCTGGGGCTACTGAACTCTTGGCTGAGTTTCCACAGTGGGGCAGAACATTTTTCTACAATCACTGAGTTTGTACGAACCCCTTTTCTCTGCAAAAGCTTAAACCCTGGATGGCAACAAATAACTTTTGAGTAGAGACTACTCAAACTTTTAATCTATGTTTGAATGTTCCTTTTTGATTTTAAATACAGACAGACATAGAACAGGCACGCACAAACACAGTTCTAACTCTGAATTCCCTTTCATGTGCCAATGGTAGCTTAACAAACTCTCTATCCCTGTTTGACTTGGCCAGACCTTTAGGGACCTCACACATCTAAAGGTCCCTCAGATGCTTCAAAAATCACCGAGAGCCTGGGCCTGGGGTTGACGGATGCACCAAATGATTAATGAACAAGGCTGATTTCATTTCCTCAGACAGACGTTCCCCTCTAAGTCTCTTCAAAAGCCTCTGCTTTTTAAATCAGGGCTGAAAAGAACAGGGCTCCTCTCAAAGAAATATAGTTAATTCCCAAATTGTTGGAACTTTACTAACAAAATACCCAGGAACAAGTCTCTATCTATTTACCACTGTCTCCTAAAAATTCTTCAGGGAGAAAGGAAAACAAATTCATGTTTTCCCCCTGGGAGTAAAAACGCAGTGGAAAAATGTAAGAATAAAAACACAAACGTTCTCAGGATCAAAGAGCTCCCACATTGTCTTCCGCCCTTGCAAAGAACTCCCACCTAGAGGGACGATGCCTTGAAGTACCCTGAGCTCTGCTTCCAGCTGCGCAACAAGAAAGGAGGCAAATCAGCCCTACATCCAAGGTGGCCACATTTTCCATGGCACGCTCATGGTGAACACAGAAGCAAACATGCACATCTGCCTCAGAAGGCACAGAGAAGCAAAGTTCTTCCTTGCTGGGCTAACAAGGAGTCCAACTGCTAAGCTTGACCATCACATCAACCTCTTAACTGGGAGGCGGGAAGCCAAAGGACCCTAAAAAATAACAGCGTGACAATCCTTGCCCAGATGTGAGATTGGCTGTGGAGCTCTTTAGATCTGCTGGTTCTTGAGTGAGCAAGGGTGGAACTGACCTGCTTCACCCTCCTTGACTCCATGCCTCCCAGCTGTTGCCACCTTCTCTGGCTGACCTATAGTGCAGGCCTGGGGCGTCTTTCTGCTAGGAGGAGTTCGTCAAGCCTAATCCAAGGCAAGACTCTTGTGCAGAAGGGGAAGCTTAAACATTCTCCCTGCTGTTCCTCAGTGGCTTGAAAACATCTCTCCTCCCACGTGAGAGAGTAAAAACCCTCATCTCAGTTGGCATCAATGTCATCTGTAGTTCAGCTTGTAGCATGAGAAAATTATAGGAGCAGAGACATTGTCTGAAGACTCCAGAAGCAGCAGCTCTGTGCCTGGAGGTCACCAACCAGGAGGGACTGCCTGCAGCTTCAGCGGGATCACCACCTCCAGACCTTTCTGCACCAGCCAGCCTTGGCCACCTCACATGAAGAATGGGTGTCCCTGAAGGAGGGCCACCTTATTGCTCCTCCCAAGTTGGAAAGAAGGAAGCGGTCCTGCGCAGGATCAGGCTCTCCTCTGAGCTCCTCCTCTGCTCCAGAGTAGGCACCTCAGCAGAGAACCAAGGGGCTGAATCTAGTCCCAAAAGTTACATCAAGCCTCCCAGCAGATTCTTCATCTCTCCTGGGTATCAAGTACCAGCTCAGACATGTTTGCCCAGGTTGAAGAGCTGAAACGTAACTTGAGCAAGCAAGCAGCATTGGCAGAACTTGCAACCCAGGAGGCTAAAGAGTGCTTTGCGCATGCAGGAGGCAATTGCCACTCTCCAACCTCTGTTTGTGTTCCATCAAAGACCAGATGGGGATTTCGGTTTCAGGCAATTTCCAAAATATCTTATCCTCCTGCTGTAAGAGATGATGACCAAGGCAAAACAGTGAAACTGACCAACAATTGGGGGACTTTATGAAGAAGTCTAACTCAAGAATGAGACCAGCATCTTCTCAACTGCAACACAGAGTTGTGTAGGATGTTAACTCTACAGGTGAAACTCGAAAAATTAGAACATCGTGCAAATGTTCATTTATGTCAGTATGGCAACATAAAAGGTGAAACCAATATATGAGATAGACGCATTACATGCAAAACGAGATATGTCAAGCCTTACTTTGGTATAATTGTGATGATTATGGCGTATAGCTTATGAAAACCCCAAATTCATAATCTCAGAAAATTAGAATAGTGTGAAAAGGGTCAATATTCTAGGCTCAAAGTGTCCCACTCTAATCAGCTAATGAATCCATAACACCTGCAAAGGGTTCCTGAGCCTTTAAATGGTCTCTCAGGCTGGTTCAGTAGGAATCACAAGCATGGGAAAGACTGCTGACCTGACAGTTGTGCAGAAACTCCAGTTGTGGAGTTAGTGCATCAAGAGCCACCGCACACAGACGGATCCTGGACATGGGCTTCAAATGTCGTATTCCTCTTGTCAAGCCGCTCCTGAACAACAAACAACGTCAGAAGCGTCTTACCTGGGCTACAGAAAAAAAGAACTGGTCTGTTGCCCAGTGGTCCAAAGTCCTCTTTTCTGATGAGAGCAACTTTTGCATCTCATTTGGGAACCAAGGACCCAGAGTCTGGAGGAAGAATGGAGAGGCACACAATGCACGATGCTTGAAGTCCAGTGTGAAGTTTCCACAGTCTGTGTTGATTTGGGGAGCCATGTCATCTGCCGGTGTTGGTCCACTGTGCTTCATTAAGTCCAGGGTCAATGCAGCCGTCTACCAGGAGATTTTGGAGCACTTCATGCTTCCTTCCGCAGACGAGCTTTATGGGGATGCTGACTTCATTTTCCAGCAGGACTTGGCACCTGCCCACACTGCCAAAAGTACCAAAACCTGGTTCAATGACCATGGGATTACTGTGCTTGATTGGCCAGTAAACTGGCCTGACCTGAACCCCATAGAGAATCTATGGGGCATTGCCAAGAGAAAGATGAGGGACATGAGACCGAACAATGCAGCGGGGCTGAAGGCCGCTATTGAAGCATCCTGGTCTTCCATAACACCTCAGCAGTGCCACAGGCTGATAGCATCCATGCCACGCCGCATTGCGACAGTCATTGCTGCAAAAGGGGCCCAAACCAAGTACTGAGTACATATGCATGCTTATACTTTGCAGAGGTCCGATATTGTTCTATTTCCAATCCTTGTGTTACTGATGTCATGTAATATTCTAATTTTCTGAGATTGTGAATTTGGGGTTTTCATAAGCTGTACGCCATAATCATCACAATTATACCAAAGTAAGGCTTGACATATCTTGCTTTGCATGTAATCCGTCTATCTCATATATTGGTTTCACCTTTTGAGTTGCCATACTGACATAAATGAACATTTGCACAATATTCTAATTTTTCGAGTTTCACCTGTATAGTATCCTCCATGAAGCAGATTAAAATTGCTGGACCACAATGTTCTCTCTCTCTGACAATACGTAATTTCTGGAGTGCAAATTGCTGGCAACGTTTCTCAATAAAAACAAGACAATCATTTGGTGGTGTCCATGTTTTCATGAGATGAAAAGGCCTGGAGCAGAGAAGGTAGAGGTCAGTTGTAATCAGGGTAGGTTCCATCCAAAAGGGAGCTGCACAGATTGCATTTTGGTTCTTCTGGATCCTCTAAATTCCCTACAGTTCAGCCTTTCACTGAGATTAATTCAAGCTGGAATATTCACTAGTAGAAAATACAAACTGCGACTTCTCTCCTTTTGCAGAAATTGAAGGGAAAACATCTTATTTCACACCATAAATAAATGCTGTGTTCCAGAACCATCCCACCTTGGATGGCCAACTTGCTGGCAACTGCAAGGTTGGGGCTTTGTGAAACTCCCTCCGATAGCCTGAGGCCATGACCAGGCAGATCCTCCAGACTCACCTCTTGCCAAGCCTTGAAGCCTTTCTCTTGACTTTTGTGGCCTAGCATCTCTGGGGCATAGGTGGGAGGCAAAACTGCTCACCCCCTAGAGACAGCCCACCAGTCATCTTGGTGCAGGGTGAGTGAGGTTCCCCACCCGGGCCAATATGGGAGGTGAGGTGGTCCATGAAGAGAGAGTTGCTCTTGGCCCACAACCATTGACTCACTAGATCTGCACTCAAATTTCCCTGTCAGGCAGCTTCTAGCCTGTTCTTTTACCACCTAACTAAATTGCCTCACCCAGGGAATTCACAGAAAGATTGAGGTGATCTTCTTCCACTTGAAAACTCCAATTTCAGCCTTATAATTACCATTTTTTTTAAAAAAAGCAGAGATTGTCCTCCCCCTTGCGAGCGCAGAGCCTCAGCTTCCCTCACAGAAAGAGGGCAGAGCCTGAGGTCGCTTTCTGGTCATCTGGGGCAGTTCCCTGCCGTGGTCCACCAGGGCTCCTCTGATTCTCGCTAGCCAGCACCACGGCAGCACTTCCAGGCCGAGAGAAGAATACAGAGGGAACGGGCACCTCAGCAGCAGAACCAGGGAAGCGGTATAAAGGGTGGAGGGTGTAGCAGCAAGGATTAATCAACAGAGAGTCCCATGGGAACGCACGCAGGGCCAGCTGCATAAGCGAGCTGCACAGAAGCCAACCTGCAGATGAAGAGGCCACCACGGGTTCCATCCAGCCTAGGCAAGTTGAGGTCCAGTGTAGCTCAAGCATCAGGATTTATTGACGTGGCCTGAGAAAACAGGAGCCTCTGCAGAAGCAACGGGGTTTTACTGTGGCAAGGCCTCCCCAGGCTGGCCCCTTGGTCATGCCATGATGTTAGACAAACCTTCCTCCTCAACAGCCTTCTGTGCACAACCACTAGGAGATTCTCTGAGGGCAGCAGATCGGCACAGCCTGAACGCAGGGGAGGATCCATCAGTCTCCCGGATCTACAGAAGCCCCTCCAGAAAAGCAGACTCCACGAGGGTCTAGCTGGTCCCTCTCCTCCTGCTGAAACAATGTGCTTCCTCAAGCGTACACCCTCTCCCAAACACACAAGGACACTTCAGTTCCCCAGATGCAGACTCTCCCAGCTATTCACAGGAAAGGGGACACCCTTACAAGGCCACACGTAAAAATGGTTCCTGTGTTCCTCCTTTAATCTTCCTTCTTTCCACACTTTGCTGCAGGGCCAGGAACTTCCACAAAGCAAAAAGGTCTGTGTTTATTCCTCAAATACTGCAGACACAAAACACTGAGAAATCTGCAAAATGCCACCTCGGGGAGTTTCAGTGCCAGGAGAGTGTGAGAAGGATTAAATGAGAGGGTGGCAAAGATGCCCAGCCTGTTTAGGTCACCTCTGGCATAAATCCAAGCAATAACAGAGAAAGAATATGATACTGGAGTGCAAGCAGCCACATCTTCTACTGAAAAATCAGTGACTGGGACTTTTGACACCATCACCAAGAAAGCCAAGTTGTTTATTTGAATGGGGCAGCCCAGAATTCAAGCACGTAACTGTGGAGCATTCAGAAATAAACAGTGGACACCAAGCGGGCAGAGTCAGGACCCAAGGTCGGGGGGGGGGGCGGGGGGTGTCCATAAAAGCCTCGGCTTCCAGGTGCAAAGAGCTTGCTTGCATCTTCCTGCCAGAAAGAGAAGGTGGTGGCCCTGCTGCCTCGCTCTCCCGGGCAGCCACGGCAGGAAAAGAGGGAGATGGGGAGGCTGCCTTCCCAGAGCCAGTGGTCTTTGGCACTGAAAGGAAAAGTGGGGGTGGGGGGCTCTTCAGCAGCACCTGAGGAATGACTGGGAACTGGGCCAAGGGGGACAATCTGATGACCATAATCCCCACACAGTAATCCCCACTCTGAGAACCCCCATTTGAACCCCTGGAAAACCCAGGATATGCTGGAAACCCAGCTGAGCATCACAGCATCTATGGGATGGAAGGTGTTGAGCCCAGGAATGAAAACGGGCATTTCCAAAATATTGCATAGCAAGAACAGATTGCTGTTTTACGGTATCAAATCAGCAATTAGCATCTTCCCCGTTAAACCAAGACTCAGTTAGAAAGAAGATCAAAGGCAACAGGAAGGCCCTGCCTCGTGGTAAATGTGGGCCATGGTACATACAACCATTTTCTGAGATGCTGTGACCCTGCCCCTTTCTCACTGCAATAAACCTCCCTATTCAGAATCTGTGAGAACCTGGCGTTCTTGATTGTGAGCTGCGACAAGGAGCTTGACATGTTATGAGTCTTAATTGGGAGGAGGTGATTAGAAAGCTCCTGCCATCCTCCCCTCTCACTTGTCCCGAGTGCCTGTTTCCATGGAGATGCCCAGCACATTTCCATTATCCCTCCTGGCCAGACTCTGCCCATTTGGATGCCATCACCGTATGCGTGGTTTGGATGCATCTGCTCGGCGTGCCACACGCAGCACTGGCTTATCTTAAGCATAACCCTCTGAGCCCTCGGCTGCCTCTTTTCCTTTCAATCGCCAAAAACATTCCAGCGTCATTAGCAAATACGGCTGCCTAACTGCTCACTCCCAACTCCGGACCGTCCATGAATAATTTGGGCCACGTCAGTGCTACTTCATGGGGGCCATGCCCTGCTTTCGCTGACCATCGTTCCCTATTGCCCCCTGACAGCAGTGACAAAGGAAGTGTCCTCCTCCCTCTCCTCCCTCCCCAAACCTCTGAGCCAAGGAGGGTCATGGGCAAGAAGACTTATGTCCTGCTCACCGAGGCCGCTGATGGTGTAGGCGAAGTCCCTGGCCTTCAGCAGAATCGGCCCACTTTCTTGTTGGCCTTCTTCCTTGTAGTACAGCTTGTAGCCTTGGATGGCTGCCATGTCTGCAAGCTCTTGCTGCCACCTCACAGTGATTGTTGTGCAGTTCAGAGGCTCCAGACGCAACTCAGGAGACTTTGGTGCTGGGAAAGAATTTTGGATTTGAAAGGCTCAACAGTGTAAGCGAAGAACCCCACACTAACCCTTTATCTGACTAGTAAAGTAGAGGCTGAGCTGCACGACCACAAAGCCGATTCTTATAGCCTATTAACCTCAGCCAAGGTGTGCTGCCCTGTGGTTTGATAAAGGGGGTGGGAGGAATTGCAATCCTGCCAAAATTAGTCCCATTTATTTATTATTTATTTGCTGAGATGATATAGCTGCCCATCTCAATCTAGCGACCATGCATAAATACAACAGAACCCATCTCACAGCCCACCACAAAACAAACTGGGCTCCGTAACATCTTGGCCCCAGTGCTCGAGGAGAAAGCTAGGTTACACCGGAACCCTTTGGTAACCCGAGTAACCCCATCTTCTCTCATGGCTTCCTGTGGCTTCGTTTGCCTTTAGCTTGTCACAAGCAAAGCTATTAAGGGAAGAAAAAGGAACTGCAACGTCTCTGGGAGCGGCCCATCTGAAGCACCCTCATGTTTATGGGAAACTGGCCAACATCTGTGACTATTGAACACAGCTGCTTCCAAACCAACCCCCGACTCTTTACTCTGGTGGAATGTGCACATTTACACGGAATGGCTCTGCTACCCGTTTGGTGGAAAAAGATGGGGCACCTTTGACACTGGTGGCTTTTGGGGTGCGATGGGAAGTCCACAGAGAGGCCTCGCCCCAACCGACTCTTGTGGCGGCAGAAATGCGGACCAAGTAGATGCTGTCAGGCTTCAGCCCCCGGAGCAGGTATTCGTAGGTGGCCCCCGGGAGCTCCAGAGCCCGGACGCCGCTCTCCGTGCTGAGGCGGAAGGACAGGCGGAAAGCCACCACCTCCCCTCGCCGGTACTTGGCCGGGATGGGCGGCCAGGAGACGAGGACGTCAGACGGGCTCCTGCTCGTCAGGCTGAGCTCGGGCGCTCTCAGAGGGACTGAGGAGGAGCAGAGACAGAAGAAAGAGTTAGCTTCCCCGCCGGCCTGAAAGGGTCCCTCGAACGCTGGAACGGGAACGTTCGTCCCACTTGGAAAGGTAGCGGCCTGAACGCTCTGGGATGGAGACTTCTGTGCGTTTGTTCCCTGTGCTATTTCCTGCCACGTTTCTACTGTTACTCGTGTTTTAATTCTTTTCATAGGTTTGTACTCCATACTGAGAACCCTGTTCTGGAGAGAACCCAACCCTCAATAAAAGCAGTGGAACCGGGCGGGCACAGGCGTTCGCCAAGCCATGTCTTCTGCTGCTCAGACAAAGAGATTCAAGGAGCCGAGGCTTTCATCAGATGCTCCGTGCAGAACAAGCCTATTCCTGTTATCTGCAAGGGTCACAAGCCCCACTGCAGTGGGCACCGTGACCCCTTGATGCCGCAGGATCGCCGGCTGGGCTCCGGCAACTTGGCAGCTGTAAAACTGCAAACAGCCCCCTTCCTTGCAGAGTCTGACCAAACCCACTGGGGTCCTCCTCTACGGCCCAAACTGCTGCCAGAAGCCCCCCCGCCTCCCACCCTCCAGGTTCTGGGTCTCTCGCAGCAGCTTTTTCAGCAAGGGAGCCAAGTACCGTCTTCCAGCGTGTGCTGAGTCACATGGTCGGACATCTGGCTCGCCCCCAGGGGCATGTAGGCCACTACGTAGAAGGTGTAGTTGCTGGCAGGGTCCAAGTCATCAATAATATAATGGGTTGTGTCGTTCCCAATGACCACTTGGTATTCTTCATTATTTAAGCCTGGAATGCAAAAAGAACCGACCAATAGCAGCATGAACCTATTATTTTACTTATTTGTTTATTGATTTCATTTATATGGTCGTCCATCTCACAAAAAGCAACTCTGGGCGGTGTACGCCAAGCCAATAAAGCAATACACGTTATGATGGAAGGCTCCCTCCAAAGCCACTAAAACAAGTCAGGTTTCTCATGATGCCAAGACAAAACTAAAGAACGAGTCTCATCTCTGAGCCTGTCAACAATCCCCCGTGCCAACAGGTGCTGTGATGCTTTCAGTCTGGACCCAGAGACCTAATGGCTGCTGGGATAAGAGGATAAACAGTGGTCGACCTCCCCTTTTGGAAGCTATAAAGCCAAGCTGTTACAAGCGTAAGGCTCATGGTTTTACCAG
Source organism: Liasis olivaceus (assembly GCA_030867105.1). Lineage (NCBI taxonomy): Eukaryota > Metazoa > Chordata > Lepidosauria > Squamata > Pythonidae > Liasis > Liasis olivaceus. The sequence continues at coordinate 22,467,056 of CM061362.1, read as the reverse complement.
CACGCACCTGGACAGGAGCCAGCCGGTGGGAGCAGCAGCAGATTTGCTGGGTTTGGAAAGGGCCTGGAGGGCCAGTGATCCCTGTCCACGCGCAAGAGGTGACTACTGCATCTGCGAAGCTGGCTAAGGAATCCCTGCCAATTCTAAAAGCTGTCTCCAATCCCGCTTCTCGCTGCAATCTTTCTCCAGATGTGTGGCCAAATTCTGCTTCCCTGTCACTCCCTCAGATGCAGAGGAGCTACATTCTCCTCCCCCTTCCCTCCTCCAGGCTGAGTGCCTGATAAGAGAGCTGCAGCCTCTGAATCAATGCTAGGACCACGCTGGCAACCAGCCCGTGTCAGTATCTGGACAAAGGTGGTTTGGGGCCAGCAAATGACCCCAAGAAGGCACCGAATATGCTTGGGACAAAAGAAAGCAGGAGCAGGAGAGAGAGACCTAATATCCTGATGGCTTCAATTGCTGAATTTTGTCTGCAGCCAGGAGGATCCCTTCCCTGGAGGTCCCATTTGGAGACCAAAGTGCTCTGGAACGGCCAAGGAGGTTTTACGTAAAGCCAAAGGCAGCATTTAGTGCAGAAAGTGTGGGCCAGGTCTGGTCTAGAACAGAACTGAACATCTTTTGCCCCTCAATGATGTTCTGGGGAAAAATGTCCATGGCAGTTGGTACCCAAATGCTGGGATGTTAGGAGGGCTCAGCCTGGGGTCTCTGAAGCAGAAAAGAGCTGTGGGCCTTCCTTAGCCCCTGGTTCTTGCCAACTGCTTATCCGCTTTGTAAAAGGTGCACACACACGCACACACAAACCACCCTGTTGAAGTAGCATCAGCGTTTCCTCTTAAGAATGGAAGCAAGGGGCCACCATTCCACCAGTTGATCTTCCCACAGTTTTGAGTTAAGTTGATAGCATTTTAATTAGACAAGATTATCAGCACCTCACAAGCCTCCAATTAATAGACTGTTAGTTAGGCACGATTTCTGACCGGCAACTCAGGGTCCCTGAAAGGGCTTCTGAATGCAGGGAAGGGCTGCGAGGCCTCCCGGGGTGATGCAGAAGGGAAGAGAAAGCCGGTCCGCAGCCCTTTATTATTTCAAGGAACCAGCAGCCGCCCTACTCTTCCCACCCCAAAAAACACCTGTCCTCCCCCACCTCTGAAGATGGAACCATCCTCCAAAGCAGACCCTCTCAACAGATGCCTGTTTCTCCACCCCCACCCATGAGAAAGTGTAACTCCCACGTTGGAGCACTGTTGCCAATGGTGTCTCGCGAATGCAAAACCATCTGGCTTGTGAGAAGCCCCCATCCCCCCTTTGGGAAACAGAAAGAGGGAACCTCTCCCCACCTCTCTCCATCAATTAGGAACCCCAAGAGCTCCAACATGGGGCCCAGCTCAAGGCCTCTCCATCTCAGCCTTCTGCGCCCACAAGGGTCAAGCAAGCAGGGGCTCACTGCCCCACTCAGCAACTTGTTTCTGCTCCAGCAACTTGTTTCTGCTCCCCCTTTCAGGATATGCCGTTACTTGCACAAGAACTTATCTTTCCAGTGATTCCTGCATCCCCAAATGGGTCTTTTTTCTAGAGACAAATATAGCCATTTGCTGGGAGGAATCAATATCAGCTTTTCAGTCCATCATCAGACTAATTTATTACAATATTTATGTTTCCAAAGATCTGATATCTTTTAAAAGAATCTTTAATAAATGCCAAAATGTAGAACATGATGAGAGGGAATATTCTGATCAGGTCCCTGAAGGACCTGCTGCTCAAGGCACTGAAGAAATGCACGAGGCCACTCACGCACAGCAGCAGCTCCACAGTTAGTGCCACCGCCCCAAAGGACCCAGAAGACTCCTGGCCACCATGAAAACGTCATCCATTGATTCATTTTTCCTGGCCTTCCAACAGCCAGAATGCAGAAGCCCTCTTCAGCTGGTCCAAGAGGTTTGCCACAGGCAGCCCACAGAAAGCCTCCTCCACCTACCTTCCGCCTTCATGTAGTGCACCGAGTAGGCAATCACTTTGTCTGAATTATACAGCGGCCTCTCCCAAGCCAGGAGAATAGCAGAACTTGACATTGTTTCTGCATGGACGTTGCAAGGCGCGCTGGGTCGGTCTTCAGAGAGAACCACTGTCAAGCGTGCCCTGGAAAGGATAGACCCTTGGCTGTTCTCGGCCACACACTGGTAGATGGCATCATCTTCAGGGATGATCTGGTTGATCACCAATTTGCTGGAAAGATGAAGAGGGAAGGCGTTAGACGGGAGCCAAACCAGGCAGGTGAGAAGCAAACAATGGCTCAGACAGGTAAAGCAGGAGCTGAGTCAGCGTGGGCTATCAAGTGCATCTTATAATTCTTGCCCACACAAAGAAGTCCTGGGAGGCGGGTGGGTGAGTACGCCTGCTGTGCTGATAAACAAATGCCATTATTCAAATTCCCACCAAAATCAAGCAGCAGGTCTGTTGTGCACATCTTGAAGACACCCCTACATTGAGGGAAGGGCGCTGTTCCCATTCTCCCAAGAGCAGGCCTAACCCTCACCTGTGCTCCATTTCTGCCCCTCGCCTTGGCAGGACCACCCTTTCTTACCCAAGGTCCAAGCTGGTAAGCATCCCCACCTGTTGTACATCTTAATTCTGCCATTGGAATGAATCTTCCAGCCATTCTTCAGCCAGGATATCTTGGGGGTTGGAATGCCTTCTGCCTGGCAGGCAAAACGGGCTGTGCCAGCTCGGGGCCTGGTCAAGCTTTCTGGCCACTCCACGAAAGCAGGGGGGGCTGTAAGAGACAAAGACAGCATTTGAGCAGGATCCATGTCTCCTTCTCCCTTTCTAATACAACATCAACCATTATTTTGAACTGCACATCCCTTCTGTACTTGTTTGAGACCCAGGCAAAACATTTCTGACAGATTTTCCTCCTCTTCCTCTGGAAAGCTTTGCCCACGTAAGCACAAGGAAACCTGTGCAACTTGTCAAAAACAACCACTTTTACCACAAGGTTTGATTTGAAAGTTCCACCCTCAACCCCAAACCCAAGCTGGCGAGCACCTCCCCTGGATCTCCCCTCTTTCCCCTTCGGCAGGAGAGATTCTGGGGCCCCGTGCAAGCAGTGGGATCAAGCCCCCGCCCAGAGAAAACTCCCCCCACCCACTGCTCCTCACCTAGCACCACAAGTGTTGCCATCGCAGTGGTGAAGTTGCGTGTGCCGGGGATCGTAGCGCGGCAAACATACACACCAGCATGTTGCACCTTCACGTCTGAGATCATGAGGTTCCCATTTCCAAGCACCCGTGTGTTGAAAACATCAATGGACTTGAGGTCTGTTTGGGAGGAACGTCTGCCTCGGTTTGTGTCAGTTCACATCCCGGGCTGCCTAGCCCACCGCAGAATCTCTGTGAAGTGGAAGCCGCCTCCCACAATCCCAAGCATTCATATGAATGCCTCCTTTTCTGGTCTGGCACCGGAGAAGTCCCCAGAGTGCCAAGTTTCCTTTTTTGGCAGACTTCTGCAGAAATGCCAAAAACGGTAGCAAAGGCTCTGATCCACAGCCCTTGCCTCTTCCCAGCTGACGCTGCCCAGCTGTGGCAAGCCAGCTACTTCCACTTCTGATGCTGTGCAGGACGCATGAGGCTTGCACAACCAGCTGATTCTGTGATGCCGAAACGCATTTAGCAGGCAACAGGCAGTTTTTAACTCCCTCTACTCAATGGACTCTTTTCAGCTAGCTTGGGTGGCGGGGGAGCTTCTGCCATGTGACTCGGCAAGTGACGCTGAGATGCTCACCAGCTGGAAGAGGCTGATGATGTCTCCCACCTGCCCAGAAATGACTGCCCCCTCCCATGCAATCCTTCCTTTCCAACTTTGGGGGCACCACCTGAGAACTTCAAGGAGGCAGTTACCCCTTTCGTGTGCGAACTTGTGGGCGGCAACCATGAGCGTGGCACACTCAAAGGGGCTTGTCCACTTACTATCCCTCATCCTAACTGCAAGCTCTGGCACCCTTCATTTCCCCCGAAGCTGGAAGCCAAAAGGCCATCTGTGGGCATCCTACAACTCACCAAGACGACTCCAGGACACAATCGGTTTTGGATTCCCGATGGCGACACATTCAAAGATGACCGTTTGATGAAGGGAAGCTGTAATATTTTGGGGCCCAGCTATAATGGATGGCTTATGGAAAAGCTTCATATTGGAAGCTATTGAAAAAAAAAGTTTAAGAAGCATTAAATAGAAATGTGTTGTCCACACATCAAATGTGCACAATTTTAAGCCTCAGAAATGAAATTATGGAGGGAAGCACTTGGGTGAAGACCCTCTTCCCACGTGGTGAGCCAGGACACTGAGCATCACTGTTTTCTGACAGCAATGTCAAAAAAGTTGCAAGTAGCAAGATTTTCTAGATACCTGGGACAACAGTGAGTGTCGCCTCGCCACTCTTCCGCCGGCCGGCAACTGTTGTAGCAACACAACGGTAACTCCCCGCATCTTTTTGCTGAACACTATAGATTTGTAGCACTCCTGATGGCAGCGTAGTTATCCTAGAAGAATGAGGGTTGGGGGCGGTAGGGAAGAAAGCACATCTGTACTTCCAGTGGGTCTGCCTTTCTCTGCCTGGTGCCCTCCAAGTCAGCTGGACTGCCTTTGGTCAGAGCTAGGAGCTCCAGTCCCACAACACCTGGAGCACTCCAGGCTGGGGAAGGCTGCAAGATGGGATCACTATTTAGGAAGGCAGAGTCATGTCCCCAAGCGTGCACACAAACATCTCCGCATTTTCTAGTCTAATTTGAACTCAAAGTACCAGCCTCGAATGTCACCCTTTCCTCTGTTCTCTCGAAATCAAAATAGGTGATGTTTGTCTGAAGCTCACAACTGCATCTTGTGAGTGTTGCTGTCAAGCTCTTGCACTTCAGAAGGATTTGAGAGTCGCTACAATACCAAAGACGGGTGCCAGACTCAGGCCCAAAGAGAGCCAAACTTGCCCCCTTCTCAGCCACACCCCCTCCTTGCCTCCCCTCCTAGGGTTACTGCACAGGTTGAAAGGGAGACGCTCCCACGTCCTGCCCTCTGATACTTAGAGGTTCCTAGGAGAAACCCCCAAAACCCTACCTGTCCGTGTCCTTTAGCAGAGCTGTCCGATTTGCCTCCCAGGTGATAATGGCTGGAGGGTTGGCGGGGATTTTGCAGGCAAATCTAGCCACGCTCCCTTCGTGGACCTCAGTGGGAAGAGGCTGGACTTCAAATGCAGAGACAGCTGGAAGGAGGGAGAAGAGGAAAGGCTGAGCCCCAGTGGGGAAGAGGGGACCCAGGGTCTGCTGAAGGGGAGAAAGAAGCACGCTTTAGTGAATTTAAGAAAGCCCAGCCACATGACATATCCGTTAAAGGCTGCAGCTCCGGGGACGATGAAATTCCCCACCAAGGATCTTCCATTCCTAGGGGGCCCTCTGGGAATCAGCTGCTCACTGGGGCCCCTGGGTGGAAGGCCAGCTACCTGTTCCGAGGGTCCCTCCCTGCCCTGCCCTGCCCTGCCCGACTCAGAGCCTCATCAGCACTGCTGAGCTTCCATCCATAAGCCCCAATGCTGCCGCTAAGAGGGCGCCTTATCAGCAAGGTCCTCCCAAGCGCCCAGGGGCAACCACCTCCAGGTCAGATTAGCAGGCTGGTGCGGCCAGCGGAGGGCTGGGGTTGGGGTTAGGGTCTGCTTGCACCCAGAGCCTCGGAGTCTCTCTCCAGCACAATATTCTTGCCTTCTTTGTTGGGCATCCAACTTGTTCGTTATCTTTGTAAAGAAATGCACCAACGCTCCAATGAAGAAACAGGGCTGCAGCGCCAGTCAGCCACAGGGAGCCCCCGGTGCCCCCCCCCAAGTTCCTTTTGAACTGGAAAGGAGAGCAGGGCCGCAGGAAGGAATCCCAGCACAGCCCTGGGTCCGGCCTGGCCACTTTCCTTCCTGCGCCCGAGAGTCTGCCTGAGAGCGACAGCCATCAGTCCCTCCTGGAACACCAGCATGGTGCACAACCATGGTTCCCCCCGCAGGGAGAGACTCGATGCGTTTTCTCTGGAGCCCGCGCGCTCCCCGGCTCATTCTGAAATAAAACAGGAGCCGCCGCCTCAGCCCAGTCCCTTGTGGGCAGCTTCCAGGAGAAGCAGGCCAACCACGGGGCCGCCCCAGGCCGGGCAGCCCGTGGATGGGAGCAGGCCAGAAGGGCCTCCCCAGGGTTGCTCTTAGCACCCTTTGCCTTTCCTTAAAAGTAACTGTTTAATGCAGTATGCAGTGTTATGCAGATGCAGAACAGAGGAAGGCTAACCTTAGATAACTGTTTTGAATTTTAAGAACTCAAATAATGTTTCAAGCTTAAGAAATGATGCCCCCACTTTCATCAGTCAGGGGAGAGTCAACACAGGCCATCAAAGCCCATCATGTCCCTCTTCCAAGGTCTGCCCCCCGTGGCTTTTGAAACTTCTGGGCTCTCCTCTGGTTGTGGGTCAGGCTAGGACCTCACACGCATTAGAGACAGAAGGGCGAGCACTGCAACCTCCTCCATGGGACCCACCTCCCTGTCTCCCCTCCACCACCCCAGACAGAGAAAACTGGCCCTTTAAGCACGCGCAGCCAGCATTAGTCTCCCTTAGGGGGTACCAGGCGGGCCCCACAAAGAACAGCTCCTAGGACATGGCAAAGGGGTTGTCTTTGCCCCCAGGAATCCCCCCTCCCCATCCAGCAGTCAAGGGGTCCCTGGTCCAGAAGGGCTGCTGGTGCCCCAGGGTCGCCCTCGGTGCCCCTGGCACTCCAGAAGGTGTCAGTGGAATGGGATTTGCACAGCACCTCTACCATACCTCTCTCTCTCACACACACATACAACCTGTGTGCGCGCACACACATGGGACCGGCCTCCTGAGAGGGAGGCAGCTTACAACCATCATGCGCGAATGGAGGCGGCAGCACAGCTGAAAAGGAAGACGCCCAAGGAAGAGGATCCTTGGGAAGGAACCGGAGCCCGTCCCTGAGGGGTCACCCGCAGACCTGCTCTGCTGCAGCAGAGTTGCCCGAAGTGTGAATCGGGGGCTGTTGTGAAACACGATCAAAGGAGGACTGGTTTTTCAGCATTGTGTTTCCCTCTGAGAGACGAAGAGGCATAAATCAGTCTTGCTGGAAAGACAGGGACACAAAGCTTTCATCGATAAATAGGAAGGGGCATTCCAGATGCAATAATGAGGGAAGGTCCAAGCCATCTGTCTCTCCCGCCAGGCCCTATTCATCACTTCTGCCCGAATAAATCTCAGCAGGCCCTCCTCAGCGAGCGCTTGCGGGTCTGCTCCACGCGGGTCTCATGGCTGCGGGAGGGCTGACCCACGAGGAGCAGAGCTAGCTCTGGGGCGGCCTGGAGCCCTGCCATAGGTCAGCGGCCCCTCGGGAGAACAGAGAAAGGCAAGGAATCCAGCTGTTCCGAGGGATGCCAATGGAGGCGGGTGAGGGTTCCTTGGCGCAGACCGTTCCACCCAGAGCCCTCACCCAGGAACCTCCAAGGTGGCATCTCGCCACCTTTCCCATCTCCTGCTTCTTCACAAGAGGGGGGCTCCCTCAGATAACAGCCACAGCGAACACCCAGACTGTAGCCGAGACTTATGAAGAAAAGACGATTAAGCAAACTAACTCTCTGTCTGTGCAACAGTGCAGCAGCCCCAGATGTCTTCTCCTCTTCTTCTTCTTTTTCTTCAATGAGCCTGTTTTCTTTCCACCGAAAGAAAGAGAGCCTCCGGGAGGCAGGACGCGCGACTAACCGAACTTACGGAACTCGCTGTCCCCGGATGGCGTAACAGACCCTGGTTTGAAGGTCCGCCAGAGGCAGTGCAGAGGGCCTGGCCCTCCCAATGGGGTCTGGCAGACGCAGGAAATGGGGCAGGGCAGGCTGGACCCAAGGCGCATCGCACACAGGCCCACGGCCCACGTACGTCTTGCTCTCAGGCCACAAAGGCATTGCTGTTCCAGGGGAGCTGCGTTGCAAACACTTGCCCCATCAGCCTTTGACTGCAGTGTGTAAAACAAGGGAGGGGATTCCGAGCCCCCGAATCTCATGTGACCCCACACAAAGGGAATGCCGGCCACCAAGGGGAAGTGCCGGAGATCCTCTGGTCAAGCCTGAAAGGAGAGAATCCAACGCAGCCCGCAGCCAGGCAGAGCGGGCCTGCTGACCGACGGGGTTGGCCCCACCGGGGCCTTGTTCCTGCTCAGCAGAGGGAGCAAAGCACCCCCCCACACACATCATGGCCCTGCCGGCTTCCAAACGGTGCTTTTTGCCAGGAGAGGCAGACAGGCCTGTGCCCCGCAGAGTCCCTGGATTCACAAATCGGCTGACCAGCGTCCCTCGCCCAACCCCTCGGAAAAAGCATTTGGCCCCCTCGGCCACAGGGGCCCTTGTCAGCAGAGCAAGGGGCGGAGCTCTGTTGGGCTGGAGGGAGGGGCCAGACCACCTCTGTTGAGGGACCTGCACACGCACACGCGCCAGCCCTTGAAACCTGCACTAGCTTCTGACCACACAGCCTGGAGCACCGTTGAAGCGAAGGGAAGGGAAGGGAAGGGAAGGGAAGGGAAGGGAAGGGAAGGGAAGGACGTGTCCTTGAAGCACAGGGCTGGCATGGGAGCCACGGAGCTTCCCTTCTCTTTCTGAAAAGGCTGCGGCCGGTGAGGAGTACAAATGCACGCGGTGTGGCACACGGAGGCTTTTTCCTGGGGAAAAACCTCTTGGGCGACTAGGCCAGCAAGGCAAGATGTGCAGAGGGGCCCGGGAGAGGGGCAGCAACCCTGCAGGGCTGGTCTTCACGCAAGTGAAAGAGAAAGCAGAGGCGGCTGCTGGGGCCCCTCGGACAGGAAGGATCGTCCTGCTGAAACTGGAGCTGACCACCTCTTTGTAGGCCTGGAGAAAAAGAGGCCCACCCTAAATCTTCTTTGACGGCAGGCCCGGCTGGGCAGGGGCCCCGGCGACCCCAGCACAATCCAGCCCCCCTCTCTCGAGCAGATGAATGGCCTTCCTGGGCAATGCCTCTTCCTCCCCCGCAAGCTCTCCACAAAAGAATGCGAATCTGGACATCAGAGGGAACCAAGGGTCAGCTGCCCCTCCCCGGCCAAGGCGGGACCCCAGAGTTTCCTGCCACTGGCTGGAGCAGGAGTGGCTGCCCAGCCCTTCAAAGGACAGCCGGGGTGCCAGAGGTCAGCCGGGAGCCCTGGCAACGCTCTCCCTGGCCCACGGGAACGCCTGGCGCACTCACGTCAGGGTGGGCTCTGCAAGGCCAGGCAGCTTTTGTCTCTTGCAACCAGACCAGCAGCGGGGGGGGGGGGGCTTTAAGCCAACAGACCCTCCTCTAAGGACACTGTTGCTTCTGTGGCCACATTTTAGTGGCCAGCACTGCAAACCAGGAGCACTTTTGCTTCGCATGCGTGTGCATTAGGGCGTAAGTAAAACTGGTCTTTCCTTTGATCTACGAAGGAACGGTGTTTTGGGTTGATATAACATTGCAAAGACTGAAGAGGAAGTAAGATGAGCCCTAATGATGATTAAGGAACAATCCTTTCTGCAAAGTTCTGAAGTAGATCGTTAGTAATAAAACGGGTCTTTCCTTCCTTACCGGCCTCTTGCAACGTGGACCATCCCTGTTCAGAGCATCCATTAGCCAACAGTGCTAAGCCCCCCCCGCCCCCCCCCCCCAGCAGCTGTGTTCATTTCTGTATTTCACTTCCAACAGGTTTGAATTATTGGTTCTTGACCCCCAGAGACTCTAATGCAGTATAAGCAAAGCAGGAGGCCTTGGCCCCTCTCTCATCCGGGCCCATCCCAGAATGTGAATTGTGGATTTGTAACAGGGAAGGCGGCCTTTTCGAGCGTGAATCCACACAGCCTGGGAAACTGGAAGGCCCACATCTGTTGAAAAGAGGGCGCTGGGGGAGAGCCTTTGCCTGGGCCCCTGCCCCCTAACTGCACGCCCAGTGGATAACGGGGTGCCTGTCTCCCATGGCGGCTGAGCAGCACCTATAGTTTTACAATGAAGAGTGCACTTTAAAGGGTCTCAGGCACCAAATCACAAGGACCACAATGCTCCATCTGAAAGGGAGTGTGCGCGTGCGCTTCCGCACAGAAAGTTCTGACCTTTGACCTGGGTCTGTGGCAGCAAAGAAGCTGCTCAGAGATGTGCAAGCGAAGAGGCAGAAATCAATGCATTCATTTAATCCAGAGTACCCTTATGCAGGCTCACACAATAAAGGCCCAAATGTTCCCATTGTTTCAAGGGCGGCACATTGCCTTTGTGGATTTTTTAAAGAATATCCAGCTGCCCTCCTCTTCTTTTCTTTTAGGGATCTGCTCGCTTCACTGAGCTGCCTGCTTAAATACTCCCAGCCTTCCACTGCGTTCTAATGGAACCCCAAAAGAGCTTATCCCAGGAGGACCGCAGGGACCCACTCACTGGTCCCTGCCAAGCTGTACCCTTACAAAGGTTCAAAGGTGCATAATACTCTGCACCAAGCCCTTGTGCCCAGTACGGAGGAGGAAATCATCAGAAGATGTCTCCAGCACAACCTGCCTAATTGTACCGGGGCACACGCTTGGGAGGCATCTGTTCCTCCTTTCACCTTTCCAGCCCAACACCATCTTCCAGAGCAGCCCCCCAGGAAGCCAAAAGCAGCCAGGCCCAGCAATTGTGCCCCGAGGGCCCACTTCTTTCATGCACCCTTGAAGCGGCCCCGTGCCGCTTGCGGTGGGGCCAAAAGCAAGAATCCAGACGACCGAGCAGCCAGACTGTTCCCCGGCCCTCAGCAGAGCAGCTGGAGACGCTCCGCAGGCAGCTGTCCTGCAGGGGCCCAGCAAAGCGCTACCTGGGCCAGATCCGGAGCACGAGGGACAGGCCCTCCTCCTCTCGGAAGCTCAGCGGTTCCTCCCTGCGTATTTGTATTTTGTCCCCTCTTCTTGTAAAGGGGGAAGCGCAGAACAGCTGCAAGTCCCTGTTTCCTGGTCTCGCAAGGGCACTCAGTGTGGCTAGGAACTGAAAAAAAGTGAAACCCCCCAAAGCATTTAACACATCTTATGACACAGTAAACACCAGCTGTCACCTAATCCCAGCCAAGGACCTTCTCTGCTGCCTTCCGAAAGGGGGACGGTCCCGAGACCCACTCCCTGTTTAGCAGGCCCTCGGCTGGCTGGGCCTTCAAGGGTCAAAACCAGCACCTCAGATGATGTCCAGGAAAGACTTTCAACATGGGTGTAGCCCACTCCTGTATGGCGGCTAGTCAGCAGCCTGTCTGCTACCCTTTACATCAGCTAAAGCTCCAGACCCTCCTCCCCCGGTGTGGGAACATATCGCTTAGGTCCGGGGAGAGGGTCATGTGCTCTCCTCCTCCAGTGAGGCAGCCGAGGCCACGCGCTACTCACTGACGATGCTTTTGGTCCAAGACACCAAATATCTGTGCAAATATCTGCCACGAACGATGGCAAGCAATGACTGAGCTGGCACCACACGTGACTGCTGGAGTTCGTGTAATGTGCTGTTCCATTAACTATAGCTCACAAGCCATAACAGCTGGTTACATATAATGCCCTAAGCCCAAAGCAAACAGACCACCTTACGACATGTTGCCATGAAGTAACCAACCAGCAGCACTTCCCGCTTGGGGCAGAGCATGCCAGCAACCTCCCCAAGTGGGTAACTCTAGATGAGCCGAGCGATTTCCAGCAGCCCTCCCCATATTCTGACCCCCCTCCTGTGCAAACAGCAAGAATGTGCTTAGGATAAAGGCACTAAACCAGAATGGGGAAGTCGTCAGATGTCCTGCTGGCAATGATGCTGGGACGTGCCAAGTCTGATATAATTTCTGCTCCGGCTAGGGCGCTTCCCTTCCTCTCTCCGAAGAAAGGCTACCAACCAAGAACATTCCACGCAGTCCAAATGGCTTCCGATCTGCTCCTCACTCCTGCCAGCACAGGTTCAGACTCAGCTTTGTCCCCGCAGTAGCCAGAGAAGCCCTTCTTTATCAAGGACCGGGATTCAGACGGGATCACGTGGACCAGCAGATCCGCCTGCTGCACCCAGGAAAGGCTTTCGACGCAAGGCCGGGCTCCCTTCAGGAGCACCTTCCTTCCAGCAGACCCGAGCCAAGCCTGCTCGGTGGCCGCAGCATCCCAACGCCGTTTTAGTTCGCTTGCTCAGCTGACAGAGAAAGAGTCAGCAGCAAAACAGAGGCCGGTCTGGGGTCCGTTTATTTACTCCTCAGTGCAATACGTGGCCCTGAATGGGCTGAGGAGGAACATTTGCTCCTCGCTCCGCTTGGCTCTTTGGAGCCACCTACCATGGCAAGAAGCCCACCCACAGAATCCACCCAGGCCGGGACCCAAACTAGGCTTTCCTCCTGCCATCGTCCTCTAATCACTTAACCCGATATTTCCCTTTTGCACTGGCAGCTGGTCCACAGCCCCAGTCGTCTGTTTTCCTTCTTCCCCTGGCTTCTCATTCAGGGAGCCCCGTCTCTGCACAGACAAGCAGCACTTGGCCGACGGGTGGCCGGGCATCAAAGCTCAGCATTTGGGCTAGCTGTCCAAATATCACAAGTATCCCAGCCAGAACACCTTCGCTTCTTCCCTTCCCTGACTTAATGTTTGCTTTGACTGCAGCGAGTACAGTTGGCTGGCTGACTAGTTTTTCACTTAGGTGGCAATGACGAGATATAAAGGCTGGAAGCAATCAATCCCAACTGAACGGCTGGGCCAGCAAAGCAACCAACGGAAACGGTGCCAAATTGAAGCCCACCGAGGTGGCTGCTGGGGGCGCTTCTGCGACGACATTGTGGGCAGGACCTCGTTTGTGTGGCCACCCCACCCGGGGTGGAGGAAAGGGGGCAGGGATCTCGAGCTCGCCTTCAGACATGCCCTTCCGTGACTGATGCCCTGGCTCTGGGGGACCAAAAGGCCCAGCTGCTAAGCTGAGCAGTGGGGAGCCAAGCGCAAGGGAGCCAGGAGGCCCTTCTCAGGCCACTGCAGAGGACAGGGGCAGCCCCAAGGTCCCCACAAGGCCGCCAGAGGAGGAGTGGGCAGCGGCCTGCAGCTATTCATTACCCCAAGCTGGTTGGGGGCAGCCACGTCGAGCCCCCCCACCCCCAGCAGCCGAACGGCTTGTCTGGCCATTCCCGCCCAGTGAAACTATGCCCCAGGAGCAGCCCTCCACCTCTCAGCCTTATTCCTGTTCCGCTGCCCAGACTTACCAGGATCTGCTCATGCAAACCCAGAGGCCAGTGAAAAACCCTGGATTAGTGTTCTGCAGTTAACATCTGCGCCAGAGGAATGCTTAACCAGGCAAACGTATCCCCATTTGCCTGCCTGACCATCTGGGAGAAGGCAAAGTGCCTGTGGGCAACCAGAAATGGAAACATTTATTGAGGGGGAAAAGCGGTGGTTTTCCTTTTCCGGACTTCAGGCTGTTGAGCCACAAAGCTCAAGATTTCCATCTGTTCCACCCTCTCCTTATTCTTCAGGCTCTATAAAAGCTGCTTCAGTACTTTCCTTCTGACTTGAAATCCTGTTTAATAGCTTGCATTAGAATCAAAGCTGGTGCCTTGTCCTTTCAGCTCTTATCTGGGAAGCTAAACCACATCCTGAGGTCATTTCAATGGGGGGGGGGGATGGGGGGTGCCTCTAATTACTGGTGCTCTAGGAGGGTTTGAATAACAAACAAGAGGTAAAGGTTTGTACTCCACACAACCTGGAGTTTCACCAGGAGGCTAAAACAGGAGGGAGGGAGGAGAGACCTGGTCAAGACTCTGATTTCCCTTCCTTGCAACCTGCTTGTCCTCAATCAGAGCAATGTTTTGCTGGTGCTGGAAAAGCAATAAGAGTCCAATATGTTCACACTTCCTTGAACTCCAGAAGATAAGCCTCGAAGGAAAAGGAATTCTCTAGAATGATGTCTAGGTTGCAGTGCTCCCATGCCTCCATATCCAAAGTTGAATCAGTCAATGGGACCCCCCCAACCTTGTTGTTTTTATTGTTTTACCTTGGCTTGTTATATTGTATCTTTCTGATACCAGTGGAACATGCTGCCACAAGACGTGGTCTTGGCTTCAAAAGGACTGAACCACTTCCTGGGGTCTTTCAGTGCCTCCCAGTCTTGATGTCTGGCGCTGCCTCCACCAGGCACAGGGGCCATCCACTTCCACCCCTGGGTGCAGAGGGCCAAGAGCAGATGAGGATGTACCTGGCGGGCCCGTTGGCTAGGTGGGCCCAGCCCTAGCCCTAGCCCTAGCCCTAGCCCTAGCCCTCATACGGTCATTGATACACTAGTGAGGAGGAACTGTGGTTGCTGAGCAATTAGACATGTAGTAAAATAAATGAAACTGCCAGTTTAAAGCAGCCCTTCCTCTAAAACACAGCTCTATTTTGAAATAGTTTCAGAAGGATCTGCAGTCTTTAGTGTGCAGGTTTCTCATTTAGTCTGAATCCTGTGCGTTGAAACACCAGGTCACAGTGCAGCAACTTCCCCAGCCAAGCTAAAAAGCCTGTGGATATTGGTCCACCTCAGCTCCTGTTAAGACCGCAGGCACCTCAGCTTCACACAAGCAGCCTAATCTTCTGATATTAGCATTTTACCCTCACTTGGTGCCTCACAAAGAAAGTGTAGAAGAGGAATCTCCCACCCCCACCCCCACCCCCTTCAATTATCCTGCTGTGTATTAGAAGCCACAGCAGACATCTGCCCCCAAAGCTATTAGCTCTGGCCAACTGCTATCTTATCTCTCGGGTTCCCCGCCCCAGAGGGGAAGGTGAGGAAGGGATGCTGGAGAAGAACCAGTCTAGATGTGAGACCCATTCTCCCCTGCCTGAGGAACACAGGAGAGCCAGCCAGCCCCTGGGGGCCTCTGCAGAGGCCTTGCCATCCCCCCCACAGATCCGCTCTGATGGGCTCTCAAGATAAGGCTCCCTGGGAGGGGGGAGGCTGCACACATTTGGACCCTGCATTCCTCAGGAACAATTCAGGGCAATCACTAACTTTGCAGAGGAGTTGACATGAAAAGCTCCAGCCAGTGAATGAGGGTCATCTGCTCTTTATCACAAGGGTAAACCTCATCCTGGCCAGTTTCTAACCTTTTAACCCAGTGAATTCTTAATTTGCACATGAATAATGGAACGGCTGCCGAGGGTGCAACAACACTCCGCTTCCCTGGCCAACTTTTTAGGCTGTTTGTGTGCTGAGGCCTTAAACTCCATGGTAGATTAAAGTGTTAGATTTCCAGACCCAGCACCCAGTATTACACTGTGAAACCCAAGATAGCAAGGTGCTGAAAGACTTGGGCAAGAATCCACCCTGCTGCAATCACCCTGTGCTTCTCCAGAGGAAGGAAGGAAGGAAGGAAGGAAGGAAGGAAGGAAGGAAGGAAGGAGGGAGGGAGGGAGGGAGGGAGGGAGGGGAGGGGAGACCAGGAAGGTCCCTCCTCCACTGAGGATGTCGAGGTTCAGCTTAGCCACAAAGAAAGTTGTTTTGTTCTTCAAGGCTGTAAAGTGATCACGAACCAGGGAAAACTCTTCCCTTTCAGCACAAAATGCTGGAGATTCACCCACCCATCCCCCAAACATCCTGCAACAGGCAACAGGCAATTTAGCTTAATTCCAATCTATGTAACTTATCCTAAAACAGAGTTCAGGCCTTCTCATGTTAATTGCAGAAGTTATGAATCACTGACAATTTAAAACATTCAAATGCTGTCAGCTGAGCCATCCTGAGGAACAGAGCTTTCATCACAAGATGCTGAGCTCCCCATTGCTTGTAAATAACGAGGGGTCGCGACAGCGCAACATCCCTGCTTGAGGCTCCCACAGTTCCAGGGTATCGCAGCCAAAGGGAGGAGAAGACGTCAGGGAGTCCTGTAATGCTCCCAAGCGCAGCCGGAGGATGCCGGGAAGGCTGCGGGCACAAGGCCAATTTGTGGAGACAGGAGAACTCTAGAGTTGGCTAACTGCAGGGCACGCCGCCAGACACCCCGAAACTGTTGCACTGTGCATCTGCAGAACGCCTGGCCCTTCCCTGGTGCCTCTGAAAGGCTGAGGCAAAAGTCTAAGGGCGGGCTGGGGGGGCTCCTCCACGCTCTCCTGAGTTCAGCATGCCGCTGTCTTGCCCCTCCCGCATCATTCAACACCACATTCTTCAGCATTCTTGGGCTCCACCTCACTGGAATAAGACATTTTCTCAGCTCCTGAAGACATACTTTAAGTGTCCCTTCACCCCAGTTTCCACAAAGAAAGCACGGTCTCTAGGCCTCTCTTCCCCCAACCACAAGGTCTAGCCGAAAGCAATGCCTGGGGAAGGGGAAGAGCCTGCCGCAGAAGTGGCCACCCTCCCCGGAAAGGCCAGCTCGGTTGCCGGGTCAGAGGGTCGTGGAGCCTTACAAGTGCTGCTGCTGGAACGTTCCTCCATCAACACCTTTCCCCTTCCAGCCGGGCACCACCCTAAGCCCAGCAGAGGAGCGCTGACGGGTAAAAAGCATGGCGTCCCGGTGCCCCAAGTCCCCCGGACCCTGCTGCACTGGCTGAATCTGTGTCCCTTGGAAAAGGGATGCTGGGCAAATGGCCCTTCCTCCGAGCCTTGGAGAGCCCACCCCTCCTTGCCCCTGTTGCGAAGAACTCCCTGGTCATGGGTCAAAGGAGCAGCCCTGGAAAGGAGCTCCCAGAGGATAGAAAGGGATTCCCCGGCATTCTCAAGGTCAGCTCCTCGGCACCAATGTGAGGACCGCAGGCAGCTTCTTCTGAGACACAAAAGCAAGCCGGGATAGCAAACACTACCACAAAATAGTTCCTTAGTAGTCCTCTGCGGAAGAACATGCAACCTCCACACCTTGGTTTACTTCTTGCATTATTCTGCACCACCACTGGGGGGAAAATATCTTTAAGGCTGAAAATATAATTGGAACAAAAAACAGCGGTGCATTAAAACAAGTCTGTAAAAAACAACCCTGCAATGATGGGGTTGCAGGCCCAATACTGCATTTCTAGCAGCAGCAGCAGCAGCAGCCATTACCCAGAGACCCCAAAGATATCTTTCGTCTCACCCACCTCATCCTTCTTACAAAACAAACAGAGAAAGTGCAGGAAGACTGAGAAGTTAACCCATCAAAATAACACGCTGGCAGTCTGGTGGAAGCACCAAGTTGGTTTACCGCAGGTAACTATCTCAAAGACATATTCTGCTTTTTACAACTTGTGGGAAGGGGCAGAAAAACATTTTGCAGCCCAGACAGGAGTGCCCAAGCAAGCAGAGTTTTCCATGCTTCCTGAAATAAACAGGGGCCTCTTTTCTGCCTAGCCGGCCAGCTGTGCTCCTCCTCAGCAGTTCTGCAAAGCAGGCAGAGGCTCAAATGCCTTGAAAGTGCCACAGGGTGGCAGTAAACCAACATTCTTAAACACTGACTAGCCACACCACCACCTCAGGTAGCTTTTAAAATCAGTTTGTGGAATAAGCTACCAGCCATGATTTACAGATCACAAGCCAGGGTTCACACAACTCACTAAGCCACAAAAAGCCGGCTGTGATGGCTCAGCACGATCTTCCAGGTGCTTAAAAACTAGGCGACCTCTTATGCTGTCGGCTGCATGGATCAGAGCAGCCCTCCTGTCCACGTGGCCAACTTTGGTGCCTCACAGAGGAAAAGTAGCTGCCGTCTCTGTGCCCAGAAGCAGCAAAGTTGGGCGCACAGACGACCAGCACCGGGCACTTTCAGAGCATTGAACACACTGGCTTCTTCAAGGCATCCGGGATGGGCCAACCTGACCCAACCAGAGGAACCGCGTCCGTGGCGCGTAGAAACAGGCTGCCCAAAGAAGTAACGAGAACTTACTTGCTAATGTAAGATGCGCTTTCTGGCTGAGAACTGCGCCATATTTATTCAGGGCCAAGCACTGATAGAAGCTTTCATCCAGCGTTTCACCTTGCTTGCTCTCCAGCTCACTGATGTATAAAGAGCCATTGGACAGAGAGTAGATCTGCTCATTTTCAGAAACCTTCACCCCATTTTTGAGCCATGTGATGGTGATGGGGACCTCACCATGTGCCAGGCAGTCTAGAACCACTGCTTCCTTTCTAGCAATAGTCACGTCTTGGGGCTCTCTCACGAAAAACAGTTCGCTGAAGCTCCTTATCCCTATGAGAGAAGAAAAATAGAAAGCGAGGAGGAAAATGTTATTTTTGCCAGAGGCTTTTTACTGTTTTCAACCCAACATCATCACCCACTGTCAGGAAGCCACGCAGCTGCCCAGCAGAGTGGATCAGCCTTCTGTCCTTCCCTCACTGGCAGACAGGTGCACCAGGCGGAGGTGAGGAGGCTGGGAGAGGAAGGGCTTGACGCTTCCCAATGTTTTCTCCTCCTCCTCCTTTTCCTCAGGATCATCAGTGCTGAGTTGCAAAATGGGGGCTCTAAAGTGAGGCACATCCTCCTGCGCTGCTGCCGCTGCTCTGAAAGGGCCCTTCCCCGGGAGGGGGAGGACCACTGGGCAGTGCTTCCCCCACATTTCATGCAGGCAGCAGCCCGGGATCCTTCAGGCCCTTAAAAGCTGCCTGCATTTTAAATAAACTGACCCCTCTAAGCCAACCATGGGGGGAGGCAGCCCTAACCCCAAGCAAGGATGCCCAGCAGATGGTGACCAGATCAAAGCAGAAGGGAGGGCTTTCTTTGCCGAAAGGACAAGATGGGGGCACGGGGCCAGCGGCGGGGGGGGGGGGGGGGCAGGCGGATCAGCCCTGCCAGGAGGCCCCTGCGCACCCCAGGGAGCAGGCTGGCCCTCGCCGAAGGCAACCGCCGGGGTGGGGGGGCGCCCACCCGGGGCGGATGGGGAGGGGGTGGCGGGAGGAACGGGCAGTCCGCCGCGGCCGCGCCGGCCGGGACACGACCGAGTCCTCGCCAGCCGAGAAGAAGCGCGCGGCTCCCGCGCGCAGCCAAGCCTGCCGGGCCGGAGGCTCCGCTTCTTCGGGAACCGCGGCCAGAGCAGGGCCGAGGCGGGCCGCCTTACTCGGCTCGGGCCGGCGCGCTGCCAGGGCAAGAGGCTGGGCTGCGCTGGACCGCGGAGCCCCCCCCCACCCCCGGCCGCACTTCCAGAGGGAGCGCGCAAGTCTGCCCGTCGGGGGTTCGCGAAGGGCCGGCCCCCAGGCCGCCACCTCCACACCCGGCAAAGGTCTCCCGGGCGGCGCGCACGTGCGGCCAGCGGAGCCGGCTCGCAAGGCGAGAGCGCGAGGAGCGGCCGCGACCGCCTCCTCTGGGCCAGCTGCCAGGGCTGGAGGGGGCCGGCCGAGCGCCCGGCCAGGCCGGGATGCGCGGCGCCCGGCCGGGAAGGAGCTCACCTGGGAGGGCGGCGAGCAGGAGGAGGGCTGCGGCGGCGAGGTCAGGGTTCCGGCGGGGCGCCATTTAGCAGCAGCAACGGCGGGGTCTTCGGGCATCGCCCTCCCCGGCCGGCCAGCCCGCCAGCCGCGCGCGCGTCCCTCGGTCCGCGGGCCGAATGGCTTCCCTCCCGCCGCCGGCCCCTTGCCCGCAGGACTCTTTCCTCTCTCCCCCCGCCGCTCCTCCGGCCGCGCACGGACACAGAGTGCAGTTCCGGCGCGCGCGGACAGACGGCTACACAAAAGCGGGGGAGGGGCGCTGAGGGGCCGCCAGGCCAGGGCAGAGCAGAGCGGGCCAGGCGGAGGGCGCGAGGGCTCCCCGGACGCGCCGCGGTCCCGGCGCTACTTTCTGCGCCGCTCGCCATTGGCCCTCGGCGCAGCCGGGGTGGGGCGAGCGACCCCCTGCTCGCCCCTCCCCCGCGGCTGGAGCAGGCACCTGAGGTCAGGGGCTCCGGGTGGGGAGGCGCGCTCCCGCTGCCCGCCGCCCGCCTCCGCCGCCTTTCCCCGCCCGGCCGGGCATCGCGCGCAAGGCTACGGGGGCGAGGCGCTGCAAAACCTCCTTGCGGAGGCGCAGTGTACCGCCGAGAGCGGGAGCGGGAGCGGGAGCGGGAGCGGGCGGGCCAAGAGGAACAGCTGCTCGCTCCTCTGCGCGCCCCGCCGCCTCCCAGCAAGGCTTCGCGGTCCCTGAGGCTCCGCCACCCGCTCTCGGCCGGAGAAGCCGCGCGGTCCAGAAGCGGCGGGTCGCGCAGGGGAGACCCCCGCGTACGAAGCAAGGGGGCTCAGGCCGCCCAATCTTCGGCGGGCGCCTCTGCGCCTTGCGGACCCCCGAAAGCCGGGCGAGAAAGCCACGGTCGGGGCAACCTGCTCGGGATGCGATGGAGGGACTGAAAACCTCCCGGGCCATTGAAGCGAAAGGCCTCGCTGAGATCTTACAACCCCCCCACCCCAAGTTTCTGCCTTTGCAAACAGCTGCCCCTCCCCAGAATGCCTCCGGGGCGCAACCCCTCCCCCACAGCGACAGAGTGAACGCCGATTTGTTCGTGGGAAAGGGTTGGGGTCAAGCCGCTGCCCTGTGACTCGAACTCTGCATTCGCCTTTGTCCACTGGAATTTCTCACCTGTCTTGGGACTACAACTCCCACAATACACACAGGAAGGGAAGTGGTTCCCCGTTGGGGCCACCCTGGGTGTTCTACCTGGCTGAATATCCTGGCATGGAAGGGATGCTAACGGACTGGGCAGTGCAGGGCTTCCTCCCCGAGTTCTGCCAGTCCTGCTCAGCGGAATGGCGAGACTCAGCCTGGTTCTGGTATGGAGCTGCCCAAAAAGCTTTTGACCTCACTGGGCTCTAACCCCAGCCCAGCCATGTCCACGTCCACTGGTTCAGGCCAGTGAGCCAAATCTGGACTGCGTCCAGCGTAGGTCAAGGGGGAGTAGGCCTAGGTAAGTCATGTGCACCCACCCAGTCTCCATCCTGAAGCCAGGCTCATCAACTGCTGCTGCTGCTGCTTCACACGCAGGGGATCCTGAACAAGAAATGCAGTGTGCGCAGGGTGGACTGGATGACCGCTTAGGGAGGGTCCAACTATATGATTCTGTGAAAGGCACTAGAGATGTAAATAGGTAGGTGTAGTTCTTCTCTTGCCCCTTCGTAGATTTATGGATGGATGGATGGATGGAAGGGGGAGGGGGAGGGGGAGAGAAGAGCAGAGCAGAGCAGAGCAGAGCAGAGCAGAGAAGCCAGCAATCTTCAGCTCCTCCTCCATTTCACCTTCCAGAGGGGCAAAGCCCGACCGGGCCTCTTCCTTTAGCTTAACGCTCCTCTTCCTGCTTGTTCTGAAGGGCCCTGCCAGCTGCTGTCCCAGCCCCAGAGGGACGACCTCTTGGGAACCCGAAGATAAACAGATCGGAAGCCCGGCAAGCGCAGGCCAGTTCCCGAGAACAGGCTTCCTTCCGCTTTTGGAAAGATTCCAGGTCACACAAAATCAGGTACTCTGAGAAAGCCCTGCAGAGGAGCAGCCTTCTAGGAAGGGCAAAGCAGGCACTCGGACGGGCTGACTTGCCTCCCTCGCTGCTCGGCTGCTCAGCGCTGGGGGCGGGCTGAGCGCCTACTCCCCGAGAGGCCAGGCGGCAGAGAGTCCCCGGAGCTTGGCCTCCGCAGCCCACCCAGCTCCCCTATCGGGGTGGCCTTTAACCAGCCCACAAACTATGACAGAGTGAGGGGCGAAGAGGCCGTGCTCGCGGGCGACGCTGCCAGGACCACCACCACGATCTGCCAACTGGGTCGGAAAAAGTCCGCACGTGGGTTCAGCCCAAGTAAGTGCCCCAAGTTCTAATGCTCAGCGCTGGGGACAGGACCCCTTCTTGCTTTATCCTTGGATATTCCCATGGCATTCAGCTTCTCTCTGTCTTAATCCCAAGAATTAGAACAGCAGGAGGTGGAAGGCCTTTTTCACAGAACTCTCTGCTGAAATAGGCGTTTCAAAGGTGGTGGAGCAGGGCAGGATTAGACGGATCCATGAAGGATCAAACTCACAACAGACCCTCTATGCAACCTGTTGCTTTGGGAACAGGATGTGGCTCCCTGTGGATTTCAGAGGCCCCTCTGGGCGGGGCTGGGCAGGGCTGACCAGGGGGATCTCTCCGAGGGGTCTTGCTGCCCCGCCTCTTCTCTGCCTGGTTCACTCTGCCCCCTGGTGGAAACGGGGAGTAACTGCAACGCTCTTGGCTACTGGGGACGTCAGTGCTGCCCCGAAAGTTGAAAGAGGGCGTTAAGACAGACTCCGAGGGTGAGTGATTTTCAGACCGGGGAGCACGTCTGTTTGGGATGTATTGTGCTTCCCTCTCAATAAACAGTTTTCCCCTTGGGCAGGGATAATCTATGAATGCCCAAATAGCTCTCAACGGGAGAAATAGCCTACATTATCAATCTTGGTTGATGTGCCAGCTACATGTTTTCCTGGACAGAGATACCGCTTATTTGCTGCACGGGTGGCTGCCTATCCCTCCTCCCCCTGCCCCTGAAATGCTGCCAGGAAGTTCTGTGAGAGGCTTTTCTTAAAAGCTGGTCCAGGAACTGCATCTTAGAGAGACTGCAATGTCCCAAATGCCGACTGAAAACCAAGCAATGCACACCTTACACCTGCACTAACTTATAATCAGACCACCTTTGAAATCTTATGATGAAAACGATATTGAAAACTTGGGTCCAGGTGATCTGAATGTCACTGCAGTTCTTGAGAGAATTTGGTGAGACTTCATTGATGAAAGCCTATGCAGATCATATGGTGATGCCTTGAAAAATAAGCATTTTCTATTATCACGCCTGGCCTCTGTTTTGCATCTTTTCAAAAACATACCTGTTTCTCTGAGTCTTTGCTTCCAAATATACTGGATTTAATATTTGCTGCATTTTTAGATTTCAACTTTTCAGCATGTAGAGCACTTTTAAGGTGCAGTGCAAAATACTAAATACCCATATTGGCTGATGCTCAGCGCCGTGTCTTTCACTGGGAGCTACTGAAGGTTTTGGACTCAGGCTGGGGTGACCCATCTTCAGGCTCCCCACCAGCCATGGAAACTCTTAGGCAATTTGGAAGATCCCAGTTCAGCCTGGCACACAGAGGTGGTGTTGTGGGGCAAATGGGAGAAGGGAGTGCTATGTAGGGAGTCAAATAAACAAACGGCTTCTGGTCACTGTGTGCCATGTGGTTGTTTAGCACCATCTGGCACCTTGGCAGAATCGTCTTACCCAGCCTCCCAGTCCAGGCCAAGCGCTTCTTATTGTTGCCCTGCTGTGAAAGAAAGTCTTGCTTGATCCAAGGTGAGACCTGAATCCTACACCAGAGTAATTTTTCTGGTCCAGTATGATAATGTAACCTCATTTGAAAGTCCTTTGAATTGCGTTAATTCCTCCTTTTCAAAGACAGCATGCGTTGACATTCAGGCACATCCTGTCTTCTATTTCAAGACAGAGAGAGGATGCATCTTAATGCATACTGTATCAGAGCAAAAAAAAAGACCAAAAAAAGCAGATTGAGAGGGTTTTGAAAAGGCAACAAATGTGTCAGTCATTTTTATTATGGTTGGTCGCACAGTCAGCCAGATGTTTAGACTGGATTTGGCATTTTGGTTCACCTATTGAGTCCTTCCCAAGGACCTGGGATAGGCAGATGTTGTTTGATGGGGTTAAAGGTATTGCCGCGGGATGGAAGCTGTTCCAAGTAAAGCTGCCTTTTGCACTTGACTGATGGCGATTTTGTCAATGCCAATGGTGTTCCAGAAGTTGTTATTGTTGTTATTATTATTATAAAATTCTATTATCTTAACTGGGAAGAAGCATTTGTACGATCACAAAATAACTAGTCAAACTTTGACTAATATGTATGGCGATTCAAGTGGGTGGGAGGTACCATTTGTTGCTCAGCCTTGGGCTGGATCTCCTCTAGCTTTGTTACTGGAGGAACTCTGGATCTGAAATACTCCTGGACTCAGAATTCCACTTCATTGCTGCCCTCAGCATCTCGGATTCAGCTCCAAGGGCAGAGTAACGACGTTTTGATCAAGACTGCAGCTGAGACACTGTGTGCGTAAGTGGGGGATTAGAAGCACATCATAGGCCCTAATGTGATAATGGTCATTCTTACAGCGGATGAAGGTGCTTGACCAGGAACTGGATTTCCAGAGAAAGTCAGCTCTGCTGCAGAACAGGTTTCTACGGGGCTGCTCTGCTGCATGCTATACGTGGTCACTTCATCTTCTGTGATAATCTCCCAACTCTTTGCACAGAAATGGGAAAGCCGCATGGGGATGCCAGGGCTGAGCGCCTTTGATTCGGCAACTAGCTCCATGACGTGTGATTCTCGCCTCAGGAGAGTCTCTGCTGTCAAAACCCTCAACGTCCTCCATTATTTCATGTTGATGGGCCAAAGCGTGCTGAACCTCCAGGTGAAAACAGCCTCCTTCAACATCTCGTTCACAATCTCTGTTAAAAAAAAAATCCTATGGCAATTGGATAAAATCTTGGGGTGTCACGTTTTTGAGGAAGCGAAACTAACAAGTTTGGCTTTGGCACAGAACCTATCAATCTGACCTCTATAAGGAAGATGAATGCTTGAAAGGGGTGATCCACGGACAACTGACCTGAGAAGGACAACTACCTAGAGGGATCAGTTCTACAAATGGCATCTTCTCTCCGTCACAAACAGTGCTTCCTTTTAAAAGAGCAGTTAGAAGGGTTCTGAAAGAGACCTATGTGCCTACAGCCACTTTCCCTACCTTGCACCCTCTAGATGTTTGAGCACTACAACTCCCAGAGCTCTGGGCCTGTTAACAGAGGACTCTGCATTTCCAAATCATGATTTGGATGAGGAGTTGGAAGGAATGCTTCCCACTATGCAGATGAGCAAGGGTTAGACTTGGCCCTTCCTGCTCTGTAATTCTGCTACTCAGAACTGCAGCTGGAAACCTCGAGAGACAGAAAGCTGATCTGTTAAACCAACCCTGAAAAGTAAAACTACAGCAGACCAACTGAAATAAAAATACAGAATGACCTACTGTGGGGTTGGCCTTTTCCACCTTCTGGGACCTTCTGGCTTCATGGTGGACACAGTAGGTCCTGCCCGGGACATCCTGTCTTTCTTTCCAGCCTTGAGACAGAGAAGACTCTCGCTCCTGCAGTTGGCAGGTTGCATCTGGCTGGTCCAAGATAATCCTTCCAGGCTGCAAGTAACGAAAAGATGCCACTGTCATGGTTCTCTAACACAAACAATACACACCACCTAACACTCCAGCAGGCAATGCCAGAAAGGCAGCTGATGTTTCCTTGCTGGTCTCATGGAACTCCCCCACATGGCTTTTAAACCTTGTACAAACAAGGGCAACCTATTTTAGATCCTTCTTATGAAAGAAAGGAGAAGAGAGGAGTCTAAACGTTTGGACATAGCCTTGGGGCCTGAGAAATCTTAATTCAGTCTGATTTGTAAAGAAAAAGGCTATATGTGGTAAGAGCAATTACTTAATTTAGTATCAAATTGTATTTTGAATTATTGATAATGGATGCAGTTATTTAGTACTATGATCTGATATCTGCAATGACTCGTCATATCATGAGGGGAGTCAAATAAATTCCTAATGTCGTAAAGTGTGCAGGGTTTCAGTCTGAAGGCTCCAAATAAGCAAATGCAAGAGAGAGGAATTGTTTCTCCTATATTCAATTATTACACAGAAGGAAGGAAAGAAGTGCTTTATGAAACTCTTGGAATTCCATAGCTATATAAAAGTCATGTCCAAGGATTATACTGATCTGACTTCAGAAGATGATCATCTTCCCCAACCTGGTGCCCTCCAGATGTGCTGGAACTTCAACTTGCAGAACACCAGTTGACAAGGCAGAGGCTGTACACATCAGGAGGGCATCAGGTGGGGGAAGGTGCTTGAAACACATGGCAAGAAGAGGACGTGAACAAGGCAGCTCTCAGGGAGAGCCTTCCTATGACCAGATCCAGAATTCCAAGGGCTCGAAATGGGCTGAGGCTGGACCACATTTTACACAAAACACCCACCCTTAACTCTTCGGCTTGCTCTGTACCTTCTTCCTTGCACCCACTGCTTTTAGGCATGTAAGTCATTTTTAACCTGAGATGCCCCTTTACTCTGGACTTGCGGCTGCAACAAAAAACAGAGCGCCCCCCCCCCCCAAAATAAGATGTCTGTGGGACCCAAGGGCAAAAGGACCTTCCTCTTTCTATGTCTAGCCTCCAATGAGAAACATCTGGGCCTGTACTGGAAGATACAGCTGACACGGGAGGGGCATCCTTGACAGCATCTTGCTCCCCTTCTAAAACCATCCAAGATTGTGAAAATCATCGCATCACAACCAGTGCCATTGTTTAACTCTGTGTTGCTGCATGAAAAGGGTTTCCTTCCATCCCCAGCGCAGCTTCTCTAGATGCTCCTCAGCGATTCCAGCAGAAAAGAGGGGGGAAAGGTCTGCCTCTCTACTTCTGCCATCTCATGCATACTTCTGTGCAATTTTATCACATCCCCCATGAGAGAAGAAATGTGATTTTTTTTCCGATCAAAAATGTTCCAGAACATTATCTAATCCCCAGCATTTTGATCATTTGGGCTGCTCTTCTCTGTATCTCTTTAATCTTATTTCCAAGGTGTGATGTGAGATGGGCAGTGACAAATTTGAAATATAAATAATTAAATAAAATATAAATGATGGCCAGCAGCAGGAATGCCTTTTTCACCAGCTGCACACTCCTTGCCAAGCCACTGTTCCCAGCATTTCCTTTGTGCATCTTAGTGACCATGTCTCTGCTTCTCCTTAGGACCAGGCTTCCATTGTCTAGAAGATCTCTTTTCAGTAGCAGCTCCTCTGAAAGGACTCGTTAACCATGCTGCTGCCCCCTTAGACGAACTTCTACTGTTTTGGAGTAAACCCCAGGCATTCTGGAGACAGGTGACCCTCTCCACAGTATTCTTTCTTAGAAGTTTTCTATGTTGCTGCTAAGTGTGAATTTGCTGGGCTTTGCTGACAACCTTCCACTTCCCTCTAAACGACGTTTTATAAGACTGGGGTCACCGTTCCCAACCCAATTTTCACGGGAGGTTTTATTTTAAAAGCTACCCACGAATCCCGCCCAGGGTCTCCTGCTCAGGCGAGTGCAGCTGAGGTTGACCGTTTGTGCTGTTCTTCCCAAAATGCCTGGGCTAGAGCCCACAGTGGCCTTCAGGAGCCAAGAGGCCAGTTACCAGAATGAAGATAGAGAATGCGGTTGTCTAGATCTCATGGTTACTACCTTTCTTGGATGAAGGTGAAGTCCTTCAAGATGTATGGCCTCTCGGTAGTCGGATTCTCTGTCCAGAAGGGGAAACGATCACTTGAGGCATAGGATGCATGACGTAATCAAGACAATGTTTTGCAAACCATTTTGCAAAAGGCATTCCACGTAAGCACGGCATCATGGCTTAATGGCCACAGCAAAGGTGCCTACTAGCCTAAGAGGCGAGCTCCGTCCTGCCCTTCGGCTACGATCGAGTCAAACTTTGGCCGCAGCCTCCTCCGGGGAAGGTGGGAGGAAGAGGGTGGTCAGGATGTCATAAAATTAGGCACAGAAATAACAGGACATTGGGAACAGGAAGCCAGCAATGTTAGGAGATGAAAATAGCTGCCAACTCTTTTATGGAATCACATGGGAATAACTACAATTATTTCAGTAAAATGGAACCTGCAGAAATAACAGGTAGATTTTTACAGACATTTTTTTAGAACATGGAAATGTTTTAAGATCCAGATATTTGTTACACCCCCACCTGGTGGAGGTTGGCAGGAACAGCCGGACTCCGGAGGAACCCAAATTAAAGCACCGTGGCCAGTGACCTTCGGCAAGGCACCTCTAGCGCAATAATGTCTCCCCGCATCCCTCTTTGTCCTCTGTCTTTTGTTTCCAGAGAATACCTAGACAATTCAGGGAACTCAACTCTTCCAGGGAAGTTTTTTTAAGTTCTCAAATGTGCACCTCAGAGCAACTGTTCACAAATGCAGTTTAAAATCGAAGCGATTAAAAAAACCCAATTATTATTATATTATTAAATGTATACCTGCCTTTCTATTTGCATAAACACTCTATGCAGGTTACAATAATTTTAAAAATACAAAATATATGCAAATTAGCTAAACTCACTTTAATCCATATATATAACTTCACTCCCGTGCCTATCAAATGCATTCTCTCTTCTAGCCCCTTCCAGCAAACAGAACAAATATTTGCAAAAATTATTAGCAGAGTACAGGTAGTCCTCGCTTACCAACCACTTGTTCAGTGACCGTCCAAAGTTGCGTCGGTGCTGAATGAGTGGTACTTACGACCAGTCCTTGAAATTTCAACTGTTGCACTGCCCCTACGGTCATGTGATTGCGATTTGGGTGCTTGGCAACCAGCTTGAACTTACCATGATTGCAGTGTCCTGTGGTCATGTGATCACTCTTTGTGACCTTCTCTGCTGGCTTCCCACAAGTAAAGTCAACGGGGAGGCTGGCAGGGAAGGTCACAAGTCGCTCTGGTAAGTCTACCTCACTTCCTGCACACTGTGCTGCGCTCTCCTTCCCTTGGCCTCTCTGCGCTCATGCCGCACCACAGCACCCTCCTTCCCCAATTCATGTGCATCCTGCCCTGGGCCTCCCCTGCCCACCTGTGGCACCACCATGCTTCTTACCTGAGACTCCTGCTTCTTCCTGCTTAATGACCTGCACGTCTTGGGGTTACAACGGCAACCGGGACTGCTTGAATTGCCATCGCTAAGCGATGCAGTCATGTGACATCACGCTTTATGACTGCATCGCTTAGCGACAGCAATCCAGGTCCCAATTCCGTCATAACCCGAGGACTACCTGTATTCTAACCAAGAATATAAAAACATTGTTTTGAAGAAGTTCTGAATGAATACAAGCTGGCAGTTGACAGAGAGGAACATCTACTTGGCCAAGAAAGTCATCTCTTGTCTAGGGAAAGGAAAAAAAAAATTGTGAAGCACAGCTGTAAAAAGTGCTTTGATATCCACGTGGAATGTGTGTGATTCCACTTTCCACACAGAGCAAAACCTATCTTTACAAATAAAGAGAAATTGTTTTCAAGAGAGAACACCAAGAACCCAACAGTTAGTCCCCGAGCTATGTCTGTTATTGACATTTGCAGGAATGGGGCTCTTGACTATGCTGGAATTCCACATACATGCATGTGTGCACGCACACACACACCCACACACACACCCAGAGCCTAATCTCTGCCCTGCATCCTGTAGAAAAGTGGATCTATCAGCTTGGACTCCCCCAGCCCCAATCTCAGGAACAGCTGCGTTCCATCTGTTTTTTCCTCAAACCCCCCACTTACTCAGAATATTCTGCCCCCCCCCCCCCGCTGCATGCTAGGCTAAAAAAGACGTTTGAATATATCTGTTAAAAATATAGGTGTAAGGTCCCTACAAGCATCTCACAACTGAAAATGACCACAGAAGATAAAGAACAGCTTGCAATGGTTAGTAGGA
Organism: Liasis olivaceus; assembly: GCA_030867105.1. NCBI lineage: Eukaryota > Metazoa > Chordata > Lepidosauria > Squamata > Pythonidae > Liasis > Liasis olivaceus. The sequence goes on along the minus strand of CM061362.1, from coordinate 22,437,618 downwards.
CATCCAAAATCCACACTAGGTCTTGTCAAATGAAAAAGATTACTTGTTTAATGTCACATACCCATTATGATAATAACAACAGCAAATCTCTTAAAACGACCTACCAGGCAGTTTTCATCAAATACTTCAAAGAGAAGCCAATGCTTCTCAGGAATAATCTAAAACAAACGGTACAATCTAGTTACTTTGAAGAAAAGCAGAATTAACTAGTAAAAATGTGTTTTGCACCAGACAGGGAATGTGCAATTTCCATCCATCCGAGGGCAGCACCAGGCTTTGTGCAGGATGTCAAGGATCTTTTTCCAAAAGCGGATGGGTTAGAAACCATGGGTGGGGGGGTGGGGGTGGCATGTCTTACAGAGTTTTAAGGGATGAAATGGATATCTGAAATTTCTGAAAGATTTAAAGCATTTATTTTGCCCTTGTCCTTCACTCCATTCCAGAAAGTACAATGCAAAAAGGGGACGATTTTTTGGCCCCAGCCCTCAGGATTGCAAAATGATTCCACCCCTATGCTAGACTGGACTCATTGGGAGTTGGGCAGCATATAAATTTAATAAGTTGTTATTATTATCATCATCATCATCATCATCATCATCAACTTAAAACAGTGTGTCTTACCCTATGTCAGATTACTTTGTTTAATCTGATACATCAATATACTGTACCACAAAGCCATTTACCCGAAATGCAAATTCTTCATTCCACTTTGGATTCAACGTCTGTGAGTAAAGAGAGAGTAAGTTACTACACAGAATACAAAGCTGTCCTTTGCTGCAGTTTCCCCCAAATGAGTGCCCTTCCCAAGAACTCCAGCAGAATGAACCTCTTGGGCCATCAGGTGAAGGTGCCACCAGTGAGAAGCAAATTGCAGAGCCAGGTGACATCAAGGAAGCTGGAAGGAAATGCAGATCAGCAAAAGTGCTCCAATCACCCTCCCTCCCTCGAATCGTTCTGTCTTGCACAGAGCGAAGATATAGCTGCTTTCAAACATCTGCACTAACCCACCATGATGTTTGTTTGGTTTAAGGTTAGCCTCAGCCACTGATTTGTAAGCCATGGTTAATGGCTCAGTGCAATGTGTGAATTGGGCCACAAGGCTTGTTCAGCAAACAAAGGCTTCAGCTAGGTGTGAACTGACCCTTGTATCTATAGTCAAAATATAGCAAATAGCATTCGACGCCTTCTCAAAAGTACAAAAAGTTATCTTTTAAGTGTATATCATTTTGCCAATGTATGTTGATATTTTGTAATAATAGCTGTTTTAGGCTACAAATAAACTTTCCCAAGCAATTGCTGTTCCACACCCACCTGATTTTGCATCAATTCATTATGGAAAAATGTGAAGTCTAAACTTTTTAAGTTTTTGTTTGAGCGCTGGTAAGAATCCTGTCCCTTTCACCCAAGGACCACTGCGCAAAATGCAAGAGCCCGTATTACTTAGCAGAGCAGCGAAAGAGCCCAAAGGCCTGGCGTCCCGGGGATTATTCCCCCCCCAGCAGCCAGCCAGGGGCCCACGGGGCAGAGGGGGCTCCTCCCGCCCAGTCAACAGCCCTTGGGCCCCAAAAGGCAGCCTCTGAACTATGCCAATCTCCTTCTAAGCCAGAAGAAACTCTCAGCGTGCCTTGTTTGATACGGAACACTTTTGGAGGCTCGCAAAGCAACTTACTTCGGACACCAAGCAGGGCCGCAGAGACCCCCCCGCCCCCGTGGCAGTCGTGACCAGCTCCTTCTTAACGCCAGCCGAGCCGATGGCCGCTGCTCCGTCAGCGCGCGAATCCGGACGGCGACGGGCAGACCAGCCACGCCGCCCTCCCAAAGCGCTCCCAACCCAACTCTTCCAGGGGCTCCGAGGGGCGGGGCGGGGCGGGGCGGGAGGAACGCCCAGCTGCTCCGCAGCAGACCCAAACGCCGCGGGCCCTTCCCCGGGACCGCGTCGGAGGCGAGGCCCGCGCCCGCGCCCGCCCCTGCCCCTCCGTCCTTCCTGTGGGGCCCGGCGCCGGCTGCCGCGTCCGCATCCTTCGCGGCCCTCGCCCCGGCGGCGTTCTCTCGGGCGTCTCGGCGGCCGACCGACGAGGCCTGCGGGCGGAAGGCCGCACCAGCCCTGCCCGCAAGCAGCGGCCGCGGCTTCCCTGGGGAGTCGCCCCGCGGCCAGCCCGAGCCTGCCCCGCCTCCCCGCTTGCGCCTGCCCGAGCCTCCCCACGGCTTCCTGCGGCAGCACCACGAGGGCTGCCCCCGCAACGAACGAGGCTCCCGGAGGCCAGCCGCTGCCCGGCCCGTTCCCCCCGCCTCGCGGAGCCCGGCAGCCCCGCGCCCTCCCAGCCCCGACAACACCTGCCCCGAGGGCCGGGCGCGCGCGCTCGCGAGGCCGACGCCGGCCACCACCGTCAGCCTCGCCTCTCCCGAAACAGAAGCGCCGGGCGGAAAGGGCCGGGCCCGAGCGCGAGGTCAGGCCAGGCCAGCCCAGCCCAGCCCCCCGGGGGCGAGTGCGGAAGGGCCGGCGGCCCCCTTCCCCGAGAGCAGGCGAGCCCGGGGACGCGCGAGGCGGCCTCTGTCCAGGCCAGGAGGACCCCGGCGCCCCCCGGCAGCCCCGGCGCCCGTTGCGCGCCCTCCCCCCGGCCCCCCAAGAACTGGCTTCCGGAGTCCAGCGTCGTAGAAAAGCTTTTATTGTTCCTGAAAACATTAAAAAACAAATGTTGAGCACTTCCAATAAAAAAATGAACCGAAATGCTACCGCGGCAAGACCTATCCGCTGTCCTTTCAGCAGTTGAACAGACGACAAAACACGCGCGGGGGCGGGCGGGGGCGACGCTCGGCGGAGAGTCCGGGCGCGCAGGGCCGGCTCTGGGAGGAAGCGGCGCCCTGCGCGAGGGCAGCGCTGGAGAAGCCGCCGAGCGCCCGGCGGGATCCGCGGGGCGTCAGCCGGGGCGGGCGGACGGGCGCTTCCCCTGCGCTGGCCGGGCGCGCAGAGCCGGCTCCGGTGCGGCGCGGTGCGGGGGGGACGGCGGGAGGGGAGGGGAGGGGAGGGGAGGGGAGGGGGCCGCCGACGGGGGTCTACCTAGCACGTACGAGGCAAGCCGAGAACACCGCATGCACGGGGGCGATTACGCGTTAACGGGGTGAGGCAAACACACACTTTTCCTGCTGTAAGATTCTCGCGTAAGAGAATAAGACGTAGATGCATCTCACTGAGATAATTCTGCCCGTCAGACAAGCAGCCTTCCGTCCGGGGCAGCCGCTGCCCTTCACCGCGGACACCCGTCCGAACGCCCGCCTCGGCCCGCGGGCCGCAGTGGCTGCTGCCCTTCCGCCCCGGGGCCTTCGCCGGCCTCCAGCGGGCCGAGGAAGAGGCACCGCGGCGGGACGACACGGAGCCGCGGGTCCCGCGGCGCTCTGCGCGCCCGGGAAGGGCACCGCCCGGGCGCAACGGAGCTGCCTCTGCCGCGGAACGGCACGCGGCGAGGCCCCCCGGCCCCGGCCCCTCTAGCGCCGTCGGAGTCGGGGGACAGGCACAGCCCCAGCTCCTGCGGCTGCCGGACCGAGCCGCTCCCCCGCCAGGGGCTGGGTCGAGGCCTAAAGAGCCAGCCGGGGTCCAACGGCACCGCCACGGTCCCGTAAGCAGGAGCAAAACAGCAGCTCTTGCCGGAAGGGAAACTCCGGTTCCAAAATGGAGTCTCTCTCTCAGAGGCGGAGCCTGGGCCCTGCCAAGTGCCCAATTTGGGCACCAGCCTTTGGAGCGGCAGGAAGCCCGAGGTCCTGTGGGCCTTGGGACTGCTTGCGCCCAGCACCTCAGCAGCTCTACCCCTCCATATCCCATAGAACTACCCCACAGACACTACTTTAGCGGGGAGGGGGGAGTCAAACTCTGCAAGGACAATCAGCACAAGCCCATCAGTGTGGGTCACCATCACCTGGGTGTCCTGGAAAAAGCTGAGCCCTTCCCTCCTTGCTGAGCAGGATGCCTACATAGGAACAAGTGGTCCTGGCGCCATTTTGTGTGCTTTTGCAGGACCGGGTCCTTACGGCTGCAGATGCTTCAGGAAACGCACCTTCTGCGGAAATACAACCTTAAAAACCTTGGCGAGACAGATCTTCTAAGTGGAGTGCCGGCCCCCAAGGCTGCCCCGCCAGAGCTCTACCGGCATCCTCCTCTGAAAGCACCCCCCCTTTCCCTCCTCCCAGGGCTGCCCTGGAGGAGGCTGGCTACGGAGTAAGGCAACGGCAACGCCTAACGTGCCACTTCGGCGCAAGGCATCGCGAGGGGCGGGAGCACCTTGAGCGGCAGAGGCAAAGCAGCCTGCGCGCAGGTTCCTCCGTGCAGCTCGCCTGCCCACCCAGCTGCCTCGGGGCACCCCTCTTGCCTGCGCTTCTCCTCCCCCCAGCAAGACATGGCCGCTCTGCCTTCACTGGAGGTGTGCTGGTGGAAGGGGGCCAGAGCTGGCGGGAAGGGAACCCACGCTAGAGCAGAGCCAGTGCAGCAGTGCCCACGAGGCTGCCACTTGCCTGGCAGCAACAGCCCCCTGGGAATTCAGCGTCAGCAGCGCCTCTGTTTCCATGTGGGTGCTGGGAGGAGCCGGGCTCAGCCGTGGCACACTTTGGACACTTCCCACGCCGGAAGGCCTTGAAAATTCACCTCCAAGCGTTAACAAGGTTCCTCTTACTTTCTATCACTTTGTCAAGAAAGAACTGGCCAGTTGTGTAAATCTGGAAACACTAACTAGTTTCTGCACAAAAATGTTTTTTCTCAAAAGACTGTGAATTAGGGAAACCTGAATCACTGGTCATTCTAGCATTCTAGTTTTTTATGTGAACAAAAAGAACTACACATCCTGACAAACATTATAGGGTAGAGTTGCCACGGAAAGGAACAGATTTATTAAATTGCAGGGTTTGGAATTAGTCTTCCCTAATTGAGGGAAAGCAGCATTAAATTGTTTTCTTTTAAAACATTCTGATGTTTTCTTAATACGAGCATATGAACCAACTTGTGGCAAAGAGTAAGTTTCTCATTTGGGATAAAAGGTTAGTGCTGCTTCTCTTTCTTGAAAGCGGTCCCTCCTGCTCCTCTTTCAGCCCTTGATAAGGATTTAATATTGTAGTAATGCTGTGCTGATTTCCCCCCTCCATCTACTCGCGTGGCTTCTCTCGGCAAAGCCGTGCTGGCCTTCCCAGTGAGGCCACACCGCCAGGGCAACTCCCCTGGCAGCAGCAAAAACAGGAGGGGATGCCAAGTCCACAATCATCTGGAAACAGCAAATTGGAGAACATCCCCTGATCTAGCAACCTGTACAGGTAGGTGCCCCAGGAACGCTGGCCCCCAATTCCTTTTCTCCATTCATTTTGCGGGTATATCTGTATTTGTTATCAGGATGTTTGCTCTCTCTAGTGTGACAAGCGTGCCAGCAAATGCACACGCTCTTTACACTCTTCAATCGGACAGCATAATGCCACCCACCCACACACCCTATCTGCTGTGTAACCTCCAAATTTCAACAGTACCTGTCTGGTAAGCCAGAAATCCTAATGCCAAATGGAACGCCCTGCAGAGCAGATGGGGGGAGGACTGGGTGGCAAACACTCCCTTCCGTCTGTCCGGGGAGCTTCCTACGCTCCCGATACCCTCCCCCAAATGCTCTTTTATCCTTTGGAGGCAGCAAGCAATCTTTTCAGTAAGCAAAATTTCAAAATCTAATACTGGCTCTGGAGCAGGCTGCATCCTTCAGAAATGTCTTAAAAATTGGCTAAGATTGTATACACCCTGCTGAAGAATAAAGCAGCTGGTAGAGCAATTTTCTTTTTAAAAAATCTCACAAATTTTGTTTCTGCTGCAGGAGGCACTTCCATTAAGACAAATACAGTATGTCTTTAGATTTTTTTAAATACAGTGTGCTACATAGATTTTATACACACATACACACACACACGTGTGCGCGCGTGTGTATATATATACACACACATATATACACACACATATATACACACATATATATACACTCACACACAAGCGTGTATATGTGTGTACACACACACACACACACACAGATACACACACACGCGCGCACACACTTTTCTTAACCCAACATTTCAACAGCAGGATGGTCCTTACTCTCCATCCAATCAAAACCTGCCGAAGTCATAGAATTGATGGACTCGTTGCAGATCTGTTGGAACAAGGGGTCGTTCTTTAACTCTTCCAGTGTTGCCTCGTCATCTTGGCTCTGCTGGTGAGCCGGGTCAAAGAGCAGATTTGTGTCCAAAGCGTTCAGATCGTTCATGCTCCCCGAGAGCTCCGAAGCCAGCCTCATGTCGCTGGAGAAGACCGAGGCCACGCTGCTCAAGTCTGGAGGCACCTGGCCCACCTGCAGGCTGCTCTCCTCCAAAAGCTCCTTCACGGTGCCGCTGAAATCCAACTGCTGCTCTCCGGCCTCCGATTGTGCTGCGCTGTCTCCAGAAGCAAAGTTCACCGGATCGGGGCTGCTGTTTTTGGCGAGGTAACCTGGTGTTTGGAATTCAAAAACCGATGGGCTGGACGGGAGCACGCTCTGCGCACTGGCACTTGGAAACGCAGCAGAAGTCTCTAAAATCTGAGTCAGGTTCATCCTGGCGGTGTAATTGGAGGGCCTGTTGTTGACGCCCAGCCCCCTCACAGCGTCGTCGTTCTCAGAATCAAGCTTGTTCAGCAGGACGCTGGTGATCTTCTTGGAGCTGGCCTGCTTTTGGGGCAGGGGAAATGCGGTCTCCATCATGACCGTCAGGGGGACCGACTGACTCCTCTGGGCAAGGTTGTTGGCGCTCGTGTCTGCGTGGACGTTCGCCAACGGGTTGTGTGCTTCTGGAGCGACAGGACTGCCGAAAGGGGCCACTGTCGTTCCAGAGCGAAGCACAGCAGCCACGGGGCAGACGGTGCTTCCGCTGAGGTTGCGCTGGCGGTGCACGGCGGGACTGACGCTCCGGCATCTGAAATGGCTGCCATGGGAGGAACTTGTCCCTTTGTTATCGAGAGGAGCAGGGACAGCAAAACCTTCTTGCTTGTTGCCGATGGGGGAGACGGGGGTCACGCGCCCAAAATGGGAATCGTGGTGCCGCGACTGAGACTGGTAGGACTGGCCGGGAACGGCAAAGGCGTGAGGCTTCCTGAAACGGTCTTCCACTGACTCCTGGTAGCTTGGCAGAATCCCGTGGCTGGTGACCGAGGAGTTACCCACGCTACCATACCCGGCGTTCATCCATTCCAGTTTGGTTTTATCAGGGTGGGTAGCTGTTGGCCGCTGCATGGGCTTCACGGGACTGCTTGAAACGACGCTGGCATCGTGGTAGGCCAGACTGGCGCTAATTGGGGTGAAGGCAAAGGGGTTCCTACACTCCACGGGGCTTGGGGGCACGCTGCTGCTGCAGTTGGAGTGCGGTGTGCCGACGGGCGTGTGCCGGCTGCTCCCCAGCGCGCTGTCGACAGGCGTTGTCTGAGCCATCCTGGAGCACGGACTCTCCCGCGACACGCCTTGCGACCCCGCCATGATTTCAGAGGTCGGAGTGGGCGTCGGGGTGGGTGTTGGGGTAGGCGTGGGCGTGTGAACAGGAGTGCCATTGCTGTGGATTGGGTGATAGAAGTGGGCGCTGCTTGAGTGAGGGGCCAAGGGTGCCACCTGAACCGTGCCCTGATTCTGGAGAGCCATCCCCAGGGAAGTGCTGTACAGGTGAGACGTGTTCAGGGACATCTGCTCCTCCATGAGCACCAGCTCCTCCACGATGCTGTCCTGAGTCAGGTCATCATCAAAGGAAAAGAAGTTCTCGTGGGACTGGGAGGCGGCATCCTCAAACTCTTTCAGCTCCTGCTGCAGGGGCAGCTGGCGAGAGCTCTGGCCTGGCAGATGCTGCTCCAGAGAGGGCTGCTGGCCCTGATCCGGCAACTGCTGGCTGAACGCCGCCGCTGCCTGCTGAAACCCTTCAAAGTGCACCGGTTCCCAGGCGGACTTGGGCAAGTCCTCAGAGTCGGAGGGCCCGGCCAGTGTCATAACACTTATCTGCGGCTGCGGCTTGCAGGTCTCGGGGCCAAAGCTGGAGCTCTTGGCCAGCTGCTGCCACACGTTGGGGTTAAAGCTGCTGTCGGGCTTAGGGCTGTTTTCGAGGACAAAGACATTTCCCTCCAGCTTCATTTCGACCCCTGCCGACGAGGCTGCTGGTTGCTGCTCCAGCAGGGGGTCGCTGGAGGCAATGACAAGGTCGGCGTCCAGAGGGCAGGAGGTCACCAGGCCGCCCCCTGAGGCCACAGAATGGACCTGGATCGTCACCTTGCTGGGCCCTTGGAGAAGGGCAGCTGGACTATCACTTTTAGGGAGAGGCAGCCCGCTCCTCTGCTGAGCCTTCTTAGCACCGCTGGCCTTGGGGACTTCTGCAGATGCCTGTCCCACAGAAAGTTTTTTGACAGGGGGGCCCTGGGAGTCCACAAAGGCAGAAGGGAGCCTCTTCCTCAGGCCTTTGGCGCACCCTTGGTCACCCGCAGGAGGCGAGGTGGCGATGCTGGTGCTGGAGACGTGCTGAGCAGCCTCCAAGGGATCTGGGGGGGATTCATGAGGCTGAGAAAGGGGTTTCCTCCCCGAATCTTCCCCCGGGGGGTCACAGCTTGCTGCTCCGAGGCGCTCCTCTGCCCGACCTTTCCAGGGCTCTGTTTCCGCAGCCCTCGGCTGATCCGCAGGTGCCAGGAGGGCCACCCTGACCGCAGCAGCAGGGTCTGAATGGTGCTGGTTCTGCCGCAGACTCTCATCCAGGACCGATTCCGGCTCCAGTTTGACCTCAACTGACGAGGGGGGGGCAGTTAGCCCTCCACCACTTGCTTTGGTTCCCGGGGACTGCAGTGAAACAACAGATCCATTCTTGATCTGAGGCACGCTCCTCGGCTCCTCAGCGGCTCCCGAGCTAACGGCTGAGGCCGGGGGTTTGATGGGTGTGCCGCCGGCGCTGCTTGGGGCAAGTGATATCGCGGTCATTTTGACCACGTTCATGTGCTGAGCGGGAACCACAGTCTTGATTGGGCTGCTTGTGAAGAGCACGGTTGTGGGGGAGCGTATGGTGAGCGCGCTGGTGTTGGCTGGCTTTGGCAGGATCTGGGGATAGCGGTGGCGAGCAGAACGGTCTCCCACGGGACTGGCCGGAACGTTCTGGGGAGTCTTTGGCGACTGCTTGACGGACTGCATGTGCTGAGTGACCACCTGGACGTTGAGTGGAAGGACTTTGCCATCGGATGAGCCAATTGGACTAGGAGACGTTACCAACTGCCGGGACCTTGGCACCTGTTGAGGAGAAAAAGGAGTGGCAATGAGGAAGAGAACGCAAAGGCTCCACCCTGAGCAGGCTGGTTTGGCTTCTTCCGGGGAACAGAGGTCCCCACGTTCTCCAACTCTTTCTCCCAGACTTCTCCTTCCCATCCACCACCCATCTCCCTTCACCCTCCCGTTTCCTGGTTCCCACTGCCTCAACTTTCTCCCAGCTCCTCTGGAGCCGCTCCAGCCACCACTGAACATCTCCCCAAACCACGGAAAACTGCTTTCTTCCCCAAAGCTGAACTCCCACATTCCCTGCACACCTCGTACCAGAGTTACCACTCAGCGGGTCTCTTCCTACTGGCTCTGTCCTGACGTTCAACGCTGCTGGCCGGCGATCCCTCCCAACCCTCTTCCCCGCAACATGAGCTCTCTGGGCGGTGCCATCCAGCTGCCCACGGCAGAAGCCCAGGGCTCCTCTGGAGACTTACCGTGATAGGGCTCGGCACAGCAGCCACCACAATGCCAATGGGTTGAGGGGACAGGATGGCCGGGCTCCCGTTCGGAAGGCTGGCAATCCCGTTGCTTGTCGTGCCCTCGGCCTTCTTGGCTGGGGACTCGCCTGGCAAAGGAGACTGCAGTTTCTGCTCCTGCTGCTTCTTCTGGATCTTGCGCTGCAGCTGCTGCTTGGCATCCACAGGTGAAGGCAGCGTCTTCACCTGGGGCTGGAAGGAGTTGCTCTCTGCCGTTGGAACAAAAGCCGAGGGCTGGGGGATCCCCTTGAGTCCTGAAAGGGCCACGCAGGTGCTTGACCAGGGGCAAGGCTTGGCGCAGACCGGTCATTTTAGGAACTGGGTACTTCTGCGTATTGTGCGGAGAGCTAGAGCTTCAGGGCAGCCCTTCAAAGGAGCCCTCCTCTGCCCAACCTTTAAGGAGCAGGGAGGGCCAGTTGTTCTTTTACACGGGGAGAAGAGGAATATGTAGCCCCGCCCCACCGTCTCCCCATCTTTGCTCAGACCACCACCAGTCATGATGGCTGCCTGGCAGATCCTCCCCTCGGTCTGCTGGGTTCAAAGTGCTTTCCTCAATGGCAGGGTGAGACTGCCCCCTCCCCCGAAGAAGGAGCAAAGCCTCCAGAGAAGCAGCCCCTCCTGATGCCCCTCAGGAGCCCCCACGCCTTACCTGCAGGGGCGCCCGCCATCACAGCCAAAGCTGCCATGGATTTGGTGCCCGTGTAGTGGCTTTTGACCAGGAAGCGGGCCAAGTCCAGGACAGAATCGAAGGGCTGGCTGAGCACCTTCTGAGCCCACTCGCAGACCAGCTGGCAGGCAGCCGACACAATCTCTTCATCAGCACTCTGCAGGCGCCCAGGAGGCTCTGCTCCGTCCAGCTGAAACCGAAGCACAGGGAAGTACTGAGGACCGTGCAGCCGCCTGCCCCACCCACCTGCTCTTCTTCCTCTCTGACACATCTGTCACCTTGATGACGGAAGGAAAAAGAGCCACCAGACCCCGTGATCTACTTCCCTCATCCACGGAAGAAGAGGTTTAACACAGACATGGTTTCAGGCCTTGTCATAAAAACTCTGTGAAAAAGTCCTTTGCCTGGTAAAAATCTCAGCTCTCAATTTCAGTCAAGTTTTTTGACCAAAAGAGAATGGAGACCAGATTCATTATTTCAATAAAACTTTTATGGAAACTCAATTTCTCTTTTTTAAAAATTGTTGTCTGCAATTAGAGCTGCTATCAATAGACGTGAAAGGATACCTCTGCGTTTGTGTAAGATGCAAACATATACTGCAAAAATACGCTTTGTCACGCTGCTTAGTTATACAGCTCCCAAATCTCAAAAGGTGTTTTGTATAAACTGAGCCTCCTTATTAAAGGCATCTAAATGCAGGAATAATTCCCAGATGCAGCCCTGCAACTGTATGCCAAATGAATCAAGGCAAAACTTAGCAAAAATTCTTATTTTATAGAGTTTGCCCCCCTCACACACACACCCAGCTGCTTCTCAAGGTTTCCCTTCTCTTCATCACAATGAAACCTCTTATTGCAGAATTCAAAACACCAGAACTGCCAGCACAATATGAGTTTACGTGAAATGTTGCTCTGTCAGCTCTAGTTAAAGATCTTTATGCTACTAAGAGGTCCTTTGAGGCAGGCCCAACTAGGAAACCAAAGCCGTGCGGGCTAATACGACCTTTATTACAAGGTTATAGAAACAGGATCTTGCAAGCCTGAATGCGCCTCCCCGTCCCTCCCTTTATCTTCGCGAGAACTAGGGAGGGTCTCGTCTGAGACACCTCCTCAGATTGCGGTTCTGCCCCGGACTCAGACTTCTGGTCTCTGACTGCTGCCTCGGCTGCGGCTCTTCCTCCTGCTCTTCACGGTTATTCCTTGGGCCCATTACATGGGCCAACCTTCTGCTTGGTTAATGCGCAGGAAATGGCACACAGCTTGCAGGTAGAACTGTTACGCAGGTGTAGAGCTTACCCCATCTCCAGTTTTATGGAAATCCAGATTAGGGAGCGATGGCATCTGCACAAGTGCTTTCTTCCGAAGTCCACTATAGCAATACGTGATTTTAAAAGTTAAGGTGGAAATATCCTCCAATTCAAACAGCGCAAGATGCTTTTTATACTGAAGCAAACCAGTCAGTCTTAAAGGAAATCAACCCTGACTGCACACTGGAAGGATTGATAATGAAGCTCGAGCTCAGATACTTTGGCCACCGAATGCGAAGAGAGGACTCTTTGGAAGAGACCTGGATGCTGGGAAAGAGGGAAGGCCAAAGGAGAAGGGGACGGCAGAGGGTGAGATGGCTAGAGAGCATCACCGAAGCATCAAGCGTGAAACTGAGCAAACCCCGGGAGACAGCAAAGGACAGGGAGGCCGGGCGCGATACGGTTCAAGGGGTCACGAAGAGTCGGACACGACTAACGACTGAACAACAAAGAAAGTCCACATGGCCATGGAAACCAGCAGGACAGGCCCAGAGACACCTCAAAGCTATTCCACAAAGGATATTTAGATTTGCCTCGCGTGCCCAGGCGACGAGCCTTCATATTGGGAAACACGTTTTTCATGATCTTCCCAAAGTCTGCAGCACTGAGAGGATGGTAGCCAAGATTGTCACAGTAGCTCCTGAAACAAAAAGCAAGTCAATGGGAGAACGGGGAGACCACGGCAGGGCTGAGTACTCTGGGAGGGGCCGCGCACTCTCCTGCAAATGGCGGGGCCGGGCTCTGATACCAACGTAGGGCTGATGCCCGGCTCGGCGGGGGCTGGGAGAACAGCTTCCGACAAGCAAGCAGGCCGAGATGCTGCAAGATCTGGAGGCTCCACAGGAAAGAGGGGTGGCTCTGACACTCCCGGGAGCAGGGAGAGACTTGGTTCCTCTGGCCTGCCACACGGGCAGCTCCCCTCACCTGCTGTCCAAATCCCCAAGCTCCTTCTCTTGCCATACCCTCCCACCTTTCCAGCAGGAAGAGCCCAGAACGAGAGGAAGATAGATAAGGATCCCACCCCTGGTCCTTGTTTCCAGGAGTGCCTCACCAACCCAACCAAGGCTCTCAACCATGGAAGGAAGTTGTGGGGCCAACCTGCCTGCCCGGCTTCCCCTCTTGCTTTAGAACTCCAGGCTCTTGCTGCATGGCTTACAGCCCCGAGTCCTCCTCAGGAGGAGGGAATATCCCGGGCCTCAGCGGCCATCTAGGAAGGACAGGGCGACCCCACCTCTATGCAGTGTTTTGGGTGAAGCCTGGCCATTCCGAGCACACTTTTTTGATCGTGACCCACAGACTGTAGGGGGGCAGCCCAAGCCAAAGGGAGGCAACATGCCACTGCAGGAGTATGGTGAGCTGGAACTCCTGCCCTGCTTGTCCAAAAAGAAAGAGCAGAAGGCCTGCATGTTGGCCGCGGGGAGCCTCCCACGGGCCCTCCATGCTGGAGTTAATCAGCAGAGCTGAAATGCTGCCTTGGCAAGGGAAGGGGAACCGGCACCACAAAACCCATCTTGGCCCTTGGACAGCCCCCGGCTCCCCTGCCCTCCACCGAGAGCCCGGCCACCCAGCCCGGGCCCCTACTCAGGGGTGCCTTCTCAGTAGCACAGCAAAGCCCGATCGTTGCAGAAGCCACAGCAAAGGGGGCTGGAGTTTCAGCACTCGACAGATGGCAAGCTCAGCTTGTGCCCTGCCGGGCATCTGAAAGGAGACCCCAGCCACGTGCAGGCTGACTCCATCTCCTCCCTTGGCTCTCTACTTCCTCAGACGTCAAGCCAGGACCTGCCCAGACGGCCACCCCTCAAGGTCAGTGGGGTGGCTGCTGCTTCCCTCCTGAGCGGAGGAGCCACCACCTCAGTCTTGGGGGGCGAACACTCCTACAATGGTCAGGTAAAAAAAATGCACCTAGGGAATGAAATGGGACCCCTTCAGACTCCCTTTGGTAGCTGATGGTGGGGAGGGGGAAGCTTCAGTCCACATGAGATGACTGCCCCAAAGCTGGGCTCTTCCAACTGATCACCAAGTTCGGACCAGAGGCAGCGGCTTTGCCTTCAGTGGCACCAGGTGGCACGGAGACAATGCCGGTCTGAGGAACATGCGCTGTTCTGTTCAGCAGCATCTTTGCGCAGGGGGACAGAGCCAGGGAGAGGGAAGTAGCACAAGGCCTAGTTGCGCGGAGCTGAAGGGCATCAGGCCCGCAGGGCGCCGGCGAGGGCAGGGGCAGAGAGCAGCCAGCTGGCCTCTTGTTGACGCCTTCCCTGACCAGGGACAGGACCCACAATGCCTTGAAAGACTCACTTGTACTCGTCATACACTTCCTGCTTCGGAAGCGAGGTCTCTGGGTGCTCCTCCAAGGTGTTCCGGATCCAGGAAAGGGCGTGCACCTGTTGAGCGCGGCTGGAGGACACCGACAGCTGATCGCTGCAGCAAGAAGATGGGGCTTCAGGCATGGGAACTGTGACATCATCACCAGCACCACCCCCCAAGCTCCCAGATGCCCCCCAGTCCCAGTGAGGAAGGCAGCTGCCTGCCCTTCCCGTCTGAGCCCAAGAGAAGGCTGGTTTCAGGGATGATCTGTGAAAGGGGCCCTCAAACACTTCTGCCTCCCGTGGAACCTCCGCCACAGGCTCAGGAAGGCACCTTTCTGATCTGCCTCCTGGTAAGCCAGGGCCGTGAGATACGTACAAGTGCCAAGCCTCTGAGGAAGAGGGGCAGGCCCTGGGCCCCAAAGCACGCAGGCTGCCAGGCTCTGGGTTTTCCCAGACTAAAGAGAGCCTCCCCATGAAGCAGCGATGCATTTGCAGTCTCTGGGAAGCAGTGGCACCGAAGGGACAATCAAGGCTCCCAAGGGCAAGGGCAAGGCCCGGGGCACCTGTCCGCCCGCCCTTCCAAGAAACCAAAAAGGAAGCAGTGGAACAAGCAACCCCACCCCGCAGGGACAGACCAAGCAGGCAAGGAAATGGGGGGCAGGGCCTGGGGGCAACTGAGGCAAGGAGAAAGCCGCCTCCTGCAGGGCTAGCACAGCTCGAGGGAGAGGGAAGGAGGCCCTCTTCTGGGGTCTGTCTGAGCAGCTGAAAGGAAACGTGTGGCTCTTCCCAGAAGACCCTCTTGCAGGGTTCAAGGCGTCACGACACTCGCCTGTTTCTTTGGGAAGCTGGTCTCACTCTACTGCCACGCGCAAACCCAGCTCCAAGAAGGCAACCCGACGAAGGCTCTGCACAAAGGCCCCGTGCCAAGTCACCCCACATCCCCAGTGCCAGAGGAAGCCCACTGGCACGGCCTGGCCGGGGCCACAGAGCGACAGGGCGGGGATGGGGAAGCTGCCCGCAGAAGGCCCCGGGAAAGATGCCTCCCTACCTTTTCTCGCCATTGCTGGGACCGGAAGGCAGCTGAAGGTAGAGGTAGAGTTTCTGTAAGTCTGTAAACTTCTCAACTTCTTGCTGAAGGCAGAGGGAGAGTAGTCACCGCCTGCACGCCAGCACTCAAAAGCCACTCCTGCTTCTACGGGGTCTCTTCCTGGGCCTTTCGGGGAACCCTCCACCTCCTGCCCCACAGAGGTGTGGGGCGTTGCTGTCTGGAAGCTCTCAGGCAGCTTATACGTCAAAGCAACCCACAGGCTCAGTGGAGAAGCATCTTTCAATCTGTACCACCCTGTCCGTCAGAGCAGCTGCCTGAGAAGCCCCAGGGAGCAAAACCAGAAACCCTCCTTGAAGTCCCCAGCCCCTGGGCACCACGACTCGGGGCAGAGTTCAGGACTCGCTGAAAGACCCTAGCTACACAGCCCCAACTAGAAATGCCCCCTTTCCAGCTTTTACTTACCAAAATGCAGTCCACTTTAGATTGTACAGCTTTGCTAAAGAGGGAGGTGAAAAAAACAACAACAAAAAAAAAACCCAAGAGTTACTATGCGCAATCATTATAAACAGGTTTATATAATAGAGTCGCTTTGCAGCACGGCAGACCCCTAGACTACTATCACTGGAAAAAGGTCTGGAAAACTCTCAGCCTCCTTTAATTTTTACAGGAAAGCAAAGCGTATCCTGAAGATTGATAGTGACGAGTAGAATGAGGACTTGGAATAGTCTGCGTTAATAAATCAGCGATTAGAATTTTAAAGAACGTTAAATGTGTACTATTTCATCTGTAGATGCTTTTATTTCAATGAAAGTTTTAAGCAGTAGACACCTCAAGGCACGTTTAGGGAGTTCTGGAGATCATCTTCAATGCGTCAGAAGCACGGGATGCCCGCGAGGACGGCGACGCCATGCTCAGGGCTCATGCCGCTTTCCTTTTGTACGGCTGGGCGTGTACGGCACCAGGAAGAGAAAGAACAGTGCTGAACTATATGCCAACGACCCGGAACCGAACAATGTGGGTGAATCCTGGATTTACAATGCACGGAGGGAAGCTTGTTTCTTGCCAAACCTCGGCTCCGCCTGTGAATTTCGTATCGACGTAGAGGAAAGACGATATGAAATACACGCCTGGTCAGAGTTTGCGCGACCGCTTTAAGTTTGCTGAGGAGCAGCCGAGCCAGTCGCGCCCCAGGTAATGATAGGCCAATCCACGGGCAACTGTTCTTGACAGAGTGCAGCCCCGCAGGGCGCCTTCCCCATGCACGTGAAAGGCCAACAGAGTGTGCCAGCTATCCTGAGCAGCACTGGACGGGTCCAACTCTTGCTTTTCAGAAATAGGGTCCCCGTGTTTTCCCATCTGGGCACAATCACTGTGTGTACGCACGTTCATTGGCCACCGTGCGTCAGAACCAAATGCTCGGACAATCTTGCTTTTGCCGCCGAGCAAAACATGGGGGCAAAAGGAAGGAGGCGTCCTCAGTGCGGAAGGTGGGGGCATTGGGGAAGGGGGGTCAGTCCTCTCCTCTCTCTTTCTGCTCGTGACCGTGGAGTCCTGGCACTTCTGAAACCACTTTCCCTGCTGTCCCTGCTCATTCCTTTGACTTGCCTCCCCCCGCTTAGAAAGCCCGCCGGGCTGAGAGGTTTTCAGCCCGGCATGTTGATCCTGGGTTCGGTGCTCACCAAATGGCCTGTTTCTTATGCATCTCCTCTGCTCCCGTGCACCACCTGTGAGTGTCTAGGCCTTCTACAAATCCCTGGGTGGCTTACAGAGTCCTCCCAGGTTGATGTTACAAAACAAGACCCCACCCCTGAGTTCTATCATTGGGGAGTGGGGGAGAGAAGGAAGGGCCGCCCCCTTTCCTTCACCAGAAGGGATGGACAATCCTGCTGGATCAGGGAGAATTGGGGGGGTCCACCTCTTTAAATCACTTTTTAACTTGCGCGCCAGGCTCCAGGGCAGGTCAGATCACAGCTCTTTGGTTAGACCTTGGCTACACATTCTCTGGCTCAAACATCATACCCAGAAAGCAAAATGTACTGACGGAACAGAAAGGGCCGTTATCTGATTCCACCTTAGCAGTTCTCACCCAGGGCCGGCGAAAGGCTCCAGGTCCAAGTTCCCTCCACAAGGAAGGACACCTGCGAGGCCACTGCACCTCACGGTCCCACCTCACCCTCTCAGCTTCTTCTTCTTGGTCAATTTAAGCCCCTTCAAAGCCAGGCAGGTCGCTGACCATCCCCTCACCTTGCAGCAATGAGTCCTGCAAAGTAACGGTGCATCGCCTGTTCTGTTTGCTTGGCTGCTGATCAGTCTCACGCAGTGGGCCATGAAAATGCCCAGGGCTGCCTATTTTCATTTCGTAGCCCTGCTCTCCTGCACCCACTTCACACTAGTCAAGCCCCTGTGCTGCAGGCATAATGGATGCGGTGGCCCACCCTCCGGCCATTAAAGGGCGGCCCCCAGAGCTGCTGCTCTAGCCACTGCCCAGAAGAATCCCACAAGCACCCAGGAGGCAGCAGGGAAAGGCAGGACGGCGTGGGCATGCGTGCCCGCCTGGGCTCAGCCACCTGCCTGCTCTCCCCCCAGCTCTAGGGCAAGAGAAAGAGGTCCCTTTCTCTTCTCTTCTCAGGGGCGGGAGGGCCATAAGGCAGAGGAAGCCACTGTGGAAATGGGGGGGGGGGGGCGAAGCCAAATCAAGCTGCAGTGGTGGCATCTCCGCCCCATGCTATGCTGGCATCAACATTCAGCGGATGCTCCCCACATCCCATCCCGCGATCCCAGGGAGTCAGCTAAACCCAAGGACTATTCTGCCTGCCTGCGCCTTCTTCCCTCCCGACGCAGCCAACGGTGGCACCGGAAGCAAGAAATGCCCACCTGCCTGACCTGGACCGCAGGAGCAGCATGTTAAAATTGCCCAAGATCTTCACCGGGGCAAATGCACCTTTCAAACAGCCATGAAACGTCTACTGTTTCCTGAGAAGCACCCAACCCATAAGGCCACAGCTCCCCAGTATGAGCTGGAAGATCCAGTGCTGTCCAGGCTTTCAGCCCCCGCTTTGGCTCAGCGGGTGCCTCGCCTGCCCTGCGTCTGGCTTCTCTGTTAGCAATCCGGACTGGAAGGTGTAATCCCAAGTACAAGACTTTTTTTCAGGAAATAAAACTGGGTGGGCGTACAGGTGGGGGGAGGGACGATGAGGCTCATCTCTGCCAAACACGGAGGCTCCTCTTCCCCTGACCAAAGGTGTCCCCAGCACCATGCTGCATCTGCTCGCTCACAGAGGGAGAATGCAGCTCCTCTTCCCTTCCCAGCCCAAGGAGACCTGAAACGCCGCCAAAGGCACTTCATAAACCTGGGGGGCGGGGGAGCATCCCAGAGCGCAAGTGCCACCACCAGCACTGAGAAAGCCCACTTGCGAGTGACCATCGGATGTTCCCCCCATCTGCCCACTCAGTAGCAGTGACCCTTCTGGGCAGGGGCAGCAGCTCTTCTGGGCAGGGGAAGGTCCACGGATTATACAAGTCCACGCAAGCAGGTTAGAATGACACCCTCCCCGCCTGCTGATGCTCCACAGTTGTAAAAGCTTCTCGCCATGTAGATGCATAGCTGAGTGGGCCCTGGAAAGGTAGACATGGCTTTGAGACCATTTCCTCCTGCATCCCTTCTATCAGCATGGGGTCAACCCCCTCAACTCAAGCCCGCCCTTCTTATTTATTTATGCAACTTATTTAAGCAATTTATATAGCTCACAGTGACTCCAGGCAGCTTACAGAAATAAAAGCCCCAAATACAAAACCCACTGCACCCCCCCACCCTTGGTCAGGAGCTGTCCTCTATGGCTAGATCGTGAATTGTCAACCTTTTTCCAGTCCTCCCCCCAATTCTGGCCGTAGGAGCAAGTCGAATACATTCTGGCAACCTACACAAAATGCCTGGCTGACTCTCCATGTCACAAGTGTCCCAAATGCCTATCCACTATCTCTAGGCCAACCTCCCCTGCCACTCCAGCACTGCCCTCCCTAAATTAACCTAAAATCCCACATTCACAAAGAGCCGAGCAGGCCAGGAACCTTCCTTGTGAGACTGAGCGTCTGGACACAAAAGCGATTAGCATAAAAGCTTTAACAAAATGAAAATAAAGCCGAAGCCCAGAGGGCAGCAGAAGATGGAACAATCTGCAATCCTGTGCAAGTGCAGCTCGGTCGTTTTGTTTCCTTCGCGTCCAATCCATGAAGGAGAAAAGGGGAACTCAGATAATCTCCGGCCTTTTCGTCAGGACCAGAGGAAAAATCCAGCATGCAGCCAGACAAAACAAAAGCCACCACATGCTCTTGCAGTTGTGGGCTTGACCGCGCCTTTAACGCCCACAACCTGTCTGAAACAAAATGGCATCATTTTGTGGCGCCTATTCGAAGGTCCAGGGAAAAAACAGCCGAAGACCCACAGACACGCGCTCTCAGCTAGCGGGCGCGGAAGGCAGTGGTCCAGCGAGCAGGCTGCTCCCGGCTCCTGCAGCCAGACCTGAAGGAGGTCTGCAACGCCTGCCGGTCACTTGCTTTCCCTGCAGGGGACTCAAGAGGGCCCCCCCCACTACTCTTGGTTGCCACTCTATCTGCATGACGGGCCCCAAGCCACAAAACACCCCAGTCACCGGGCTGCTAGTTTGGGGGCGAGGGCAGCCCAGCCGAAGGCAGAGTATGTCATCCAGATGGAGAAAGCGGGTTTAACTGATCCCCTGGAGGAAAAACAGGGGATGCAACATGCAATGACAGACTGACAAAGAAAACATGGATTAGGGTGTCGTGCAAACACCGCTGGGGGGGCACTCTTTCTCCAAGCTCCAGAATGCCAATTACCGCAAGAGGCAGAGCCGACGGCCGCTGCATCTGCTCTGCTGGGGGCGGCTGCTTCTCTGCCTCCAAGGCTGCCTCCTTCCCTCGCTGTCTGCCCAGCTGCTGCAACCCATCAGGACCTTCCTGGATGGGCCACATCCTACGGCCGGGGCCAAAGGAGGCCCTGCTCTGCTGGGAGCCCCCTCCCTGGAGTGCCCCTTTCCCAGAAGCAAAGCATGCAATTTGATGCACGGGTATGCGCATGATGGCCTTTCCTTTAATTCAATCAGCATCTGAGAATATACAGGAGTTCTACGACATCAGTTTATGATCCCTGATTTGGTAGTAACTATACTGCGCGTTACGTTGCTTTACCTTAATCCGTTTCAGTGAATTTCTGCATTAATGGTATTCCGCTGAGACGCGTGGTACAACGCAGATATACCAATATTATAAATAGAGGAAACAAGTACCATCGGCTATGAGAAAAGGGACACCATCCGCCGAAGCAGCCCTGTGGACTTTGCTTCGGAGAAAAACCTTTAGGAACAGGTCACTGAGAAGCAAAGGCCTTCCTCCAAATGCTGAAGGCAGCAGCAGCCCCCTGCTCCCCGGCCCAGTTCACCACCATTTCTGCCGAGCAGATTCTTCTTCGCGAGGGGCGATGACCGCCTGCAGGATCAGAAGCCCCACCGCCTGGACGCTGGCGAGTTCCTTTAGGCAGCCGGACCGTTCAGCCACCGGTCTTTTACTTTGGGGCTGTGAGTCACAGAGGGCGTTAGGCTCAGCAGGTGGCATCGGCGCGATTGACCTTACTCACGTACCACGTTAGGACGAAAAGCTCATTTCACGGCACGCCACTGACAACCGCTCAGACGTCCCGTTGAGCTCCGCGGTCTTATGGCTCCCTCTGGGCACATAAAATTGTCCCGTCCCGGTAGGGCCCGCCACCCTCTCTTCGGCCAAGGGTCTCCAGATACGCCTGGCTCCTTTATTTATCGCTTAAAAGGCTTTTGTGCTGCTTCAACCCTCCCGGCTCTAAGCAGCTTACGGCAGTGGGCATCGATCGATCGTCACCAGGCCAGGCCGGTGCCGTCTCTCTCTATTACAGCTCCATCTTTCGCAGCCCTCACGGCACTTCCACGCTTTGGGGAAGGCTGCTGCGCACCCCGCCAGCCGTTGGAGATGCTACAGACGCGGCTCGGCCCTAAAGCAGAACCGGAGCGGCCGACGGTCATCCGCATTAACGCGCCTCTCGAAATTGAGGAGGACAATCCCGCGCCCGCGGTAAGGCCCGAAGCGCTCGCGCCTGCCCGGGGACCCGCTGCGGGAAGCAGGCGCGCGGCCCCCCCGGCCAGGGCCCCGCGCACCCCCGGCCGCAGGGGCGCCGCTCGGGCGGCAGAAGGCCCCGAGGCCGCCGCCTGCGCGGGGAGCGGCGGACCCGCGGCCGAGACCGAGGCGGGCGCGCGCGCGCAGGCGGCTCCTCCGTTCCGGCCTTCGGGCCGCTCCGCGGGACTCGCCGGCCGAGGCAGGCCTGGCGGCGACGGCGCCGCGCGCAAGGGCCGGCGCTCCGCGGGCTTCCCGGGCGAGGCCGCCACCGCGGCCGCGCTGTCGCCGCCGGGGCCTCGCTTGCGCGCGGAGACGGGAGCGCCGCGGCCCCCGAGCGGCGCCGATCCCAGGCGCTCGTTCCGGGCGGTGCGCTCGGACAGCCGCGCCCCCGGCGCGCCCCCGGGCGCCACAACAGCCCCGCAAGGGCGGCCGGGTCGGGCTGGGGGCTCTCCGGCCCGCCCGCCGCCGGCGCGGGAGGGGAGCCCCGCCGCGCCCGGCGCGCAGCCCCGCTCGGCGCCCTCGGCGGGCGCCCCCCGCGCCGGGACCGCGCCGAGCCCCGCCGCCGCCGCCGCCCGCCCCCGGGGCCGCGAGCGGGCGCCCCGGGCAGACAAAGGCGGAGGGAAGGGGGCCTCGTGGCCATCTTGTCTTCCATCTTGGATCCGGCCCGGCCACCCGCCCGCGCCGCCGCCGCCGCCGCCGCCCCGGGCAGCCGCGGAGACGATGGCCGAGGCGGGGCCCGGCGGGGGGCGGGGGCGCCCCGCCCGCCCCCCCGCCCCCCGCGCGCCGCCGCCCCCCCGCCGGGACTCACCAGATGGAGCCGCGGATCTTGTGCTGCAGCGCGCCGGCCTCCGCGCCCTGCAGCCCGGGCACCAGCGCCGGCAGGGCGGGGGCGGCCGCGGGGGCGCCGCGGGGGCCGTCGGGCGCGGGCGCCGCCTCCTCCGCCATGGCGCGCTAGGCCTTCCCCGGCGCAGCGGCCCCCGCCTCAGCCGCAGCCGCAGCCCTCGATGGAGCCGCCCGGCCCGGCTGCCGGCCGGCGCCGCGCATCCCCGGCAGAGCCGCCGCCGCGCCTCTACGCGGGGGGGCGAGGGCGGCGCATGGCGGGCGGGCGGGCGAGGGCGAGGGCGAGGGCGGGCGGCGCAGCTCCGATCAGCAGCCGCGATGCCGCAGCCTCTCTCCGGCGCCGGCCGGGCAGAGCAGCAGCGCCGCAGCCGCCGCGCCTCTCTCGCGCAGCCTCCGTCGCGCCGCAGCGCCGCCCCGTGGCCCAGCCGCGCAGCGCAGCGCAGCCCAGCGCGCGCGCGCCGGGCGGCCCACAGGGAGGCCGGCGCGCGAGCCCGCGGGCCGGGGGCGCGCCCTATGCGCGGAGGAGGCGCGGCGGGGACCTGCGCCGGCGGCCGCCTTCCCGCGCCGCCCCGCTCTCCCCCCGGGCCTGGGCAGAGGCGGCCTAAGGCGCCCGGCCCGAGGAGCCCCGCGGCCCCATCGCGCTGCCGGGAGCAGCAGGGCTGGCCGGTCACGGCCGGCGGGGAAGGCGCCGGCCGCGGGGCCCGGCGGACGGGGTCCAAGGAGCCCCGCTCGGGGCCACGGCGACGGGCAGGACGGGGGGGCGTCGGCGGCCGCGGTCGGCCCAGGGGGCTGCGGGTCCCCGGCCCGAGCGAGGCGCGCCGCGGGCACGGCTGGCCGGCCACCACGGAGCGGGCGCCCTGGGAGCCGGGCGGGGCCGGCCGGCCGGGGGCGGGGCGGGGCGGGGCGGGGGAAGGCGCGGTTGCCTAGCGACGCGCGACGATGGCGGCGGCCGGGCGCCTCTCGGCCGGGCGGGCCGCGCAGGAGGCGCCGGAGCAGCAGCCCAGGCCGCGCAGCGCCTCCGCCGCCCTCCTGGCCCGCGAGGAGGAGTACAAGTAGGGCGCCGGGGGGGGGGCGGCCGGGGGGGGCGGCCGCGGCCCGCCTGACCGGCCCGTCTCGTTGCAGGCGCCTGAACGCGGCCCTGGAGGCGAAGGCGGCGGCGCTGGTGCGCCAGGCCGAGCAGGTCGTGGTGAGTGTGGGCGCCGCGGGCCAAGCGCCCCCGCGGGGGGCCGGCTGCAGGGCCGCGGAAGCGGGTCCCGGGGTCGGGCGGCCGGGGACGCTTCTGACGGCCCCGCGTCCTTTTCCCGCCCGCCCGTCTTCCAGAGGGACCAGCAGGAAGCCCCGGCCAGGCCCATCCCGGCCCGCGGCGACGCGCTGGAGGAGGCGGCCCAGGAGAGGTACTGGGTGCGACTGGCGGGCACGGGCGGGCTTTCGGGGGGGTCGGGCGCCTGCTCCGCGGGGCAGTCCCACCGCGGCTCCTCCAGCGCCCCCGGCTTTGGGGCCTCCCGGACTCCTGGTTTCCCTGGAATGGGGGGGCGGCCCCGCTTCCCTGGTGGGGCTGCCCTTCAGGAGGGGGGTCTCCGGTCCTTGCTTTTAACCTCGGCCCTGTTCGGTCAGGGCTCCTCTGCAGTGCAGGCGACATACGGCCCTCTCAGGCTGGCAGCCTCCCTCCGTTCCCTCGTTTGGGTGAAATAAAGCAGAGTCTTCCTAATAAGCTGTTTGCTGCTGTTTGTTTTCCTTTCCAGAGATTTAAGTTCTCCTGAACTGTCAATTCTTCCTCTTGCACTTAATAAGGTATTGGAAACAGAATTTTTGTATATTTCTCGAGTAACGTAGGGCACTAGTGGGGAGAAGCTGAAGTGTTTCTAACCCAGCCTCATCTCCTAAGAAAAGCAGGTGTGTAGACATTGTGGTTTCTTACACACATGCAGAAACTGGACAAGCGTTGTAAGATATTGTTCACCCCACATCCTATCGCTAATGCTCGAGCCTGGGGCCCCAGGTGTGTGAAGGAGCCCATCTCCTGGTTGCGTCAACGGCTGTTGGACTTTTCCCGGCTGCTGTGCTTTTTAATTTTTTGTATACTTATTTGTTTCTATTTGCTTTTTATATTATTAGCTGCCCATTAGTGACCAGACATGGAAGGATTGTGCCATACCTGCTAAGGATGCTGAGGCTATGTTGCGAATAACGGACAAACAGGCTGCCTTACGCAGGGCAGAATTCTCCTCCTCTGGAAGTTGGAGGATCTTTGGTCAGAAATGCTTCACTAGGCCCTGCGCTGAGCAGGAAGTTCTTGTGAAACAAAGTTCAGCCACTGGTACTGACCACAGTTCATTCCGTGCTAGCTCAGGTTGGCCAGTTCCATGAGTCTAAAAAGATAGATTTACCTGGGCCAGGACCTGAAAAGGAAGTCAAATGCTGACCACCTAAGTGATAAGAGTAGACTGGTAGACAATGCAAGGGTTGCTTTAAAGAAGTTATTTTTCATTTAAAAAAAAAATCAGTGTTAAGGACTAGCATGTGTACTGGGTATCTAAAAATGTTGGTTTTCTGACTTTCCTTTAGCAGCTATACAAGAAGAAATCCAGCACTGCGTCTACAGTGCGGGGCAGGCCGCTGACAGGAAGAAAGGGGAAAAGACCTCTCTTAAGGTATAGGTTGTGGAGCTGAGCACATAACCAGGATCAGCACTGGCAGCTTCTGGGATCTTGTGGCTTTCATAATGTGTTGGTTGTAGTTGAATTCAGTTACTTCTATCCAGCAGCCTGAAAAGGGCTAACGGTAATGTAGGTTGCGTTCTGAAAAACGTGACAGCCAAGCTCTGCCCAAGCAGTTAGCCAGAGGTCAAGACAGCCAAGTCCATCTCTTACGTCACCATTCCTAGGCTTGACAGATTCCCCTTTTTTATGCAGGTGGAAAAGAGCTTTAAATGCTGGTAGGGAAGGGGTCTCTCACTCCCTGAGCAGGGAGTTTCATGGAATCCCCCTCACATGCTCATGTTTGTTGGGCTGCTCCCTAATATTTCGATGGGAAATGTGCTCTTTTTGTTAGCAGATAGTTCTGTAGAAATTTCTAAAAAGGTTGCAAAGCTGTGTTCAACCTTCATGGCTGGCAGGCGACTTTGGATTTAGAGAGGATCAGATCACTTTCACACAGGTGGTGATTAGCTCCATATGTCACAATTTTAATATACTTTTAGCCATGTTTTGTTGTACTCTGTTTTGTACAAAATATTATTCTAATTTTACTTACTCATGTTGCGTCAAATTGCCACACGCGTACCGGATTGTTTTTACCAGTTTCTTAGGTGTTATCCACATTCTTCTTCTTCTGCTCTCAACTTTTCAGTACAAAATCAAGATTACAGGATGTCCCAAGCACTCCTGATGTTGCAGCCTCAGGCTGCTCTCTGACAAAAATAATTGGGAGAATTGAAGGGCAGCTGGAAGAAGGAAACCTGCCTGATCTGGAAGATAATCTTATCCCAAGTACAGGAAGTGAACTTGGAGCAGGCAAGTGAGGCTGTTTTCTTGGGTGGTTTTGTTTTTCATTAATTGTCCCTTTCTTTCTGCAGAAGGGGGAAATTGTGTTCTAGAAGCTGGCTTCCATCTAAAAATATTGACATTTTATTAAATCCTTAAATACATTCATGGAATGTAAAGTGTACATTTTGCAAGATTTCCTGTTATGAAGAAGTCAGTGTGCAGTTGCTGGATTGGGCATTTTGCATGGGTTGCCAGAATGTCTTTCTGCTTGCTGAGGGGCAACTTCCAAGGGCAGGAATGGGTTTTGGGCATGAGGTGGAGTTGCAGGAAACAGTATTTTGTATTCCAGATTTACAATCTCCAGTCAGGCTTTGAGGCAGCCACTTGGTTTCTTTCATAGAGCACAATTGGTTTCATAAAGAATTGCCAGTTTTCAAAACATGAGTATTTAATCTACCACCAAAGTGTTCTTTAAGTGTGGCTAAAAACAAGGTTCTTTTGATATCAGGTCTAGAAAGAAGACCTAAACTAGACCATTCAATGCAATTGTTGCCAATTTGCAGAGGCCCAAATCCGGTTCCTAAAGGCAAAGCTGCGGGTGATGCAGGAGGAGCTGGATGCCATAGGGCAGGAGTGCAGCAAGAAGGTAAGAGCAGAGACGTGGCTCCTTTCCTCCAAAGCAAGATGGTGACTTGCTTGCACTAAGCAACAGGTTGTACTTTATGGTGGTCTGCCACAGGAAGGTACTTGTCTCAGATTCACCAGCCTGAAGTCCTCTGTGTGTAATATCCCTTGTGTATTCACACTTGCAATTCCTGAGATGGCCAGTCTTCCAGTTTTTTCCTCACAGAAATAGGAGAGTGAGGAAAGGCCTCACCTGTCACCTGGTATGGATGTTGGGGGGAATGTCCCTAGAAGTAAAGGAACTGAGGCCCCTCCCAAGGAAAACAGAAAACGTCTCTCTGATCTGCCTAGCTTGCAGGGTGGAGAATGTCTCTGAAAGATGGGCTCAGCCCCAAGGACCACCATTCAAACAGTGTGGGCTTAAGTTTTTTGAACTTTTGATCTAAAGGCAGGAATCCTGAACAAAAAGATGGTAGAGCTGCAAAGGAGAAACATCAGCACTAACCCAACAGGGCTCCAACTCTCTTGTGGCTGTTAATTTTGTGCCTGCAGGATGATGAGAATGAAAATCTGAACAGCCGCCTTAAGGAGGCCGAAGAAGAGCGCGGACGGCTGCAGCGCGCAGCCAGCCTACACCAGTCTCAGGTAGAAAAGTACAAAATGCTGTTGGAGGAAGCCAGCCGAAAAAGTGAGGGTCTGCAACAGAAACTCTCTCTGCTAGAAAAGGTAATAAAACCATTTTTATCTCTTGCCTTCCTCAGAAGGTTAAGTGTGAAATTGCTCACAGGGGCAACTCTCGCATCATGCTAAGCCTTGGTTTGCTTAACCGTGATTTAATGAAGTTCTAAGGGCTCACAACAAGTTAAACCAAGGCACATGAATTATCCAGTGTGAATTTCCCACCACTGAGGCGGGTAAGAAAAAATGGAAACAAATAGCTATAGAGCACGCTCCCCATAGAATTAATGCTTCTCTAGCTCATTTGTGTTGAGAGCGTTACCCACGTTGTCTGAGGGCTATCGCTCAGAGGAGGGTAGGCGAGGCCTGGTGGAGACACCGCTGCTGCCTTTTTCCCTGGCTGGCAGGGCTGGATGTTGAGGCTGCTGGATCGTAGGGCTCATCCTCTGAAGCTGGGGGGCTTGCCCATGTTTTAATGTGATGCAACAGGAACTGGACAATCTGAAGCGAGCACAAAAACAAGCTGCAGCAACCCAGAGCACGACGGACATTCGCTTGAACAGAGCTCTTGAGGAAGCCGAGAAATACAAAATGGAACTGAATAAATTGAAGCAAAGTAACAAGGTAGGGCAGGGTGGGTGTGCATTAGCAAATGGTAAGTTAGTAGACCCAGAGAGCACTTGCCTGGATGGTCCGTTCACCGGTCTGTTCTGAGCAACGCATTCAGAATGAATTCTAAGAATTCTGCAAGCGCATGCTTTGTGGTCTCTCTTTCTCCTGGTGGCAGAATAATCGAGCCTTCAAGACATGACAACGTTCCTAGAGCGCTTTGCTGTCTAAGGAGGTTACAGGAGCTTGTGGCTCGTGCATCACTGCTGAGCCTTGTTGTCATTTATGGATGGGCTTTCTGCGCTCTCCTTCAGACACGTCCTAACGGTGTAACAATTTCCTTGTCCTTCCTTTCCTACTAGGATGTGGTCAACCAAGAGCATAAAAAACTTGAAGAACTAAAAATTGAAAATAAGAGGCTGGAGAAACAAAAAGAAGAGCTTGTGGCAGGTTTCAAGAAACAATTAAAACTAATTGACATTTTAAAAAGACAAAAGGCAAGCTACCTTATGTTATCAGCAACTTTAACTGAATTAAAATTAGGGCTGCAGCATACTCCACTATCGTTTGACTGAAATTCAGTCTCTAGGTTAAAAAGCAATAAGGAACTGGATCATGGAGTAAATCCACAATAATTACAAGGAATCTCTGGGTGGGGGGGTTTGGAGGGGAAAGGAATACGTGGCTGGGCAATAGGTTATTTTTCAGGTAGTGAAAGAGGAGGAGCAAAATCTCTGTCCGAGAGAGGTAAGGAGGGTTTCCTACTCAAGTGAGCATCTTGTTCCCTCTTAGATGCACATTGAATCTGCCAAGATGCTTTCCTTCACTGAAGAGGAATTTGTGAAGGCCCTGGAGTGGGGCAGCTCTTAATTCAAAACACAGCATCGCTCCTCGACAGGAGATGGGAATCGTCGCCTGAAGACTGAAATTGAAGGGAAGGCAGAATATATGCTTTATACTTAGCCCGTTTGCCTCTTCCCACCAACATTTTGCCAATAGCTGTTTCCTCATTCTCCATCACTTACCAAAGTTAACCTGACCTTTGCCAACCCTTTTAATTTGGGAGCTGAGATTAAATTTCCAGGCTATTGGAATAATTTGAATGCTCATCATACTCCATCAAAATGAGCGTCCCTTATTTTTTATAATTTGAAGTAGCTTTATAATAGCTACTTTTAAAATAGCTTTTTTTTTTCAAAATAAAAATGCAGGAAATAATTTAATTGATCTGGAGCATTTTTTCAGTTAATATAATAGAAGAAATGTAATAGTACATTGTATCCAAAGAAATAGCTAATTGGAGACATGACAGCTGCAGCCACTGAAAAAAGCTATCAACATTCAGGGATGCCCCAATGGCAAGGTTTTTGGGCTTGTTTTAAATCACTAAGCAGAGGATAATACACGTTATTTGTTAAAAATGCTTCCAGCACTTGGAATTATCAATCTACATTCAAAGAGAGCTCTAGTTCTCTCATGTAAAATTAAATCCAGGTACTGATTTCTAAAAGAGAGCCAGTATGATATAGCAGTTAAGGTGCTGGAATGGCATCAGGGAGATCCAGATTCAAATCCACCCTCAGCCATGGAAGCTCCCTGGATGATTTAGGGCTTGATACTTTCTTTTAGCCCAACCTACCTCACAGGGTTGTTTTGGGGAAGAATAGGGGAAGGGAGCACTATAGATCATTGTTTCTCAACCTCAGCAACTTAAGATGTCTGGACTTCAACTCCCAGAATGCCCCAGCCAATGTGCTGGCTGGGGAATTCTGGGAGTTGAAGTCTACACATCAAGTTGCCACGGTTGAAAAACACTGCTACAGATGCTGCCTTGAACTGAAGAAGGCAGGATATAAATAAATATAATAAAATGAACATACAAACATACAATACAAACTGGGAACAATGGTCAAAGAAGTAATTTATCAATATAAAAGCTGATTTTTTTAAAGTCAGTGTAGCAGCAAATACTATTTCTATGGTCAGGAGACTTCTAGGAGAAGTCTAAGGTGAAGCAATGAAAGCTCAGTTGACTTCTGAAAGCCCATCCCCTTTCCTCTTTTGGTAAGCTTGCCGGAACTCTTCTCCAAGCATGTTAACGTCTTGCTCATCCTTAAGAATTCCCTGAACACACCAGAAGAAAAAAGTTCAGTGTAGCATCATCAGAGGTATTTTTAAAACTGCCACTTTTTAAAATTATACAAACAAAATAGCCATTTTTTTCCTTTCCCTTAAATTTAAAACCCTCCCTTCAAAACAACAGTTCAGTAAATACCCAACTTTTTCATGTAAATGAGAACTAAGCGAGACATTCTGCCACTTTATCACAAACATCCTCCCAAAAGTCGAGCGCAGGTCAAGCACGAAGCAGTCCAGCTGCTGCAGGCCCTCTCTGAGATCTGTAGGTGCAGGGTCTGGTCTGTAGCTCTTGTGCAACCCCCACTATACTGTGGACAACTCACGGAAAGATTGCTAAAAACACCCTTTGTAGCCATTTCACTACTTCAGGCCACCTGAACCCAGTTTGGGTGCAGGATCTGTGTCATGAGAAAACATTCAAAATCTTTGGGCTGTCTAAGAATTGTATGTAGAATGTACAGTTCTGGTTGGAGGAAGGATGCCTTCTCCCCATGAGGAGAAGAAAAGGACTTGTAGAGGCGCTCTCTGCAAGTTCCTGGTAGGAGCACTTGCCCACATTCTTCCTCACAATTTCCAAATACAGGTAGAACATGTGAATGCTCCTGGTGTTCTACTCTATTCTGTCTGTATCCACTTCCAATGCCCCGTTTTAAGACTGTCCTGACACACAAGTAAAGAACTGCAACCAGAATGGAGAGAAGCAGAGATAATGGGAAGAGAAGGTTAAGCGGAAGAGAGCCAAGGCCGGGACAGCCCTGAATCCTTGGACAACGGCTGCTAATCAGTGAAGATAACACGGAATTCAAGGACCAATGTGACTCAGTCTAGGGCCGGTGCTTCTGTGGCTCTCTGTTTCTCAAAAGGTCCCGGCAGGAGCATGTTTGGAGAACTGAAGTAAAAGGCCAAATGCCCACCTGTCCAGAATGATCAGGGAATTAAATGAAATGAGCCCTTCACCTCTTGAAATTCTCTCTGCAATTTATATTCAAAAAGGCACACCTTAATCTTTTTATTATGAAGCTCAATGTTGAGGTGGAGGGAGGGATGGAGAATAAGACTGAAACAAAGAGTGAGGGGTATACCGGGTGTTTCCCAGGTCAGGAGCAAAAAACAACAGGAAGGGAGCCCCCAGGGTGTGGAGGCACCTGGACTAACAGACATAAGAAAGCTGTGTTAAGACAGTTACTATCCAGGTGCAGCTATGTCCCGACACCATCCCCTTGAATTCTGAACCGCCCCCTAAATGCCTTTATTTGGAGACATAACTCCAGCTTGGCCCACTACCCATCTTCTACTTCTTCTCGGAACCAAAACAGAATTCCACCAAATAACCAACTAAATAAATAAATCCCCATCTGCTGCTGCTCCTGTTTCAATCCCGTTCTCCATTTCTTGTCTTCTGTACCTCGTCCTTCGGCTACATTCAAATTTGTAGGGCAGGCTGTTCACCCTGCCATCCCCACTCTACCAGAGATGGCCCTGATCCCTCCCCTTGGATAAGGGCTGCCTTCTCCATCTTTCGAGATGCAGACCAGTCTGAGGTAACAAGTCTTCCTCTTGGGGGCAGAAATCCGGCCCAGAACAGAACTGGTACGAGCCATCCCAGCACACAGCGAGTCCAGAAAGCACTCCATTTGGTTTGCCCTCAACTTACCCGTGGAAGATAACCCAGGAGTTTAACTGCATGCTCTTTAAGAAGCTTCTGTCGCTCCTCCTCAATAATGTCATCAATGATTCCTTTCCTCCTTTCTTCCGTTTGTCTTTCTTCTAGTTCACGTTCCTATGTCAGTAAAATTGAAGCACGTAACTCTTCCGTTTCAAAATTAGTTTCAAGCTTTGGCTGTCAAATATCAGCTGCTTTTCTTAATACTGGCTGCAGCCTGAACTCAAATGCCCCAACAAGGCCAACTGGAATGCCCAACAAAGCTTTGAATCATAGGTGCAAATATTCATGTATTCTGCTCAAAATGCTGGTTTGGAGAAGGCTGCATTTATTTCATGCTGAGACATAAAGCATCCATTACTAGCCACAACAGCCACACTCATGTTCACTCACGAAGGTGACAAAGCTAAATAGCTAGAATTTCATATGGGGAAATGTAAAGTTCTGCATTCGGGTAGGAAAAATGTAAGAGACAGGTATTGGGAGGGGGACACCTGGCTTGGCAGTAGTACATGTGAAATGGATCTGGGTGTCCTTGCTGACCACAAGTTAAATATGAGCCAGAATTGTGATGAAGCTGCTAGAAGGCAAATGCAGTCTTGGGGTACATTGCCACAGAGTTCAAGCCAGGGAAAGTAATTGTTCCACTTTACCCTCCCCTGGTCAGACCCCACTTGGAGTCCTATATGCAGTTCTGGACACCACAGTTCAAAAAGGACAGTGATAAATTGGAGCAAGTTCAGAGAAGGTGTGGAAGCCAAGCCTTATGAGGAATGGTGAAAGGATCTAGGTATGGCTGATGTAGGTCTTCCAGGTATGTCTAGGTGTGTTTTACTGGCAGAAGATGATTCAGGGGAGATATTATCATAGACTTCACGCACAGAAGAGGGAATGAACCTATTCTGAATTTCCTGGGGGAAGGAGGAGAAACAGCAGATATAAACTACTGGCTAGACATCAGGAGGAGATTCTTGACATGATCTGTCAACCAGTGGAACAGACTGCCACATGAAATGGTGCACCACTTCAAACAGAGGTTGGATGCTCATCTGTTACAGATGCTCCAACATAACCTGCAATTGGTGGGGGGTTGGACTAAATGACCTTTAAAGTTTCTTCCAGTTCTAGAATTCATTTTAACTTTGTACAATGCATGTCCCAAATCCAGCTTACCTTGTCTGCAACAAACTGTTTGTGTCGTTCTTCGATCAGCTTCTCTACTTCTCTCCTGTGTTCCAGTTGTTTCATTCTTCGTTTCTGAGCGTTCATCTGCTCAATACGGTCATCTTCTGCGAATTTGGCTAACATGGCCTGGCGAAAGGCCTCCTCCTCTTCCTTCAAGGCCTGCAGCAGCACCTTCCTTGAGGCCAACTGTTCCTCGTATGAGTTTCGTAGCTCAATGCGCTGCCTGATTTTCTTCTCCACCTCTTCCTGCGTATGGAACAAGAGCTCAGCTGCAACCACCTTATGTGCTCTCAGTCAGAAGAACAGGACTGAAGGGACTTGCAAGAGCATGCCTCAGGCATCCTCTTTTCTCTGCTGCCCCACTGGTGCCCCCCATGCCAATCCAGGACTCAAGCCAATGGCATTTACCATCTCCTTCTTCCTCTCTTCCTCAGCCTGTTCTTCAAAGTGCAACTCAGCTCTGATTTGCTCAAGTTCCTCTCGCTCCTGTTGTTCTTTTTTCAGAACTTCTGCAAGCTACAAAGAAGAGGAAAGACAACTTTAGGCAGCTCCCACCTGACCAAATCTGGCGAACAGAAGGGCAATTTCAATACCATTTGCTGGAGCTTTCTTTTTTTCTCTTCATTTTCATGAATTGTTGCCATCCGGTTGTCTTCTCTCTCCTGCCACATGTTAGCAAATTCCATGAGCTTTCGGTTCTCCTCTTCCATCTCCTCACGCTGCCTTCTCCTCCGCAGGGCCTGGTCTTTTTTGAATTCTTCAATGAATCTCTGCGTGGCTCTCTTTTTCT
This sequence comes from Liasis olivaceus, assembly GCA_030867105.1. Classification (NCBI taxonomy): domain Eukaryota; kingdom Metazoa; phylum Chordata; class Lepidosauria; order Squamata; family Pythonidae; genus Liasis; species Liasis olivaceus. The sequence continues at coordinate 22,404,329 of CM061362.1, read as the reverse complement.
CTAGTCTGTCTTGTCTTGCCCTACGAGAGAAGTGCACAGGTTCAATAATGCTCCTGGGGAACCTGGCAAAACTGGGAGCTTTGGCATCCTCTCTTTCCTTGGGTCTCTTCTGAGTTGCCCCCCCACCCCGCCCTTCAGGGAATGCTCTGAAGTATGCCCGGTTGCATGCACCAGTATGGACACGCAGCCAACCGCCATACAACAGTCTTCCAGGAGTCCCACTGCTCCTTATGACCACAAGGAAGGGATCACAACTAAAGAGGATTGGTGTCATAGCACGAGAACCACGTAGTATAGCCCTACCCAGCCAAGAAAGGAGCCACCAGCCTTGAGAGATGGTCTGAGCTTTTTCCCATGGCCAAAGGTTTCTGAGATGCCTCAGGCAAGGGAGGGAGCGGACTGAGGCACCACCAGCCCCGAGGACCCAGGAGAACTGCTTCCCTTGCATGACAGGGCCACAGCTATGACTCCAGTTACCCAGGGATGGGAGCTCCCCCCACTGGATGCAGTTAAGCAGAGGCTCAACAGCCACCTGTTTGGGAGAGTGAGATTTGGATCTGAGCAGGAGGATGGATGGACTCTATGATACAGAAACGCTCGGTGAAATTTAATGTGAAGCAAAAAATGCCCGTCCCAACCCCCAGCAGGTTAATTGTTAGGCCAATTCATACTGAAGGAAATATAAGTAGTGCAGCAGAGCAGGTTTAACATAATCTAAACTAACTTTTCATCTTCCTCATAGATCTTCCTCACAATTTCATCAATCAAGAGTTTCTCTCTAAGGAACTCCTTGTAGGCAGCCTGTTTCCGCCTCTCTTGTTGCTCCAGCTGTTTTTCCAGTTCTTGCTGATAGAGCAACTTCTCCTGGTTGCGCCTTATTTCAACAGTGTTCTGTGCCTTGACTGCTCTTTCTTGCTCCTCCTTCATCGCTCGGTAGATCTCTGCATCCTCCTTCTGTTGGCACAATGAGGAGGTCCCAAATTATGGCAAACTAGCTTGTTTGTACAGACTCTACCCCAGTAATGGAAGCATTAACTGCCCACATGCTCCCAGCGACTTTATTATTTTTTTTTTTAAAAAGCTCTTCCTCCACACCTGAAAAAGCAAACACCCAGCTAAAAAAAGGTCCCAGAAAAGAAATTACTGTACAGAAGCTAAGCCACAAAGGTCCAACTTGGAATGGGATCTTTTCAAAAAGCGACACTGAGCCTTGAGGGCACTCACATACGACTCCTCACCTTAACAGACAGCAATATGATGAGCAGAAGAAACACACTGGTGGAAAGATTTCAACAACTGGCGTGTAATTTGTTAGCTGTGATTTCCACCTATTTGTTTGGTAAAACCATTCTGAAATCTAATTCAGTTCTTAGGAAAAGCATTACTGTTATGCCTTCTAAGGCCCCAGTTCTAAACTCACTGCAAAGCCAAATCCTCTGACCTCAGGGCAACTCAGTTCTGAGGAAACATGTTCAGGATCATACAGTAGACAATTTATTAGCTTTAACAAAGAAATCAACAGGCAAAATAAAAGGAGCTTTTCCACCAATTAAGTAAAAACAGTAATTATTAACCATATGATTATTCAAAAAAAGAAATTCAGTTTGTTATAAAACATGAAGTTAGGGTTAAACAAATTCATTTCCAAAGAAATAAAAATTTATATTAATTATGAATTTTTAAAAAGGGGGATTAAGTTACTCATGTTATAACTAATTTGTATTTAGCATTTTCAGGCAACTACACATTGTTAGTATACGTATTTCTTCAGGTACCTAATATACATACATATATACCCATCATGCTATTTCTCTTTGGGATAAATAGTATTTTACAAAGCACAAAAATGAGTAATAACTAGTAAGCAAAAAAAAAAATTAGAGATAAGAGAGGGAAAATGGAAATATAGCTAACCCTGCTGGACATGAACACAATTCCCTACACCTCTCCATACTTTCTGTCTTTGCTTCCTTCCACCACTTCCATATTCCAATTCTCACACAGTCTTTTAAATTCTCATCTCTCTTCTGAGGACCTCAACAACATCATCCAACCCAACTTTCTCAGACTTCCCATTCTTGTCAACCCATTCCCTCTTCCTTCATAATTTTGTTTTGCAGGTTGATTCTCTTTCATTCTCTCTATGACCAAACTACTTCAGTCTGCTTTTTTTGTACTGGTCGCTCCAGCCTTCAATCCACATCCATTCAACACCCTTTCATTCTTGATCCTCTCTCATCTTGTTTTACAACAACGGCTTCCAATTACATTTAGCTAGTTCTTCTGTTTCTCCTGACTCAAGCAATTCCCACAACCTTCTAATAAGTGGGCACAGCCAATTTCTCTTTTTTCAACAGACATTTATTCAGCCCACTGACCACCCACTACCTTTCTACTAGCGTTTGCATATCCTAAAAATAAGATCCATTCTCTTTGTTACATCACAGAATCTAATACTTGCTACAGATCATTCAGGTTCTCAGACAACACAGCGTCATCTGCATATAAAAGCACACCTACTATCCCCAGTCCCCCACCTCTAATTACAGATCTGCCCCTTAGTATTCCTCCACTTACGTCTCCTACTCCTGCAGCATTGCCATTTTCCAACAACCTCACAGCATTTATGACTTTCTTTTCATCAAGAACCCCAAAACAAAATATTCCGCGAAGGTAGTTACCATTTTTTCATATTTCAGAGCTTCTTTCTCAGCAATCTGAACAGCCCTCTCCTTATTCACATAAGCAGATTTCAACTTCCTCTCCAGCTCCCGCAGTTCGATGCTAGAAACAAACAGAGCAAGACAAAACAAAAGATGAAGGCGATGATCTGGTTGACGAGCCCTCTGAAGAATCAGCACGAGGCGCAGCGGGGCGAACAGGCGGCCAAGGCGGGAGAGCGCCGGGCGAGGGCCGAGCTGCCCTCCCTGACCGGCCGGCCGGCCGGCCTTCGCGCGACAAGAGCGGCCGCCACGCGGTCGCCGACGGAAACACCTGTTTTCTCTGATTTGCTGCCTCGTCTTCTCGTCCTTCAGCTCGCCGTGCTTGAGTCGCGCTAGCTCGGCGGCCAGCGCCTCCTCCTGCTGCAGTTCCAGGCCCTTCAGCCTCCTGTTCTCTTCCGCCTGGCAAAGCACAGAGCCCCGTTAGCGTCGGGGCGCGGCCGGCGCACCCGCCTGGCGGCCCGGGGGCCACGGAAGGCGGCCGGAAGCGCCCGGCTGGGCGCGGGGTGCGGGGGCCCGCGGCGCCCACCTGCCGGACGGCCCGCTCCAGGCGCTGCTCGTGCTCCTCCTCCCGCAGCAGCCGCGTGACGCGCTTCTGCTCCACGCGGCCCTCGGCCTCCCACATCACCTCCAGCTGGTGGACGCGCTCCACCCTCCGCCGGTGCTCCAGCTCCTTCATCTGCTGGAAGTGGAGCTCGTGCTGCCTGCGGTCCATCAGCTCCGCCGCGGTGGGCCGCCGCCGGCCCCGCTCCTTCTCCTGCGCCATCGCGGGCGCCGGCGCCGGGCCGAGAGCCCTGGCCTTCGCCCTCCTCGCGGACCCCGAGGCTCCCCCGGGGAAGCCCCCGGACCCCGCCGGCCTCGGCGGCGGGAGGGCCGAGCTCCGGCAGAGCGGGCGCCGGAGGACGCGCCTTCTCCCCCCGGCGCCGCGCCGCCTAGCAACGGGCGCGCTTCCGGCGGAAACCGGGGGGCGGGCGCACCCGCCGGCCTGCTTCCGGCCCGGGCGCCCTGGGGCTGCTCGGGGGACCCGGGTGGGGTCCGCCGGAGGCCGAGGCGCTGCTCCGCGGACAACGCGCGGGCCTGGCGCGAGCCGGGCGCGGGCTGCCCGGGAAGACCGAAAGGCTCCGCGCGCTCGATTGGCGGGAGGGCGAGCCGGGCGACTCCCGAGGGCCCCGCCGGCAAGCGAAGCGGAGCGGGGCGGGGCGGGGCGGGGCGGGGCGGGAGGACGGACGGGCCTCGCCTTGCCTCGCCTCGCCGGCCCAGCGCTCGCGGCGGGCGCTTCCCGCGGGACCGGGGTGGGTGCCCTGTCGACTCGCCTTTTCCCAGCTCCCCTTCTGAAGGAAAAGCCGCCCGGGACGAGCAGTTCCGAAGAGCTGTTCGAGCGCCACCTCTTCCTCCGGCCTGCCAGAGGAGGGTCGCTAATCCAGGGCCAGCTATTTTATTTACCTATTTAATTTAACTTATCGGTAAGTCAAATTAAAGGTTTGCCCAACTTACAACAGCAATGGGCGATGTTCTCTCTTTTAGCTACTTTATACCAAAAACCATGCCAACAGCGCATCTAGGCTAGTAAGCAGGTTGCAATCCAGAATATTACCGTGTTCCTGGGCACGCGTGGCATTTGAGGGAAAAGGGGCTCATTTAATTTCAGGAGATCATCACACAACTTCCTTCAAAACTCTGCGGGCTAGTTTTTAGATAAAAACGAGGCTGGGGCACTCTGACCCTTTACGGGTTGGCTTTAAGTCTTCTCTATTTTGGTTGAAGTCTGGTCAGAACACTGCCTTGAACTGCAGGGCTAGATGCAGTTCTTTTCTCTCCCCCGAAAGATTTCATTCCATTTCGGTTTATCTGTATAATTATGCTTGCTGGTGCTGGAGAAAAAATTATCTCCAGATGTTCCGAAGCATCCGTCACATCTACAGGTAGTTCTCGACTGTACAACCATACAGTACGACCATTCGTTCAGCGATCATTCAAAGTTACAACGGTGCTGAACAAATTGTGGATATGACCGGTCCTGGGAGTTACGGCCGTCCCAGCACCCCCGTGGTCACGAGATCATGATCTGGGTGCTTGGCAACCCGTTCACACTTATGACTGGTTGCCAAGCACCTCGCACTCAGCAGGGAAGGTTGCAAGTTAAGTCTCCCCTATCTGTGCATCTCCCCCAGCCCCTCTGCGCTTGCACCGCGCCAGCCACTTGTGCACCCTCTTGATCCTCTCTTCAGAGATGGCCCGGCCTGAGACCTACGTCTTCTTCACATTTACTTCATAGCTGGTGTATCTAAAGGAGTCTCTGGCGTTGGAAGGTGAACAACAGCAGCACGGCGTTGCCTCGGAATGGATTGTGCCTTTGAGGCTAAGTAAAACCGCTGTTTGCATGCATTTGCAGTTAAGGTGATGGTACAAATCTTAAATGGGGTCTAAACACGTTCCTTCTGGAGGAAAAGGTTTAAGCCCTGGCTAGGGTGGGCAAGCAGCAAGCCTGGGAAACCACAAGCAAGTTTCACAAATGTGCACAAGAACAGGAACAAAACTCGTAACATTTTCTTGCAAATATTTACTCCAAAATATGTACATCAGTGTCTTAACGGAAATTCAAAACATTTAAGTTCATAAAAACAAACCTCAAGTCCAAAATCACTTTCTACAAGATTCAGATGGAGCATTTTAGTTAAGCATGTTAATATTTAAAAAGCAAATTGCTGTTAAATCATGTTATGCATTCCTTCGCTAGCTACAGTATATCAAAAGGATTTTCATGCCGCCCCGCCCCGCCCCGCCCCATAATTTTACTTCAATTTGTTTTACATAAATTTAGACCCAAAAGGCCCCCTCCAATACCTGATTTAAATGCTTCCAAGTTTCTTCTTTCTTTTGGTAACAGGATTACATTTTTCAGCTTTGCATTTCTTCCAAGCCACTTTGTGTTTTCGGGGCCTGCCGTTAACAGGAAGGATAAAAGCGTAACTGTCCCAAAGGAAAAGCCAGCGGCCCCATCATACACCATCTTTCCTACAAACAGATTTGTACAACTTCGTTCTGCTTGCACACAGGGAAACTCACAGATATATTTATAACCATCCACTTTCACTGAAAGCTTAAGGTGAGCTTAGCCTCTCATAAGATCAAGCCAATCCAGAGGTGCCGAGTTCCAAACTGTCACTGCTGATGGGGCGGGAATGCGACCTCCAGCCCAGGGTTCCCCTCTGAGTGTTTTTCTGGCACATATCCACCCAAGTAGTTTTTAAAAATGTGGTTTCTACAGAGCCCTTACTCTGCATCCAATAACACCTTTTCCTCTGGCTTCACAGATTAAGATTATTGCAAGCAGGCACTGGCTTCTTCTGGGCTCTCTGATCTCAGGGTGTCTGCCTACCTAATCTGCCACGGGCAAGCAGCAACCATGCCTTGCTTGTTCTGCCTTCCGCCGAGGCAAAAACCCTCCTTCAGCTGGCTTCATCGCTTTCTTCCTCCCGGCTCACAGATGAGTCCTCCTGGCTTGGGCTGCCACCTCCGGAAGGAGCGTCGGCTGGCTCAGAACCTAGCCCAGTTTTCTTGGCTGAGGCTGGAACGCCTCCCTTCTGCAAGATCTCGGTGGCCTCGTGCTCAAGGACCTCCGAGGGAGTCAGCGGTTCCAGATGAACGCTGCCTTGCTCACTTGCATCTGAATGGGCGGAGTCAAGTTCTCCCCTTCTTCGCAAGAACTGTTCAAAGCTGACCTCTTCATCATTGGATGCCAACTGGGTACTATCCATGGTCATGTCTGCCAGCTGAGCTTCATCCAAATCGGTCACCTTTGACTGGACGTCAGAGCTGGCCTGCTCTGAACGAGCACTGCTTTCATTGCTTCCAAGTTCTGTTGATTCTGCTTCTCCTCCTTGCTTGTCCAAGACCACCTTTCCACAAGAGCTCTCCGACACACTTGCTTGCAACCCTGGAGTGGTAGTGTTTTTCACAGCTGGAGAAGAGGGACTGACTTCATGCTCATCAGCAGCTGGATTTCCAACAGGATCCTTCACCCTTCTGGTTGCAGAGTTTTTTGAACAGGTCTGGAGCTCAGCAATGGAGGACTCTTCTCCAACCGATTCAGAGATCCTTTCTTCACATAGTGCAGTGAGAGACACTGCGTTAGCCCCACCCTCAATTCTGTCCTTATCTCCTTCACCTGCAAGGTCTGCAGAATCATTGGAATGAGCTGACTCTCCTAAAGCAGAGGCATTTTCTGTTCTTTCATGCTTGGCAACCAAAAGACAAACATCACTTTGATTTCTCAAAGCGTCTGCACCCCTTGCTGCTTCAGGCACTGTGGGATCACTTGAGCAGGGTGTGAGCGCTGACCCACAGAAACTTTCTGAAGCAGCTGTGTAGCCTTCATGCTCAGCAGCCAGAGGGCCACAGTCACTCTGATTTGGGGGGCAGTCCCCTGCAGGACCTACCATGCTACTTGGACTGGCTGCGAACTCTGAGCCACAAGCACCTTCTGGGACTGACAAATTGCCTTTGCTTTCAGCAGCTGAAAGACCAGGATCCTCTGGATTTGCAGAGCCCTTTATGCTGCTGCCTTTGGAACAGGTACGGAGTTCTGAAATGGCTGCAGCTGACAGCAACGTGTTGCCTTCCCCTTTTGCAACTAAAAGGTCTCCATCTGTGTGGTTTCCCAGGCTGTTAACGCTGCTTTCTCCTGCAGAGTCTTTTGAGCAGGCTTCAGGTTCTGGGCCAGAAATGTCTTCCCCAGTGGGAGACTGCTTTCCTTCACACCCAGCCGTTAGAGTACTTTCATCAGGCTGATTTCCAAGGCCCCCCAACACCCCTCTTCGTGCAGGGCTACTGGAGCGGGTCTGAAACTCTGAACTAAATCTGTTTTCTGAAACTGGCCATTTAGTTTCTTCACTGTCAGCAGCTAAAGCAGTGTCACTGTTCTGCTTTCCGGGAAGATCTGCATTTGTTTCTCTCGCAGACCCTTTCACCTGTGGGCTGAAAAAGCAACATAAGCACTTTAATTACTTGACTGTAATAAAACATGCTAATTGCTTCAACCTGTTGGGAGTTGTGGGGAGGAGGTCTAGCCCTAGGCCCCCACAGTACGAGGTCCCTGAGGGCTTGGGTCTCTTGCTGCTGCTCCTTAAAAACTATGTGAAATTGCTGGGCGAGGTCATTTGACGGCACGGGGTGCTGCAACATCAGTATGCTGTTACCCAGTTACGCATCTCCAATCCTGGCCAGGCAGGTGATGCTACTGTGATGCTGACCCCGTGCCCAGAGGCTGTGAGGGTCTGGATGGGGAGGAACCGGCTCTGATTCAACCTCAGCAAGACAGAGTGGCTTTGGGGATTTGACCCCCAGGGTCTGGGGTCTGTCATCTCTGATTCTCAGCAAGGCAACTCTTCCCCAGACAGGGCTGTGGTGCCATTTGGGATCCTCCTGGACTTGTGGCTCCTGCTCAAGGAGCAGGTGGCAACTGTGGCTAAGGGGGGCTTCTGCACAGGTTTAGAGCACATGGGAGCAAGAACAGAATTTCTGCTTGAAACTCTTTAAAGCAGCCACGTTTCCCTGGAATTGCCACCTATTGCATGATCCAGAGAAGAGATGCATTACCTCCAACACATTCCTGTTTCAAAGCACCTTGCTGCCTCCCAAACTTACAGCCCTATTCTTCACCGCACACTCCAGTTCAAGACTTGCAAAAATCCAGAGGTCAGCTTCATAATTGCACTCACTGCATATTATTAAAAAAGCCACAAGTTCATTCGCATTTTAATTTACAGAAGACCTAACTTTATTTTTACCTTTCTGAAATGTATGCTTCTCCTTGCTTTTCACATATAGTGGGCACTGAACATTTCTAAAAGAAAAGAGCACAATATAACATAGCATAGTGGGTTTTTTGCTCAATGTTCACATTTAATACCACCATGAACACATGGCCACAATCCACAGTAAGCTGTATCAATCTGGATCCCCAGCAGAGGGACCAGAGACCTGGCACTACTGCAGGAACACCAAAAGGAGTGAAACCCTTGAGGCAGACGCGGAGGCAGCTACCATCTGGATCAGGAACATGATCAAAGTAAAACCAGCAACAGAGCTGGAGGAAACCACGCAAATGCAGATGGCTGACTGCTCAAGACCACAGAGAGGCAAGCTGGCCAGGCAGGAGAGGGAGGGGAGAGAGAGAGCATGCATTGCAGCAGAAAAGGTGTGCAGCAGCTACCTCAAAAGCTGGGGGATGCTGTGTACTCCCATGCAGGTTAGGTGACAAGTTATGCCAGATTCTGCTCCTGGCCAAATTTTCACATTCATCACCGTTATTGTCTATCTGCTTCCTCCTTGCCCTCTTCCCCCTCCCACCTCCTGGACCACTTTCTACAAGGTGCGGGTGGGCTTCTGGCCACCTTCAAGGGCGATGCCAATTTACTGCCAGATCTGGGGAGAGTTTTCCTTGCTCCACGCTAAAAGACATAAACGGAACATTGTGCTACTGGCACAGAGATGGAAAGGGTTGGTTTTTAAAATTCAGTTTGTTCCTTATTAAGAATACGGTTATCATTTTGAAGCCTATCATCTGAAAACCTAAAAGCGGACACTGCATTTGAAAGCTGTGCATTTGCACTGTGAGTTATTCAGTGGTTGACTGTTACGGCTGAACTTACACATCATCTGCCGAATGCTTTCAATAGATATGGCTACACAAAAGTTTTAAGACAAAAAAAAGGGACTACCTCTGACTTTTCTTCAATTTCATTTTTCAATAATGCATCCTTTGCTAGGCTAAAGGACAAAACAACATTGATTAGTTTTGATGCTGATCATATGCTATCTAAAACTAAAGTGAAAAACCACTAACATGTACTTTTGAATTTCAAACTGTTTGAAATCTCCATTAAGAGTTACTGGATTCTTTCACTTCCCATGAAACACGGAACTGCAATGGAACTCTGCCTGTTGTTTGACTCTTGCCAAGGCATTTCGTCAACGTGGCCCAATGTGGTGTGATGCTCCCTACCGAGAAAAGCCCCCCGGGACGCCTCTTTGTAGTTGTCATCTCCTCTGAGGAGGGAGGGGAGGATGTTACTATCTGCAATATTTGTCTCAGTGCATTAGCAGAAGTGCACAAAACTTACTGATTTGGGAATGGAACATGACTGTTTTTAACAATTTTAACCTTCTGTACGATGTCCTCTGTACTCTATTGCACTGGAAGGGAAGAATACAGACTGCAATTTCCTGGTAGCTCCACCTCAAAAGTTTCCTATACCATTGTAAGCCCAAGCTAGAAAAAGATTTATAACCACACCTGCTGCTGAGAAGCAGAAGGGAGGCCTGGTTATATCATCAAGAAGAGTGGCTTAAACGCCTCCTGTCTTGTTTCTCTGGGAGCAGTTTTTCCCCAGCTCCACATTCTCCTGGCAGTGGGGCAGAGCTGCAAGAACATTTGCTCACACAAAGCACGGAAGCAAAGAAAGAAGAGGAAAAGGGAAAGCCTAGTGTTTCTCAGCTGGGCCCCCAGGCTGTTGTTTTTGCCAATCTCAAATTCTTCCTTTCTACGTCAGACAATGGCGTAGGAGCAATACATGAGGCTGCTCCTATTTTCATCTGCTTTCGACCTTATTTTATACGTGCATGCTCCTGTGAAAAAACAAGAGACATTGAGGGTGCTGTAGAAAGCGAACTTCTGCCTCCTCTCCACACCCTTTGTGTTTTTAACAGGTCAACAAAAGGGGGGGGGGGGCTTGTGCTCCATCACTGTATCTTTCCTAGAACAAAGAGGTTGTCCTGGAACACTCTGTGCCCAAAGAGGCAAGGCCCCAACCTGTCACTTACAGCACAGATTTTTCTGCAGTAATTTTTCAAGCCTGTTCTGTACCTGAGATTAGCTATACATTATTCAAGTGTATTGATTTCTAAACAAACAGCTTATCACCCCACCAAGATTGATTTTTAGTGTTTAGGGAAGAGCAATTCCTCTGCATGGATAGTGAGAAAGGCGCGTCTCTTATAAAAACATGTACACTCATCAGTTTTTGTAACCCAATTTAACTTTTCAAAGGCTTTTTACTCAAAGAAATAGCTGGTGATGGTTATCTTTTTTGTTGACGCAGCATAAAGTGAAATCTAATTCACCGAAGTATGGCACAGCACCAACCACTTCATTCGTCATGAATCCAACTTGTGGACCAGGAAAGGCTTCACCAGTTACCTGCAAGGCCCTTGGGATGAAAAGGCTGTGCCAGCACTGAAGTCAGCCACTGCTCGTGCCATCTCTACTAGTTTAAAAGGGCAAACATCTTTGGCCCTGGTTCAACCATTTTGGGCCTTTTCTGACCCTCCAGGTTTAGAGCACCCATTACAGTGGGGGGTTTGCTTCTGCATCTTCCTACTACCAAAAGCAGTTTGGTGCCAAATCTGGGGAAAAGCTTCTCCTAGAGGAATTATTCTGGTGGCTCAGTTGCTGCTCTTGTTGGCATTCTTGGTAAGAATGAATCACAACACAATGGGCTGCTAGATGGTGAAGCACTTCAACTACACCTGCTTGGGATCCCAAAAGGGTTTTTCTCTTGAGGAGGACCCCAGAGTCACCTCTTTCCAGGATGCCACTCAGTTCTGGGGGGGGGGGGGGCAGAGCAAGGAACCAAGCCACAGAGGCAAATAAAGCAAATAAATGATCTTGGCCCCTGTAAAGATACGTTCCACGCTTGTTAACAGAACATGGAAAAGGAAATGTGCATATCTAATCAATCAGCACAGCCAAACTTGCTTTTCCACAACCTTCTAAGGTAGAAGCGAAGAACGTCCACATCCACCCAGCTGACCAAACAATTACATTTCAGAAACTCACCCAGAAAGGTCAGCAGCAGTTAAGTAATCCAAGGGAACTAGAATTGAAAAAAGAGAGAATTCAATATTCCAGGTAAAAGCCAGTGTTTTACTACCACTTCAGAAGCCAAAGCCCCAAAGCCACCTACCATGTTCTACAATCACTTGGCAAGTATGAGCCTGACTTTCATTCAAGTGGGTGGCCATCTTGTCCAAGCCAGAAACATCCGTCAGGAAATCACAGTTAAGACAAACCACAGTAGTGCCCCTGGGGAGAAAGTCGGAAAAGGGATGGTTCAGGAGTATGAGACAGACAAGGTGACCAAAGTACACTCTTGCCCTTGATGGGTGCACTGTCGACCAGGCTCAGGAATAATGCTATGTAATACCCATCAACTCACAAAAATTCTAGCTTTCTTACATGTCCCTTCTAGGCTTTTCTAGGAATCATCTTGCAGGAAGTTTTCACAAAACAAAATTTCTAATGCCCCGTGGGAAGAACGGCTTCTCTGCACCACTTAAATTAGACTAGTGACATTAGGTCAAGAGAATAAATCATATTTAAATTCTAAAATAGAGCTTAAAATATGGATTATTAGCAAGAAATGAAGACACTTGGTAAAATTTAATATCAAGACAGGCACACACTTCAAATCATTTTATCAAGTTTTAATTTTTCAGTGAATACCTCATATAAGAAATACAAACTGGGCCCAGAACGCCTGGGGGCTATGCGGTGGGCTATACCATCGAGGTGGTGACGGGCAGGGGATGTTATGGCGGGAGCTGGAGGGCGGGCCATCTTCGGGGAAGACGCCCCCAGTATGTCTCACCGGTGGCATGTTTCGGCCCTCCTGGCTCATTCCCAGGTCCTGGTCAGCAGGTTCGTAGGGGCCCTGGCTTTCGGCTGCTGCTGCTTAATGCCAGGTCGGTTAACAACAAGGCCCCCCTCATATGTGACTTGATCGCTGAGGAGGGAGCAGACCTGGCATGTATTACCGAGACCTGGCTGGGCCCCAAGGGGGGGGGTGCCCCTCTCAGAAACGTGCCCGGCTGGGTTCACGGTGTGGCACCAGCCGAGATGCCAGGGCAGGGGAGGAGGGGTGGCTGTTGTCATCCGGGAGTCTCTAGTGGCCTTCAGGGGCACTGCTCCACAAGTTTCTGGCTGTGAGACACTGTTCATTAGGTTGGGTTCCCGCGAACAGTTGGGAGTTCTGCTATTGTACCAGCCTCCCTGCCCGGGCTGCTGGAGGCCATTGCGGGGCTGGCGGTGGAGGTCCCCAGGCTTATGGTTCTGGGGGACTTCAACCTGCCATCCCTGGGGCGGTCCTCGGACGCGGCTCGGGAGTTCACGGCTACCATGGCAGCCATGGGCCTGTCGCAAATGGTGCGGGACCCAACCCGAGACTGGCCACATGCCGGATTTGGTTTTCTTGTCGGAGCAATGGCAACGTGATCTGAGGGGAGATGTACAGCTTTCCCCGCTGTCATGGTCAGATCACGTCCTGGTGACCCTGAGTTTCTCCTATGCCACCCCCCTCCGCAGGGAGGCAGGACTCATGCGATTGGTCCGCCCCTGGCGCCTGATGGACCCGTCAGGGTTTCAGAGGGAGCTGGGGGATATTCCCATGGACCTGCTGCACAGTCCAGCGGAGGCCCTGGCTGCTGCCTGGAACAGGGAGGCGGCCGGGGCCTTGGACAGGATCGCGCCTATGCGACCTCTCTTGCCACATCGGCCCCGACACTCCCCGTGGTTCACGGAGGAGTTGAGGGTGCTGAAGAGGGTCAAGAGACGTCTAGAGCGCCGCTGGAGGAAGACGCGGACCGAATCCGACCGAACACATTAGAGCCGCTATTAAGGCCTACATTGTGGCGATAAGAGCGGTGAAGCGCCAGTACTTCTCCGCCCTTATCGTGTCCGCAGAGTGCCGCCCGGCGACCCTCTTTGGGATCACTAGATCCCTCCTCGATAAGAGGGAGCTGGAGATTCATTTGCAGGGCCTCATGGAGGAATTTTCAGAGCACCTGCAGGATAAAATCGTGCGGATTCGTTCCAAGTTGGACTTTGAGTGTGGGGCAGGGTCTGGGGAGATACCGGGAGACCGTTCTTACCCAGTTATCTGGGAACAGTTTGATTCTGTTGTTCCTGAAGAAGCGGACAGGGTCCTGGGGACTGTGAAGGCCACTACTTGCCATCTTGACCCATGCCCCTCCTGGCTGGTGAAAGCAGCTCGGGAGGTGACATGTGGTTGGATCCAGGTGATGGTTACTACATCCTTGCAGGAGGGAGTGTTTCCAGCCGCCTTCAAGGAGGCGTTGGTGCACCCCCCCCAAGAAACCCTCCCTGGATCCTACCATACTGGACAATTTTCGTCCAGTCTCCCACCTCCCCTTTTGGGGGAAGGTGGTTGAGAAAGTGGTGGCTTCACAGCTCCAAAGGGTTCTGGAGGAAACGGATTATCTGGACCCTTTTCAGTCAGGTTTCAGGCCCAGTTATGGGACAGAAATGGCATTGGTCGCGTTTATGGATGATCTCTGGCGGGAGCGGGATGGTGGAAGTGCCACCATTCTTGCTCTCCTTGATCTCTCAGTGGCTTTCGATACCGTCGACCACGGTATCCTGTTGGGACAGCTCAGGGACTTGGGGGTGGGCGGCACAGTCTTGTGCTGGTTCGCCTCCTTTCTCCGGGGTCGATCCCAATCGGTGGTGATAGGGGGCGAGAGGTCCCATCCTCGGCCCCTCCTTTGTGGGGTGCCGCAGGGTTCGGTTCTCTCTCCGCTCCTTTTCAACATCTACATGAAACCGCTGGGTGAGATCATCCGTCAACATGGGATGAGGTATCATCAGTATGCTGATGATACTCAACTATATATCTCCATCCCTGGTGAGGTAAGTGATGCCGTGATCGCCCTTTCGCGGTGCCTGGAAGCTGTGAGGGTCTGGATGGGGAACAACGGGCTCCGGCTGAACCCTGGCAAGACGGAGTGGCTGTGGGTTAATGGCTCCTCTGTATCTGGGACGTTGTCATAGTTGGTGCTGGATGGGGTAGCACTGCCCCGGACAGACCCAGTGCGTAATTTGGGGGTCCTCCTGGACTCACGGCTCCTGCTCGAAGAGCAGGTGGCAGCTGCAGCCAGGAGGGCTTTTGCACAGCTTCGGGTTGTGTACCAGTTACGCCTCTTCCTGGATCGGGATGCTCTTCGAACGGTCACTCATGCCCTTGTTATCTCCCAGATAGACTACTGCAATGCACTCTACATGGGGCTACCCTTGAAGAGTATCCGGAAGGTTCAGCTGGTCCAGAATGCAGCCGCGCGAGCTATTTTTGGGGTCCGAAGAAGGACCCATATACCACCTTTGCTCCGTGAGCTGCATTGGGTACCAGTTTGCTTCCAGGTCCAATTCAAGGTGTTGGTTATCACCTTTAAAGCCTTACATGGCATGGGGCCAGGCTACCTGAGGGACCACCTCGCCCCCACGATTTCAACCCGTTCCACCCGATCTCACAGAGAGGGCATGCTCCGGACCCCCTCGGCAAAAGAATTCCGACTAGTGGGGTCCAGAAGGCGGGCCTTCTCTGCTGTAGCCCCCGCCCTTTGGAACATCTTGCCCCCGGAGGTGAGACAGGCCCCCTCACTCCCAGCCTTTCGGAGGGATTTGAAGACCTGGCTCTGCCATCTGGCCTGGGGCGGGGAGGGAGGTTGTCAGAAATGGGGTTGGCTAGCCCCCTAGAGGCCTGGTGTGGCTTCCATCGGCCTCTTGGATTTTTTTCTCTTCCTTCCATTTGTGTAGATGTGTTTGTCTTTTTATAAATTTTAATTATGTATTTATTTGTTTTAATTTGATGTAAACCGCCCAGAGTCCCCCACTGCGGGGAGATGGGCGGGGATAAGTCTATGCATAAATAAAAATAAATAAAGCCCCCACTCTTTGGAACATTCTGCCCCCGGAGGTGTGATTGGCCCCCTCACTCCCGGCCTTCCGAAGGGCCTTGAAGACCTGGTTCTGCCACTTGGCCCAGGGTGGGGAGGGAATACTTTAAGCAGGGGGATGGCTAGCCCCGTAGTGGCCAGCTCTCCGCAGCCTGATTTTCCATCTGCTTGGATCTTCCTTTCTTTAGTATTGTTTTAAATTTTGGATGTTTTATGTGTATTGTTTTAAATTTTGGATGTATTTATACTTTTAATGTTTTTTGTGAGTCGCCCAGAGTCCCCTGTTACGGGGGAGATGGGCAGTGGGGAAATCCAATGAAATAAAAATAAATAAATAAATAAACTAGCCCACATTCTACATCTCATTCAACAGTAACTTAGACCATCAACTGGGATGCCCTGACAAATGAGTCCTCGAGGTCTGCTGAAGACCTCTCCTCCTCCTCCTCCTCCCCCCCATTCAGGTGGCCAACAGAATCACCCACCCCCCAACTACCACTGAGCAGTGGGATGAGGGCCATGTTTGTGGAAGAGCCCTCTGTCCAGTTATGGGCTCCTACTTCCCCACAACCCCACAGCCCTGGACTCCTACAAGGGCTCCACTGCCACCACCCTTGTGCTGCTGAAGCAGCACTAGTAAGCACAGAATGATTTACTTCCAGAGAAGCACGTTAGAATGGCACTGCATACTATCAAAAGCACACAGCTTAAATAAAAAAATTAGAAGTTACCTCAGTTCATCGGAATGTGTCTTATAAATCCAAAATCTTTTAGTTTGACGAGCGCTATGAAAGCTACAAAAAAACAGAATACCTTAAACTGAATTGCTGAAAAAATGACTTGTTTCTATCGTAAAATACAATACATAAAAAAAAGCTAGCCACGTGATTTGTATAATGCATCTTGTATAAAGCAGCACATTCTGTGCCAACATAGTTAGACAAAAAACAAAGGAAAACTCCAAATTCACCTGACAAGAGGCTGGCAAGAAACTCTAGCAGCCCCCTCCCTGAGGGGAGGGAGACCCCTTCCCTGGCATCCCTCCTAACAGAGCCACAGCCATGCTTTTCCAACAAGCCTTTAGGGCAGACGGTGCAATTCAGCTGGAAGCAGCCAACCAAGGAGGGGGATCAGGGGTATGGCGGTTTGATTGAGCTTTTAAGGTAGCTTATTTTGCAGTGGGCAGCAGCAGCTGATTGTATATACAAACAAACACAACTCGACACAGGTAAAATCTGCTAGTTGGAAGGCCAAGCAGCGAAGTCACACGCCAAGGAGCCACGTCCCATCTTTCGGCCTCCCCCCAGCCGGACTGGAGGCGGAAGGTTCCTTACCCCATCATGTGATTCACATAAGCTTTACTGCAACTGGTGCTGTATCTGCACAAACTGCAGCGGACGTATGCTGGAAAGTGACTTGCAAAAGTCCGGATGTCCGAGTAACATTCAATGCATTTCTGAATATCGGGACACCTAAGATTAACCAATGTCACAATTAGTTATCAAAGAGTAAGTTAATTCTCACATCAAACCACTGTTTGCTAGTAAGACTTGCTTAGCTTAAACCGTGGTGCCAAATCTGCACTACAAAGTGGGTATTTGGAAATGGAGAAGCTCCAGGGTCTTTTAAGGTTTCTAAACTAGGTTCCAGGGACCCCAGGAACAGTTACCGTAGATTATTTAATGCTGTGTTTGCAATCTTATTGGTTTTCTTGCCGCCGCTGCCGCCGCCGCCACTGCTGCTGCTGCTGCTGCTACTGCTGCTGCTGCTGCTCCTGTTCTTGCTCCCCCCACTGCTGCTCATCCCCAGAATCTGCTTCTTCTGCATGCTCAGCGGCTTCAGTTTTGCCTTTCCCTTGCTGGCATTCAACTTGTTCTGAGTCTTGCTATTTGCCACTTTAATGCCAGGAGACAACAGCAAGGTGGACGTGTTTGTGCTTGCAGGAGACGCCGTCACAGATGCAGGTTGAAGAGACCCAACAGAAGCTCTAATTGTAACCTAGAACATGAGATCCTTTCAGTTTTTTCTGCCTCACAAATGCGAGCGCTGATCTGCCTGCTCAGATTTCAAAAGGAATTTGGGCAATCCTTGTTTTTTAATACACAAAGTGAAATGTAAGCACAGGACAAGACCACGATGTCCTGTGGATGCTGGGTGGATGCTGGACCCGGGTGGCAGGATGTTCTCCATCAAACCAGCACTCATCCAATTTTGGCAGAGGAAGCATCAAAGCAAAACATTTCTCTCTTTCTCTCCCACACACATACTTTTCCTAGAGCTTCAGCGTTCTTATCACCCACAGAACGACCAAATTCTGACACAAGATCAGGACTAGCTGGAATTTGTCAAACCAAAAAGGGGCTAGAACTCACAGAACAGCCTGTCACGTGACAAGGGCTGAGCTGTTAACTACAGCAACGTCTCCCTTCGTCAGCCCAGAATAAGGTGCTACTCCAGAAAGTCCCTGCTCTATTGCAAACTTACGCCTAAGCCCCCAGCGAGAAGGTAATGGATCTTGCCAAAAGGTACCCGGGGCTTTTTGATGTCTGTGCGGCTGGTGAAAAACAAATGCACGGAACTATTGTTTTCTGTGGGGCGCCGCCGCCACCACCACAAGGAAAAGAAATTGCCTTCCCATGGAAGAGCTGCAGGCCAACCAGTCCTTAGAGCAGAGGCTCTCAAAGGGGCTGCAAACGCAGGTCCAGACCCGCTCACGCCACAGCAGCGGTACTCCGTCCCCCCGGGGGAGCAGTCGGACGAGAGCCCTGCCGGCAGTCTGGCGCAACAGTGCCAGCGGGGAAGGGGTGTCCTGGAAAGGCATAAGCAAGACCCTCCTTGGCTGTTCACTTCCAGGAATCTGCACAGAAGCAGCATATTGCATCAGACAGTCCACTTACTTTGGTCCCTGGAGGCAAACCCTCTAACTGAGCGGGTTTTTTGAACGTCCGGTGATGCTGAGATTTATGGTCCAGTTTTTCTTTGCACGTCAAGAACTGGAGTCTACATTTGGTACAGCGATGTACTCCCTTTTTCTTTAAGGGGGGAAAAAAGGGGGGATAAAAAAACATGGATGCTCATCCCAGAATAGCAAGACAGATCACCAAGTTACATTTTAATAAAGTTGAATTCACAAGCAGAGTAATTTAATGCTGCAAGAGGATTTGAAATTGTAAAAATTGCGGCCACTTCCAACAATGCCCATAAACTAACAGATGGATTTAACTACATTCAACATTCAATCTCAAAACACTCACACTAAGTTGGAAACCACAAGAGCTTCTTATCCCTCAAGTCTTTGCCAGAAGAGAGGACGGTTGTGCTGCCCTCCCAGAACCCCTTCTCTTCACACATATTCCTTGCCTTCTCAGCTTCAGCCACTATTGGTGAGTTCTGTCAGCTATGCCCCAGAGTTTCATAAGCATGTCCCAACACAAGATGTGCAGCAGCATCACGACACCGCACCGGAGAGGAGGTTCAGTTTGAACAGTAGTTGTAACCGTCTTCTGTGGGGAGGTGGAACTAACGTGGGGGATTAACTATTCTTGGGCTGCCGCTTACCTTCCACCAAGATTATGAATGTTACCTGATGTCTCATAAAATGATGCATATAAGGTGCCCCAATTTTAATAACTTTAAGGCAAAATGGACAAAGCAGGTTCTTTGTGTTTTCATGAATGGATCTGAAGTGTTTTTCCACATCTGAAAATGCTGACGATCTGTAATTGCAAACCTAAACATCGATATAAAGAGGGGGGGGGAATATTTACTTCTAACAACCTTTCTTAGGAACAGCAAGACATAGACAAACATATATAGAAAAAATGTTTGGGAGTACCTGGCAGACATAAGGCATTTCCCCGGGCTTGTGATTGTCTTTCATATGCTGCAACAGAACTTGCTCAGTTTCAAAAGAAAGTTCGCAGATTTTGCATATAGCTAAAAAAGAAAATAAGCAGCAACTGAACTAACTTTAAAAAAAATCAAACATTGGAGTGGCACAAACTACCGGCATCTGTAATTCAGCTATGACTCTCAAAGGTAATTTATCAGAATGTTAGGGTTCCTTTCAAATCAAAGATGTCCCTAATTTGGCTTCTAAGTGAAAGCAAACAAATGCGTATTATTCACCACATAGATGTGACAAATCAGTTGTTCTAGTTAGATGAACTGTCCTATCTGTGTCATAAACTAGATTTACTTTAGAAGTGTAAGTCTGGGGCTGCGCTTGATATGACTGCTTTCCCCACCGACGGGCAGACAGCTGAGAATTTCTGACGCCAGGGCCAGGTTCGGCCCCAGGATCAAAAGCCCACCAAGGTTCTTATCAGGGGATCACCTCGCCCCCCAGCTTCCCGCCCAGAAGAACTCACTGGAGGACTCGTGGGGCGTGTGGGTGCTCTCAATGTGGCACTGCAGCTGGAAGGGCGTGGGGAACTGGCGATAGCAGTGTTGGCAGGTGGTGTGGCTTTCCCAGCTCTCGCTGTTCTGCTTCTCCAGCTCCAAGTGGTGCTTCATGTGGTTCATGAACCTGAGAGCAACAGTTCACAGCTCAGGCCGCGGCTTTTAAATCGAAACCCCTCATTCCGTGCGCCGAGGGGAGATGGGGGACCCTGCCGCTTGGTGCACTGTACCAACGGGTACCCCTCTGGCTGGTGGCTGCAGAGAAAACCTTTGCAGAAGTGACTGGCAAATTCCTGGGCCCGGGGAGTGGAATCCAAGAAACCAGAAAAACGGTACATTAAACTGTGCTGGCAGAATCATTTGTCCACCCGAAGCAGATGAAAACAGGTGGGTCTTAAAAGATTCTAAATACGAACTGAAAAGAACGGGAGGCCCCGGGGTGGGACGATCACGGGGGGCTGGCACCCTAATTGTGGGGGAGTCAGCTTTCATTTTCTTTGGGACTTGGCAATTGGTGGAGCCTCTTGTTTCCCGAAACTTATCCACCTCGGGTCTTAGTATTTAGATCTGTTGCAATTCTCAGCTGTAATTTTATCCCCCTTTGGGTTTATTTAGCAGAACTTTTCGGAAGAATGTAAAATCAGTTCTGCTAGCGCTGAAACTAAACCGGAACAACACGTAAACCAAGATATAGCTTAGGCCTGCAAAGCTCCACTCCAGCTGTCCCTAAGCTCCGAGTCAGAGCTGTTCCTCTTCCAGGCTATAAATACCTGATGTTACTTTTGAGGACCTTCATGCAGCTGGCACACTTGAAAGTCGTATGCGTCTTCTGCTCCTGACGCACCTGCTGGAGGTTTCCCTCGTGCTTGCCATAGTAGAAGTCATTAACTAACATGATCAATTTTCCTTTTTCTGTTTCAGCCATCTTAGGTGATGTACCTGAGCAGTCCATTTTGGTTACTCCCAGAAAGGCGTGCATCATGTCGGGACAGCAATACTGAAAAGACCAACAACCACCGTAAGTTCTGAACAAAGGTCCTTACTGAATCCTTAAGAGCCGCTAAGAAACTAATCAAGGTGTCTATACAGGCTTTGATCAAAATTGGATATCTGAGCTCAGAGAACTATAAAAAGAAGAGCAAAGCAAATGTTTAAATACAGAAACATGAAACGCAAGAGAACCCTCTCAGAACGCGGCTGCCTGCACTTCATTCCAAACAAAAACGATTACCATCAATACTGAGAATCCCAAATTCAAAGTTAGCAAATTATTACACCATCATGAAATAAAATTACTTCGGGGGGGGGGCTTATATAGGAAAACAGGCCAACAAGTAAGACCAGCAAGGGTGCAAACAGAAGCAATGCCACAAAGAAATCTCCACAGCAGAGCCAGAAAAATCCAGGGAAAGTAACACAAGTGGCATAGAATTTTTCACTTTTCTACTTCACCTGTGTCAGGATCTACGCAAGCTACAAACCAGAGTTTCATTTAATTTAGACTAGCAATGCATATTAAACAATTAAATGGTTAAAGTGTTAATTGCAGGCCCGCTTGCTTGTTCCTGCCATTGAACTTAGGAGAAGGGGGAGGCTTGGAGGAAGATGCCAAGCCAGGCGCTGCCGTTATCTCTGCAGAGGCGCCAACAAGGTCGAGCAACCGTGAGACCCGGAGAAAGGTGCGAGGAATTTCAAGCGGGAAAAGAAAAGAGAAGGGGGGGAAATGGGCTTAAAAAGGGAAGGTTTTGCTTTGTAAGCTTAGACTCAACAAACTATAGATGCTGTGCGTTTCTCCTAATAAAGAAATCTTCGATGGAACCATGTAGACTCCAGAGGATTTACTGAACTTTGGGAATGAGTGTGCAGACTCTGACAACCTGAGCCTTATTTCAGCTATGAGAATACAGGCTGGAGTGAATTTAATATGCATTTTCTCAGTGGAAATGGGAACATGTATTCATCTCAAACAGAAAATGTGGTAGCTGAACAAGCTGCTATTTAAAATGGTATCCGTGCAAGGCAAGTGGAAGAAACCTTTAAAAGCCAAAAGAAAACAGTTATCTTTATCTGTGTCTAATCTTTTCTTTAAAAATATAGAACTGAATAAAACAATCCCAGATTTTATCATGTTTAGAAATGCCAAAAATGACCCAATGTCACTTTTATAACTGTGTTTTACTACTTCCCACCAAAGATATTTACCTTTACATGATTTTTCAATGGCTCCAAAAGGTTAAAATGAATATTGCATTTTGGGCATGCTTGTGGAAAAGGGGCTCCATTCTTAACGTTACTTGAAGCAACACCTGTGGAAAAAGAGAAAGGTTATTATTTAGCGCATGTTTGAATATGTGAGACAGATACATTAAATTCATCAACATCCAGGGCAATCATTCCAAAGGCATCATTTAATCCATCTGACAACTCACTAGAGGTGAATAAAGCCCTCACGTAGATTCCCGCAGACCAGAAGCTTTCATGCCCATCTTCCACTTGTGAGTATTTCAGGGCGGCCTTTAAAGCACCTTCGGACAAGGTTTCCCCCAAATTTGAAGTACAGCGTGTTTCCAGTGGTCCTACCTTTCTCAAGCAGGGGCGGGTCATTTGGAGGTTTAACAGAGGACAGGAGAGGCGACTCGCTCCCAGAGCCCATTTCATTAGCCTTGGCCTTTTTGGGAGCAATACTACTGGCTTCAGAAGTGGAGGGACGCTTGGACAAGCCTACAAATGTTTTAAAATTTAAATTTAGATAGCTTTTCATAGCCAATTACTCCTCAGCCTCTCAAACTCCAGGCCAGGCCTCCTGCCCCTAAAAGTGACCCCCAACAGGCACAAAATCAGTCCGCATGCATGGCTCCTGCTGCAGTCCAGCACATCTTTTCTCAGAAGCCAGTCCCACCGTGTTCCACGGGGCTGACCTGCGAGGAAGGCCCTCCGTGCCTTCATGTCAAGGTTACGGCTGTCAGAAAGGGCATTCTCCCAAGATTGGTCAGTCCCTGGCTGAATACTATGAGCCTGCGGCCACCCATTTTTTGAAGACTTTTTTGCCCCGAATCACAAGCAAAATGAAAAACGTGGCTCAGACATACCTGTTGTATTCATGGGTGACACACTCTGGTATTGCAACCCTCCTGAATTCTGCCTTATGCTAAAGGCCAGGCCGGAAGTTTTGTCTGGCGTAACCTGTAGAGAATGTGTTAATTAGCTCAGCAACAGAACTCTCGAGTATTTTTCTGCTGCTGTAGAAACATTTCAAAAGATTCGAACGCTGAGCACCAAAGTTTACACTTTTCAGTTAAGTGCTCTATTCTGGTAAGATGCATGATCAGCAGATACAGCGCCATTCTGCCAGGCACCCTCCTCATTTCCAAAGCCCCGCAGAGGTGTTCCGTCTGGCCCAGAGTCCCTCTTCTGCTCCACTGTCTTGTGCTCTTGCCTCCTTCATCAACTGGCCTCTCTTTGCTGCGCCACATGCTTGGAACACACGCGTGAGGCACCTCTGGTGAAATACAGCCTGAACTGCCCTTCCTCTTCTCCTACCAACGAAGAATGCAACCTTGAAGTGGAGTGTACCCTAAACCTCACCAGATGACTCTCAACTCTGCTTCAGAGTCTATTTAAACATTCCTATTTTAGAAAAGTAACGTGTGGCTATTCAGGAAACCTCCAACAGTTCCCAGTCAGCACAGCCTCGGGTGCAGGTCTTCTGCCCAAGAGGGCAGAGGGTGTGAGGTCAGACTGTGGGAGAATGAAGCCCTTGAAATCTCAGACTAGATTTGTAACCAATTTCCCTTTCAATCTCAGGGCTCCACCAACCAGCACCGTCTTTTAGCCAGTTAAAAGTGATGCATCAATCCATCTTGAATTAACCACATAAATACACAGTTAAGCTGTAGAAATGAGTAAGACACCAATTACAATCACGTTTCCTTCTTTCAAGTGACCTGAAAAGCTGAATTCACCTTTGGTTGAGTTTGCTCTTCAGGATTCCTCTTCCGAACACACCAAGTTAGCACAATGACGTGACCAGCAGGGCCAGCCCTGCTCACCAAATTGCAAGAGAACAATAAGAGACCCTCTCTGAAGAACAGAGGTGGGGACGTAGCTGCTACTTGGGGTGTAAACCAAGTAAATAATTAAAGAAATCAAATCTACCCGATTCAGCGCAATGGGCTGTGCTGTTACGGTGGCCACTGGCCTGGAGGCAGACTGAGCCGATGCAGGAATATGGAGGTTCCGTGACAGCGACGGGGGAGGGGCAGGCTTATTGGCCGGCTGAGAGATCCCAGCACCGGACTTGGCTCCTTCCTGTGGTGACGAGCATCCCGAAAGCGGCCTCTGCAAGACTTGAGAGGTTCCCGAGATGCTGCTTATGCGCGGCTGCGGCTGCACAGCTAGAGTACTCGTTGCCGGTCTGCCCACAGAGTGAAACCCTGGAGAAACAGCCACAGCACCTGCCACGTGGAATGAGGAAACAAGTTACTACGCGCTGGTAAGAGTCAGAAGCTTTTAGAGACTTTGTTTTAGGCATCACTTGGAGAACGTCATACCTCTTTTGGGGGCACCATTCTGCACTCCAATTCGTGATGAATTTGGGTTCACCCTGTTCAATATATCTGTTAAAAAGTGACCATTACTACTTTCAGAAAACAAGAAGGAAAATATGCTCAAGAGAACTTATCAGTATAACCCAAAAGAAGGAAAGTAACATCTCACTGTGAAGTTGCACTAATTCCTAAAGAAATACCCAAACACTTGGCACTCTTCTCATTCCTGAAAGAAGCTGCAGAATTCCCTGCAATTGTTCCAAGAATGGATCCAAGAGCACAGTATCCAATTACGCTGGTTTAAATAACATACATTTGCACTATAATTCCTGCCAGTTCAACAGGACTTCTGAGTCAACCTATTTAGGACACAAATGCAAGTTAAGCCTGGCTAGCCTATTAGCAACTCTGCTTTCCACTGCAGTCCTGAGGTGACTAACTTTTGAAACTCATTCCTTCCTTTGTATGTGCCCCCCACAATAGTTCAAAACAGCCCCTTACAGGTATTGGTTGGTTTGGAGCTCACAAACTCCCCAACAAAGATAGGCTCATCGTCATCATCGTCGTCATCGACAACAATGGGCTTTGTTTTTTGTTGCCAGGGTTCAAGCTCTTCCTCTTCACATTCCATGAAAAGTTCTGCCATTGTGGAACTAGAGAATAAAAAATAGCAGCAGGTGGAACAGACAGTTGTTAAGAACTAGGGGTTCACAGCTGCTCCAATCTGAAGCAGGAGAGTAGCTGTGGTTCTAGCGTGGGTGCACTCGTTCCTTAAAGCTGTGCTTTGCCCAGCTACAGGGCAAGCCCAAGGCAGGGCACAGGAACTCAGCACCCTAACCCTACGTCAGATCCAAACAGCTGCATATCCATGAAAAGAAGCACAAAGGCTGTTTTCTCTCAACACACTGACTTTCAAGAGACCACACTTTAACCTACCAGGTTCCACAAGCACAGCTTATGAGATTCAGCACCATGCAAAGCCAGTGACTTAACAGATTACGCCAAGTTTCAGCTAACCTAAACCAAGCTAGGTTTGTCACGTGACTGCTGTACATAGAGGTCACATCACTGGTCCAGTCCCACCCCTTCTAACTGGCACCAGCCCATACTCTTTCATGGCAGATCCTCCTTAGTCGTATCTGCCAGCCTGTGTGCCTTTGACGAATCTTACTTAGTCCTTGGACATTTTCCCTGAATTAAAGTTGGGAAGAAACCCACGTTTTCCACATTAAGCCAATTATTTCAGGCTGGCACAAGCATCTCAGGTAAAGATCAGTACAGAGAACTACCTAAAGAACAGGGGGTTCTGTTGTTCCACTGTAACAACATTCACAGAATGATTCCAATAACACTGTTGTTATAAATAAGAAAGGCAGCACACAAAACCTTCAAGTTATACAAGGCAGTTCTGACCGTTTTTAAGAGCAAAAACGTTTCACAGGAAAGCCCTTCGTGAAACTCCTCTGCGACTTGTGTCGAAGGAGGTGGCCAGAAAGTAGGTGCGTTTCCATTACAGCAGTTCAGACGCTCGCTAATTCAGCCTCTTATCCCCCGGTAAGGATTAGAAGCGCCCAAGCAGGGCACAGAGAGGCTGGCAGCGGCCTGGGCCCTGCAGGCAGGAGGATTAACAGCCGCTGGCGATGGAGCCCCGTCCTTTATTGGCAAGGCATCATCACCCCAGCTCCTCCACGGCTGTGCCATCTACCATCGCTCCAACATTTCCTTCGTTGCGCCAGCTCAGAAAACCGTGTTTCTGTTCCCTCCAAACTACCAGCAGCGCGGCCGCGCCAGGCGCCAAGACCCCCCAGCCCCTCCCCGCTTCCAGGCCACGGAGGGTTTTGACCAACGTCTCCCCTTCCCTTCCCTTCCCTTCCCGGCGTTTCCAGCGCGGCTGCGGGCCAGGAGGCGTCCCCGCGACTCGGCCAAGATTCCGGGCCGCTCCTGCTCGCGACACCCGCCGGCGGCCCCCCGAGCCAGGCCGGGGCTGCTCCCTCCCCGGCCCGGCGCCCCCCGACCCACCGCCCGCGTTTCCCCTTGCCGCCGATCTGCCCAGCGGGAGCGAGCGACCCGGGCCGGGGCCCGCGGGGCTCGGGCCGCCGCCTCAGGCCGCGCTTCTCCGGGAGCCCCGAGGGGGAGCCGGGCGGCAGGGAGCCGCCGCTCCTGCGCCAGTCCCCGGCCAGGGGGCGGCAGCGGCGGCCTGGCGGGGAAGGAGGCGCGCCCTCCGTCGCTCCCTCAAGGCCCCTCCGGCCCGGCGGGCGACGACGACCCCGCGAGGTAGGTTGGCTGAGGGCCTCCCGCCCCCGCCCGGTTTTGCCCCGGAGGCCTCGCGGCGCCTGCGCCCGCCCCGCCCCGCCCCGGCCCAGCCCGCGCGGACAGCCAGCGCCCCGCCCCGCCCTGGGCCGAGCGGCGCCCGCGGCGGGCCGGGGAGGCGGCGGCGGCGGAGGCCGCGCTCCATCCAAGATGGCGGGGCCGGCCGGCCGGCCGGCCGCCCTCCCGCCCGGACCCGGAGCGCGCGGCGGCGGCGGCGGCGGCGGCAGCGGCGGCGGGCGCGGCTTACCCCGCGGGCGGCGCGGCGGGGCGCGGCGGGCGGCGCCGGGCGGCCGCGGGGGGAGCGGGCGAGGCGCGAGGGGGGCGGCGGGCGAGCGCGGGCGGCGGCGGCGGTCCCTCGGCCATGCGCGGCGCGGGGCGGGGCGCGCGGAGGCCCCTCCCTCGGGCGCCCCCACGTGGCCCGCGGCCGCCGCTCCCCGCGCGCCGGCCCCGAGGACCCGGCGGAGCCCGGGCACGAGCGCGCTGCCCCTCGTCTCCCGCCCCGAGAGGGCGCCGCGGGGTTCGACCGGGGGAGCGGAGGGGCGGGGCCGAGGGCGCCCCCCGGCGGGCGCGGGGCGCAGGCGCTCCGAGGGGCCAGGCCGGGGATGGCCGGCGGGCGGGGCAGGTCCCCGTCCTGCCCCGCCCCGCCGCGCCGCGCCGCTCGCCGTCCGTGGCCGGAGGGGCCGCAGCCGCCCTGCTGCCCTACCGAAGGGCGCCGCTTTGGGCCGGGCCGCCGCCCGGGCTCCCGGTTCCGGGATCGCTGCAGCGGAGATCAGAGCGTAATGCTAGCGGCGTGTGCGCAGGCGACGAGGGCGCGCGTCGGGGCGAACCCGCGCAGCCCCTTAACCGGCTCGCGGGGGGGGAGTCGCCCGCCCCGGGGACCAGCCCCACGGGAAGGGCGCGCCGCGGCGGGAGGGGCAGCTGCCCGGCCCGGGACGCCTGGCGCGCGCCCTGCGCGGCCGGGGTCTGCGGGCTCGCCTGGCCGGTCCCGGAGCCGGCGGGACCGACCGGCCCTCCGCCGCCGCTGGCGGGGGCGGGGCGGGCCAAGCCCCGCCCCGCGCGCGGAGGGATCCCGGGCGGGCGGCGCGACGTGGCGGTGCTGCGGCCGGCCCCACAGGTCGCCCGGGGAGGCCGCGCTTTCCGGCGGGGCGCGGGCAGGCGGACCGGCGGGGCGACGGAAGGGCTTCCCTCCGCCTGGTTGGCGCCGGCGGCCACCCCGTCCCCCCCCCCCGCCTTCCTGCCTGGGCCGAGCGCCGCGGGAGCTCTCGGGGCGGGCGCGCGCGCGGCCTTTGTGAGGCGGGGGCGCGGAGGCCTCGCCGCTGACGGCCCGGCGCCCCCTCCCACAGGTGGCGGCGGCGGCGGCGGCGAAGATGAACCCGCAGCAGCAGCGGCTGGCCGCCATCGGCACCGACAAGGAGCTGAGCGACCTGCTGGACTTCAGCGCGGTAGGCCCTGCGCGCGGCGGGGGCGGCGGCCCGGCCCGGCCCGGCCCGGCCCGGCCCGCCCCGCGCTGAGGCGCCGCGTCTCTCTCTCTTGCAGATGTTCTCCCCGCCCGTGAACAGCGGGAAGGCCAGGCCGACCACGCTGGGAAGCAGCCAGTTCGGCGGGGCAGGTAAGGCCGCCGCGGGGGGGCCGCCGCGTCTCTCGCCTCCGCCCGCGGGCGCGGGGGCTGAGCCGAACGGGCCCCGGAGGCCGCCTCCGGGCAAAGCGGGCCGCGGCTCCGCCCGCCCGCCCCGGCGTCGGAGTGGTTGCAGCGGGGGGGTCCCCGCGTCCCTCGGTGCCCGTTTCGCGGAGCGCCGGGTGGCCGGCGGGGCTTTTCTCGGCGTTTGCTCTCTCCGTAACGTCGCTCTTGGGCTGCGGCGGCTGAGCGAAGAGAGACGCGCCGCCGGGCGACGGAAGCGCGCAGCCTCCCGTCCCGCCGGTTCTCCGGGCAGCCCGGCCAGCGCGCGGGTGCCTCCTCACGGCCGGCGGTGCTCCCGCTGTGCTGCCCGGCGAAGCCGGCCCCTGTAGCTCGACGGGTGGCGTGAGCGGGGCCGCGCTCGGGCTCGGCGGAACTTGTTGGCTTCGCTTTCGGTGCTGCGCGGGCAAAGCGTTGCGGCGGTGGGCTCGGTCTTCGGCGGTCGGCCGGCCGGCCCGCAGCCTCGCGGCCTGCTAGAGCCAGCGAAGGATTTGGGTCTGGCGACAAGGAACGTGCCCTTTGACTTCAGAGGAACTTAATTTCTTCTCGGACTTCGCGATCCCGCAGCTGCTCACCGTAAGGGGCAGGGGTGCTGTCAGCGCTTCCTCCCTCTATGCATAGGCCAAACGGGGGAGCCGAGCCGAGCCGAGCCCGGAGCGAGTTTTCATAGGCTTCCTACCTTGCTTTTGCAAGCAAGATAGTTTTCTTCCAAAAAAATGGTGACCCCCCCCCATTGCTTGTGATCCTTGGGGGGGTC
Source organism: Liasis olivaceus (assembly GCA_030867105.1). Lineage (NCBI taxonomy): Eukaryota > Metazoa > Chordata > Lepidosauria > Squamata > Pythonidae > Liasis > Liasis olivaceus. The sequence continues at coordinate 22,375,169 of CM061362.1, read as the reverse complement.
CCAGTCTAGTTTTAGAACCCATGGCTGATGAACTGGGGGTCGTGCAAATACAGCCTTTTTGAAATGTTTATATTAAACATTATTAAAGCTAATTATCCCAAATGATGGTTGCTTAACATGCTTCCTACTATACTACTTGGCAATATGTTGATGTAGATTTGATCCTTGGCATAAGAGGCAGAACTGGTTAACGATAATTAGGTTTTTAGGTTTCTCTTGTTGCTTGGCAAAGAATTTCCTGTACATATTTTCTGTCTAGAAATTACAGTGAAAATTAGCAAAGCTGCATACTACAGAGCTACCTTGAGTGATATCCTTAGTTTTCTCTTTGAATCTCTTCATTCGGTTTTTAGAAAAGAGGAAATGCTTCTGTTACATCAATATGTGCATAAAATTTTAACGTCTTAAATATTTTCTACAGTCGACAATGCTTCTGTTTAAATGCTGATGGAGGGACTGTATTTTCAGAAGTTATGTTCCTGATCTAATTCTAAATATATCTTTTTGGAGGAGTTGATTTAGTGACTGTTCCTTGCCAAATCTTGGGGTTTCATAGATATGAGTAAACCTTGCATGTGTGTTCTGTGTGCTGAATGTTAACTAAAATTTTTGCACGTCAGTTGTTCCCTACTAAGTGCAAGTTCATTTTAACACATTGAATAATTCTGGTGGATTTTGTGACTTTGAAAATTTTATAATCTGAAAACAGGATTTGACAAAATCAACCAGTATTAAGTTTTAGGAGCACGTGATATTAATATAACGCTTACATGGAATCAAAAACTCATTATTTCTATTTTGATTGTGAAAAAATGTTTTTCAGAACTGTAACTTGCTATGCCAAATCATATCTATACACGGTATAATTTGCCTCATAAAGCCTTTCTTTGTATTTTCATCATTTTTAAATAGACTATAGCACAATGTTCTACTTTCTTTGTATCCTTTTTACTTTTATTTTTTAGGTCAGTGTCTCCAGTGTAGAAAGACATCATGACTGAATTATTCTAATTACTTTCTGGAAATTAGTTAAAATAATTTGATTTGGAGTTGGGTATATATTTATATAGCTAGATTAGCTCAGTTTGGGTTCTGAGATTTAGTTTGTTGTGTCAGGCAGATTGCCAGCTGGTTTGTTGACTTCAAAGATTCTTTGCCTCTGGAGGGGGAAGTTGTATTTTTGCTGGCCCAACTTGTCTCTCTGCTTTTTATCTTTGTAATGCTAGGATGACTTTGTTCTTTAGCAAAATTAGAAGACACAGTTTTCTGCTCATTGAAGAGCACGCTTCAGGTTTTTTTGTGGCAGGTGCTTCATGGCCAGTATTTAAGGGAGTTATATTTTCCTTTGTTTAAGTATTCCTCTTCCACTGCAGCTCAGCTGTCCTGTACAACAGATTGGTTAGTTACTCTTGTGTCTGATGTAATGTAAACCCTCATAACAGCTGGCAGTTCTAGTACTAAATTCTAATGGATGTTCTATTGTTCAATAATACTGTAATATTAAATAATTTGAATTGTATTTGTTTCTTATACACTATTTGTTTACTCTTTTGACTGTTTCCCAAGGTGAAATGAGTACAATATTGAGTAGGGTATTTCCAGTAATTCTGCATAGGGTGCTTCTCCGTCTTGTTAACGACAAAGGAATATTGCAAAGTCAGTTGGCCAAATTTGTGCCTCTTACTATCTTAGGGTTCTGCATATCAGTCCTAATTATTGAATTGAAAGCAGCAGCACTTAGAAAAACATGCCAAAGCATGTAAAACATGAGTAGGATTTGTTTATGCTAGATAAACATGGATTTAAAAGCTTCATAATAACCCCAGCCTTCTCAATGGCCCTTACTTATGGAACACCTCCTCGCTTGTGGTACAGCTCACTCTAACCCTGCTGATATTTCATTAAAATGTCAAAGAAGTTTTGTTCCAACATGAATTTGGCCCTTAGATTAAATTAGTTTAAGATGTCCTATGATGTTTGCCAACTTTTTTAACGAATCAAATTGTTTATATTTAATTTCATTTTTGTCCTGCCTTTCTTTGCTCCTGCCTTGAACCTGACAGGATTGGGGCGAGTTACAAATACAGTACATTAAATCAGTCTTTCTGAATATTCTGACAGCATTTTGCAAATGCATTTTTAGGTATGCTTTGAATATCCTGTGTTAAACCGATATTTCTGCGGTTCAGTATAAGAGAATGTTCAGTTGAAAACAAACATATCTGAAATTGCTTAGTAGATTAAGATTAGAATTTCTGCTGTAATTAATGTCTTGGTGAACCAGGCAATACCATGCTGACCGTAAGCCATTAAAATTACTTTCCCCAGAAATCTTCCTCATTAGTAGAACACCTCCTGTCTGAGGAAGACGTTGAGGCAAGTGAAGAGGGAAGGCCTACATCCAGAGCTGAGATACTGCTTTGTGCCAAGGCTGGCCTATTGTGGCAGCCTCCTGTCTAAGATGTCATACCATAAAACAACACACAAAGTTATACTCCATGCAAAGTCAGCAGGGTAGTATACTGTCCCGGTCCTGTTTACTCAAGCAGGCAGTATTTGTCTGGAACTACAGGGAGATGTTTCTACAGTACTACACAACAAAGCTGTTTAAATGGAAGCATTCAGGCAGAATTTGAATTTAGAATCTTAAACCTACAGAACAGTGAATTCCAATGAATTATGGCTCTTTCTTACAGAACTCTGCTATTTTTTCCTATAATGTTTTATCCTGGGTTTCGATATTAACAATCTGGGTGATTTCTGATTAGAGATTATCTGTTTGTGGTATATGTCACCTACTTCAGATAAATTTGTGTGGACAAGAAGGCTTGAATAGTGTGTGAGAAATTGAGCACCCTGTGCCCAATCTTACCTAGACAGTGCCATTAATTTAGGTTTATATTGGAAGCATTCAGTTTGGTTAGGGCATAGAGAGTAAGTATGCAGCCTGGACTGATCACCTTTTTTCCACAGATGAGAGGAGAATCCTCTCAGCTACATTATGTGGCTCCTGTTAGAGTACAACTTTCAACCAGCATTAATGTGTTGCTGTAATTTGTAGGATTTAATAAAAGTTTATGGCTCTGCTCTTCATACTGTGCTTCAAAATTCTAATTCTTTTTGATGTAGTTGCGGTAGTAGGTGTAGGCAGTTGCGTGTAGCCTGTGGGATCTGCCATATGAGTTCCTGGGAGATTGTATTACATTCATAAGTACTTGATCACTTGATGAGATCATTTAGATATGCAAAATGAAATGTTGTCACTGCGTCTGTAGTGTTTTGTTCTTTGGTTTAATACCTTTAAGGTTTACTTGAAGGTTGTACATAATGTCAGAGCAGAAACATCTCCCCTTCTGCAATATTGGTGGTTGCCTGTCTTTGTATGATTTGATAAACCAAGAGGAGATTCTGTATCCTGTTCATTTGTTCCTGCTATTACTTGAGTAGCATCTATTAGATGGTTGGGTCATTCATGGTCAGAAATTTTGGCTTTTTGTGATGTGTAATCTTCTGGTTGAGAAGTAGCCTATTTTGTGGAAAACAATTTTAACATGTTAATTTGTTCAGTGTTACCCTTCCAACCCCTGCAGGATATGTGAACTCAACCGCATTCTAAAGATTGGGGACGTCTAGAAACACGTCTGGACTATACAGAGTACTACATTATGCATTGTTTCAAAAGCCTATTTTGTTCATTTTCCTTAATGTTCACGTAACATCACTAAAAAAAAAAGTATACTCTTTTTGCTTCTGTTTATAGCTTTGTTTGCCAAATACAGTAATACCATGACTCCACATCAATAAAATGAATTTGTGCAACCCCTCCCCCCGCCATGAAACTATTGTGTTGGGGTTATGGCTGGACAAGAAATAAATATACTGCTTTCAAAAATGAAATTTTAATCTATACATCAAGTTAAAAAAAAAGAATCTTACCACTCAATAGAAATAAGCAAAAAAGTTTTCTAGTAAAATTTAAATTATTTTTAATTGAAGGATGAGCTTGCTTGCTTTTGCATACTTCCTAAAATCTAGGTTTTATTTTGAAGACAGCCAGTTTCATTTCACAAAAGTCAGAGGAAAAGAAAAGGAAAGGGTGTTTCCTTGCCTTAAATCAGCTCTTTAAATGCTGTAGCTTGCAAAACACAGGCAGGCTGTAAGTTGCTTTGGCACTCTCTCCCCCAGCATAGCCGGACTGAGATAATAGTCACAACCCCTCTTCTTTCCTCTCCCTTGGTCAGAGCCTTGTGTGGAAGCCTCCTGGCCTTGGAGCGCAGTCTCTCCCCTGAGAGGCAAAACAGTATATTAAGAAGAAGAAAACTCTCAAGTTTCATTCAGAATTGTGGAATTGTTGCTGCTTTGCATCAAATGAGCCAGCCTGCCCAGAAAAGAGTGCAAGAAACTTAACTTCCTGGCCGCCCTCCATCTATTGTCTCACAAGCCCCCAGGGTTACAATCCCAACTATGAGAAACACATTCCTAGGCCATTTCTTGAATATTAACTTTACAAAAACTGAAGGAGGCCTTGAGGATTGACTTACAGTTGCCCACTTTGTAAGAAACTGAACATATAGGAGGTATATAACAATGTGTTCTCCATCTCCATTTAGCATATTTCTAATAATGTCATGAAAATAGATCTTCTCTATAAAAGAAGCAATTCAATAATGCATATTCCTACAACTCTGATCTCTTATCATAAGGCTGAAATATGCTGATGTTTTACTAAACTAAAATACTTATAAATTCTAATAATACAGTGGAACCTCGGTTCACGAATTTAATTCGTTCCGCGACTCTGGTCGCGACCCGAAATGGTTGCGACCGGAATCAAATTTTCCCATAAGGTTCAATGTAAATACAGTTAATCCGTTCCGACCCCAAATTTGGTCGCCAACCGATTTCTGGTCACGACCCAAGTCAAATTTCCCCATAAGGTTCAATGTAAATACGGTTAATCTGTTCTGAGCCATGTTTTTTTTTTTTTTAAACCGCAAAAATATGACACAAAGTACAGTATGAAGAGAGAGAAAGCTAACCTTGCTCGGGAGGGAAAATGGCCGTGCTTCCTGCTTGGAGGGAGAGTCCCCTCCCTACAGGAAGTCGCGACCACGTGACACGGGAGGGAAAATGGCCACGCTTCCTGCTTGGAGGGAGAGTCCCCTCCCTACAGGAAGTCACGACCACGTGACAGGGGAGGGAAAATGGCCGCGCTTCCTGCTTGGAGGGAGAGTCCCCTCCCTACAGGAAGTCGCGACCACGTGACAGGGGAGGGAAAATGGCCGCGCTTCCTGCTTGGAGGGAGAGTCCCCTCCCTACAGGAAGTCGCGACCACGTGACACGGGAGGGAAAATGGCCACGCTTCCTGCTTGGAGGGAGAGTCCCCTCCCTACAGGAAGTCGCGACCATGTGACACGGGAGGGAAAATGGCCGCAGATCCTGTTCGTCACCCGATCCGGTGTTTGCGACCGGAGGTAAATTTTTGCGGCCTGAGCTAGTCGTGACCCGAATTGTTCGTGAACGGATGCGTTCGTGAACCGAGGTTCCACTGTATTAACTTTAATACGTCAGAATTTGAAAAACATCCACTGCTCATTGAGATTTGCGTAACACACCAATTGATCAGTTTATCAGACTGCATTGATCAGAAGCATCATTGGGTAGATGAGTAAATGCTCCACCTTCAGAGTGTAGGTATGTGGCACAGATGGGGGTTGAATTATCTAGATATCCTTTCTCAAACTTTTTATCCAGAAAGAGTCTCAGGGAACTCCTACATAAAAATTATTATATCTACAGCTAGCATTGCACAGCATGCAAAGTAAAAAAAAATGATTTTTTAAAAATCACAGTGTTGCAGAACCCCTAGTGAACTCTCGCAGAACCCTAGGGTTCCATGATGTCCCAGGTGAGGAATGGTTATCTAGATGAATTATGAGAAATTGCTTTGGCCTCACTTTCCAGAAACTAACTTAAGCTTAGTAGCTTATTAAAGACCTAAGCCGTAAAATATTTTCTTTCACACTCTTTTTCAACCAGTCAGTTTACTAGAAAAAGAGATTAGCAAAGCAATTAGGTAGTCTAACATGTAATTACTATGTCCAGTGAAATTCTTATCAGGTTATAACAACCCAAAATTAAATTCTCAATTAGAGTTTATAAACTTGTATTTCAATATCAACAGCGTTATTTGCAGGAGTTCTGTTCCAGTGTAAGCCTGTGGATAATGAAGTCATAAATAAACACCCCTTGTTGGAATTGAGGGTTTGGAGTCTGGAGTCTAGTTCAGCACAGTTGTTGTCTGCCCAGTGTATCTACATTCATTTCTCCTTGCTCTGTTATAGCCAATACCACTGAACCAGCCCACTTGTAAGGCTCCATGGGGTGTTCTTGCTTCAGCTGCCCTGCTTTTTTGGAGTGATTTGCCCATGTATTGATGGAAAGAATTATGAAGAAGGAGGCTGGGTACCGGAGCAAATACGGTTATATCACACATACAACCTTATCCTAACTGAAAAAAAGTGCTTTGTGCATGTGTAGTAACCCATCTGCCATTTTGTGGATATGTAAAATAACCAAAAATAAGGCCAGGATTGCAAATATGTGAAGAACTTTACACGTATATTGAAGTCTGGTTTCCAGTTATCAGTTGCAGATAGGCAAAACTGTTATGAAGAAGACTGCTGATAATGTGCCACCTGCATTTCATATGTTAAAAACTTTGCAGCTAAGTAGGTACAACAAACTACTTCTCTCAGATGGGAAAAATATTCCCAAATCAATTTTCTGTGGAAAGCAGTTCTGTCTGGTGTTAATCTTTTAAAGTTCATATATGAAGTGCATTTTAATTGTTGAAGATACACACCATTATCTTCCCTGTGCATATTATTTAATTGTGAATATAACATTTAAATATTGCTTAATCCAATAATTTTTTGTAGTCAAAACATTCTGCCTGAAATAAAAAATCAGATTGATTTAATAGGGCTATATTGAATGATGTGTGTAGTAGAAAATAAAAATTAAGTCAGTGAAAGTAGGTGGTCTCAGAACTTCAGGAGATGAAAATGCTGATCAGGGAGGACACAGATGGTTGAAATGGTTTGGATGAATCCGTTCTTAACACACTGTGTGTTATATTTTGTTACAGAACTGGGCACTTCTTACATCTTGTCCAAATAGATTTAACTGCATTAGGTTTCTACTATCTACCTGTGACAATTGGGCACTTTTGACCCTCTTCCTGTATCCTGCTTCCTACAGTGGAAGGTGATTGTAGGATATTGTTGTGGTACTTGAATAAAACTGGCTAAACTTTATCTCAGTGAGGATTTTACTTGGATTTTCTCATATCCCCTCCTTTGCAGAGTCTTGTAATTTTAACTAGCAGATGACTTAAAACAGGACAAATGCCCTTCTGTAAATGTGATGAGGACAACAGCTATTGTATTTCATGTTTTTTCTTTGATTGCAGTTATGGAAAATGCAGAAAGTTTGATCATTTGGGGATGGGGAAATTGGGTTTCCCCATCCCCAAATGATGGGGAACGTATAAAGCTACATTTACAACATAGCAGTGCTCCAGTTCCTTAAATACTAAAGTTGTATGCACAAAAGTTGCTGTGTCAAAAATTTAGTGGCAGCAGATTTGTGAAATTGTTAAGACTCCAGTTTTCTTACTGGCTTTTACTTGGCTGTGATCTGATTCCTTTCAGTTAAATAGACACATAGCAAAATAATTGACAGTGACATTGTGGGGAAATATAATAGCTTGTTTAAAAAAACTGTTACATATGGTCTGTATCTTTATCTTTCAGTGGTAAGATTCTTTTTAAAAAATATTGCCTGCATATGATGGTAGAGTAAGTTTTGTGGGTGGGTGTATTCAGGTTTATTTATTTTAATCCAAGACCAGGATAAGGTAATATTTAAAACTGCAGTCTTGTGAATACTCCCAAATATAGCAATCCGTGTATCTAGACTAAGTAAGTTAACTAAATTTATTGCGGGGCCCAGGAGGAGAGCCTTTTCTGTCGTGGCACCCGCACTCTGGAATGTCATCCCTCCGGAGGTCAGATTGGCCCATCCCTGTTGGCCTTTTGCAAGGCCCTGAAGCCTTGGCTCTGTGCTGGAGCCTGAGGCCCCAGGGGTGTGACCGAGCCCGTCTCTGGTTATGTTGAATGCTAATTGTTTTTATAATTTTCCTGGCTACTATGTGTTTTACATTTTTTTGTATATGTTTTTATCATTTTTAATGTTGTTTAGCTGCCCATATATTTGAACAGGCAGCCATATAAATCTATAATGTGAGTAAATAAATAAATAGAACTCTAAACTCTTTATAGGACTTTTTTTTTTTTTGAAGAACTACCAAATAATTTATTATTAGCGTGAATGTTAATATTATATGGTGACGTATTAAAATTTTTATTATCATAAAAATAATAAAATACTATTTTGTGCTATCTATAAAGAGAATACAAATGAAAGTAGTAAAATATTCTACGCTGAAAGGCTATAACAGTATTACTGTTAAGCAAGAAAACCAAAAGACTAAGTGTAGTACATGTTTCAAATACAGTATGTTGTTTTTGTGTGCTGTGCATAACCCTGCTACTTAAATGGGCTTCTCCACTATAATTAATTCCAAAAATAATTCTAGTCCTAGATAAATAAATAGGATTTCACAAACTTGATTTTTTAAATATGGCTTTCTTGATTTTTTAATATGGCTTTCTATTCATATACAGATTTTTTTTTTAATATGATTTATTTAAAACCTTGGAGAAAATATTTAAACATATTTCAGGCAGTACTGAGAAAGATATATTTTGGTGAGCTTTTTGTCAGCTTCTCTAAAGCAGACAAATGCTGCTATCCTAGAGAATAGCTTTATTTTGTCCTTCTGTTATTTAGGATATACTTGTTTACTAAGACAAGCTGCATACAGTGGGTGGACCTTAAGAGTCTCCTGTAAAGTTTACCAGTGCTTTTTGTGATGTTACCCTCTGATGTCATTTTTTTCTGAGGGCTTTGTAAAGGCAGTAGCAATTTCTCTCTCAAGTGTTAAGTGCTGTTTAATATTTTATTTCAGTAACGGTTGGACACACACTAAAAGGACGGTGTCTTCACTACATTTGTTTGAAGACTTAAAGACTTCAATTTCTGTTGCAAGGTGGCTTGTCACGTCTTTGGAATCTGACCAAGTATTGTGTCGGAGCGAATGGACTCCAATCACTTTTTCAGCAGGAATGTTCTAAGTTGTTACCTATGACCACCTCTTGGTACATCTCTATAAGTGAACATGTTTCTCCATCCACGCTTGAGTTGCAGCTTTTCTGGCATTAGAGTACCTGTCAGTTGGCTTCAGGATGTAAGTAGGTGCATCTTGGTGGTCATTGTCGTGGCATGGTGTCCCAGCCACTACTGATATCTTGTTCAACATACATAATTTTGTACTGAAATAGATAGAATACTTGACTCAGGTATTACAGTATAGAAATGTGAACTTGGAATAGTGACAGCAGTTGCAAAGCAAAGATAGATCTTGTTAGGATTCTTTTGTGCTAATTTCTAAGCTTTCTAGGCTCAAATATTGTACAGGTAAAATAAATGAACAGTAGATTCTTACTTCCACATGTAGTTTGTTTACGATGTGTTATTTCACTTGAAACCCTATTAATTGAATTAATAACTACAATTAAATAAAATGAATTGCCTAAGTAAACCGGTCTACAAAATTTGTTGATCCCCATCTGCACATACCAGTCACCCTCTTTCACAAACAAACCACTCATACTCAGCAAGGGAAGTTGATGCACTTGTGAGCTTTAGTGAAGAGAGAAGGGAAAAGGAGGAACAAACCTGGATAGAGAGGAGGCAAGAAGAAGAAATAACTGGGCTAGTAGGAGCAAAAGGGAAAGAGAACCTGTTTAGGTCTTAGAAGTGTGTGTGTGTGTGTGTGTGTATTTTTTTTTTAATCAAATGAACAGCCCTGCCTTTATCTTTGTATCTCGGATGTCTATAGCTCTTTGCACCTCATGCTAATTTCATTCTATACAAAAGCTTCTCACATCAGTTAATGTAACAGGTTCTACCCAGTTTGTCAGCAGTTACTTGGGAAAAAATTACATCAATTTCCAATCAGTCCTTTAAAATATTAACAACCATCCCTGCATTACAGTTGGGTAAACAAATCAGTAATGTGTTCTTGAAGGCTACATACTGAATTATGCTAGTAAAATTTCAAGTTAGGATTCTTAGGCTTCTAGATTAATTCCTTCATATTTCGCTGTGTAATATTGTATAATACTTAACACTCCTGATTTCTGTACTCTCATGAATTGACTGATCATAACTATGTACAGAAATGTTGTATATTGTTCCTTAAACATGCCATTTATGCCTTGCTGTATTTGGGTAGCTTTCAGCCTTATGTGTATACCTTGCTCTTTCATGGAATGAAATGTTGATTAAAGAATTTTCTTTTTAGTAATGCAGTGTGTTATGTTGCAATTTGTTAGCAGAGTTTGAAAAATTGAAAAACATCTTCAAGTGAGATGAAATTCTTGGATATATTATTGTAGAAGCCAGAAATAGCATTTCAAGCAATGGCTTACAGTCTCATAAAAAAAAGTTTTCTTCTCTTGAAACAGCGAAATAAGTAACTAACAATGATAACCTATATATGAAGTATTAGGATTGCCCTCATACATAGATATATACCATGCTTTTCCCTTTTGGGATACCAACTTTATTTAAACTGCAGAAAAGGAGTAAGATATAGTAAGCCGAAGAAATTAAGGCATGACATAAAAAAAAGAAAAAAATAGCTAAATATTGCTATTCTTATTTATGTTTACCATACTTATGTTTATATATAATTATTGCATTGTAAAATTATATACTGCTCATCACCATGTTATGGTGCTGGCCACTTAAAAAATCTAACATTCAGTAACTAGTACAATAAAAATAATAAACTAGATTGTGACATTAATCTTACAGTCTATATCCACTTTAAGAAAACTGATAAAACTGAAATAAAATAGAACCATGTTATCTCAGGTGAATAAGTGCTGAAGACTTCAAACTATTTGAGAGTAATATATAGCAGTTCAAATGTTTTAAAAAATTTTACCTGGATCATAGCATTTAAGCTGGTCCACATGTAATCATAAATAGAGAAACCTGTTGAAATTAACCAGATTTCTATTAATTCTAACTAATTTTAGTCTTGTTGATCCTTGTGAATCTATTAAGGATGAATACATCAGTCTTTGTGCCAATATGCATAAAGGTGATGGCGTGAGAGGTTAGTTCAGTACCTTGGGGAGATGCTAGTTTATCCCTGCAAGGATATTTTTACGCCTGTATCATCGCTTTTGCTGTTAAACCCAGATGTGAAGTTGCTGGGAGAAATCATCTGAAGTTTTAGATCTGGATGTCATGTACATGCTGATAATAGTTAAGTATCATTTGTATAAACACCCAGGGGTATCTTCATCAGAAACTAGTAGTAGGAAGCTGTGGGCCATTGGATGAAGGTGCACCACAGTTTATTAGATGTTAGTCCAGCTTTGGAGGTGTGATGTTTATATCATCAGAACTTCATGAGCCTTGGAGTCCTTCTGGACCGTGTGTTGCTTCTGGTAAAACAGGTGGTATTATTCAAGAGTGTTCTTTTTATCAATTGTCTGTTATATTTCTTGAAGGTAGGGAGCTAATATACCATACTGGTAAAAGAGGTATCATAAAAGAGGGAGTGTTCAGCCTTCAGCCTAGAATGAGTGGGAGAAACAGTCAAGAGTTTGTCACCCTAACTTAGCTGTAGGGAGAGTAATCACTGGGACTCTTGCATTGTAACTTTCACCTTCATTTCTACTGTTCATTGGAATTCTTGGATTCTCATGGTTAGTTGGGTTGGACTGTTTCCTGTCCAGACTACAGAGGAAAAAGTTGGAAGAAACAACTGGTGTAGATGTCCACAGGTTGGCTCCTCATGAATGCAGAAATATGAGTATAAAACTACACTGCCAGCCCTTAATTTCCTGAGCCCAATTCCAAGTGCTGGAAGTTACCTTCCTAAAGCAGTTTGGGACTAGGATATTTGGAGACTGCCTCTGAGTGCATGAAACCTTGTACACCAAGATTTTCTGATCAGCTTGTGTTCCTTTACCTCCTGTAGATAAAAACCATTGACTGCTGGAAGGCAGGGCTTTTGCTGCAGGTTCATTGAAGCAGTCTCCCTGATGACCATACAAAGGGCAATATAACTTGCCTGTTTTGGTTGGACGTTGCAGTTGGCTGAGGAAAAGTAATCCTGTGGTTCCAAAATGCTGTTCAGGAGTACAGCTGGTTGTCTGATTCTTCCCTGCCACCACCATCTGAGGGGCTGGCTGTTCATGGTAGCTGCAAATTGCTTTTTGAAACTCTTCTCAAGTGAAATAGGTGCTTGTTGGATAGCTGGGGGCGGAGGGGAGGTGATAGATACGGGTTTTTTTCCCTGTGAATTCCCTCTAGCAGAATTAGTTTATGATACTACATGCTTGATTTTCTGGTTATTTTGGGCTGCTAATTTTAGGAAAGATGCTTTTAGCTGAATTTACTATACATATGAGGAAATATTTTCTATTTCAAGATAGAAAAATGGTCTACATATTTGAATAAACATCAGGATTTATGTGATTGAAAAATATTTAATTGAAGAAGTAATAAAAAAGGAAAAAACTGCCTCTTTGGGTTTAAAAGTTTTGACATTAAAAAGCTTTTGGAAAGTCTTATTAAATGAAAGAAAACAATACCATCTTTAGGTATTTTAAAGACTGAGAACTTTGGTCAGATGTGTGCAATGTTACCTTAAGTTGGAGGGGCATCATGAAAGTAACATAGTTGACATTGGAAACAACTGTTTTCAGAAATACTGGGTCTGTTTATATAAATATATTGCATAGATCTAAAAGTAAAGTTTGTGATATTCATAAAAATGTAATATTAAAATACAAACTATATAAAACTATAAATGTAGAAAAAAATCTGATCTGGTAAAGCAAAATGGAGATTTTACATAGCTGTCCTTTTAAAATACTAATGTTATAACTTGTTATATTCATACCTATTTAAGGCTATGGCTGCTTAAAATACTCCAGTTTTTACTCACTGAAAATCATGCTGCTAAATTCTTCATTTAATTAAAAGATATTGTTTTCTAATTATCAGTAGTTGCTGCAAATTCCAACAGTACTATTAAAATATGAAAATATTGTAATTATGTTTACATTTCTGCATATAATTATTTGAAAAAGTGGATTATGGTACACAAAAGTTAATTTGTGTTAGCTTTGATGGCATTGTAGGACCTTACTGATTGCTATGGTTGAAGTTCAACTTTGTTCAAGGTGATCTGTTTAAACTCAACAATGGCACATTTGAATGGTTTTGGATAAACCAGTTGACCAGTCTGTGATCTTGACTGAGTGGGTAGCAAGGATCAGTCTGTTCAGGTAACTAGTGTTGGGGAGATTAAAGCAATAAAATTTGTTGTTCTTGCAGAACTGACCTTTCTATAGTAAAATCCACTTCTGCAGCCAGCATCGTTGCCAGTGAGAAGAGAATGACCCAGCAGGCAGCTTCTGGGTTTCTCTTGGAAATTGGTTGTATTGTGACTTACTAATGTATGTGTGTTAAAACTGTTTAGCTTCGATCAGATGTTATATTAAACTGGAAAAGTTGCTATAGATAGAGAACATAATTTTTATAGCTTTCGTTTTTTAGAAATGCTAAAGTTCTGGCATATTCACTTCCCTGTTAGAACTATTTTCTATTTTTTTATCCCAAACCTCCAAACAAAGGCAGGTGTGGATTCATTAGTGACCTAAGTTGATTCCTTGTTTTCTGTCAGGCAGGTTTTAATGTTGCTGCGGGATTCAGTGTGAGAGGATGGTGTGGGTATATTTTCATTTTTAAAGCAATCACAATAGTCTGTGAGCAGCGGGGAAAGTCTTGTCTTCAGAAGTGTGTGGTGAGAATTGAATTTCAAAGCCATGCTACAAGAGTGACTTTTTGAATATTGGAAGTATAATTAACAGATGGCTTCTTCTCTCATTTACACTGGAAAAGGAATATTGTGTTCCAATGAATGTCTGAAAGGAATAAAAGGGACTAGATTGAGCCATTCAAAGATTTTATCTATGCCAGAGGGGCTGTTTAGGAATATATATTGTTCATGCAAGAAATTGCATGTGAGGTGAATCTTCTGATTGCAGACATCAACATGCTTAAGACTCATTACTAATTAATGTACCAGGCAGAAGCCAGTTGCTTAAGAAAAGTTCTTTTTTGAAGAAAGCATTTAAGAAAATAGTCCAGGTTCTGTTAAGTGCTCTAAGCATTACCCATGGAATTAAATGTGTTTGCAAAGGTGCATTGCTTTCTAAGCCTTCCCTAACCTGACACTCATCAGATATTTGGGAGCTGTAGGTTCCTGAATTCCATCTGTGGCTTTTAGTCATGTCGCCTAGGCAGTCTGAGAACTGTTGGATGCCAGATTGAGAAAGACTACCGTAACCCCGTGTCATGAGAATTACAGTTCTTTCTCCCTCTTTCAAATGTTCATGTAAGCTAGCAATTAGTGTATTATCTAGTTTAGGGTGAGTCTTTATCTCTTAGCTCTCATTTGAGTTGTAATTTTAATATCTGCACCAATTATTTTGACATCACTTGAGGTTGACGTATTTACAACAACTAATATCATATCTGATAGGGGGTTTTGTTTACTTTTCTTGGAAGATTTAGGATTTTGAGCCTGTAAATTCCCCTCACATGGGGATGCTGCCATTAAAAAATTCTGTTTGTTGCTGTCTCCATCTGCTTGCAGGGAACAACTGTACCCAAGCGTCTTGGATGATATAGAAGAACTCCATGAAACAGAATAAGCAAGTAAGATATAACCCCACCTCACCTCTAATAAGTGCAGAATGGCTTCTAAAGAGAGAGACTTGTGAAAAAGGATAGAAAGTTTAACATCAGATCCTGTGATCTTAAAAATATGTTTTATTAGTGTTGGGCATAGGGTTCCGATAAAATTAAAGGCGCAAGAAAATACACGCATCACCTATGACATTCGTTTAATTATCTTCTCCCCCTCAAAATATAACCAACTACATTTGAAATTGGAGAGAATTTCAAAAGCAAATTGTAATGATACATGAGACTAGCATTTCAAAGAAAATTAAGCACATTCTGGTTTCTCACCAAATCACATTCTTTTATTTTGTGTTTCCTCTTTATGTATTTGTTTACTGGGATTGATATGCTGCTCCAATCAAGCAGGACTTTGCCAAGGAAGGAATACGATTAAAGAACTATCTGTCTCACTGTTAGATAGTTTGGTGGTCTTCAAGGAGGCATGTCAGTATGGTGGATAATGCCATCCTATGAAACATTTGTGGCTATATCCTTGGTAAGGATCTACTTGGATTGAAACAAGGAATGTTTATCTAAATCTATGTACATTTTACTTAGCTGTAACTGGAATTAATGTGGCAAGATCCATATGGACAATAATAAGTTGCAGGTAGAATGTTGACTTTTTTAGCCACAAAAAACTCAATATGGGAAAATTCAATTTTAGCTGTAGCTGCTAAATCTTTTTCAAGTTACTGCAGATAAAATTCTGTTGAAGTTTTTTTTTTTTAACTAACTTTGGTTTACTGTTTTGGCAGTTTATTCAATTTATTTGCACTATTTAGTTATTTGGGATCATGGTTCAATTGCTATTTGTGAAATTTTGCAGTTGCTAGAGGCTTTGGAAGAATTGATTGAAGCTCCTATGCAAATAAACTATTTTTATAAGAAGTTGAAGGAAGTTGATAACATAAATAGTTAACATGAATTTCATGTAAGCTTTGGGATAATGAGCATGAATGTTGTGCTTTTGTTAAAACAATGGAAGTTTGCTTTGAACAATATAAAATTAATTTATTTTGATTTTATAATGAAATCAGTACAATAGAGAATTCTGTTTTGGATATATCCAACACTTTGGAGAATGTTTAATAATGATTGGTTGCAGTTGCCTTGGTGGTAGAAGTAAAATCCAGGCATTGGAACCCTAACTTGGTACTACTGTGTTTTGAGCTGAAAGTCAAAGAATTGTTAACATGACTTTAGAGTGATGGTTGTAGATAAAGATGTTCTGCTGAGCTACATCCCTAATATTTGAATCCCATAAAGAGTGAAGAATGGTGAATGTTTCACTCATGTGAGTTGATAAAAGAAACTGTTGAACGTTGGATGAATAAATCTGTGCCTGATTTGCAGCAGTGGATTGCTGATTTGTGTGACCTGTCAATATTTGATTTCTTTTTGGGGATGGGAGCCACAGGAACAAAGTAGATGAGCAATTGGGTCAGTTTTGGGGAAGTGTTTTGTTTACGAAATAATTTTGCAGAGCCTTTTTTCCCCCTTTTTTGAAAACTTTGATAGTATATAATTGTGTTAATACTATTATAGCTCTGCATACTTTTTTTCCTGTTAATCGGTTTGCTTTAATTAAAAAAAACTCTCATTGGAATGGAGGAGGTTTTGAAATGTTAAATAAACTTACGGACTGCTTTTTGCTGGGATCACACTTTTTGATGTGTATATGTTTCTCGTTCTGCAACAGATCATTTGGGCCATTATATTTAGTTTTAGTCTGCTGTAGTTAGGCTTTGACCCACAAAAAGCAGTGGTATTTTCTTAATGAAACCAGTGCTTCTGTAAAATAAGCTTGATTATACCTTTATGCCCACAGTAGGCAGATAATTATGATTCCAGTTAAGGGGTTGCAAGTTTCTTCCTTTTTTCCTTAACATTGTTTCAGTAGATCTAAGTTTAGTTTACTTGGGCCATTTCTCACCTTGCCTTACTCTCAGTAGTCCTTGCAGTCTGTTGTAATTCCCTTGGGGAGGGGGACAAGGGGGAAGGAGGGGTGGGTTTTGCTGCAACGTTAAGATGGCTGCTGGATGGAAAATACTGTAACAATCCTGTTGTAACCTGTTAAGAGCCTCAGTTAAACTAAGGCTGCTTATAAAGGCGAAAAACAAACCTAGGTGGCTTACCGAAGTAGATCTGATGTATTGTAAAGGTAGAACCCAGGAACAGTCCAGTGAAATGCAAAATAATAATAAGAAAGAAGGAAGCAGGTGGATTTTCACAGCTTTCCTAAAGACTCATAATCATGGGACTTGATAGAATGTTGCTCGTTGGGAAGTGTGCATTTGGGTTGAGGGCAGCTGATTGGATGGCAAAGTCAGTAGCCTTTTTTTTTCTTTTTTGGCATTACAGTTTTGGGTCTGGTTTGCTATAAAGCAGTAAGAAAGCAATTCAATAAACAAAACAATACTTTGACATTATTGTTTGCATGACACTTGAAGACTGTTTTCAAACTATTCTCAGATGTACATAATCACTAAAATATTTAAGGGTATAAAAAATGAACTATCACCTGAAGATTATTGCAGTAAAATAATGGCTCCTTTTGTGAACCAGGAATGTATTAACACTTTTCATTGCTCTGTATTCTGATTTTTGCATGATCACTTAAGAAATCAGTTAATCAGTGTAGGGAGAAGACTAGCTGCTGACCTGGTTTGAATCCTCAAGGATATAGGCTGATTGAGTATGAGAATTGTGTGAGTGTGAAATGACTTCTTTGGCTTATTTCTTCTTGTTTGTGAAAGCTGTTAAGTAAACCAGGGAACATCTGACTAGGAGTTATTTATAATTTTGACTGACCTGTGATCTTTGATTTCTTTTCCTAACAGCCTAGAATTCGTTGATATTTGTTCTTGGCGTCAAACACTGACAAATTAGGGATCCTTGTTTTGTTGTTCTATGTCCATCTCTAAGACCAGTCAGACTGAAAGTATGAAAGAGAGAGCTCTCTTCTGCTGAAATCCCATAAGTCTTTGGAACAGAGTTATTTTATAGTCTGCCAAGTCCTATTGCAACCGATTTTTAGCAAAGGTCTCAAAATTGCCCTGCTTTCTATGGGTTTCCCTTAAAGTACATTTTGATAAAATCACATTAGTTTATTTTGGGAATGAGATGGCTGTTTTATTTTTGCTTGTGGCTTTTATTTTTGAAATCTGTTGCTTGTAATCAATCTTGTAAACTGTTGTAAAAGGGCTTGTTTAGGTGGTGTTGTTTTTTAAACTTTGAAAAAGAGACATAAACCTGAGGCCTAGTACTGCATGTATTTCTCTGACGCCTTGATACTGAATTACAATTACAATTTTTTAATTATGATAGGCAGAAGAAATAACTATATTAGCTATACTTAATTAATTTAGTGTACATTGAATTAAATTTAGGTTTTGTTGTGGCTGTTCCTGTTTGGAATATGACCCCCAACGTGCCAACAAATGTACCCTTTCTGTACCTTTCAGCATAAGTATCTTTTTCGGCTGCAGCCACCTGGATGATACGAAGTATTTCAGGTGTAGCTGTACCATAGATTCATGTAATGATACCAGCTATTTCAGCTCTTGCTGATGTTATTGCATGGTAGTCACATGTAATCTGTATTTGTGGAAGAGTAACATCAGTCTTTTTAGAAACAACTGTGACTCGATCAAGTAGGGTTTATGACTCTTGAAGACCACCTAATTCATTTCATTCCAGCTTCCAGGAACTGCTTCCCCTGGAGAAGAGAATATGATATAGCAATACAGTAGAGGACTCCTTCATGTTTATAATTTAGCTGTAACACAACTAAGTGTGTGTAGTTTTTTTTAACTGCTTTTATTGTTTTGTATTTGTAAGCCAGCCACAGTCTATGGCAGTGGGCAACTATAATAAATTTAAATAGATAATAATTAATAATAATAATACAATATAGGATTCACTTTCTAATCTGTACCTTTTGAGTTTACAGTGTAAACAATTTGGAGCTTTTTGTCACAGTGCTTTGTAAATTCAGCCATATGTCCATTGTTGGTTCTGTTAACTGCATTTGTTCTTTATTATGTTGAAATGTAGAGTTGTAACTTCTCACAAAATTTGTCTTCCTTTGTGGTCAGCTGTTAGCTTCCTTATTTAATAATTTATGGGAAAATTAAATTACACTATCTTTTCTCAAGGAAAGCCTTGATTCCTCTGTTTTTGCTAGCGTGTCTTGTTGCTGCAGCTTTTGTTCTGATACACTAATCAGATGCATGGCAACCTGGAAGATCCACTATGTTCAATTTGTAAGCATTCTTGGCATCTTTTAATCTCCCTCATTCCAAAATTGCTGTATTCTGGAAACTCAGAAAGATATGCTGCTTTAATCTAATTAAGTTTCTTTTTGTGTAATTTCAGTGATCCTATATTCAAATGCTTTTGCTTTTAAGAATTAATATGCCTCTCTTTAATATAAAGGTATCAAAGGTAATTTACAATGCAAACTTAACATAAATAATAAAATATTAAATTAGGTTAAAAGCCTAGGAAAATAAAGCTATTTTTACTTAGAATTTTCCCTTGTAGCAGAAATGGTTGGTCTTGTGTTTTGCCAAACATATACTCAACTGAGAAACAGTTTATTATACTGGGAAATCTGTAGGTCAATGGAATTTGGAAGTATTTTCTTCCTGCAAAAAAGCTTCAGAAGGCCTAGATCAGTAGTTCCATAACTTTCCTTGCAAGATCTGGCAATCTCCAGAGAAACAATTAGTTGTCTTCAAGCCCTGGTCATAAAAAGCCCATTCTCTTGTGTTATTCCACTTTGAATTTGTACTCTTTGAATGATATGGATTTGTACTAGCACTGATGAATACTAGAAATGACTTGGGCAAAATCTAATTTCATCTTTGACCACATTTAACTAAATGTCTGTAGGAATTATCATCTTCCCATTTATGTCCAAGTAGCATGCAGGAGATTAGTGTCATCTTGTTTGTTCTGGTCACTTTTCTTCTTCTGCCAATAGTGGCAGTTTGCCTGCTCATAAACAGTTCTGTGAATTTGCAAACTATGGCAAAAAAGATTAATATTACATTTATAGACCTCCAAATCACTAAGGGCTCTGGAAGGTTTACAGATAACATACACAAGAAACAATATACAATGAGCATACAAGATATAAATACACAAGAAACAGATATTACAGAAATAGAAATATAACAAGGAGAACGCTGTTAGTCTATGGTGGCAAAAAATCAGGAGGCTGGTAGCACCTTTTCTGACTAAAATTGTATTAAATGTTGGAAAAGGTGCTACCAAGCTCCTGATAATTCTTGTCATGATAGCCATAGTTTTTCTATGTGACGATCTCCATATCCAAGAGCTTGGTATTCCTTGTATTGCATTTTGATCACACGAGAAAGGAAGGCAGTCATTAATACGTTTAGTATTAGAAACGTGTTTGACAGAATGTCTTTCACAGGAGTGGAATCTTACTTGCATCTGTATACAAGCTATAGGTGCTAATTTTAGAACTATTTTTTCTCTATACAGTGTATTTAATCAAGTCTATACGTAGATTTTGCAAGCCTTTTAAAATGTATTGTTTTCTTTCTGTGCACTGGATAGCAAAGATCTTTGTGTTTGTGTTCACTGTGGTAGTCATTTTGCCTTGCCTTAGGGAGAAAAGAATCTGATATGCCAAGGATGACTTCTGTCTGTTGGTGCCAGCCACCACACTTCCTCACTTCTTGGACCAAGGACAATAAAATTACTGCATCACTGTCAGCTGCAAAATGTGGCAAAGTTGTAAAGGGCTTTGGCTCTGGGAAATGTTTTGGAAAATTAGCCTTGTATAATGATAATGTGCTAATCATATGGTGGGATTCTGTTGCTTTTGTAATTTACGGAGTTAGTATTTCTTGCTTTGCAAATTACATTTCTTTGTACTTTTTGAGCAAGTCCTGCATATGGTATTACTGTATAAAGAGAATTCTCAAAAACAAGTCATTTGTTATATCACATTTGTCTCTTGGAAAAAAGTGATTTGTTAACATAAGTTTTTGTTTCAATTTTATATGAATTTCAGCATAGCTGTTACATCCTTTTTACCCACAAGGGTCCAGTTATGTATGCAGGCAAGTTAGAGGAAAAATAAAAGTTACTAACAGTTACCAGTAAAATCAGCCTCCTTTATGGAGTTTGAAAGTGAAGCAGTTGAACACTGTTTTAAAAATAGGATGAATGTAGATTCAGAGAATTACTGTGTTGTAGTTTTTGTTCTTGGTATATTGTTGGAAAGTGCTATTAACAGCAACAAGGCTATGCAGCACTTTGGATATTTTTTCCAGAATAGTATTTCAGAGCCATGGGGCTCACATAGAGCCCTTTCTGCAACTCTTCTCCTTTGAAGAAGCCATGTCTTTTCCCGGGATTCTGCAGCTGCCTCACATCCTAAGAAAGAACATCCCTGATTTAAAGTGTGTCATTCAAGTTCTCACTTGCTCTGAGGCACCTCTTTGGAATCCAGTTCAAAGTTGTTGCAGTGCCCTAGGAAGCATGCAAAACAACAAGCTAGTTAAAGATGAATCAGCATAGTCCTACCACTAAATGGTTTTTTGCTTGCCAAACTTGGTGAATTTCCAAAAAGCATTTGACAGAGAAGAGAACAAGGACGTATTGAATTTGCAAATGATTTGCAGTTAGGCTAGACTATGAAGTATGCAAGATCACAGATATTACTAGGTGGCAAATGGATTGAAAGAAAATACAAAGAGGAGCTTCCCAAATTGGCTTAATAGTCATCAAGAGGCAAATGTGATTCAGTGTAACTAAGCTTAAAGCAAATTTTGTGAGAATATATCCTCACTTAATTCATGTTGTCATCTAAATTGGGTGTGAATAGTCAGGAGAAAGCTTCCCTGGGGAATCTTTTGAATGCTTTCAGGAGCATAATTTAAGCTCGTGATTTCCCTTAATCTTTGCATTCTATTATATAGCATGCGCTTTCTTTCTACTGATAGGTATGGAAGAACGAGCAGGGGCAATATCTTGGGGAACAAGTGGTCAGCAAAGTCCTTCGTATGAACCTACAAGGGTAAGAGTATAATTTAACTCTAGTTAATTAAAGTTGATTACAGGAATATCCAGTATTTGAACACTTTCCTGAACATACATTTGTCTTAGGGTGCTTTTAATGGACAACTCTCAATTACTTCCCACCGTGAATCAGTAATCACCAGATGAGGTACAAGATAGGGAGATTTGTGAACAGATCTGGAAAAAAGTGTTACAGCAGCTGTAGAAGCTCAGGAATGGGAGGTTTGAGTCAAGAGTTCATCACTGGGCAAAGGGGGCTAACTCTCAGGTTTCCCACAGTTTTCCTGGCTGCAGTTTTCTCACGAAGGTATTTGCTTCTTCCATCAAAACATATCTGCCCCCAGCCAAAACATGGATGTTAGTTTTCACTGAAA
The DNA here is from genome assembly GCA_030867105.1 of Liasis olivaceus. Lineage (NCBI taxonomy): Eukaryota > Metazoa > Chordata > Lepidosauria > Squamata > Pythonidae > Liasis > Liasis olivaceus. Next base: position 22,352,769 of record CM061362.1, on the reverse strand, counting down.
AAGCTTATTGATGGATCACGCCAATGTATTTACTAACAAAATTGCAAACTTGTTTATTGCCATTATGTTCTATTTATACAAGTCTAGCGATGTTCTGTTTATACAAGTCCAGTAAAGCAATTGAATTAATTCTTGTCTGTAGAGTCAGTAATCTAGCGTGCTTTGTTTGAAATAGTTTGGGTCGTGTTCAGCAAGAAAACTACTAGGATTAAATGGTTTTAAATTATTAGCTTAACTGAGCACAAGCCTATGAAAGATGGAAAAAAATAGGAACCTATGTCCCTTCAGATGTTTTTGAATTACAATTCCCAACAGACTCGGTTATTATGATTAATCATCAGGAATATTAAGAAATTTTAATTCAGTGGCATACTTTGGACTAGAGGTTCATCAGCCTTCTTGTAGAATGTATTTCAGAAAGTTCAAGCAAAAAATGACAACCATAACTCACTTGAAGAGTATTTTGATAACTAGAATTGTAGCGTCTCCCTAGCTAGCTACTACAAGGGGAATCTCACCTGCACTTTAGATATTTGTGGCCAACACTACAGCATCGAGTCCTGATTATGGCTTTTTTTTTTTCCATGAGAGTTCATATACTCTTTTCTGAAAGGTTAGCAAGTGCTCTTTGAGATAAGTGGGTTATAAGGCTTCAGGAGCTATAGCTGTACATCAGGACAGCATGGGTCTTAGGCTGCATGGTGCTTCAGCTTGCTAGTTTCTCTGAGAGCACCGAGTATATTGCCAAAATAATTTGTACAGTTATTCATGAAATAAGCTACTCCCCAAAACAGGCCACTGACCAGCCTATTGGTTGGTTTTTTATGATTATAGTTGCTTTTGTTCATTTAGAAATATAAAGGTTCATTGATCATCCTAAATGTTTTTTCTCTTACAGGAAAATGGCAGCCTTCTTGGAAAAAGCTCAGATATCTCAACAGCTCTGGAGAAGCTGAAACATGAAGAGGTGGGGTTTGCTTCTTCTGTGTGTGTGATTCTCTTCCTTTATATGTTTACATATATATTTATATATACAAACGCACATACATTACTTGAAATATCAAATGGGAAGCTTTTCTGACTCTACAAGTTGCAGTAAATCAGTAGAATGAAGAAAAGTACCCCTGTACTAGTATGCATGCGAGAGAATTCTGCTAGAAAGAGAGGCCTGTTTCCTTTTTGTCCCTTGCTGCAAATGTTGCTTATTGTGGCTCCATTAAGTGCTCAGCTAACCCTGGTACTTGCAGAGGAGAAATATCTTACGGCTGCAGCAATTGCTTCCCTTTCTGGCTGCCTTTTGATGATCTGGTCTTATGGAGGAAGCTCTATTTTAGTCAAGGGGTAGATAGACTCAGGTAGGGTAAGCACAGGGGAAAGGCTACAGTTCAGGAATTGTGCATTGACTTGGTAGGCAGAGCATCTGGCCCTGTGGTATTGCTGGATTAATCTTGGCGATCAAGATGAATCTAGGCCAGGTTTTATGGAGGTGACTGGAAGTCTTGGTGGCTGAAGAGGGAAGGACAGGTAACGGTCAAGCAGTTCACGCTTGGATTCCTGAAATGCCTGCTTTTAGAGATGGGATAATCCTGGATTAGATAGATGGAGTAATAGGCAGATATTTCTTGATTCCATTTATATTACATCTACTCAGTTACAGACTTACAGTGTTTTTAGTAACAATCAACAGCAAAAATCTACAATATAGAATCAACAATTTAACACCTCCAACATAAAAATATAGGATAAAGACGTAACAAATGGAGTAAACTTAACCGATTTACATAATACATATGCATACTATTGATATTAATTACTGATATTATTACATTAATAAAGGATTGCTACTAATAAAGGTGGTAATAGCATACTATCAAATGTTCTCCAGAAGAGCTTCCAAAAACTAAGCCTAACTGTCCATTTCTCTTTTTTTTTAAATGATGAAAATTGGGGATGTGTTCTGTTAGTCCCAAACTATCACATTAGTTATATAGGAAGCCATTAAAAGACTGCAAATTATAGATGTGTTCTGTGCAAAATATTTTCTTCTTAAAACATTGTGCTGGGTTTGAACATAAAAGAAACTGTATACTGTGATCTTGGTTGGGAGCATCTCATTTTCTGTGCTGCCTGTCAGACGGGACCAGGTCACAGTTGCTAGAGGACACCCTTATGGTCATAAGCAAGTCACCAATGTCATTAAGGTTTTTCCTGAGTGCCTGTCGTGTGTGTGGCTGATTCTGAAGTGGATAAAGTGGAGGAATCTTCTGGGCCTCCCAGAAGGTAAAAGCGAAGACGAGCATAGTAGGAAGTTGTGACATGCATTCCTGAGCATTTGTAGGGTTTTGACAGATCCTTAGTTGCTGGCCTTGTGGTTGAACTGGCAGCACAACTGCAAAGATAGGGTGACCTGTTTCAGACCCATTAATGTCACCTTCAGTGCAAGCCCCAATCTGGAAAATGATAAATGTTCAGTGATTGATGATTTCTAGTCCTCTGGGATTCTGGTTTTGGAGGCTGAAACGATTCTCTTTTGCTTCAGTATCTCTTAGATGTTCTTTAACATTTTGGTACAAAGAATTTGAAACAAACACATGAAATGAAGGTTTCTGCAGAGATCCTGATAATGATTAACAGTAGCCTTCTCCTTTGTTTCTTACCCTCTCCCTCAGGTATTTTCCCTAGAAAAAAGTATTTAGTTGTCTAATAAAGTAGAAACTGAGTCGGAGCAATAATAGAATAATTTGTCACTTTTCCTGCTGTTGTGCGTTCAGTTTTTCTATCTTGAGTCTGAACAACACTGTCTAAGCAAATACTTCCTTTAATTTTGATACAAGATGCATATATTGAAAGAAAATAAGTAGACTACTGGATGACATTATTTGGGGGCTTGTTGAGATTTGGAATTTCAAAGGTGGTGTAGCCAAATGATATTAATACACAGAGAAATTGTTCCCCTATCCATCTTTTAAATGGTTGAGTAATACATTCAAGCCAGTTAATGTGATAAGACAGTCCAAATAAGTTGCTAGCTTATGAATTACTGTGGCTGAGTTGTCCATCTCCAAATTATACTAGCTAGAAGAGAGCCTAAAGCAATTTTTTAAAAAAGGGTCACCGCAGTCACATGAACTAATTAAAGGTTCTTCAAGCATATTGTTTGAATCTGACTCAGTTGAACTGAAGAACCACCATTATACGGTTGATAAAGCACTCCAAACCACCCAATGACTTTGTTATACAGTTTCACATAGATGCTAGGCAGCCTGGAGGAGCCCTAAGTATCCTAAACTATGATGGCACAGAGTCTTAGCCAAAGGCCCCTGGGTGTCCCGGCACCATTGCACAGAACATATTTGATGTGTACATTGGATTGTTTGAGTGGGCCTGATTCTGCTATACTGGAAGAGGACAAAAGGAGGGGTACAGTTAACAAAAGACAATTGTTAACAATACTGTTACAAAGTCTGGCTGTGTTTAGATGGCATTGTGTTCCTGGAATTGCTGCCAGGAGAACTGAGAGCAGCCTTGTGCACTCTAGATTAGCATCATTACTGCCATAACCAGAAATCTCTGAGCTGCCTCTACGTGCATGTACCCACCCATGAAGACCCTGCCCCCTATCAGAATTGACATTCAGCATAAGGAGCTGCAAGCGCCCAATGGTATAATTAAAAATCACTAAATATGCAGTTGTTTTATGGAACTTATTGGAGCCTCATCACCTGAAATTCAGTTCATTTATGAAGAATAATACTATAGTCTTTACAGTATGGTGGAAGTTTAAAAATGGTAATTTTAGCTTACATATATTCTCTGTGAGGTCCAAATTTAAAATCCAGTTTCAGGAACAATGACCTACTGTATATCCATGTTTTAATTGGGAAAGTTTATTTGAACTTAATGAGTAGAGCTGCAAAATAATAGCTTAAATGTTGTTCTTTACCCACAGGGTTTTACAGATACTCCTTCCTATGGTGATCATTTGAGTGATAATCGATTAGGACCCAGCGGATTATCTCCCACTCCTTTCCTGAATTCAAATCTGATAGGTAAGTGGGTATTCTAGATTAATGATAGGGATATGATCAGGCAGGAGCAAGCAGTCAGTACCAAGACTGAAATGTTAGCGTTTGGTCCAGACAAGGACCCCAAGCATGCATGTTTTGGCTGAGGGAGTTCAGTGTGGGAGTCACCAGAGAAAAGGAAAGTGGGTGTCATATAGCAGGGGAGGGAAAGAGCAAGTCGGTGTCAGTTGACAGCAGGGAAGGAAGATGTGCCCCAGCGGAGAAGTAGGGTGGATAATTTGATGATTGTGGGGCAGTAGAGAACAAAGGGAGACAGACGTAGGCAGTGGAATTGGATGGGTGTGGCTTAAGTCGGTGGTGCTGGCAAGGAAAGGCAACTGGCTGCAAAGACGGATCAGAAACATCAGTGGATATCTTTAGCTTTTGCTTGATGTGTGGTTTTAGTGTGCGGTGTTTGGATTTGCTAAAGAAGGGTTGAGACTTAAGTACCCAAGTATGTTAGGAACAAAATCACTGGCAGTATTGGTTCTTACAATTCTGTGGAAGAGACAGATTGCCACTTCTTGCTATAGTACCATCAATTCATGCTAATCTGTTCATTATTTTAGTCTGCAGCCACCTCTGTAGCTATACATTAGCTAATGGGAAACACTAATCACTTAGATACTGCCCTTGAAACTAAACCAAAAGTTCTGTTTTAGTCTAAATTGAATCAGGTTATTTTCTAACATGCTAGATTAGATCTGATCTGAATACGATTCCTGTGCTTACTCTTAGTTCACATACAGGTGAAACTCGAAAAATTAGAATATCGTGTAAATGTTCATTTATGTCAGTATGGCAACTCAAAAGGTGAAACCAATATATGAGATAGACGCATTACATGCAAAGCAAGATATGTCAAGCCTTACTTTGGTATAATTGTGATGATTATGCCGTACAGCCTATGAAAACCCCAAATTCACAATCTCAGAAAATTAGAATAGTGTGAAAAGGTTCAATATTCTAGGGTCAAAGTGTCCCACTCTAATCAGCTAATGAATCCATAACACCTGCAAAGGGTTCCTGAGCCTTTAAATGGTCTCTCAGGCTGGTTCAGTAGGAATCACAAGCATGGGAAAGACTGCTGACCTGACAGTTGTGCAGAAAACCATCATTGACACCCTCCATAAGGAGGGAAAGCCCCAAAAGGTAATTGCAAAAGAAGTTGGATGTTCCCAAAGTGCTGTATCAAAGCACATCAATAGAAGGTTATGTGGAAGGGAAAAGTGTGGTAGAAAAAGGTGCACAAGCAGCAGGGATGACCGCAGCCTGGAGAGGATTGTCAGGAAAAGGCCATTCAAAAGTGTTGGGGACTTTCACAAGGAGTGGACTGAGGCTGGAGTTAGTGCATCAAGAGCCACCACACACAGACGGATCCCGGACATGGGCTTCAAATGTCATATTCCTCTTGTCAAGCCGCTCCTGAACAACAAACAACGTCAGAAGCGTCTTACCTGGGCTACAGAAAAAAAGAACTGGACTGTTGCCCAGTGGTCCAAAGTCCTCTTTTCTGATGAGAGCAACTTTTGCATCTCATTTGGGAACCAAGGACCCAGAGTCTGGAGGAAGAATGGAGAGGCACACAATGCACGATGCTTGAAGTCCAGTGTGAAGTTTCCACATTCTGTGTTGATCTGGGGAGCCATGTCATCTGCCGGTGTTGGTCCACTGTGCTTCATTAAGTCCAGGGTCAACGCAGCCGTCTACCAGGAGATTTTGGAGCACTTCATGCTTCCTTCCGCAGACGAGCTTTATGGGGATGCTGACTTCATTTTCCAGCAGGACTTGGCACCTGCCCACACTGCCAAAAGTACCAAAACCTGGTTCAATGACCATGGGATTACTGTGCTTGATTGGCCAGCAAACTGGCCTGACCTGAACCCCATAGAGAATCTATGGGGCATTGCCAAGAGAAAGATGAGGGACATGAGACCGAACAATGCAGCGGGGCTGAAGGCCGCTATTGAAGCGTCCTGGTCTTCCATAACACCTCAGCAGTGCCACAGGCTGATAGCATCCATGCCACGCCGCATTGCGGCAGTCATTGCTGCAAAAGGGGCCCAAACCAAGTACTGAGTACATATGCATGCTTATACTTTGCAGAGGTCCGATATTGTTCTATTTCCAATCCTTGTGTTATTGATGTCATGTAATATTCTAATTTTCCGAGATTGTGAATTTGGGGTTTTCATAAGCTGTACGCCATAATCATCACAATTATACCAAAGTAAGGCTTGACATATCTCGCTTTGCATGTACTGCGTCTATCTCATATATTGGTTTCACCTTTTGAGTTGCCATACTGACATAAATGAACATTTGCACGATATTCTAATTTTTCGAGTTTCACCTGTATGCTGTATTACAGTTTTCTTATTTTAAAATCAGTTTTTAACTTCCTTTAAGCTAGTTCTGAATCCTTCATTTTCTTCACCCTCCTTTTTAATAAGGGCTCCATCTTAATTTTTAGTTCTTATGAACAAAGAATTCCAATGTCTACTTCGTTTAACAGGATTAGAAGTAATTTTAGCTGTTGTCATTGAAGTAACTTTGGATTTTGCACGTTCTGCAAAATCGTGATGTGGCTTGCTTCATTTTGATGTAGAGTTTCTGTAAACCAGTTGGATTTATTAATAAACTATGGTTAAACAAACTGTGACCTAGCCTATTGTATGAACCTAGCTTCGGGATAGGAGTTGGCACCTAAGAATTTCCTTCACCTGTCGCCTTCTGCGTTCTCTTTCAGCAGTAGTGCTCTGTATTTGAATCCTGCTCCTCTGTGCATTGAGGTCACTCGAGAGGGCACATCTTGCAGACCTTTGTGTTTTGTGATTCCTTATAACCCTCCCCCCACAAGTCCATCTTAGTCCTTCATAACAACTTGGTCATATTTCATAGAGGAGAAGTAGAATTGTTGGTCCATATTTCTTACATTTGATCTTCTTTGGCTTCCCTTAATTCTGAGAATTTTGGTGGAAGATTAAGTTTCTTAAACTAAGAAGATATTGATGATTACCTGGTTTAGATATTATGTTAACCCACGGCTTATTTAACTAGAGTTTTTGAGGAAGCCACAATTGGTAATAAGTCTCAACGTGACTTAAAAACCACAGTGACCGAGTTAACATGTGCTAAACCACATTATGGCTTAGGCGATGTCTGATATCATACATAAAAGCGGGTGGTCACATCCTGAGACTAGGTGCATTTCTTTACCAGGGTATTGCTTTTTTGTGAGAGTGGGGGAAACTAGTTCTTGTAGGTTTGCTTGTTTAGCTTGCTCATGTTTTCCCTACTGCAGTCTGACAGATTATTCTTCACAGTATTTAAAATTGTATAATATTAAAACTGAGATAAAGGGACTTTCCCTAATTCTTGTCATTGCATCATTAAAAATAGAGAGTTGTTTGTCAGCAGAATGTTGGTTTTTTGTATTATGTTCAGCTATAGGCATATTTGCCAGGAAAGATAGTGGATTATTAATTGCTAGTGTCTTGAATGATGGAGCTGTTAAACACTTTAATGATCTTGTACATTACGGGAGCAAAAAAAATTATCGAGCAGAAAAGGATAATTATTCAACAATGAACATTATGCTTTAGAAGATGAATTTTAAAATTCATTTAGACATTCTGAAGTGTTTTTGTCAGAGGAAGCTATTATGTTGAACTGACTTGTGTTTCTTCCTAATTCTAATTTTGTTAGGACAGACAACATGTAAAGAATTAAATGTTTTACTTTAAAAGTAACTAACTGGTTATTAAAGAAAAGTGTCTGACAAATTCATGTGTGTATATGTGCATTTTCTGGCTGTGATATTATTAATTTGCTAAATAATTGCAATGAAGCATTAATAATTAGAATTCATAGATTTCATTATACATAAATCAAGGAAAGAAGGAAAAATACAGAATACTTCTTGGTTAATGTGTTGATGATGCAACTTAGAAGAGGTGTTGTGTATGTGTCTGTCTGGGGAAGCAAATTATCTTCTCCTAAGTGCTCTAATTACTGTGCCCTGAAGATATTTTTATATTAATGATTTAAATAACAAGTAAAAGCTTGCTTTTGGCTTACTTCCTTTTTTCAGAATCATGTGGAATATAGGGAATGGTTGGATTTAAGTCAGAAACAATTCACTTTTGCCAGATGTTTTTCAACACTAGCAGTATGTGCAGCTTTCTGCAGTTGTTCAAATCCAGAAGTAAGAATTTCAGATAAGGATTTGTGCACAGCAGAAATAAATGAGGAAGTAACTATATTTGGGTCTTTGAAACCAGTCAATGAACAATCAAGAGGGATATTAACTCATAAAGTTTATAATCTATACAGTTCAGGCTTTAGGGGAAAAAAACAAGATGAGTTTGAACTCCTGCTACGTAAAGGAAAATATTATTTAATAGTATAACTGAGACCTGACGGGATGGTTCTAATGATTGGAATATAATTGCTGAAAAATAAACCTGTTCAAAAGAAACAAAAACAATAAAGGGAAGAGGAATTGCATTGTTTGTTAAAAATATCTACATCTGCATAGACATTGCTGGAACAATTAAGAACATCTGGGTTAAAATAATTAGAGGAAGGAATAAATGCAAAACTGTTCTTGGTATTTACTACTGACCATTCAATGAAGGAGAAAATGTGGTGCCTTCCAAAAGCAAACTGCAGATGTCTGAAAGAGTCAAGTAGCAGTAATGATGGAGAACTGTAATTAGCCTTACAATGGTTGAGAGACAAACTCTGTCAAGCATGCTCCTTCCAGGGAATTCTTGACTTGTCTTGCTGACAACCTTTTCCTTCAGAGGTAGATGAAGGCACAAGCAGATCAACTGTTCTTGATGTGACCCTAACCAATAGAGGTGATGGTTGATGGTAGAAGCAGTGGGAACTTTGGGGGGAAATGATTATGTAGTGCTGGGTGGTTTGATTTTAAGGACAGCTAAAGCCTTGGAATTCAGATAAGCAGACTTTAGTGAACTCTGAGTAATGATAAGTAGGATTCCATGGCTGGAGAAGCTGTTGTGCAAAGGATGTGGTGATGTTTTCCCCACCTGAATCAATTGTTAATAGTTAATTGTTAATAATTTTCTGTGATAGAAAATATCAAGAAGTGCATTAAGCATTTATTGGATGTTCACTTTATCCATAAACAAGTTTAGACCTCTTTATACTATGGACAGCAAGCTTCCAAGTGATACAATTCTCTCTGATAAATATATAATTTATACTTAAGAGATTGAACATCTTTTCCCTAAAAGATGCTGAATCAATGGGCACTTGGAGTAACTGCTGTTTTTGTATTGCTGAAAATCATAATGGAAATATAATTTCTTCTCTTATTATGCCTGAAAATTAGCTCTGACATACTTCTGTTTTTGTAACTTCAGAAGGCATCAAAATATTGAACATGTCAACTGTAACTTGATTGGAGTATTGTTCAGGCTCTTGGTTGAGACTCGAGTGCATTAGACATCTCCTGCCCTTATATCAGAGCAGATTCGGTGTTTTCTTGCTGTGTTTGTGTTAAGACCTTCTTGTCTCATGTAGACCCACAGTTTTAACACTGTCTTCTGTACGTGGATCATTAGGGCTTCCTGCGTTACTCCCACTCTCCTTTATTAAAGTCTGGATTTTCTGAATTTCTTGCCAAATTATATGAGAGGGTGTCTGTCTGTCTGTCTGTCTATCACTTATCCTTGCCCATTTCCCCCCAATGGGGGACTCTGGGCGGCTTACAACAGATTAAAACAATAAATAAATACATAGTTAAAATTTATAAAAAAACACACATTTGCACAGAGCAAAAGGAAGAAGAAAAATCCAGGAGGCCGATGGAAGCAACACCAGTTTTCCCAGTGAATCTTTGATCACATCAGCTTGAATCTCACTTGTGAGTTTTCTAGCCCCTTGATCTTATCCATTACATCAGTATCATTCATTTGAAGGCAGTTACTGACATAAGTTGGTGTAATGCGAAACTGATAAGGATTAATGTCCGTTTTTCCTCCAATGTCTCCTTTTTTATTAACTGGAAAACTTGCTCCATCTCCATCTTGAATTTTTATTAATTACAAGATCTAGCTCAATCTGTTTATCTCCCCCCTTTGTTGGTGTAAACATCTTAGGTGACTCTGTAGCAGTTTCAGATTTAATCATAATTTTTAATATCTCTAATCTGTGGGGAATTTATTTTGTTCATTTGGAGGATTAATAAAAAGCAGATCAAACTTTTTCGCTGCCTGTGTTTATACTCCAGTTTCATCATCTTATCTCAGTTCCTCCTTCCCCTCCTCTCTCTACTTAGAAGGGTTCTTTTTATTAAGAATTGGCCTTGAGGGTGACTGTATTTTATCTCAAGCTCTTTCTTAGTGCTGTGGGCCCTACCGCTTTCTCTTTCACTAGCTTCCTTCACGCCTGTAGGTTTCTGCCCATGCTTGAATAAAGGATGAATAAAATTATTTTTAAAAAACCAGAACAGGGGCGATTTGAAATTTTAAAAAATCCTTTCATTCTAATAATTAGCAATGGCAAAATGGCGCATTTTAAAATCATTAGCACACTCTTAGATCCATTGCATTCACTGCATCAAAGCACTATTGTCACCTTGGCAATGCAGGAGCTGGATAAGAGGATGAATTATTTCTCTCTTCATATGCCATCTGTCCTTGTTTATTTCACTTTCTGCAATTTGTAGCATGACACTATTTATTTGTTATATGCAGGCATTAGCACTGCGTTGAGGTATTTGTGTGTTGCCCTGGAGTTGGAACTGCCTCCTTCAAGGCAAAGGAGAGCTGAGGCAAAGGCTTTTTCCAGCTACTGTCTTGTTTCTTACCAGTTTTGTTTCCCCACCCTGTGCCATTTTTACCATTAGGATGGTTCTAATTCTGGCTCTCCTTTGGGTTACCTCCCTTTACAGTGCCTCCTGCACCGCTGCTTTGCTTTGTGCTTGCTCTTAGCTTTCATTCTTGGGAACTTTATGGTTTGTACTTCCCATTTTCACTCCAGTAGATTATCTTTGGTGTTTCAGTCATATAAACAAACAGGAGTTGCCACAAAACACCCTGACATTGGGCCAATAAGGCAAGGGAGCCCAGAACCATATGCCAGCTTGCCTCCCTATCAATATAGCATTTTTAATACATTGTTCGGATATGACCAGAAAAGTGTATATTAGGCAGACCATATAATTGGAACAACATTATGGTAATTTATACTACAGGCTTTGATTTAAAAAAAAAAAACAAGAAAAAGCCAGGTGAATTTAAAAATCGGGAATCAACACAGATGAGGGCTAAATCCTGAGTCAGTTAAAAAAGAATTTAATCCGGATTTGACAGAAAGTAACATAAAATTTGCTTGTGGCAAAGAGTGAAAGTGAAAAGTCTGGAACCACTTTGGGTCAGATAATACTGGGAGAGCACAGGAGGTGAGGGAGGAGCGTCCCTTGGGAAGCAGCTGCCAGAGGTGCACATCGCCACTCTCCTGGAATCTGAACTCAGAATATTGGGCTTACCTGCCAGTTCGGTTCACCTTGGAATGTCAAGCATAGCATTCAAAAGAGGAAAGTATTTGTTAGATGAGTGGATTGAGCATGCCATAAAAAAACAGACGGGAGTTCGAGCTGTTGATGGTTAAATGATTTATAAAATCTTTTAACGTGTATTAGTGTATGTTTGCCAACCAGTCTATATTGTAACAGTCAAGTTTCAGGGTTGCAGGATGTGAATGAGAAATGCTTGATCCAACAATAAAGGAAAGTGTCACACTGGGTTAAGAGGATGAGTTCACAAAACCTGCTAAGTCTAAGCTTTCAAAGTTTTCACACAGCATGCTGTGCCTAAGGAAATAAATCATAGATGGTTTAGTGCGACAGGCTGGTTCACACAACTACCTGAGTCAAGGACTGGGTTCTCACAGTGTGCTGAACCACAGGTTACCCCACCCTGACCCCCTGTCTAGACTAGCTTTGGGAGGAATTCAGCCAAGCAGTTACTCTCCACTTTCTCTACTTTTAAGTTCGGTGGTGCCTTCAGAAACCTCATGGTTACAAATCTCTTTGACCATGAAAGACTAGGTCTACCGACAGAGGTATTGGTTTTGACCACACACTGAAAAGTAAGTCTTAGCTCACCCTTCTTGTGCTTTAGGTAGCAGCTGCTAAATCAGAATGAAGTCATCATGAGAGCAAGTGAGGTCACTCAGTTCCCGCTTGCCAGCCTGGGGAATTAGTACAGGATATAGAAGTTGTGGTGTGCGGCTGTATCCTGTCAGGATTAGCTCCCTTTCAGAACGGCAATCCAGTGAAGGAGACTTGAGACTTTTTTCTTTTGTTGGGCATCCACAGCCACGCATATTGATCCACAGCTTGTTTGGTCTAAAGTTTGAGAAAGGGGCAGCTTATGCACACTCCCTGTCTTTCTCGCACACTGCAGCACAAATGGCTTTCCAGGTACCCTGCTTAATACCATTCCCCTGCCTCCCAGGGGTCCTGTCGAACACTGCTGCTTCTCTGCCACCCTTGGCATCAGGAAAGCAGTTCCACTTCCAGAGTCCAGCCCATTTTAGGAGATATGGAAGAATGGCCATGGGCTGCCTGAAAAGCGTTTGTCCGTGTATGTATGTTGGCTAAAAAAGATGAACCGTGTGGATGGCCCTGGGAGGAAAACAACCAGCGGGCCAATAGTTCTCTACGGAGTCTACGGAACAGGGCTAGAGTTCTGTCCATAGGCTGCCTGCTCTGTCCACAAGACCTCACACAGGGGCAGTATGAAGCTGCAGCAGGTCAAGGGGAGAAGTTTTTATTGATTATCCTGGTATACAGTTAAAATTGACATAGCTATCACTTCAGAAAATATGTTGGAATAAAATGTGAAGGGAGCCTATTAACTGCAATAAGTTTTTCTGTAGCAAAAGTTTATATTTTTTTATTTAAAATGTCTATTTACCTATGCTAGCTTGATATTTAATTATTTCTCTGTGCAAAGATAAAATATGTAGTCTTTTTGTCAAGATGCATGGTGTTATTGCTCTTAGGCTGAACAGAAACACTTTTAAGATAGAAGTTTCCAGCTCCATATAGTTCCGTCTCTTATCTATGCCACTTCAGATCAGTGAGTTCACTGCAAACAGCCACTCTTATTAATATGCACAACATGAAACACATTCAATGGAAGGTTATTCGAATGCTAGTTTGTATCCTCCAGTGAATGAAATGATGTGTGATTATGAAGTCATCAGGCATGGACCAGTAAGACTCAAGAGAGCCTCCCCCGTCTGAAGTCCTCAGGGTGCCATTGAGTGGTGACCGTGTGTTTGTGCCCGGCAGACTGTGAAATGGGGTGTTGCTGCACGGCTGTGTTGCACCTGCGCCCTACAGAGGTGATTGATTGGTTTGGTCATGTGGAATGTTCCCATCTGGTCTTCAGTAATGTGTTTCCCAGCAAATAACAAACAAGCAATTGCAAAAGACCAAGGAAGGTGTTTCTTTTAAAAATAAAGTAGTATTTTAAATTATGCTTTCTCCCATTTCCATGTATTTTACAAAGCTAAAGATTTACATGCTTTGACTATAGAAGGATGAGAAACTCTTTATGAAAATCTACGTGAAAAAGAGTTTCAACAACGTTGGCTTAAAAATATTGGTCCAACTCTGCTTTTATAGAACATATTTATCAGATATCTGATTAATTTATTCTTACAACCTCACTTATTTAGAAAAGGCTTTATTATGAACTTGAATTTTGAAATCTAAATGATAAATCATTATCTGGTCATTTTAGTTTTTTTTTTCTTTTAATTTTTTACTATTGGGCGTTCTTGTTTGATTATTTCTTAATCTCAGTTTTTTCCATAATTGATCTATTCATTCCACCTAATGACTAATTACATATCCGGCCACTTCATCAGCACTATTCATCATTGTAGAATGTAATAATGACATTTCAACAAAGGAAAAAATAAATATGCAAATAAGAACTCATTAACATTTGCACGAGCTGTTTGAATAATCACATTGCTGACAAGGCTGTAATTAACCGAAATTGATGCTGTGTTTAGGATTTGATGGTGTGTTTTCTCAGCATTTTATTGTTGTTCCTCTGGAGGCCAGAATTGGAGTTCTGCTCTTTGAACATCTTCTCTGCCTTGATCGGCTAGTTGTGCCAAGAACTAGAGGCTTTGGGGAGTTCCCAGTTCATCTATGACTTACCCTCTAGGCCTATAAAGATACTTGCTTTAAATAATTTTAGTTCTAATGAAGCACTGTTGGATTTCTGCGGTTATGCGCCATCTCTACCAAAGACATGAATATGAGAATAGAAAAATACTCATTTTTGTCAGTATTGTTCTGTGTATTGCATTACAATGATTTAGCAGTGTTATTTGCAGACACTCCATCGTGCCCTACAGAAGGGGGAGGTATTGTATAATGAATCAGTGTTGGGTGGTTTGAGTTTATTTTAATTGAATATTGTTTGCTTACAAAAATTATAAGTATAATCAGTTCACAACATAAGATCATAATAAGAGCCCTGATGGATCAGGCTAGCGGCCCCCCAAGCACAGCATCCTGAGGGTCAGACTTGGAAGCTCACAGCCGAACATCTTTGCCGTCGCTCTCAGGCGCCTCGGATCTAGGGCCTTCTGCCTCTGATTCTGGCGGTGGGAAATAGGCATCAGATGAGTTGTCGCTTACATCGATACTCTCCGTGGGTCCACTGGACTCTTTTTAAAGCCATCCGAACTGGCACGTGTACCAGTTCGCAGATGTGCCTTCTGTGTCTGTGTCTGTCCTGTGGAACAGCGTAGCCCCCAAGGTCTTGATGGCCCCAAAGACCTGTTTTTTCCCTGGATTCTGGGCCAGGAGGTTTGCTGAACCTGTTTTCAGAAGATTTATTTAAATGCTGTGTGAGTGGCCTCAGACGTGATATATTTTTTATTTTTGTTTAGTTGATTTTTTGCTATTTTTAATTGGATGCATTGCCCCAAGTCACACGGCAAGTGGGCAGCTATACAAATTGAATGAATGAATGAATGAGCATATTTGAACACTGAGTAAATGCCAAGTACGAACGAACACACACACATACGCGCACACACACACACGGCATCTGGAAAACAGTTAAAATGATTCTCAGGAGGAGGACTTTTCTATTAAGTTTCTAACGAGTAGCTCCAAAATTGGTTAATGACTAAATACATTTTGTAGCATTTGGATTTAGATGCTTCATCTAAAAAACAACAACCCTCCGTTGTTTTTGTAAATTATTTGTAGCAAATTTGCTTGGCTTGTCTGCATACAAAGAGGAAGTGAAATTTGGACCTCTGAACTGTCAAGCAAAGTGAAACACTAGTTTTCCTCTTTTGTACAATCATCACATTTAAAAGTAACCAGCAGGCAACTCAAAGGTCAGCAAAAAGTGGCTATTGAAGTAACAATATGCTTACCACCATAATTATTTTTATTAAGCTGTGAAAAATAATTATACCTTAGTTGTGAGTCAACATTCTGCGTGTTCTTAGTAACTGCTTATAAACTGCCGCAGTCCAGGAAGAAGACCGCCTGGGAGGAGAACATAATTAAAATGATAATAGGCCCAATGAGAAGAGAGACTTTTTGCTCATCTTGCCCAAGGGAAGGGTACCTGTTAACAGAAGCCTCAACGCGTAAACAGCACACCACATTTTTTGAAATATTCTTCCATTTGGGAAGGAGCCGTTGCTTTTAAGCTGCAGTAGCATGAAGCAGAACGAAAAACAAAGGAATGGTGTTTCTCTAATAATCCCTGGCTGCCTAATCTGGTCCTCTACTGCTAGTGTGGCTGAGCTTAGTTCGCATAGCATCTTGTCTACATTAGCTAGAAATTAGGTTCTTTGAATTTATATGGCCTAGATTCGGACAACTTAGAGCTAGATGAAATGCTCAGATCTGTGCAGAACTTGGGTTTTGGTTTTTAATCAGCTTACCTTGGTTGTGTAGGGGTGAGAAGACCATTCCATCCACCCTGTGCTCTGCAAAAAAAGCAAAGCTCAGGGCTAGTAGATGCCAAGGAATCAGCTACGCTGCCTGGCTGTTCCGCCAGGAGTCTTGCTTTGGGCTCTGGTCTGGGCAAACCATCAACCATTGCTAGCTGTGCTAACTGTCAGAAGGGGTAACAGCAAGAGAATGCATTTATTCAATACTGGAGAGAAATAGGTGGAAATTAAAGTGTATAAAGCAGTTTGTTGCCTTATTTTAGACACAACTGGATTTGCACAATTTTGTGCACTTTACACAGAAGAAGCCACGGCACTCAAAAGATCTATTCATCAAGGGCTGATTTTTCACGGAAGATAAAATACACTGATTGATCTTTGCTGTTATTAAAATCAACCTGATTAAAAATATTAATTAAATAATACTTAAAACGTTTAGGACATGTACAATTCCTGGTTTAAAATATTTTTTCTGATTGCCTAAAGATTTCTTAGTTTTTCCGGCCCAGTCACTAAGTGTTCGTTCCCAGCAAGACTGATTTGGTGTGTGCTTCCCCTTTGGCGCAGAATGCCGTTACAAAGAATGTCATGATGGCCTCACGGCCAAGTGATCTTCGCTTTGCCAGAGTTGCTTTCCTAAGATGCTGCCAGGATGGCTATCTAGCTAATTGTAATTATGCAGACACAACAGTAGATAACCTATTGACTTTTAGCTAAATTGATTTACTTTTATGTTTAAGTTATAGTGTTATCTTTCATTATTAGTGGCCTTGAGCATTATTTGTAATGAATACACAATTAATTACATGTTCATTTGTGCTGTGAAATTTTCTTTAGTAGGTGGCAGATCTCGAGATCTCAGCTGAACTTTAAAAAAGGCTAAGTGCAGTCGGGCCTGGGTAGGGTTTGGGTAGGAAAAGATGGTGGCAAACGACTTCCGTGTTGCTGCCAAGACGAGTTTGTGGATGTGTCCCATGTGACGGCAGTGAACTTGGTTTGACTTCAAGGAGTCTTTACCTTTTTAAAAAAATACCGAATCATACTTTTTCATTAATTGAACAAGCATCTCCATGATCCTTGCGGTAAGAAAATTGCTGGCATAATTTGGTAAGCCGTCAGCCTTTCTGAATGTCTTCTGCTGGTCAGTTTTGTGTGCTTTGCTTCTTCCTCTGTAGCTGTAGGAGAGGAAGGGGTATTCCACCCTGCCCCCTCCCCGAGCTGGTGGTAGCTGTTTCTTAAAATACACAGAGTAATGTATTTTTATCACCATTTTTTCTAATTCCAGTTTAAATTTTAAAAAATAAAAATCCATTAAAATATTTTTAGCCTTCCCTCGTAGTTTCTAGCCTGTCTGTATTACCTGAAGGCAAACAGAAAACCCTGGTCCTGACACGCGGTGCTGTGTTGTGCGCTCACGGCCAGTGTGGAAATGCTGAATGCCCGTGGCTGTCTGGCAAGCTGTTAAATATAGCGCTGTTCTCCCACAGAATTTGGATGATGCAGATCTCAGGTTTTCCTGCTGCCTCACAGTAATTTTTTCCAATATTCGTAATTTGCTATTGTGAAGCATGTATTTTCAACTCTGCCTGAAATATTGTGTAATTTAAGAGTTGTTTATCAGTTGGTGTGGGGCTTCTGATTTGTGGGAAAGAAAATGCTGAGACCAGTTAACTTGAACAGCATGATTAATACTGCTTCAGAAAAAAATGTGCCTGCTGGGTCCTGTTTTCCTTGGTTGGTCTCAGACAGTTGTTGAAGTCGGATTGTTTGATTGGAATACTGTAACTTTTTTTGCTTTTGAATACGAGTGAAACCTCCTATTATGGGGGAAGTTAAGATAGGAATTGGGTTTGTTGCATCTGAAATCCACTAAATGGGAGCTCCTCAATTTGAGGTTTTGCTGCAAAATGACTGCTTTGCCAAGGAAGTTGGGTTTGATTACCCTAAAAAGAAATTTTGGTTCGGCATTGCAAAGGATGGAGGGTTTAGGCCAGAGCTTTTGAGACGGGGGGGGGTGACCCGCCGGGAGGGGCAGTGCAGGGGGCAAAGGCCAGAGCCTTACCTAAGTGCCCACTTAGGGTCTGGAGGGTGGGTTGCCATGTGTGGCACTGGTGGAGTGTCCTTGGCTCACTCCCTCTCTCAGGGGAAGGCAGCGGGTCTCCCTGCAAGGGGGAAGCTGCCTCATTGCCACCCAGGCAGGGGGAGACCCCTGGGAAGTACACCTCTTCCCAAGAACTGGGCCATCCTGGCTGCCAGCGCTGTGGCATTTCCAGCCTGGTGGCCATGACAGTCGTCCTGAGCAAGCAGATGTGGGTTCCAGGTCCCTCCATCCCCTGGCCTTGACCTGCGTGCCTTCTGAAATGGGGCTGGGGCCCAAGGACTCTTAACCAGCCCTGCTGGTGTGTGCAGGGCAGGGGTGCAGTAGATGCTGCAGAGTGACTTTTGGCCCTTCATTTCAGCAGCGCCCCCATAATGGGCCCTCCCGCTGCTGGGAGATTCTGCTGTGCTGGTGGGATGGGCAGCCTGGACAGGCCACCTGTTGACTTGGAGAAAGCTGGGGCATGTGAAGCCAGGTTAGAACTTGAGAGCTGGCGTGTCCTGGCAGAGTGGGAGGGAGCCCCAGAGGGTGGTTTCTTCAAGCAAAGCCTGGCATGAGTTCTGGTGACTCATCCTCAGGGCCACACGCCCAGAGCTAGCCCAGCAGCCAAGCCAATCTTCTGCAGTTCCTGCCCTAAGGAGCAGCGCTAGTCCAGAATAGGGGCGGAACAAGTAACAGTTGTCTCCATAATTTGTTTTATAGAGACTTAGGTCTGATCAAAACAATAAAACCCAAATTTCAGGAATTACGCACCGCTAAGGAAGCTAATTCTCCACATTAAAGTACTGTTTTAAATTTGCCTGTTTTATTGTTTAGTTCCAAAGAAACTTTTTATTTTATAAAGTTTCAAGGTTCTATTATTGTTTTGTTTGATACATAAAGTGTAATTAGTAAAAGTAAGCGATCTGTTTATTTCTTAACCAGCCCTAACCCCAAAAGAATAATTGGGTTTGTACCTTTGGGGGGAACCACACAAATTCATTTATTATTTTAGAGAGCGATGGTATGATGAAGTTTAAGAATGTCTGATCTAGGTCTTCTCCCCTTAACAGCAGTGGATAAATAGAATTTACTTCAGACAGCAAAATATTCTTGTTCTTGAGAAATATCAGTATGTTTTTCATTGTACGCTATCAAGTGTGTCAAACAGTTGAAGTATTTTTAAGTCTTTTGTCTTCCCCCAAATTATTTACTGCTTTTGTTAAAACAAACATTGTGCTGGTTTTTATTTATATTTTATATTCTCTTTTAAATTTAAATCTTAAAATGTCTCATTATGAAATTCTCAGTATATCTAAAAAGGACACTCATTTTTAAGTTTGTTTGCTTTATAGGAAAGGCCTCTGAGAGGAGTCAATTTCCAGTGTTTGCTCGAGACGGGGGGCTCTCAGGCTGTCAGGTAAATGCTGCAATTTAAAACAATGGCCATTTCAGTGTCAACCAGCTGATTAGTCAGCTTGAGAGAGTTAACAAATACAATTATAAATATCGGTGTAAAACTGCTATCAATGAGTTTATGTTAATGCCAACACTTAAACACTTAATTGCTTTTACAGTAATATCAAAGTTAATCAGTTTTGAACTATTATTATCAAAGTGACCTTTGAATGACTTCAGGAATGACTGCAAAAGGCTGTGGCTCCTTTATGAAAATTACTGTGTTTCATAGATTGAACATTGCCACATTTACATGGACAAAATGTCTGAGCTAATGGAATTCACTTTTAATGGCCTTCTAGTGCTACGGAGGATATGGCTTTAGATGCTGCCAATGAAAAGACTTTCCTAGATTTTCACAATACAGTCGTAATTAAGATTAACAAATTATCTTCATATTTTGAGGCTCTTAGAGTTGTGGCAGAACAAAGTTTGGGCATACATATTTCATGTGTTATTTGTTAGATTTCTATCTCATCCTTCCCCCAGAAGCTCAAGGCAGTGTACATGGCACTCCTATTTTTTCTCACAAATATAACTTTGTGGAGCAGATTGGGCTGAGAGAAATTGACTAGAATCTGGTTCTCCCCATTCCTAGACCAATCCCTTTTCCTCAGTAGCAGTAACTGGTGTTCAAGGCAAAGGAACCAGAAATTCCAAGTATTATGGTATATGTTTTTACCCAAAGATTATTACGCTTATTTTTATCCAACTTCAAAGAAATAAAATGAAAATGTATCAGTGAAGGTCAGCATTTTTCCCTCTTTAGTTGCCATTGATTGAATAATTTCATCTGTCAAGAAGCTTGCTATATTCTGTGCAAGAAACTCTCTATTCCATGAAGTTAGGTTGACCCCCTACTTCCAGTGTAGAGGTTATTAATGTGTTGGGATTTGTAATGAGAGAACATCAGATTGACTGATATTAGAAACAGAGAAAAAGGCATAAATGATAGAACGTGGGTGGCAGTCTAGCTTCTGGTTCCTACCTGTACTAGGGGTAAGGATCTTGGTCTTGTGGTTGCTGCTTCCATTGCAATTTGTATATGCTAGTCCAGTTTCCTCTGTTGAGTTGCTAATATATTTTCACACAATAGTTAAGAGAATCACTCTTCCCAAGGAAATGCATTGAGCTTTGGGTGAAGTCCACAAATGATTGAACATGAATGGGATTTTAATTCACAACATCCAGCATTCACATTTGTAAAACTTGAAAGTGGATAATGCTCTCTATGGTAGACCTCTTTTTTCTGTAATTCATCTTGTTTATAACACTACTTGGTTTGTATGGGAAGTAACATCAGCTTAGTTGGTTTTCTTTTTGTGCCACCTCAAAACGATCTAGAGTTTCAGACATGTCTTTTCAGTCTGAGAGGCTGAAAATCTGATCAGCTATGATTGGGCAAGAATGTAATGTAAGGACATGGAACAGCCAGGTATACTGGAGTTTTACTTCTATCAGTGCTAAAAGTCTCTGTCAAGGAATATCAGGTTATATTTTCTGGCTTTATTTAGACAAAAAAACCCTCCTCAAGAATTCCTTTGCAAACAGGTTTGCTAGTCTAATGTTCTTTATTCCAAAAAATTGCTAAAATTCAAGTAAGGACAGTATAAAAACCTTGATAGGTACAAACAGTTGTTCAGTGGGATGCTCCCAAATGCTTTGTATTTATAATGTGAATTATGTATTTAACTTGCTTATATATTTTTCTTTAGCTGACTTAAAATATTCTCTTCTATCTCACTATTTTAAAAAAAATCTTTTAATAAACTCTTCAGGCACTTGCTTTGTAGAATAAAAATATCAGCCAAAGCAAAATGTTCTGGTTGAGCTGTATATATTTGAAAAATAAGGCTTATAAAAAAAGAACCTGATACATTATTAATTCAGGCATTGATTCTGTGTTCAGCCTGGACTAGCTGTGTGAGAACTATGCTTTATTTTTTTCATATATGCATTTCCTTCTGTAACCTTTTAAATTTCCTCTTGCTCATGCATTTTCAAGTTGCTGCAGATATAGTTAAGAGATTATGAATTGACCATGGAAATCTCTCTCTCTGTGTCAAAATCCCCTCTTTTGCTCCCACACTGGCTTTTAAAATAGTTAAAACATTACATATGGAGACATTTAAAGTGGTAAATCTGTTAAATGTATCTTAAATAAATCAAATAAATCACAGTTTGTTTATAGCTAGCATTTAGTAAAATGCTATAAATTCATTTGTAAAACCTGTTTAACACTGGCTAGGTTGTTGTTATACCGTGCTGTGACTAACCTACCTGGGAAATGTATCATACATAAACATGAAATACAAAGTAGAATGAAACTGTAAAATGAAAAACACAACAGCAAGAAAAAAACACTCATAGCAACCTGAACATGAAAAACATGTTAAAACTAAGTGGTTCAAACTGAGAGATGTTAAAGGGCACTGTAAACACAAAGCTCTTAGCCTGGTTGTGAAAAGACTGCAGGGTGATGCCAGGTGACCCTCTCTGCAGAGGCGAGTTAATAAGAGAACTGGAAGGCCACTAGAGTTACAGCCCCCCTCCCCCCCCCCGGCTGCAGTTAGGTCACTCCATTCCCTTCTCCAAGGCTCCCTCACATTTTCACTGTCTGTGAAGATGCTAGAGATATTTGGAGAAGGTTGTCAGGGAGTCCAGCCCCAAACCTTGGAAGACTTTCAAGATGGAAACAGCATTTTAACCAGTTTTCAAAAAGGACTTGAAACTAGTGCAACTGGAAAAACAGGGGGTTAACATGGTCATCCATCCAGATATAGTAAGTAATGGTAGGGTCCTATTTTGGATTGAAGTACATTTTTCATACTGTTTTAAAAAGAGTTCTACATGTAACATTTTGCAAGAGGATGTGTAGCTGAACTCTCAGGTAAAGTTGCTCCTAGCATTTTGCTAGAACTGATCAAGGTGCTCATCAAAGGAGTTTTAAATTATAGAGGTCATTTGGAACTCTAAAGACAATATACAACCAAGAAGGATCTCTAGAACTGAAATATCCTTTGGGAGGCCATATGCAACCCTATTTAAAACAGGCTGGGTGCACAGTCCATCAATTAGTAATTATTCTTCTTTTCCGAGTCAAGTTGCAGTTTCTTGGCCTTATCATTGTCGCTTTATTGGTGTCTAACAGTAGTTAACGTCACTGCAAGGAATTTGCATTCAGCAAGGAAGGCACTAAATGGGATTGAATGATCTTGTGGCCTGCTTCATTTTCTAAACCAAACCAAGAAGCTGTTGTCCTTCACCTGCATCCACATCAGGCAGGAAGCCCTTGGAGCAGCAGTGCTAAAACTTTCTATCTCAAGCCAGAAACAGTGTTTCTTGATAGACATGACAGGCTGTCTTACAGAAGATTCCTGCCTGGAGGATCAGTCTGAGGTTGGAGCTGACTTGAATTTAATCTTGAGAGTCATCACGAGCCAAGAGGATGGCAGGTGTTAGGAAGTAGTTGAGGACGAACAAGGAAATGGTCAAGTGAGGAATGTTCTTGAATGTCTTGAAAACAAGAAGCTGACAGTATAAACAATGTAAATAATTTTAGCTAATTAAAGTATTCCCTTCCGTAGATAAAAGTTAGTGTTAAATATTCTGCATCTATTTTTCCTTGTGATATTTAATTAGTATGCACTATTGGGGGTCTATTTGTAGTGAATTTATGAATAAGTTGGTTGCTTCCATAGAGAAAGGGTTTTTTTTAACCCTGATAAAATTAAGGAATACAGAGAATAATTCATTGATTCTTGGTTTACATGGTTTGGCTTTACATATTGTAGATACTGGCTGTCCAGTTTGTCAGAGAAATCAGCATTGGTATCCATGCTTCCCTTTTTTTTCTTTTGAAAAATAAGTCATGTTATGTCATGTTAAAAAACACATTTTGCAGGATGAGAAGTAAAATACTGAGTTCTCTGTAAGGCTTGTTTCTCTTATTCAGGTATTCTAGGTAATTTAGACACAAAGTTCTGATGGAGTTAACGATCAGTGAATAATTGTATTTTTAAAGCTTTCATGTTACACATTTTACATATGTAGTGTTTCATATCTTACAATTTATTTTTGATCTTGCAAACAGGAAGAGCAAACGGTCTTTTTATATACTGTGATTTTTTTTTAGCTAATTTAATGTGGATATTTATATTTTTAACTGTGTTTGATGTTTTATTTTAATTGTGAGCCACCCAGAACCACCCTCTGGGGGAGATGGGCAGCATATAAATTTAATAAACAAATAAATAAATGTTTTACTAGTAGGTTGATAGGGCCTCTGTCTCTTCCATTTTTTTCTATAAAATAAAACAAAATCCCAAGATCAGTAATCTTATGAACAAGAAGAGCAAACAGTAATCTCATGAACAGGGATTGCATGACAGTTTGTCAGGGAGATGTGCAGGGAAGACTTCAAACGGCATGGAGCATGAAGGAAGCTTGTGGTAATCTGCATGGGCTGAACAGTGCTTGTCCTCTTCCCTGAAGAGAACCCAAACCATACCTGATGGAAGTGCAAGTTTTACCTTGGAGAAGGTAAAAGGGCTTTATCAGGGAGTTTCTGTACTAGAGACCACTGGGGAAGATAAGAATTTCTTGAGCAGGATAGGTGAAGCTCCTGAGGAGGGACAGAAAAGGAAAGTGAACCCTGGAAAACATGTGAAGCAGAGGAACAAGAAGATCAGGAGGCACTCAGTGCTGGTAGAACTTAACACTGGACTTAACCTGTCACTTTTCAAGACAGTCCTCAGCCCTCTGAGCAAACCCTACCAACCCTGGCTTCATGGAAGAGGGTGGAAGGCCCCCAAAACCTTGAGACCAAGTGGGCCTGTAAGGAACATCATGTAACTAGGCTGGGCAAATCCTCTGAAGGAAGAGGAGCACATACAAAACACCTCCTTTTGACTTGCTAAAGGAACCACTTTTTTCAAAGGCTTGGGTACAAGTTTAGAAAATGGGGCTTCAGTTGCTGGAAGACTTCCGTTGGTCTACACACATCATTTCATTGAACCAGTCTTCATGGAGAGAGCCCAGATAATTAACTAGTCAAGAGCAAGTATCCTGATAATACAAAGCTTCTTTACTGCTATCAGTATTACTCTTGAGATGAGCGTACACTGTCTCCATCTGATGTCCTCTGGATGGAACAGATCTTAATATTGCTTTTCTGTTGTTTTTGCAAGGCAGTAAAATCAATATGTTGAGTTAATTACATCTGTATTGATTTTAATTTGGTAGTAGTTCATATAAACTTGGCTAATTTTTTTCAAGAGTCAGCAGGACTAGGGAAAAAACTTACATTTTTTGAGTTAAGTTCTTTTTAAGTTAACAGATCCTTCCTTGCTCTGCTACTAAACTAGAAAGTTATCTAAAACTGGCCTAATTCAGAGCACACTAAACCATAATACGTTTGTTTTTCTGTGAACTTAGCTATTATGACTTATAAAACAGCTTATGGACTAGTACTTTGCACAAACCCTTTGTTTTCCAAAAAGGGTTCTGCAATTTGATACGGATTGCTTCTTTGTGTGAATGAGACTGCCAAACTCTGCCGGCCTGAACAGCTACGTTTGCATTGAAGGTGATACCACTTCCCACCACTGCATAAATATAGTCAAGTATTATTGATAGGCAGAGTGTAGCTCATAAGGGAAAGTTATTGTGTCCTGTGCTAAGAATTGCTCCTATATTTAAACTTCCCCCTCAAACAGATGGAAACTACATTGTGATGGTGATAGTGGTGGTGGTGGTGGTGGTGTATATTCCTTCATTTCTCTAGGAATGCAAGCAGCTTCATTTCCTTTCATTTTATCCCCAGAAAATAAGCCTGCAAGCTTGGGCTAGTCCAAAGTCACCAGTGAGTTTCCATGGCTGAAAGTGGGCTTGAACCTGAATCTTCCCAGTCCTTGTGTGAAACCTTGACCGCTACATACATAGAGTTTCACCCCTGCATCTTAACCAGTAAATGACACAAAGCTTCAGCATTGGCACTGTTGCCCAATGCAGTATTGCATCAAAGTTCAGTTCCAACATAATATTTATGATCAGGGTATTTTCCTTAAAATATGTAGCTTTCAGGAGAAAAGACCTGGATGCTCTCAACTTCTGGGGAAATAGAGGAAAAAGGCAAGAGGATGTAGTTGCATTCTTTCTCTGGTGCAGAGGTTGAACAAATTGTATGTGTGTCATTCAGGATTTAGTCTGGGAGGACAGGTGAGGTGGAGAGAGAAGGAGAGAGGCTGAATCTTTCTGTTCTCTTGGTTGTTGTTTTGTTTTGTTTGCAGACAAGTCTGCTTCGGTCTGACATTGGCCTTGGAAGCCCGGGCCCCGTGCCTTGCTCAGGAAAAGCAGGAACACCATATTACCCATTTCCCTCTGCAAATCCACGACGAAGACCCCTTCACGATTCATCTTCCCTTGGTGAGTCATTTGTGCCGTGCCACTTCTTCCCCAGGGAACACATCTGATTATCGGTCTCACTTATCGGACGAAATCCATTTCACTAGATCATTGAGTTCGAATGGGAGCAAGTGAGAGGAAGAGGCTGCAGAAGGAAACTCTGCTTCTGTCCCCTGGAGAGTGGAACTTGGTGATAATGGCTCCAACTTTTTCCCTTCGTCCCCCCAGTCAGTGTGAATTTCACATAAAATATTCCAACACGAGAGCCCTACCATGTGTGGCTGTGTAAAGTTTATTCTAGTGTGGATAATAGGGTACATTGCTTGCTTCCTCATCAGATTTAAATTTAATTCTGTAATAATTCAATGTTATTTAATGACTTATTTGGTAAGAACAGGAATTTGTTGTAATTTATACTGAGATGGCACAAGACAAACTTATTTGACACTATTTGGAATGTCTTTTGTTTGATGCTGAAATGCTAAATGCAATTGATTTCAGATGTTAAATAGTAATTCAGCATCTTCTCAGGGTAAAAAAAAATAATTTGGTCCCCTACTATGAAGGGCTTTATAGGTAGTTATCAGCACCTTGGATTGAACCTGGAAGCACACTGGCAACCAGTGCAGCTTGCAGAGTGGACATGTAATATGCACCAATCGAGGAGTGCATGTAACTGCCTGCATGTCAGGATTAGCCCAGGAAACTCCAGGAGACAGTACAGATTCAATCCAGCAAAGTTTAATGGCCTTACTCCCGTTACAGAAATCTTCTCAGAGTGAGAGCAAATTCCAGGGTCACCCTCCCAACCTCCCTTGCATTCTTTAGGGAGGGTTCAGTCTCATCCTCTTATCAGTTCCCTGTTGCTCTGGTGACGAGAGTAAATTCTTAACCCCCCTGGTCCTGACTCTCACACCGCGGCACTGCATTTCACACCACCTGCAGCTTTGGGATGCTCTTAGGGCTGCCCCATGTAAAGTGCATTGCAGTAGTCCAGCCAGGAGGTGGCTAAGGTATGAGTGACTGTGAGCAGAGCCTCTCGGCCTAGGAATAGGCACAATTGGCATACAGCACAACGTTGTACAATAGCCCTCCTGGCCACAGCTCTTTGAACAGGAGCTGTGAATCCAGGAGAGCCCCCAAGTTGCGCACAGATTCTGTTTGGGGCAGTGCAGTCCTGTCCAGAGCTAACGATGGAAGATCCCTGAACCTGGAGGCCCTAAAACCTAGAGCTGCTCAGTCTTGCTGGGGTTGATCTGAAGCCCATTCTTCCACATCCAGACTCCCACCGTCTCCAGACACTGAGGCAGAGCCTCCACAGCATTGCAGGGGTTGGCCAGGGTCGAGATATAAAGCTGGGTGTCATCAGCGTTCTGATGGTACTTCACCCCATGCCGTTGAATGACCTCACCCAGCAGCTTCAAGTAGAGGTTAAACTGTGTGCTTCTGATTTCTGAGTTCCTTTTGCACTGTGTTGTGTCATTTTACCAATTTGCTTTGGTTTTGCTACTTTTTCCTGTTAATGAAGCATTTTTTTTCTGTGCAGATTCTCTGCAGACAAAAAAAGTAAGGAAGGTGCCCCCTGGTTTGCCTTCTTCTGTAAGTCCTGGAGCTTTTTAACCTTTTAATTAAAAACAGTCTCCTATATATCTAGCCATGGTTAAGTTTTATTTCTTGGTCATAAAGAATCAAGCTGATAGCTAGCTTGTGAGCAAGTAAGCAGAAGAATTAAAAAATAAAACTGGAGTGCAATCCTATGGCATGTATGCATAAGGAAAAAGGGTTGGGTGCGTGTGTTGCCTCAGATCTGAGCAGAGAAAGAGGATTCCAGAGAGACCTGTGAATACCCAGAGGGGAGAGGATGCGCATGAAACAAACTCAAAATTAAGAACAAAGGGCTTTGCTGTGGTAACTGTGAGATTTGTAGCCAGAGTCAAAGTAAGGGACAGGTCCCTGGTCCAGTTGTCTGTTAAGTGTGTGATTTTTAGATCTGGTGGCAGTGATCTGTGGAACGTCCATTCACTTTTACCTGCTAGTTCCTGTAATGTAAGAGGAGAATAGTGGGCCAGGAACTATCTCTTGATACATGTCTTTTCATGTTTAATTAGTCATTATGTTGCTGAACAGGAGGACAGAGATTAATAGCAGAGAATTGTAGAAATTTACATTGCTGACGATCTCAGTGGTATTGAAGACATTATGATTCGATTGGTAGGACGTGTACAGCTCAGCTTGCTTCAATAGGACAAGTTATTAATATGCATAAATCACCAAGTCTGATGCTTATTGTGAAGCCCTGGTGGATTTTCAAGCCTTCATTAAGCCTTTTCTAACTTGAGCTGAGCATCAGAAAGGCTTTCAAGCAACCAGTTTGTTGTTCCTTCTTGCACAGATTTTTTATCCTTTGAGAATAAAAGACTGATGAAAAAGGTTTGGAGGAGCTTGGTAGAAAAATCATTACCAACTGTGATAATCTTACACTTGGGGGGGTTGAAATATTAACCATGTTTCATTCAGTAAAGTAAGAAAATTGTTTTATAAATGAATCTGCATTTAAAATAATGCACATCAGATAAAAGCAGGGCTCTTCATCCCCCTCCCTCCCTTTCAGAATACACAAGAACACACTTCTTTGTTGTGCAAATGGAGGTGTTGGGCTTTTATTCAGCAGCACTTAGCACATGGCGCAGGTGCGCTTGGATGAGTCATAACTCAGAGCTGTGCAGGGTGAATAGAATGGGCGGCTGCTGCCGCCACCACTCCAGGCAGGAGCGAAGCCACTGTAGGGCCTCCCCAGTGTCTCTGCTCTGAATGGAAGCTAGAGCTGCAGCTCAGTCATGTGCTGCTTCTCACAAGACTCTGTGCTCTTGTCCCTCCTCAGCTGCTCTTCCTCCTCCTCTCTCCCCATCCCAGATGCAAGTTGCTGCAATTTACCTGGAAGCCAAGCTTAATGCTGGACGCCCTCAGAAAGCTTCTACCTGCATCAGCACCTGGCATGACCTCCCTGATAAACTCAAGAGCGGAGGAGGGCCCAAACCATTATCCCTAAGTAGAGGAACCGTCTGTTCCCAAGAGAAAGCTACACTGATCTATATATATATATATATATTTTTTTTTTTTTAACTACTACATTTGAATGACACGGACCATGTCGTAACTTGGAAAAAAAGCTAGATAACACCTGAGCAAATAGTCATTCTGTTAACATTACATGCATATGTACATAAACATAGATGACTTTTTCTGCCATTGTTTAAAAGATATTTAAGCTCCATTAGTTACTAGCCCTGATTTAGCCTAGGTTAAAGCAAATTCTTGTGTTAAGTTATACTTTGTTTTTGGATACTGGATAGTTATGGCCATCTCTGCATATACAAATAACCCTGAGGCTGTCATGTATCCATTTCTGAACCACTTACAGCCGTGCACGTGTGAAACTAATGCATAAGTAGAACTAAGTCCAGTGCTGGAGGGCCTCGTGATCCATTCTCAGTAACCATGGGGAAATAATCCCTACTCCTTTATGAAATGCTAAACGTGGGAGGCCTTGGTTGAGCCATGGGCTGATCTCTGATTGGGGAAGGAGCAGCACAGAGAAGGGTTAGTCGCTGGAACATCTCGTAAGCACTGGAGTGCAGTCCCAAGGCGTTCTGCTCCTTTGCCCAGATACCTGTCAGAATGCGTTTAATACAGTGCTGGAAAGCTGTATGTTCTCCTTTTCTGCTGAGTTGATGTTTGAAAGAACATGGATGCTTTGAATAAAAACGACTCGCTTAAGCAAACAGAGCTAATGAGGGATGGGCATGAGAAAATTCCTAGCCATGTTTGTTTCCGTTGCCTTACAGCCTCCTGATAAAATGCAAGCTCTGCATAATGCAAAGTGAATTTGATGTATAAAAAAAGGGAGGGGGCGATCAAGCTGTGTATTTTTAGAAAGAATTCCCCCTTTACACATGCAGTGCTAGAACCAGGATCATCCAGCAAAGCCGAATTTGTAACGGGAAGCGCTGCCGTGTCACTCCTCAGTATATTCTCTCGTGTAGGTTGTGCCTTAAACTAACTAGTAAACATGAATTCGTCTTTTTTCCCTTTCCTGTTGGAGAAGTACTTACTGTTCAGAAAAGGACTAGGGCATTTTATCAGCTGATGGAGATAATAGGTATTAAAGAGAGATTTCTAAAGATTTGGCTTGATTGCTTTCTTCCCATACAGTTGTTCTTATTCTGTGATAAGTGGTGCTAAAATATAAAAATAATTATTTCCTTTCTCCCATTTCTGTCTTGGTTTTGCAGAAACATGTCCTTCTTCCTGAAGAACAGGAAGTATACACCATAATTCAGTCAAATATTATGGGACATTTAACCTGTTCCTTGGATCACTTAGTGTGCGGATCTGTTAAGGGTGGTTTAAAATCCTCTGAAGCATTTGGGTTAGTGATGCTATTGCCTTTTAGATCTTCTGTTAAACCAGTTGTATTTGTGGCTCTCCACATTACATGCTGTAAAGCTCCGTACAGGACAAGTTTCTAAAGCAGAATCAGAGGTGGGCATTGAGGGTGATCTTCTGCTCCATGCAGGAATCCAAACATCCCCGAGAGATGGCTGTCCAGCGTCTGCTTGAACGCATCCAGGGAAGGGCAGCCCAGCTCTCTTGGTGTGATTGGTTCCACTGCCAGATGGCTCAGTTGCTAGGAAGGGTTTTCAGCATTCATTCAGGTGATGCTGTGTGCCAAGACCTCTTGCTATATAAGTTAGTAATATAATGTGCCGAGGGCATTAAAAGTATTCTTATTGCGGAATAGGTTTAGATTATACAGCCATCTACAGGAAACAGCTCAAACTGCATCTTCCTGTGATGTGCTGAGCTGTATCTTGATCTGGATTGGCGAAATGTTTATTAAAGGAATTGAGTTAGATTATAGGAGAGCTGTGTTTCCTTTTACATTTTGAGATTTGGTTTTCATCATATACGTGGACATGATTGTATTTTGACATTGCAATATGATATAATGAATATTAACAGTATATTAGCAGTTGGGTAGAATTCGAAGTGCCTCTGTGCAAAATGCCATGTCCTGTTCCAGAGCACTTGGCTCAGTGTTCCTTTGGTACCACACATGCTAGACTATTGGCTGCTCGACAGGGTCTGAAAGCTGAGCTTCAACTCCTGTGCTTAGAAAAAAGTTGGCATTTGTGGAAATCACACATCTGCATATCCACCAGATGATGTTGCAGAAAACCTGAAGGACATTTTCATTTATGCCAGATGCTGACAAAACAAAAGTGCATTCAAAAACCTGAGTGTCCTTCAGGAAGATTTTGATTATCTCCTCTTATTGAGAGTTGGGTAATTGAGAGCCTAGGGGAACTTGTGGCCCCCAAATCCAATTCTTACAACTCCCGGAACCACCTCCTAGTACCATTGTCTCAGAAAATGGTATCATTGTTTCCTGACATTTTGAGGTGAGAAACACACAAAAAATATAGGCTGTAAAATAGTCTTAACATTTTATAAAAGAAACACGCATATGTGTGTTTTCTCTGATACCAGACCCCCAAAATTTTACACTTGTTTGTGGATTTATGTCTTGCCTTCTTCCAGGAGCTCAAGGCACATATAGCATTTCTCCCCCAGTTTTCCCTAGCAATAATAACTTGGTGAAGTAGGTTTTGCTGGGAGACAAGGACTGGCCCAAAGTTGTGAGCTTCCTTAGCTGAGGATCTGTTCAGTTCCAGTTTCCCATCTTAACTACTGCCCTCTACTGGTGTGCAGCACATAAGCTGTTCATTTGTGGGACAGAGTGTAAGTGCTGGCGCACATTGGAATAGATCTGTGGGCTCCTTTGGAGACCATACTTTGTATGGGTTCCAACATGTCTGAACCAGAGATTTTCAGCTCTTCTCAGGACAAAGTAGACAAAAAACCTAGAGTGCCTCAAGGACCCTCTATCTTTAGGAACATGTTTATTTCCCATAAGCTGCCCTTTTTCAGCCTGTGGAAATCCTTGCTAGTGGGCAATTCAAGACTTGTAGTTCCACACCCATGGATACCTGTTAACATCCAGAACCCTATCATCCATTGTTTTCAGTAGAGCTGGAGACAAAGAGTGAATGGAGTTTCTCCATAATCTTCTTACCTTAGTCAAGCTTTTCCTTGTTTGGCATCGCAGTATGTCCACTGTTGCTCTCTTTATGAGGAACACAAGGAGAGCCCTATGCTGTCTCCGTCACAATGGGAGCAAATGCAGAATTGCAAACTTGTGAAGAGGAGACACCAGAGTTGAGGAAGATTTTTCCTCCTCGTGCATTGTCTCCAGTAGCGGTTGCCATCTTCTCTGACTTGGCTCAAGCGTATGGGAGCTTCGCATGCCAAACAACTCTTGAGGTATTTCCATGGTAATGGAAGGGGAGGGGGATCACCCCTTTTGCATGCGTATCATGACGTCGCACATATGCGTAAGGCCACGGCGCTTGCTTTATCGTTACTGAGACTACACATTCTGCAGACTCCTCTGAAGGTGCCCTTTATTCTTAACCGCGGTGGCTGGCTAAGCCTGGCTCCCTTATCTGCTAAAGGTGTTCCGGAAACAGGCGAAGACCTTTTATTTTACAAAAGCATTAGATGTGCTTTTTTAACTTGCTACTTTTAATTTGTGGGTTTTTTCCTAATATTGATTGCTGTTGCATTGCTTTATGCTGCTTATCTTATCTTTGCCATTTAGTATTTTAATTTGTAAATTGGAAATTTACAGTTGGAAATTTCTCATTAATGCATGAGAATTGTGAGAAAAATGGAGAATTCTGTTACAAAATATGTCCCTTTTATTTTTCAAGTGATAGGAGGAAAAGGTGATAGGTGCACAACTTTGTGTAATATCATTTTTAAAGATAATTGTTGCTTGTTTTTAAAGGACCTTTATACATAAATTGCTGCAAGAAAGCCATTCTCTGTCTTTACATTGCTTTCAAAGTGCATGGTGAATACAGGGCCCTGCCACACAGAGTTTATAATCTAAAACTTGACATGACATAGGGGAGTTGAGAGGAAGTGGGGAGAGAAACAAGCAGGGAATGCATAAGCCCTCAAAAGGATTGGAGGGAGTTTTCTGGGTGAGTGGGTAAGTGTTTAATGAAATACAGTGAGCTTCTACCCTTTGTGAGGAGGTATCTGTATTGTATTGATCCTCTTATTTGGTGCTAGCTAGATTTGGTCAAAAAAAATTATTTTTTTTAAATCTGCCCAAGAAAGCAGAGCTTCTGCTCTTCATGCTAAGATTATTTCATTCCATGTTACCTTGAGATTATCAGTATAGTTTTTGTTTAGTATAATATTTCAGTTTGTAGAGTTTTTATCGGGTAGTGCTATATGCAGAAGTTCTCAATCTGTTTAATATGTTTGGTTAGTTCTATATCTTGAGCCCATCTTTCTGTCCTCCTCTGTGTGTGATGGATGAAGAAAGTTCCCCAGGACTCTACCTTAAGACAGAGGTGGCCTGTTCCTATTCACATAATTTATGTGCTTGAGTTGAGGATTCTAGCTGCTAAGAGGCTATTTATAAGATACAATTCAGCTGTCTGATCCTATGAAATTTTTATTTTATTTGTACCCCACCTGTTCTTCAGTGAACATTTTTCCCCCAAACAAGAAACTTGTGAATTAGGCAGGGTGGAGATAGCGTGACTGGCCCAAAGACCCAGGGGTCTTCCACAGTTGAAGGGGAATTAGAACCTGGGTCTCCCACTCCTAGGCCAGCATCTTAATCACTATACCACAGTGTATCTCTCGTTTTTAGAGTTTAAATTTTAGAAAGTTCATGTTTTAAGTAAAAAATAAGAAAAGTATCAGTTAAATTTTTTAAAAAAACCTTTCTGATAACTTCTAATTGTTTACAATGACAGCTGCCTATCACATGAAATAAAGTATTACGTTCTGAATATCCAGTCAGAGGGGACTATAAAAAGCTGACTTTATTATTAGTAAATAGATTACTAGTACTGTGCATAAAACAGATTAAAAAGCATTTTTAAAATATAAAAATAATTAAGACTAGTTTATTGTTTAATACATTTTCTGCTGTCTAGGTTCTCCTCCCATCTGCCTACAATTCAGTTTTTCTAGGCAAGGGTGACAGATTTGGAAAAGTTGAAGCAGCTTTAGTGAGACCTGACAGAGAAGTGCACCAAGTCAGGAGGTCTCTTTTCTCATTTAGTTAAAACAAAAGGATTATCTAGCTAAGGCTTGCTCAGTGGTGTCATTATAGGCTTTTGAGTTTAAAACAAAACCAAAAAAAAAATGGGGCTGGGATTAGCTGGAGTCTAATGTTCTTTTAACCGGAGTGCAATTTTTACATTCTTAAGAGAATAGATTCCTTGTTTGTGCTGAAACTACAAAACCACCCTGGGGTGAATTTGAAAGAACATTTCAGAGGAGCATCTTTATCTTGATATGCACCCACCCCATTTTGCTGTAGGAGATGGTTCAGTCCTACTTTGCATAAATTTGTTCCAAGTACATCCATATGTGCTTCCCTCGCCCAAAGAACTGCTGTGTTTCATCGGGTGAATTTGATGTCTTGGATGGGCACCAGGCCTTGGGACTGCAGGCAGTATAATTTTTCAGGCAAGCATGTATTGTGCTTACCCAATACCTGGAATGAGCAGCACCTCTTTGATGTATTACTACAGTGGGAAAACGGTAAGGGTTTCCTTCTTTTGTTCCAACAGTCTCCAAAATCTCCAGCATGGTTAGAAGGGAGCCTCAGCCTGCCACACAGTACAGATGCTGGCATGAGCTTTAACTAATGTTCTTTAGCTTAGCGTGGGTTTTCTGGCAGGTCTTCCATTGATTCAGAGATGCCATTCTGATGCCAGTTAAATACTGTGTGTTTGAAGATGTGAGCAGTATTTCCAGCTACTTGCTGTATTCAGAGCTGTCTTCGAATGATTCCAAGGACTGTTGGATAATTTGACTGCTCTTTTCAGTCTGGAGTTTCAGATACGTTTCAGGTCCCATCTGCTTTGGGCTGGTGGGGGATGAATGTAATATTGTTCAAAAATTTGAATTAATGTTTATGTCCAAGAATTTTGTATTGTATTCTATTGTATTCTAACTGGGAATTATTATGCTCCCTGTTCAGAAGCATAAGATTCTAAAGTAGGGAATTCTTATTAATTATTATGGTGTAAATTGCATGTATGATTATTGCATGGTATATAATCAAACTTGCACACCATAAGCTTGTTTCTAGGGTCTGATACCAAAATTTGTTTCAGACAAACAGAGATGAAAGCCAGTTTCATTTGCAGTGTGTCATGCAAAATCTATTTCAAATGCAAAATGTTTCAGCTTTAATCTTTTAAACATTCTACTAGCTTTGTGCGCTGATAAATTATTTTAAATAAGAGTGAGGTTGAGATTCAGTTACATCTACAGATAGTCTCTATCTGTAGATGTAATTGTAGACATTGTAAGATGTCATTGTCTTTTCTACTCATTGAAGGGGACTGTGAAATATCCTGGGATACTGGAGTTGTGTGACCAACTTTGTATTTGAAGCCGTTTCAGCAAATCTGTGTGATGCTGAATAGTACTGGATTGACAAATCATCTTCATGACATCTCAGATCCATTATAAATGCATCTTAGTGTCAGGCAACTTGAGGGAAATTGCGTGTTCTCTTTAGTGGTTTCTCCAGTGAAATTCAAGCTCCTACAGATGTGAATTTGTCTCCTTCCCTCTCTGCTGAAATAGTTTGGAAGCTGACCCGAGAAATAAAATCACATCTCCCAGAGACAAACTGTATGGCTTGTGTGAGGTATTGATTTTATTCTTTCTTCAGCCCAGAACATTCCCCTTTGTTCTGTGAGAAGGGGAAAGCTTTGATGTTATGAAATATTTCTAGGCATAAGCGTGGCGGGACCGGAGAATTGTTAGCAACTGCTTGTTATTGTTCAGGAGTGACTTTTGTGAACTGGAAGAGTTAGAAAATGGAACAAGTCTACTTCTTGGTATTAACAGTGTGACCCTTTGGTCATTTGGCTTCATGCCGTAATTTAAACATTGGGGGTGAGTGGGAGAAAGCTAAGGTATCCTGAGGCATTAATTTCATGGCACAAATCATTGGAAAGCGTGGCTTCTGTTCTGCCATGATTCAGGCATGGTTTTACCTTGAGAGGCAGAACTCTAATGTCTTAGAGAAGCTACTATTCAGAATGGATCTGAATTCTATACACTGCTTCGTTCATAGCGTTTTACCAGTTAGCTAACAGATTGCTTCAGAACTTTAAATAAAGAGGGCTTTTAATTTATAGTTACGTATCAGCAGATTCTGCTGTTCAGTGATAAACCAAATGTATGGCAGTCTGGCAGCCAGTTGAGTAGGGAAATGCTGAGTTGGCTTTTTGGAGTACAGCACTGTTCGGATCTGTAGCTTTCCTTGACCCGGCTGGTTTGGACTTTAAAGTGGAGCTGAGGTTTACAAGTTTCTTAATAGTTGCAGCAGAAGAACAAGGCTGGAATATGTTCCCTTAGTTATCTGTGAAAATACAGTTGCTGAAATACATTTGCAAGGAAAGCTTCTTGATAATTTATTCTTTTTAAAATTTTTCAGTAGATTATTAAAAATTTCAACTGTCTTCAATTAAATCATAGCCATGATTTTAATCAAGCGTTTTTTTAAAAAATAGGTTAGTTGTGTAATGAGAATTTCAGGGAAAGCAATTTAATCTCTGAACAGAGCTGCTTTTCCACTTTCATTTACTACTTGGAAAAAGAAGATATTTGCCTTTTGAATACAGGATGTACAGTGTGAGGAATAGAAAGGGCTTTCGAAATGTTACCTACTAGCATTGGGCATGTTTTCATCCCCAAGATTGCTTTGTACAACTATAGTTAAATAGTGGCACTCTTGCAGAAGTCTCATTGTTTTACTAGGACACGTTGTAGCTTATTATTGTTGTTACCCATTTACAGAATGTTAAGTTTTCATTTTCTCTAAGAAGATTTTAGAAAAATTAATGGATACATTCCCACTTTTTCAATTTTGATGCATGAAATAATATGTATTCATATTGGTTTGGAACAGGGAATATTCGAAAATCTATGCCATCAAAGAAAGAAAAATATATTTCTAGAGTTTATATAATACATGTTTATATCATTTTTTTTTTGACTGCTTAAATGGGATAGGAGAATTTCATTAGACTCCATGCAAACAGTACTGTATATTTTATGATATGGTGTGTACTCATAAAACCTCTTCTATCTTTAAAGTGTATGGCACAGTATGTCACAAGCCTAATACTTAGTGGCATCAAGGTAGAATTATATGATCAGTCCTTGGGCCACGGTCTTCTCGCTGCCGTCCTGTAGGACTGGTATCGGAGCGCTGCAGTCTGTTCCTGGCCCAGTTCAGGATGACACCCTTGCTGGTGCTGTGAGTCTTGGGACTAGCTGCTCATTTGGGCAGAGGCCAAGACAGCAGGAGCCTTTGACCTTCCCCCAGATGTTTGGAAAAGATCACAGTTCTCGTCAGCCTTCTGCTCAGGCACAGTGCTTCTGTCGGAGGACCGCAAAGACCATGGTAGCTACGAATGTGGTGGTGTTCATGGACCATCCCTCTGCCATTTCGAGGCTTGCTTAGTGGCTTGCATTCTGCAAGCAAACAGGGAGGGCACCTCGATCGCTCCTCTCCAGCATCCTTGACTGATGTCACATCTGTCCTCATTCTGAATATGGCTGTTAGCGTGAAATAAGACACCACAGCATTAATATGTACCATTTATTTTTAATGTGCATTTTGTTTAATGTATTTAATAATTACTTCCCAATTAACTTTTCCAAATAACTAGAAGCATTGCACATTTTGAAGGAATAGGGACAAAATCATACTTCATACATGTTTTTTAAGCTGCAAAGACCCAAAACGTTGAATTTAAGTCCCATGTGTCCTTCAGGAGCGTAAGGTGGCAGACATGGTGCTCTCTCTCTTCCCAATGTTCACAATAGCATCTCTGAGTTGGTTGAGTGTGGCTGACTCAGAGTTACCCTGGGAGCTTCCATGGCTGAGGATGAGGCTTGGCTTCTGCAGTGCGACTCTAGCACCTTAACTGTTACTATACAATATGAGCTCTTACGATGTGCCATCGTGGTTGGGCCCATTAATGCCCTCAGCCTCCAAGAACTGTTTCATTGCCCATTAGTTCCGGTAATGGTAAATTTCAAGTTGTGTGCTATGAAAAGAAAGACTTTCTTTTTTTTATCTCTTCAGGTTTCAGTATTGTTATAGGGGGAGAAAACCCTTTTTATTTACTGTCTCAACAATATGTTTGCCTTTCTAATTTCTGTTTCCCTTTGGACAATCTTTTTGCTTTTATGATCATTGGCAATACCTTTTTAATTATTAATATTTTTGTGTCATTAGCAGATCATCTCACTACTAACTTTTGCATTTTATTTCCCTCTCACCTCATTATTTATGTTGTTTTTTGTACATGCTAATTGAAAATAAAATTTCTTGTATCTGATGGCCAGTCATTTGTGAAAGCTTCCATTAGTCTGGAACATGCCATGAGTCTCTGGTTAAATGAAGTTGACGTGTGTGTATGTGTGTGCATTAACAACTTTATATTACGTTATTTAGAATTAAAATATTGCGTGTCTTTGTGGACTCTGTGGGGTCTTGTCAACCTGATAATAACTTTTACTTTCATGGCAGCATTGATTTATAACTTGAACATATATATCATTTTTCTGTTTTCAGAATAGTTCAGAACACACAAAGCTATCATGAGTTAAATGGATCTGTCAAAGTTGCTATAGTAGTATTCT
Organism: Liasis olivaceus; assembly: GCA_030867105.1. Classification (NCBI taxonomy): domain Eukaryota; kingdom Metazoa; phylum Chordata; class Lepidosauria; order Squamata; family Pythonidae; genus Liasis; species Liasis olivaceus. The sequence goes on along the minus strand of CM061362.1, from coordinate 22,313,955 downwards.
TCATGGCACACCTTTTATTGAGGAGGGACTTAAATAAGATGGTTTCCAAAGTCTTCTCCAAGTCACTAAAACTATGAAAGCACAATAAAGCCAGTAGTATGTGTCAGGAGAAACTACAGATGGTGAGTATTCTTGAAATGACAGGTCTTTTTGTTTCCTTCTCCTGGCAGGAAACTAATCCATTTGGGCTTGTACTCTGTGTCTTATGGGAGACAGCAGAAAGCCCCGTCCACATAGCTCACATCAGTGTTGGGTTGGAAATCTGGAATTCCATACATGCAGCAGTGTTGGATTTGTTCTCTCATCATTCTCCCCTCCCCCAGTGATAATCACATTTATCACTCACTTTCCATAGCAGCACAGGAAGTTGCATTCAAGAGGGAGGAACACTCAGGTTGACGAGACCAAGCATTCCTGGGAGCTTATGAGAGTTTGGGGAAAATCCAGGAAGTTGGACTTTCTATTTATCATTGGCTGGACAATTGGATTAGTGTTATTCAAACAAAATGTTGAGCCACTCAAGCTGTGGGAGGAAGACTTTAGTGGTATTTGTGTTGCTCTGGGAAATGACTTGAATAGCAACACTGAGGCCACCCAGAAGAACCATAATTAACACACACCCTCCCAACTGTCTCCCTTATTGTACCAGCTACTGATAGGAATAGGCTACCCTGTGCCAGATCAGGCATGGGGTAATCGCAAGCTTTCTCCTCCTCCTGACCTGAAGGATTTAGAAGGTCATCTAACTCTGACTGTTAGTTCTCCAAGTATGTTTCATGTAAGATAGATTTTTCCATTGTTTCAAACAGAAAAACAAGCTATAACTCTGTATTTCACTATGAGCAAGTACCACAAAGATGCGTACAATTTTGGGAAAGTAATTCAATCTATTGGCTTCTATAGGAAAAGAACCTTGCACAGCTGTGTGAGGACTGTCTCTGACAATTCTATGTAGAAAGACTGACGTATGAATCAGCCTTTAGTATTATTTTGGGTCTGGGGATGGGGAAGCAGGAAGGGACATCGTCTGCCAACTATTCCAGTAGCTCTTCATCTCTTCTCATGTTTGAATTGTTCCAAATGTGAAAATAAGAGTAATACGTATACTGTTTTCTAAATTACCAAAGGATTACAGACACACACAGATATAAATACAATAGATTTACTGAGGGCGTGATTGCCCTGGTATTTGCCTATCTGTAACTGTGTGGCACTCTGGATGCCCAAGGAGTTTCTGCAGGCATTCTTGTCAATGTGAGAAAGAGAGAGGATCTTGGCAAGCCAAGCTGGCTGTTGCATTCTTCAGCCCATGAAGATATAGAAAAGCCAAGTTTGAGCACAAGGGACAGTGAAGGCTACTTTGTGCTGGATTGGGGCTTCTGCTAAGCCTGTATCTGAAATGTTGAAAATCTAAAATACTGTCTTGGTCAAATTGTAGTACTAAGCATGGATCTGGTTACTTGCAGACTGTTTAATCTCACCATCTCAGTAAGCCTTTTCTTGTGCTTTTACATTTTTGTTTGTAGGAAGGAACAAAAAATAAAATAAAACCTGTGATTAACCAGGGAGGGGGGAAAAAACTGACAGTCATCTGCAGGTGATCAAATGACTTGAGAGACCTGGTTTTCATTTGTGTGTGGTTCTCACTGTAACAAAGGAAACTTGCTTTTTTTTGTAGAATTGGCAGACTTTTCCCCAACATCTGGACTGAATGAAGTCTGAGACCACATCAGTTGTGTTTTGCCGCAAAAAATCTTTGATCTTCAAAATCCAGACTGAAAGAAGTGCAGCTTGATATCACTGCATTGGGGGGGAAGCGTTGTAGGCTCTGTTTAACATGGTGAAACTATCAACTTTTGTGCTCCACTGGAGCATTGCTGCTGCTCTTTTCTATCCTTTTTATTAAGCGAGAGGTCTGTAAAAGCAGAGTTGCACAGAGTTTTCCCATCTTCCTTGTTCAGAATATGGAAAAAGAACTTCATGGCTGTTTCCAAGGACAGTGGAGCATCATTCAGAGATCATTTTTAAGTCTGGCATTTTTGTAACCATCACTTTTAAAACGTCAATCACCATTTCCCTCCATTTCTCCTGCTGTGCCGTTTAGTGGCAGGTGATGACTAGAGGGACTGCAAGGGTTATTTCTTTCAGCTAACGTAGTCCAACTCCTGAAACCCTGGAGTAGCATGTATTATGTGCATGCATATATAACACATGCTTAGTACCAGCATGTTCCCTATGAATTGTAGCAGACATTATGTATAGAATCAAAAGGGGGGGGTTGCCGCCCTCAAATATAAATTTTGAATTCTTAAAATTAATGGCTTCTGTCCTCCTCCTCCTCCTCCTCCTCCTCCTCCTCCTCTTCCCCCTCTCTTTTTCTTAATAGGTCTAGTGCATTGTTTTTATTCATAAAAGAAGTTAGGAGTCAGTTCTGTACAGGTAATCCCCGGGTTAAGAACGCCTGAGTTACGGATGACCCAGAGTTCAGAATGGAGCCTATCGTAGCCAAATTCGAGTGAAATGCACAAGGGTTCAAGTTCATTACCCAATACTACTTATACAGTATTATACAATCGTACTGTTCTGGCTTACACACAAATTTGACTTAAGGACAGACTTTGGGGATGGAATTTGATCTTAAGCTGGGGACTACCTATATTCCATAGACAGATTTATTTATTGCAGTAGATGCGTTTTATGTAGAGAATTATCAGAACAAAACATTGGGTTTGATATGCCTATGAAAGACACATGTATTTTAATTCATATTGCAGTATTAAATATTGCACTTGCTACATAGCACCTTCCAGCTTTATTCATTCTTCTCAATTGAAGATCATCCTGGCAGCTGTGTCTGTTGTGTAGCACAAAAGGCTAGAAGAATTGTAGGGGTACGTCACATTTTCTCCGTAAATAGAAACAGTGACAAGGCCGGAATCAGAAGAGGGAGGTAGCCCTGGGCATTTTGATGGAGAGGACGGTGCTGTCATTGCCAGCGCAGCCCTGGGGTGGGAAGCAAGCGAAAGAGAAGCAGCGTTTCAGTGCTGAGGATCACCAGTTTGCACAGAGCAGCTGTTAGGCAAAGCCCGGTGGCAAAGCATATTACTCAAATGCTAATTAGCCAGAAGCAAGCTGGCAGCGTTTTGAATGGTTTGCAGTGGGCAGTGGAGGCTGAGAACATGCTTATTTCAGTTTTATTGAAATAAGTCTAGTTTCTTCCCTTCTCTTGCCTTTGGATTCCCAGATTTCTTCAGCGCTGTGCTTTGTTCCCTGGTTGGGAGGTGGACTGAGGCATCTTGGGGCTTGAAAACAAGGCTGAGAACAACACAGGAGAACTGGGGGGGGGGGGGGGGGGGTTGCGGACAAGGTGGTCTAGGAAAGTCTGAACTCCTCCCTACCAGACAATTTCCGGTCATTGCTTGAAGAGCTCCAACAAAGGAAAGTGCACCCCCCTCACCTTTGGGTGGAGACCTGGCCCTCCAGATATTGCTGATCTACAATTATGGCCCCCCACCTTTGGCCACACCAGGAGCTGCAGCGTTGCAATATGTAGAGGAGCATGTATTTCCCACTCCTCTCCTTGGTAGTTGGCCACCATGAAGAAGTTTCAAAATATGCCTTGAAGTTGGCTGAATAGAGTCTGGCTCTCTGGGCAATATGGGATAAATCTGGGTGCACTCTTTAAGTAGCTAGAAGGAAAATGTCCCCATGGCACTGATGAAGCCAGTTGACAGTGGGAGCGGGTTGCTGCTGAGTCATGTTAACAACCAAACATTTTAACAAACATTCTATAAGCTAAAACTCTGGGGGTGGGTGGGCCATTTATTATAGATGAATACTGTGCTTCTGTTTAAAAAGTCAGTTGGATTCACTTTCAAAGTATAAATCGATTAACTATGAAAGGTGCAGTAAACCAGCACATGATGCCAGCAAACAAAGCCTTTCTGGACTTGTAAAGCTTTGCCAATTGAAACTTAGAACATATAGTTCTGGTATAAGTCATTCTGCCTGCATTTATGTGAGATTATGTTCTTCTTTGGATAGGTACATTCTGTGTCCTAGAAATGAAGTGAAAACAAAACTGAGTTGCTTTTAGTTCAGATTTTGCTTAAAGGAGTGGGTCTAGATCAACCCTCTGTCCAATGTAGGAATCCGCAGCTTTGTCCACTACCATACACCCCTTCGGTGACTGAGAGTCTGTCTACCACCTCCCAAGGAAGTCCATTCCATTGTTGAATTACTCTTACCATTAGGAATTTTTCCTGATGTGCAACTGAAATCTGCGTCCTTGTGATTTAAGCTCTTTATTTTTGTTTTGTCTTCTGGAATGACTTTGCAAAGCCTGTCCCAGCTTCTATATGACCACCCTTCAGGTACTTCAAAAGAGCCATCAGGTCTCCCTGAAGCTTTCTCTTCTCCAGGCTAAACACACCCAGCACTTCTAACCGTTCCTCATGGATTTTTCCTCCCAGGCTTCTTCTCAGTTGTTCTCTGGACATGCTCCATGTTGTCAATATCCTTCCTAAAATGCAGTGCCCAGAACTGGATGCAGTATTCTAGCTGTGGCCTGAATAACAGAGGATAGAGAGGAATTATGACTCTGTGTTGCTATTGATAAAGCCTAGGATTACATCTGCTTTTTTTGCAGCTGCATCACCCTGAAGGCTTATATTTAGTATGTGATTGTGATGGAATGGAATTATGAAGGCCAAACTCAGGGAGGAAAACATGCTCTTTCGTCTCCTGAGGAGCGAGGGAGAGAGAAGAGGATGAGGCTGGCACCTCCCTGAGGAATTCACACTGTTGTGACTGGCTGACTTTGGGAACTGGGGTTTCAGTCTGGGAAGATTCTTGCTAGAGGTTGTAGCTAATAAACATTGCTGAAATGAATCTACATGGTCTCCTGGAGTTCCTTGGGCTAGGCCTGACATCAATCTTCCCAGACTGAAACCCCGGTTCCCAAAGTCAGCCAGTCACAACAGTGTGAATTCCTCAGGGAGGTGCCAGCCTCATCCTCTTCTCTCTCCCTTGCTCCTCAGGAGACGAAAGAGCATGTTTTCCTCCCTGAGTTTGGCCTTCATAATTCCATTCCATCACAGTGATCCACCAAGACACCCAGAAAGTCTTATTGGCTTTTGCCCATTGTTCCAGCTTGTCAAGGCCCTTCTCAAGATCATCTGTCTCCCCCCCCCCCCCCCCCCCCCCCCCGGTTACTGTAAATTTCAGTAATTGCTCACATTTTAAGCGCTGTGAAAGATTTTGTGCTTGCTCAGCAGAGTCATCCCTTTAGCTTTTCTCATTCTGCCAGCTTGAATTAGCATCCCAAGAGAGCAGGAAGAAGTTCCCAGAAGTTCTCCACTTGGAGACTGGAGACTTCATATTCTGCTGTGCTTCTCTCGTTCTTCTAAGCTCCACTTGATTATGACTGGACCCTTTCAGCTGTTATATATTTGTGTTTTTCTCCCTTTCATGTCACGGGTTTAGGTCTATGCGCCTTCTCCTAATTCAGATGACTTTAATAGAGAATCTCCAAGTTATCCATCTCCTAAACCACCAAGCAGTATGTTTGCTAGCACTTTCTTTTTACAAGGTAAGAAAGTTTTTTGCTGATAAATAGCATTAATAACCAAAAAAATATGGGGGAAATATAATTAACATAATTTATTTTGTTTATGTTGTCTGAAGTTAAGAGTATCATGATATTCATAGGATGTGAAATGCTGACAGCAGTTTAAGGGCATGCCTTAAACTAGATCTGATTAGCAGAGTTTATATTGACAGTTGGGCTTGTCTGTTCTGTCCTAAGTAGGCGAGGTGTACGTTGATGAAGCTATAGAGGCACATCATCTGTTCACAATGCGCCAGCTCAGCAGCTGATCCAAACCCACTCCCGTTCACTTTATGACCTCTCCCCCCTACCCTTTATGGAATAACTGCAACAGCATCACTGTTCTCAGTGGCTAACAGAAGTCATCTCAGCTGCCTTGCCTTTTTCTAGATTCTTAAGCCCATGTCTGTTGTATTAATTTAATCAGATGTTTAACCTGCTTCTTAGCAAAAATGTTCCTGAGGAGGTGAGCATAAAATACAGAACGTTGTGAGGTAAAACAAAATTAAAAGAGCAGTGGCAACAACAATTGCAGTTCTGCATCCTTTGTATAACAGCTGGGTTTACAGTGGTGGTTTGTTTTCACCTGAATCAAGGAGGTTTCTTGTGGCAATTGCTTCTCTTACTGCAATAAGGTGTCACTACTATATATATTAAAGCAGGGAGGTTGTGTAATTGTGCAGAAGTTCTCATGAATCCAGACCGTTGAAAAGGCCAGTCCAAGACCCTGAAATTCTGTTTGCCAGGACACACACCACTGTCAGAGCCTTCTCTTATTTTTTTCAGTTTATCTTCTAAGGAACTGACAGTCACACAATGTGCCAACTCTGTTCTTTTGACACAGCTTTTGTGTGCTTGGCTATGGGTTGTCCTTGGCTGGTGAACAGGCTTCAGACTATTCGCTGAAGATACTTGAAGCGTTTGGACTTCTGATTCCTGTTTGATTTTCTCTGGGAAATGCTGCTTTGCTCTACAAGGCTCAGAAACCAAAAAAGTGAAGTTATAACCCAGAGTCAAACTTAACATGGCTAGACAGTAATATACCAAAAGTCCACTGAGTTGAAAGGGTGGGAGGAAGAAGCTTAAAAATGAAATCCTCGGGCAGACAGATACGTGGGCTTGCTTTCTGTATTCTGCAGCAGGCAGCTCTTCTGCATATTTATCACTTCTTACCTTCCATTATCAAGCCTGTGGAGGTCTGCTCTTTGCCTGTTCCTGAATGCAGGGGTGAGTTTCTGGTGAGTAGAGATTTATAGCTGTGCCTGACCAGAAGCCTCATGCCTTCTGTCTTTTTATTTTCATCAAACAATAAACAATAAAGATGGGACCCACAGTGCTTCTGAACTTTGGAGCCCCTCCAATGGAATGAGCCAATCGGGTTATGGTGGAATACTGGAAAGTTCTTCTCACCTGTCGCCCTCCAGTAGTTACAACAGTCGACACCCCCACGAGCGCCTGGTAAGATGGTGATGGTGCTGGCAGCAATGCCATGTGTTCCTGTACAGTCAGTTAAAGCAGAGGCAGTGGGAGAATAAACAAACGTTTACAGTGGTCTACCTGATATTTGGGGAAAGTTTGTGTATATAACGGAAAGGCTGGGAAATTCCTCTGGATCATGACAGACCAACCATTCTGGGTATGGTTCAGAGTTTTCAGGAAGTTAGTCTCCCAAACCAGAAGAGTTTCTAGTATTTAGACATGGTCTGGCATTCTCCCCCGAGATGGTAGGTTTTGCACAGGCCCGATAGGGCTGTGCAGCAATTCAGATTTGTAGGAGGAAGTTGATTCACAGCTTGCTTGTCTCTATACATGGCACCTATTGGCACCTCAGTTTAATCAAACATGGCTTTTTGTGCAAGTGTGTATGTGTGTGTGTATGTTCAGAATCATCCATTTCCCCTTTGAATCCAGTTTGCTGCATAGCTATACAAGTAGTCCTTGCCTAACGACCGTTCATTTAATGATGGTTCAAAATTACAGTGGCCTTGGAAAAAGTACTTTACAACCTGTACTCACACTTACAACCATCGCAAGCCAACTGTTGCACCACCCCCTGTGGTCGTGTGATCACGATTTGTGACCTTTTTTTACAACAGCCATTAAGTGAATCACATGGTCATTAGGCGAATTCCAGCAAAAAAGTCCATTGGAGAAGCTGGATTCACTTAATGTCCACGTGGTTCACTTAACAACTGTCATAAAGATGGTCGTAAAATCAGGCCTGGTCATGTGACTCACTTAACAGCTGCCCCACTTAATGACCAATTTTCCGATCCTTATTGTGGTCATTGAGTGAGGACTGCCTGTAATAGGTAATTTTTATCAATTTGGTCAAGGTGCCTTAAATTTATACCAAAAAAAACCCAAACCTGGCTAGTCATCAAGCAGAATTTTTATAATACAGTGGTACCTCGGGTCACGAACTTAATTCGTTCCGCGACTCTGGTCGTGACCCAAATTGGTCGCGACCCGAATCAAATTTTCCCATAAGGTTCAATGTAAATACGGTTAATCCGTTCTGAACCATATGTATTTTTTTTTTAAACCACAAAAATATGACACAAAGTACAGTACAGTACAGTATGAAGAGAGAGAACACTTACCTTGCTTGAGGCGTGGAGGACTGCAAGGCGGGTGGGGAGGCGGTTATTGTTTGGAGGGAGAGTCCCCCTCCCTACAGGAGGCCACGACCACGTGTGTCAGCAGGGAAAATGGCCGCAGATCCTGTTTGTCACCCGATGCGGAGTTCGCGAACGGAAGCAAAATTTTGCAAACGGTGCTGTTCGTGGCCCGAATTGGTCGTGAACAGAAGCGTTCGTGACCCGAGGTACCACTGTACATGAATATGAAAAGTGAAGACTTCTTAGAATGTGTTTTGAATATGGCGCTTGGTACTATTTATATTTTCCATGACAGTCAAGTTTGCCAATAACGGCATATCACTGAGAGCTCTCTACGCTGGATGACTGAGCAACAGAAACAACTTCAGCATAAGCGCAAAGTAACAAACACAAGAATGAAAAAATCTAGAGTTGCGTATTTGTTCTACAGTTACACAATTCAGATATCTCAGGGTTTTAATAGAAACTTTTGTGAGCATTGGGCTCATGTTCTCCTTTTGTTCACAAGCGTGGATGCTGTAGCCCGTTACATCTGAGCTTGCTAAACTAAGAACTGTTAAAATAAGCTTTGTAGTTGGTTACCAGAATCCCGAGGTGTTCTGAATTTCAGTTACAATAAACAGCTGGAGAGGCGTCTGCAGAGCGATGGGACCCTGCAGGTCTGGAGTATTTCCATGTGATGGAGAAGGAGAGTTTCCTGTTTCCTCCAAACTGGCCCTCCTCCTTCATGCAGCAGGCATTGACTGTGATGCCCAAACATAAAATCTCACAGAGACGATACACCTCTGATTGTGGAGTACAGAGGCAAGTGGAACAGCTGTCAGAGACATCTTTCTGCCCTTTGCTTCATGAACTTTGGTTTAGCCCAGCGTGACCACTGTGATCTTTTTGACTTGCTGAGAGTTTGGGGTTGCTTTGAATTTTGTTAATATGAAATTGGCACTCGTGTTTCCTCCTTGTGTTGTGATTCCAGTTTCTGCTTTCTCCCAGAGCTACCCCCCTCACTCAGTCTCACCAACAGACGTAAGCACCAGTCTTCCGCCCATGTCTAGCTTCCACCGGGGCAGTAGCAGTAACTCCTTATATGCTGCCGCCACCTCTCATACTCCACCAGTCAATGGATCAGATTCCAATGTGCTCGGTAAGATTTTTGAGTCCTGAAATTGTTCATAGAAATTATAGCTCATTTAGACTTGAAGACGGTTAAGTTGTGACAGTATAATTATCTGCTAAAACTGTAAAGAGGATTGGTCAGGTGAAAGGCTCATGTGGTGGATGTTGGTATTTTCAGAGTTGGACTGGAGTCTTTTCAGATCTCTCTTAATTTGGTCTCCATTCTGAGAGCACAACCTAGAAAACATTTTTCATGCTTGTGGATCCATTCCCGAAGCCGGTGTGATGGGTCTTGGATGGCATTATATGTTGATCTGCACATTATTTCTGCACTGTTCCAAAATCAATACACAATAGACAAATTTTAAACAGTGATCGGACCAGGAATAATTTATCCTTGATGGTAGTTGCAATATGGTTATGACTTCTATTCAGGAAGAACATACATTTAACTAACAAGCAAATATCCTCTTCCTTGCTCAATTTTTCCCAAAATCCCAGATTTATAAGAGATCTAATTCAGGTGACGTTTCAGTTTATTCATGGATTGGGTGTGTTTTGTGCACTCTGATTGGTGATTCTGAAGTCCTTTAAATGGTTACCAAATTTCTCTAAAAGATATGTGTTTAAAAAAAAAAAAATCTGAGGACTCATCAGCCTCAGTGATGAACTCTTGTTGTTTTAAGCAGTGTGTTTTTGGCTGGGTAATTTAACTCAACTGTTCCAGATTATGTATTTGTGTAAACGTCAACCTGAAATGCTGTGCGGTGCTTACCCAGCATGAGGGTGCCAGTGTGGTAGTCTTGGGCTACGTAGAGTTGGTTAGGCAGTTGTGTTTTCCTAGCTTGAACAATACTGCCCTGCAGGACCACTCCTTGAGGATCGGATTGCCCCAGCAGCTTCGTTGTCCATTCCCATTTGCACTGATAGCCTGGCAGACAGCAAAACCGGGTCTGTACAGAGAGGAACAAGTTCATGTACACAAGCATACAAATTGCTCACCTCAGAAAAACATGAGCAATGAAGATGGAACGTGTCTCTTGACATTGGATCATTATGTCAGAGTGGCTAAACAGACGACTTGGAAGAAAAAGAAGTGGACGTTTTGCCTGGAGATCTTTGAAAATAGGAACATACCTATCTAGTCTAGCATTCTCTTCCCACAGTGGCCATTCTATAGGAAGCCCATATCCAGGACCCTGAATTTGCCTAAGTTAATCAACCTTCTCTTTCATAAAGATTAAATGCTGCAGCCAGATCTGGCATTCAGACCTAAAGTTACTTCTGTTTTCCATAGATTTTGGACATGCCACTACCAATCTTCTAATCTCCCTCACCTGAAGGGTACAGCAGAACTTGGGCGTTTGAAGGGCCCTTGGATTCTTTATAGGCAGAACTAAGATTCACAGAGAAACTGCAAGGTTGATGTCCTCACCGAGGTCAGAGTTTCTGCTTCTGCCATTGCCAGATGGCTCAGAGAGAGAACGCCTCAAGGTCTTACCCCTTCCAGGCCAGGGGTAAGACTTCTCTAAAGGACATCAAAGTCCATTCCTCATAACATGTAGTCATTTTAGTTACTCTGTCAGGGAAATTCAGGATGTTTTAGATTTGGGTCTCCTGCACTGATTGGGGATTGGAGTAAATGGGCTGTGAGGCCTCTTTGAATTCAACAATCAAGTCATTGCCTTGACACACTGACATGCATTTTTAAAGCATGATAATGCTGCATTTGAAAAGGTTGCAAATGAGTATACGTAAGACCTATCTTAGAGACACATTGCATTTTAAATCCCAGATATGAATATTGTCTTAGCCCTGTACCACTGGAGAAAATAATGTTTGGATTTGCATTTTAATAAGACTGGGATAGGGCAGTCTGCCTACCTAACTCCCTAAAACAGACAGTGATCCGTGGCACAGCTCAAAATGGGTTAGAATAGGTGAGCACGCTGGAGGTGATGGCCCATCCTATCCTTTCACCAAGTTCTGGGACTTCTGGAACCACTGTATTCCATTGGTCTTACTACATTGGTCTGAGTCGTGTACTGGAGTCAGAAGGGAGAAATACATTTCTGTATAAACTAATACAGTGGATGCTTTGGGTCTCTCTTATTGGCTGTAGGTTGGGAAAGTTTGCTTTCTGGCACTCTTTGAAGAAAGCCCCTTCTCTTAGCATCTTTGCAAACTAATCTTGCCTGTAACTAAGAGGACGTGCTTTCCCCAAAATGAAGGCCCCACTGAGAACAGCAATTCACAGGTAAATCCCAATATCCCTTTTTGATCTCTCTCTTCCTCTCCCCCAGTTTTGCTCTGGAAGTCATTTAGTCCTGTTAAATACTGGCATGTTGTTTTCATCATCTGCACCGCATCAATATCGTGTTGCCTTTTTCTTTATAGTTAATAGAGGGAATCCTGCTGGAAGTTCGCAGACTGGGGATGCCCTTGGAAAAGCTTTGGCCTCTGTAAGTAATTGTATGTGGAACAATCATATGAATGACACAAACTCCATATACAAAGTCTTGCCTTTCTGATTGCCTCAAGTGGATATCAATGAACAAGAACAGAATTTGTGCACATTGTCTGTGGCAAGGCAACCCCAGTGTGATCTGGATTTGAGAGTGACATTTATTGTGTAAACAAACGGGATCCATTGAAGTTGCGACTGATGTTAAGTGTTCATTCACACATAAAGCTCTGGTCAGGTGCAGTGCATGCAGATGTAGCCACAAAACTCGTCTTCTTGGAACAGAAAGGTTGGTTCAGTTACACAAGTCTCCAGATTCCAAAGTAGCAGTGGTCCTCTCTTCTCCACTGATAGAGGCCTATGCAGACAGAGGGGAATGCACACACGGAGTAATGGAAAACAAGATGCAAGACCCAAAGCGAAAGACAAATTGATTAAATAAATATGTATAGTAAAATTGCATTGCTGAAGGCTGTGGGTTTCCAAAGACGTCTGGAGACCTCTTCAGTTCAAGGCTGTTTCTTAAATGCAGTTTATATTTAAGCCACGACCCTTGCAAAAACTCCACTCTAGATCTACAACTGGTAGTGGCTGGTAAAATGGAGGAGCATAGCACACAGGGAAGCTGTTCGTTGTCCAGAGGTTAAGAAAATCATCTGTAGTCGCAAGGTTTTTACCACATAAGCGTGATAGATGTATATATTTAAACTATGTATTAAGTGTTTGCTGGGAGGGTGCAATTTATTAGGGTGAATAAGTCTCCTTTTACAATTGTTGACAGTTCCCAGCTAAATTCATCATGAGAAATACATTATGTGATGAACTGCATGGAATATGCTTTAGTTGAGTGTTTCAGCTACCTTGCCTGTAGCAGCTCTGCACTAAAGTTTTCCTTGGCAAAGTCATTTTAACAAAGCATCCTCCCTGGGTTGGTTCACTCAACACAAGAGCCAGTTTTATTAGATGGTCCCTTTCAGAAAGAAGTGGGAGGAAGGGGGCTTAAGGTCTTAATCCCTCTCCCTGAGTGACTGTTAAGATTTGCCCACTTGCTACTCAGAGAAAGGGCAGATCCTCTTGGAAAAGTTGCTGATCTATAACATTGAATACAGCTGTAGTTTAGTAGGAGTCCAGTATGAAAGGGTACAACTAGCTGGAGGGGCAGAAGAGAGGAGTTTAATGTAGCAGCACAACTGATTGTAGGTATCTTGCATGCTGATAACCAAGCAGGTTTGCGTAACTGGAAGAAAGATTGAGGGCTGTGATAATGAAGCCCTCCACCTTCTCGTTGCTCCGTTGCTGCATGAGTAAGCAAGTCAATTCATAAATATTCCATCTTGGCTGATAGAGAGACAGCCCATCTGCCTCATCAGCCCTTGCTGTAGCCAGCACCCTAGCAACCCTCAGCTTTCACCCACATGGCCTGCTCTTTCCTGGATGGAACATGGAGATATGCATATGCTGCTCTCCGCTACTCTTGAGGAAGGAAGAATATGAGTGAAGGAATCTCGCTACTTTTGTTCTTTTGCTTTTAACTTTTCTGATGTAGTACTTAAACCATCCTGAAATTGTAAAGATACTGCTTTTCCCTTCCTTTTAAATGTTGCCATTAATAGCAGAAATAAGATTGGGTCTGGTGTGGTGCTTTTTTGAAAAAGGGTTTACATGTTAAACAAAATGAAGCCCTGTGAAATAACAGGATGCAACGTTTGTTTCTGAGTCTAAATATTAAAGAACTTACAAAATACTTCATGGTTAAAGAAGAAAGGTCAGATAATACATTTGCAAAGGTCCTTTTATTTTATATTTAAGCCAGGATAATTGCAGTCTTAATCTTAGAGCAGGAAAGAAAGAGAATTGTACACGAAAGTATTTACACAAAGCTCTCAAAGCCCAGCGGATTATACATTGGTTTGGATAATGAACTAGTGTCGATAGAAAGCAAAGAAAATCTGGGCATTTCTAATGTGTCTCCCTGAACATTTGCCAAACAATAACCCTTAAGATTGTGCCCATAGGGGGTTATATGGTGGGAGAAGCATCTGGTTTATGTCAGTGTTTAATGCCAAATCAAAACACTTGGTCTTTAATTTAAAGAAGATCAAAGCAGAGGGCTTTTTAAATGTTGTTGATTATATCAAGTTTCTTTGTCAGAACCTGGGTTTCGATTCCTACCTCCAGTCCAGAGAGAGCAGCCTTTGTGCAGCTTAGATAGCTCAGGGGCTCATAGTCCCTGAACAAAAGAGAGGAAAAGGTTGGGAAGTTGACTTTTCCAAGTGATTCTTGAATGGCCTTTGTTGCTTGAGGCCCAGTGCTGCTAGCAGCATGAAATGGGCGCTGCAGTACTTAAGGCCCTGTGTTAACAGCTCAGAGCCTGGCACTGCAGTCTTGGTAAGAAGCTGTCTGCGTTTGAGCAGAGTGCATTGGAACCGACCTGGAGCAAGGAAAAGTTGTCTCTTGTTTGTTGTAAGAAAATGAGCCTTGGAGCCTCGTAGGAAGCCTTAGTTATTCTTTGATTGTTGGGAGCCACCCAGAATCATCACGAGTCAGGCGGCATACAAGTTTTATTATTATTTTTATAGTTGGTCGCACAGTCAGCCAGGTGTTGTTGTTGTTGTTGTTATCCACCAGAAACATCTGGTTAAATATGAACAGAGGTGCTCTAGATGTTGTCTTAAAAACTTTATAACATAGACAAAGCCAGTGGTTAGGAGATACAGATACCTCCAAGAAGATTAATAATCTTTTTCTAACTCTGGAAATTAAAATTACCTTGCCCCCTATCATCATCACCTCTTGCACATTTCGTCCTCTTCCTCAGTAGAGGGTAGGGAGAAATATTCAAGCTTTTCTTTCTGGTGTTAATTAGCTAAAGTTGCTGTATTCTCCAGTTTTGGACAAGCTAGTTAGCCTTAACTGTGGATAATGGAAACAAGCTGGCTTTATTTATGAAGCTACCTTCTCTTTACTAATTAATGGGATTTGTATGAGATATTAACTTGTGATTAATTGAAATGAATCCCTCCTACAGCCAAGTGAGGGAAATGGAAGTATCTGTGATGGAATGGTGTTATGAAGGCCACGCTCGGGGAGATAAGCATTTCCTTAGCCCCCAGCAGGAGCATGGGAAGTTTAAGAAGATAAGACTGGCACCACCCTGAGGAATTCACGGTGTTGTGGCTTGCTGGCTTGGGAACTTAGGTTCAGTCTGGAGAGATTGATGTCAGGTTCAGCCCAAAGAACTCCACAAGATAGTGCAAATACAGTTCTGTTGCATTTATTAGCTTCCACCTCAAGACAGAAATCTCTCCAGACTGAACCTAAGTTCCCAAGCCAGCAAGCCACAACACCATGAATTCCTTAGGGTGGTGCCAGTCTTATCTTCTTAAACTTCCCATGCTCCTGCTGGGGGCTAAGGAAACCCTTATCTCCCTGAGCGTGGCCTTCATAACACCATTCCATCATAGTATCATTGGTAACACCATATCCCATTTTAGCAGGTCTGAACAGAAACATTGTACTTTTAATCTACCCATCAGGGTTTATTTTGATTTCAAATCTCCTTTTGCTTTTGCATATGGCAATCAATATGTAGGTCTGTTCTTCCATGTAGAAAGAAGTATATTTGCATGTCAAGCAATAAAGTATTTTGCAGGATTATATATCCTCTGAGAACTTTGCCTTTTTTAAGTGAATGAAAGTGAAATGCACAGATTTATCCTGGGGCTTGTTTAAATCTCCCATATTTTGTCGCTAAGGTGTGCATTTATTTAAGGATTATAGTAGCAATGGAAACTATTGTACAAGGGATATGGGAACTGCATTTTGGGAGAGAATCACAGTGAATTACAGTTATATTGATAAAAGCTTTCGAAGTTACCAGGTTGAATATTTCTAGGCATTTTATTTTCTTCAATTGTTGTTCAACTGAATTTTTCTTAGTGTGTATAGTTTCCAGCATATCAAATAGTTCAAATGGCTACATTTAGATTGTGTTCTTTCTTTTCTTTCAGATTTATTCTCCTGACCACACTAGCAGTAGTTTTCCTTCAAATCCCTCAACACCTGTTGGATCACCATCATCTCTCACAGGTAGTATCCTTTTTTTTTTTTTTTGCCACGATTAAGCATATTCTTCTATATTTTTTCTTAACACCAGTCCTGATTTATGTGCATTTACGAAGGTAACATGGTGTTTGTTTGCTCCTTGATTGATCGATTATCTTTCTAGAACCACCCAACTCCAAAACAAACGAAAAAAGAAAGAAAACTCACAGGATCCAGAAAGGTGATAGTCGCCCTGAGGGAACAGTAGAAACTCCTTTCCCATTCAGTGCCCCACCGCAAGGGGCCCGATAACCACCCAGGCCCAGCATGAAGAGGAGCCCATTTTTTCAAGACTTGCTTACGGGAGGCAGGGTTGGGGCTGTTCCGATCTCGGGGAGTGGTTCCAGAGGACAGGTTGTACAACAGAGAAAACAGATAACCCAGTGGGATAGTCTGCCAAATTTCTTTCAAACCAACAGAATGGTTCCTGTGCTGTGCTACTAGGCCCAGGCGTCTGCAATTCCCTGCCTGCCCACCCATGGCCTCCACTTGATGTTTGGGACTGCCATCCCTGTGGAGCAGGTTCCATAATGCTGTAAGCTCAGGGTGCTGATAAGTTGTGGGTGGGTTCTTGTTACCTCTAAATAGCTGAAATGGATTAGATCTAGATCATGTGCTGCCTACAGTTACGTTTCTTGAGAGTTACCATGGTCACGTTCATTTCTGCGTTGTTTGCCTTCTCCTGCGTTTCTCTCCCAGAGGGCAACCTCCGCCTCTGAAGCATGTAGTCAAAGCAGACTCCATTGAGGCTGCTGCAGAGGGAAGGTTTCTCCTTCCACTCAAGGGGAGGCCAAGGATCAGCAGGTCATCGTAGCCCAATTTCTTTCTGCTGTGTCGCGATGCCAGGTAACACGCATCGGCAGTTATAAAGCAAGAAACCGGGCCATCCCTTCCTTTTCTCTGGCCCCAACAGTCAGTAGATAGTGTGCCAAGGAGTGCCTGAGGCAAGGGTAGTGTAGCGACTTCAACCTCTTGGAACAGCTGGAAATGAGAGGAACAAGGAACTGGCCTTGCAGCTAAGTCACTTATGAAGCAGTTTGGATAATATTTGCAAGTACTTCAAAGACCTGCCAAGGACCATAGTAGCACTCTTGGCATAGGAAAATTAAGGTGGTCATTAAGGTTGAGTAACTTTATAGTAATGTCAACATCTGGGTTCAGAGGATTCAAGGAAAATGTTGGATTAACCCTATCCACAGATAATGGAGTCGCTCCTAATAATGTTAAAAAAGCAGACACCGAGCTTGAATCTGTATTTGGAAAGGTATTTATATTTCTAAGCCTAATCTTTTCTGGAAAAGAAGAGGCCTGGAATGGCAACATTCTTGGTCTCAGATGCTTTTTTGAAATCTTGCAAGAAGTGGTTTTCTAGCATAGAAGTGCACTCTGGCAACGGTGTTGTTCTTAGTGGGGACTGTTGCGTCCATGGGCATGTGGGTCTCAGTTCTCTGGTAAACGTCAAACAGCTGTTGAGCACACACGGAGGACTTATGAATGCCCCATTGACCAACATTTGTTATTTAACAAGGAATTGGCGCTAATGGCTGAACAACGTCACTCTTAAAGCATGTAGCTTGTATAATATGTTCTAGAGACCCATTTACAAATGCCTCTGTGCCTCATTTTCCAGTATGTGACATGTCTACGCAGCCGGATCACTGCTAAACCTGGCAACTGTCCTGATCTGGAGCAGGTTTCTTGATAACACGAAGAGGAGGCAATCGAGCCACCCGATCCCCTCTGCTTGCTTATTTCCCCAAAGGCTACCAGCCAGGTGTCCTTGTCTTCCTGTGTAGTGTGTCTAGACAGGACAAAAAGTGTGCTGCTGCTGCTGCTGCTGCTGCTGCTGCTGCTGCTGCTGCTCGAAGGGTCCTAGCCCCTGCGCCTAGGCTGCTTGAAGTAAAGTGCCCCTGCCAAATGCCTCCAGGCCATGAAGATACCTCCCTGGCATGCCATGCCTTAAGGAGAAGGGAGTTCTTTTCCAGGGGAGGAATCACCGACAATTGCTAACGGCATTCCCCTAGAAGAGCTTACGCCAACTTTTGCAAACACAATCAACAGCTCAGTACTGCACTGTTGAGGGGCTCCCACTCAGGACGTTGGGAGCCAGTCATTCTTCTGGGGTGCTTATCCCCCCCACCTGCCCCAGTTGTCAGTCAGCATTCTGTGTTTGGTCCTTGCTGGGCTTCCCGAAGAAACTCATTCCAAATTGCATATAAAAACAATAGAAAGTCTTTTATAAGCCAGTAAGACGTTGGCAGCGGCATGGTCAGTTTCTCCTTTACATGCCATGTTTCATCAGTGTTGATTTTGACAGGTGCTGGTCAGTGGTCAAGAACTGGAGGACAAGCCCCTTCGTCTCCAAGCTATGAAAATTCTTTACACTCCTTGGTAAGACTCTCTGGGCGACTCTGTTGCTGAGAAATGGCTTTCTGGTTTCGTTCAGTGAGGAGGTTAGGAGGGATCTGGTCCTGAACAGCTGTCTCCCCAAGAGCAGGCCAAGCCAGCAGGCCGGGTCCCTCGCCATCTCTTCCTTGAGCTTCAGACGTTGAGGCTAAGAACAGCTGATTAAGTTGTGGGGTCTTTTTAAGTTCTGCTACTTTTTTATAAGACACCAGCTAGTTCTGAGGATGATAGCTGCAAGAAAAAAACTGGGGGAAAATATGTCATAACTTTTTGTTGTCTTACACTTTTTAATAATTCCTTGAAGAGATTTTTTTTAACTGTAATGTAACAGATTTTTATTTATTAAAAGAAATCTTGCTCACACTTATTTCCTCAAACAAAACCAAGGTATTTATTTTTGTGTATGTTGTCTTTCAAAACCATTTTCCCAGGAAAGCTTACAGTGCGTTAAAATCATGGTTCCTTTGAAAAAACAGCAACTAAGCAGTGGTTAAAACTGCAATATAAAAATAAGAGAAGCTTTACCTTTGGGAGGTGTGGGGTTCCTACGTTGATTTGTAAAATTGTGTAAAGCGGCTTTTTTTCTGCTTGCAACTTACATTGCTACATTAGCATCTGTTTTGTTTATGGACCATTGGTCTCAAAGGGCATTGCAGAATTTGAAAATATGCCAAAAAGACAATCAGTGTAATTAGAGGCGGGGGGGCACCATTCTGGGCTCTTCAGCACAGAAAAATTATGGGTAAAGGGGACATGAGATGTGTATAGGAGGAAATGGGATGCATCACCATCAACATGAAAGGAGTTTAGGGAAATCCATGGTGGATAAAACTCCTGGTAGCTGCGCGCCGTCCCTGGGTTTGGAGGACTTGGCTGTGGAGAACGGACGAGGAGAGTGCTGGTCTGCGTCCCTGACGGCCCCATCGGCGCACTGCCTGAAGGGGGGGGGTGGGAATTACTGTAGAAGGCTGTCCCAGCCAGGTTTTCTCTTCGAGGTGGAGGATAAAAATAACATGTACATATCTATCAAGCTTTTGCGTCTTCTAAAATCTGCCAGGGTAACATTTTTCTCATGCAGCTAACAAGTAGTTACTGCCATCCATTGCAAATGGATACACGCAGTCTGTAGAGATTGCTACAGTGAACAGCAGTTTATCCCCTCATTTCTGAGTTTAATTAAATCTTTGTGGAATTAACTTGACTAACCGCTGAGGCTGACATGCACACCAGCTGTTTACCTCCCCTCTTTATCGTGACTTAACTTGTGCTTTGCTTCTTGTTCTGTCTTGACTTTGCCAGAAAAATCGAGTTGAGCAACAGCTTCACGAGCATTTGCAAGATGCTATGTCCTTCTTAAAGGATGTCTGTGAGGTACTATTTCTCTTTAGATGGCGCCTTTTTTGTTTTTTCCAATTGACTCTACTTACAGATTTTTAAAAGTAACAGCCCACACCATTTAATACAGCATAGCTGAGGCATCTCTTCCTTCCATCAGTTTGTCTTTTCAACTTGTGGAAAGGCTTTAAGCTTGAACGAGCTTTTGCATACTTTATTTGAATGATCAGTAAATACAGTAGAAAAATGCTGGAATGGAATCAGGGAAATCTGATTCAGGAGGTCAGTCCTAAAAGCAAACCGCTCGCTCTTGACCCCTCTTCCTGCATTTTGCATCATGGCAGTAATGCTGAAATCCCACTCTGAGCTCTTTGGGAAGAGAGCAGGCTCCCAGTGAAGAAGCAGGTTGTGGGAGATACGCCCAGCCTACTCCTGCTGGGCTCAGCGTCTTTCAGCTGGGAACGGCTGAGGACCACGGAGGCTCAGCACTGCTCTCAGGAAGATTAAAGGGGCCGAGGAGAGGTGGTGCACTTTGGCTGGAGAGGAAGAGCTTGCAGGGTGTGAAGAAACCTGGATCCAGTTTTTAACATTGATCTCCTCTGTTCGTTGGCTGTTCACGCTCGCTGTCATTTGTTGCCTAGAGTTTTGCTTTCCCTCCCCCCTTTCTTTCTTTTAAGCTTTATTCCAGAATACTAAACATCTTTAGTTTTGTTATTCACTCCCTTTTGTTTTGGAGGCAGAAGTGTTACTCACCCTCTCAAACAGTTGCTGATTGTGCTTCCAGCTGTTTTGGAAGCCCCTCTGATGCGCATTTCACTCGCTGCCTTTCCCGTTTCCCATTGTAGAATGCTTGAGAATAGAATGGAATAAACAGCTGTGTGCCATAAATGACCTTCGTGCACTCCTAACTTCCAACAGCAGTCCCGAATGGAAGATCGCTTGGACAGACTCGACGACGCCATCAATGTGCTGAGAAATCATGCCGTGGGGTCTTCAACGAGCCTGGCAGGTGCCCACGGAGAGATGGAGGGCTTGTCGGGGCCATCCCACAATGGGCCTATTAGCGCTTTGAGTGCCACTTATGGCACGTCCGGCCTCGCCACAGCCAGTAGACAAGCTTCGATGGTGAGGTTCAGATCTTTCCTTAGGAGTCGGTCTCTTTTCCCTTTTCTTGGATTTCCTTATTTCAGTAGAATTGGTGCGTGAATGTTTGAGGCTGATCAGTAATAGTCATTATTCAATTGCCAAACTGATCAAGAGATGGAGGAGTAGGAGGAGAGGTTTTAACGAGAACAAGTGTAGAGAAGGGCAGACCTGGTATGGTTAGCCAAGTGAACAAGCTGCAGATTCCAGGTGTATCCCTGTTCGCTTGTAGCTCCCCTTTCTACGCCACCCAACCCAGGTTTCTCTGGGCAGCGGGCCAGTCCCCTCTACAAGCACCTGTTAGCAGCCGGGCGTTTCATAATGAAGGCAGGGTTTCCCCTAAGTCTAATAGCACTGGTCACTAAGCAGCAGTTGATTATTGGATGTGATACAGCAGTCAGGATGGCTTTCACTTTTCTCCATTTGTGCATTTAAATTCCTTTCATATTAATTCTGGTAGGCATGGGTGGCTTACTCACGTATTTTGCTATAGAAAGAAGCTGTGATGAAGCAAACAATGTGTCCGCACGCACAGAAGTTGAAAACTTCATGGTGGAAAGACAAGCTTTATTTGCAGGGAGGGCAGAATTCATAGATCAGATTTGTGTGCAGAGCAACATATATTCTAATCTATTAGATGATTCTCAGTATATTTTCTTCTGAATTCCATTTCCCTGCAGATATTCTGAATCTTTGTTGTCAACCCTCAGTACATTTTGTTTCTTTTGAAGAAATGTTGAGGCACGCTGGAACGTAGCCGGTTGCAGATGTGCATGGGTGAAACAGACCAGCCATCAAATTGAGGAGGAGGGTGGTCAACAAAGATCTAGGCCTGATACTCTTTCGGGCATGTGGTTTGTTGCTCTTGAAAACTGTTTAAAGCATAATATGCCTTTAACCTGGTCTCCTTGGTCTAATACCAGTGTTTAAATTATGTTTCCTTTTAGCTTTCATCTAAGTTTTGGAAAGCGTGACTTCATAAAATAAGTATCTGAATCACAGCTGGGTGAGGCAGTGATTTATACAAAAACTGCTGGTAAAGCTTGTTGCCTTGATCATCAGAGGAGCCAACAGGAAAGAGTTGACTTTATCCTTTGAGAAGGCAGGGCCAGTGGAATGGCAACCACCTGCCCCTCCTCTCAGCTTCTTCATCCTGGCAAGCAGTCGGCCCGCTGGGGCCACCGGCCAGTTCCCCTACCCAAAGCAAGCAAATGGGAGCAGGCAGTGGGATTGTCAAGCTCCAGCCCAAAGCCAAACAGGAGAGGGGGAACCTTGTGACTGAGCACCCCTTTCTTAATTCCCTTGTTTTTAGTCCAGCCAGCACGCTGTGCACCATGACACCTAGAAGGGAGCAAGTCCCTCTGTTTCATCCCTACTCCTTCTCATACCTTGCTTCACGCTTTTATGCTGTCATCTCTCTCTCTCTCTCTCTCTCTCTCTCTCTCTCTCTCTCTCTCTCTCCCCCCCCCCCTCCCTCTCCCTCACACACACACACGGCACCACCACATAACAGTACCACTGAGCCCTGGCCGGCTGCCTTCAGGATCTGCTCAGGAAGATGTTGATGGCATTTTTCCCTTCAGAAGCCTTGCAGGAAAGAGGATCTGGTCATGGGGGAAGAAGATACCTATTCTAGCCTGCAGGCTGGGGACTTCAAAGTGGGGCCCAGCCCTTTTAGACTGCTCCACTTTATTCACATGAAGGGCAGGTTTGCAGGCAGGAGTTCGTAGTACTGAAGGAAGAAACAAGGATAAGAGAAACCTATATCCATTGTTGTCATTTGTGTATGTTCCACTGCAGCAGCTTATTTTATTCCTTAGCCAGCTTATGAAAATTCATTTCGTGCATTTTGACTGGGAGTGTGGTGGAGGTCTGTTAAATTTTCAGTATTCATTTGGTGAAAAACTTGAGTCATTCAAAGTCACTCATCATCTAGTATTCCACTTTACATTTAGAAGTATATAAATTCCACTAACTAGAGCAACGAAATGCTCTCAGCCAAAATGGGAAAAACAGTCCTTGAGCAGGTCCCTTTCTAAACATTCCAGTGAATTGTTTATTTATGTGTTGATTTCGGGTGGCTTTGTGCCATTTCAGTTGTGCAACTCTAAGTAGCATATAAGACTATAGATTAGGGTTAGGGTTAGTGGAGGGTCATCTGCCAGAGATGCTGCAGTGGATCCTGCACTGAGCAGGGGGCTGGAATGGAAGAGCTCTGAGAAGGTTCCGTGCAATCTACGATTCTATGATCAGTCAAGTATCCTACAAGGATACTGTATAATCAAGGATCCTGATTGTAAGATCAGTATCCTAGTCCACAGTGCATTCCATGCTGCGCTTCTAGTAAGGGCACCATGGCTCCTTCAGGTGCAGCCTCTCACTTCACTATCCCACAAGCTCTTTGGAAAAGCCATATTTTCTGTTCCTTCCTGAACATCAGCAACAAGGGTGCCGATCTTGCTTCTGGCGGGAGGGGAGCTCTTGCCGAAAGTGCTTGTGGTGACTCCCGAGGAGTACTGCCTCTTAGCAAGCTCCCTCCACCACAGAAGGGGTCTGTTTGGAGTAGGCCAACTTGCAGACAAGCAGGCCACCGACTGGGTAGGGCTTTAAAGGCGGCAACTGGCGCCTGCAAGGGCTCCCAGAAACTTCCCGTGCTGGTGTTACGTGGCTGCAGCAGAAAGTCCCAGGTGGTAGGTGGACCTCTGTATTCTGCACTGGCCAGTTTCCAGATAGTCTCCAAGGACAGTCCACATCACGACAGTCCAGATGTGAGATGAGGGCAGGAGTGACCATTGCCAACCCTTTCTGTTCCAGGAATGGCCACGCTTGCACTCGGCCAGTTGTATGCCATTTGTAAATAGGTTGATGGCAGTGCCATTTATCTTGCTTGGTTTGGGCTCCCTAAACCTACTGACTCAGAAGCCAATCCCCTTGAGTTCCCAACTTTCTAACGGCATGCATGTGTGATTTCTGCTGTGGGATTGCAGTCAGCACGATGGCAAAATTTCCCAGGTTGATTGGACACAGTTGACCTCTTTCCATGGCTGAACGAGAGTCTGTGTCCGTACTTTCTTTGTCTTAGGTCAGTACTCATCGGGAAGACAGTGTCGGCCTCAGTAGCAGCCATTCAGGGCTGTGTAACACCGTTCCTGTCCAGAGTGCAGAACTAAACCATAAGACACAAGAAAGCTATAGAGGTGAGTTGAGCCACATTTCAAGTAGTTTTTTCTTCGGTCAGGAAATTCAGCGGGAATCTTTGTGAAATGAGTAGTGACAGTAAGCCCTTTTCACGGGACTGTATGATTCCCCTCCTTGCCAGCAGAGAAATTGCTTTTGCTTGCTTATTATGACTCGGATAAAGAACTTCTCACATCCCAGTTCTCCTGAACCCAGCCATGTTTAGCTTCCGTGGATTAGCCCAATTCTAATATTTCGAGAGAAAACTTGTGGCTGTCTTTATTTCCCTTACCATGCGTTGTTTCGTATTCCTCTGTTACCTTTTCCCCCAACACACACACACACTTTATATGTTGTCTTTCTAAACTGAAATGTTTTATCTTCCTCACGGAAGAGCTTTTGTAGCCAGCAATCATTTTGGTTGCTCTTTATGGAACAGTAATATTCTTTTTAAGGTGTACAGACCAGAACAGTACGAAGTATTCCAAGTGAGTGGCTACACTGGCAGCTTTGTTTCCAGCCCCTTCCTACTGAGTCCCAGCACACAGTATGCACAGAACCTTCTCTCTTGGGAGTGGAACCTTCTGGGGTGTTCCAGAACGCTCCAGTCCTCTTACCGGACCACGCTGATCGGGACGTTCCACAGACGGCTTGCATTCCCCTCAAGACGTGTCTAGGATGCAGACTAAAATAGCCTGCAGCCCCCCAGGCCTTCCACTCTCTTGCAACGACTCTCAAATTGTAACTCTTCAAATGTGTCCTAGTTCTGTTTCATAGAAATTGACCACTTTCTGTTTGCTTTAGATTTTTCCTGAAGTGCCTCCGTTAAGAGGATTAGTAACTACTTCTTTTATCCGTTTCTCTTGTCCAGAGGCCATAGTTGTTTATTGATTGTGGCACTTTGTTGGGTTTTCTTGCAGTGCTGTCTGCTGGGCTGCCAACCCCTTCAGTAGCATTGGGCCCGGTGGAGATCAAGTCAGAGCACAAGGAGAAAGAGGAAAACGCGCATGAACCTGCATCTTCTGATGACATGAAGTCGGATGATGAGTCCTCCCAAAAGGATATCAAAATCTCCTCAAGAGGCAGGACAAGGTATGTCTTTCCCAGCCTCCCAGCCCAGAAATCAGGCTGTCTGTCTGGATCAGAATACCTCCTGAGTAACAAAACTAGTTTCTCGGTATATGCCAACTGCAGGGGTCAGTTGGATGTCCAGGTGAGAGAACATGAAATCGGAAAAGAGTCCAGTGAGGAATCCTCTCCATTTTCAAACACACGAGGCTGGCCATCATCTTGGCAGGAGAGGCAGAGTCTTGCTTACTCTTCAGTTGAGGCCTGGGCATCATGGCATACACTTCAGGTTGGGAAGCGGGCAGTCTTCTGGGTATGGGCAGATTGTCATAGCGTTGGATGAAGGTCAGGTTTCCTTCTTAAGTAGACCCTACTTTTCCATGTTTAGCAAAGAACAGGAATACAGGTAGTCCTTGGATTATGATGGCATTTGGGACCAGGATTGCCATCACTAAGTGATGCGGTATTAAAGCACGATGTCACGTGACCACATCACTTAGTGACAGCAATCCGGGGCAGTCCCAGTTGCCGTTGTAACCCCAAGATGCACGGGTTGTTAAACAGGAAGAGCCGGGAGTCCCAGGTAAGGAGTGAGAGGGGGTGGGAGAGGTGCTGCAAGGGAGTCAGGGGGGGCATTGCAGGAACCTGGTGGAGGCTGCACGCAGGTGTGTGGGGTGCTACGGGCAGGAATAAAAGCGGGAGCAACTTACCAGAGCAACTTGCAACCTTCCCTGCCAGCTTCTCCATTGACTTTGCTTGTGAGAAGCTGGCAGGGAAAGTTGCAAATGGCAATCATGTGACTGTGGCTCCCTGCAATGTCGTAATCACGGGCCAGGCACCCAAATGTCCAGATCTGCAATGGCCAGAACTTCAAGGGCCAGTTGTACATCCATTTTTTTTCAATGCCACCATAACTTTGAACCATCGCTGAACAAATGGACGTAAGCCAAGGACTATCTGTAGTCTATTGTCACTTCTGAAGGATCCCAGTCCATCTGACACAGATCAGGAGGGCTCGTGTGTGATTACCTTGCTGCATTTGCTGCCTAAACAAAGCAGCACATTCCTTCATCTTAAAAAGTTTGGCTACCATGGAGATAGCTAGCAAGGCAAGAGGAAAAGTCACGTTTGCAACCTCATTTTGACATGAACAATAGTAGCCAGATATCTCTCCCTGCATAGCCAGACCGGCTGTGGGGTTTGTGTCGATCCTCCACTTGTAAGAGACAGAGCAGCCAAAAGTAAACCCTTGGAGAACAAAAGCACCATGTCCACAGGGGAAGATGTACACGCAGTGGCTCTTACGCAGATCTGAGCATGAAATGGTTTACTGCTGTAGGCGTTGCTTTAAACAAACCTGCCAGTTATGGGCAAGGGGGCAGTCTTTGCCGATGTGGAAGAACGGCATCGTCTCCCAGTGCCTTTCCTGTTTTTGTTTCAAAAGTAGCACTAACGAAGACGAGGAGTTGAACCCAGAGCAGAAGCTGGAGCGGGAGCGGGAGCGGCGGATGGCCAACAACGCTCGGGAGCGCTTACGTGTCCGGGACATTAACGAAGCCTTCAAGGAGCTGGGGCGGATGTGCCAGCTTCACCTGAAGAGCGAAAAGCCCCAGACCAAGCTGCTGATCCTTCACCAGGCTGTGGCAGTTATCCTCAGCCTGGAGCAGCAGGTCCGAGGTGAGCCTTGGGGGGGCCTTCGGCTTCCTTCGCCCAGAGCTGCCTGCTTTCCATCTCAGGCTGAAGAGGGGGGCCAGGCTGGGAATGATGTGCGTGCTCAGGAAAAGAGGATTCAGTCCAGCCAGCCCCATCTTCCTCCAGAGGGGAAGTCGTGTTCCAGGCTTCTTCCCTTCAGCTGATACTTTTTCCTCCCCAGCCCTCCTCCGTTGACCTCTCCTCTCCTCTCCTCTCCTCTCCTCTCCTCTCCTCATAGTTTGTTTTATTAGTTGTTATTAGTTATTAGTTGACGAGTTTATTTTACGGTGACTGTCAGCAGGTAGATCTTTGCCTGTCCATTAGCGTTTGGCTGCGTGAAGTCCAGCCCTCCCATACTCAACCGTGAGGGATGTCCTCCGGCTTGCCGAGCCTGAACTGCAAGGAGGGCTGCCTGTGCTTTGTTTCAGTTGTGGAATGTCATCACGGTCCTCCAGCTGGTGGAAAACAGCACCAGGATTTCCTGAGACTGGAGCAGATTGCTTCCTTTCTACAGCCTCAGGCTCAACAATTGTGCTTTCATAGCTCTCTCCTCTTTCCCCGGATTCTGAACGCTACAAACGTTACTGCAAGCATCCCGTCACTTACTGCCTGTTGTTGCCTACATTGCAAATAGAAATATAAAGGAAAGAAGGGATGAGCATTCATTAGTTTTCCTGGTTATTTTATAGTCACAGGGAAGGCTGATTTGGGATTTAGCTTTGCATCTGTGTCTGCCTGGAGTTCCAAGACAACCCAGGCTCGCCCCTTGTCAGGCATCTTCACGCTGACCTCTGTACGTTGGCCCAGAGCCTTGTGTTGTAAACATAGGCATTTTGTGTTTAAACATTATGTTCTGTCAAGCCCATTTATTGCGATTCTTACAGGATTTGTTGGGCTTTCAGGGGTCACCAGCTGCAACTGAAAGTAAAGTTAATTTAGAGCAGCAAATCCATATTCTGTCCATTTCAGATCTGAACAATCCTTTCTAGAGGCCGGGTTATAAAGCAAGCACAGTTCTTTATAATCTCCTCCTCTGGTGGAACTGAAATGACAGTTGACCTCTAACAGGCAAGCTTCTTTTGTCTCAGAAATGATGGAGCTGACATCAAAGCCTCCCACATCCTACTCAAGGGGGTGTTCGTTTCTTTCTTCTGGGGGACGAGCTGGACTCAACTGTGGGTCCCATTGTGCTTCCTCAGCTGATGCATTTCCAGGTTGTGTATGTAAATGTCTTAGAGATGCTGACAGTGTTAGCAGTAGTATCTACTCAGGGATCTGAAGCACTGACATCTCATTCATTTCATTGCTTCTGCTAGCAATCTGGACTTAATTTTTATTCTCTTTCCCTGCCTCAGGGATCTGGTAAAGAAATAAGAATTGGGAACTGTTTGTGGAGAAGGAATACCCTCTATCACTATTTTTCAGATTCTTTCTCTTGGAAGATTGGGTGCGATGGCTTGTTCTTCAACCCCTTGCTTTAACCCTCTGGGTGACTTCGGTCTTCAGTCCTTGCTTGACTCTCTCACGGGACTGTCAAGAACCATTTAAGCAGCCCTGAGTCCTTTGAAAGAAGGGTGGGTTATAAATGTAATAACTTATCCTATTGAAAATGCACTTTGAACAGGTAGGCTCCTGGTTTACAACAAGAATGGGTTATACTACGGGGGAGCAGTTTTGAAAGAAGGTAGATGAAGAGGCATTAACATGCAAGTGCTTTTCTGCAAATCCTGCCCCCAGAGGTAGAGCCAAGTACTCAGTTTGGCTTCCTGCCGTCAGTACTAGCAGCATAAAGAGGCATTCCTACCGTTGTTTCCTTTTGCCATTGCTTCCAGAGAGGAACCTGAACCCCAAAGCAGCCTGCCTTAAGCGAAGGGAAGAGGAAAAAGGTTCTGTTGTATCAGCAGAGCCACCAGCTCCCCATCCAGGAAGCCATCCAGCGCTTAGTGAAACTGCCAACACAGTGGGACATATGTGAACATCGACCAGGTGACGTGTTTTATGCCTACAGGGAGGGGGGGCTGACTTTGCAGCACACGGGTGGCGGTGGGCCTAACCGAAGACTCTCCAGTTATGCTTTGTGTTAATTTGAGCCGTGGCATCACAAAACCCAGACTTGTGTTTAAAACACCATGGACTCCTTTCCTATTTTAGTCCAAGATACCTAGCAAGATTTGTTAACATCGGTAATCATACTTAGCAAAGTGTATCTATTAAAAATCTACAAGAACTGAATTTGATCTGTCCATCTGCGTCTGAGTTCAGAATGTCCAGGGACTGCTTATTCTTTTTCTGCACAGTGGGGATCTAGGCCAGAGCCACTTGCAAGAAACCTAATTTTGTGGGACTCCAAGGAGCTTTGTGTTCAGCCGTCATGGCCTGATGTCACCGTTCTGTCCATTTCTTCTCCTCACTTCCCAGCTGAATCACAAATGAGCCTGTTATTCCTTGGCTTGTTTCTGATTTTTTTGCAAAACTGCTTGGCATAGATGCGTGTTTTGCAGTCCAGGATAAAACGACAGATGCTGCTTCAGTCCAGGTGTAGAATTTTCCCTTCCTGACATGCTAAAAATTACAGCTAAGTAATGCTTTTCACTTTGCGGGGGGGGGGGGGGGCTGCACAGCTCTGGGGCCTCAGATTATGTAGCTCTGCAATGAGAGAAATGGCTCCACTGGAGGCAGATTCTCCCATGCAAAAGCCAGAGTCCAGCTACAGATTAGACATCCTTTTCCACTGTAAAATATAACTCTTAATGCTCCAGCAATGCCCTTTTAATGTCCATATCAGAATTCCAGAACCATGTGGAAGAGACCGAGAAGGGGATCTTTTCTTCACAAGGACACTCAAAATAGCATTTAACAGGACCATCTACTAGGAGAAGCAACAAATCCAGAAGTGGCCATTTGAGAAAAATTACTGGTCATCCCTGCCTCAGAAGAAACGGTGCCGGTGTCTTCTTCCAAGAGAATGTTGGCCCCAGAGACCGTTGGTGCATCTCCTTCTCTTCCTCTCGGTCCTCCTGTCGCTCTAGCACAATCAGAGACTGATCTCTCCACTTGGTGTGGAAATTGCCTTGTGCCTAAACTGAATTGACAAATGCATTGTAACTACAAAAGGTTATTTATTTGTAATGGAACTATAAAGATCCACAGTATGAAGGGAAACATTGATCTGTTTAAAGCTGATGGTTCGGTTGAGATACTGATATCGAGAAGCGCATTCCCAGAACGAAGCCACAACTGCCACTGACCCTTCACATTCCCACCATACCTACAAGTGTCTTAAAAGAAAGAAGGGACAAGGGCATGTTCGTTTCCCATTTCTCTGGCTGTCAGACATATATTTCCTTGGTATGTGTCTTGATCTTGGAGCACATGCCTGCAGTCAGCCCTCTTATGCACAGCCTTTTGCTTGTTTCCTCACAGGCAGAAGCCATGGTAGAGCCACAGCACTCCTTGAGCTGAAAAGATCTTGGTCTCGAGTTCTCAAACAGCTCCGTTCCTTCTAGAATTTGTCTGTTTAGTTGAGAGGAAGCCTGTCTAGAATGGCTTTGGAGCTATAGGAACAAGCAAAGCAGATGTAACCACAACTTGGGTTGAAATCTTGGCCTGCTGTGAGAGCAGCCTGATTTTGTCCCTGGAGTGCAAGACGAAGAATCCCCAGGCTGTCCTGATGTCTAGCTGAGTTTCTCACTTCCCTGTGGAGAAGGAAGGTTCCTCCCTTACTGGTCAGTTCCCTTGGCTGTGTGTGTGGCGGGTAAGCCATCTCTCTGGGCGAGTCCACCTCCGTTGATCCTCCTCTGAACTTCCATAAATGCCGTCTTCCATTGTAGCAGCCCAGAGAAAGGACCGCCGTGGGACTGCCTTGTAATCCTAATTATGCTCTCTCCCACAGGCAGCGATCAGTAAAGTTTGGGATAACTCCTCCACCTTCAAAAGTGTTGTGGCGCTAACTGGCTTATACAAGTGAGAGTGTGTTTCAGATGGTTCCTAACGAATGCTGGCTTTGTTGAGTGGCTGTTCTGAAGTGACCCTTGGCAAGTCTCTGTGGCCCTTTTCCTTCTGCTTCTCAGTGTTCCTCAGCCAGTGGACTTCGGCTTCGGCCGCCTGGTGAGGGGTCCCCTGCGCCCGCCTGGGCCTGACTGGTGGCCGCCTGGCTCCGTTGGACTGTGCAGTGTGTGTGCAGCGTGCGTGCCCCGAAGCTTCCCTTTTAAAACCAAGAGAGAGAACGTTTGGCTTATTTTTCACTGTAGCTAGTCTTTTATACAATAATCTTGTAAGAAAGTTTCTTGAATTCTAAATATTACTCTTTCTAGATTTTTGAAATCAAAAAAGGTTTTCAGTAAAAATTTTCTTACTTTATTTTACTATATTAGGTAGTAAAAAATGTAGGGTTATTTACCATAACCTGTTCATTAATATCAGAAATTTACAATAGTATTGTAAGAGCATAGTAGGGTTCTAGCATCCTGTGTAGTACCTTATGGAGTATTGTAAGAGCTATTTGTCCGAGATGAATTGCTTCTCATCTTGTTATTCAGTTCCCATTGTTGGTTTATTGCAAATTTGTACCCCATGTCAAATTTCAAGATGTTACAGATAAACCTTTTTGACCAGCAACAAGAAGTTGGACACTTTTTCTGTCAATGTAGCAGAAAACACTATGTATATAACATTTATGTAGCAATAAATGTGCCATCCTTTTGTAATTATTGTTTTCAGTCACTTTTCTTATACCATTGTTTATTTGGGCAAATCCTTATCTGCACATGAATATAAAGAATGGGGTTCTTTAAACGATCATGCCGAGCGCTCTCATGTTAAAGATGAGCCAGGGCAAGTAAGTGATTTTCAACCACGCTAATTCTAGTGTTTAAGAGGTGAAGTGAAGCCATTCCACATTTGAATTAAGATTAGCAAGGGTGCTGACTTTATTTCTCTAGATTTGCACAGCTCTTGTTTGCTGCTTTAAAAGACCTGGAACGTGCGCCCAGCGTGCAGGCCTGATTCAGACAGACCCACGTGCGGAGACCAGAGGGAGGTTCACGGAGGGACTTGGCTTTCCAGACGAAGGCAGGGCAAGAGGAAGGGGCGGAGTGGGAGAGGCCAGGGAGAAGAGCAGGGGGGCTGGGGGTGGGCCTGCAGGAGAACGCCATTGGCCGTGGGGCGCAGCCCTCCAGGGAGGTCGGCCACAAGTTGCTTTGCATCCCACTGGAACAACGGTTCAAGGGTGAAAGCAAGGGTGGGGAGGAGGCACTATGGACTTTGAAGGCTGCTGGAGACTCAAGACAAAACGGCCCATGGTTCTAGAAGTTGCATTTGGCCACCAGGTAGGGAATGAAGTGCAGAAATTGTCTCCCCATTTGCTATTCCCACTCCATCACAACATGCAAAATCTTCCAAAGGAAGATTACAAAAAAAGATAAAGCAGGCAGAGGACGGCTGCAAATGAGGTGATCCGCAATGGCGGCGGGATCCAAGATCAAACAACTGGCCTTTCGGGAAACAGCGCTTGCCCTCAAGTGTTTCTTATGGGTTCCATTCGTTAATGTATTGTGATATTTATATGTCACCAACTCCATGCAGATTCCTGGTGGTTTAAAACATCCTATAAAGCCAAAAACACTTAAATTCCTTAAAAATGCCCAGAAACCAACCCTCCCTGCCTCAGCATCCAAGATCCCAGCAGTATCCATAGATCAAAAGCTCTGGAACGTAACTCTGTTTTCACTGCTCTCGTGAACACCATCGCAGGGTGTCACCATCCAACTCCTGGCGTGCTCTGAAGGGATGGAGCGAAGGCGGAAATACATTGGGTCCTGACAAACCTAACTCTTGCACATTGCAGATGTCGGGTGCTGGCTGTGTCGTCGTCATAAGCTGCCTAAGGACTCCTGAAGGCATTTGCAGTAAGCAAACAACCCAGGTGCCTTTGGCTCGCTTCCACTGCCAGGGCTGCTGTGGAATCTCCCTGGAGTGCCAGTAGGTGGCAGGAGGCGCCATGCAGAGTGCCCTCACCCTTCATGCCCTACTGGGGATGGGCCACCCTCGGCTTGTGGTTACTCCCCATGGAAGATGACGCTAAGCGGGGTGAGCACTGGTTGTCATCGTGGAATCCCATTCTGGAAGTTGTAGCTGAAAAGGGCTTTCTGTGGAAAAGAACTGATGGAGAGCTGGCTTGAATTCTAATTCTAGAGCTCTGATCTTAGCAACACCAGAATCCAGACGACAGCTTAGAATACAAGGGAGATACCCTCCATGGATGTCTGTCTGGACTAGAGAGAGATCAGTGAGGAATGACCACAGCTAGATTTTCCCTGAGCCAATTCACGTGAAAGTGTTCCAGGCCTACCAAGTGGAGCCCTGGGAAGATGCCACACAGTGAAACCGACAGTGTCTCAGGTACTAGAGGTGGTCAGGATGTCCTTCTGTATCTTACTAAAAAGCATTATATGAAAGCCTTGACTGACCAAGCCATAACAGGAGGTGGAAGTCAATATCCATGGGCCCACCTGGTGATGACCATAGTATACGGAAGAATGTAAGAAGAGTAGGTGATAAAGACCATGGATTATCAGGTGAAATGTAATGGAGGCGGAGAGGAAGGATGCAACAGATCTGCATGCAGGTGATGTGATCTTACAAGTGGTGTTGGTGAACGCGTGCAGGGCATTGAAGATGTAGGTTTAATTATGAAGAAAGGGCTAAACTGTGCCATCTAGGTTGTTTCGGGCCTGCCTGAAAGTAGAATTCTGGGTGATAATGGCATTTTATGTTCCAGTGAATGATGAGATGGGGGGAAATTGTGTAACATTTTGAGTAAGTCCCATCCGGGTGAAAAAATCATTTAGTTAAGTGACATGAATGGAAATGTGAGAATGAGATGATGGGGCCATTTAGAGATCCAAGAATGAATGAGGATGAAGACTAGTCAGAAAAAGGTCTCTTGGTTTTGGGTGGGTAATTTAAGCAACAGTCTAGTCACAATTATACCTGGCAAAGAAATAAATCTAAGTGGCTAACTGGTTTGATAGTTTATGATGAAAGACAGAGAGTTAATAAAGGAGATGCTGTGATGAGAGGTTCCGGATGTGGAATACCATTTTTGTAGAGTCAGATGTGGATCTTTGGAGGAAAAGGGGCATGGAAGAGAAAGAAAGGACACCACAGCGAAGTATGAGTCCTGTAGGAAAACAAGTGTCAATCTCTCAGCCCAATTAATGGAAACTGGGCGTGGGGGGGGCGGGTTCTGGATTGCCATTTCCCTTTTCCAGGACATTTTCTCAGTCTAGCCTGTAGCCTCTTCCAAATACTGAGGTCTGGCCCGCTTGGCTTCATGAAATTAGTGAAGTTCAGACTGGGGCTGCCCCTAACCGGGCTGCGCTACAAGACCAACAAGTGTGAACAGCTGACACTGAAAGGAGGTGGTATGATATTTAAAACACCAAGTTACATTAGGAAAGCTAATAAAAACCCTGCCTAAAAATAATTTAGGAAAACGGTTAAGCATATTTAAAAAAAAGGCAGGTGCCCGCTGTTGGCCACAGTGGGGGCAGAGGGGTGCTCCCGTGGGGGGAAGCCCAGGGGGCTCGCTCGCTCTCCCTCCCTCTCTGAGTGCTGCGGTCTGCATTTCCAGGAAGTGCCTGGGATGTTTCCCTTACAGGCAAACCCTCGAGGGGCAGAAAGGGGCCCTCTGGGCGGCTCTGGAGAGGAGCCAGCAGAGGGGATCTGGGCACCCCGCTTCTCTGCTGACGCGGCCTCTGGCCCAGGGACCCCCAGGGCCTGCTCTGGAACCCCAGCGGGATCTGCAAGGTCAGGCTGGGCCGCAGAGACAAAAGTGCCCCAGAGGCCCAACCTGCGTTGCCTCCATTTCTCCAACGCCCTGGTGGCCACGGTAATCCTTATGCTAGCTAGATGAGTTTTAAAAAGTTGAGATATTTTCAGAAACGAGAGGAGCAGTTACATTTCCTGGCAAAACTGCAAAAACCAGTGCCTTGGCCGCATTCTCTGCCTCCCCGTGGACTAGATTAGGCTGGGTGGGGCTGCTTTGAAGAACTGCCTCTCAGGAGGCTGGAACGGGAAGGGCCGTCTGCATCGTTAGGAGCCGGATCTTCGGAATCTGCCATTGGGGTTGTGGAGGTGAACGAGGCTCTGAGCGGTTGTTAAAAGATGAAATAAATGAAAGCCTCGCCTAGGTTGACACGTGCTGCGTGCGCAGGCCAGCAACAACCCAAGGTCACACCAAAGGCCGAGGCCCCGCTTTCTGTCATCCCAGCGGCAGGATCCAGATAAGGGCCTTCAGCCAGAGGAACGCGCGCCCCAGCGGAAGGTTAGAAACTCCCGAGAATAAGAGCATGGGACCGTGGCAGCCCCAGCCTTGGTCAGGAATGCTTTCAGCCGGCTTCCCGGCTCAAGCAGGCCACTCTGATTCCAGGGTGGAGCCAGGGGCCCCAGGGAGCAAGCTCCCTGCTCGGGCCAGAGGTCTTCACAAGCCGCTCGGGTCTCCTGGGCTTTGAACGCTCCACGCTGAGAAACACAGACGCAGGGAAGTTACAGCCATTGGCCCTTGGTAGCCTTATAAATGTGGCATAGATGAAAGGGAGAAACAGCCAGTTTGGGGTCACAGTGAAGGCACCAGGCCAGAAACCAGGAGACCCCGATTTCCAGTCCTGCCTCGGGCACCAAGCCAGCAGGGTGACCTTGGGCCAGTCCCACTCTCTCAGCCCTGGGAAGAAGCAGGCAAGGGCCAACCACTTCCGAAATCTTGCCAAGAAAACTGCAGGGACTTGTTCAGGCAGTTGCCCCGCGCGTGCGCGCACACACACACACACACACACACACACACCTTGGAGAAACACCTGCCCAGTCTCAAGGGATCACAATCTGGAGGTTGAGTCCCGGCAACTGGACTTCTTTTCTTTTGGCTTGATAGTCTCACTGCCTGTCCAGGCAGCTTCTTCAGTCCAGAAAGTTGGCTGGGGGGACCCCATCAGTGTCTCCCGAGGTGGCCGCGTTTCTCACTGACCTGACGGGCTTGTTGGAGAGAGATCCGCAGAGCCTTTGGGACGTGGGTGTCTCACTCCTAAGCCCTCCCTCTCCCCAAGTGGGCCATTGAGGGCCGCCTCCCTGGTGACCTCGTGGAGGGGTCTTCATCCTCCCGGGGACTGACGAAAGAGCCGCATGAAAAACGGGGTCGAGTTGTGTCTGAGGGCTCCACCTCTGCTGAGGGAAGGATGTCCCACTCTGCAGGCGTAAATGCATTCCTTCACTCCTCTCTCAGACCACCTATCTTCTCTGTCCAAAATGTGAACATCGTGGTCCTCACATGAGTGTCCTTTTTCCTTCAGATGAAGGTAAACGTCTCATTCTGGTCCTGTGTTGTTGCTCCTCCCGTGCCGGGCCCTCCTCTTGTGTAAAGGCTGTTCGGCTCTGAACACTCCTCACTGCACGGGATTGCATCTACTACATGGCTCCTCTTCCGTTTTGGTGTTCGATCCTTAGGGCATACAGGCCTCTGTCTCCGTGTGTCGGTGGGTTTGAAAAACACAGGTACGTGGTGTTTTCGTGTTTTCCAAAATCCGAGTTACCTTCTCTGACCCAGCAGCCATGTATGGAACGCGGACTCTGGTCTCAGCTCTGTCTGCCGTTTTTTTGGATCTAGAAGCAGGTTTAATAAAGGCCCCGTCCGGATACCCACGGCCCTTAAGAGCGGTCCTCGGGCGGCTGTTTTCTTTCTTTTGGGCGTCCGTGAAGGTGGGGATGGTTTCTGCCCTGCGGCGTGACGTCCTGGCGACTCCTAGTTTGTGCTGCAGTGGATGGCGGGAGTCAAACTGCAGGTGTGGGTCTGTGGGGGGGTTTCCTGTAAAACCCTATTTTAGGACAACGAATGCTCAGCCGGGCAGGAGACCGACGGCTCCTGAGCGCGTGCAGAGGGCGGCGGCCGCTCCTCTCCTCTCCTCTCCTCTCCTCCTCTCCTCTCCCCGCCCCTCTCCGACCCGCGGGCCGCCCGCCGCAGGTCCCTCCCTCCGCGGCCGGGCAGAGGCGCTCGGCGGGGCTCGGCCGGAGGAGGACGCGGCGCGGGCTGCGTGGAGGTGCGCGGGGCCGGGGCCGGGGCCGGGGCCGGGGCGCGGGCCGGGGGCGCGGGCCGGGGCGCCGGGGGGAGTCGCGCCTCCGCGGCCGCCCCACGGACTGGGACTCAACCCGGCGGCGCCGGCGGCGCCTGGGCGAGCCGGGCTTCTGCTCGCGGCCTCTCTCCGATCGGAAGCCCCCCGGAGGGTCTTGCTCCGAGCGCGGGCTAGCCCGGCGAGGAGGGCCAGCAGCCGCAGCCCCTCTACAGGCGGGCGGGGGGCTGCCAACCCCCCCCGCGCACGTGCCCCACTTGCGCCGGCCCTGCCTGTCGCGCCCGCGACCCCGCGGCCCCGGGCCCGGCCCTCGCGGGGAGGCGGCGCCCTCGGGCTGCCCTTCCGGGGCCTCGCACCCGGCGGAGACGGCTCCCTCGGTCGGCAGCGGCGGGGGGCGGAGAGGCAGCCCTAGCGCCGCGGCCGCCCCAGCGCTTCCCCCCCTGCGCGGCGGCGCAAGCCGGGTGGCAGCCGCGTGCCCGGCGGGGCTCTTCCCGCTGCTCCTCTCCGGCGCTGGCCGCAGAGTCGCCGCCGCCGTCCCGCTTTGCGCTGCGGCTCTGTTGCGGGGCTCTTTATAGTATGGCCTTGTTTTTAAAGTAATTGGCTGCTAAGTCTGAACTTCGTCCGGGAAGGATATAGGAACGCTTTAGGTCAAGCAAGGTAAGCCCGGTGCCTCTGGCAAGGCCGCCCCAAACGGCGATGAGGGCCGGGCCCTGCCCCGTCGCCGGCTCGTCATGGCCGCTGTTTTGACACTTTGGATGTAGTCCTCGCCGCCGTCAGCTGTGCCAGGCAGTGGATGAACCGGCTGGGTGTGCCATCTCTCCCCATCCTTCCCTTTAAAACTGCACTATTAAGTAAGAGGAAGGACTTCTGCGTTGTTACTGATCAGGCCGATATTTTAGTGAAATGCGCCACTGAAAGCAGCGTGGCTTGTCTGGCCCACGTCAGTCCTTCACGGATGGGCCTTCTTGTTTGGAGGCCTGCGTCCCATCGGCGGCGTTGTCTTGGGTGGCCCCGCCAAAGAGGAGGGGGCTCTTGCAAGGCCCTCACGCCATCACGGAGGTCCCCTTTGCCCGAGGGTCCTAGGTTAAAGCAAAAGGTTGTTATACAGAAAAAGTCGTGCATGTGGGGTTTGGGACATGCCTGCTTTCCCCTTCAGCGATGAGCGCAACGTGTGTTTGCTGTGCGGGCCCTGCCCCGTTGGGAAGGGAGGCCAGGTCCAGGAAGTCTTACTCATCCCGGAAGCCAGCGGGAACCCTGCACCCCTTGGCCTTTTGTTCTGTCCTTGGGGTCCTTGCTGTCCCCCCCCGCCTTCTGCTTCCACCGCTGATTCAGCCTTTCTTCCAGGGCACCGAACGCTCCTTCCTTCCCCCGACTCTCAGCCAGCTTGGGAAACCTCTCGCAGCCCCGCCTGAGCCAGGCACGTGGGGGGGGGGGCAGCCTTAGCCGGGCTCTGGGCCCCGCACCAGTCTGGGAGAGAGTCCTCGCGGCTTGCATCTGCCTTCCCTAAACCAACATGCTAAGAGAGGGAAGGGGGGGTCGGTGTGCGTGTCATAAATGGGGCTAGCAGCAGCAGCAGCAGCATTTGTAGAGGGCACAGCTTGCAGGGGAACACTTCACCCCAGTTCCCTGCATTCCTGGCCTAGCGTGCGTGACAGACAGGGATGATGGCTGCCCCCCTTTTCCTGGCAGTGGTCAATAGGTCCCCTTTTGATTTTCAGCATTTTATGAGCTCTTGGGAGCTCCCTGGCAAAGCAAGCAGAACGGGGTTAGGTTTGGAACAGCCCGCCTTGGTGTTTCTCCCCACTGATGGTCAAGACGAAAGGACCGTGAGCCACCCGATGGCTGCAGGCAGCTGATTGTGAGCCAGGCCTGCCTCTGACGGTGGTCGTGCGGCTCTCCGATCAGCCTCCAGAAGGTATCTTTGCCCGGTTGGTCCAGAGAAGGATGGACAGTTGCTCGGGCTTGGCGCCGCTTGTCTGCCCTCCCCCATGCTGTGCCTCTGCCCACGAGGCCTTGCTCTCTTGGTTCTTGAAGCGTGGTCAGCATGGAGGCCCAGTGGGGGTGCCCTGACACCCCTGTTGTGCACAGTGGGTCTGCCCCTTGCTGTTCACGAGCTGTTGGGGTGAGGCAGGGCCAGTCTTGCTGGCAGCTGATTGTGGCTGTGGATGTCATGCAGAGTGTCCATAGTGCTCCCTTAGCTTCTGAAGATGGCATGAGGGGGTAGCACTTTCTGTTGCCTTGAGGAGCGGGAGGTGCCCTCCGAGGCTCCGTAGAGGCCGCGGAAGGCCTTGGGAAGGCGTGGGGGGATGGCACTGAAGCGTTATCACCCCACCACCATCCATCCCTGCTGTCAGTGGATCAGAGGGGCTGCTTGGGGTGCCCCAGGGCGGAGGAGGCCTGGTCCGTGGGCCCCCGGCACGTCGATTCCCCGTGAACAGTTGGAGGAAAGGAGGAAGCATCCGCTCTCCCGCTCAGAACCGCCTCACCGGACGGAGCTGTGCTGCAAATACCCCCCACCCCACCGCACTCTAGAGTGGCTCGTAACAGCTGGGGAGGGGCATTTATTTCATTCTTCTTTTCTAAGCGTTCAACGTGGCTTGCAGGGGAGAACTCCCTAATTTTGTCCCCCCCCCCCGATGAGCCAGGCTGGGCTGAGAAAGACGGGGCAGGCGCAAAGTTACCGCTCCTGAATCTCCTTACTCGCTGCTGCCTTTCCATCAGACGCCCCCCCCAGAAGCCCCCCTTCTGATCTGATCCAGCTGCTTCCCTTCCCCCGCCTTACCTGCAGGCCCTCTGCAAGGGCTGCGCGAGGCGGTGCCTGCCTGCCTGCCCGCCCCACTGATTCATGGGGTTTGGAGCGCAGGGTGAGCTGGACCTGGGCCTTGGTGTGCCACCCGTTTCCCTCCTTTGCTCCCCAGCTCCTCCCTGTTTCGTGGCAGGGAAGGAGCCTCTGGTACCAGTGGCTGGACATGGGGTGGCTCAGCAGCGTGTGGCCTGTGGACGTGGTGCAGCAGCCCATGGAAACATCCGAGTTACCTTCTCTGACCCAGTGTTTGATGGGACTTTCGCACTAGAGGTCCAAGGTCTCGCGTGGCAAAAATACGAGGGGGGCAAAGCTGGCTTTGTTCACATGCTGCAAGAGATTTCTGGAATTAAAGGTTGTTTGGGGTTGTTCTTTGTGCCGTGCTAGGAAGGGAGAATCAACCGGTTTAAATTTGGTTCTAAGTCATTGTCACATAACGCAGAACTTCTCTGTCTTCAGTGCAAGTCCTTACAGGCTGCAGGCATACATTTGGCACGTGTCTAGCCCCGAGATGAGCTGCAGAGGGGAGGCTTGTGATTCCGGTGCCTTTGGGTTCCCCCAGTCTCCCCTTTCGCTTGCAGGACAAGGCAAGATTAACATCCTTCTCACAACTCTTGTGAAAGTGAACCAAACAGATTTGAGGGAAATGCCGTGACTGCTTGAAAATGGATGCCGGTGCCCAGGAGATGATCGTGAGACTTGCCCCAGTAGAACCTCCCAAATGGCAGATGACCTGGTTTCATTGACAAGGAGCGGAGAACGGGCAGAGAAGAGTCGGGGTCTCAGGTCTGAGGGGCTGCCACGCCTGGTTTCATAGGAGCAAAGAGCCTGCAGAGCCACCCAAAAAGCACAAGGCCCCTGGCACGCTGATGACCCAGAAGAAGAGAGAGCCTGGAACTGCTGATAGATGGGTTGGAAGGAGGGGATTTTAAGAGGAGGGGCCTTTGTGTGATTGCAGAGGAAAGGACAAGGAACAAGCAGCAATCCAGGAGCCCATCATCTGCTTGTGACAAGAGAGGAGAATCAAAAAGAATCACAGCAACCCCGCTGAACTTCCAGAGTCCTCGCTTTAAGGCGCACCTGTTCCCATAAATCCTGCCGGTGCGACCATCGCATTCCCACCAGGTGGGCAGGGGGATACAGAGGCAAAGCTCCCCTTTTAAAATACTAGCAAAGGGACTTCAGAGAGGCCTGCAAAACGTCTCGGCGCACTGGGAAGCAAGAATCAGTGTGGGCTGAGGAAACCAGCCGAGCTGTCACCCAGGCCTGAAAAGACGACTAGATATTTTGACCCCCAAAAGCCTCCGTATGGAGAAAAGTATTTGCTCAGTCTCAGAAATGAGGTTAGATTCCAAAAAGGTAATCATTTCTGGAACACCCAGCAATGGACTTTGTGAAGTGAGGATTACATCCAGTGTTCACAACATATTTACCAGGCAGGCAAATCTGCTTTCCCCCCACAAATCTTGCTGTAAATGCAACCGTGGCATTAATATCCAGAAGCCAGTGTTGCAATCAGAAAGGACAACAAATAAATATCTCTGAAGGTATAAAACAGGATGAAAGCAAGAATGTGGGGAAACAGACATCTTATAAGAGCCAACACCCCGTAACAGGCAGAATAATTTACCTCTAAAACGAAATACAGCAATGTGTGTTGCCTGGTTCTGTGTAGATCTGAAGCCCGGTCTTTGACGAAATGAAAGAAAGAAAATGGGAGGGCATTTGGACAGTGGCCTAAAACATGACATGGATGGAAATGAAAGTAAATGACAAAAGATGAGATGGAGTCGCAGAGGGATGAAAGACTGGCGAAAAGTGTAGAGCAAAGAAAAAGACGGGGCGCATTCTGGGTCAGGCTCCTCAGAGGACTGGAAGGAGAAGTGACTGGTTTGCAGCTGCATAAAGCAGGTGACCCGGGTGAGGCAGCCGGGCAAAGCCAGCAGCAAGGGGCTGAGGCAAGATGGGTCTGCTGCAAGAATGCAGTGCGGAGTTGCCGGCCACAGCTGAGAAACTAAGAGTCCCACCGGCAGGAGAAGGAGAGGTAAGACCGGAGCGATGGCCTGAGTCATAGGGTTGGCAGCATCTGCAGTGAAAGCGTCTTGCCGAGAGCTGCGCCCTGGAATCTCTGGCTGTGAAGTGGTGGTTGAAGCGAAGCTGGGCATGGAAAGGAAGAGAAGGTAGAGTCCTGAGGCAGACCTCCCCGAAGGAGAAGGTCAGAGGCCCATCCTCAGCTTTCCGTGGGTTCGGGTACACCTTCATCACTGAGCCGTCGCAGTGCAGCTGGATCCAGGGGTGGGCCTCAGAACATCACAGAGCCCCCTAAATAACTCCTGGCCGTTCCCTTGCTGGTCCCGAGGAGAGAGACCCTCGTGCGGCAAGTCTCCTCCTCCCACTAGGGAGGCCGGAGGCGGCTGCTATTCAAAGAGAGTTGCGCGTTTCCAAGTCGTATCGACGCAAACGGCATCATTCCCGGTGGAGTGTTTGAATGCACAAGCGGGAAGGAGACCCACCCCAGAGTCAGCCCTGCCAGGGGCCTGTCCTGCCGGGAGCGTCAGCAGCTCTTTTTTCCTTCCAGCTTTCACTGCAGCCAAAGAGGGTTTCTTTCATGTCGGTCCCAAGGCAGCTCTGGTTAATCTGCAGGGGAGCCTTGCCGGGGAGGGGGTGCAGCCCCGAGGGCAGCGAGGATGGGCAGAGCAGTGGCTTCAG
Source organism: Liasis olivaceus (assembly GCA_030867105.1). NCBI lineage: Eukaryota > Metazoa > Chordata > Lepidosauria > Squamata > Pythonidae > Liasis > Liasis olivaceus. The sequence continues at coordinate 22,271,594 of CM061362.1, read as the reverse complement.
CTCACACGCACGGGCTGGGTGTTCGTGCTCAGTTGGGTCCTGGCGGCATCGCTCAATATCTTTCTTCCCCGTGCTCTGAGCAAAACGGGAGGCACTGGTAGGAAGCCAGTTTCCCAGAGAATGGAATGATAATTAAGGAACGAAGGCCCTTTATAACTCCAGGAGCTGAGCAAGGGCACCAGGCGGAGAGGAAAAATGGCCCGGAAAAATAAAAGAGTAACTGCCGGGAATAGACTTTGGGGACGGGAGTGATTGCAGAAGCTGTGCCGGCCTTCTCTTCTCTGCCAACAGCTGGGCCTCCAGCCCTGAGTGCGTGAATGGGGGCCGTTGGGGGGAGAGGAGGAGGAGGAGGGGTTTCTACTTTTGTTCAGGGAAGCTGCTTCCCACCTGGATCAGGGCCACATTCGGGGACAGGGTAGCCAAGTGCTACAGCCCCTCCTGTCCAAACCCCAGCCCCGCCCCGCCCCGCCCCCCCCCCCATGTGGCCGAAGAAGGATGGCTTTGCTGCAAGAGACTCATTTCAGGCCCTCTGCAAAACGGTGCTGACCCTTTCAGAGCTTCAGCCGGGGGAGGAAGGGTTGCCTTTCATCACAAGCTTGGACACGAACCAGCTATTTGTTTGACAGCACACGCTGCACTGAGAGATTTCTGTGAGGCTCCCAACTGTAGCTCAGCCCGAGCCTCGCCATGGCTCCCCTCAAAGGCGCCTGCTTTCTTTTCTTTATTTTGGGAGGGAGAACCCAAAAGTCCCTCCGCTCGGATTGCGAGCCGTTTTGAAGAACGGAGGTTCTTCAGCAGAAACGCAGCAGACCGAAAGGGGAGACGGGGAAAAGGAAGTTGCAGGGAGCTGTGGGTGGAACGTTTTTCCGGACGGAGCGATTGCCCAGCCTTCGCTTAAGAGCCAGGACGAGCAGGCCCGGGCAGAAGAGGGAGCGCCAGCCAAGGGCCCCGAACTAGGCAGCGAAGGTGCCGCGGGGCTCTCCCTGCAGCGGGCCCTCTGCCAAAGGAATGTTGTGTTGATGTCGCTCAACATGCGCTAACAGCTGCCTGTCTGCCGCCCCAGTCTTTTGTGTGCTGGACGCGGGGTGTTTGGAGAGGGATTAGCGCTTCTTTCGGAAACTGCCTGAAGAGCCCCGAGCAGTGTTTCGGAGGCTTCTCTCTATAAACTGCTCTCATTTCCTCGGCTTCTCTTGGACGTCCCGCTGTTCCTGTTTTCCTCCTGAGGAGTCCGGGCGGGTTTTAGATGAGAGGAAGAGGCAGCGCCGAATCCCCACCCCCCACCCCGCTTACGGCTACAGGATCTGAGCTGCAACAGAGGGCGGCCAAGGGTTGCCCCCGAACCTCACTCTGCCATCTCGGCACCCTCTGAGGAACTGCAGGCTTTTTTCCTTGGGTTTGTAGAGGCCTGAGGGTGCCTCTCCTTTTGCCCCCTTGGCCTGAGCCAGCAAGGCTGAACCCCAACAAAGGCTCTTGCGTGAACCGCATTCCTGGACAGGCAGTTTGCTTAGATGAAGCGGAGGAGGGGATGTGGGGGCCCCGCCTGAAAAGATCCGCTGAGACCTGCTGGGTCTGACGGGACCCACTCGGTCCCCTCCTGCACGGAGGCAGCACTGGCTGGCCCTTGGGAGCTCCCATTCTGGGGCCGGAGCCCGGGGCCCCTCTGTAAACCGATCTTGCTCTGAGGGCTCCCGCTGCTCCACGAATGGGTCTTGGTCCTCTGTCGTGGGGCATTTTGGGAACCGCCGCCACTTCAGTTCTGGATCGGCTGCTTTAGGACATCCTGGGTTTTAGGGGAACAGGATGCACCTCCTTGCTCCGCGGCTCCAACGGCTCCTCGGTTTCCTCCGGGGTTTGGACTCCTTAGGGACGGGCTGGAGCTGCTCCTTCTAGCGGGTGTCTGGGACGAGCCAGGCCTGGCCTGGCACCTCCTCGTCCTGGCCTGCTCACGGAAAAGCCTCCTGGCGCAAGCAGCACAAGGGCAGCCCGTGACTGATGTCCACCGGTGGAGAGGGTGGATCGAGTCCCGGGGGGCTCATGAGGGCTGTTTCCTGTGGGAGTCCCGTGGGCAGACCGGTGGGTCTCTGCCCAGCAGGCCTCGGTCTGGCTACGGAGCGTCTGGCCCCGGGACAGGTCCCCATCGCCTTGGCTCCAACCGAAAAGCCCCTCTGGGGTCTCAGCCCGGAAGGCCTCGCCAGCCAATCTGGCCCAGCCTTGGCATTTAGCTGCCAATCTGCAAGCAGCTCCTTCTCCTCCCCAAGGCGTCCCCGTGGCTCCTTGCACCAGGGCGGCACAATTTCAGGCAGGAAGGATGTCCCACTTCCCAGCTCCACTCTTCACAAAACCAGCGCTCCCTTTAGCGGCTTCGGCGTCCTAGTTGATGTGTCATTTGCCGCCCCCCCAATCAGTTTTGTCCCTGCTGACGGGTGCTGCCTGTTTCCAGGCCCTGTTTCTGCAGGGGGGGCTGTCACAAAATGCAGCTGGAAATGGGGACGGGGGGTGAGGGAGAATTCCCTGCCCTGGTTTTGTCTGCAATCCGGCACTCCTTTTCATCTGGCGCTGCCAGGCCAGCCCCTCGCTTCCTCCTCCTCCCTCCAGCAGCTAGCCCTGGAGAGCGCCCCCTCCCCTTCCCTGTCCCCTGCCAAGGATCGCCTGTCCGGAGCGCTCCCTCCCTACAGGGGAGGACGAAGGCCGCGACCGCCAGCGCCTCGAGAGAGCCTGCAGAGGGATGGCCGTGGGGCGGAGGGAGACCGGGCTCAGCCCGCGGCTGGGGCACAGAAGGAGGGCTCCGGCCGCAAAGGGATGGACTCGTCACCTCTGGCCGGGTTGGGAGGGGTCCAGGCGGCGTGCTGAAGGCAAAAGAGGCTGGGCCCAGCAGCCTTCCCGCTGCGCCGGAAGCGAGCGAGGAAGAGGCTGGTCAAGGCAGAACCGATCACCTGCTGGCTTGGGATGGCACAAGGGCTCAGCTGCTTCTTGGGTGCGTGGCCCCTGCTAGCATTCCCGCCTGTTGGATCATCTCCGCCTGTGTGAGACCACACCAAGCCTCCCCTTCTTTCCTTTGGGGGCTGCCTGCTCTCTGCAAGGGAGGATCCTTCTCCAGCCCAGTGAGCCCCCTCCCCCATCGCTTTCCTGAGCCCCCCCCAGGTTCCCTTCCCTCCCCCTTGGCTGCTTCTCCTTGGTGCACAAATGGGCTTTATTGATGCCCAGACAATAATTTCCCGGTAGAGCAAGGCCAGACTTCGGGCCAGGTGTCTGAGGTTCCTCAAATGCAAAGCAGGCAGCTGGGCCAGCTCTCAAGCCCTTCGCAGCTTGGAGACTCTGTTGGCCTTTGGCGGCTGCCCGCCCCTGCCCTCAAAGCTGCCTAGGAGCGCATCCCCGCCCACTCGGTGCGCCTGATTGGGCGTGCTGCCTGGGCAGTGCCTGGAGATTTGGGAGATGGAGTGCAGCTTGGGGAGGGAGCTCCCTGGCCATTCCCAGCAAGAGGAACAGCTTCTCCGGCCTGCCCTGTATCTCCCGGGTGACTGAATGACCCCCCAGGCTTCTGGTCGCGGGTCAGGAAGAAGCAGCCCCCCCCCTTTTCTCTGGCCACCGTTGGCTCCCTTTCAAGTATCCTGCCTTCATGTTTGGGGGCGGAACTAGTTTTTGAGAGCCATTTAGACTAGGAGAACCATAAATGCGTGCCCTTCCTGCACCAGCCAGCCCTGCTTAAGGCCAGCAGAATAACTGCCGCTGGAATTGCCTCAGAAAGCGAGGCTTGAATGCAGATTCTGGCCTCCCACGCATAAGCTGGTCCCCAGGGATAAAGCATCTTCTCTGCGCTGCTTGAATGTTTTCTCCAGCCCAGAGCGAGCCCCTTCCCTTCCACCCAAAGAAGCCCAAGCGGGGGGTCTCTCCCCCTCGCCTGTGCAGAGGAAGAGGGTGCTCCCACGGTGGGACACGGAGGTCCTCCTGGCTTGGTTGAATCTGGGGAAGGACAGCTGTGTCTTGCGGGTGGAATGGGATGTCCGGAGAAATAACTGGCTCTTCCAAGGCTGTCTGGATATAGAGCCCTTTGACGGTCATTTCCACATCAGGTTCATTCTGTTAGCTTCCGTTTTATTTACGCCAAAAAAAGCTGATAACCAGGAACAATAAAATAGCACAGTAAATGGAATAACGTAATATAACAAGGAAGCAGCAGAACCAGTGACAGACGCTCCGATCCAGTGAAAACCAAAATGGGATCAGAGGGAGCAAATATTTCAAGGACACCTCAGGCACCACCAGGAGGCTGACAGAGCAGGACGGAAATTGCCGTCCTTAGGAAGGGATGGCCGTGATTTGCTCTGGAGACCCAGGCGTCCAGGGCAGGACCGATCCACGCACCGAGGGCAGACCTTCTGACCCTGGAAGCCCACCACGCCCCCGTTACGCTTCCTGAGTCTCTGACCGGGGTTTGCTCTGGAGGCTCTTGTCTCGGAGCTAGCCAGTGTGCACAGAAAGGTAGCCCAACAGCTTTCTTGAATGACTGTCCTTTTTAGAGGCTTTCTTTCCCCCTCCCCACGCTTTCTGTCTTGCTCCAGCCGCTCCCCCACATCAGTTGGAGGCCGAGGCCGAGGCCGAGGCCTCCCTGGGTCACGGGCGGCCGCTTCTCGGCTTTAGCCCCTACGGTGCCATTTGACAGTGACTGTTCACAGCAGTCACGCCCAAGCCTGGATAGCTAGTTAAACAGTCCAACGAACATGCTGGTGGTGACTGAATTCTGAGGATCTGTTGGCACCGAACATCCCACCTGTTGTATTCAGCCTCTTACGTGCTTGGCGTGCCCTCAGCGAAACTTGGCTTGGCTCATGCGCAGATGCGATGCCTTGCTAGGCACAGCGGCTCCAGAGTTCGGAGGGCCTTTTTGTCTTCCTGTGTCGCAGCTGAATATCTTGGGGGCCAAAAGATGGGGGGGTTACTGTATTTAATTGATTTCCACACTTCTTGAGAGAGCTGGAACAGCAGTCTGTTCTAACTGCATAACGTATGGGAAGTAAATAGCTGGATGCCTCTGCGAACGTGGTTCTGCCTTGCGAAGGAGCCTGGTTTCTGGAACGTCAAGACCGTGCCAACCAGGAAAGCAACGGGCTTGACTGGAAAGGCTGGAGGAAGGCGGTGCTCCCATCTCTGGCCTCAGGTGTTCGGTGTGCATTTGAAGAGCCTTTACAGCAACATTGAGCTTCTAGGGGAAAAATGTGAAAAGCAGCACACTTGGATCAAGGGTCGTTGAGCTTGGAAACACTCTTAGAAGTAGAGCATGGCACCTTCTCGGTGCCCAGCTTTAATTAAGGAGGCAGGAGCTGAGCCAGTGAGAAATGGGACGTACCTGTAGTTCACATCTTCCCCCTTTTATGAAACACTGCGAAGTGGCTGGGCTGGTCGTATCTGATTGGAGGAGCTTCCCGTCAGTAAAAAGGTGGCCATAAATAACTTAGAGCTGGGCACTGAACCAAGTTGAACTGGCCTGCAAGATTTCTAACCCATCAGGTAGAAACTTGATGGGTTACACCTCAAGTTTTAGGGCTTTAATTTCCAATATTTTTTAGATATTGTTTCTTATAACCTTGCTCCAAACTCTGTTAGAATAGTCCTTACGGTAGAGGTTTCTGTGGATTTCAGAGGATGTGGGATCTGGCTGGGTGTGATTAGCTGTCGGCATCGTTTCCTAGCTCTTTCCTGATAATTCCTGGAAGCTGCACGGCTGGAGGGAGTCGTGACTGTGCTGAACAAACGAATGGCATTCAGCTGAAAGTGGCTTGGACGGTCATGGAGGAGCTGCAGAGCTGAGAAGAGCTGGCAGATGTCATTTCCTGCCGTTGGTCCACCTGCGTTTCCTTTCCCCTTGTTCGGCCTTTTAAGCTCAGGCTCCCCTCCTCGGCCGATGCCGTCCGGAGCTCAGCGGGACGCTATTCCCAGCGGTGAGCACCGATCTGGGAGGAGCGCTCGTCTAAGTGGGGGTGGGCCGCACCCCACACTCAGCAGTGATCAGCGTCCGAAGGTGAGCCCTGCCCGCTCCTACAGCCTCGGAAGCACGTGGTCTGCGGGGGTGGCTTGCTAGCCCGGAGCGTGGGACGCGGACCGTGGCTCCGGGGCTGGGAAACGGAGCGCAGGCCCACGACGGGAGGAAGTTGAACTGGTGGTCTGGAGTTGGTTCTCCGGGAACCCAAATCGAGGTCCTGCAAGCCCAGCAGAGAAGCAGAGTTCCTGACATGAGTGTAGGCAGGTGGCAGCCGGCTCTCCCCCCAGCCCCTGCAGACGGTGGGGCGGAGCGGGCGCACCTTAGGGTGGCACTCCTCCCCAGGGGCCCAGACCGTGGGCGTGCGGACGGTCCAGGCGTTTCAGCAGCTGTAAGACGGGGGGGGTGGCCCGCCCGAGGATGGCGGACAGCACCTGACCCGGAATTTGACATTCGGCTGTATTGCCGCTTTTCTCCGAGGCTGGGAGGCCTGTGCCTGATTCGAAATCTCTCCCCCAAGCCCATCCTGACAGCAAAGGATCTCTTAGTTCTCCACAACTGGCATACTTGAAATGTAAGTTTTAAGCATTACGGATATCGGTGGCTTTCGCTCCTGTTTTTCTTCATTTGGTGGGAAGTCAAAATGCCAGGTGCTCAAGATAGGTTTCCTGGCTTTGACTCAGAAGCTGATGCGGCAAAAAGGAATGCCAGATAATCTTTTGTGTGTCCTTAGGAACCAGCAGTATTCATCAAAATGTGGGCTTGCAAAGTGTGGCGGGGAAGGGATGGTAGTCTCTGTTGACAGGAGATAATTAAAAGCAAGGTATGTACTGCCGAGAGATAAACTGTAGTAAATATGAAAGGCAGCGAGCATAAAACGGCATGAAAAACAGGCCTGGCAGTTGAGTAAGAAGCCAGATTGAGATAGTAGGAGGCGCTGCACATCCTGGGCCTTGCCCGGCGCCCGAGCGACACAAACGCCGCCGCCATACCAGGCCGGGCACCCCGTAGGAGGCATTCCAGAGTTGGGCGGCTGCCCTCCAGCGCCTGGCCCGCTCTGCTTCGGCTTGGCTTCCCGTAGCAGGAGGATCAGAGGGTGAGTTGCAAGGCGGGAAGCCGCTGGCAATCCTGGTGGGGCCCTCCGAGGGCCCGCAGAAACAGAGGGCCGTGAGCTGCACCTCGGTCTCAGCAGACGAGGAAAGCACCGCAGTTCCTCAGGACGCCTCTGGCCCGTCAGGAGAATAAGCGAGCCCAGCACCTCACTTCCTTCTCTCCCCTTTCAGAGCTTCGGTCGGTGTGAATTATGAAGTCCTATTCCAGCGGTTTCCGGCAGCAGCAGCAGGACCCCCCCACGGCTGGCCCCCTGAATGTAAAGGCCGGGTCCTACGGAGTCAGCATCCGGGTCCAAGGGATCGATGGCCATCCGTACATCGTGCTCAACAATACCGAGGGGTGCTTGTCAGCAGAGCCCTCGGGGCCTGAGGCAGCTGAGCGGCCAGGGCCAGGCTCCCCTTTCCCTGCTGTTGAGCTGGAGGAGAAAAACCCTGAAGAAAGACCACTGGTGGGGGCTTGCAATAATGTGCCACCCGGTTGGATGAAAAGCCGGAAGCCAGCCAACATGGACGAGGGAAAGAAAGCAACCTCACCTTCCAAAGCTGGGACTTCTAATCTGCTGAACTTCCAGAGATATCCAGAGCTGCTTCAGCCCTATAACCCTGCAAATAATATCTTGAATCTGGAGGACCTTCAGCCTCCTCTGTTTAGTAAATCCCAGTCTCTTGAGGACGAAGGGAAATTGAATTCCAAGCCTTGGAAATCATCTTTGAAGGTAGCATTAGATGACTCAGACCTCCAGTTTGCAGAACTGGCTAAACCAAAACCGAAAACGGTAGATTTGACCAAGCCCAACCCAAACAAGCAGCATCTGGAACGCACCAGTGTCGCTGACAGTCCTAATGGAATGCATGAGTCTCTTTCTTCTGGTGGTGGATCTTCATGCGCTGTAAGTTCCTCTACCTGCCAAGATACGAGGAAATGTAGGCCTGACCTCCTTCCTTTTCGCCAACAAGATTCAGCAGGAGCAGATCTGAATGGCTCACAGAAATCTTCATCTTCATCAACTACGCCAACTTCTGCAGCATCCTTGTATAGGTTTTTCCTAGATGACCAAGAATATGCCATCTATGCTGACAATGTTAACCGGCATGAAAACCGGCGTTATATCCCATTTTTGCCTGGAACTGGCCGTGATATTGATACTGGCTCCATTCCTGCAGTTGATCAGCTTATTGAAAAGTTTGACAGGAAGGTTTGTCCCCAAAGAAGGGGAAGATTAGGGTTCAGGAATAGAATTCATCCAGAGGATTATAAGCGATCAAAGAGCGTAGACAGCGCCCTGTCTTATGGACCGAAAGTGAACTCTGGTTGCATAGGCGAGTTCACTAAAAGTTTGGGAATGTCATCAGAGCACGTGGTCCAGCCCTCCCAAGTTTGCCTTCAGAAGCCGTTGTCTCCAGAGGAAAAGTCAGCATCTTTTGGGGAGCAGGTAGCCCCGCCGGCAGCAGGCGAGCTCCAAACGACAACAGGAACGAGAGATTCTCCCAGCAGCCACTTTAATTCTTTGCAGTATCCCAGACAGAGTCAAATGAGCCCGGAGAGTTTGTCTTCTAAGTCTTCCACTCTTCCAGGGCAGAATAAAAAAAGTGACAATAAAACGGTCGTCTCCACTCTCTTGTTATCAAACTGTGCTGCAAGTCAGAACCTTTCTGTGAAAACATTTGCTTCTGCTTCGAAAAGTGCTCAGGTAACTTTTGGAAATTGACGATCCTTTAGTATAAGCTGGTCAGAGGACATTAGGTTCCCGAGAGGCAGTTTTGGGGATAGGAATGGAGGGACCCAGCGATGCCGTCTGGCTTCAGGAACCCGGGAAGGGAGGCTGTTTTGCGAAGAAATGTGCAGAGTTCAGCTGAATCACTTCAGGCTGAGGGGACCAAGTTCAAGGCAGAGGTGTTGGCATCTTAGTGGGCATTTGGAACGATCAACGCTTTGCGATTTCTTTTAGTCTGCATTACCAAAGCCGCTTCGCAAATAAAAAGAACAATATATATTTTTCTTGCCCCCCATCTTGGTGTGCATTCTCTCCACCGCCTGGCCTGGTTTCTCAGAAATAACTCGGAAGTGGTGGGTGGTCCCATTCAAGGCTTCTGCCTCACCACAGTATAGAGTTGCCTAAGCTTCTTGGGGCCTCAGCATTGGTTTCCCGGACTCTCTGCAACTTTTCAGAGTTGCTTGCAGCACCTGCTCACCTCACAGGGCTGCACAACCTGTTTGCAGCCCTGGGTCAACCCAACCAAAAGCAAGAATCTTTCCCTCTAAGGCGTCTTTTTCACACCGAGTTTTGTGTTTCAGGTGACACCCGACCTGCTCAAGGGCCAGCAGGAACTTGCACAACAAACCAGTGAAGAGACCGCCAAGCAGATTCTCTACAACTATCTCAAGGAAGGGTCAGTGGACACTTACACAGGTTGCTTGTGAGGGTGGCGTTCGTACGTAGTCTTGCTTTGGGCTCTGTACCGCTTGGTTTCCCCAAGGTGAAGTTCCACTCTGATCTTAATTCACACAAGAACTACCTGCAGTCCAGTGTCCCTCTGTAAGAACGTAGATTTTGGAGGCCACTGGGTGATCTAGTATCTTTTGGTTTTCTGACCTTTTGAGCAAACACAACGTGTCACAGATCATTGTCTTTTTTCATGTTTCAGTAGCAGTGAAAACGAGGATGCAACAAAGAGGAAAGTCAATTTGGTATTTGAGAAAATCCAGACTTTGAAGTCGAGAGCAGCTGGAAGTCCCCAGGTGAAATACGCAAAGGAAACAGCCTTCTGTCTCCAGTGGCATTTATTATGATCCGTATTCTGGGAGGGGAAAAGGCACATGAAGGCAGCCCCTGGCCACAGCTTTGCAGAGGTGCTGCTGGTGAAGATTCTCTGCCAACACAGTTGGCTAGGTTTGTTTTTTGCAAGCAGTGGTGCCAATAGGCTTTCCCCCCTCTTCTCAAGCACCAAATGTGTCTCGTGGCTTCTCCCACACAACTCCCGGTCACTTCTGCTGTTCCACAGCAGACTCTTCCCCCTCTGCTTCCTTCTTTCGAAAGGCACCCCCAAGATCCCTCCTTGAGGCCTTATTGGGCAGCTTCGGCTGTTGCAGTGGTGAAAACGCTTCTTTCGTTGCAGCTTGGGGAGGGAGCTGCAAGTAAAGGTGTTGAGAACAAATTAATTTTGTTAAACTGCAGGCTTCTGATGCTTCAGTGGAAATCAAAATGCTGGTGGAAGAGAAAAAGCGGTTGGCAAAGGAGGTGTCTGAGCTACAGAGGAAGCTGGACTTGGAACTCAAGGTAGGCCTGCCCACACTCCCCCACTCCCCGCCTACACACACACACACACTGTGGATGCCTGCATCCACAGCAAGCAAAAGCCAGTTCAGGAAAGCCCTCCAGATCATTTGCTTTCCAACAGAAGTAAGGCACACAATGAAAGCACCGATTGTTTTAGAAATGAGTAGATGAGAACTTCCTGTCAGTCAACAATCCTGCTTACATGAAGAGAGACTCTGGGTCTTTTAGGAGAGATTCAGCCACACAGGTATAAGGGCCCAGTTCGGCTTCCAGCCTCAGGAGACCTGCTGGGTGAGCGCAGGTTGCACTGGGGCCAGTCGCTGCATGTGGTCACTGCCAGGCATCAGCCCTGGAGCCCTCAGAAGTGACAAAGGGAAATCCCTTGCATAGACACATCGACCATCTGCCTTTACTCAGAAATACTGGAGTCTTTAGAAAGGTGCAAAGAGTACATTCTTCTACTCTTTCCAAAATCTGCTGTTTCAGAATCAGCAAAGCTTCAAAGCTGAAAAGCAGACAATGGAAACAGAGCTTCAGCAGCTTCGCCGACAGCTTGAAGAAAACATGGAGGAGAAAGACACTTTCAGGAGGCGGCTGAAGGAGAGCGAGAAAGACCTTAGAGAAAACCTGGAGGAGTGAGTTTTGCATGGGGAAGGATGCTTCTGAGTGCGTATCTTCTGCTGTTGGTCCTCAAATCCCATTTTGTGGGACCAGAAGCCTATTCTAGTGGTGGCTGATATACAGACCCTTGATGTCCCCTAAAACGTTTCACCTATTTCCTCAGCTCCCAAACAAAATCCTTTCCTCACTCATTTACTTCCCTTTTATTTATTTATTTGTGTGTGTGTGTGTGTGTGTGTGTATAATTTTATTAAGAATTTTGATTATAATAGTTAAATCTAATACAAACTAAACAAAAGAAAGAGAAGAGAAAAGAATATTGTCCCTCCTACAACAATATTTGAATGAACTAAAGATTAAGACTGTTAAAAGTAAAAGGAAGGAATATAAAGTTGGTTTATTTGATCAAGGTTAAAACAAGATACATTGTACTGGCAACCCTTTATGGACTTTCTGCTGACATCAGGACAGAAAAGATGATGCCTTTATGGATTTGTTTATAGACAAGAGATGGGATATCGGATGAAGAGATAAATGTTTGTAACCCTAGAGGAGGTGGAGAGTCACTAAATTTGTTTATACTTGTTGTGATGAAGGTTGGAAGTCACTTATTTTTTTCCTCTTTACTATATGCTTACTTTTTTCTTTCTTTTTTTTCTTTGTCCTTGCACTTTTTATCCTTCTTTTCCCTACTCATTTACTTCTCTTGCTACTTCTTTTTGCACCCCTTCTGCCACTGTAGGCTATTTCCACCTAACAAATTTACTTTCCTGAAGCTTTTGAGGGCTTTCTTTTATGAATGACACTGTTTTCTTCCTCCCTTTGAGGCTTTTTCAAGTGAAAATGGAACGGGAGCAGCACCAGACAGAGATTCGGGACTTGCAGGATCAGCTTTCGGAGATGCACGATGAACTGGACAGTGCAAAGCACATGGAAGACAGCAAGAAGGAGTTGCTAATTGAGGTGAAGGTCTTCTCCATCCATCCCCTGAAGAGCTTCTGAAATGTTGTTCAGCTTGCATGTATCTGGGAAATTCTTTGTTCTGATCTTTTTCATGTGACCAAAAGGCTCAAGAATTTATAGTCACTGACAATTGTAAGGTTTTTGTGGTAACAAGGACGCTCCAACCCAGTTGGGTGTTCCTCTGGCAGACACCAGCAAGCTGAAAGACCAGAAAAGGTCCCTTTATGCAAGATGGCTGGAAGCAGCATTTGTCAGTGGTTTCTGCGGACTCTCTTTTCCCTCTCTCATTTGGGCAGCCGTTTACATTCTGGAAGTCAGTAGATTAGATACTTGAAACATGCTGTTGCTTCACCCCAGGTGCTCTCATGGGTTAGGGGTTGGCAGCTGTTATGGGTCATCAGAGCAGGTCATCAGTGCAGGCATTCCCCAGCGGAGACCCATGCTGTCGCTGTCACCAGGGGCCAGTTAAGGCGGGGTGCAGGAGACTAGTTTGCTGACTTTTTACTCTGCAGCGCAGCGCAGCGCTAGTGCTGGAGCAGTTTTTTCCCCCTCCAAGTCATTGATTTCATTTCAGCTTAGACCCCTGTTGCTTTTCTCCCTGGAGCTGGTACACTTTTTTTTCTAGAAAAGAAAAACTGGTGGAGAGATTTTGTTTGGGAAGATGGCTAGTGAGCAGGCACCTACCTGCTGCTGTCTAAACCATTCCTGAGCTTTGAGTTTTGAAGCAAAAGGGAAGCCTGGAGGCTGCCCTGCCTCAAAGGACCCTGAGCTAAACCGAAGAACGTGGCAGGCAGGCAGGCAGGCAGGCAGGCAGGCAGGAGGGCAGGAATGCAGACCTTTCCCACGGGAGCCTGGCCAAAGCCTTCTGAACGGGCCCCTTTCTCGCTCTCTGCCCCCGAGCTTAGGAATTGATGCAACTGAAACAGGACCTGCAGGAGCTCCTGATACTCAGAGACCAGCAAGAAGAGATCCTGAGGAAGCGGGAGCGGGAGCTGACTGCCTTGAAGGGAGCCTTGAAGGAAGAAGTGTCCAGCCACGACCGAGAGGTGGACCACCTCAAGGAGCAGCATGGCAGGGAGCTCCAGGCCCTGAGAGACGGTTTGGCCAAAGCCACAGAGGTCAGTGAGGCACAGAGCGAAGCCCTCGTGTTAGCAGACCAAAGCCAACAGGGAACGTGGTGTTGGTGGTGGCGGTGAACGTCAAGTGCAGAGGAGCAGGGGGCCAGGGGCAGCTCCTAGGGAAGTAGGCCATGGCACATGCTCTGCTGGGGCAGCTGAGGCAGAGGGTCCTTGGAGTAGAAACGGCCTGTGGCCCTTCCCCCCTCTTGTTTAACGGCTGTCTGAGCTGTACCGTCCCTCTCTCTAGCTGTCTGCTCAGCTGCTTCCTGCTCCAAACTTAGCCTTGTACTGTATTTGTTTATTTGAAAGATTTGTATGGCTGCCCATCTTAGAAAACAACTCTGGGCAGCTCACGACATGACTTCCACTTTGCCACCATTTTCACTCCCCCAGTGGAAAACTGGTTTCATACAATTTTGGGTTCCCTGTAGCGAAGCCAAAACTGAATTGGCTCAGCTGCCAACAGAATTGCACAAGCCCAGAGCTGATTGCGAGTGGCGCAGAGATCCCACACGGAAGTTCTCCGGGTTGACCAACCAGTTCTAGCCAACTTCCAGAGCAACCTTGGTTGGACATCTTCCCGTGAACACTGATGAGGAGGAGGATGCCAACCAAAATCCCCCACACACTGTTGCTGCATGGCTCAGTGGAGTTGAAGGGGATCCCCCACCAGTGACTAATGTCCAGCTGCTGGCTAGTGGCCTCCCACACAGAGGTCCACCTTCCTGCACCTGGATCAAAGAGGGTCTTGCTCCTGCGTGAGAAAATCAGGGAGACTCAGTAGACAAGTACGAGCATCAGGCGGCTTGCTGGACCTCTTTGCTCCCCTCCTTCTCTCCCTGCGGGTCTTTCTGATTCGTGCCAAACACCCTCCCTGAAATTAAAAGAGTCGTGGCGGCTACCTGGGCAGGGGAGGAAGAGCGCTGGCAAAATAGTTGATTTCTAACTCTGTAATCACAGAGGTAACTCCTCTAGGCCCCCACGGACTACCTTTCAGACATGCTCCTCCATTCTTGGCTGGGCTTCAAATCCGAAGCCACAATTACCGACACCAGGAAATGAAAGGAGGCCCCGTGTGGCAGAGACGCCTGTCTGGGGGCGAAGACGCTCGCTGGGGAATCTGGGGCTGACCGGGGTCCTATAAATAGCGGTGCCAGCCACGGGGCCTGGCAGGCGTCTCGCAGCCCAGGCTGTTCGTGGGGAAACGCAAGACTGCTCTGGACTATCGGGCCTGCTGCAGCGAGGGGCTTTCAGAAGCCCCCCCCCAAGAGCTGCTCTGCTGCTCCCTTCCCTTCCTAGGAAGAGAGGGGGCAGAGTGGAGCCTGGGAGGAGGAGGAGGAGGAGGAAGGGGCAGGGGCAGGGCGCTCCCTGCTCTCTCTCGTCCCTCCTTGAAATTGGCAGCTCAGACCCTGGAGCTTCCCAGGCCCCCCAAGCCCTTCCCCTCTGCCTGAACCCTCTCCCTCTGCACCGCACAGAGAGATGCCAGGTACTGGCACAGCACAGCGGGTTCCTGGCTTTCATTCCCCTGCATTGAACAAACTGCTTTGTGCTCAAGTTATTGCCACAATCTCAGTGCTGGCACGGGCAGGGTTCTGCATTGGGTTGGGCACTGGAAGTAAAAGCAGGGCTTTTAATCACTCACTTTTTACCTCTCCTATCCATTTTTTGCTTGTTTGGAAGACGGACATTCGCAAATTTGCCAAAAGGACCTTGAGACAATCTATTAATTGTCTTTAATTGGCTAAAGTATGCTTTAAAAGAAATAATTGTATGTTTTTGTTTTAAAAAGTCCTCACTCTGAACAATCTAAGCTGCTCTCGTAAAACCTTCCCGTGCCGGTCCTTTTGGATTCACTCAGTTTTATGGACGCAGCAGTTCATTCCGCCTGCCCAGATGTGTAGCGGTGTTGCCGCTGTCTGTGTTTCTATTATTTGCTATGTCTGAACAGCAGGATATCCATTTGGGAACCCTTTTTAAGATTTCCTTCTTCCCCTTTCCTGGGTCTGTCACCACAGTAAAAGCTGCTACAAAGAGCTTGTGGACGATGCCCAGAACGTGCCCCTTCTGGTTGTGCAGACCAGGCGAGGGGCACCATGAAGGGAGTCGAGCCTGACCCCCAGGCAGAATCCTGCCGCCTCTCCATGTCAGAGGGCTTTGTGCAGATTGCTTGGTGAGGGTCGGGTGGCAGGGGACTGGGCAGCAAAAAGTTCCGGTGCCCTCCCTGGATGGACCTGACCTGTGCCCCAATTCTGTTGCAGCCCTACTTTGCTCTAGTTACAGGGCTGCGAGGGACAGCTTTCCCACCGCACAGCAGAAGGGTGAAATCTGTATCCGCGGGTGGGTGCGCAAGGCCTTTCCGGCTTAAGGTCCGGCAAGTCCGCTGGTCGAGGCCTGGGCAGAGGATCCACCTGGCCCTTGCCGCGAATGGCAGTTAATGTTTACCCGATTCCCTGACCTTGGTTGTACTGAACGGCAGAGGCAAAGAAGCGTGCCGGGGGGACCGGGGGGCAGCCCCGATGCAGCCCCTCACTGAGGGCTTTGTCCTCCTCCTCCCTGCAGCTCTGCTTTGGGCGTGCTGGTGAGGCTGCCCCTCTGAGTGAGTCTGGGCGTGAATTTTCGGCATGGTCTGCATACTTACGGAACAAGGGAGTTGCCTCTCTGCTCCGAATGCAGGTAGAGCTGTGCGTTTTGCGTTGGCTTAACATCGGTCTACACAACCCCCACACACACACAATGTGTCGACTCCCAGGTCAACTTATCTGGAAGGCACCAGGCAGGAACAGGAACTGGTAGCCCTCCAGATGTTGCTGAATTGCAGCTTGCTGCGGGAGGGTGCTCAGAGGGGGTCTTAGCTCAGTGGTATCCAAGGAGCGACCAAAAAGAGGAGTTCATTCCACCGAGACGAAGGCCTTGCTTTATGGCTACAGCGTCTAGCGACGGCTAGAGGGGCGAGAGAGATGGGTGGGGAGATGGGGCTGATCGGTGGCCGTCACAAATGAACTTCCACGCTTAGAATGAGTGTGCTGCCGGGTACCAGCTCTGGGGCAGCAGCGGGGAGGAGGCGCTCACCTTCAAGACCTGCCTATGGGTTTGTCAGAGGCACCTGCAGGAGGAGACGCTTCAGCAGATCCAGTCGCTGCCATGACTGCCCACCGTGGAAAGAATATCAAGAAATCAATGGCATCAGGGCACATATTCAGTAAATGGGGGTGGCCGGAGGAACCAGCCAGCAGTGGACTTGCAGATTGACCTGTGCCTAGCCACATCCATCTTTGACCAAGGCACGGGCTACAGAGATAGGTGTCTCTCTCAAATCTGGTTCCATAGAACATCGCTGGTTCCCTTAGACCCAGTGCAGCCATGTCGGCCGTCGCTCCCTTATCTCCTACGCTCAGCGACTTACGCTAAATGTGCGATGAGATTGCCCTGAAAGGGATCACATCCAGTGATGTGACTCTCCCTGCCGGTTGTTTGAGCTGGTGGCCTGGAGCCGCGCTGAGGAGAGGAAAGTGCTTCGTTTGGCATGCATTTTTCCTCACTTGAGCAGTCTCCTAAATGCAGCAAAGTGTTAGTTAATAGCACACAGATGGCCTCCAAACATAAATTAAGAGCCCAGTGGAGTTGCTTACCCCAAAGAAAGGGAGTGTAAAAATCAGTCACCAGCAGAACCGGGCCAAGAAATTCTTATGCCCAAAGCGTGTCCTCCATTCACCAGATGATGATATCATCATCATCATCATCACCATCACCATCATCAGATTTATGCCCATACCCGTTCCCATACAGATGGGTGTTTTGGGTGTTTCAAAGCAATTCACGATAAGATGTGATTCCCTGGGAATTGATCCTGTGCAGATGCCATGGTTAGATTTCCCCATCAGGCTTGTGGAGGGAGAACTTCCTACTGGACTGGATCTCCTGGGTCAGTCTGCCTCTGTCCCAAGCTTCAGCCCGGAATGACTGGCCACGCTTGCTGCTGGGCCTCTGCCTGTACCCAGACAGGGTTGGAATATGTTGCTCCCCAGATACATACCTCCAGCGCCAAGGTATTTTTAGCCCTGGAGGGCTTTCTGAGACCAACTTTCTCGTCTTGCGTGACGATGGCTCTTCCTGTCTTTCCCGACCTTGGAGGTGTGCCTCTTGGTGAGGCTCTGTTTGACCCCCCACTTTTGCCAGTGGGAGGCCCTTTTCCTTGGTACGTGGTTTGCTTGGGTCTCATTCACAAAGCACGACTTGCTCTTCTCAAGCCTTCTCCAACCTAGCATCTTGCCAAGGTATGGAATGTGGCATCGTGCTAGGGGTGATGGGAGTCGTGGTCTGGCAAGGCAGTTGGCACAGAGAATATGGAGCTGGATCATGGTCTTCTCACCTCTTAGTCGCTTCTGTTCTTTCTCAGGATCTTTTCAAATGGATTAATGGGTGTTGATGGCGTCCTTGTGGATGCTTTTTGCTGCTTGTTGCTTTCGTCAAAGAATTCTTCTTCCTAGGAATTCCAGGCTGGCTGGCTGGCAGGGCCCAATCTATTTCAGACGCTCTTGAACAGATTGATTTGAAAGGAAGTCCTAGTGTGATGAGTAGGTTCCACATCAGAGTAAACGTGAGGACAATAACATAATCATAAATGATAAAAGATACAGTCTACAGACCCCCAAAGGAGTCCCTGGCATCAGTCCCCAAACGCTGTCTGGAAAAACTCCATTTTCAACTGTTTCCAGAAGGGGGGAAATGGTGAAGCCAACCAAATTTCCCGTGGGGGGCCATTCCAGAGCGTTGGCCCCGTTATGGAAAAACGTCGTCTCCGGGTTTTGGCTCTAGCAAGACTGAAGGGGTGGTGGGGCTGACTCCAGTGGAGAGGTGCAGTCCTAAAGTCACCCAGCACCTGGCCATAAAGTGCTTCATCGGTTAAGACCAGCCCTTTAAATTGCCCCCAGAAGTCAACGCAGGGCCCAGCAAATAGGCGCAATGGGCACCCCCTGGCCATCGCCCCCGAGCATGGGGTCTCCACGTTTTGCACCAACTGAAGCTTCTGGGTGCTCTTTAAGGGCAGCCTCATCTAAATGAGTGGTGAGGAGGGTGTGAACCACCCTGGTGAAGTCTTCCCCCCTCAAAGAAGGTTCAACTGGTGCAGCAGGAAAAGCCCTGGCCACCTGATCCAACAGGAACCAGGCCCCCCAGTCTGTTCTGTTGTAGGTTCTTCCAAACTGGTACAGTATCAATAACCTTTAAAAATTATTATTTAAATTTATTATTTAAATTAAACATTATCTTTTTATTTTTTTTAAATCCTCAAAACTCACATTTATCTACCTTTACTGACGTTAATTTGAGGCCCTGCTGCCACCATTCACCTGGACCCTTCCCCTCGAGCCGCATTGTTGTTTTCCACAGGTCACAATATACTTGTTTGGGTACCAGATGCGTGGACGATCACGTTCTTTGGTCCAGTTAACAAAACCAGATTATGCTCCCTCCAGCGCTAAGTCTGTTTGTGAGTGCTCACTTGAGTAGAAATCAAATCAATAATATATTTAGGAATTTCTTCACAAGGAAGGAGTAGCTGCACAACCTTGGGCACGTCTGAGTGGTATTTTTCAGGGAGGAAACTAAAAGGTGGTTTTTAAACTTGGTGGCTACCGCAAGTAACGATTAGGTGTCTGGCTTAGCGGTGGGCAGGCCATTAACAATATGGAGCCACAAGGCAATAATGCCACCGAGGTGGGTTTGCTACGTGGCAGAGCAGGAGATGCTGAAGCCGCTACTGCGGCGCTCCTGGCCTGCCAAGAGGCGCAAGAAGCAGGACAGGAGGAAGATGGTCCTCCCCCGTCTGGCTGATCTCTAGAATCCAAGGGATCCCCTCCTAATGCCATGTCAGCCCTCCTGGGTTTCTTGGGCCTCTTTTCTGCCGGAGACCGAAGGGGAGCAAGAGGATGTGGGCTTCCTCTGGGCGGCCGGCAGCACTTCCTCACCGCTCCCTCCCAAGTCCTGCCCTGTGCAGTGTTGCTGCGTTCCTATTTTATTTAAATATTCACAACTGGTTTTTCCAGTGGAAGGCATAGGAACCACGTCCTCCTGTATTATGCCAAAGGAAATAATAACACTGCAAAAAAGAGCCTCGGTGGGTAAATATGGAAGCAGTTAAAAGACAGCAGGATTTAGCAATGCAGGAGGTACCCCCTGAAACCAGCAAAATGCTTGGATTTTTTTTCCCCAACTTTGCTAGCATCTGAAGTTTGAAAGGAGGCACCCCGGAGATGCTATGACCCGTCACTCGCTGCAGTCGCTTTACGACCCAGTTGGATGTCTGTCCAGGAGGAAGCCCCGTCCAAGCTCCGTGGGCCTGAGGCTGCGGCCTTGAACTCGGGCCACGGCCCCCTCTCTTTCCGGTCGACGGGCGGCAGGGCTTGCCACGCTTGGTCCTTGTGTCTGTTGCGGCTGAGCCAGGCTTTGGCTGGGGTCTTCACCCCTCGGGCTTCCCCCGTGCCTGTTTTGGTTTCTCAGGATTCAGCCAGGTCTCCTGCTCTGTGGCTGGACATGTCTCCACCTCTGGTGGACTACCAGAAGAAATGGATGTGGAAGGGGATGGGCGTGCATTTCCCCAGCCTCCTTGAAATGGGTGCAGTCCGTGGCTCATATGGCATTCCTACTCATCGCAAAGCCTTGCAAGGAATTATTCTGAGGCACGGCTCTCTAAAATTCAAGGCCAGGAGGACTGGTTCTTGAAGCTCCTTGTTTGCATTTTCTGGATTCTTGATACTCTCTGAGCATATCTGGGTTTGTGAGCAGGTGATTCTGGCCTTTGTCTGTAGGAATCTCACCCAGCCAGTTTGGTGGCTCTGGTGCAGGGCTGTGTGTTGACAAGACTAATCACATTTTAACCCTTGGAAGAGTCCCTGTGAACTGCATTGCATGAGCAAATAAACACAGAAATCTGCTGGGTTCTACATTGCCTTTCAATGCACTCAGGACATCCTGAACTAGGGGCATTGGTGCCTCAGGTAATCTGGCCAGCGTTGCCTCCTGGGGAAGCAGGGTGGGAACGATGGGGAAGCAGCAGCCAGGAAACAGCCAAGGCTTCAGGAGATCCAGATGTTCTTCACAGTGTTCTACTGACTGCCAAATCACTGGCCCTGCTTGCAGTTCAGAGTAATGGTGTTCCGCCTAATGGAGGCTCATAAGAAAAAGGAAAGCACATTTGGAACCAGTTCTTGGGGGGTGTTAGGTAAGGCCGACCTGGTGGCCAGCGGAGGCAGATTTGGAAAGAGAGGAGCCCAACGGCCTGGACCCCGCCCAGGCCAATTTGGGGTGAGGTACAGATTGCGGCCTTGTGTCTCTGCACTTCCTTTAGCATTCAGGATTACAGTCCTTATTAACACATGAAAAGTGCCATATGACTTGTTAATGAATCCCAGGTCTGCGTTCTCTCCTTTCCAGCGAGCGCTGAACGTTTCAGAGAGAGAATTACACTTCATTGCTATCCAGAGAGAGGTCTGTACGTATTTAGCTTTACTGCACCGTCCCTGTGCCTGCAGACCAGTTTCATATCTTCATCCTCTGCTCTGCCCTCCACCCAGTGGTGCCCAGGTCACTTATCCTCTGGTCCATTCTTGCTGTTAGACTCAGCAACCTAAAATAGGGGCGAGGAACACAGTTGGACCAGACCTTGGCTTGGAACCTCATGTCTGCACTGACTCCAAGTCACCTCTTCTCAGAAAAGAATCCTTGCTATTTATTCTAATTACTTGTTAGTGAATGCCCCACCCCTGGTGATTTCTTCCTCCTTGCTGAAGATGGTTCAAGGAATTAATTACAGATGCAACAAGAACAATGGAAACTCTGCTTCTAATTTTGCCTGGCTCAAGTCACTGGCACTGGCTGTGGGTGGGCAGGGAAACTGGTCATCTAGCAACTAAAGACCTTGACGAGGAGGACCTTCCCAAACCTTAGGGCAAGATCTCCTTCTAAGGCTTGTGGACAACTTGTGACCAGCTGCTCCTCTAGAAGCAGGCAGCCGAGAGAGAGAACGATTCCCAGTGCCTGAGAATGATGGCACATCCTTTCCACATCTCCCCCTCCGACCTCCAGACTCCAAACAAGCATTTAAACATCAGACTGTTAGCCTCTTCAAGGAAAGAGGCTCTTTCTTAGCAGTCTGAGAAGGTCCTTTCTGCCTCTGACTCTTCCCGCCAACTGCAGGCTGCCTCGGACAAAATGCTGCTGTCACTGCAGGGCCCTGAGACGCCAGACGGTGATGCAGACCAGTGTCCCTTGATTGCTCCCCCAACCCACCCACCCACCCACCCAGCCTCGCTGGCCTTTCAGGGAATGCAGAAATAGGATGCGTCTCAGATTAGGATCAAGTGGCCTCGGCACTGCATCTTTCTGATCTGCGTATTGTGTTGCGTTCCTAGAAAGTAGAAGCCACGTCCAGCGCGAAGGCCGAAGCTGAGAAGATGCAAAGGAGCAGAGAAGACCACGTGGCTGGGGTGACTGAGCAAAACTGCCAGCTGAGGAAGGCCCTGGTGGAGCTGAAGAAGAAGCAGGAAGAACTCCACCTGGAGCTCCAGGACTTGAGGGGAGGCAGGGAGGAAGCTGAGGAACGGCTGAGACGGTGCAAGGTGAGTCGCGGGGCTCCGGGCAAGCAGAAGAGCGGGGGGTGGGTGAGAAAGGGGGGTGAACCCACTGGGTTGCTGTCATTTTCTTCGTTGCATCACTTTTAGCCCAGGCTGCTATTGAGGCTCACTTGAAAACTGTAGGAACAAGTAAAAACAAAAAAATGGTAGAAGAAGTACACGTGCCAAGAAGGAGGGCATAAACAGCAGAAGGCGTAGCTACCACCTCCCCTCAGACTTCTAGCTATCATAGAGACACGTCAGACAATCCGCCAGGCGCCCAAATTACGTTAGCGTCAGTTTCTGAAAGAGACCATCCCAGGGCCCTGGCACAAGAATGCTGTCCTCGGGGGTCTCTCCTGGCCCCCGTTATGGGCTTGGAGGAGGGCCTGGGGTGATGGCCTCACGGGGCGGCTTCAGCTAGGCAGGTCTTAGCCCTCTGCCTGCAGAGCGGCTGTAAATCCGGACCCCGCAGTCGGGGCCTTGAGGGTTGAGGGATCAAAGCTTTGAAATCCAGGGTTCCCGGGGTGGGGTGGGGTGGGGCAGGGAGCGGATGCTGTGGCTTGTTGGAACGTAACCAAGTCTCTCGTGGCAGAAAGAGATGCAGTCCTTGGTCCACGCAAAGGAGGAAGCGTGTGAGCTGGCCTCCGCCAAAAGGTCTTTGGAAGCCCAGCTGGAGGACGCCCAGGTAAAAGAGGGTGGCGCTTCCGGGGGCCGCCCACCTTCTCAGGCATGCCCCTCCCCTCCCCTCCCCTCCCCTCCCCTCCCCTCCCCTCCACAGAGCTGGCCTGGCTGGGTCCTGGCCTTGTGCTCCTGAGGAGCGAATGCCGCCGGCTGGGCAAAGCGGCCCTTGGCTGGCCCTTGCTCTGAATGCCCCCCGAGAGGCTTGGTGGCTCTGCTGCCCCAGAGCTTTCTGTCCTGGAGGCTCCGGGCAACCGGCGACCCTTTCCCCCCCCGGCGCAGCACCCTCTGATTCGCGTCCAGGCCAGGCAGTGCTTCTTCAAGGTTGTTTAAAGGGGAAAGGGGAAGGGGCTGTGAAAAACGAACTCCCAGAACTGCATCGTAGTGTTGTACGGCGCACGGAGCCAGACTATTCAAAAGTAGCACCCTGTGCGCAAAACCATCTAGGTGGCTTTTAATGCCAGATCGTCTTCTAGGTGGTTGTTGAGGATAACGATAACTGGATTTGTATGTTGATGTTTCTCTCAAAGGGGCCTGTTCCTGAGGCTGCTTTTCTTGAGGAGTAATAGAGTTTTAGCCTGTTTCTCTTAATTCCCATCAAAACCGCAGGGTGCAGCAGGAGAGTTTAATTAAGGCCAAGGGGCTAAAACGTCCTTTTCCCACTTCCTTGTGCTTCTGTGGGGCCTCCTTTGCCCCCCGGTCCCTGTGGCTGCTGCAGCCATAGCAGGGAGCATAAATCTGTTCTGCTTTCTGATCACCCTTCCCAAGGCCTTTGCCTTCTCCTTGTTAGCAAATTGCAGGTGACTGCTGCAGAATTTGGATCTCACCTTTCCTTTTAGAGATGAACTGACTTTTTTAGCTCTCTGACCGGGGCAATTCTGTTTATGATGCATGTGGAACATCTGCAGAAATGCCAGTTGCTTTCGCAGGTAATATTTCACAGCCTCGAGATGCCTTAAGGCAGCCTCACTCCTGGGCTGGGGCTGAGATGAAGGCAGCAGGTGGGAGCAGAGCCGAAAAGAGAGGCTGCTGTCAGGACAGATTAGTGCCGTGGTTAAGTGGGGAAAGCCCAGGGACCGGCCTCTGTCACAGGGACAGAGCTTGCCCGTACGAGGAGGTCACTGCGGCGGTCTGCCACCATCGCTCTTTCCTGCGTCTCTGGGGATGTCCTGGGTCCTCAGGCCACGCAGCCACGTCTTCCCCCTGCAGAGGAACGTCAGTCGGCTGAGCCAGGAGCAGCAGCAGCTGACGGTCTGCCTGAAAGAGGAGGCTTCCCAAAACAAGCAGCTGCAGAAGATGAGGCGTGAATTGGAGGACGAACGGCGGCAGCTGGACGAGACTGTGGAGAAGTTGCAGAAGGAGGTAAGAGCCGAGAGAAGGTGAAGCGCCGAATGGCAGAGGGGGAAAGACCTGGCCCAAAGCTGCTCGGAAGATCCAGGGGAGGAAAAGACCGGAGCCAGGCGAAAGGTGAATGCCCGTGACCGAGAAGAGCGAGGAAGGACTTTCAAGCTAAAGCTGGAGAAAGGGAGGAAGCCTCTGGACGGCTCCCTGTCTCTTGCCAGGGCGCTCTCTCCAGCCACGCCTGAGAACAAAAGATGGCTGTCCTTTTTGATCCTGGTGGCCACGGAGAGCGCCGAGGGGTGCTCCAGAACCTCCTCCAAAGAAGTCATGCGCTCAGAAACACCCACCTCGGAGCCCTTCTCTGCCCTGTTTGGTTTCTAAATGCTTGTGCCATTTTCCTGCTCGTATGTATCCTACAAATTATCCTGGAAAAGGCTGAACGAGCAACCTTCCACATCCATATAGAATGCAGTGAAAGAAATTGAATCCAAGCTATTTCAGAGGAGAAAGTATAACACAGAATAACAAGAGGTGTCAAAAAAAAATCCTTGTGTTTCTGGGGTGGTACGGACTCCTTAAGCTTGAGAGTGGCGGCCTTGTAGTGCCCCCTTGCCCAGGTAAGCAGGGCCGGTAGGAAAGGAGAGCACCCAGGACATGGGTGCTTTGCGACTAGTTATGTTCCCAGGCAACTGTTTTGTGAATGGGCAAGGCCTCCATTTTGCAAAGCACCCAGAAAAAGTTTCAAAACTCTGAACTGTCCATCTGGCCAAAGAGATTGGGGGCCTCTGAGAGTCGAGTAGAGTTTCCCTCTGTGGTCTAAATTACAACTCCCAGCCTCTTGAGGGAAAAGAGCGAAGCCAAGCTCCAAATGCTGTTGCTATTATTTAATTAACTGAAGGTCCAAGACCAAACTCAAACATTCAACTACTCGTTTGCCAGTTCAGCACAACCCAGGAGAAAGAGAGCCTGACAGGTGGCGTTTGGGGCATTTGCCTTTGCCCTGTGGGGGTGGAAGTCTACCTTTGTAGCCGAGATGTTGCACGTACCCTTTCGCCCTGGGAAAGCTTTTAATCCTCCCCCATGTCAATGTTTTTCTTTTGAGTAGATGGCAGAAATCATTGAGGTGTCACGGGCATCAACACTGGAACTCCAGAACCAGCTTGACGAGTACAAGGAGAAGAATCGGCAGGAGCTGGTAGAGTCACAGCAGCAGCTGAAGGACAAAACCCTGGAATTAGAAAAGGCCCGCCAAACAGTCCTCAAAATGCAAGAAGAGGTAATGACGCCTGACTTTGTGGCATTCATAAACCTTCCTTCCTTCCTTCCTTCCTTCCTTCCTTCCTTCCTTCCTTCCTTCCTTCCTTCCTTCCTTCCTTCCTTCCTTCCTTCCTTCCTTCCTTCCTTCCTTCCTTCCTTCCTTCCTTCCTTCCTTCCTTCCTTCCTCCTCCCTCCCTCCCTCCCTCCCTCCCTCCCTCCCTCCTTCCTTCCTTCCTTCCTTCCTTCCTTCCTTCCTCCTTCCTTCCTTCCTTCCTCCTTCCTTCCTTCCTCCCTCCCTCCCTCCCTCCCTCCCTCCCTCCCTCCCTCCTTCCTTCCTTCCTTCCTTCCTTCTGCTTACTTACTTACTTACTTACTTACTTACTTACTTACTTACTTAAATAAGTAGAAGAGCAACTCGACACAGTCAGCAATCAAACAACAATTGCAGCATGTAACCAAAAGCATCAATTAAACTCCACCCAAACTAAAGATGACTGAAACAAAACAGCCCAGCAGAAACTAGTATGTGGATAAAATAGATGGGTTATCTTGATAAATAGCTAATAAAAGTCAAGTGTGTCTGACTCCCAAGTCTATTATAAGAACAACAACAACAACAACAAGCATTCCTCACCCAACTTATACTCCTAAGGGCCCCCCCTTGACCTCTAGCTCTAAGTGTGTGGTGCCCCAGTCCCAGGCACGGTCATCCCTTGCTCAGGGTGCCAGTGAAAACCACGATGGAGCCTGTAAGCCAACGGTCTAGCTGTCCTTGCTGGAAATAAACCCGGCCTGTGCTTGTGAATAGTCCAGAGGGAGGCAGATGCCCTGCCTGAGTTACTCACAGGGCAGGGGACAAGCAAAGCAAGTTGAAACAAGCATGGAGGAAGCTAGAAGGAGTTATAGACTGGCTGTTAAAACAAACAAACAGCTAGTTATTAAGAAATGTCAGTTGAAAATGGGAACATCTGGAAGCAAATTCTGGTTATTTTTTTTTTTCCAATTTTTATTGAATTTATATGCTGCCCATCTCCCCCAGAGGGTGACTCTGGGCAGCTTACAATTAAAATCCAAGACAATAAAAACAATAAAAATATAAATATCCACAATTAAAGTAACAAATAACAGTTTTATCCAAAAAGCCAGTGTACAATTCAAGATGATGGGGGGAGCAGCATCAATCCTCCCACCAGTTAGTTCCAACTGTGCGAGCCCCCATCAAGCCTCCAGGCCATCTGGCACAGCCATGTTTTACAAAGAAAATAAGGTTCCAGGTCGTAAGAAGTTTTGGTCTTCACTTTAGCCATCAGCTGGGCAAAGGACCAAGGAAGCTCGGAGGCCTCTGGCCCTGATCCTGTAATCCCGCCTGGAAAACTGGGAGGGCAGCTTGCCCTCCCAAGGCTCCTTAGCTTCCCGGGGCCCAGATCTTCGCATTGCGTTGCGCTGCTGCCAACTTGTGGCGGGAAGAGAGGGCAACAGCAGCTGAACGCGCACATTCTCTCGGAACGTTCCGCGCTCACAGGTGGACTTGCGTTTTGAGGAATGGGCTGCGTAAGAACATAAGCCCGTGCCTAGCTGGATCGGACCTCTGGCCATCCGGTCCAGCGACCTGTGCTCACAGTGGCCCGCCAGTTGCCCAAAGAAGCCCAGCAGATGCCCTTCCCAGGCGGTCAGGTTGCCATCAAGGCTAAGCGCCCTCGAACCCCGGGACTTCTGTGAATTGGTCCAACCCGTTTTGGAAGCCAGCCAAGCTGGTAACCAGCAGCACATCTCACGGTACGTAATTACCGGGTGAAGATGGTGCAGGAGTATGAGTAGCCTGCATGCTCTTGCACATTTTTTCTGGAGCTCGTGTGAAATGTGATCTGGGCAGATCCACCCAGAAAATGGGGTCGTCTTTGCCCAATGTTTCCGTGGGAGATGATTGCATAACCACTCAGACCTTTCATGCTGTGAGCCAGCTCCAGCTGTGGCTTCGGTTTATCACCTGCTCCTCTTTGTATTAATTTCTTGAATATTGCCTTCTGCGTGCTGGGGCAGCAGATTATTTGCTGGCTGACCTTGGCAAAGACGACTGACTTAGCATCATGGCCCCAGTTGCTTACGAGTGCAGGCAGAACCCCATTACCTCCTTTGCCTTCCTTTCCCCTTGTTCTCTGAAGCTTCAGGGTGCTTCCAAAAAGGTCCCTCTTGCACAACAGCCCCGCTTCATGCACAGAACTGAACTGGGGACAAGGGGCGCAGGTGGTCCCTGGGTGTTTCCAGGCAGAAAGCTAAAACAGTCCAAAGCATTGGGCCACTCTGGCGGCTTAGCAGAGTACGGAGGGTAAGGTAAAAAGTTGTGGGAAAATGAAGGCGAACTACAAATCGAATTTCAATCAGTGGGTTGGAGCAGGCTTAGGGTTGGGGTTAGCAAGACAGGGTCAAATGCTGGCCTCCTGTCACCCCTGTGGATCGTCACAGACTTGAATCTGGCTGAGGTGGAAGGAACCTACAAGGGGTTTGGGATCTGGGCTTGCAAAATGCAGAATTATTTCCTTTACATCTAGATCTATCTGTCCATAGTAGTGGTAGATGCTCTACAGAGCATATAGGTGAGAGGTTTATGGGGTGTATTTCTTCTAATTTCAGGTGTGTTTTATGGGGGAAGAATTACAAGTTCGCAAAGAAGCCCAGAACGGAGCTCTGACAAAAACTCAGCTTCTGGAACAGACTGTGAAGACCTTGGAATGTGAACTGGAAACCAAAAACCACTTGAGGGAAGATCGGGGAAGACAGGCCAAGATAATGGAGGTAGAAAATGAACTTTCTATGGGGAGGCAAATTAAATGGAGAAACGAGTCAGCTCAGCAGGGCCCCCCTGCAAAATCCTGCGGGTGATATGAGGCCGCTGCTCCTTCTACCCCAGTAGCTTATTCTGCTCCCTCACGCGGTATCGCTTGGTCTGTGGCCTCCCTTCCCAAAGCCCATGTTTTATCCCGGCCGCCCTTGGATCCAGCTTCAGAGAGGTCGGGACTGCGGACAGGAGGCCCAGCTGACACTGTTGGTGCTGGCGCAGCAGGCAGGGCACTCTGGCACGTCCTTATCTTGTGAGATCCTTCAAATAAACACACTAAACTGCGCCAGATGTGCTTGTAGATGAAGCCGGGGATGTGCTGAGGCCATCCAAGGCATCCATCTCTCCGTCTGCTGCTGGCACGAGGAGGAGCCCAAGGTGCAGTGTGGCTTCCCGGGGCCCTTTAGGTAACGGTGACTCCCGGGACAGGCAGCAAGAAGCGGCTGTGCCGAGAAACCTTCTGGAGAGTGACGTTTGGGTTCATAGTCTGACTTCCTTCAGGTGGAAAGGTTTTCCTTTCTACCAGCTGCAAAGTGCCCGCTCCCACGTGCGTTTGGCTGCAGTTCACATATGCCCAGGCTTGAATTTCTCCCTGGGGTTCCCATCATGCGGACCCATAAGGCAGCCGCAGCAGCTGCTCCTCTCCCCCACCTGTGTCACATTTCCAGGGGTTGTATCGTGTGCTCGGAGGTCTTGCCCCGGCCAATGTTGCGTCCTTCCTCTTAGGACAGACTATCCCAGCTGGAGTTGGAGCTTGAAGAAGAACGGAGCAATTCTGATCACTTGTCTGAGAGGATTGGCAGGTGCAGGGAGCAGGTATGCAATTTTGCTCAACTCGGTCGGTCGTTGCAGGGTTGGGAAAGGAGCAGAACGTAAGGTCTGTGATAACCGGCTGGGCCTCGTCAGCCCCCAGCCGCCTTCCTGAATGAGCAGGAGCAACTCTGAGAAATAGGCTTGGCCCTCGCACAGTCAAGTCCTTCACCATCGCCCTTGACAGCAAACCCCACCCTTGTTCCTGGAGCTCGCGGGGCCTCTGCAGGGATCCTGAACCTTGTGGATTAGGGTGACGGCTTCCAGCTGCAGCCTACGGTGTTTGAGACCAGAAGGAACCTTCTCTTCCTGGAAGGGTTTGGCAGTGGCTTTCCTCTAGAGGTTAGAAGCCCCATAAACCTCAGCTGACTAACCAGCTGATTGCTTAAGTGGAGAATTAGGCAAAATATGTGTTTCTATTAAAAGCTCTGGAACCCCTGATTTCCTGCACGAGGTACAAAGCCTGCCTTGTTCTCCGTCAGGGCTTGGATGCAGGGTTTCCTGAAGACTGTTTCAGGTCTGCTGAACATACATAACAGCAGAATAATAGCTCTGTTTGGGTTTAAGCTGCCAACAGGCCAGGAACCAGGAGTGCAGTCCACCCTGCCTCAGTGCCCAGCCCAAGCCTTCCCACTGGCCCGGATGGAGCCGCTGCCAGGCGACGCAGCACAGTTCAGGGATCCGCAGCCCAGCAGATGCAGATGCAGATGCTGCTTGGGACCAGCCTGTTCCCTCAACCTGTGGCGGAGGTGGCCTTGGCGCTGGGTGCCAGCGAAGAGCCGAGGCGCCTTGTTTCCCCAGGCTCGATAGGAGCAGAAGCCCTTGCTCTTCCTCCTGGTCAGCCGGGGGTCAGGCTGGAGGGAGTCGAGGCTCCGCGGGGCCAGAGTGCCTCGGACCAGGGCAGGCCACAAGAAGGGCCCCTCCTCCGGGCTCTCCCGCTCCCGGCTGGGCAAACGAAGGCAGGCCTCGCTCTCCCCTCTGCGTTCCTCTCCCAGAAAAGTCCCGTGGCTTGCTGTGGCAAGGGAAACGCGTGGGTTCCCACCCCGCTTCCTAAGGTGCCAGTGCGTGAGATGGGTCTTCTCCGGTCGGCAAAGGCCTGCGTTGGAGAAGCCGTGTGCTGATTCTAGCTTCTCTGTAGAAAGCGGAAGAGGTTGTGGTGCTCCACTGTTGCGTTCAGAAATGCCCTCAATCTCCCTTAAACCAGGCTTGGGGAAGCAGATCTGTCAACCGTGAAGCCCAGCGATGGACTGAGCGTGCTGGGCCTGGCCGTGGGTCTTCCAGCTTCCCCCCGCCTTGGCTGAGCAGGAGTTGGTCTCTCCTGTCCCCCTTCTTTCCTTAAGTTAAGCAGCCCCCCACTGGCGCACCCATGGTCCTCATCCGCTGCAGAAAAGCAAATAAAGCCGAGCGAGCCTGAATTCACTTCTCTCGCTCTGCGCACAGGCTATTTCCATGGTGACTGCAGAGCGAAGGATGATGTCCTGGGCGGTCTCATTTGCTTCTTGGCATAAAGCGCGCTCAGGAGTCGGCACGCACCTGCTCCCTGCTTGGCGCAGGTGCCGGAGCAGCAGATGGGGCTGCGGGAGAAGCAGGCCCCTTCTTGCCACCGCCCTGGCACGGCCGCCTCCCTCTCCCCCTTGATGGAGCAGCATTTCTGCTGATTCAGCCAGTTTGGGGAATGACAGTGGGGGGGCGGTCCTCCCGCGCACCCCCGGGGGAGACGGGCGGCTGCAGCCACGGCGGTCACCCAAAGACTGGTCTCAGCACGCGGCTCTTGCAGAGAGGAGGCTTCTCGAAAGAGGTGCTCTTGCACCTCCAGGGCTTCTGTTCGGCCAGGGAATCGGGCGCGGCCGAAGCGCGTGTTGCCTCTCGCGTGCCGAAGGGGGGATGCAGAGGAATGGTGCCCGAAGGGGAGTGGGCCACCAGCGGTCTGGACCCTTCACTGGGCAAGGTCTCCCCTCAGCCCCCTGCTGAGGCATGGGCCACAGGAGTCCCGCCAGGATGACCTCTGGAGGCCACAGGGCCACAGTGCTCGCCTGAGGTGCCACCAGGCCCGGGCCAGAGGGGGCCCGTCTGGCTGCCCCGGCTTCTCCCCGCACAGCCCGGCTTGGACAAGGAGGCCGGCGGAGGGGAGGGCCGTGCCGAGCCCCAGGAGGCAGGGCGCAGCTTGCTTTTCCGGGGAGCGTCCCCAGATGCTCCTTTTATTGCCTGCCCCCCAGCCCGGGCTCTCTGGGCCTTCGGTGCGGAAGGACAGCTCAGCTGTCGACGGGCAGGGGCCTCCCCGGGCGCGCCCGAATGCCCCGACATCCGCAGGGCGCCAGACGCTTGCTTGGGGTCCTTTCGAAAAGGAGCAGCGTGTTTCTGGAAAGGCAGTGGGGCCGCGGGGGCCGCCAGGCACGTAGAGCACGGCCGGTCCACGGGCCAGGAGTGGCCGCCTCGCCCCCGGGCCTCTTCGCTGCTGGCTCCGGAACTTGCGTGTTTCTTCCACGGCTGGTGGATGCTCCCTGCCGAGGCGGGCAGGAGACGCGTCGGTGGTGAGGAAGCGCCGCGACGGGCACCAGGCCTGGGCGAGCCGGCGGGGTACCGCTTCGGCCAACGGGAGCCCAAAGGAGCAGGCCGGTCACCTTCGCATGGGGAGAGGCGGCAGTGCAGAAAGAGCCCCGCAACTGAGCACATTAGATCCCGGCGGATGCGGCCACGTGCGCGTGTTTTGCGTGATTGTCCTCGGGCAGCGAATGTTCATCTGCTGGTTTCTTAGCCTGGCCTACGGCCGACTTCTTCCCTGCCCTGACCGACTGAGCCTGCTGACTTATTGCTGCTGTTTCCGTTTCTCTTCTCTTCTCTTCTCTTCTCTTCTCTTCTCTTCTCTTCTCTTCTCTTCTCTTCTCTTCTCTTCTCTTCTCTTCTCTTCTCTTCTCTTCTCTTCTCTCTTCTTCCTCTCCTTTTACTGCAGATTGAGCAAACGAGGAGCGAGCTCCTGCGGGAAAGGGCGGCGAGGCAAGACCTGGAGTGCGACAAGATCGCCCTGGAAAGACAGGTCAGGCCTTTGCTCAGCTCTCGGGCCGCAGGGCCTCGGCTGGCTCCGCGGGCACCACAGGCCTTGCCCAGCACGCGCCAGGGCCATGGCCAGCGTTGCCCCCGTGGGCCGAGCGACCCTTGTGGTGACTCCGGCCCCTGTAGCGACCCAGAATTCGGCACGTGGAGGTTTCCCAGCACTTTGAGCCTGGAAAGAGCTCCCACGCGGGCTGTGTGCACCGAAGCGCCTCAATGCTCCGGCTTCCTCTTTTAAGCCCATCTGATTCACGTTGGCCCTCGAGAGAACTTATTTCTTGGTGCCAACAGCGGTGCTTGACCAGACCCAAGTGGCTTAGGGGTGTCCCTCTTGCCCCTCTGCGGGTGAGCAGGGACCGCTTAACGGTCCCCAGAACCACTGGGGACACGCTTGGACACTCGCTTCCGTAACGGAGTTGGCCGGGTGCTTTTCCCGCCCCTGACACCCGGCTCCTACTCCACGGTGGAGTGCAAGGGCCGCTCTTCTTCCCGTGGATTTGCTATAACTTGGGGGGCGTCCTTCACTTGCTGCTGCGGCTGCATCTCGCCTTCCGCCTCCTGCCCCTGCCTCGGGCTCTAATGTGCCCTGGGCGTTTTCCAGCTTAGTTGGCTGACAGGCACCCTCTCATCAATCGGTGGGGTTCCTCCTCCAGAACAAAGACCTGAAAAGCCGGATCCTGCACCTCGAAGGCTCTTACAAATCCGGCAAAGAAGGCCTCCTTGTCCGGATGGAAGCCCGGATTGCGGAGCTGGAGGAGCGGCTGGAGAGCGAGGAGAGGTATGAGGGCCATTCTCAAAAAGCCCCCCGGAGCCTTCTGGCTGCTGGAAGCCCCCACAGACTCCTCAGCTGAGCACGGAGGGCTCGGAGCGTCTACTTAGAATCCGCCACGGTCTGTGCCTGTCTCTTTACTCAGTGGGCAGTAAGATAAAGTTGCCTGTGGGTTGAGCTTGACCCCCGGGGACTTCATGGATTCATCAGTTGTCCTTTTACCGACGGACAGAGGACCGGTCCTGGAAGAGTCTTGGGATTTCCTTATGGCCTCCCATCCAAGGAATAACTACGTTGGCCACACAGAGTTCTGGGAATGGGCCAATTAAATTAAATTTAAATTTAAATAAAATTGAAAAAAACAAAACCGTAATGCTTTGCAGCAAGTCAGACTCGAAGGGGAAAAGGCAGTTTGGAGTGCCTGTAGGTACAGGCGTCACACCTGTCAGCACCTCCTTAAATCAAACGCATCTTTCCCCAGAATCACACAGTGACACACAGAAGCCCAGGACAGGTTGCCAGCAACATGGGGCCCCACTCACTCAGGAGCACCCAGGTCCAGCCTGGTGGCTGCGATCCCCAAGATCAGCCACTGAGGTCCCTCTGTCAGAGGTGCACAAAAAAGCTGGTGATCTTTGGAGGGAGTGCCGTGAGGACAGCAGGCTGAGCAGAGATGGGAAAGCCCTTGTAGAACAGATGCTGGGGAGTCCTCACCTGGTGCATGGTTTCTCCATTCCCCTTCTCTTCTCCCTGGCCTTCCTAGGGACCGAGCTCATCTCCAGTTGACCAACCGCCGACTGGAGAGGACTGTGAAGGAGCTCCTGATGCAGGTGGACGATGAACATCTCTCCCTGACCGATCAGAAGGACCAGGTAAGCAGGAGAGGACCCCCCAGGGACTGCTCCCTCACCCCTCTTTCAGGGTCCCCAAGGAGGGCGATCCCCGGCCTCTGCAGGAACCCTTGCTCTGGAGCCTGGCCCTCTCGCCAGAAGGCAAGGACTCAGCTTGGCCAGCCTCCGCCCGAGGTCCAAGACGGCCCTCTTCTTGCCCCACAGCTCAGCTTGCGCCTGAAGGCAATGAAGCGGCAGGTGGAGGAAGCGGAGGGAGAAATAGACAGGCTGGAAAGCGCCAAGAAGAAACTCCAGAGGGAGCTGGAGGAGCAGGCGGACGTGAACGACCAGCTGCAAGGGCAGCTGAACGCCATCCGGCAGGACCTCAGGTAGGAGAGGGGAGTGCTGCACACGCGCCGCCCATCTTCCAGTCTGCAGGTTCCCCTTTGCTCCGGTCCAGGCCCGGGGGGAGGTCCTGGCTCCTTCCCCTTCCTCTTATAAAGCTGATCCCATTACATTCACAGCAAGCCTCTTTGTGACCCACCGAGTTGAGCTTCCTGATACTCAGGTTGGATTCTCCCAACACCCAGAGCAGTTTGCTCTTCCAGAGGTGTTCAAGTGGGGCCTCTTGCTCTTGAATTTCCAGAAATGGGGCTGTCAGTGTGGCGTTGCCAGGGTCGTCTTCTGTAGGAGAAAATGCATTTGCACAAAACCGGCTGTGTTCCGCAAGTCCTTATAAGACTTGGCACATTTTGGCTGCATCCACCACAGCTTTAGAACCGGCTGTTTCATTAGCTTTGCAAATTAAATCAAAATCCATCCTGTGACCCAGCAGCAACCCAGGTGGTTGCAAGCGTTTTCTCAAGCGGATGAGCCCTTGCTTTTGCAGACGCACAAAGACTTCGAAGAAGCTGCTGAGCGACTTTGAGGACGACGATCTGAGCACCGACGGGGAGAGCCTTCATGACGCCCCTTCAGGATTTAAGTCCTTAAGGCACAGCGACAGCAAAGCCAGCTATGGATACTCAGCCTTAATAGCTGGAAGTCAAGGCTCTGCAGAGTGGAGAAGCCACTGCCCGCAGGAATATTAGCATCAGGTGAAGTTTACTCATTTTTCTGAAACGTGCCACGTTCAGATTTATTTCAGAAATAAACATTTGCGAACAGAGAGGAGCTGGTCTTCCAGCAGTTCAGAGATCCAAAGGGGCTTACAGCTGTGGAGGTGAGGGCCCAGCCAAAACAGGGTTGCTCCTAACCTTGGTTCTGAGGAAATCAGCCTCCTGCTTCGAAGCAAGGCTCTTGCAGATACAAGGGGAGAAGGGGCATTGCATAGTTGCTGTGAGCAGAAGAAGAAGGGTACAGAACAGGAGGTAAGAATGCACATATTTTTAAACTAGAGGTTTTTTTGCTACTCTTGCAACATTCTCGTACAATTTAATGTTTTTTTATAGAGCACATAGTAGCGCAGAAACCTATATCGAATGTTGTATCATTCACAAGCTTTAAAACCCTGTTAAATTCCATTTGTTCAGCAAACATGTTTTATGGCCTGAAGGAGAGTAGAGTGACCTTGGGAAGATCAAAAAAGCAGGACCTTCTACAACATCGGGAGCAACTTCCGGTCAGAAAATGTGCTCCCTGCTCGCTGCCTCGGCAGCTCCCTTGGTTGCAAAGGGCGTGTGGAGAGCCTTGCTCTGACTTCCCTGGATCGATGGTGAGACTGTTGGTGTTTGCACCTGACCTTGGACCGCTTTAGAGAAGGAAAAGAGACCTTTGCTCCCGGGCGCTGATCTGGATTCCCCACGGCCTTGGCAGGCAGAGCGGCAGCCACCCTCTGTGGGTCAGTGGGCCCTTCTGCCTTTCCAGAACCCCCTGTGGAAAGTTCTTTCCTTTTTCTCGACGGGAACTCCCTTTCCCACTGGCCGTATTTCAGCCCCACACATGAAGGGCCTCGAGCCTTCGAGGCGAGGAGCAGCCTTAGCTAAGAGAAGCAGGGCTGAACTTGCCGGCCCCAGCCCAGGGCCACGATTTTGTTCGCAGCTGAAAGAGGCTGCTTCGCTCTTCCCAGATTGTTTTATCTGGTCCCGTTGTGGACTATAAAGGACCGTCCAATGAGCATATGAGAAAAAGCATTTCTGTTTTCTTTTGGGACCATCTTCTCTTCTAGTTTTAGCTGAAGGTACCTATAAATGCATTTCAGTGCATTGGAAGAACTTACAAGTATTTGCAAAAGTTTCTATTGTAATCTGCTTTTTTATCTTTTCACCAAATCTTTGCTCTGTTGGGACAATCTGATCCTCAGATTAATGAGGAAATAATACTATTGGCAGCTCTATGCAATTGTCCTGTTCTACAACTTTGTTGGTTAGCATCAAATGTGTTTCTTAGAGACAGCATTGAGGGTATTAAATTTCAGTATAAGAATAAACCCCAGAAGCTGTACAATCCCCTAATTTCTGCAGTAACCACAATGAACCTTGTAAAGGGAGAATGCAGTCACTTGAAAAAAATAATGTTCCCAAAAAGATTTGGCATCTGTACTTTGTGGGTGCTTGGTTTGTGAGTGGAACCTTAAGTAGGACCTGGTTTGACCCCCAAGAACATTCTTGGACTTTGGATCCAAACAAGCAATTATTTCCATTGGACAGACCAACAATGGCC
Source organism: Liasis olivaceus (assembly GCA_030867105.1). Lineage (NCBI taxonomy): Eukaryota > Metazoa > Chordata > Lepidosauria > Squamata > Pythonidae > Liasis > Liasis olivaceus. The sequence continues at coordinate 22,235,686 of CM061362.1, read as the reverse complement.
TTCAACCCTCCCGCCCCCAAATTCCAAGTGCCGCTTAGTGGGAGCAGAGGCCATAGATAAAGGGAATGCGGGAGGGGAGGAAAACCCAGAATTTTTATTTGGGCTTTGTGTGCATGTCTGCCTATGTGTCCACAAATGCCGATACAAAACGTCCAATTGACCAGTTTGTGGCAATATGGCAGCAGTGCTGGGATCAGCTAGTCTCCATTGCTGTTGGATGCTGACCATGGTGGCCATGACTTCTTGGGGCAGGCAGATGCGCAAAGAATCTTTGTGTTGCTGGAAGATTTGGGGGGGGGGGGGAAATCTGCAAGCCTGCCAAGGTCAGCATGAGCTAACGAGAGGGGGCTGTTTGCTTGGCAGAAGCCCCCCGGTGGGACCACTCGTCTGTGTGCCGAAGGTCCTTGGTTCAGCCCTGCCATCTCAGAGGGGGTAGAAGAGGCAGGTGGACCGAGTGAGCTCCTCACGTCTCCGTGGGGAAGGAGCGTTGTTTCAGTTTTATGGAATCCTATTAAAGGTAGCCACGGAAGAACACGGAAGATAACCTAAAAGATGGTTTCTGACCGTAGCGCGTAGTTTGGACAAATCTTGAAACCAGATAGTGTTATTTTCTACTCCAGCAGAAATGGGATCATGAAGGAATTTGTCCAAATTGTTAGGATAACTTTAGAGCTTGTCTCCCACCTGGAATATTAACTAACTCCTTGACGACATGATCTGTAAAGGTGTGTCAATACGTATTACAAAGCATTCGATATCCACTGGTAGCTAATTCGACTATATTTGTTCTCAGATGTGCATGATTTTCAGCAGATGTATTCTGCAGGAGGTTTGCATTTGAATGGGATGTATTTTGCATTATCCTTCAATAGCTTTTTTTTTAAAACAAGGAAGAAAGGACCTGGAAATTTGCTGTGTTGACAATCAGTAGAAACTCTTGTCTTTTTATTCCGATACTAAAATGCCAACTTTATTTTAATACTACTCTTTATTACTCTCCTCCTGGATTCTGCCTGAACAAGTAGAAGACAAAAATCCATTGGGAAACAAATTCACTTTTAATTTCAAGGGCTTTTGCCGAAGAAACTTCCAGTGTAAGCTGAGAGTATAAGTAATTTGGAGAAAAACCTGAGTAATTTTTGCAGCTATTGCCAGATATGCTAAACCATAAAACTCAAGTTATTTTGAAATAAATTACCCTGGTAAATCTTTTTACCTTTGGTGTCTTGGTGTGCAGTTCTGGGAACTCTTCCTCAAGCATCATGAGAATTGAGGCAGATTCTGAGCATTGTTCAGGGTGGTGGAATGAGAGAGGTCACTGTGCCACAGACACAACGGCCTTCTCTTGCCGCCGTGCCATCAAGGAGGTCCAGCGGATCGGTCCCCATTCACTTCCGCAGCTGGCCAGCGGGGCAGCCTCTGGCCTCGCTCTGCTTTCCTTCCCGTTCAGCGGTCCAGCTCTACATTTGCACAAAGGCCTCGTTCCCCTGGGACTCTTAACCCGTCGGGTCTTTTCTGTGGTTCTGCAAGCACGCCTCACCCTGCTTGGCCGATGTCTGTAGAATCCCAGCCTCTTTCTCTAGAAGACTTCAGGTCACCACTTCCACTGCCCTTTCTTTGTGAGCTGGGTGTACAAAACGCATCAGGGAGCTGAGCTATGTTCCCACAACTGGCAGAGCTGGTGAAGTGGGGCTAGCCTAACTCGGTGCTTGGTTGAGTCTGTTTAGGGCTCACTTTAGCCCCCTTGATGCTCCCTCAGCACAGTAAGCCCTCCACTGGCCCTCCAGATGTACAAGTCCTTTTGCAAGCCCTAGTGAATGTGGCCCCTCAGGCAAGACCAGGTTGGAGGGAGAAAGCTGACTGACGTAAGCAGGAGTAGAACATAGTGCCTGTGCTGAGAATTGTTCTGCCGTGAGCCCTTTGGAGTAGGCCAGGTCAAGAAACAGACACCCAAAGAAATTCTTGCTTCTCGTCCTAGACGTCGTAGGAGGAGAGCCACGTTTGCCTACGGTAGCAAAAAATCAGGAGGAGTCTGGCACACCTTGTCCAACAAGTTTTATTAGAAGGTACAAGCTTTTGCAAGTTGCAACCTTTTATACCTTTTAATAAAATGTGTTAATCTACAAAGGGGCTTTCTCCTGAATTTCCTCTGCTTTATTATTATAGGGTATAATAACCGATTCTTGAAAGCCTGACAGAGTTCCTCTCTCCCACCCCCCCCCCAGAGAATCAAGGGAGGGCAATCTTGAGTTTGTTCCTCACCCCCTCCTGTCTTTCAGGGCTAAACCAACGTTTTCCTAACGGCCATCGTACACTTTCTTCAAGGCCATCTCTGTGTAGCTCCTCTACGCTCCCCAGTTAGATGTCATTCTCAGTAGGAAAAAAGCCTTCTGTGACCAGCACTTTGATGCCTTCATTGGGTACGCATTGAAACTGGAACCTTTTGAATGCAAGGCAGTGTGTGTGTGCGCGTACGTGTAACGTTAATGCACAAGGGTTCCAAATGTGCCCCATTATTCCCACCAGCCCACTTAGGAAGTTGGAGGAAAGCAAATAAGCCTCAGATGTTTCCTGTTTCCATGTGGTGGACTCCTAGTCTGTCGTAGTAAATTTCCCATCGGGGTATGGCTTGTGTAGATGTTCCCAGAAGTGCCACCGTCGATTTCAGGAGCGGGGGATCAGGGCCAGTTGCTATCATCATTCCCTGGCAAACACGTTCCTGTAGCGTAATGACAAGAGAAAACCTGTGGTGGAACAATCCGCTTGTCCCCAGCTCAGTATCCTGTTTTCTCTGCCAGACCCAGATGATTCAAACAGAGAAAGCAAGCAACTTCCTCTCTACGCCCCCACAACACGCAGACTGTTTTTCAGGTTGGTGCTCCAGCAGAGGGGCACATTGGAGCCCCTTCGGGTCAGAGGGTGACTGGCCCCCAAGAGCCCCCCACCCACCGCCGGCCTCTCCGCTGGTGACCCTGCCTGCCTGGTGGAAACACAGAGCATCCTCAGGAGCAAGGCAGCATCACCCACGGGGCGGGCTTAACCACCACGCCCACAGCAGCCTCCCCTGCTGTCCCACCAAAGGAAGCCGACTACGGGCACCGCCCTCGGAGCTTCTCTGACGGTCGGGCAGAGGGAAGCCACGTTTGTTCTGGATGGAACGGCTTTTTCCTTTTTAGCGTGAAGAGAGCCAAGGCTGTAATTTTCAATGTGCCAAGAAGGCTTTGCTCCCAGAAAAAAAATTACCCAAAATTCCCCAACTCAGGCAGACGCAGGCCGCAACGTTGCAGAAGGGTCAGCCCTGCATCCTGGGGACAGGGAGGGCGCCCTCCTCCTCTCCCCAACATCCTGCCTCTCCGAGGGGGGCCCGGCTACCAGGTTCCCTGCTGAGGAGCCCCTTGGAGGTCCTCCGCAGGATTTCTGGCTCCCGGGTTTCTTCGAAATGTTAAACTGGAGAGGCAGAGAGGTTCTCCTTCCACATTTTAAAATGCTGATTGATTGTGGTGGAAGGACACACGGATGTTAAAAAGTTGGAAAGAACTCTTGAAATCTGGAGAACTAATTTTCTGGCTTACATCGGTAAAGTTCTGTTTTGTTTTGTTTTAATCCACAAGGGCAGTGGATTAAACAAAAAAAGCCCTGAGTGACAATACTTTAATATATCTAGGACTGAACAAAAGTGTTACCATCTTACTCACTTTCCAAAAGCTGAAGTGGGGAAGGGGGGGGGGGGAATCCCAGATTCACGATGTTTCAGTTAAAAACCTGGCCTCTTGTCCCTTTTTAGAAGACCAGCCTCAACTCGACAGACTTTAGCCCGAGGCTCCTCTAGGTGTTCGAGCTTCTCAGACACGTATGAGTAGCTGCTGCTGTATGAGATGGGTGGATGATAAAACTAAAAAATATGAGGAGCAGTGGCTCAGGTAAACATATTGCACATTTTCAAAGCATTGGGGTGTGTTTCCACGTCTGGGATCTCATTAAAAGGTGGCTTCTGCATCATGCTACAGAACTTAATTACACAATTATCCCTCCTACTAGAATAATTTGATTCCTGTTAGTGAATTACTCAGTCACTTAACCTCAATCTAAACATATTCTCCATGTTGACCTATATCAAGCCAATAGTTCGAAGTATATTATTAGTAAGGTTATGGAATGGTAGTGCAGATCTCACACACAGACACCCAGCCACTAAAATTTACCCTCAATAGGTTGAAGCCAACAGAGACCCACAGGATTTGATGAAAGCCCCTCTCTCCATTTTTAAAAGAATTCCCTAACTCACATAAACGTGTCAACAGGACGTCAGCCACGACAGCAGCGGCCCTTTAACGGTAATCGGGCTGGGAACGAGCAGTGGAAACCCACCAGCAGAAGCAAAAGGGTGGGTGGGAATCCAAATCGCTGCTCTCAGAAACAGAAATCCCAGCTAGATGGCAATTCGACTAGAAAGCTAAGGAAAGTCTGTTTTTCCCCATTAAATGCAGTTCAATATCTATCCCATCCGTGGAGTCCTCGGTGCCGTCTGAGCTGGGCGGTTTGCTTGCAGACATTTCATTACCTGACCAGGAAGCATTATCAGTGCAGGGGAGGGTGGGGTTTGCTCCCTAGGGCCACGGGCCCACAGCTCGACCCTGAGCTACAGATACTCTCTTCTATTAATCCATCTGTTACTCAACCGTATCTCTATGGATGAAGCCAAGCATTAAAAGATCAAGCTCTCTCCAGCTTTTGAAGAGTTGTTGAAAGATCAGGATATGCGTCTATACAAAACAAAGACTTGTAATATCAGATCCGCGGCAATGCCATCATACAACCCTACTTCGTATCCAATCTACATAAACGATTGAGGCCATAGCTTCCATTAGTTAGATTTACTAAATTATAATAGGCTCTGACAGAGCCTGAGTACTTATTAAGTAGTAAGTATTGTAAGTGCGCAAAAGAGCCCGCACCGGCTGCTCAGTATCTAACTTCCCCAGATCTAATGGCGGACAGGACCGACCACCCCAAGATTGGGCCCGAGCCTCCAGGTCCACGTCGTCCCTTTAGGGCGAGGGGCGGCCCGCCCGGGCCCCCTCCCCGCTGCCCCGGCGCGAAGACGAAGGGCCGCTTCCGGGTCGCTCCGCTTGGCCCGCAGCAGCCAAGGCGGCCCCAAACGCCACGCGCCAATCGGACGGGGGCGGGCGCGTTTGGGAGCTGTTTAGGGCGTTTGTTGAAACAGGCAGGCAGGCAGGCAGGCAGGCAGGCAGGCAGGCAGGCGTAATTAGCCATGTTGTTAATTCTTCCAGTCCCTTTTTGTCTGCAAAAGCAGCTTGCATTTGGGATTGCCCCAACGTGCAGAGAGGAAGCCACGTGACACCCACCCAGGTCCTGATCCAGGACTACCAAAAGAAACAAACACCGGGGAGGGAAGAAATGACTCCAACTTCGGAGGCTCGGCTCGGCTCGGCTCGGCTCGGAGACGCGCTCCTTCGGTCGGTCGGTCGGTCGGTCGGCAGACGGACGGCGCGCCATGCCAGGCCTTGCAGCTCACGACGGCGGTGGCCCGGCTCCAGGGCCCGCCGCAGCGAGCCCTGCACCCCTTTTGCAACCTCTGCCCGTTGCCCGCAGGACAGCGATTGGGCGGCGACGCGTGGCGGGACCAGTCACAGCTCCAGCCTGCAGTTGCCGCTTGCCGGGACCTGCGACGGGCCGTGCCGCCCCTCTGGCTTCGCCGCTCGGCTGACGCCGCCCGGGCCCTCCCGCCGCAGGGGCCGCGCGCCCGTCTGCCTGAGGAGGTGACCTCGCGCTGGGGGGCCCGCGCTGCCCGGACCAGAAAGCAGTAGCCAAAGCACCGAGGAAACGCCGGGCTCGCGCGGGGCACGGCGGGTCTCCCCGAGCGAGCAGCGGAGGGAGCCCGAGCCGCCGCCGCCGCCGCCCTTCGCTCAGGCCCCGCAGCGGGGCCTCGTGGCCGCCCGGCAGCACCGCCGCGGGCCGCCGGGTGACCTCGCACCCGGCTCGACGAGCACCGCGGGCCCGCGGCTGGCCCGGCGCGGCGGGGTGAGGCCGCAGGGCCGGAGCGAGCCGTCGGTCGCCGCCCTCGGAGGGCGGGCCCGGGGCCGCGGCAACCCACCGCCCGGCCAGGCTGGCGAGCCCGCGGGGCTCCCGGGCGCACCGCCCGACTTGGGGCGGCCTCCCGGCCCGCTCGCCCCGCCCCGCCCCGCCCCGCGGCACGGTCCTCGGGGAAGGCTTTCGCGCGGGCGGGGCGGGGCGCGGCGGGCGCCTTCCCCAGCCCGGCCCCGCCGGGCGGAGAGGCTCAGTGGCCCCGGACGCCCGGGCGCGAGCCGGCCGGCCCGGAGGAGGCGGCGGCGGCGGCGGCGGCGGGCGAGATGCTGCGCTACAGCTCGGGGCTGACGTTGACCGGCACCGCGCCGAGGCCGCCCCAGGGCCGCCGGAAGGTGAGCGGGCCCGGCGCGGCCGCGTCCGGCGGGCGGGCTCGGGGGCGGCGGCGGGGAAGAGGCGCTCGCCCCGCCGCGGGCCCCGCGGGGCTCCGAGCGGCCCTTTGGGCGGGGAGGGCGGCGGGGCTCCCGGCGGCGGCCTCCTGCGCGCCGAGGGACTCTCCTCCAGTTCGGCGCCGGGCCGGGCCGGGCCCCCGCTCGCGCCCGGGCGTCGGGGGGCAGGGGCCTCGGCGCGCCGTGGACGCCGTCTGCGGACCCCGCGGGCCCGTCCCGCCGCCCCTCGGCCTCGCGCTCCGGGTGCTCACGCAGCGGCCGCGGCGCGCTGGAAGGAGGCGCCGGCGCCGGCGCGGGGGGCCCTCGGGGCGCTTGGCCCTTCCTGACGGGAGCCGCCCTCGGCCCCGCTGCCGCCGGCGGAGAGGGGCGCGGCCGAGTGGTGAGCGGGTCTGTCTGTCTGTCCGCCGCAGGCGAACGTCTGTCGGCTGCGCTTGACGCTCCCCCCTGAAGAGGGCCGCCCGGCTCGGGCAGGGGCAGAGGAGGCCGGACGGGCCCAGAAGGTGAGCCGGGAGGCGGCGCTGGCGGGACGGGCGCCCTCGTTTGCTTGGCCGGAACGATGCTCCCGCTCCGGGAACACGGTCCGGAAGATCCGCGGGCGGGCGGGCCGGGCCGCAGAGGCTGCCGCGGAAACCCGGCCGGCGTCTCCGCGTAGCGTAGCTGGCGGGAATTCCCTTCGGCCTTCCGGGGGACACGGCCAGACTCGTCCGTTGCGCGGCTCTCGCTCTCGCTCTCGCTCTTCTGGAGCCCCGCCCGCCGTTCGGCCTGCGGGAAGAGCCCGCGCTGGACCTCGGCTCCGAAAGTCTTCCTGATCTAGCCTAGGGCCCCGAGAGGACTGCGGGGCAAATCGCCGCGGGGACGGGCCGGCCGAGCCGCGGGGAAGAGGCCTTCGGAGGCTGGAAGCAGCTTGGCCGGCCCAGGCCCCTTCCGCGGCCCCCCCCACGGCTCCATCAGCCCGGGAGAGCAGGCTGCGGTCGCCCCGGTGTTCGGAAACCCAGGTTGCAAACGCTGGCTTTGAGGCCGCGGCGCTGGCCCCACTGTGAGAGCCGGAGCCCGAGGCCCGGTCTTGCCCGAGCCCTGAGTCCGCTGACGGCTTTTGCCAGCTCGGCGTCAGCTTCTGGGCGGGCAGGGTGGGGGGACCGTGGCCTTCTGTGCTGCGGGCTCGCGCAAACATTACTAGACGTGGGTGAATTGCCTTGAATTCAGACTGTGCTGTATACGCATCAGCGTTGTCAGTTATGCTATTCGTGACTTCTTCCAAGCAGCCTAACGTTACGGCAACCTGCTTTTGATTGGGCCTTATTCAGCCATCCCTCTTGCGTGGTTTTCATGATTTAACTGCTGTGCGTACCGTGGGGAGAAAGTGCCCATAAGGCGCTTATATGTTTTTCTCTTCAGAATAAATAATACCCGACACTTAGGTTGGAGAAGGCGCGCGAGGGAAAGGTGTGTGTGTGTGTGTGTGTGTATTACATACACACACGCACTCCTGCAGAAACCGTGTGGGACCACGCACACCCCACCCGTCTGGAGAAGAGCTTTCAATGCACCCATTGCATGTGCCGGGCCACAATGACAGCCTTCCCTTCTTCCCCACCCTGGAACGTCCAGCAGCGTCATGCAGATTTCGCAACAGCTTTATTGTTACTACACCCATGACTTGGAGGTCACCTGAAAATCCCTGAGCGCTCTCGGTGCCCGTCTGCCCTTTGAGAGACAACGTCAGGGTGGCGCTCCAGTGACAACCGCTAAACTCCCCGGCAAAGCAACCTCTCTTAGTTACTGCATCTTGAGCAGATTTTATTTCGGCACCCCTGCTCTCTTGCGGTCACACCAGAGAGCCGGGGGTGGAGAGGCAGCTCCGCAGCCCCGTCCAGAGGAGTCACCCCGTCCATAAAAACGGGAGGCGCTCTTGGGTTCATGCAGCAGCCGGGCCAACCAAGGACCAGCGACCGCCCCTCCTCTGTGGCCACTGGAAGCGACAGATATTGCGCAGCGAAAGGGGCCAAAGGTTGTTGAAAATCTGGTTAGATCACCCTGGAAGCAGTGAGGCTGCTCTACTTATCTCAATTTGCTAATCTGTCTTCCCATAGGAAAAAGGTGTGTGGCTGGATTGTATTGAAAAGGGAAGGTTTGATGCAAGGGTGCCAGTGCTGAGGCAGGAGCAGGGTGGCTGGTTCACCTGGGTGCTCCATCTCCTGGACCTTTTCCTGCCAGTCTGCCCAGAGGCCTCGGCATGGACTTCGAATTCCCCATTGGTCTGTGCGTGTAGAAGGGCGTTGCTCCACCTTCTGCAGCCTGTTGCTCTGGGGAGCAACTCCTATCTTGTCTGTGAATACTGCTTTTTTTAAAAGTGATAACTGGAAATAGCGAAGCACATTTCCCTTATTCTTAAAATGTAGCATTTGGGGTAGGAAGTTGGGTTAACTGAACTATCAAATTTAGATTTTATTAACAATCTGTGACAAAGTTTTGTACCATTTTGTACCATTAACCTACTACCTCCCTGTAGTTAAAGGGATTCAGAGATTGCTGTATTAACTCAAAACCTACGTCAAAACTACGTACCGGTTTTGTTGTACTGTTTTATCCACCCAGGCGTGGGTTTTGCAACCTCACAAACAGACTGACTTGCCCCCAGAAGGGAGCCACAGAGTGCCCCAAACCGACATCACCTTACCAGCCCCAAACCTACATACCATTTTGTTTTACCAACCCTGGATTTTGGAATCTCCTAATTAACGGATTCCAGCAATTCAAACTGGGCATCTGAAGAACCTCTGAAACTGGTTGCCACCTTCACCCCCTTTAGTAGGCGCTGTGAAAAACCAAACCTTTCTGTCTGGGTGGTTACAAAAGCAAGGCTTCCTTTCTGGGCTGGATCTGATTTTATATTGCATATTTGTGTCAAGAATCTGCTTGTGATGTGGCCTGGACGGTGGGTGTTTTGCACGCAGAAGGCTTTGAGAATAGATCTTGCCTCTGGCTCCAGCATCTTTGACAGGGTGAGCACAGGCGAGGGACTCTGTTGTGGCTGCTCCTCCTCCTCTGAAAGTCCAGACACATGGAGAGAAGATTAAGAATACCCGAATAATCTGTAATTCCTTTGAGCGATTATTACCTTTTGAAAAGCAGGAAGCCTCGCGTATTAATAATCAATTGCAGAGATGATTTCCCCAACAGATCTTACAGAAAGTGGTTTCTTCAATTGGCTCATACGTTATTCAATTTAGGGAAACCGTCGTGTACCCAACCCCTTTGTGTGGAGTAGAGGGATTTGCAGGGGAATCCCGTGGATATCCGCTCAGAAATACATCCTGTTACATTCAAGAAGGGCTTCTCTTAGGTAATTGTGTGTTGGGTTGTGGATAATTAGAGTCTCCCGGATTTAATTAGATCGACAGGTCTTGTTTCTGTGTAAAGTTTAGTTTTGTGCGAATATACTTCAGTGCTGAACTGTGATAGGGTATCTTGAGGGGGAAGAATGTGATATTTTGAACAGTGCCAGAACTTCCTGTCCTGTGCATATTTTTCAGAAGAGTACATACTTTAGAAACTGTTATTCCCGGTTCCAGTCTCTCCACTCCTTGGTGCTGGAGAGGAAGTCTTAGCTATGAATAACCACATACTCCAGTGATTGATATGAAACCAAATACCCCCAAAACTATTTTATCCAGGAAATGAAAAACTATTTTTGCTGCTGGCACCACACCCGGTTCATGTGGAAACGCCTTCTTCCACCACCTTTGTCTAAACAAAACAATGTATTTCGCATGATAAGCCTGAATTCCATTATGCAAGGATGTGACTGTGCCTACCTATTGCAACAGGAGCAGCTGATATTGATTTGACATTTTAGACAATGACTTAAAATTGGATGTAAAATGCTCTCTGGGCATTAATGGTAACTCCTGCAGGAGCTTCTGGAAAGGCAGATGAGAAATCTGTCAGTATTTTAAATGCATGTCACCCCCTCCCCCCCCAATTTTGCAATAATAATAATAATAATATTTAATAAAGGAAAGCCGATTTTTCCTTCTTGAGGAAGATAATTTAGTCTAAAAAGATAGCAATTGAATTAGCACTCTAGAACTGTTTTTTGCTTTTTCTGCATAATGCCTGGTCTGCATATTCATAGCTTGGCTCAAGATCAACACCAATGGTCTCTGTGACCCCCTTGGATATCCTGAAAATGCTCAGAGAGGAACATAGGAAGATCCGACCGAAGGCCTGCCTAGGTCAGCAGTTTCCTTTTCCCCAGAGGGCAAGAAGCTCAGGGAGGTGGGCAGGGCAATTGCCCTCTTCTCCTGCTGTCCCAGCATTGACCTTTGGAGACCTTCTGCCCCGCTCCTGGAGACAGGACCATTGTGTCCGTGACTGCTCTCAGTTCAGTCTGGTGGAGAAACTTACGCAGTGTGATGAACTGTTGGTGCTGTACCACGTATTGACGTTCAGAGCAGTTTTAAGAAAGAGAACTATATTGCAGTAATATTACTATACCAAGCTTAATCCTTTTACTATTCTTTCAAAGCTATCTTGAAGATCCTTGTGAAATTGGAGGTAGGTTAGAAAAAAAAACGGTCATACAATAAAGTGCTGCATTTCCTTTTCTTTACATTTATAACTTTTGAATATACTCCTACAGCAACTCTGTCAAGTGCCCAGCGGATTGTCTGCTGGGGACTTAAAGCATGGCGTTGTGTATGGTGTGGTGCACCGGTCGGATGACAACCATAACAAGGAAATGGTGGTTTATGGATGGTCAGCTCACCAGCTGAAAGAAGAAATGAGATATATAAGAGATGTGAGTTAAGTTTCTATACACGGTTCTTGCAGGAATGAAAGGATTTTGATCCGCTGCTCCTCCCTCCCCCTTCTCCTTCCTTTTCTTTCCCCCCACGAAGCAAATGTTTCTTTCCTTCTCCACCCTGCACTCGGATGACTTTCCTTTCAGCTGCAGAATGAGGTCAGTTCATGTCCGAATAAAGAAAATGGCCCACTGCTTCATTGCTCTGTGCGGTTAGTTCCAGTTTTGGTCTGAACAAAAGTGTGAAACGAAGTCAACTTTTTGTCTGGAATATAATTGGGGTATCTTTAAATTTTGGAAAGTATACCCATGCATTTGGATGCATGGTGCATTTGTCACTGATCACATGGCCCCAGCAGACATGGCTACGCCACTTGTGAGTCTGTTGGATAGTCACTATGTACAGATGAATGCGGGAAGGCGCCTTATGCCAAGTTGGACCGTGGTCTGCTTGCCCAGGACTGCCCATCTGGACTGAAGGCAAATCTCCATGTCGCAGCAGAGTTCCATTCTGCCCCATCTACTGGAGGGTCTTCTGGGGCTGGAACCAGGGCAGGGCCCTCTCTAAGCAAACGGGTCCTCTGTCCACACTTGGAGAGGCCCACGAGGTCCTTCCAGTCTCCCCACCAGGCTCAGGAGCAGAACAGACGGTAAAAGTATTGGGCGGGGGCAGGGCAGGTGAGCTCCATGCCAGGCTGGAAGGAGGTGTAGTATACACTATACCCTCTTACTCAGGTGTAGGCCTCCCTCCTCTCTAAAGCAGTGGGGCATGTTCAGAGTGGAGATTTCATCTGGTTCTGTTGCTAAGAAAAAAAGCAACAGTCTCTGGGGTGGGGCTGCCTTCAATTTGTCCGTTAACTGCGGAACCACATTTTTAAGTTGGGGTGCATTCGTTATACCTGCATCAGATTCCTAGTACAAGAAAGGCACAGCCAGGATTTTGGTTTGGTTTCCTGCTACTTTTCTAAACATTTGACTATTTAGACTCTGAAGATTGCAGTTTATCCAGCATTGGGAACAATATGATATACTGTAACCTTTCTGTTCCAGGTGAGACTAACACTGGAAAAAGTAAGAATGAAAATGTATGGAGAATATGATGAAATGAAACGTAAAATCCAAGAGCTTACGAGTGAGCTGGCGGTAAGTGTCTCTGGGCTTGGAAGGTGGTGGAAGCGGGGAACCACTTCACCTTCTGAGCTGCCGAGAATGTGGAGATGGAATGAATGCTTTGTGTGCCGTCCATGTTTGGGTCTGATGCCTAAGGGTCCGGCTTCATTTCTTACCATCTTGGTTGAGGTGCTTTCTCAGCCGCAGCTTCCTCATCCCAGTGGAGATGGCCTTTCTCACATCCCTCTTTCGCAAACTCTAGACTCCATCTCCTCCCGTGCTGGCCGAGATCTGCAAATGCCTTGGTGGCCAAACGTTTTACAGAGCAATTTACTAATATGGGTTTACGAAAAATAACCTCAGGAACTTCTGTTTGATCTAAGTATGGATCTCCTTCGTTGCTGCCTAGGTCAGACCATCTTAATTGGCATCCTTTACACTACAATGGCTTTTTGCGTTTGCAGATCATCATTACATATGCTGGCCAGTCTGCTGAAACCTTCCTTGGCAATTCTGGTGCTGCATGATCTGCCTTGCAGATTTCTGCTTTTCAAGCCACACTTACTTCCTTCAAAATGCAAAGTAGCCACCTCTGTTCCAGATCCGCTCTTGGCTCATACAAGGTGTGCAAGTGTATATTTGAGTGCACGAGCCAGTGTAATTTCATATATTTTCCTCTAAACCTTTTTCCCTAAGACCACCTGGGCTAGGATTTGTACTTAAAACTTTTCTTCAGTGTCTCTTTAAAGGGAATATTTTATTTGGCTGTAGCCTGAAAAGATTTGTGTTTATTCACTTGCTTAGTCCTTATAATCTTTCCAACTATCACTTTTCCAAAGGGAAATTATGGAACTTGAAAATGCTGAGTTTTTTAGGGCCTTTACAAAATGCTTTGTTGTATTGTTCTATTGTATTCAAAGGCCTTGCCTGAAACTGTTCCCTAGGAAAGACTGTGTGGGGTTTGGATCAGACCTTCCTTGCGCCATGGAGCTGCTGCTTGTCCCTTCCCAATTTTGGGCTGCTGCCATGGGTGGTCTCAAGCCAGCAGTAGCTCCTTGGGTAGCTGGTGAGCCTGGCTGTGGATTCAGCATCATGCCCATGGTCCTTAGAGGAGGAGGAAGGAGGAGTGGGCCTCTTGGCCAAGCAGAGGGTCCAGCCTGACTTCCCCTCCCAATGGTGTGTGCTCCAGCAAGTGGTCTCGACCTTGTTTTTTTTCCCCTGGATTGCAGGACAGCCAGTAAAAGTCATTGGATGAGCCTGCTAATTTCAAAGCAAGTCTGGCTCTTGTCGATGTGCAATTGCTGCTTCCTGAAACTGAGGAGTAAAACCTGGCCTTATTTCTGCAGGTGTCACAGGCTGAGCAGGCATCCCTGGAAGATCACATCCAGGTGCACGCCACAGCCCTGGATAGTTTTCGCGAGATGAGCAGCTCACTGACCTCAGCCTCCGTTCAGCTGCAGGTACGTTGCTGCGGCCAGAGGGGCTGCTCCCCCAGCTGGAGAAAATGGCTGTGAGGGGCCGTTTGGAGTGCAGGGCCTGTTCCACAACCCCCAGGGGCGGAGGGAACAATTTAAATCTGAAATTCAGCATGCTGAAAGTTGGTTTCCTTTACTATTTATTTATTTATATTTCAAGTTTAGTCACTGCCCATCTCACTCAGTAAGCGAGTCTGGGCAGTTACAGTAAAAAAAATAAATACTGGTTAAAATACTGATTAAAAAGCAATAAACCAACGTTCAATTAATAAGTAACATCTTCCAAGGTAATTGATGGTAAGTGATGGTTGTTGACCTGCGGGAGCATCTTCAAGATGCCAGCCGCCCCCAGAGTTGGTTTCCCCTCCTCACGCCCCACGCCAGTTGGCAGAGCCTGTAAATCTTAAAAAAGAATATTGTGGTGAAAATTCCTAGGCTTTTATTTGCAGTAGTAATCCAAAGAAGTGGCGTTGATTTATTAACTTAATCAGCTCACAGATTTTTTTTTTAACATTTGGAAATTTGCTAGGTTAATGTGCTGTATTTAAACATGTAACATATTTATAGTAGGACATAACTGATCATATTTCTGGGAGCGTTTTTTTTATTATGGCAGTATACAAATATATTAAATAAATAATATGCAATGTTGATGTTTATTCAGTTTGCGTGCCTCCCAACGACTTTTGATGTACTTCAATAGTTTCTTGCCTTTGGTCACAGAGCCGCCTTTTCACCTCTGCGGCTCCAGGGTCTTGTACAATGTTTCTGGGTTTATTCACCACTCCAGTTTATTCTACTGGAGTTGGGCACCCAGTAAACTTAAATAAATAAATAATTCCTGGATGGATTTAAACCAGAAGATGACTTGTTTACCCTTCTCCTATTCGTCCTGCAATATAACATGCATTTTGCACATTTTCATCCTGAAGGAACCCAGAAGAGTTAGTTCTTTGTAGTTCCTATCCAAAAGTGCATTTGAAAAAAAGGATTCATCCCAATATTTTTCAGGCAGTTGTGAATTAATTTTGTATTTCATTGCGCACGTTTTCAGAAAACCTTGGTTGATGTTACTTTGGAGAATACAGTTATACGTGACCAGATACAGAATCTAAAGCAAACTCATGAACAGTCTATGGAAAAACTGAAGGAAAAGCAGAAGCAACTCGAAAGTGCTAGAATGGAAAATGAACTGCTGAGACTCAAGGTGAGCCGCAGGAATATCTGTCCTGGACTGTGGAGCTTCCCAGAATTAGGAACGTGTTAATCTTCCAGAAGCGTGGCCTGGCTGGAAACTTTTAAAACCATTTGGTTCAGAAGCAAAGAGGGATTATCAGGCAAGACTGAATCTCCAAATTTGCCCACGTTCCTGTGATTTGGGATTACGGACATCTGCATTCAGCTTGTCCTAGTCGACCAGGGGTATTAATTTCCTGTGGGAGATGCGACTGAGCGACACTGATGGTTGTTCCCAGGGAAGACGGTTGACTTGCAACTAGCAGGTTTTGCTTGAAGGCAGAGTCCACCACATTTCCTTCTCCCCCCTTTCTTCCCTGAACACTGTTGCACTCCACGCAGGCAAGATGAACGGAAGCCACATCCTCAATAAAAGGCCACATGCCGCTATTACTAGAGGATTAGGAGAAGTAAAGGTTTTGACATTCACTCGGTGTGTAAGCAAGGGGCAGAAGCGTTGTAGAAATCGCCTGGACCTCTACAAGGGCAGGGGCACTGCTTAGCCAGCCCCTTTCATTCGC
The DNA here is from genome assembly GCA_030867105.1 of Liasis olivaceus. NCBI lineage: Eukaryota > Metazoa > Chordata > Lepidosauria > Squamata > Pythonidae > Liasis > Liasis olivaceus. The sequence continues at coordinate 22,220,046 of CM061362.1, read as the reverse complement.
ACCCATTTGGCTTTTGTCCCTTGAGCTAAACAGAACTCTTACTGGCAAACTATTCTTCCGTGGGCAACATCTTTCTATTTCTTTCCATTTCTCTCTTGCGTTTTTTTCATTAAAAAAGTCCCCCTCCCCTTTATTTTTCTTAATAGGTGGAATGTTCCCAAGAAGCAAACGCCGAAGTAATGCGAGAGATGACCAGGAAATTATACAGTCAGTACGAAGAAAAGCTTCAAGAAGAAGAACAGAAACATAAACTTGAGAAAGAAACTCTCCTTGTATGTGGGATGCAGTGAAATTCCCTTTGGAAGGGCTACGGTTAATGCACATCAGGGTGGAACAGTAATTTTCTGGGGTTGTTTGCAGTCTGTTGACAGGAGTTTTCAACTTCCCAAAGATTAACAGTAGAAATTCAGCTTGCTAAATTGCCAGCTTGAATGGGGCTCTTGTAGTGTGACAGTACCTGGTTTGTTGGTGTGAGTAAAGAACATCTTTGCTTTTTATACTTTTAGCGATTTTCTACTGTACAGGGGAGTGACATATACAAAACAATTTTTACTTAATGCAGAACCTCACTCTCTGGAAATACTATTTTCCAGAAGTTTTAGAAACAATAAAAATAATGGATCCATAAGCAAACTAAGGAGTATCCTAATTCTGCAGCTCTGCATGTTATCTGCATTAAACTCAGCTGAAATAGTTTTCAGATAAGCCTTTGGGGAACTGGGCTGTAAGAGGTGGTGCCTTTTCTATAATTCTGTATTAGTTCACTTCCTTTCCCTTGAAATTTTAGTAGCTGTAAGATCATTGGGAATAAATTACGTTTTTAGGCCTTTCCAGGAAGAACATAGAGACAGGCTTGTAGAGTGAGCAGGAATGATGCTAGCTGGTGTTGTTTCCTGTTGCTGCAAGCGACTGTTAGGTTTTAGGGAAAAGGTGAGAAATGTTGTGCTCGAAGCAGGGTGGCGGTCTGGCCTTGCAATGTCCAGTTGGGGGAATGTGACCTGATGTGTTTTTTTCTTGGAAGTCTGAAACAAATCGGTTACTTACGGCCATTGAAGAAGCAAATAAAAAGATGAGACTTACAGAGACAAGTTTGCAGGAAAAAGACCAACGAATTGGAGAGCTGGATAGGCTCATTCAGCGCATGGAACATGTAAGAACGTCACTTAAGTCTTTCTCTAAATATAAGGGTAGATGTGTGTTGGTGGGTGGATGTGCATTCCACATTCTTTGCACTTTGCAAAATGAAGATTAAAATCTGCCTAATTCTTGCAGTACAGAATATTCCACATATGTAACATAATGGCCAGGGACAGTCATTTTTATCCTTTTCCTCCAGTCCGTATATTCACATATTTATTCTAAAGATGCATTGACTATTCTTTAATCAAATGGCCTTGGGCGTGGTCCGCAGATGAAGGACTCTGTTTGCAGCTGGAAGGCAGACTTTTTTTCAGGCAGAGAGAAGGAAGCACGCGCCCCACACCGGCTCCAGGCTGGTCTTCCTTCCTTTCTGTGGGTGCCCCAGAAGAGAAGGGGTTCAGCCTCCAAGTAGCTGTTGAGTCCCCCGACCGGGGCAGGAATGGAAGGGGTTCTTTTGTGCAATAATAGAACAACGTAGGTTTGCGAGAGATCTTGCCAATTCGGCTATGCCGTAGAGCAGGATGATTAAAAAAAAACAGAACAATGCAGCAGCAGGCCTGTTATTCTTAGGAGCGCACAGTTTGCCTATAAAAACAAGTCCTGCTGCCCGTATAATTCAGCAACAGGAAGGCAGGGCAGTTGAACTGGTTGTAGTAGATTCTCTCAGCTTCCTGCTCTGCCCAGCCCTTTCTCGACATGGATGTTGTGCTAGGTGAACGTCTGGAGATTTTTGGATGACGAGGAGCCTCTTCTTCTGTCTCCTGAATAAGATTTTACGTGAATTGAATATATGCTAGGAAATCTGGGAAACTACCCTTTCAGTGTGAAATCTGTTTAGAGAGTAAAAGCGCACCTTTTCTTAGGCATCCTCCTCTTTTTGGTATTACATTGATGCCTTTGGACTGCTTCGCGGACCTTTTCAGTGCCACTCATTTCATTTATTTGATATACGGAGTTGCAGCTATAAAAGGCGAGATCCCGCTGGAACGGAATTGTACTTTTGAGGTTGTGTCCCATAGGGGTGGTTTCTTTATGGGAAGACTTGTGTGCAGTTCCAAGGAGATGGAGATTGGGGAGGTGGGAGTCCATCAAGCCATGGTTTGAATGGCTGTTAGAAGGTGGTCCTCACAATTTGCCTGTGCAGATTCTTGCTCTTCAAAGGAGCAGAAGATTCACAGGTGGTTTTAGGGCCACGGGGAAATTCTCCCATTCGCTTGGGAATCTGTAGCTTGGTAGCAGGTTGATGAAGGTTCCAATGCTTCACAGGCCACAATAAAATCTCTGCTTTTTGGTTTTCTGCTCTTTGCACTTCTCTGAAAACAGCAGCAAGATCTGGCATGGAATGGCCCAGAAGGTGGGAGGAGTAACCTTATCTCCCCCCCCCCTTTCCTAATGTTATTTAGCTTACTAGCCCTCTTGTTCCACCAGGAAAAGCGAATGAGTGTTTGAGGAGGGGTTGGGAGTTAAACTTGAGAAAATGATCCAGAAGAGCGTTCAACAATGCCATCTCCAAGGAACAGTGGTACCTGCTTTTGCAGAACATGGGGGCCTCCAACATTTCGTCTAGCTTTGCTTTGGTGTAGGAACAAGGGACCACCCTAATTCTTGGCTTTCAGAGAAGCGTTTACCATAGACTAGTTGCATTCTTTGCCCATCGTCTGAAGGGACACATGACCATCTATCCCACCCTCCTAGGGCATAGCCATCTCAGAGAGCAAATGCAAAAACATTGGAGCCAGAATATCCTAATTCACAGCTTTCAAATGAGCGGAATGGCTGGAAATTGGCTAGGGGCGAAAGAAATTTGGTGGTCTCTAGTCAGGTCCTCGAGACAATTTCCTACATTGGGTGGCTGAGTGGAAGTGCCTTTAGACCTGGAACTAGAAAACTTAGGTCTTGGGCCCAAAACCTTTGTAAAATGTTTGAGAGGCACATCTTGTAGCTGAATTAACATATTTAAAAGCATGTTCATTTCTCTGTTTGTTTATCCCCTCAGGAACGCCATCAGTTGCAAAAACAATTAATAGAGTATGAAATGGAGCTACATGGAGCAGATGTTTACAATCAGTCCAGCCAACCGAGGTAAGATCACCCATCCTTCTAAGATTCACTCTTCCTGTAGCAGGTTGCAAACTTTGTCTTAAAGGTCTCTTGGGGAGGTTACGCAATTGGGACATAGCAACGTCTGAGTGTCCTGCTCCCATCCTGGAAGGTCAGTTAGTGCAGGGGTCCAGGATGGTGATGATGACCATTGCAAGTTGGAGCTCCAGTCCAGGAAAGCATGAAGCAGAAAGTACAGGATAATTAAGAAAAGTTTGCAGAGATGTAGAATTAAAAAAAAAAATCCCAAGCCAGAACTCCCGAAAGACATTCAGCCCTTAAAGAACCAGTTGGAACATGTTTCTTCTGTGTCGTATAACTTATTTACTGAAGGGGGTCCAAGAGAGGTTGTTGCTGTTTGGGCTTAGTTATCTTTCAGCCCTCCCCACCTGCCAAAACAGCTGAAGAAACTTCTGTCCTGTGAGGCAAAAATAAACTGAGATTGCAGGGAAGATACAAGTACTGAAGACTATAATTGGGTTTTTTTGGGGGGTGGGCACATTTCCTTGGCCAGGTCCCTCAAGCTGGAGGAAATTACAGACAGTCTCCGAGAACGAATCCGGCACCTGGATGATATGGTTCTGTGTCAGCAGAAGAAAGTCAAGCACATGGTTGAGGAGGTGAGTTGTGTACAGCGCTGCAAATCTGTAATACGTCCATAAGAAGGACCAAACGAGTAACAGACCCCCCAAAGCTGGCCGATTATGATTCACTTACAGTTCCAAGAGTGGAATTCATCCAGGCTAAAACTGCTTCTCCTGCTCTGTTGTGATGCTCTTACACCTCGTATAACTTTCTAGAAAAAAGTTCTAGAAGCAGCTGTCTTGAATGTGCACATCCAGGTCAAGGTTCAGTATATCTTCTGAAACATAGGCTACATTCAGTTTTCTCAAAAAAGTTCAGGAAAGATCTGCAGTGGCAGAAGCAGCTCTGACATGCAGCTCTTTGACTGTCTTAGGGCTCTGCCAGAGTAGAGAGGGGTTGTTAAATCCAACCATTTTATGTAATTCCCAGCAGTACATAAACAAAATTGTTCTCTTGATATTTGTCAGGTATTGTGTTTTTCCAGGTTTACCATCAAGTGCCCAGAAGTTCCAGTCTATTCCATCAGAATAGACTGAACTAAAATAAAACGTCCACATATAGGTTAGTTTGATATATTTTGTGCATCTTTGTGACATGAACTTAGCACTTAGTAAGACTCAAAGAGCAAAAACCAAGTCAGTGTTCACTAATTATAGGGCATAACATTCAGCTCCTTGCTCAGTTAGCTGACTTTTCCCCCTCAGGCTGGTTAAGAGATGGGATGACAGGATGAACCTGGAAGGAAGGCACAAAAAGAAGTTCCTTAGTTAAGACACAGTTTGCAGAGTCCATTTTTAGAGCGACCTTCCCCTAACCTACTGAATCGCACTGTCTCTAGGTTATGGCCCATGAGCTGTTCTCCACATTTAGTCTCAGATTCATTGGATGATGATAAATGGGGATCACTCAGCACAAAAAGAGGCTGCATCCGTTACACACGATGGAGAAGAGTGACTCTGGTGCACCAAGGCCAAGAAACCTCCTTCGAACTGGATTGTGATACTGTAGTTAACCTGGAAAAGTCCAGGGTGGTGTGATGGCAATGCTTATTGAATAGTCCACTTAGAAACTGAGCTCCAAAAGAAGGAATACTGAAATATCTTGGCCATCAAAATTGTAAGCCATACGATACTGCATACCTTTTTGTCAGTTGACAGTGGTTCTTGAACATTTAAACAAATGAAAAAGAAAAGAAGAATCATGTCTCAGCATTCAACCTTTGGATGGACCTGAGAAATGGGTAGTATTCATCTACTTCTTATGGATACCAAAAAATAAAATGCAACTGGGAATGAACACACAGAGATGACGCTTCGAGCAATTGTGATATTTTTTCTCAGAGTCATACCCACTGCGAAGTCTGAACCAAGGCTTAAACCAAGGTTGAGTACATAGGGAAAAGCCACAACTTGCTGTAAAACGGACTTCAAATATATTATCTAAAAACAACTCATTGCAATGACAGTAACTGACATTTTCAGAAGGCGTAAGAGGAAGTTAAGCTGTGGGGTCCTCTCTCAGCGGGAGTCCTGGTGCAATGAGAATGTCCTGAGAATCTCTTGTGGAATTCCATTCTGCTTGGATTAGGCAGCGAATCTGCACAGACAAAAATCCACAGTAGGCTCCAGTTGTAAAATGATTCCTTTTGTGCTGGTGAATTGTATTAATAAACACACAGGAGCTCTAAACTGTACCCTGATCTCCTCCTCGAAGTCCTTCTCCTCCATTCTGCGTTCCTCTTACTCAGCATTCTCCTTTCTGTTTTGGTCCTCCGGATGGATGAACCTGGAGGACATCTTCAGTTAACAGGAAATTGGTAGTAACAAAAGCTGGAAGGGGATTTTCATTGCCTGAGACTCTGGAGAGTTGCCACTATTATAGGAGCCTGTATCGAGCTAGAAGGCCCAGTGGTCTGAGATCCAGGCACAGGACCCTGATGTCCTTTGCAGTGAAGGCCAAAATTGCTCGTTCTGATTCCTGCATGGCCTATTTTAATTCTGTAAAGTTCATGGGGAGGCCAGTGGATGGGGCAAATTCCAGGGAGAACATCCTGGGGAACAGGACTTTCTGGCTACGGAGGAAGATAGGGATATCCAAGGAAAATGCTTGAGTCGATGGAGATACTGGAAGTGAATCATAAGGAAGTGAAAAGTGCCACGAAAACAGATACACAATGGGAGAAGTAGAAGTCACCAAAAATGACCGTGAGGATAGAGAAAATTGCTGATTGCGCTTCCGTGCCGGATGTGCTGGGAGCAGCTGCTTTTTCCTGTCGGTTTCCCCACTTTCCAGACGAGTCCTTTGGCTCAGTTTTTGCACTGCTGGTGGAAGATTCCAGCGGAGCAAAACTGGGACGTAGAACTGAATCATTTAAGGGCCAGTGACTTGATCAGTGCACTTTTATGTTATGCTGTGGGTGCTACCTTGTGCAATATTATTTAAGTAGTACAATTTTGTTTTACAAGAATGTGTGCTTTAAGAAGTATTTCATAATTATTTTTAAAGAAGAGCCTGCTTGATTCTGGACTTTGCTGTTTCACTTTAAATTAGTCGTCGTTCCTCCCACTGAAGGGGAGCTGGAACATCCAGCAAGCCCTAACATGACTTGCCTCTGGAACCGCATCTTGCAGACATTGGTCTGTGATGGCCAGAAGGGACAGTCCCCCCAGGAGGCGCCTTTCAGACAGGGTTCCAGAGATTTAGTCTTCAAATAAAGATGGTTTTGTGCGCCCAGCTTTTGAAACTTCCCTTCCCGCTGGCTGCTCCTGGGTTGGTGTATCTGCTGCTCCTTGGGAGTTTTCGTAACTCTGTATTTCAGTGAACTATTTTCTTAAAAATGTGCTGTTGCTTGGCTTGTTCATGAAGTTTTAATAAATTGTTGCCATTTGCAATTATGTCACTTTGCAAAAATTCCTTGCTGAGCAGGGTAACACATTTATTAAAGAAAAACAACAAATAGTGATTTTGCTGAGTGGAGAACAATCAAGGAAAGGTTGGTGGCTGTTCCATGCTGCTATTACTCTAATTGAGATAAAATAATTACCAGCTGCTCATTATTTTTAAGGGTTTGGATTTGTGCTGGTGTGTTTCATCCTAGCCTCGAGAGCTGGTGTCCTGTTGGGCGTCTGCCTTGGAATTCTTGCTGCAAAAGCATTTCCTTTCGGGCTGGCGGAGCCAGAATAGCCGCAGATGGAATCTCTCTCTCGCACACACATGCACCCGCGCGTGTTCAGCATCTGTTCTTCCTTCGTTTTCCACCAGAACGCCGCCGTTCTCCTGGCTCCCCTCAGGGCTTGCTCTGCTTCCTGGTTCTGATGGGAGGGAAGGTGTTTAATTCATGGCTGGAGAGAGCCTTCCGCCTGCCAAGGTGTTCTGTTGCAACAGCTCCAATAGAAAGCAGAACCCAGCTGATTTTGGCGTGGCTTGCTCAAGAGAAGATCCTGCCCTGTATGGCTTGCTTAGTCTGCGTTTCCTTAAAAGGCCAGTGTGCCAGCCCAATTACTCATAAAGACACTATCTGGATTTTCTGCTTTTCCAAGGACAAGCCTGTTTGTCTGGACACCGGCTATCCTCTCTCCTCTCTCATGCCGGCGTCCAGTAAATCTGTCTCAGCAGCGCACTCGTGCATAAGTTAGAAGAGATACAAGTTGCAATTTATTGGCACTGACATTTGCACTTTCTTCTAAAGAAATTGGGTGCAGGATATGTTGGGGGGGGGGAAGTTTCCTCTTGCAGGAGCCAGGAGTGATAGCCGAAGCATGAATGTGTCCAAAGACACTATTCAGCACAAGGAGATGCACCCCAGTCCCGCTGGTTGAGTCTGACGAGGTGTTAGGCCACATTTCCTAAATGTATCTCCTCCTTTTTTCACCATGGAAGTCATGGTAGCTGGGGGGGGGGTGTCGGTGACCTGCTCCACACGCTCCCTTAGTTCAGCAGGACAGCGGTGACAGGAACTTTGAACTCGTGTCCTGAGCATAAACCCTCCACGTTTGAACTCTGCAAGATCGGCGTAATAGGCTCCAGGGGAGGAGCATCCCAGTGCCCAAGACAAGGGTCCAGGTCTTGCCTAGTCCCCCGCCCCGCCTCAAGCAGGAGGTGCTCCTGGGCATCAGGGGCCTCTCCCACTGAGCACCGCAGCCTTTTCTCCCGTGCAGACCCTTCGCTGCTGAGGAGAAACTTCCAGGATCCAGTGGGATGGTCATTTCCCTGCCCTCTAGCAGCTGCCGCCTCCTGTTACTACTGATCCTGTCTTCTGAAATTATCAAAAGGGCTAGCTGCAGGATTTATCTCATGATTGTTTTTAATTTTATATTTTGATCTTATTGGCCACTTTTGTTGGAAAGATGGAAGAAAAAAATTTTAAATGAAAAAGGAAACCGTTGGATTCGTTCTCAGAATCCTAAAACCAATTCTGTTTCCTGATGCTAAATATTTACATGTGCCCCAGTTGCAATTTGAAAATTACCCAATTACATTCTACAAAAACTGTTTTAAAATCTCATTTCATTGAATGGCTGTATTTTCTGGAGTTACCACTTTTTGTTCTTTTTCCATAGATAGAGCTACAAAAGAGAAAGATGAAACAAAAGGAAATCTTTATATTACAACTTTTAGAGAAAATCTCTTTTCTCGAAGGAGAGGTAAGCTTTTGATTAACTATCGGAACATTATTGTTGCTGGTTACACTTGTTCATCAGCTTTTCCTGTGTAAAAATGTCTCAGCCTAGATCTGCTTCAACTGGCTTTGAACTACTTTTGTTGTGGTTTTAATTCCGGTGCCTGACTTTGATTTTTCTGAGTTGTATTAGATTGCAAGCCTCCTTGGGCAGGGGCCATCTTCCTATGTGCCTGTACAATTCAGAAGGTTTTGAAGGCCCTCAGCAGATAATATTTGCATTCAGCCATAAATCTCTGAAAATGCCTCTCAGCTCATTCATTGGTGTTTAGAGTTTGGAACTGGAGGCCAGGAGACTCTGAAGGCAACATCACTTGTATTTCTGCTCTCCCCTTTGCAGAGCATGACAGATTACAATAATCACAACATGCAAAGGGTTGAGAGGAAAGTAGCGCTTGTAGCCAGCGATATCCAAGCAGCATTTTACCACATCTGTAATGAGATCGTGCTTAGCTGTTGGGCCCGGTTCTGATCATCCCATGGCAAAAAGATACTCTACAGCAGGGTTTCCCAATCATGGCAACTTTAAGCTGCATGGACTTCAACTCCCAGAACCCATGTGGGCTGGGGAATTCTGAGAGTTTGAGAAACCCTGATCTAGAGCTTGAAAAGGGGCGACAAAGGGATGAGGGGTTGAAGCAGCTTCCCCACAAGGGAGCTCCAGCCAGTGAGGCTCTGGAGCTTGGTATGAGGGAAGTGGGAGGGTGGAGGCTGATCCGGACTCAGGTCGCTTTGATGTCCTTACCGTCTTGTGGCCTACTCTCTCCTGAAAACAGGAGATAAGACTGGGCAGAGGGGGAGTGCCAGCAAAGACCTCTGTGCAAGTTAGAGTCCTGCATCTTCCGGGACCCAAGGCGCTGAAACGGCATCTGTACATTGCAACCAAGACCCAAAAGCTTGTTAGTGGGACAGTGGCTCACCTCTGCAAGGACAGAGTTTCCAGGCTGTGTGGGTTTGAGCGCCGACCCCCAACCCAGGCCAAGACTTCCTCCTCTTCAAGGCTGCTGAGACCTGGCCTGGGCTGAGCCCTTCCCTAGACCACAGTTTAAAAACAACTCACCGAAGGCCTCTTTAAGGCTGGCTAAGAGACAGTGTGGCACCACAGAGTGCCAGACCTAGACTGGGGAGAGCTGAGTTCCGGTTCTTGCTCGGTCACAAATCTCCCCAAGCCGTCCTGGGCCCCTTGCTGTTCCCCCCTCCAATCTAGCCTATCTGACAGTGTTGTGAGGATAAAACGGGGGAGCTCTTTTCTAGGTGCGTATCCTTGCACCCTGGAAGAAGATATGGGAAATAAAGCTTCAAAGAAATGAAAAGCATGAAGCTTCCCTTCGGGAAGACCGCCCCATTTCTCTCTTGTGCAGCAAGGCCTGGGTTATAGGGCAGGGGGATAATGAGGAAGGTGGAGAGACCAGTGGGCTGTGCTGTGTGTCTTTCAGAACAAAGAACTGCAGGACCGTTTGGACTACTTGAGGGAGACCCAGTCCAGGCCTGAGGTGGACACCAGAGACATTGGGGTCGGATGTGACCTCCCCCCAAGGTAGCAGCCTCAAGCCATTCAGGGGGCTCCTTAGCAGACCGCCTCTCAGAGGGAGTCAGGGGGGCTCCTGCAGGGGACACGTCTGGGTGCCAAAGGGTCTGCCCTTGCGGCCCTTCCTGGGTGAGGCTGGGCTCCCTGGAGATCAGAGAAGAGGCACCCACTAGAACAAGCTGGCTGCATGCAGTAGGCTGAGGCCCTAGCAACAGGCACAGCCCTGGTTTTCCGGCCTGCCAACCGTGCCAATTTGCAGTTTCAGCCTAGAGGCGAGTCCAGGTGGAAACGTTCCCCAGCTTCTGAGCACAAGGAGGGTGGTTTATGGGCTGTTTCCGGGGCCTCTAAAGTTGCCACAGCTTCCATGTATAGCCCATTTGGAAATTTCATTTTGACCTTTACGCTGTGTTGCCCCGGGGACATCTCTTTCACTGTCACAGCACGTCAAAGTCAGTTCTCAAAGGCTGTAGCCCAGAGGGAGGGGTGGACAAAGGCACCTCAGCCCGGGCTGGCAACTGCCCGCAAGCTTTCCACAGGTTCTTGTCAAGTCCACCTGAGCTCAGATGTCTGTCGCTCTAGAATCTGCGCTCCCAATGTCTCTGAATTGTACTGGCTGAAGCCTGAAAGGTGGTGACGGGTCGGCTTCTGTCCCAACAGCCCCGAGGATGGAAGCAGAGTGCCTCCCAAAGCGCCGAAGCCAGCCAGAGCCTACAGCCCGTTCTCGCGGGTCCTGGAGTATTCGTCGAAGCACAACCACCTGAGCCCAGCCCCCCTCGCGAGGGAGGCGGCGCCAGGCCCCCGCCTAGCTCGGTGGGCAGACGGGGCGAGCAGAGAGGGCCACTGCTGAGCCCCTCAAGCACTTGGGGCATCGGGTCCCCTGGGGGGGGAGCAAAACGCCCCGTTGCTTCTTTGAGGGAAAGCGCTTCATTTGGAGCTTCCATCCGGAAATCCCGGCCGCGAAAGGAAACGAACCCACTGAGCTTCATCCAGGACAGCTTTGCGCGCCTTGGCAAAGTAGCCGCTGCAGAGTTCCTCCGCTTCTGGTGGCAGCGCTGCAGCCCAAGATATATTGCCTTGTGCTAGGGACATGTGCTCGTGGCTCTGCCATGCCGGCCTGGACCTGTGATGCTCCTCGGGCACAATGCAGGAAGAGAGGGAGGGCGCAGCTGCCAAGCAAGAACGCCCATGTCCTCCTCCGTGTGTGTGTGTGTGGGGGGGGAGTTTGGCCAGTCCAGCTTTCTGAGCAAAGCACATGTTGGTGCCCAGAGTCGGAAATCTCAGAGCTGCTGTGCCCATTCGGGCAGAGGAACCTTCCACGTCTGCCTTTCGGCCGGATCCAGGAAACACCCCATCGGGTCTTACGTGCAAATACGTGCAAGATCTTACACTTCTGTTGTAAATCCAATCCAGATTTTTAAACAACGGCATTGTTTTATATATGTAGATTTCCTAAGCGTTTCTTCCTTAAGATATTTTAAAGGAACGTCCCACGCAGACACGCGAACAGAGTCGTCATTCTCTGCGGATTGCGCTGTTCGACTGGCCAATGCGGCGGCTGTGGCGGGGCGGCCTCTGGCTCGGAGCGGGCCCGGGGGGAGCCCGCGAACTGCTTTCCGGCGTCTCCCAGCTTCGGGGTGGCGGCCTTGGGGTCCCTGGCTCTGGGGGCGCCCCTCGCGCCACGACTGGGAGTGGCCCCCGCGGGCGCCTTGCCGGCCGCGGCGGCTAGCAGTCCCCGGGAACGGGCAGGCGCGCGGGCCGTCGGGGCGCCGCCTGGCTGCCGGACCCGGTCGGCGGAGCAGCCTCCCCCGCGCCGGGGCTGCCCCGCGGGAGGCCGAGGGCTCCGCCCGACCGCCGCGACTCGGGGGCCGGAGGGCCTGCCGCTTTGGGCGGGCGACCGCGAGGCCGGCTGCGCCGCGGCCTCGGCAGCTCAGCGTCCGAGCTCGCCCGGGGAGTGCTCCGGGCCCACCCCGAGCCGGCGCGACCCGCCCTTGTGCTGCCCGGCCGGGCCCAGAGGGGGGCGCCGCGGCCCGCCGCTCCTCTGCGCCCGCCGGGGGCGCCCGATGCCCGGCTCCGCTCCCAGGGGCGCAGCGCGCTGGGGGTGCCTGCCGGCAGCCGGGCCCTAGAAGGGGAAATAAGCGGCCCCTGGCCCTTCCGAGGCCCGCCGCGGGGGCGAAAGACCGGCCCGCGCCGCCCGGCGGGGACGGCCACGGGGCACCCAGGCCTGCCGCGCTCCTGCCCGGGGCGGCTCGCGATCAGCGGTCGCGGACGGATCGCGCGCGACTCCCGGAACAGCCCTCGACGGCCAGCGCGAGCGCGCGCTGCGCATGCTCACAGCCGGCCCGCGGCTTCGGGAGAGTCCCGGAGGCGCTCATGCGCGGCGCTCTTGCCGCCGCCACAGGCGCCGCCGCGCCAGCTCTTTTGGCCCGCCCGGCCGCCGTAGCCAACTTCCGGCAAGATGGCAGCGCCCCGCGCGGGGCGGAAGAGCGCCGCCGCCGCACCTCCGTTGCCAGCATGGCTGAGCCCGAGCCGAGCCCACTGAGCGGGCGGAGCCTGCCGGAGCTGCGGGAGATGCTGCGGCGGCAGGAGAGGCTGCTGGGCGACCGGTGAGGGACGGAGGAGCGGGGGGGGCGGCCCGGTCGCGCGCGGACTCAGCGTCCCCCTTGTGCCTTGCAGGGCGTTGGTCTCCCGGCTGCCCGACGGCGGGGAGCGCGTGCGCGAATGCGCGGCCGGGCTGCGGGCGGCGGTGGCGGCGCGCGAGGAGCGGCGGCGGCGGACGAGCGGCGGCGGCCCGACGGAGCCTCCCCCCGCGGCGCTGGCGGGGGCGCTGGGCGGCCTCTCCCTGGGGGCGCCGGGAGGGGCCGCGGCGCGAGGCCGGCGCGGGCCCGGCGCGTGAGTATCGGGGGTGGGGGTCTCGCGCGGGCCCTTCTCGGCTCCCGCTGAGCGGCTCCCTTCCGCAGGCGGCCCGGCGGAGCCCCCCCGGCGGAAGAGCGGCGCCCCGAGGACGCGACGGCCGCGCGGCTGCCCCCCCTGCGCCACGCGCCCGCGCGGCTGCTGCCCCTGGCCGAGTCGGTGGCCCTCCAGCTCCGGCAAGAGGAGGCCCGGCAGGTGGGACGCGGCGGGGGGCGGGGGGCGGGGGGCGGGCGGGCCTTCGCGCGGGGGTCTGCCTGCAGCCGCGCCGCCTGGCTCCGCGCGGCGTCTCCGTGGCCCGGGGCGCGCGGCCGAGCAGCCAAACCGGGCGGGGGGCGCTTGGCCGGGCTCTTGCGCCGGCGGAGCGTTCGGGGGCCGGCGGGGGCGGCGAATGTCGAATCCGCTCCGAGCGCCGCTCCGCTTTTCCCCGAAGCGCTTCGGGTTGCGGCGTTTAAACTTCTTTCTCTGAACGGCCGCGCTTTAAAAATGCCTCTATAAAGCTTTCAGCGCTTAGGGGAATTCCTGGCTCAATTTACTCCGCGATGTGTCTGTTTACATGTTCCTGAACAAAAATACACGTGTCACAGTCATGGGTTGGGGAGCCCCCCCCATTTCTTCTGTGCAAATAAGCCTCTTTTGTCTTTGCGGCCTTCTCGTCGTCTCTCGTTCTGGTGTTCGTTCGATACCCAGATGCTTTCCGATACTCTGCGCTATCCGGTAAAACTGTTTGTCCGCTGTGAAGCCTAGTTTCTCTTCCCTCCCACGTTGTGCAGTGTTTTCCTTGAAGGGAACCCACTGAGGAATCCAGCAACTTGCATATCTTAAATGCGCTTGCTTTGAAGTAACCTAATTTAGCTTTTTGTCTGACACCTAGTCAAACACAAGCCTATTTAATGCACGGTTTTCCTTCTTCTTGTTGTAGGAGATGCAAGCTAAGGTCGCAGCCCAAAAGCTAGCTGAAAGGCTCGGTATTAAGATGGTTCCCTATGAGCCAGAAGGGAAGATGATGACCAGCTACAGAGAAGTAAGGGATGAAGAAGGTGACAGCTCAGCTGAGGACTGATTCCAAAGAGAATTGGCCGTAGAGGTGAGACGGGCCTCACTGAAGACATTCTGCTTGCTCAGAACCAGTCGGGAATGTGCTTAGCCTGGTGGGCAGCATCAGCTTTGCCTAAAGATGCGAGATGTTGGGGGAGCCTGACCATGGCTTGTGTCTGGCGCAGCCCTGGAGCCCAGCGGTCACTCATCAAGGTCGTCTGCATATTCTCAGGAGCGCTGGGAAACGGGAGCAGTCCATGGCCGAATGGCTTGTGGGGCCAACGTCCCGTGTCCTGGGATTAAAGAATAGCAGGGCAGGAGTAGCAGAAACCCTCCAGCTGCCTTGGAGTCTCTTCTGGTGAAAGTTGCTCCAAAACAAATGCAGTGATTCATGTAAAAGTCACTGCAATATTTTTTTTATTAGAGTTGCTTCTACATTCTTTTTAATTTACATTAAAATTTGGAACCTCTGTGCGCTATATGGATCTTCTTGTTGTTTGTAGAAGAGAAAAGATCATCCTGCATCAGGATGGCTGTCTTTACTGTTGGGTGCAGGAACTCTGTGTCTCTGTCCCCCCCCCCCCCCCCCGACAAATGACTAAGCTCTGGAGCAAAAGCTGGTACAAAAGGGCCACCCTTGAAGCACTAAGAGCTGCCTGCCGTAGCCCTGACCTCCAGCCGTGCCTCTGTTACAGGTGCTGAAATCCAGCGTGCCTGATGGGGAAGGCTGGCTTGAAAGATTCTTGGGGAGAGGCAGACCTGAAAGCCCGTGGCTGTCCGGTAGCATTCGCATTCGAGATGGAATTCTGTTGCTTTTGTAACATTTAGTGGAGCTGCTCTTGGGAAGGGGGGCCTGCTTGGGTGGGCATTTTGCTTGCTCTGCTTTCCCTGGAGAAGGGGCTTAGTTTCAGATCCAACTCGAATGGGCTACTTTTGCCCTGCCAGCATTTTAATGAGTCACTGGAGCACTTAAGGATGTCTTGTTTGATCATGGAGGGGAACTTGGATGACCCTAATGAAATCTTAAGTGCAACTTAGTTCAGTCTGCATGAATGTCTTCCAGACGTCGAGTCTTGGTGGGGTTTCAAGGAGGGGGTAGTGGTGGCTCCCCTGTCCCCTTCCTTTGTTTGCTTCAACAGGGAGCTGCAGAGTGAGCGGTTGGCGTTTAAAATAACTGGTTAGTTATGAACCTGAACAGTGGAAGAGCTACAGTTCGGCTGGATAAATTACCCTAAAGCCAAAGTGGAAGTCTTGCGAGCACAGAAACAGCTGCATGGGAACCGCGGGCACCTTTCCGCTGAGTTCCCACCCCACCTGAAAGTTGGGTTCACACAACCTGCTAGAGTGAAAACTGGAATAGGCTAGCTTGGGCTTAAGTGGGTCACTTGTGGCTAAAAGTTACATGTGCATTCAGGAAAGTGGGTCTTTCAGTGAACCCAGGGTTAGCGCATTATGCAAAAACCACCTAAGAGAACTGCGAGGAGGTGGAAGAGGCATCACTGTTTTAGCCATTGCTCAGAAAATGCTTTTCTAGATTCTTGTTTCTGTCTTACAACAATTAATTCTCCCTCCTTCCTTTACTCTCCCCTTTCTGGTTACTTTTCGTTCCTCCTCCCTGTCTGCTGCCTCACTGACTGGTTTGGCTGTGCTGGTGCTGCTTACTGGAATTGGGAGGCGGTGGGGTGGGAGGGGGAGCGAGCCTTTTCCACGCCAGTCCTCTTGGCTGGTTCCTGAACACATCCACCCTTCTCTTTGCAGGTGAGCAGGTACAACTCTCAATGATTGATCTCTCTCTCTCACGCACCCATGAACATGCACAGACATGTGCTTTAGTCCAGTTGTGCTGCTCCCTGTTGCTCCTGTACAGTGTTGTTCAAACTTGGCAACTTTAAGATGTATGGACTTCAACTCCTAGAATTCCCCAGCCAGCACCCAGTCCACACCTTTTAAAGTTGCCAAGTCTGAAAAACACTGCTTCTGTAGGTCTTCTGCACAGGAGACCTTCCCGGGGTCTCCATCAGCTTCTCTGTGGGAGATTGGTCTGTCCACCTCTAACCCTGTCCTGAGCCCCCACCTGCCTTCATTTTATAGCAGGCTGCTGCTAAATCTCTCCTTGGATTTACTTTGTTCTGCCCTTTTCATATAAAGGAAGTGTAATTTCACCCAGTCTAAGTGCTGGAGTTTATCAATTCCTAATTAAATTGTTGAAAATCTCTTCGGGCCACTATTCCTTATCATCTTGTGATTTCTCCCCTTCCTTTCTTTTTCTTCTTCCATTCTAAGTCCTCCTGATTGTCACCGCACCAGTTTTTGCAAGGGTTAATGCCAGCTGAGGAAAAATATTGGCTGTCCTCAGACTGAAGGTACGATCGTATGTCATGTCTGCAGGCCACTCTTTTGCAAACCAAGCAGATTTTTTTCCCCTGGTGGCAAAGGGCCAGGAATTTTAATGAAAGAAAACATCAAAGTTGCAGAAGAAATGAGAATATTAGTCAAAGAAGATTTGCAGGGCTGTTCCCTGATAACCTTCTGCTAACAGGCTTCAGAGCTATGTGGGAGCAACTTAAATAAACATCTGGACACCAAGTTTAGTCATCCCCAGTGACAAAACCCAGACAGATCTTGTGGGCTTGCAATAATAAATATCTCAGGGAAGCCTCCATGAATCAACTTTAAATCCCTGTTTTCAATTATTCTCATTTTAGAAAGATATCAGAGTTAATTGTCCATGGATAGAACCTCCTCTGAAGTTTATTGAATTTGAGTTTGGCGTTTTTTTATGCTCAATTCCCATTTTTATTCAGATCATACTTAATTTTGTTTGCTTCCAAAATGGTAAGCTGCTTGCCCTATGAAACACTTGAATTATTACTGGGAATTTGGTGACACTGTGCTCCCTCTCTCTCTCTCTCTCTCTCACGCGCACACACACACACAGTGTTCATTGGGATGTGGAGGGTGGGAGCGCCCCCACTCTTTCTGGCACGATACAACTCAAATTGGGAAAAGCTGCATCTAGTTAGGCCTCCAGATTCCCAGAATTCTCAGTGACAGCTGTGCTGGCTGGGGAATTCTGGGAGTTGTCCACAAAACCAGGAAGAGGTCAGGATGGGGCTCTGCAAGGTGGTGTTCAGATGTAATGCCTTGACACAAAAGAGACCGAAGATGAAAGCCTGCTGCTTTAAAGCTGATTCTCACAAGTGGGTAACTTGCCGGTGCTGAATGGAAGGAGGGAGAGTTTGTCACAGCTGAGATTCATCTTGGGGGGGATTTTCTCCTGCAGGGCAGCTCCTGAAGCTGGTTCCTCTCCCAACAAGGAGGTGAGGAGCTTCTGTGGGCCAAAGGGCAGCTTCTCAGCCTGCCTGCCTGCCCGCCCCCCAGCTGCATTACCAGCACCCCCAGGTCACCCCACCTCCTGTCCCCAGGTGGAACTGCATCATGCGTCTGATGCCTGCTCCTGATCGGCCCCTCTCCCTTGTGAGCGACCGATGGGCTGTTGTTTAGACCCCTCCCTTGGGTTCCTCTGCAGTAGCCCAACCCCAACTGGTGCCTGAAATCACTGCTCTTGGCTTTGCAACGCAAACTAGTATTTTCATGCTGTAACTATTGAAGCACTCTTGAAAAGAGAGTTGGCTGGATTTATTAAAGGCACAGCACCTCCAGGACAGCAGCTGACACTGCTCTTGATAAGGAGGGAAGAAGGAAGAGCCTGCGATTAACCAGGTTAAAGGCACTAGCATCCAAGAACTGGTTAAAGTAATGCAGTTAAGTCCTAGTGAAGCACATACAGTATGTAGAATACCTTCAGAGGAAGCCTGAAAGAGCTCTGCTTTTATCACATTGGCTGGCGGGAGGAAGTTCTGCAGAACTGGGGAGGCTCCATTGGGGCCCGGATGCTCCTAGGAATCTACAGCTGGCAGAGCAAGAACTCTGGGAGAAGAGGGGGGGATCCGCTGCCCCTCACTCACACTTTCCCACAGTGCCAGAAGATCTTTCGGTGGGTGCTCTTGCGCTGGCCACCTCAGTACCTGTCCCTCTGGGAATTCAGCATAACCAGCTGTTCACAATGCCTGTTAGATGCGCGGCAATTGGCCAAACCAGCTGTTCAGAAGCAAGGCCCCAATCCAGGTGTCCGGCCAGTTTCTTCACTGCCTGGCCGGCAGAGGGCAGCAAAGAAGCAGGACACGCTTCTGCAGCTGCCTCGAGGCTGGCGGACGTGGCTGAAGCTGGTCCCCTCCTAGAGCCGGGCACGGAAAGCCTCCTCTCCTGTCAGACTTCTGATGCCCTTCTTCAAGGAGGGAGGCGTGTGGGGCAAAAGCGACGACTGCCCAGCAGCTCCTGCCCTGCCGTTTCCCTTTCCCCATAAGTTTGCCTCCTGTCGGCCCTTCAGGCGAGTATGACATCATACAAGACGAGAAGGCAAACTTTCGGCTTGTTTCTGTTTTGTACGTCAAAACTGTGGGAATGTTTTCCCATCATTTGATTTAATCCTTGTCCCCTACAATAGCCCCAAACATATTTGGAAAGGCGTCCTATTCACCCTTCTGAAAGGCCGTAGCTGGGGAGCAAGGACTGATGGGCTG
The DNA here is from genome assembly GCA_030867105.1 of Liasis olivaceus. Lineage (NCBI taxonomy): Eukaryota > Metazoa > Chordata > Lepidosauria > Squamata > Pythonidae > Liasis > Liasis olivaceus. Next base: position 22,201,487 of record CM061362.1, on the reverse strand, counting down.
TGGGGCGGGTGTGGGGGAGTCTGGCTGGGCCCCATACAGCCCACCCTCTCCGGGAGGGCTGCCAGCCGCAGAAGGCCAAGTGGTGCCTGGACGTGGCCTTCACCTGCGGATTGTCCTCTCACGCCAGCGTAGGGATTTCATAAAGGTACACCTTTAGAGCAGTGACATCTCTGCCCCCTCCTCTTTCCTCTGTGGGTCTCACCACCATCCTGTGTGCTGTGCCTGGTCCAACATGTGGCACCAACTAACCCTTTGCTACCCCTTCACCAGCAGACCCACTCAGATTATAATGAAGGGGCCCTCGGGCGCTCTGAAGGCAGAGCCAAGCCCACCCCTCTCTTTGCACTGTGGCCCAGCTGCAGCCCCCAGCATCCTTCCTGCAGCCCTCCTGGCTGGGCCTTCTGGAGCTGCGGCCTCGTCCAGATGGCCACAGGGTCCCCGCCTGCCCGGCTGCAGGAGCTCGTGGCTGGCCAGCCTGGAGCCTGGGCTCAGGCACCATAGGATCCCTAAGGCGCTTTCGCTGGTCGTGGGGCATGAGCCCCAAAGCCCATCGTTTGAGAAGCCTGGCTAAGCAAGCCGTCAGTTAGCACGACTGATGAACCCTGTGGAAGGACGGTCTGGGAACAATCTGTGGCTCTATGGCAGGGATTGCAGCAACTCCTGAGCGACGAAAGGAGGCTGCAGCTAAAGGGGCAGCTGTTGGGCAACTGAACAACCTCATCCCCCGAGGAGACCAGAGGCCGGGCCGCTGGAATAGCCGAGAACATGCTGTGCCCAAGGGGAGACCTTTGCATTTGGCTGTGCCTCAGTGGCCAGCTGGGCTGGGTGGGGAAACTGAGTTGTGCCTTATCCAGAAATGACTGTTGTCAAGAAGGAACCGATGCAAAAATGGCGTTTGCAGGAAGCCTGCAGTTCCTGGCCGGAGCTCAGCTGCCCCAGAGGTTTCCGGAGACGTGAATGAGTGCGGTGGCTCCAACCAACCAGAAAGGCCGGATCTGAGGGATTTTGCAAAGTGATAGCTTTCATAAATAAGCACTCCCTCTTTGGCCAGCGGTTGAGGCAGTCTTTATCAGGAATGACAATTGCACGTGGTCAGACAGTGAAGACTTTTAGAGCAGGCCGATGGTTCTTCTAGTCTGGCCAAAAGTTGATGCGTTCAGCACCCCTGTGAAGAACAAGACAGCAGTTGAAACAAGCTGCTTAAAAATATGAAAGTGTGACCCTTCCAGGTAACTCTGTTTTTAAATCCCAAAGAAACTATTTTTCAAGGAGGCTTTTGAGGAGACAGCTTTGTCTGAAAAGCCCCTTATGCAGGGCAGGTGAGAGACCCGGCGGAGGAGTTGGAGATCCACTGGGCTGCTAAGCAGAGGCAATTTCCTCCAGTTCACTGGGCCTTAAAATCCCAGGAAAAGACATTCAAGCATCAGTGGGATGCTCCAGTGTCTCTCAGATTATGGGACTGATGTTGCAAATCACTGTCTCTGCAGCCTGACTGATCCCGGCCCCTTTCATCACCCCGGTGGTACCGTTCACCTGCTCCCTCTTCCTGGGTTCCTTGTATTTGGTGGTTTTCAAAGCAGAAAACATAGTTTTTGCCTCTCAGCGCTTACAAGCTCGCATCTGAAGAAGACCACACAGAAAGGGAAGAGCATGAAGGCATAAAAAAGGGCAAGAAGGGAGGGCTTTTGATTTAGGCATCAACGTGGGGATGATAGGAAGATGGCAGCCCACTGGAGTTTGGAAGTGAGTTTTGGGCAGAAAGCATTAAATTCTAGAATTTGTATCGTGCTCTCATGGCGGACATCTTCTCTGACAAGCAGTCAAGTTATAATTAGCTCAAACAGAATAAAAGATTATTGTACAAGAATGAAAAAAGAGCAAGGGGAAGATGTGGATTTGTTCTCCGTTTGACAATAATGATGCTGGACAGTTTGTAAAATCCAATATGCTACGTGGAAGTATTTGTGTATCCATCAACATTTTTTCATCCTGGATGCAGATTAGCAGCGGAGCAGAGATTGGCTGCCAGAGGCTGGGGTGGGGGGCCGGGGGCCGGATTACACCAAGGACAGCTTTATTTCTTTTGATGTACAGAGTCCCTAAATGCAAGCCGTGCAGTGCCGGAGAAGCTTAGAACTGCATGTGTATTTCACCCTTTGGGGTGTCAGTAAATATACATGGTCTACGTTAAGGATAAAGAAAAGCAAATGATTCTGGAGGGGAAAGACTGGCAAAATATCCACAGTATTTCCCCCTTCTCTGAAACAAGCTAGAAGGGATGCCAGGGAGATCTCGAACAAGGAGGGAAGCGAGTGAATCATTCAAAATCTGATGCTTTTTATTGTTTAAAAGAGAACAGGGGAGATGTCTTATGGAACTCGTCCCCATCCTTCTGGAGTTTCCTTGCAAAGGAAGCAGCCTGTGGCGGGCTGGTGGCCATGCCAAGGGGAAGGAGGCTTTTCAGAGCGCTCCCGTGTCTGTCCTCGGATGCAGCTCCTGCGTTTCGCTGGTTCTCCGTGGTTCTATTTGTTGTGTAAACCTGCTAAGCATTCTGAGGTACCAGGCCTGATCAAGCTTAAGCCGACCTTTCCCAAAGCCTCTAGGGCAAAGGAAGCCTGATTCCTTCCCCACTGAAACTTGTGGGTGCGTCAGCTCCGGCTCCGGCTTGGGCACGTGCAACCTGTGAGAGAGAGCACCTCAGCCTTAGAAGTGCTTCTCGGATGGAGATCCTGGGGAAGTGGCTCCATCACGGGGACCACAGAAGTCTTTCATCCTTCCATGTCAAGTACCAGTGTGTGCAAGAGAGAGATGATTCCAGGTAAAACTAGAGGGTCATTTGGGTCCCAATGTGGGCCAAGCAATCCGACAGGTGGAGGATGCTTCCGAAGACAGCCCAGCCACTGATGTCCAAAAGCGCCAGAGGTCCCGTGTGCCTGGCCACACTGCCAAGCCAGAGAGGGTGCCTGGAAGGTTTCGTACCTGCTGGAGCCGCCTCCCTTCAAGCAAGAGAAAAGGCCAATGAAGGGAACCCCTCAGTGGCACCACAGGAAAAGACAGGAGCGCTCCCAGTCTCACCCCTAGCCACAGCATTTGCCGGCATGGCTGGCCCACAGAACTGGTTGGCTCCTGGCTGAGACCTCCCATCCTCTCCCCCACCTTTCCCACATGGCAATGGAGCAACTGGCTACCCACCTCTCAGGAAGAGGGTGGGCTTAATCTCTCAACACCTTGATGGTGATGGCCAAAGCCCTTCTCCTCTTGTCTGCCTTGATGGATGAGGTGTCCCAGAGGTGGGTGCCACCGATTGCAAAGGGACCCCAGCCCTCTCAGTTGTGCGTCGAGGTTCACACCTCCAGTTTCCCCCATCGCTCTCTTGCCTGAGCATGTCTTTAGAACTGGGCGATGCGGAAAGAAAGGAAAACACTCCTCAAAGCGTTTTCTGTCAAAATCAAAGCAGACGCTGATGCTGCCCACGGTCCCTCCATGGTTGTTACAGACGTGTTATTTCAGCAGATGCAAATTATTTTAGGAAGCTCCCACGTGAGGACCGGGAAGAAGCCAAAGGGGTGAATGGAGAGAAACGGGGAGGAAAGGGATGGAGGGAGGCGGGCCGAGGAAGTGGGTTTCTCCAGCGTTCTCCCCCAGGATGTGAATCCAGCTTGCAGCTGGCACGACCAACAGCTGATCAGCAGGGAAAACGGCATCCGTGGCCCATCAGGGCGTGTCGGGCATTCAGGATAGCATCTTTTGGGAAGAAGCCCCTGCGTGTTCTCGCTTCTGCCCAAAGAAAAGGGGGAGATCCACAAGCCCATGAAAAACTCCTGTGGCAGTGGAGACGCGATGGCATCTAAAGTTGGCCATGGGCACCTGCTGCTCCCGGGGGTTCATCCTGGACCCCACGCCGGGAAGGACACTTGTTTTCCTTTGGGAAAAGGTTAAAAAGAGGCACCATAGCAGTTTTTGTCAACCTTCCCTAATGTGGTTTGGATTTTCTCCAAAATGTGAGGTTCTGTGGACCTGCTCTCCTGCTTCTCGGTGGGCCATGGGGCCGAAGTAAGATGCAGGCTTGCTGAGGTTCAACTGGTGTCGTCTTCAGGCACGTTGGGCCACACAACGGCTCTCCAATCAAGCAGCTGGGTGTGAAGAGAAGGAGGCAGCCGAGCCCAAACCGTTTTAGGCCCAAGCACCGTATTGTCAATACTCTTTCTGAGCCCGTATGCATCTAACGTGATCACCACTAGGCATGTTCCTGCATTGCTATGTTTTGGCACCAAGTCCTGTTCCCAAACACGCTGCAGCGCCAATTCAGTTGTCTCTGGCAATGCAAAACTGCACAATAGTGGTGCATGCCCTTCGCAGGTGGACGGACTGGCATGGAAGTGCAGAAAAGGTTATTTGTATCAAGCAAGATCTCCCTTCTACATAGAACAAAGCACTACTGGTGTGACAAAGAAATTGAAATGGGTTTGAAGCTTATTGCACTTTGCTGAGAAGGAAGAAAATTCAGTGGCAGAAAGGCCACAATGGCTTTCTTTTTTGAAAGTGCCCACTTGTGCATCTGTTCCTTTGCTCAGAATTGCCAGCCCCACAGCACTTCCCAGTCAGCTGAGTGGCAACTAAGTGGGGGTCCATTGCAGGGAAGGAGAAGCAGTCAAGAAGTGATGCTCGAGCAGATGGGGGGCCAACGGGGAGCCCCAGACCCAGGCAGCCCAGAGGGGTTGAGTCAGCCAGGCCTGCACGGGGTCTGGGCGGTTGCTGCCCAGATCCCAAAAGAAACGTTTAAAACCTTTCAGGCGCAACTCTGAAAAAGAGGACTTGCCAAATCGCCGGGAATTCCCCCAACCTTGAGTGCAGACCCCGTGGTCTCCAAAGGACGCGGACGAGGTAAAGGCTGCTGGTTTAGTCTGCCGTTGGGAAAAGGGAAGGCAGGCCATGCAGGAAGAGCCATCGTTGCGGGCAGCTCCGGCCCTATTCTCTGAGCAGCTCGACTTGACCCCCTGCAACCCGCCGGGTTCTCTCCCTTTTGCAGTCCTCCTCCTGTCACTCCCGCACCCCCGACCCAGCCCCACGGACAGCCACACCCAAGCAAGCAAGCGAGGCCCACTGCTGTCCCCGAATGGCTGGGAGCGGGTGAGCTGGTGAGGAAGCAGAGCAAAAGGGGATCGGAGCCCCACCAGCTGCAGGTGAGACCCAGGAAAACACGGTCCCGCCTTTGGGCCAGCCTCATGGCAGTCAGGGGGCCTGGGAAGCCCTCTTCTGGGGCGCCCCGGCTGCATTCTTGCCCCTGCAGACCTCCCTGGCGAACGGGATGGGAAGCAGGTTGAAGACGCTGTACTCCAGGCGCGGAGGTGAAGGCGGCGGCTATAAATCAAGGCAGGCAGGTCTGTTAACAGGAGAGGAAGTGGGAAAGGGCAGGGCGGCTCCAGCTTCCCAACTGTACAGTTGCTCGTCTCTGGTGCTGTTTAACTCTGTCTCCACCCAAGGGAATATTTGCCGTCCCACCATCGACAATCTCTGAACAAAGCAACGAGTCCAGCCTGCAAATGGGGAGTCCAGCAGCCAAGCACTTTGCTTCCAAAACCTATGAATATTTTTTAATCCTGACACCTGCACACCATTTCACCAGGATTTACAATTGAGCAAGAGGGATGAGGGGTCCAGAGGGCTGTGTTCCTGGTGTTTTGATTGTAAATGCTGGAAAAAACCCTTTGTTCTCAGTTGTTGTAGTTATTTGAAGTTTGGTGCCCTCTAACCCAGGAGGGTGACACATCGTTTATCAATTCTCTGCAAAAATGGTGGCGGATGTAGGATGCTCTCAGTGAAGGAGAGGCTGAAGAGGGCGCTGCCCAGCCCCAGCCCCAGCCCCAGCCATGCCTGTCCCTCCTCCCCAAACACCAGTTTCTAAAATAAAACTTTGGATGGAGGAACAAGAATGGAGCCCCCGTAGCTAGAAAGCTTTTCCCATCCTGGCCAGCTTTGCACCACGTGTGCATTAAAGCTGATGGGCCAGAAGGGAAGCTGGGACCCGCGTAAAATGGGGGCTGTGCTTCAGTCGCAGGGTTGTCGCCCCCCTTGACTCTTCTAGCCCTCCCGCGGATGCCCCTGTGGGGTCTCCAGGAGAAGGGGGCCGGATAATTGCTGGGGCGCAAGTTGCAAAACTCAACCCACGTCCCAGAATGGCCACAACTAGCCAGGCCGTTGACGTGGAAAGAAATGCTGAACCAAAACTGGCTTGGAAGAGACCTGCTCTCCTCTCCTGATGCCTCCCCGGCCTCGTGGGCCTGCCTTATCTGAAAACGAAGAAAAGTTTCGGTTTGTCTTCAGACGCATCATGACTTGGTCAACTTCTGTTGATTAAATAATTAACTGACACAAATCATTTAGTATTCTTTCCCCAGGTAGCTGACTTGGTTATGGTCAACAGGAGAAACAGAAGAACTTGTTGACCTTTCTTATCAAGAATTAATCAAGGGGACTTGAAGTGTTTAACCTTGGTTACCTTGTTATGAGCTGCGATTTAAGCACTGTTTCCTGGCCTCTGTTTGCCTCCCAAACGATACTTGTCAACAGGGTCACAGTTGCCCCCCAGGCCCCCCAAGTCGGGGGTGCTGCTTGGAAGTCTTTGGAGGTGAAGCCCTTTGCTCCCCAGGGCAGCCCTGGCCCCACTGTTCCCTGGGACTTACTCCTGAGCAGCCAAGCGTCAGATATGGGGCGGAGGGCCGGGACCAGCTGGCCTCTGAACGCAGCCAGCGCAGCCAGCGCTGCCCACCTGAGGGGTGGCTGCAGCCAAGCCTTTTTGGGCAGGAGCGACCTGCCACGGGGAGACGTCTTCTTCGGGCTGGGTTTGCCCTCCCACCTTGGTGCTTGGCGAAGGGAGCAAATGGTCTTGACGGACAGGGCTGAGAGGTGTGTGAAAAAGAGGAGCCGGCCTTGAGACCTGGAGATGTCCATTTTGACACCGGGCCATCGAGGGCCTGCCAAGGAGGTGCCAAATCGTCGGGCTCACAGGATGGGCGCCCTGCCAAATTGGGAAGTGCCAGCTGCCCCTGGCGGACAGCGAGGCTAGCAGGGAGGGGAAGGTGACCCGCCTGGGCTCAGCCTGGCTGTGCCCTGAGGCCCCTTGCCCCGACTGGCCTTGGGGGGCCTCCCACCCGCTGCTTGGGGAGATGCCTTTGGTCTGGACTACAGAGGCAGCACGCTGCACCCTGGCATCTTGCCCTCGGCAGTGCCATCCGTCCTGCACCTTGCTTGAAGGGCAGAATCCCCTTGCCCTGCCTTGCGACTCAGCCCGTAAGCGTGGCCTTGCCCGGGCGCTGGCGTGCTCCTTCCAAAATAAGCGGCTCCTAATGTTCGTCCGTAAAGCGTCGCGTCGCGTCGCTCTCTCCGGCCCTCGCGAGGCTGACCGTGAGCTGCGGATGGAACATTTGCTCGGTGCCACAAGCGGAACTGCACAGAGTGTTGCGCAGTTGTTGCTGCCCCAGCCCTTCCTCCAGGGAGGGGCGGGGGCCCCAACCGCAGCCGCCTGCTTCTCCCTCTCAGGGTCCTTGAGCCCCGCGGGCTTTGGGGGTTTGGAGCGTTGACCCCGTTTCCCTCTCGGGGCTTGCGGGCAGCTCTCTTTCGTGAGTCTCTGCCCACCTGAAGTTGCCACTGGGGGTGGTTCTTTATAACCCCCCAGCAGAGCCTAAAGGGAGCCTGCAGCCCCCCGCACCCCCTTCCTCCGGCCCCTGGAGGCTTCCTGAAAGCCACCCAAGTGGGGTGGGCGGGTGAGGGACTGAAAGAGCTTCCTGGCCGGGAGAAAGCCATCAGTCCCCCCCACATCCCTCCCCATGTTTGGCAACTGCAGCCCCTTCAGGGAGCAGCCAACAAGCGAGTTGCCACATTTCTCGACATCTCGAGGGCCCCTCGCGTGGCCGCACGAAAGACTTGGGGAAACGCCTCTCCTTTCTCCGGGCTGGCCCCTGCGGAGGGCCGGCCAAGCCGAGCTCTGCTGACAGCGGTGGCTGCACGACGGCAGGTTTGCCGGGGAGGGGGGCCTTTGCCCCCCCAATTCGGCAGCAGCCAGGTAGCAGCCGGCCGCCCCCCAAACGCCGCCTTCGTTCCCAAGAGCGTGGCCCCGTAAGCCTGCGCTGGCTCCGCTTGAGTCTTCGAGGCAGCTGGAAGCCGGCGGGGGCTGGCCTTGCTGGGGTGCCCACCGCAAGACCCCCAGCCTCCCCCATTCGAGCCGTCGCCCTCCACTCCCCTCCCCCTGGCCAGGCCTGGGGAAGTGTCTTGGACGCATTCCTCCTGGGCTCTCTGCTGGAAGGGCGCATGGGAGGGCGGCGGGAGGTCCGTTGCCGCTGTCCAGGCTGGCCTCCTGCCCACCACCGCGTGTGGGGCTGCAGCGAGACCTCAGCGCTTCTGAGCAGCCCCGAGGTTGGAAAAGGAGAGTTGGGGAGCGCTAGCTCTGCTTGCACGGCAGACGTCAAGACTGCTCACAGGGCCGCAGGGCTGTTCGGAGCTGGGACCGACCGTCTTTCTCCTCTGATTTCAGCATCACTGGATCCAGGGAAAGGAGGAGCGCGGGCCTGGCCCTTCTTCCCCCAGGAAGCAAGATGGCCAAAGGAGGGAAAGAGAAGCAGAGCACCCGGTGAGCAGGTCCTCCGCCCGCCCGCCTGCCCGCCTGGTGCTTTTCAGAACTAAAATCCAGAACTGGACGCGGCAAAGCGGGAAGCTGGCTGGCTGCAGAACGAAGCGTTGGTCTTCGGCTGCCCTCTTTGTTTCCCAGAATGCCCAGGCTGATGGGGGGTCGGAGGGACTTGTTAGGTCAACCTTCTCCAGGGAGGGGACGGGCTGGCACGAGGCCTGCTGTCTCTGCTCGGTTCTGGCCAGGGCACGTGTCCGGCAGGTATTTTGCCTGCCTGTGGGTTGGAAGGTTTAGCTTGTTTTCAGTGGGCGCGACAGCTTGTTATGCTCTGGTGCTCACGTCTGCACCGTCTGCTCCGTTTTTGCTCAGGTTACCTTGTTTTGCCTTGTGCCAAAGGGTCTTGGAGCAGAAAATGTGCCTTCTTAAAAACAGCCGTTCTGCAACTGATGTTCATCCTCCACGTCTGCCTTCCAGGGTGAAGGTGGGCTGGATGGGACTGGATTGGATCGTGCATTCATTGAGGCTGATAAATAGCTAGGCCCACCTACCCCTACCCCTACCCCTACCCCAACCTCTTAAAGTGTGCTCAGGAGCCCACCGGTGTGGGTATTCCTAATCCAACGTACCCAAAAGGGCGTTCTGAAGAAGGTCCTGCTTGATGGATGTGGACCGAAGAAGGCTTGGTGTAAAACCCGCTGACTGCAGCGGACTGACTCGGGAGTAAACGTGCTGACGCTGTTGCTGGTGCTTCGTCCCGGTCCTGCAGCGCCAAGTGCCACTTTCCACTTTTCGCTTCTGGCTCGTCTCAGCCTGTCTTCTGGCTGCAGCTGCGCTCGGGCGCATCTTCCTCCGCGGGGCTTCCTCACCATCCTCCGCTGTGGCCCTTGGAGAGCTGGCCGGGGAAGCCGTGTTTTCTCGGCCTTACCTGGGCTGGAGGCCAAGAGGAAGAGTGGAGCCCCACAGTCCCATTCCTTGGCCAAAGATCACACTCATTTTGGCCCTTCCCAACTGGGCCTCCAGCACTGGCCCCAGAGCACGTGGGCTTTCTGCCTTCCTCGCTCCCTCCGAAGGGAAGTTGAGTTACGCGTATAAATGAAGTGGCAGCACTTAGGCTGGAAGTCATGACGGGAAAAAGGGAGGTTTATTTCCTAAAGGTGTTCACAACCGCTCTTCATCCGGGGAAAGAAGCAGATCTGGTAGCCAGGCTCCACTGTCTGCCGCACAATTTAATCTCCTTTCTCGGTAGGCAAGGAATCCGTGTCCTGTCGAGGGACAAGGAGGATCCCGCCACACGTCCACCCGATCCTCAGCGTTTGGTGCTGACGCTAAGCTCCAAGGCCGGGACGTGCTCCACCCTGGCCTCCTGTGGGCACCAGTTCTAATTAGCTGTCAGTGGAAAACATAGGCTCGGTGCATTTAAAGCTAAGGGGCCAAAGAAGACCACATTCGTGAGTCACAGGTGACCACCATGGAGACAGAGTTATTCTTTCCAGAAGTGCTGGGAGCTGTACAAAGCTTGGGGTCCAGCCTTTGACTGCACCGTAGAAGGTACTCCTTGCTTCAACCACCATATTGCGTGACAGTAAAAGTCAAGACCCTGCGTGGGGAGGCAGGCTTGGTCCCAGCCCTATTGCCATGGGGAAGATGACACGTCCTCACAGAGTGGTGGATTTAGGATGCCCTTAATCGTGGGGAGCAATGGGGCAAACAAATACTGCAGACTAGTGGGATGTTCTCCTGCAGGGGCTCTTAGAAATGGAGTCTTGCACGCGTTTACTTTAACAAGTTTGCAAAGAACTCCCCAAAAATCTCCGTGGTCCTTGTTCCCTGAATTTGCCAGCCTCTTGGGGCCTGACGCCCGCTCAGGCATCCGAGAGTCTCGGGCCAAGGCCGACCCTTCTGAGGCTCCGTTATGCAGCCACGGCGTTCCCAAGGCCTCCGTTCAGGGGACTTGATCCTGGCAGCCTGTGAATGTTGTTCCTGCCGGACTCCCTACCATCCGCTTTGAACTTCTTGCTCTCCCATGCCAAGCCAGTCAAGAAGATTTATGGTTGTCTTCCGAGGACCATATTTTATGCTTAAAAAAGACATTTGCCTGCAAGGAGCATATTCCTCTTCTTGCAACCATTACTGAATCCATTACTGATTACTGGGAGAAATGTAGACTTACTGAGTTGAATGTGTGGAAATCCAGCAAGCGTGCAATCTGAGCTGTCCTCAGGTATAGGCATCTAAGGATCCAGCAGGAGCCTTGAAGGCGGTCAAAAGCCTGCAATCCTTCCAGCCACACAGGCTAAGCAGATGCCACATGCAGGAGGTGATCCCCAGAGGCCCCGTGGCCATCTCTTTCTCTGCCCTAGCGCTCCCTTGAGAGACCTCCCGTTGTCTCTGCAGAGATGGGCAACCAAGGTACTGAGGCAGCCCGCGCTGCTCCCCTGTGAGGACAGCCACAGCATCCAGGGCTTTTATTACGGAGCCAGAGCAGGCCAGGGGAGAGGTGGGAGTAGTCCACAACATGGGATACGTTGTAGAAAACGGAGGCAGAGAGACGCTGGTCCCCCTTTCCCCAAAGCCGTATCAAGGAACTCAAACCGCAGGGAGGTTCGAGGCTGATTAATCGAAGCGCTTCCTGGCCCTACACGTGCCAGTTCGGATGGCTTTAAAAAGAGTCCAGTGGACCCACGGAGGGTATCGATGTAAGCGACAACTCATCTGATGCCTATTTCCCACCGCCAGAATCAGAGGCAGAAGGCCCTAGATCCGAGGCGCCTGAGAGCGACGGCAAAGATGTTCGGCTGTGAGCTTCCAAGTCTGACCCTCAGGATGCCGTGCTTGGGGGGCCGCTAGCCTGATCCAGCTGCAGAGTGGTTCTTAACAATGGGTCTCTCTCGTGCTTGAAGGATTCGGGGCCGGAGTGAGGAAGGGCATCTTGGCTCCGCTTGGCCATTCTGCTTCCTGATGGTCCATACGCAATGGAAGGTATTGATATACGGACCAAGCAAAGACCCCATCCAAACAGAGGTAGCTGATGCTTAAGATGAGAGTTAATGAGCTCAAGACTTCTACTGCTTAATTGGTGGGATCTGAATTGGTGGGGCTGGGGTAGGAGGGTTGCCTCCCCCTCTGCCGCCTTCCTGCCCCTTCTAGCTGCCTGCAAAGAGGCCCCCTTCTTCTGAACTTCCTCTCCACACACATCCCTTGTGAGCGCTCTGACCTTCAGTCCAGAGTGCAGAGGAGAGGCTGGATCGGGCCCTTCTGATTTCAAAACCTTTTTTGGTCCAATGAGTTGCTGTGAAAGAAAAAGAACGTGCTTGCATAATACGCCCACGCCTGGTCCGGCTTTCCTTCGAGGCAGGCCTTGAAGAAGACCCCGACCCACGGATCTTCTCCAGCACCCCAGGCTTCAAATCAGAGGCAGCGGGGGGGGGGGATCAAGAGCTCCGCTGCAGCTGGCGCTGGACGTGGAGGTACACTGCAGCAGTAGGTGGAGGCTTCCTTTTGCCCCGGTGGCCAGCAGCGAGGGAACCTCTAGTCCTTCCAGCAGCACGACAGGTTTGAGTAGTCCTGGCAAGTCATCTTCCTGCATCTCCAAAAGGGACCCGTGTTTGAATGTCTCCCGGGCAAAGACATGGATTGGATTAATAACATGATCCTCAGAAAGCAAGCGATGGAAGCATTTTAGCTCGTGTAAACCCTGCAACTGGGTGGGGACTAAAAGACCATCTGCAACCCCTGAGACCAAGCAAAGAAAAGGGTTTGCGAGGCCAGGAGGCTCCAAGAGTGCTGACTCTGGAGCTTTGCACGGTGGTCTTCTCTGCCTCCCCCCCGCCCATCAACCTTTAGAAGCCCTCGGCTGCTTTTCCAGCCAGGCACCCCCTTCTCTGGAGACGGGCTGTGGGTTCTCCGAGGACAGCCCGGGAGGAGCGGTCACCGGGACTCTTCCAGCGGAGGCCTCCAGCTGGCCGGGAGGCAAAATCCCGGGGGGCAGGGAGGGGCAGCAGGGTGCCGCTGCACGGCGTTCGTGGCGCTGGCAGGCATACAAGCCATTAGCACATCAAACGCAGCAGGGCTGGTAGGAAGCGTGGGGGCGAGCGGCCGGGCTGGTCTTCCTGATCTCAGATCTTTTTTCAGTTTTTGTTTGGCAAACGGACAGATTGCAATGGTGCCTTTGAAGTGGGTGGTGTTTGGACAATGTTTCCTTCCCCCATTTATCCATGCTGCAGGGCAGCTGCTCAGATCCAGAGCTGGTGGGCAGCAGCGTCCTTAGGAGGCACCCGGGCGCTCGCCCGAGCCCGGGCCGAAGGTGCTCTGGCCAGGCGAGTGGGGGGCTCCGAGCCCCGCCACAGACTGCTCTCAAGGCCCCTGGCCGGGGCCCCCAAAGAGCCGCTGGCATCCTCAGAGCACGAAGCTGCCAAGCCCTGTGGCGCAGGAGTCCCTTCCGTGCGGGAGGCGGGACCCAACCAGCAGTTTGGGCCGGGCTCTGGGCGCTGACAAGGCGGCCTCGAGGCACGCTCCTCCTCGCGAGGGCGTTGGGCGTGGAAAGGAAAGCCACAGCTCAGGATCGGCCCGAGCAGGGCGTGCTTCTCGAGCAAAGCGTCTTCCCTGGCGAGCGGTGGGTCCTCTCCAGAGCCGAAGGAGGCAATACCTGAAGCGATGTGGACCCCCAGCCTCTCCTTTTACAAGGGTGGCCCGTTGTACCTTTGGGAGCCCAGGAAAGATCCCTCCCCTGGAAACCGCTTCCAGCGTGCAACTGTGTGAATGAACATCCCTCTGCATCACGGAGGACAACACTTTGTTTTCTCCCGCACTGCACCAGATCCAGCACCTTCACTGGACTGGTGCGCTGCAAGCCGGCCTCTGCATCAGTGGAATTGCACCTCACAGGATGATCTGCCACGGCAGGCGCTGGCAGAGAGCTGCCCTCTGCGAGGTGCAGTCCCAACATCTGGGGCTGGGACGGTGCTACAGGTTTCCTTGCGTTTTCCGGTCTTCATTTGCTCGGAGGGCCCTGCACGTTTCTTCCTCTGCTTTGCTACCTTCTCCAGCTGGCTGAGACCAGCCGTGGAGGGAGGCGGCTCTGAGAAGCCCCCTTGTTCCTGCCTGTTTTTCATGAGCTTTGGCTCTTTTCGCCCCAGCCCTCTGAGGTAGGAGGAGGGCCGCCAAGGGCCCAGCCTTTGCTTCCAGAGGTCCCCTCGGCAGAGTCGCCATGCCGGCTGCTCCCTGGTTTTTGAAACACTGGAGGGCTGCAGCCTTCCGGGGGCTCAGCAGCACCGCAGACTGGCCGCCGAGTCCCCGGGCATGGGAAGCTCTGAGGCCGATCTCTCAACCCAAGAGCAGAATGAAATCATTTGCCACGGATCCCTCCTAGCACCACCAGGCCTCCCAGCCCGATGCGGAGTGCAGAAACCTGGGAGGGCCGGAGCCTTCCGACGGAAAACGTGAAAAAGAAAAAAATAGCCGGACGTGGCCGGGCTAGTTGTACGGGGCGTCTGGGGACGGGGCGGCCTGCGTGGCTCTGGGCTGTGCGGTCATAAACAAGTCACGTGGTGGGACGCGGGGAGAAGAAGGGCTCCGGAGCTGCTGCTCTGCGACCACCCTCTCAGGTGGGGCCGCTGGAAGACCTCCTTCCCCGGGCTCGGGCGAACACCTGCGACGGGCCTTTAAAGGGAGACGCAGGATGCCCCGCAGGTGCCGCTGCCTCCTCGGACAAGCCCCTTCCGGAGCCCGGCCCCTCGCTGCCCTCCGCGCCGGCTCTCGGCTCGGGAGCGTGGCCTGCCTCGCTAACCTGAGGAGGGGCTTCCCGTTCCTGCTCCAGCGGGCCTTCAACGCTGGGGGCTCACAAGTGGCTGGGGTGTTAACTTCGTACCTGTGACTCATCCACAGAGGAAATAAAATCATCACTTCTTAAAACTTTATCCAAGAGTCCTGCGGAGAAGCAAGAGTTTACTGCAGAGGCTGATGATTCACTTTCGCTGATAGCTTAACTTTATGGCCACAGTGGGTGAGAATGAACTCTGCCTCTGACCTGGATCTACAATATAGAGTTTTCTTTTTTTAAAAAAAGAAAGTAATGCAGCTGCAATAATATTCCCTCCAAAATCTGGTCTCCCCCCACTTCAGTTTCGAAAGGAAAATACTGCTACTGAGAAGGCCTTGCCTTGGTTCAGATAGGCACTCTTGGGGTCCCACCAAGAAGGAAAAAGGGGCAGATTTTGTTCTGGAAACCCTTTTAATGGGACGCTTTATGGAAAATAAGGTTTTTCTTCTTGTCACTGCTTACTTTTAAAACTATATGCAAGATTTTAAGTGATCTCAAGAGACTTCCAAGACTTATGAGAGCTGTGCAACCCTGAAGCTGAATTTCAGCAAATCATTAATGTTAAGGGAAAATTTTAATTGTTACCAGACAATGATTATTTATTTGGAATAGCACACATTGACACCACACATATAATTCAGAGTATACAATATAAATGCTTATTGCTAGCACAGGTCTTTTTAAAGGTACAGAACAGAAAAAGAAAAAAAAATTCCTTTCACAATGAATATTGGATATACCAAGAAATTTCTTAGAGCATATTTAAAAAAAACCCTCTGCTATAACACTACAGGACATGACATTCACGTTGCACAGCTCAGGAATATTCTTATCTCGCCTGGAAATGCCGCACCGCTTGCAGAGAAGAACAGCCTGGATGAGCCCTGGCAGAAAATGCTGGAAGGTGAGTCAGTGTCTGGAGGGGGCCTGAGGCCCCTGGCCCACCCCAAAGGACCAGGCAGCGGGTCTGCCCAGACCGTTCAGTGGGGGCTTCTCCTGCGCGAGGCGGGTTGGAATGGAGGGCCCCTGCATGCACACACATTTTGTGCAAGGAGGCTTGCATAGAAAATGCCCGCTACTCTGTGCCACGTGGCATTTGGGGGCGGGGGGATGGAGAGAGCCATTTTGTTTCATGCCACAGAGACCGTGCTGCCCTGGGCCAGCCTTGCGCAGGGTCGAGCCCCAGCAGCCCCAGTCCTGCAACCGCTTCCCCGCCGAGCAGCCCTGTCTCACCCAGTGCATCTGTGCAAAGGCGCTGTCTGACTCTGGAGCTCAGCGTTTCTGACACGGAATCGTTCTGGGAGATCCGTTCACAGAATGCAGCTGAGTACACACAGCTGTCCTTCAAACATCCAGACTCCAACCCAAGAACAACGGCTCAGAACAGCAACTTTGGCGTTTGGGTTTCAAACGCCTCTGGAGGCATTCTGTGCTTGGCACAGCTCCTGGTGAGCCGTAGCCAAAAGCGGCTCAGAATCTGCGTTGCGGCCGGCCGTTCTGTTTCCCGTCTGCTCCCGGGATCCTCTGGCCAGAAGGGGGGGCGGGGGGTGTTGTGGGGGGCTGTTTGAGCGAGGTGAGGGCACCCTCTGAGCGCCTTTCCTTTCTTTTCAGAACAAGGTCTCCGCTCGTGGGCTGCCCGAGATCAGAAACTGGCAGTTAAAGCAGAAAGCAGAACCAAGGATGGTTCCCATTGTGGGCAGCTAGAAATGGAGCCCTGCGCCCACCGACGGGAGCGACTCAGCTCCATCTGCCTACCTACGGCTTCCGCTGTCTTAATTCCAGCCTCCTTTTTGGGGGGGTGTCTCCCCAAACCTTCTGCCAGTGCTGGGAGGGAGGGCTGCTCGGTCCCTGGGTGGAGACAACGTTGCTGGCGGCCGTTTGAGTCAGCCTTTGCCCGCTTCAGTGATGGCCAGGTTGGCATCTAGGGCAAAATCATCAGATAAGCTGGAGATCTAATGGTTGGAAGTGATGTTGTGCTCTTTGGCGGCAAGGAGGAACCACCTGGCTGATAAGTATTTGGAATTGGCATCGTAGCTCCCTGAGCAACTGGGAGGGAGCTGTGCCCGTGCCCTGAGTAGAATAGGGGAACAACCCCCCCAGTTGCCTTCTGCAGTCATGTGGGGAATCCAGGAACTGCGTTTTCGTGAGGGCCCCTGAAGGCTTTGCCCAAGCGGGCATGTTCATGACCCCTCTGGGAAGGAAAGAGAATGGGAGGAGTGACTCCTCGGCCAGGACAGGCACCGCTTCCTTGCTCAGGCACCGCGCCTGCTCTGCTGCCGAGGTCTTCCCAGAAGTGGCTTTATAAGGGCGAAGTTGGGGAGCCTGAACTGGCTGGCGCTTTCCGGCGACCTCCTCCCTGCCTGGCTCACATGGCGAAGGACTTGGAGCCTGCCTCTGGGGAGCCACAGGGCTGCTGGGGCCAACATTCAGGCCTGGCAAAAGCTCACTCAATCTGACTCAGCAAGAGGAGGGAAGAGGTGGCTCCCCAGCCCTGCCCAAAGTATGGGGGCACTGAGGACCGGGAGGAAAAGGGGATGCCGTGTGCCGGGCCACTGCAGCCATGGGGGGCTCCTCTCTTGCCACCGTGCTGCTGCCTCAAAATCAAGGAGAAGAGGGAAATGCAGCAAAACCTGGGGGGGGGCTGCTAGCCAATGAGTTACAGGTAGTCCCTGGTTTAAGACGGAGTTCTGTTCCCAAGGTCTGTCCTTAAGTCGAATTTGTACATAAGCCGGAACAGTGTGATTGTATAATACTGCATAAGTAGCATTGTGTAATGAACTCGAACCCTTGTGCGTCTCACTCGAATCTGGCTACAGTAGGCTCCGTTCTGAACTCTGGGTCGTCTGTAAACTGGGCGTTCTTAACCCAGGGACTATTTCAAATCAAGCAGTTGCAAGGCAGGGGCTTCCTCTCTGAGACCCCCAGCTTTCAGCCCAGGATGGAAGCTTCACGACCCTACGTAGGCAAGCCGCGTGTTCCTCCCACCCGAGGAGGACCAGGATCCGCCTCTCTAAGGCGACGGCACGGATCAGGAGCCCAGGATACGTGCAAGGCCCCGTCTGGATGCGTTGCCAGAGAGCAGAGCGGCTCTCCGTGGCCAGTGGCTCTGGCTTCCGGCCGTGGCTGCGGGCTGCCTCCTGCCTGCTCCTCCCCCGGAATCCCCCCAAGCCGAAAAGTCGTATAAAAGCAGCCTTTCTTGTCCGAACGAGGAGACTGCGCATGTGTGTCTCTGCATGGGAACACTGATCAGCCATAGAGCTCAGACGTTTCAAAAGGTTTTTCTAGTGCACGAGATCAAAGGAGTGCGGTGTCAGCAGTGGAGAAGAACCCATCAAGTTGAATAATGAACCTGGCTGCAATGCTATTTTTTAAAAAAACAAACATCAGTGTCACTTTTTAAAAATTCCTGAGTGCTTAGTCCCTCTAGAGGAAAATAGAGGCCCGCCTGGTGCCGGGGAGCACGGCGCTTCCCTCTTCCCTTACGAGTTCTTCTGAGGAATCTTTACGGTGACCGTCTTCACTTCCGAGTATTCTCGCAGCCCGCATTCCCCCCTGGCCGCAAAAGAAAGACGGAAGAGTCACGGCTGGGCCGGGCTGGGCCGGGCTGCCCCCCAGCCCTCGGACCCTGTGCCACGGGCAGGGCTGGCTGGTCCCTTCGTGGCAGAAGGAGGGCCGTTGGGAGACCACTCAAGGTGGGACGCAGGAAATGTGGGCAGCTCCGGCTCGGGGACTGGCTGTGGCCAGATTCTCCGGAGGACGGAGAGAAGAGACGGAGAGAGACCACGCGTGTCCAGCTGTGTGGTTCCCGGTTCTTGGTGTGGGTGGGGGGGAACTTTGGCCTTTCCCCCTCAAAACCAAGGCCTGACTCAAACATGGCTGTTGAAAACGCTTCCATTTTTGAAGAATTTTGTGGGGAGGAATTTCAACCTCTGAGGAAAAAGGGGAGTCCTGGTGGGTTCACCCCCAAAGTATTTTGTGACTGTCCAGGAGAGGGGAGCAAACCAGGACAGAGGCAGAAGCTGTTCTCCCACCCCCAAATTCCCCTCTGTTGGGAGGCTGCGGTCAGGCCTGCTCCGGGACCCCCCAAGCCCTCCCCAGCAAGAACATCGTCGCTTACATTTCTCTTCCGTTGCCGGACATCTTGAAACCCCCAAAAGGACTCTGGGCATTTAAGGCATTGTAACAGTTTATCCTGGACGAAAACAGAAAGAGGGAGAATGAGGGGCGCCCCCACGGTGCCCACCCCCTGGAACTGCTGCCAAGCTCTGCTCCGCCTCTCACCAGACAGTTCCCGCCTGCATGGCGGAGGAGACCATCAGCGCCTTGTTGATGTCGCTGGTAAAGACGGCAGCGACCAGCCCGAAGTCGGAATTGTTGGCTCTCTCAATCACTTCTTCCATGGTTTTGAACCGCAAGATTTCTTGAACAGGCCCAAAGATCTGCAAGAGATGGAGGCAGGGCAAAGCCCGTGAGGTTGGAACATACAAGCGTCCTCTGAAGAGCAGAGTCGGTCCTTCCTGACAATAATTCGCATGCTGCCTCCATGTGAGGCTTCAGTAGGGCATGGAAAATGATTGTTCTATAGACACATAATTAAGTTAATTGCGTAAAAGAAATTCATGAAGCTTTAAGCCTGCGGCCACGAAAAACCAACAGACAAACAACGGGGATGGCAGAAAAGGGTGTGCCCCGGAAATACTCCCCTTGAGGAAGCTCTCGAGAGCCACCAGGCTCTCAGCGCAGACACGCAAACCCCCAGGAGACACCCAGCTCCAAGGCTGAGACGCACCGGGCAAAACGTCCCCAGGCCACAGGAAGGGTAGGAGGAGGAAGCCCCAGAATTAACTCCGGTGGGTCGAAGAGGGACGTGGAAGTTCATGTGGATGGAGGGCGATTTACTGTATTAGTGGCCTCTTCCAGGAAGCGATGAAGATGTCTTTTCTAGCTTGGCTGCCCTCACCAAGTAGGACCCTAAAGCCTATCAAGTCAGGCTGAGTTGGGGGTCTTGCTGGGCCTGACGGAGAGGCTGAAATAATAGCAGGGGACGGGGGGACAACAGAGCCCATTTGAACTGGCGATCTGGTCCGGCCCAGAGGGGAAGGTCAAATGGGGTACCTCTTCCCTGGCAATGCGCATGTCATCGGTCACGTTGGAGAACACTGTGGGTTCGATGAAGAATCCCTTGCGGCCCAAACCTTTGCCCCCACATTCCAGTCTGGCTCCTTCGGCCACCCCACTCTGGATCAGTTCCAGGATTTTGTTGTACTGTTTCTTGTCGATCTCAAAAGAGAGAAGGGGGGAGGAGAGGGGCATGTCAGGTTCTTGGGCACCTCTGGCCACGGACTCAAAATTGTCTTCATCAGCCCCAGACATTTTTCCCTTCTGCCCCACAGCAGGGAAGGGGGTCACTTGCCCACAGGCCGCTGCTCCATCCTGCCATTTGCTGAGGACTCAGGTTGAGCAAATGAGGGTCAGCTCCCAGCACAACCAGCCCCTCCGTTATCTACCAACCTGTGGTCCTTGCTCTGTAGTTGGGTCAAAGGGACTCCCTACAACTCTCCTTTTGGCCCGTTCAACGCTCCTCCGGACAAACTCCTCGTAGATGGGCTCCTCCACGTAGATCCGGGAGCCAGCTGTGCAGCACTGGCCTTGATTGAAAAAGACCCCTTGGTGGGCCTGCTCCACCGCGTAGTCCACTGTAAAATCAAGAAGGGCTCGCTGAGGGGCAGATCCCTCGTCTGCGGGCAACTCTTGCATCACACATAATATCCTGCATTGCAGCTTCAAAGGAGGAACAGAGAAATGGCTGGTGCGGTTGGGGTGGGGGGATTTAAAAGATCAAAACATCCAAACACATGCTAGTCACATGGTTTTAGGTGGGATCCCTTTAAAATGAGGTAGAGATCAAAATGGTTTCCAGAGTCCGAGCAGAGCTTTGAGAAAAGCCCCTGGCATGCTGCTGGTGGTACCAGTTCTGCCGACAATGGATTAATTAATTTTTGCTTGCACAATCCAGGCTGGGTAAAATCATCAAACCTCTGGAAGAAACCCAGGACTTGGCCTGTTGTTCAAATGCCAACCCAGCAGTTGCAGCAATTTGCCTCTTTTGTCTAAATATTGGAGCGCAAGGACTCGGAGTTGGACCCCTGGAGTCCCAAGCAACCGGCTGACGTCTCTCGGCCGGCGCTCAGCTCTTCCAGGCCGCTCCCTGGGAGCTCTTTCCGTAGACCCCGGGGTCCAGAATCTCCTCACGGAGAGGAGGAGGAGACACCGAGGCTGAAGCCCAGAGGTGCGGGGGCGTTTTGAGAACAGCCGTGCCCTGAGGAACGCTGGCAAGGCCCGCGGGCAGCACAACTTACAGTCTGCATCCGCAAAGATAATATTGGGGCTCTTCCCCCCGAGTTCCAGAGTCACCCTCTTCAAGTTGCTTCTGCCAGCTGCTTCTTGAATCAGCTTTCCGACCTGAAAGGAAGAAGAAGAAGGAAGAGTTAAGCTTGTCCTACATCAGCACGCAAAGCTCAGCACCAACCAGTGCTCTGGGCAGAGGGTGCCACTTTAATCCCTCAATTAATCCCTAAATTGCATGGATCAGAAGCAGTGGGGAGATTAGAGCGGGTCCTATACAGCCCTCGGAGAGTCTCAGCCCATCCGTACAGGCCAGGGTGGAATAGGGAGGGACATTCGTAGACATTCCTTGCCTATGAGAGCAAAACACCCATAGCTCGTCCATTTTTTTGCCCAACATTCCAAGTGCAGTTTGAAGATGATCCATGATCATCTTCACTTCTGCTAACTAGAAATGCTGAACACAAGGAGCAAAAATTACTGCTTGGTCCCAACAAACATCTGTCCAACCCTCCTTTACCCTAAAGGGAAAGAAAAGGCAGGAGCCTGGGGCTTTGCCTGTAGATGCAACACCAGAGGGAGCTACAAAGCCCCACAGCCAGCGTTCCCCTTTCAGGACCTTCACTTCAAATGCTGGGAAGAGGAAAGAAACGTTCCCTTTAATGAGGAAGCAAAGCAACAACCACTCCCTTTGTCGCTGGGCATGGAATAAATCAACTCATTCTGGCCATCGCCAACGTCATGGAAATACAGAGTTCAAGAGCTGAATTCAAACCTGATGTGGAAGTGCGCTGTGTGGTTGAAACAGACCAGCAATTCCCTCTGCCTCTCAAGCCCAGACCAAGCAGGGATTTAAAAAATGAGGAAGAGTTGGACCCCTTCAGCTGCCTGGCACCTTCTGGAGGACCTGCAGAGCTGCCACTGACTGGTCGCCTCACGTGCAGAGCCAGTTCCTGCGTGGGACAACCTCGATTTCATTTTACCTGGGGGTTCCTTTACATTTTGCCTACCACTCAGTCCACGGATTCTGCCTTTCGAAGGGGGGTTGGAAACGTGCTTCCGAGGTGGGCCAATCTTGGGAAGAAAACCCTGTCAGGGACTGGCCAACAGCACTTAGATCTGTTGACACCCCTTGCATTATTTTATAGAAGGCCTAATCTGCAAATGAGGCTTTTACAGTCTGTTTGACTCTTGTATAGTGAGGAAGGCTTCCTTGCCTTCAGAAGTACCAAATAACAGCCCAAAAAAATTATGCAATTTCAGTCGGGAGGAAAGGGTGTCAAAACCCTATTTGTTCTCTACCCTCGTTCATGCATATTCTTCTTTGATCCAGTTTGTTTTGAACTGCTTTCTTTGTGATCTGTTAAAAATTCTGTTTTAAATTTGCGATGAGCTGCTTTGGAGACCTGGTTTATGGCTGAATGGAAATTGCTTCTGTTGAAACAGAGGAATATAGCCCAAAGAAAGGATTCCCTTGCAGTTATTACAGCACTCCCACAGACGCCTCCCTCGAGCACACCAGGGTTATGCAAGCCTCCAGGAGGGGGCTGTTTGCTGTACAAACACAGGGGCCCCCTCAGACTGACACGGAGACTTGCTCCCTGAACCTGTCAGCTGTTGGCACACAGCTCTGGGGCCCAGCCGGGCTCGCCCTGCCAGACCAGCTACCACAACCCCCCAGGACGAGGCTTCTGCCCAGTCCAGACACAGGACCAGGTTGTAACCCAAGGATGGTGGAGAGGACCTCCCATGGCCGCCTGGAAGGGTCGACCGAGACATTTTGGGGCTGACACTGAACAGCCCGAAGAGCTGCTCCCCAGAGGAGGTTCTGTACATGTTGGTGGAACTTGGGCAGGAGACCCTCTAGGCAAGATGGGTTCCTTTAGCCCCAACCAGTCCGCTTCCCTGACGCCATCCGCCAACTCCTAACTGGCTTCTGGGCTCGCCGTGGGTGGGGGCGGCTTCCTAGCTCCTCAAGGAGGTCCCGATTCAGGGTTGCCACTGGAACAGAGCTCACCACAACATTTGGGGAGAATGTCCGTAAATAATTCCAGGAGCTCTGCAAGGAGACGGTATTTCTCCCGGGGGTCAATCTGCATGTCCCTACCCTGGAGGATGAGATGCCCTGGGAAAGGTGCAGGCCCAGCCCCGTTGCTCCTACTGGAGGTGGCCGGCTGGTCTGGCTCTGGCAACAGGACAGGAGGTGCCTGCTGAGAAGGGCAGCTATTATCAGCGGTCAGGCAGCTGTTCGCTCCAAACATTTGCTTGGCGTGAATCAATATTGGCCTCTCCTGTAGTTTGCTTTGATGGTCTTGCCCCATATCTTGTTGACTAATGATGAACTCATGCTTTGTTCAGCTCTTCACGGCATAAAGAAAACACTCGCACAAGCTAGGCAGGCATACTGTTTCCCAGGCTTTTGATTGAAGTTGTTGAGGGACCTGGCTAAACATCTTGGACCATCCACCAAAACCATTAAAAAAAAAGAAACACAAACTTTACAAAGGAGAATGTGTCCAGCTCGCTGGGGTGTGTCTCTGCTGCACCACCCAAACCCCAGCCATTCATCTCCTTACACAAGCTGCATCTGATTGCCGAGGGAAAGTAAACTTGGATCAAACTTCAATTGTTCTGAGATCAGTCTAGAGTTTCTGTCTAAAGGAGACGGAATGGGGGTGAGGAAACGTAAATCATCTTGTGAGCTGGAAACAACAATGTGATGGCTTTGGAACAGAAACCACGGCTAAGTACTGGAGATTTACAAAGCTCTCCAAAAAGGAGCCAACGGCAATGTGGGATTAATACCCACCCCCCACCCCCCACCCCGCAATGTACAATGAATTATTGCTTGCTGGCTTTCCAGCTTCCCAAAATGACACCCAGGACCTGCCTTCCTGAGTAAATCTCAGTATGTCGCTGGACCTTTTCCACACAAGACTTGCCTGAAGGGATCAGTTCAGGTCAGACTAATCCAGTAATCCGGCATTTGGTCTCCAAGAGCCACCAACCAAGCGGTCCTGAGAAATTCCCGGGCAAAGAATTAAAAGGAGCCCCAACCGTGGTTATAGCTACCAAATGTCAGGCACAAGAGACACCCTGCAAGACCTCCTGATTTTTGTTGCCACGGCAAGAATTAATTGCATTTTGGTTTCTTCTTGGTTTGGGAAATGTGAAGTAGAAATATTTCCAGTTGAATTAACTTCTCCTCCATCTCCGCTCAACTACGTCTCGTTCCTGTCGTTCAAGAGATCTAACGGAACACCTTCACGCCTGAAGCTCCATCTCCTTTGCTCAGCAACCCCACGTGCTCCCTACTAGCACGAAAACGCTGACGTTTTGCCTCCTTGGTAGCGAACCCCCCCCCCATTTTTGACTCAGCAGCGGAAAGGAAGCGGAAGGCGCGCAAGCCCCATAGGGCCCCATGGAAATGACTCACAGATGCACAAATGCCTGCCCGCCTCCCCAGCCAACGCAGTCCGTGCAGAACAAGGGCTTATTTGGGACAAACCCACTTGGTCCACTGCCCCAGACCGGCCCCCAACCTTGCAACCTGCGGGGTTCAGCTCTCGCCCCACAACGGCCCTTGACAAAGCGACCACCAAATGGCCCAGGATAAGGTGGGTGAAACGGTGACCGAGCAGCTGAAGGGCTGAAGGACCAAGATCAAACCAGAAGCCTTCAGAGGGAGGGGCTCCAAAGCAAGGGCGGTTTCAGGCATTGACGGAAAGGGAAGAGGAAAGCAGGACCCTCCTGCACCCCCCCAGGCTCTCCAAATGCTGCTTTGCAGGAGACAAAGAAGGGCATCTTCTTTATATGGCGGTAACCACCCATGCGGTGGAGAAGGCTGGGGCTCAAGGGAGGACCATTTTGCCGGTTGCCTGGGGGGTCAAGCACGGCTTTGGGAAAAACAAGAGCAGCGTTTGGGTCTGTTTGCAGCGCTGCCTCTAATGAGCCGTGGATGAAAAGCCAGCGAGGGGGGATTGCGTGGACAAGTGATCCATGACGAGGGAGTTTGGGTAAGAAGGTCCCTGGCTGCGAAAAGGCTTCCACCTGCGAGAGGTGAGCCATGAACGGGGGCGGGGGGGCTCGAATGGGGCACATCAAAGGGTCCTGGGGAGAGCAGCCATTATGGTGCCAGGCGGGAGGATGAGGAACAGTCCCTGGGAACCTGGAAATGCTAAAAAGACCGAACCAAACCCTGTGGCCATCAGTGGCTGACCATCGCGGAACACGCTCAGTAAAGATGCCAACTTTAACTGCTCAATCCTTACGAATTACCAGCCGGGACAGAGATCCTATTTTACACAGATGTGGAATAATAAGTAACACACCCTCCTGAATTCAGTGGCACCTCCTTCTGAACACAGATGCAGCGGATCAGGGAGCACAACTAAGCTTTTAAGGGTAAATGCTGCCTTGTTTTCTGGCCCTGCTAAGCAGAAATGGATGCTGACAAGATATCTATGAATATGCGACTGTGCATAAAATAATTCTGGGGAAAGTACTTCCATGGCAAAATGCAGAATAGGTTCATGTTTAACCACTGCGTTAAGAACTTGTTTGGGTATGGATGAGTCAAAGAAAGTAGCGATGCTGGAGGAGGAGGAGGGGGCTGCAGGCGACCTGGAAAACTTGCTTCAGAAAGCTTCCTCTCGCCCCCCAGCCCTGAGGACCAGCGAGCCTTCTCCAGCACGGGTCCAAGCCACAAAACCCGCGTCTTCTGAGACGTTACGCTGGTGACTGTACTGGGCCTGAGCAAGAACGAGCTCGGTCCGTTAGCTGGTCCCCTGCTAAACTGCGGCGACCGCTGGAGCGGAATCACTTGGAGCAGATCAAGAGTGTCTGCAATCGCGAGGAATCGCGGTGAAGTAAGAGGGCTTTTCGGGGGCCCAGCGCTCCAAGGAACAGCTGATTTTAGAAATCTCTTTGGAAGTGTGATTCTGCTGACTTGCTGCTACAAGAATTCCACAGGACAGGAAATCAAAAACAACATGAAACAGTTTACACTCAAGTTGCATTAAAATATCCCAGCTGCTCCCGCTTTAGGTTCTTCGAGAATGGCTTTTTTTTCATCCTGCAATGCTTTTTACTTCCTATTACCAGCTTTTCAAGGCAAATACTGAATTAGGGCAAAATCCAGGGCATTTTAATTTTAAACGCCTATTAAAAACGAAAGCCCTCTGGAATGACAGGGAACATTTATTTTGGCTGCAAGGCAGCTCTGAGACCAAACCCATCTGTGTTTTCTTCCCACAGCAAGTTAGCATCCTGTGCAAGAGTCTGTTCAACCAAAACACAGCCCAGGGGCATTTACCAAATTCACCAGGACACCTGACTTGGCAGGGACAGTCAGCCCCCCCCAACTCTAAGGGAGCGCAGGGGAGGGGGTTGGCCCCTGGCAGGAAGCACAAAAGAGCATCTCGGCCTGGGTAAGTCATCAAAGTGCGGCGGGGCGGGGGGGGGGGAGGCAGATGGCTGGACCTCAAGGCCCGCAGAGCAGGAGGGGAAGGGAAGGGAAGGGATTACCTGCAAGCCCTGAGAAATTATGGGAAGAGGCATTGAAATTATTGGAAAGGTGGCTGAACATTGACCCCAACCCTAACCCAGATTGCTTAAGGTAACTTCCTGGCATCGCTGATTCCTGACTTCAGTTCCTGAATGCTCGCCAGTCCGAGGGGCACGGCCAAGTGCTCTTCTCCCCTTGTAACACGCTTACCTCTGTGGACCCCGTGAAGGCAATTTTATCAATCCCCACATGTGAAGCAATTGCTGCCCCTACGGTGGGTCCAAATCCTGGCACAATATTGACCACGCCCGGAGGAAACCCCGCCTGGCGAGAGAAGCACAGCGGAGTCAGGGGCAGCAGGGCTGGGCGGGGAGGAGGGGGCCCGGGGCCACGCAGGATGCCTGGGGCTCCTTACCTCCTTGATGAGGGCGCCCAGGTGGAGGGCGGTGAGCGGGGTTTGCTCAGCCGGCTTGAGGACCACAGTGTTGCCGCAGCAAAGGGCAGGCGCAATCTTCCACGCAAACATCAGGAGGGGGAAGTTCCACTGTACAACCAAAATGCTTTTACTGTGAGTAAGTCAGGGCACCATTTTAGTCAAAAAAAAGGACGGCCGACTCAGTTGACTGAGCCGGCAGTGTCATCTCTGCACACGTATGGAACGTGAAGGAAGGGCTCACAGCCGTGCTCATGCTGCGGGGCCACGCGCTGATCCGGGAAGCTGCGTGCCATTTTCCCCTTGACGCCGCCCCGCTGACTGCGCAGCCTAGCTGGGAGGGCGGGGAGGTGAGCGGACGAGGGGCCCCAGGGAGAGCAGGAGGCGAGGGCGGTGGGGCAGCCCCGTCGGCCCTCAGCCACCTCAGCGCCGTGGCCGCCTCTGGTTCCACCGAAGACAAACTGAGCGGAGCGGTATGGCCAAATGGCATGCCTCTTTCCCAGGAGCAAGCCCTTTGTGGCCAGCTCCCACGAGGTCCGTTGTGGTCACCGGTCAGCCTTAGCCCTGCCCCAAACATGCCCGATGGAGAAGCAGAAGGCAAAGGCATTAGCCAGCGCTGGTGAAGGGCCCAAAGCCTGGCCCAGATGAGGCAGAGGAACGGGAAACGCTTGGCACAAATTCCCTAATCAGGGTCAAGGGTTTTAAAATGGGCACGGCAGCTTGCGATAGGAATGAGCGACGGACCGCCTCCGTCGCGTGACGGATGTGGGAGAGGCCCTTCTGTTCCCAGCCATTTCTGGCCCCTAATCAGAATCTGACCCACCCCGTACAATAAGCCTCGGAGACAGCGGGGTGGGGAGCAGACAAGCCAGGGAGGCCGGGACGGGAGGCTGCCCCCTTGGGAGCCCCTCTGTCGCAGGGCTCTGGGCATCCCGCCCGCCTCCCTTCCGGCCAAAGCCGCTGGACTCAGGTGCTGCGGTTCCGCTGGACGCCCAAAGGGGTTTCTCAGGGGATGGACAAGCTCTCCCCGGCGGGCCCAGGCAGCAGAGAGCCCTGCCCAGGGGAAGGCCCTTCCGCCGGCGCTGCGCAGCAGACCCTCCCGGGCCCCCTGGGAAGGCCGGCCACAGTTGCCCCGGGGGCGTCTCAGGAAAGAAGGCAGGGATTGAAATGCACCGCCTCCCCCCGATGCCACCGCATTTTGGACCATCGGAGTTTGGGAGAAAAGGGTGAAACGCCTCCATGAGTTTGCGTGCCTTTTTCCCCCCTTCCAAGAAAAGCTTCCATTTCCCCCTCCCTTGGCCAAGAGCCACCAAAGGCTGCCGGGTTGTTTGGCTTCGCTCGCTCCGGCCCTGGGAATTCTGAGGCTTGAGGCCTCCCCGCATCACGCTGCTCTGAAACTCTATTAAGATGTGCAAATAAGCAATCGCAGGGCGACGGCGAAAGATACGCCAGCGGTGGGTTTTCCGTGCCTCTCCCCCAGCCCGGTCCCCCCTAATGAGAAACACACCCGGGCTGAAGCCCCTTCAAGGGAGCCGATTCCAATGAAAATAAATACGAGGTGCGAGGGGAGGTACTCACGGGGATGATCTGTCCACACACGCCGATGGGCTCCCGCCTCGTAAAGGTGAAATAGTCTCCGTCTGGAAGAGAGGGCCTGGTTACTCTCAAGAGCGCCGAGGGCAGCGGCCGGAGGGAGAGGAGCAGCGCTGCGGGCGGGTGGGGGGCGCATGCAGATAAAGGAGCAGGACAGACGCTACCAGGGGTCTCGGGGGAGCATCCCACAGGCTGCTCCCACCCTCTGGCCCAAGCAGCCCCCCAGCTCCCCTGCGCAGGTCTTTCAGGGGCTCCCCCCGCTTCTCTGACCAGATTCACGCCCCCCGCCCAGGGTCCGTCTGCCAAGGACTCCTGCCTTCGAGGATGGACCAGCCAAATCGCCTAGTTTCCTGGCTGTTCTGCATGAAGAGCACCCCCTTCCTATCCCTGCCTGGGAAGGTCCTTTCGGGTTTGACCCAATGCCCATCCCGCGTCTTTGCTCGATGACAGCCAAGCAGGACCTGGGTCAGACACGGGCCTGGAGGCACCGGGCATCGCTTGCCTTGCAGGAGGCTGCTGCCGATCATGAGATGCCAGGGACAGCCAGCGAGTAACCGCCGCTTGAAAGGCTGCCCTACACGGAGTGCAGATGAGAGCCCCCCCGCCCCCCGGCTTGTTTCACTGAACTCCATCGATGAGTTCTGCTTCGCTGAAAGAACTGACGGGTCCTGATCAGGTCCTGGATCTCCTGCCCATTGATCCTGAGCTTTTGGGTGTTGAAGGGGGCAACGCCATCCTTCCAAGAATCCTTTCAGTCCGGATCGTTTTCCAAGCAAAGATGCTGTAAACGAGTTAGGCCCACTGCCCCCAGCCGGATCAGGGCATTCGGGTGTGCAGGCCACCCCTGCAGCTGGAGGGCGGTGCGTTATGGGGCTGCTCACCTCCTCCTTGGCAGGGAAAGCTTTTCTGCCTCTTAATGGCTTCAGAAGGAAGGACCCTGAGCCGACGGCCATAACGCAGAAAAGGTGCCAGCCCAAGACCGCGCATCCGCCTGCGGAGCTGGGGAGGCTGTGGGGCCCATCCCTGGGTGCGTTTCTGGAGCTCCCCAAAGAATGGAAGGGGAGGGGAAAGGAAGGGAAGGGGAGGCCGGTGCCATGACTCACACAGAGCCACAGCAAGGGGCCTCCCCCCCCCCCCCGTTTGGGGCCTGCCTGCCATGACTTCACCTTTTACTTCTTGCCGGGCGGGAGAGCTGCTTGCTCTCGGCGCTTTGGGGAGTTTCCCCAGAGGGCTTCCGATGGGCACGTCAGAAAGCTCCCAGGAGGAGGGAGCCCTCGGGCTCGATGCCAGTTCTGGCGGCAGGGAAAACAAGGGACTCCCCATCGCATCCTGGGGTCCAGCCTTGTTCCAACCTAACTCGGATTAGCACCAAGCCCTTCTTTGCCTCCCCGAATTTCTCCACTGGTGTGTGCTGAACAGTTTGGGGAGGGGGCGTGGAGGGAAGAGAGGACGGCTGTCTCAGACGACCGGCCAGCTGGGATCTGCTTTTGTGAGCAGTGATGTTTTCAAGACGCTCCACGGAGCCAAATAAAGACCGGCCAGTTATCAGCGAGAAGGGAGTGGAGAAAGGAAGCCGAGAGCAGATAAGGAAAGCTGCCACCCCACGGAGCAGGAGGGGCAGCGGGAGAGGGAGAGGGGGAGGCGGGCTGGGGAAGCTAATTAGTAAAAGGCCCAGAGGAGATAAAAGGAGACGGAAGACCCTTCCCCATCGTAGCGTTGGATATGCTGGACGGGAGTTACGGGAGCTGCAAGCCAAGACATCTGGCGGGCATCAGGCCGGGGAAGGCCCTACCAGGCAGTGCAGCTGGAGCCAGCGGTTTGCTGGGTAGGGGCCGCCTCGCCCCCCCAGGGATGTTCAGCACAGGGCTGCTGGGATTTGAGCATTTTCAGGCCAATCCTATTTGGCACCTGGAAGCCAAAGTCTGTTTCCGGAAGCCAAACAGGACCTCAGAAGAAGGAGAAGCCGCTCCTGGGGAATCATTTTTCCAACAGGAAAAGGGCAGCAGGCAGGCTGGGTGGCTCTTGGGGAGCTTTGAGAAATGCCGCCATTACGCTTGGATCGAGGCAATTAGCAGGACCTCCTCTCTCTCGGATTTCTAAAGACATTATTTTAAAAGGTAGTCCCAGAAGAGCAAACGCTCCTCGTGCCCTGAATGGACCTAAGCCACTGGCCGGTGCCCACTGGTGCCCGCTCCCTCCATGCCCTGCAGAAGCAGCCAGGGAGTGGTTGGAGCACTGGGAATACCAAGGGCTCCCTGCCAAAGGGGGAGGCTTTACCTCTCAGCCAGGCAGGGGGAAACCCTGTGAACACAGCCCAGAAAAGCCCACCTCAGCTGTGGGCACTGGGGCACCCAGGGACTTACCGGAAGGGCCCCTGGGTTTTTGGCTTTCATCAGCCCGTTTGCCTGACCAGCTTCACCAGGGTGGACCACCCCCCCCGCCTCTATCTTAGGGGCTGCTTCCTTGCCTGAGAATGGGGGCCCAGACGGTGAACTGAACGCCAGCTTGGGGTCAGGCAAGGCCAAACCATCTGGCTGGGCCTGACCTGCACGTTGCTCCTCCTCTCTCGTGCAGGGACTTCCAAGGCTTTGGGGGCACCTTTTTCGCACACTCAAGATTCGCAGTTTGACAATTTAATAGACTTCCCTTGTGCGGAAGGGGTTATGGAGAGGGCGGAGATTAAAGTCGGGCGTCTTCTCCATACCTTGCCTGCCCACCTGATGTGCACTATAAAATGGGTGTTTGTGAGGCCGAGTAACAATGTTTGACAAAAATAGGCCACTTCGCCCAAACATTGATCTTTCTGGAGCTGGGAATTGCCCTTCTGGGTGGAAACTGAGCAGGCCATGCTGAAAGTTTTACTGTTTCCATAAAACCTTTGAAACTCCACGGCAGTTAAAAGAACCCTGCTCTGACCTGGTGCATAAAAGCATCGGACCCGCTTGTGGGTCTCCTCTGGTTGCCTCTTCAGCAGACCCGGCTGCCGTCTCAGGGAAAGGTGAGGGTGGCTGGAGGACGAACCAGGGTGCCAGACGGGGCCTGGCAGAGGGAGCCAGGACAGCAAGCTCTGCCCCAAGGGAGGACGGGTCTGCTGCTGTCCTCAAACGGCAGAAAGACCCAGGACACGGAAGGCCAACCTGTGCCCACCTAGCAGAGGACTGCCCACGTCCACTCACGGAGAGCAGGTTTCATGTTGGAGTGCGGCTTGGTCTTGGAATGGCAAAAGTGCTAGCGGTCCACCCAGCTCTGAATTTAAGGAAAAATGGACCTCCGTGTTCAGAGGCAGTGCCCCGCATGGGAGAAAAAGAGCAGGGGCCGTTTGTGCCACACTGCCTCAGAACGTGGCAGCTCCACGCAGGTTGCTGAAGACAGGCGCCCAGTCGCCTTTGAGGAACAGCAAATGCATGGCAGACTCAGGGCAGAGAACTTACCCACCGGGATGGTCAGCCCATGAATCTTGTCTGCCCAACCAGCGAAATACCGCAAGGTCTTGATGACGCCATGAAGGTCAACGTAGAAAGCCTGGAGGAATGGCTTCCCACTGTTCAGCGACTCCATGGTCTGGAAGGCCAACAGGAAACGCATGAGGAGTCCACAGCAAGAATCAGCGCTTAGTTATCAGCTTGGTAATAGAAATAGCCATGAGGAGTTTCAGGCGGGGACTGACTGCTCCTGGAGCCTGGTGCAACAGACTGAGCCGCCAAAGCTGTGGCCAAGCCAGAACGCACTCATGCGCCTAGTCCACATGAAGAGAGATGGCGCAGAGCTTCCCTGGATGGCCAATCCATGTACCAGCAGAATGCCCTCCAGCGGCCTAACAAGGGCGCAATTTAGGTCAAGATCCACCTGGACTTCGGTAGGACACTGATGTGATTCAAGCAGAGCACCTCCCTCGCAAGCCTGAAGCCCTGAGACACTGCTGGGGTGCCCAGGATATGCAACCGTGGCCCTGCGTCAGGCACTCCTGCCAGTCCTGTCCTTTCGCAGGGCACCTCAAAGCCATTCCTGCCAACTCTTCTCCAGCACGTCCCCCTGAAAGGAGGGGAGACCCACAGAAGCACCACTGGTCTCCCAGGGGCAGCGATGCTGCCCTGAGATGCCATCCACCCCTCCCTCTGTGGCTGCTCTACCCAGATCTTCAGACCGGCTTTTTGGCCCCAGCACGGGGCAAAATGGCACTGCCTTCCTGCCCCTTCTCAATGCCGAATCAGGGCCCAGAAAGGGGGGCTGGAAGTATCCCTCCAGGGAGAGCCGAAGTGGGCCCTCGAGAGGGCCCGCCTCGGCTGCCCGAGGCCCCTCGGGCAGCCAAGATGTCTTCCGTGCCCCGCACCGAGGAGGGTGCTTTTCCCCACAGAGGCTCAAAACCAGCCGCAGGCCCTTGTTTAAGGGGATATTCCCCTGCTCCTCTCAAGGAGCCCCATAAAACGTTTGTGGCGATCACTTAAATCACTTTTAAGAGGCACCATTATCTGCCCATGATGGTTGCCGGCAGAGGAAATGCATCCGTGGAAGCCGCTGGGCGAGAGCCATAAATCCAGTTGATGCACAGAAGGGCAGTCACTCCGTTTCCCCCGCAAGCGGGGCCGGCAGCCTTGTATGTGGCGGACCCCGTTCAACAAAGGTTTGGCTCAGGAACCACAAATCCAGCCACCGGCAGACGGCCGACTTGATTTGCTGAGGCCTTCCCTTCTCCCTGTGGTGATTTTACAGCGTACGCTGGTGGTAAGATGATTTAAGTGTTGACAAAGCTGGAATTAAGATGTTTGCTGGCTTAGTTCAAAGCACTTGACATGTGGAAAATAACATTAGGAACGCCACCGTGTCGGAGCTAACCACGTGCTCCACCACAGTGCGCCTGAACCATGCAGCTCCATGTCTGTTTGGCACACTGGACGGGAAGTAAAACCCAGATCTGCTCAGGTCTGAACATTATTGCTCTAGCGCAATTGTCAGCAGCTTCTGCTGCTCAGCCTGGATCTCCCCTCGGAGCCCAAAATCTCCTGCGGGCAGCCCCGTAGGTGCTCCCCCGAGAAGCCGTGGGCGAATCTGCCCAAGCAGACCTGGGGACACCCGGCAGTGCTTAAAGGTAGGGGTGGCTGCAGGTTGAGCCCCTGGCACGCCCTCCACCTTCAGAGCTGCATCCCCAAAGAGCAAAATGTCCACACCCCGGTCCTACAGAGCCCGCCTGAAGACGGTGCAAAAACTCTGGGTGGGCCAGGGTGCAGCAGCCCTAGCTGCCCTTCACCTTTCCTCCCAAATGGGGGAGCCAGGGTCTCCTCCGGAGGCTTAAGAAAGTCAGGATGGCGGCCACAACCGTGGGATCAAAGACCCTCAACATCCACTAAGTGGTAACGTTAATTGTTTAAAAACCCTGGATGATTAAAAAAAGATATTCATCCAACGTGCAGGGAGCAGGGCAAGCACAGGTTGTGAGTGAAAAGAAAAGATGCCTCTTCTAAAATTATGTTCCAGGTCCCTACCTGGACACAGTCCACACCAAAAGGATGGCTTTAGTATGTTCTCCTTGCGTGTAAATGGTTAGGTCGACTGAACTGACTCCAAGTCCACGAATGCTCTGGCAAGTAATTGTGGCCCTGGTTCGTTCTCTGCCGGCGATGGCTCAAACAAGGGTTTTTTTCAAAAGCCAGTGTCGCTTCCTTGGGACAGGGCTTAGCCATTTGGGGATGTTCCTGCCCAACATCCTCCACCCGCCCCGGTCTGGTCCCCCGCCCGACTCACGGCAAGGAGGGCCCGGTCTCTCTCCACCAGGTCGGCCAGTTTTTCCAAGAGGCGTCCTCGCTCGGAGGCGTCCTTCCTCCGCCACACCGAGCCCAGGGAGAAGGCCAGCCGAGCGGCCCTCACCGCCTTGTCTGTGTCGGCCTGCAAAAGGGGAAGCCTGGGTGGGTCAGGGACACTTGGGGGGAGAGAGGCGTCCCTCCTCAGGGACAGTATGGCGTCGTCAGAGGGAAGGGAGAACCGATGCTTGGGTGGCATCCGTCCTCGGAAAACCCGCCGCAGAGGCAGGCGAGCTGAGGAGGGCCATCCCGCCCAGAGCAGCCTTCTCCAGCCCGGGCCCCTGCGGAGCAGGCGGGTTCACAACTTTCGGGAGGGTGGCTGGGAGAAAGGGATCCGGCCTGGCCGGCCCGTGGCAGCGGGGGCTGCTTGCCAGCAGCACTCCAGGGACCCTGGTCTTTCCCATCCCATCCAGAGAGACTGCACTTGGCACAGAGCGGTGGCCCTGCCCTGGGTGCTGGGCTGCCCCGAGCCTCCTGAGCTGGCCTGGCACAGGAGCACGTGGCCCTTTGGAAGCCAGAAGCCAGGCTGCCTGCTGGGCTTGGGGGTGGCTCAGCTCTTCTTCCGAAACTGGTGGGGCTGCTGGGGTGCCATGGCCCCTCTGCGCTTCCGTTGGCACCCAGAGCCTCCTCCTGAAAGCAGCCCCCTGCCACTTCTACGGCCCTGGGTGGGCGGGGAGACCTGGGGACCAGCCCTGCCTTGAGCATGGAGCTCGCTGGGCAAT
Organism: Liasis olivaceus; assembly: GCA_030867105.1. Lineage (NCBI taxonomy): Eukaryota > Metazoa > Chordata > Lepidosauria > Squamata > Pythonidae > Liasis > Liasis olivaceus. The sequence goes on along the minus strand of CM061362.1, from coordinate 22,166,652 downwards.
TTGCTTTGTGGCCAGCCGTTTTCCTCTCAGGCTGCCCTACCTCAAAGGACTGTTGTGGGAAGATGATGAGGGGGGACCACCACGTCAGCCACCTGCAGCTCAGAGCAAGGGCAGGCTAGATATTTACCTTGTCGGCTTCTTGCACATCACAGATCTGCTCTCCCGTTGCAGGATTGAATACGGGGAACGTTTTTCCGCTCTCCGAGTTTTGCCACTCATTGTTGATAAAAATCTGAAATGGGAAGAAAAGAATGGGTGTTTTTGTTGCCGTTTACTTTTACTTTTCCTTCACTGTGGGGGGTGCCGGCCAATGTCCTCCTGCCCCTCCTAAAGCCGCCTTTCGCCGCCGAGCCTCTTCTTCCCAATCCTGCAATCTCCATCATCCCCAGTCCACATTACTTTCCGCCAGGGATCATGGAGCTCGAGTTCCGCTTGCACGAAGGTCACCAGTTGGGAAAGGCTCCCAAGGCTGAGTTCCAAGATTTGTGGGTCCCCTTCCGTGAGCCGGACAGAGGTTGGCACTAAGGGTGGCTTTCTGTGCTGCTGTGCTGGGTCCTTCTTTGCAACTGCCAGAGAGACCCCGTCGCCATCGCGTGGCCTTAGCGGAGCTGCGAGCGCCTCCTCTTTTGGCAGAACCAGGGCCCATCTGCCCTCCGAACCCCCAAGAGGGGTCCCCCCTTTTCTTGGGCCGGGACTGCCCTGGGATCCTGGTCAACAGAAAACGGCCACAGAGGAAAGGGGATCTGTGCCCCTGAAAACCCCTCCCAGGAAAGGAAAGAGAAGACCCAGGGAGCCAAGGGGGGCCTGGCAGGAGCCGAAGCATTCCAAAGAGCAACCTGCGAGCAAACAGGCTGAGACCCAACAGGGCCGCTGAGCAGGGCAGCGATGCCTCTCCGGGTTCTGGGTCTCAGCTGTGGAAACGGCTGGGAAGATCTCAGAGCGCTGGGAAGGAGGCCGGAGGAATTGCTACTGTTAATGGTTAACATTCACTCCTTCCTGTCCCACATTCTATAAACAAAGCACAGGCTTCGCCAGATCATTTCTGTAAACGGAGTGCCTGCAAATTGGCAGTAAAATGGGAATATTTACTCTCTCCTCCATATAAAGTACGTCGTCCAATCTCTTGGAAAGGTTTCAAGTCCTGAAATCCAGCAGCTGGCGGCTTTACAAGCCCGACCTCATGCTGAAATAACTCACTTTTGGGGAGTTTTAGGCGTTGGTGTCAGGTAGTGCCATTCCACGAGCCCCCTCCCCACCAAGACACGGATTCGTCAACGATAAATTAGGCTGTGCCAGCACTTTTTAAGAACTTGTCCGATTCCAGGGGACATTGATGAAACGTTGAGAGCTGCACATTTGATCTGACTTTCATTAGGGCCAGTTCGTAAAAATGCCACCGGCTCGGACAAGCGATGACACATTGTGCGAACGAGGGATCCCTGCAAAGCCTCAAATGGGGTTTTCATTCCACTCGTTTATTTTGTTCTTATTTATTGCGACCATTGTAGTGGGCAACTTTAAATCAAGGAGGCTATTTGACAGCAAATGTTGCTATCGGTGAATTATATATAGCTCATCCCCAAGACCAGATGAAGAAAGGGATAACCCCGGGGAAAAGAGGGCCTCTTTGTAAATCATGCGAAGATTGGCAACGCCCAGAGTGGGCATTGTTCCTTCTCAACTGGGAAAGCTCTCTGGCCGGCACGATTGCCCTGGAATCAATGTTAATTAAGGCTGGCTGCAGCCATAAATCAGCCATGGGATTTTTACAGCTTAATTCAGCCTTAAGCGAGAGTGTGTGTGTGTGTGTGAATATATGGTAACTGATTAACCAGGTTTCCCAAGAGTTGCTAGGTCATGTGTTTTGATTTGAACCCAGAGTTACGGTTCTTGGGGTGTGAAAACAAGGGGAGGGGGCGGATCTGGTGTTAGCCATGGGCATTGTGATCCAATGCGGTCCGAGCACCGACTGCGGGGGCAGGCTCTGGGGGGCAGCGGGTGGCATGGCGGGGACGGGAGCCAGCAAAAGCCTCCACCTGGGTGGGAAAGTCTCGTGGAGGCCTGGAAGGCAGGAGGGCTTGCAGACAACCCTCCTTGCTAGCCCAACCAGCCCTCTTCCAAGGAGGGGGCAGCCCAAAGGACTTTTCACACCACCCACACCCTGGCAAGGTCTCTCAGCCCAGCAGCCCCGGGGAGGCAAAGAAGGGCTTCCCACCACGTGGCCCTTTCTTACCCTCCCAAGAGCCAGATGGCAACTGAAATGGGCTTGGAGGGGGCTCTGCTCTGATTTCTCCCTCTCCCTGGCTGGGCCATGCGGGCATCCTCTTCCCTGCACCAAGTACAGGGAACGGGCCAGCTTGCCCCCTCTCAGTGGAAGCAGAAGGAAAGAGAAGAAGAGGACGACCAGCAGCAAGGGGGAGGGACTCAGTTACATCGGCGATGGGGGCACCGTTGGAGGACCGAAAGACCAGGTTAGGGACAGACTGTCGTGGAGAAAATCTATCTGTGTGGTCACTAAGAGTCAACAACAACTTGATGGCATATCGTCGTCGTCATCATCATCATCATCATCATCATCATCAAGATCATCATCACTTCCTCCCTCGGCCCTCCACTCAGGTTTGCCCTAAACCCCACAGGCACAAAGAACCTGGTCTAGTAGCCCCCACCGTGGACAGCGTAGGTGCAAAGAGCTCTTGGGGCCCCAGCTCTACCCCCCTTGGGCTCTGCCTGGCCCCCTGCCCCTTAGCTATGCTAACCTGCTGGGCAAATGCATAGCAGCACTGAGAAAAGGTGCCCATCACCCTTCTCTTAGCTGCATGTCAACGGACCTGTGGCCAGATCGAAGGGTAGGGAAATGTTCAGGAACCCACATGGAATAATTTCAAATGCAAAAACATCTTCCAGATGGGGGTGTCTTTTTCACAGGTACCATTTGGCAAGCCGGTAAACAACGTGCATCTTGCTATGGCCGGCGCTTTACTGAATGCAACCTGGAGAGACCGCCCACATTCCTCTGGTGCTCACCTGGAAGACAACCGTTTTCTTTTAAATGGAAAGCTTTAGCCCCAGGGTTAAAATTGCCCTCTGCCTTGGCAGCAAATCAGCCGGGCTGGCAAGCTGGGGGGCTCCCTGTTTCCTTTCCTGAGAGATGCTCATGTGCTGCGTGTAGGTGAGATCCCGCTTCATGCTGCTCGCGATGATGTCAGCAAGCTTCTTCTCAGACCAGCTGCCCCACATACCAGCAAGAGCAGTGGCCTGTGGTCAGTGGCGAAGACCGAACGCGGTTCCCCGGCCCGTGGAGATGGAATTCTTTTCCCTTGGTTTTAATAAACCAGGTTCTTGTACTTTTTGCAATTCCAGAATGTCTCTTTTCCCCTTCAGTGCAGGAAAGGGATTTTAACATCCACATAATAGCAGGTTCCCATAGGGGAGAAGCAGGTTTTTGGATGAATCAGAATTTCCTAGCTGCATTGATTTAGTAGCTGGTTATAGTTTCAATTCCATCAAAGTGATTCCTTTTTCATATGATGCTTGATCCTCCGAGAGCTTTCAAGGCCAAACCTGTAAAACTGGAGGGAGGGGGGGACAAATGCCAGAGACACTTCTAGAGGAATCACAGCTGTTTGGCCCCAAGCATCCATCCCATGGCTGAAGAGCTGAGTACATAATGGTACTTTTTTGGGACAATTTTGAAAGCACGCAAAAAATGCAGCAGCTTGCATTTCCCTTGGTAAGTATTTCATAATCCTGCTGACGCTGGGCCAGCACCTGCGCCTCTGGACACTCTCTAGCCTTCATGTTCTCGCTCTGGGCAAAGGTTTAATGAAGTCTGGGGCTAAAAGAGTCCTCGCTGTCCAGAAGGCCGGTCCTTGATGCTCCTGAGCTTCTGAGAATTCATCTGCTTTTGACCTGGTAGCTGCCCCAATCCAACACAAAAGTACCATTTCCTGGCAGAAAAGACATGACATTTCTGGGGATCGGCTAAACATCCACAGCTGCAGAAGACTTCTTCCGTGTGAAGATGTGACATCCCTGTTCCAGGCCGTCCTCCACCTTCTCTTGTGAAGATTGGGACCTCCCTGGTCTTCGCACTGCGCTTGCGGCACGGAGAGGTGGTGGTGGGACAGGAACCCTTGCCTGAAATAACTTGGCCCTTCAGGAGACCGGACATCCCAGCACATTCTGTGGGCAAGACCGGTCCTCTTCGGGGCTGTGGCCTCGCCGTCCGAAGGAAGAGAATCACGGGGACATTTTGGCCAGCGGCATAAGAAGCCATTGACGCCACATTGGTCCGTCTGTTCTGACTGGAAGTGGCTCTCTGGGCACCCAGATGGAGCAAGAGCCCTTCACCCTTTTCTGACAGCAAGTCCTTGAGGATGGGGGGACTGAGCCCAACGCTTCGGCTGCACGTTTGCATATTATGCTCAGTGTAACCATTAGTCTTTCAGTTACCCAACTGGGGGGCGCTCACATGAGACACCGAATCGTAAATTAACCACATAAGCTAGTCTGGTGCCAGACAGTATAGCTGGCAAGCCTGTGGTTCCAATGTGGTCCTTTCTGCCTACAAAAACGGGCCCTTGTGGTAAGCACAAATGCCACAGGAGAGGTGTCATAACTGCAGAGACGGCTCGTGGCCTGAAGAAACGGAGGCCCCTCTGGGCAGAGACCCAGGACTGCAGAAGCAGGCAGGGGAGGACTCCTGTTTCTTTGGAGAAAGGTTGCCTGGACAGCCCTAGAGAACTAGAGGGAGACACGAGAGCGAGCGAGAGGGGCATTGCCCTCCGGCCCTCCCAGCCCCACAGCTGGAAGGAGCGGCTCTCTGCACACAACACCCACTCGTAACTGGGGGTTTAGCTCCCTCAAAAGATGGAGCCGACCATTGCCGATCCTGGGTCTCGGTTCGAGTCCTGGGACCCGAAGGCTGCTTGCAGGGAGCAGCTTTACACAAACCGCCCCTGCTGGGAGAGTTTCCTGGTGGATTGGGCCCCTTTTCAGTAACCCAGGGTTGAATTATGCCTCTCTGTGTTATTTTAGGTGAAGAGAGTAATTCTAGCCTTCCTGTTAACAATCAGCTTCTGAAAATGCTGTTCTTTACTAGAGAACACATCGTTTTAAGGAGGACACGATCTCTCTCAATATTTATCTCTTAAAAAGCAAAACAAAGAAAGGCCATGGGAAAAAGACGGGGGGAAGCCCGCAATTCCGCTCGGCTTGGAAGCCGCCTTCTCCGCGCAGATGAGAAACGGCTGGAATGCCAGCTCCGTCCCTCCTTCCCGGCCCCCTTTGGCCTGATCGTTCTCCCTTGCATGATAAATCACTGGCAAAGCTTCCACCTTGGCCCGTTTGATCTCGGCTCAGCAAGACTCAGTTTTGATGTGAAGAACTCCAGATCTGTTAGGTCAGAGACAAAGAGCAGAGCCCCGTGACCTGTGAAGGGCTGCCCCTGGGCTGGGCCGAGCGAACAGCCAGGCGGCCGTCGAGGGTTCAGCGCAGCCCGTGCCCCTGCCAGCTCGCCTCTTTCATGCCTCTCCAAGTTGAGTCTATCTGGGGGGCTTTATGGCCAGGCCGGACAGAGGAATTCGCTGGCCCGAGTGACCTTTCCAGCACCTTGCCAAAGGCTCCTCGAGGCTTCTGCCAGCGCTCTGATCAAGGGTTGCAAACGCTGAGCTTGCACATATGGCTTCAGTTAGCCCCAACCCCCACCCCAAGACGCACCCAGATTTTTTCTTATGGGCAAAAGCATCTTCTTGGCATTCGCGCCTTCATGGACAGAAGGATTCCTGCACAGCTGGCAGAGCTGGGCCCAAGTGGCGGAGCCCTAGAAGCACTAAACCAGGTCTGCTGTTGGCGGTTGGCTCCAAGAGGGCAGCTTTGGATCCGTCCAGACTGGAGTACCTGCTATTCAGCAGCCCGGTGCCTCGGCTCCTGCCACCTGCCCTCCAATCCGTTTGGTGAAAGGGACGGAGCAGCTCCCGGGAGACACATGACACAGAGGGTCTCTTCCACCCCTCCCAGGATGTCCAGGAATCCTTCCCTTCCCGTTCGAATGATCTGCAGGGGGAGCCCCAGGATGTCCTCTTCCCCGAATTTAGGCCAGCGTGGGGGGTTCAGGGCCCACGGAGCGACCCTCCAGATGCCTGCAGGGCATTCGCAGAAGTGACTGGTACGCCAAAGCCAAGGGTGCACATTTAGCCCCCCAGACCCTCATCTCTCCAGCGGATGCCACATGGTGACGGCCGAGCACGGCCCTCTCAAAGGAGGAGGCGGGGTCCACCTGCGGGCCCAGAGCTCCTTTTCAAACTGCGCAAACGGGAACATGCGGCCCAGTCCCAAAACAACACCAAAAGGGTGCCTTTCAAGCAAATGGTTACGGTTCGTGTTCTGCAATAGAAGCCTATGTGAAAAAACGGACTCCTATCTATCTGCAAGTTCTAAGGGATGGATGGCCCTCAGCAGGTAAAATAAAGTGGGGAGGAAGAGGAGCTCAGTGTCTGGATATTTTTGTTTTAAAAAACACCATTCAAAAAAAAGAGAGGTTCTCCTCAACAGAATACCTTCTATCTGCAAAAACTGAGCAGCCCTCTCACCAAAAAGATTTACCTTGTTCTCCTTGCAGAAATCGGGCTTCCTCGTCCTGGCACAGTCAAGTTAAAGAGCCACAGGCTATGCATTAATTGGCACGTGGAAGCAAGGACAGGAAGGAGTGGGGAGGTGGCACAAAGAGGGCTGCTGGAACACCCTTTACCCACGGGTTTTTGCTGTTTCTTACACCGTGCCTTTTGGTCCTTTGGCTTCCTGTTCCTTGCTCCATTTCTTGCATAATCTTGCTTACCCTAAAAGGGAACGATGGGATGGGGGTTATCCAGGTGCATCTGGCCTACGAGTGGTGTCTGGTCATCGATGTCCTTCGCCAGGTGGAAGGTGGGTAGATTGACACAGAGACAGTGGTCCCCTTGGAAATTCTCCTTCCCGAGCCCCACTGAAACGAGCAGAGCTTGCTGTCGAGGTGTGGGCACGGTTTCACCAGCGCTGAAGGCGTCGGCTGTATGGGAAGCCACGAAGGCCTTTCCAGGTCAGCAGAACCAGAGCGTCGGCCTGTTGAGGCACTCTGGATACCTCCCCGCAGCAGCACGCGGAAGAGATGGGCAACGGCAAAGCAGGCCTGAGCTCCACTAGTCACCGAGGCCCAATCCTGGTCACAGAAAACTACCAGAACCTCCTTCCAGGGGAGAGCAAGACTGTCCACGTCCCCCAGCGCGGAGGACAAAGCTCAGCGCGAGCAGCGAAGGGCGGGCGTGAGGCCGTCGAGCCCTGAAAAAGCGGGGACTGGCCTCTTATTCTCGTGACGCTAATAGTACGGAGGCAACCTGTCTGGCATTAAGGACGCGGAGGATGCCCGTTGGGCTTCAGGGTGCGACCAAACCACCCTTCTCCACCCGGCTCCGCGGGAGCAGAGCTAGGCTGCAGCTGGTGAGCTGTTAGCAGTTTGAAAGCGAGGGTCCCCCAGCTCGAGCCTGACCCAGAAAAGGGGCCCCAGCCCAGCCTCGCGTTGCCCAGAGCACAGGCAAACAGAGGCGCGGAGCGCCATGTCCTTCAGACGGGCCCTCCAGGAGGAGGGCCTCATCCGTGCCGCTCCCTCACCGGCACCCGGCCGAGGGTCGCCTTGGGTTTCGCCCCTCGGTGGCCAGAACCAGAAGCCCCTCCCCAGCCCTTTCCTTCCCCGAGAGAACGGGGGGTGAGCCCAGGCCAGGCTAGGCCAGGCCAGGCCGTGGGCCGTTCCGCTGCATCTGGCCCCATTCTCCTCCGCAGCTGCCTGCCCTAGTTTCCTCATGAAAAACGCCTGGCCCGGCCAGTCGGCCGGCCCAAGATCATGCTACAGGCAGCCTCTGCAACGAGGGGGCGTCCCGGGGGCCTGCAGCTGCACAGCAGGAGCAAGGAAGAGGAACGGCCGCTTGGCTCCTCTCCTGGCTGGCTCCTTCCACAGGACGCCGGGTGGCCGGCTCAGAGACGGGCAGCGAGGAGACCCCAGGCCAGGCAGAGGCTCCCAGTCCAGAAAGGAGATGTCTCCCCTCGTTCGCGGCAGAGGCCAAAGGCTCACTCCCTCCTCCGGATTGTGCCTGCCTCCCCCCCTCCCCCCCGGCGTCCAGGAAGCCACGGGCATTGTGCACAAGCCCAGCGGCACCCCTGCGCCTCATGATTCTGGCCACCAGCGTTCAAGGGCCATCGAGGCTGGATGCAGACCGCCCCCCAAGTCATTGCGTGGCCCGTTCTGCTTTAGCTTAGCACGCCACAGGAACCCAGCTGCTGTGGTTTCCGAAACAGGGTTTATGGCTGCACCTAGGCTAATTCTGGCTTATTCAACAAACCATAGTTCCATGAGGCATGGCACAGCCAGCTGTGATTAATACTGTTGATTAATACTGCCCTTTCCTCCATGGGGGTACCTAATCCCATTGTAAAGACTTCTATGTTAATTGCCAACGTGGTGCCCCATGTCGCTACTTCAACCATTAAGACGGGGACAGCGGTGCCCCCCATCCTCTCCTGCCCAGCAACCAGCACTGGGAGGTGTTTACTTGATTCCGCTGGGGACTCAGGCAGCTAGCAGCATTTTACAAACAGAGACAGACTGTAAAAAGCTAAAATTAATCTGACATCCATCTAGCAGTCAACGGCCTTCTCCTGCATTCCTGCACCTGCCCGCAGGTTGGTGGCCTTCAGAGACAGCAGAGCAGACAATGGAGGAAGACGCACCGGATGCTGTGTTAACCTGAGCCAGATTGTTAGTCTTGCGGCAGGAAGTGGGACGCACGGATCACGCATATTGGATCGATAAATTCCACCACATTTTTCAGCCATTTGCGCTGTGTTTCTTAATGGGAAGCTGTTTCATTTTGATGTTCTCCTCCACTTTGCATAGATCTTTGCTGCTTAGTTATTTATTGAATGTATGTCTTGCCACAATTTCACGACTCTCAGCAGTGTGCAAGATATGAAAAAGAAAAATGAAAACCTACATCGTAAGATTGAATTATAAGAAAATAAAAACTAAAATAGAAAAAATAAATTAACAACCACATGCGCCGGAACACTAAAGATAGAAAGTAAAAGATGGAGCAGTATGTGAGAGTCACTGGAACGCTGTCTGGAAACGCTCCGTCTTTAAGGACCTCCAGGAAGTCATCGAGGAGGGGATTCGCTTGATCTCCCCAGGAGACGGTTCCGCCGCCCCGGTGCCTTGTGGGCTCCCCTCCCCTCCCCTCCCCTCCCCTCCCCTCCCTCCCCATCCAGAAGTGTGGGGTGGCTGAGTTCTCTAAGCCTGTCCGCTCCAGCCGGTCTTGTGCAAAGGACCTCTGGAGGAGCCGTCAATCCCACAATCGAGAGAAATAAGACAGTGGTTTGGAAGACAACACCAGAATACACCAAATTCGTGACCTCTGTGGAAGCCCCAGAAGGTTGAACATAAAAGTGGCCATTAACATCCACGGGCAAAGCGGGAGGGCGGGAGACAGATGTTCTCCGATGCCGACACAAAAGGCAGCCCAAGGCCAAGGGCATCAGTTGGCCCCAAGGCCTGGGCTCTCCGCTGCCAGGGAGCCGTCACTGCCCCGGTCCTTCCTGCAAGGAGGCCGAGTGTGTCGCCCCACCCCAGGGCTTTGGATGGCCGGCACCATTGAGAGTCCCCTAAATCTGCCAACTGGAGGGCGCCAGCTTGGAGACGGGCTGCCCTGGCCTTTTCCATTTTGATGGCCACGTTCAGAACCTTTTCCCCCTCCAGAATTCAGCTTCAGGCTGCAGACAATATCCCAAGTGCTTCCGAGCCTGAGGCTCACCATCCCCTTTCGCCATTCTGCAAAGGTATTGCACATTTCCTATTTTCTCCTCGCCTCTTTCCAGACCCTTTTCAAAGCTGCTGAGGCTTTCATTGCGATCGCGTCAGCCTTTGCTTCAAAAAGAAAAGAAGTGCAAATGCCTATTAAACCAACAAGAGAAGCTCGAACACATAAATTGGAGCGATCTGGATTATTTCACAGGAAGGAAAAAAGCGAAGAGACATCTCCCCAAACCCAGCGGATGGAGAAAATGCGGCGGCGGCCCACTACTCCCAGCTATAAACTATGTAGGGAGGACGGGGGGGGGGGAAATTCCACTGTTTCCGTCAGCGCAACGGCCTGCCTTGGGAGCTCTGCCACGCGTAGGAGTCTCCGGTAGTAAAACACAGGCCCTCTTGGCAGCGGGGGGGCGGGGGGGCTCGGAAGCTGGGCCGGCCGGGCGGGAGCCTCCCGCTGCAAAGCGGCAGCCGGCCGGTGGATCTGCCCCCCGCACGCATTTGCTCCTGTCTTGACGGCAGGGAAGTCTGCCGCGTCCAGGCCATGCCAGCAGGCGGACCCGGCCCGCTTGTCCTTGCTGCTGGCTCCTTCCCCGGCCCCCTCCAGCTCGCCCTCTTACCCGCTCGGCGCGCGTGACTTATTCCCTGCCATGTCCACCTGGTGTTTTTCAACGCTTTCCCGCTCCCTTTCTTCACAGACACAGTGGCTGCTGCACGGGCTACACAGGTATCTTGCACACCTGGGCAGACACTGTCCCTTTTCCCTTAAAGAGCAGTCACAGGATTTCAAACTGCACCACAGATTTAGCACCTCTGTCTGATTGCTCGTGATGCTGCTGAGTGGGGCAAGAATGAAATAAGTTGTTCTTCGCAAAGAGGAACGGACAGGCCTTTAACAACAGCACTGACCCGGCCAATGTGCACAGATTCACACGGGAGGAAGGTGCCTCGAGCAGCTCTGGCTCAAACCGTATCTCGGTGCAGCCCTTCTCCTCTGGAGAATCAGGGAATAAAGGGCAAAGCTCGTTCACAGGTAGGTCCGGAGATGAGCCCTTCTGCTCGGAAGGCGAGAGACGGGGCGGCAACGCACGGAGAGAGCTGCAGAGCACAAAGCTTGGCGTTGTGCTATCCCACCATCCCGTGGGAAGCGCTCCATGCAAGCCAAGCGTTACAAGTGCCTGGACCCTCCCGAGCGCAGTTCAGCGAATGTCCAGAGGGGGGAAAGGGGCAATGAAGACCATTGGTGGCATTCAGGTGCCCAGCGGGTGGCTCTCTCCCTGCATGTGAGGTCCTCCTGCTCGAGTGGGTCATCTCAAAGGGGAAACGAGAACAAAGGAGCAAAGGAAGTTGCGTGGGTGCCCTGTGAAATTGCAGCCACGGACGGTGCACGTGGCACATTGAGAGCCGAGGCTCTTGTTCTCACAGCCTTCTCCTCTGAAGTGCCGGGAGCCCCTCTGCGTCTGCCCAGAGAGCAGAGGCAAGGAGGGGACACCGCCGAGGGGGGTGGGCAGGAAGAGGTCTCGCTTGCTGGCCTCCCAAGACAGAAGCCCGTAAAGAGCAAAATCTGCATTTAGTTATCGTTTGCTTTTTTGTGGCGCGGCTCTTTATTATTTGCTAGATACGCCGTCAATTAACAGACACCCCGAGCCGAGAAAGTAATTTGTCGAAGGCAGACGATTCCAGCAATCATGGTTTGTGCTTCAGAGAGTGGCAACACGTTAAAATTTCGGCCTCCTTCTGGCAGGTTGCGTGGAATACAGCCAGCCTGACTTACTGCTCCCTGGGGTGCCGTGCGACAATGCGGGAGTGTGGATTTAATTTAGAAAGGAAGCAAAATTTTAAACTCCCTGCATGAAGTTCAGAAATTGGAGTCCATAGAAGCAGCACGAAAGCGGGAGCCCTCCCCAGCCCCCCCCGGAGCATCTCCGCAGCCAAACCTAAGAAGCCAGCTGGAGACGCCGTGAGGTGAGGGGGCGGTCCCCAGGATGCCCCCAACCGCCCTTAGAACAAAGGCAGGACACCCACCACTCGCTTTGGTGCTGAGCCAGGACAAACTGAGCTGAGACTGGCCCTCCCAGCTGACGGCCCCCGCTGCCTACGGGGTTGGCTGGGGAGGATGGGGAGGATGGTCTGCCTGCACAAGCGATGCAGTCCTTTGCTCCAGGGAAACAGAAAGCGGCAGGTGAGCCTCTCCCTGGCAGGGGACGACTCCCAGAGCTGTGCGGGGGGAGATCTCCCCTCTTGGCATCCGCTGGAGCAACGCCCGTCGCGTCCGCCCTCGGCCTGGCCAGCTTGGGGATATTTAGGCTGCCTGTTGGGTGCTGTGGCTGCCGGATCCTGCAGGGAGTGGGTTGGCCTGGATGGCCTCCCAGAGCCCTTCAGTTCCAGGCAGTCGGGGGAAAGGCCGTGGGTCGCGATTCGCTGCCTGGGTGAGCTCCTGAGGGGGAAGGAGGGCCAGCGAAGCCCTCGCGCCTTTTAATCACGGCATTTGAATAATTCAGTTTAGGCCCAAGGACCGCTAATCACATTGTTTACCTAGTTGTTTATTTGCATTTATTATAGCCGCCCAACCCCAATGGATGGTTTACAAAACCAGAAAAATCCATAAAAACAGATAAAACCTGAAACCCAAACTAGAACAATCTGAAAATGGCACTAACCAGACAAACCAAAGCAGGCCCCCGAACCCAACAACAGATTCACCCTGGCCTGGGCCAAAGCCAGGTTTTCAGACTAGGGCTCTGCCCTCCGGCCCCTCGCCATAGGTCTGCAAACATGGGCTTGCGGCGTGCCATCATCCTCAGCCAGCGCAGCCGAGCGGCGCCGGCAGGAGTGTCTGCGGGGCATGGTCAAAAAAGTCAAGATGGTGGCTGTGACTGGAATTTCCACCACGCTGTTGTGGCCGCCACCCGACTCTTTTGAGCGCGCCCTGCGAACAGCCCTGCGCGCCTTCCAGACGTTGCTGCTCTGCCCCCTTCTGAAGTGGGGGAGCCAGGGCCCAGAAGTGCCCCCCACGTCTGCCTGCTGCAAACCACACGCTCCTTTGACCACCGGCTTGTGCTTATACTTCGCAGCAGACCCTCAGAAAGTGATTAACTGGGGTTTACATAGCTGGGGGGGCTTGCTTTCGTGAGCCTCCTTGCCCACTAATCTTGGTGCTCCTCCTTCCTGTGCAAAGAGCGACGGGAACATCAACAGGGCTGTCTCGCCGTTCATAACACACTTTGTCTTCCGATACGGAGCTGTTTATCCAAGCCTGTCCCAGGAGCCACACTGGGGGGGGGGGCGCACAGACACTTCTGCTAAGGAGAGCTGGGCTGACTCCCCAGCTCCACCGGGGGGGCAACCACGTGTCCTGCCTCCCCATCACAGCTGGACAGAATGGATATAGTTTGAGGATTTCTCCAGACCAGATGTGTTGGGCCCCCCCGCCTTACAACTTAGAAACAGGTTTGTAAACATGGCTAAGGAAGCTACTCAGCCTAGGCAGGAGTCTCTCTTTTTCAAGCACTTCCTATTCATTTTACTTTTCCCCCAAATTGGGTCTTTCCAAAGCCTGCTTTCCGTCCCGCCGGCCTTCCTCCCCCCGGAAGTCCACAAGCAGCAGCCTCTTCCCAAAGCCCTCCCGTGGCGGCTTGGCCCAGACCACCAGGGTGCCACGAGCCCTTCCGGATCAGTCCACTTCCCAATTAAGGGTCCAATATTTAAAGAACCAGGGTCATCTTTACGACAAGCCCAGCTTTGGGGAAATTTTGATTTGAAAAGTGGCCCCAAGGGTGGGCAATTGAATGAGGCAGGCTTCCAGTCAAGGTGGAATTCAAAGGAAGGCAGAAAATCTATCAGAGGGGCAGCCCAGGAACGCCCCTCCTCTCCCAAGGACCGGGCCACATGGATCGAGCAGCTGGGTGGACCACCTCGCCCTTGATGGGCCCGCCCCAAAAGAGCCGCTGGCAGACCCAAGCAGTGAGAGATGCAGGGCACCAAAAGAGCAAAATCTAAGGCCAAACAGGCCGGGGTGGGTGGGGAGGGGGCCACAGGGCAACTCAGAAAGAGCCACAGCTCAGGCAGGAATGTTTTACGCTGCCACGGAGAGCGCTGTGGCTCAATGCTTGAGGCCCCACGACTCCTGTGCATCTGTTGGCCATTCGCTGGAGTCCTGGGCCTTGAAGAGGGCATTTCCTCAAAATAATTTACACCTCCCAATTTATGCTTTCTGCAAACAAGCACATACATATCCTGAAGCACACTTCCAGGGAAGCAGAGCCAACTGAAATCTTTGGAATTCATTTGCAAATAGATATGTCCAGATGCAACTGCTCCCCCCAGCAATACCCAAGGAGCACCAGAACGAAACAGGGTCCAGGGTCTCAAGGAAAGGGGGAGTGCGCAATCCGTGCCCCCAGTCTTAAACGGCTGCCTTTCTCCATTGGACTGACCCTCAGCTAATTTGCCTGTACCAGGTACGGAATGGCCAGACCCCAGAAGGAAAACGCACAGCTGCAACGGAGAAGTGGCTGTGGTGAGAAACGTGGCGCTCTCTCCATTTCAGCAACAGCCAACATTCTCCAAGCGAAGCCGTCCAACCCCCGACGCGTTCAAGATTTATGGGTCACTGAGGATTGCTTTCTTTCAATGTACACTTTAACATGCTGGATTTATTTAATGCAGACCTCTCGGCAATGTAAACAGTTTGTAGATCTAGCAAAATATTTCCTGAATCTTCTCCCCACCCCCCACCCCATAGCGCGAGCGTGTTGTGGACAAATGGAGAAGCAAATGCTGTCGCTTCTACAGCCAAGCTGGGGGACCATCCAAGGAGGAACCCGGGCATCTCCTCTGCCCGCGGAAGAGGATGTCTGCGAGCAAACAGGCACCCAATTCAAGCAGAGGCCACGGAGCGCCAGTAGGGAGGGATGGGTAAGCCCTGTGAACTGGGGCAGAGAAGGACCTGAAGGATTTGGAGTCTATTCTTTTCGGAAACTCCACAGACAGGAGTAGTAGGCCTCACAATGCCAGCTGGGTTGCGGGAGGCTCAAGGAGAGGCACCTCTTTCCTTGGACCACCTCTTACCTTAGGCCCCTTGTCGACGTGGCTTTGCTGTGCTGGGCTGGGCGGACGTTGTGTAAGAGCTGCGGCACAGCAGCGCCTGGGACGATGACTTCAATGCCCCGGGGGAGGCTCAGGTGAGCTCCCTCCCTCTCCCTAAGGGTTGTCTCGCACAGGACCTGCCGGAAAGGTGTGGGGCAGCAGAGGGGCCTGCTGGATTGGCCCAGGAGTCCACCTATCCAGCTCCCTACTGATGCTCACAGTCTGCCATGGGAACGTTGCCCATCCTCTCCAGCCTGGTGGGGCCCCCTCTCTCTACCACCCATCCTTCCAGCGGTCCATCGCGCTCCCCGAGGCTAGAAGAACTGTGAGGAGCGCGGAGGTCTTGCACCGATTCCCTGCCACCTTCTACCAACGGTGAACAAGCAGCAACCGAAACACACACACGCCCTGCCCAAAGTGAGGTGCGGGTGCACACTGGGAAGTTTTTGAGATGCCAGCAATAGAAGCAACTCCCTTCCCAACTACGCTTCTGAACATGATTGTTTAGAAAAGTTGTCACTTCAGACAGAAAAGTGAGCCCACTGCCTGAAGGAAGCCAGTCTGTTCTTTTCTGTCTCACTGTTTTTCTTTCCAAAAAGTGAGAAAGGAGATCCTGGGCCTGGATAAAAGTCTGGCCAGGGAGCCAGGAGTCCCCATTAAAGGCTCCAATTAGCTATAAATCACTTCTCATGCTTGCCCAGAGAGAAGAAGCTAAGAGAAAGGAGGGTCCGGCAGGAGAGATGCAGGGACCCCAAGAAAAACACCCGGGGAGGGGGGGCTTTGAAGCAAGGAATAAATCATTTTATTTGTCCTTTCTCACTTTTAACTATCGTTTTGTAAATGCCGTCTCAAATTCTCCCTGGAAATGTTTGTGGAAGTTTGGAAGAAAAGTATTCCCCTTACCATCACCAAACGTGGAATTCTACCGAGCCAAACAAGGGGAATCCGAGAGAGTCTGACACCTCTGCAGCCCTCGCTAAGGAAGGAACTCAATTCACACCTGCCGGCTGAATGCACAAGGTACACCTGGCTGCGCTCTGCCCCCCCGGGTTTGCTCTTCCTCCATCTGCACCCCTCCTGGGCCACCATTGTCCTGCTGGAGGATTTAGGACCAACTCAGTCCTACCTCGACCACCTCTACCGAGCCCCAAGAGTCCAGTGCCCCTTAAAAGAGACCCATGTTGCACTTCCAGGCGGCACTTTTGCCTCTTCTGGGTCTATCCCGCAGCAGGCTTGGCCATCTGGCTCAGCACAGTCCTACGGCTGTGCCTGTGCCCCCCCCCCCCAATGTGCCACGTTACAATTCCAGGCAGCCCCGTCTCTCACGACCGACCAGCCGGGAGGATGCTAGGAGCTCAGCGCAGCCGCAGGTCGCCCGCCCGCCCGCCCTGGAGCGGAACTTGCAGAAGCTCTTCTTTCGCCGGCATAAGCCACGCAACCTGATCTTGAACGAGCCTAAAACCTAGGTCCTGAAGTGCAATGCCCAAAGGGGCAGAGTCATCCTCCAAGGAAAAAGGCAGAGGTTGGCACCACATGGGCCTTGCAGCTGGCTTCCCTCACTGCCGCCTTCCTGCGGCCTCCCTGCCTAGATGCCAGGGCCAGCCCTCTTGGAGCAGGATCTGTTTTCCATGCCCCTTTGTAGACCTCCGTGTGAGAAAAAGGTGTCAGAAGAATGTGTGCCTCAAGAGATGCTTGAGGACACTCGACAGTCTGAGCTCCATCCGAGGAGTGAGTGATGAAAAAGGCAAGCGTGGCACGAGTGTGGCCCCCACCAGTTAACATGGTCCCACCGAGTTAAACAGAAAGAATTAAGCAAATGCCCCTCGATGTCACAGAAATCCAAGGGAGGTCTCTTTGGGTGCTATCCACACCCCCCCCATGCCCCCACGCCCCATTTCCTCAGAAAGGAAGCTCCACTGATCTCCTTAGGACTTTCAAGCATGCTTTGGCAAAGTTCAGCCAGCTACCATCCACCTGAATTTAAAGCTCTACTCTCTATCGAGGTCAATGAATCTCCCCTCTGGAAACTTGTCAGTGATTTACTTTAATGGGTGTTAGAAAATTACTGCAAGCAAACAGAAGGTTTTGTTTTTAAGATGAATGTGGGTAATTGATCTGAATGATCTGCAGGGTACAAAAAGGCTTGTGAATCTGGATATGGGTTAGCCTAGATGTTCCTTAATTTTTTTAAAAAATGGGAAATGAATAAATAGATGCAGAAATTCAATTTGAGAGTAAAATGATATTTTCAGCAAATGGGAATAAAAATACCTGGTATCATAACCCTCCTATATTTAGCGCTGTATCCCTCTTTAAAGAGTGAGCAACGTTTTTCAAGTCTGAACCATCCAATGTCCTTTGAGGCATTTCAGGATTAAAGTACGAAGAAGGTTTCAGCTCGAGCCATGATCTAATGGGAACATTTCTTGCAAAACTCCGCTGAGGTGAAATCACCATGAAACCTGCACAAGGAATCTTTCCAGTGGATCATGCCCAACATAACTGAGTAATATAAACAGTAATTCACAGCCAGAAAATTGCAAACTTCAACTGGTCAATAGAACTTCGGTTTGGGATAATTGTCCGAACCTTTTAAAAACTACAAGTCTGCCTCAAGTGTAAATATATAAAACAAAGACTTGGACCCACAGGATAAGTCATTAACCGTATGAAGCCTTGGCTAGTGCTGAAAAACAAGGAAGAGTATTTCCCGGACAAAACGGTCTTTACATTATATTTCCTTAAGAAGGACCTCAGCAAAGGAGGGCTTCTTCCAAATTTGCCGTGGCTTGACTAGATCACATCTCCCACAGGAATTCTAAAGGAGAGACCACAGGAGTTCTATTGACCAGTTTAAACAGAAAACAAAACAGAACATTTGCAGCTTTAGTTGGAGAGAACAAGGTTTGGACAATGATTTCCTCCAACGCTCATCTGGAACAACTGACATTTAGGAAGAGAAACTTTTTTCTTAGAGAAAAAGAAAAATCCGATGCAGCAAGACTGGGAGACTGAAGCCGCAAAATCTGTTTTTTGCAAGGGACCTACAAAAGGTGCAAATGGGTGTCTTGTGGTGTGGATCTCCCTCTCTGATGAAATAATGCAATCAACTGCTTGTGCCTAGACCCTGAGGAAGCTCTGGGGGAACAGGGAGATGATACGGAGAGGAGAAGGTCTCTCGGAGTGGATTTTTCAGCATAAAAGGGGCTCCTGAGCATTCAAGCCTTTGCTGGGAAAGACGTAAGGAAGGCAACTTACTTTGGTGTACTTGATTTCCAAGTTGAGAGTGGGAGAAGGGAGCAAGTGCAGAGATGCCATCAAAGCCGCCGGGTCAGCCTTCATCCCACCGGGCATCTCGATTTTGCTAGAAGTCATTGTCCCTCCTGCTTCTGCCTTTCCCGTTGCAGTTCGGTCCCCCAGTTCTCTGACTTGAAGGAGACGATGAGAGAGAGATGAGAGATGATGAGAGAGACAGAGAGAGAGACAGAGAGAGAGAGATGATAGAGATAGACCGACTTTATCAGGTTTGTTCCCAGTCCCCCAAGACCAGTGCTGAAGAGTTGGCTGCTGTCCTCGGCGTCTAGGCAGGTGTTAAGGCAGCCCCTTCTTATAGGACATGGGGGCAGGGCCAAAGAGGCTGGACCGTCCTACCTAGAAGGACGAGAGAATGAAGACTCCCTGTTTACATAAGCCTCTCGGCCGCCCCCTCGCCCAGGCTGGAGGGGGCTCCGAAGGCAACAGGTCTTCCTGGCTAAGAGTCAAGTCCAGCCAGCATCTCTATCTCCTGGGCTCCCTCTGATCCCTGGCCGGGAGGCTGGGAACTATTTTCCCCCTCCTTACACAACTGACTCTCTCTCTCTCTGGAAGAGACTTAGCTGGGAATCCCCCTTCCCATTTGGCTGATAAGCAGGGAAGGGGGAGCAAAGAGGGTACAAGAGAGGCTAATGGTGGGTGGGAGGAGGAATTGGGGGAGCAGTTCCCTGGGATGATTAAAGGGGAATTAGCCCCTTGGTCTTAGATGCAGCCCGGCGGAAAGCAAGCCGGAGACTGGCGGTCTCTGAGAGGAAGGGGCTTCCTACAAGCAGCCCAGAAGGAATTTAGGGATCTAATTAAAAGTTCGCTGCCAAGGGAGGGAGGAAGAAAAGTGATCAACATGTCAGACCTTGAAAAATCTCTCCCCTTCTCTCCGGGGTGTGCAACTGCGCTCTCAGGGCAGGCGACGGCTGTGGAAAACCCTGGCGCAGGTGTTGTACGGCCCCCACGGCCATCTCCACCAAGGGAGTGCTGGGACTCGGCCTCAGTTTCCTCCTCTGTACAATGGGAAGATCCCATGAGAACACACATGGGCTTGTGAGCAAAGAAAGCGGCCACCGTCAGCAGAGATGCTGGAAGCTCCCTCTGATCCTGAAGGCAGAAAGAGGGAGAAGCAGCTGGGTGACCTCACGGCTTCTGTCCTCTCGGTTGCACCCCAGAAAGGGGAAAAGACACCCTTGCCTGAGATTGCTGACCCTCCCTGCCCACCCTCTCAGCTCCAGCCCGGTTTGGCTTGGCTGTGGGGCAGCCACAATCTCCCCCTTGATTTTCTGCGCTGGGGCACAGCCCAAGAAGGCCATTTGAGGGATTTTGCAGACAGAGGTGCGAAGGCACTAAGACGGCTTCCGTGGGTGGGGAAGAGACCCTCCAGGGAGCCCCGCAGAAAAAAAGGGGAGATCGAGCGCTTGATCTCCCTTCTTGCCCCATCCTGCCGGCATCACCCTTCTTTCTGCCACCATTTGGCTGGTCCGGTTACCTGCTTTCTGTCCCAAAAAGAAACAGTTCCCACTCCAAAGGGGAGTGGGTCCAGGACCCTGCTCTCCGTACAGCCATCTTCTGCCAGGGTGTGGCCTGCAGAGAGTTTCCCCTTCTCTGAAGGGGGCCTGAGAAGTTTTGCACAGAAAGCTGTGGGGTGGCGTAGATGCCCCAGGCCTGCCAAGAGTCCCTGGGAGCGAGGCCATTTGCCCAGGGCGGGACATACCCCTCCTGACCCATGCGAGGTCCTGCTGCCTGCCCCAGAGAGAGAGAACAGCCCCCTCAAAGGAAATGGGCTTTCCTCTTCTTCTAGGGAAGGACAGCAAGGGAGGCACACTGGGTTGCCATCGGACTCACTTCTGAGGAGACTCTCTGGAACTGGGTTCAGCGAGCAAAGAAGACCTGCCCCCCGCAAGGCAGGAGGGAATCTGCAGCCCTTTTGGCCCAGGAGAAGGGCGGTGGGGCAGCCAGGACCAGGACAGCGAAGGGCAGGCCCTCCGGGTGCTGGCATTGCCCACGCTCCGACCTGACCTTTGGCCATGCTGGCTGGGGCCCCCACGTCAGGAGAGCCCCTGAGGGGAAAGCCGGCTGGAAAATGGCAGAGGGCCTGAGAGGCCGTCCGTGGGCTGGCTTGAAGGCAACTCGGCAGTTGGGGCAACTGAGAAGGGCAGAAGCGGCTGATGCCCAGAGAGAGAGGGGCAGCATCTTGGCAGTCATGGCAAAGGCCCAGGCAGCGCAGGGCCCCCCTGTCAGGATTGGGGGCCGAAGGGATCCTGCCTGGCTGGCCCCTCTTTCTGCAGGGAGTAAATTTCTCCCTCTTGCTTGCGGGGGGCAGCTGCAGGGGAAGCGCATCTCCCTTCTTCCCCAAGTGTGGCCTTCTGGCTCTCATTGGCCTCTGCTTCAGGCTTCCTGCAGTTGCAGGCGTGGAATGGCCCGTGTTGCCTTGCAAGTCACCAACTGGCTTTCCTCTGGAGCCACAGTTTCTCAGCTCCCTGCGTGGAAAGACTGAGAAACTGCACCTCCATGGGCCCCACCCCGTAGAAGCCTCTTGCCAGCCGTGGTGCCCGCGTGCCAGCTAGCAAAACGTCTTGGGCGCCCACCAGCTTGGGCCCATTGGTGACTTGCCTGGCCCAGGTGGCAGTCGAGGCAGTGGCGCTGCTGCCCAGCCCAGCCCTCCCCCAGCCCTGCCAGCAGCTCCACCCGCGGCATCTCCCGCGTACATGCTGCCCTCTGCTGGGCACTGATGCAGGTGGCAGGCCAGCTGGCCTTTCTGTCCCGGCAGGGGACGCTGTGGATGGAAGCCCTTTGGGCTGCAGGGAACTCTCCCCCTCGCTCAGCCGCTGGTCCCCTGGCCTCGGGGGAACGCGTTCCTCTGCGGGGCTGCTCTGCCTTCTAGCCATCGGGAGGGGACCTGGCGGAGGAACACGGGGACAAGTTTGCAGAGAGAAGCCAGGTTGCTCTGCTAACTTGCACGATATAGGGACAGGTGCCGGGAGCACCTGGTTGCTGGGAGGAGACCGGAGGAGGCAGGCACTTAAATGAGGCCAGGCCTCTTTAAAACAGGATGACACAAACTCTCGGGCTGTGCCCTCTCCCATCTAGAGGTCCTCCGGTGAGTTGGGCAGCAGTGCCCCCAGTCCCCAGAAGTGGGCAGAGAGGAGCTTGGGGGTGCATTAGTTCAGACTTATTCCACAAATGGGGCTAAAAGCCCATAGCTTTCTATCACATCTGCCTGGCTGTGCACAAGGGCAACCCACGCTCCCCGGGCTGCTTCCGAAGCTTGCAGTGGGACCAGCCCTCCCTCTGCTGCTCTGGGGCTTGTCTGCAGAGGCCTTGCCCGGCAGGTGTGGCTTCTGCAGCCCGGAGGACTGTCCCTCTGGGTGCCCAGCAAGATGAGGGCGCCCCCCGGCCACAGAGAGCTCAGCCTCACCTCTTGCTTAGCCCTTTCCTGCCTTCGCTAAGCCACCGCTTGGGGCCCAGGAGACGGGCAGAAGCTGGTCAGAGAAAGACCACCAGCCTCTACGCTGCCATGAAGGTTGCAGTTGGTGCTGCCAGCCTTTCTTCCTCCTGCCTAGCAGGCCAGACAGTCCCACCCTGCCCACCTTCTTGGGCCACGGAAGGAAGGAAGGAAGGAAGGAAGGAAGGAAGGAAGGAAGGAAGGAAGGAAGGAAGGAATCATTCAGATTACTTTTGAGGGAGAATATGACACATAATAAAATGAAACCTCCCACTTCAAAGACAGTCTACCTTTGAATAGCAGAAGGAGCTTCCGGCACCATCTCTGGCTAGATCCGGCAAAGTGGTCCCTGCATCCCAGCGGTTTTTATGTTCTCGTACATTTCAGTGTTTTAGCTCTGGGTATTATCCATTATCCTTCATTAATTATTTTGCACTGCTCACCCCGCCGGCTGCAAATATCTTTCAACGGTGACTTGTGATTTAATTTTAGGGCCAGGATAAATCACCCTTTCTAGCCTCCCCTTCCACGGAGTCCCACAATCGGGGTTAACTGAACCAATTCCTTAATGCCTCTGAACCTGGGGTGATTTCAGAATAAGCCGCCACCTGAAAGCGCAGCCGATTTATGGCTTTGCCCGGCGGCAGAAGAACAGCCGTGCCGGTGAGCGGGCGACAGGGGCCCACCTGCTCCGCAGCCCACGCGCGGCTCCCCCGACACTTCCTCGGGACTTTGGCCCTGAAGGAGGAGCGGCCCTCCGGAGCCCGGCCCGGCCCGGCCCGGCCCAGCCCGCCGGGCCCGCCACCGGCCAGCCGGGACGCTGCCCCTCCTTCGGGCGGGGCGGGGCGGGGCGGGGTCTCCTCCCCCTCCTTTCTGCCTGGCGTAGGACACCGAGGCGGGGGCGCTGGGGAGGCGGGGCGGCGCCGGGCGTTCGGCCTCGTAGAAGGGCGAGGGGAGCCCTCCGGGCCCGGGGCCCCCTTCCCCCGCCGCCAAGAGAGCCCGCCCTCCCGCCTGCCGGGGGAGGGGCTCCTAAGCGCCGCGGCCCCCCGCGGCTGCTGCGAGCAATCGCGGCGTCTGGCAGGGCCGGAAAGCTCCTCGGGGAGGCCCGGCGGGAAGTCGGGGCAGAAGCCCCCTTGGCGAAGGGCTCTGCAGCCAGCACCATGGAGAGCTCCGGCCGCCCGGCCGCCCGGCCGAGGCTCCCTCGGGGGATCGGGGCGGGGCGGGGCGGGGCGGGGGGCAGAGGGAAGCGGCCGGGCAGCTCCCCCTCGGCCCTCCAGCCCGGGGCTTCAGCCTCAGAGGGCCTGGCGGAGCAGGGGGCGCCCCGGTTGGCACCGCGGGCTTCTGAGAAAGCGGGGAGAAGGAGCTGGCGCCGCGGGGTCCTGCCTCGGCCCTGGAGGGGGTGCCGAGGGAGGCCTTCGGCTCCGGTGTCCTCCTCTGGGGAGCGGCCAAGCCTCCCCAGGCCCTCTCCCGGCCCCCCGAAAGGTCAAGGGTCAGCCCGGAGGCCGCTTTAGCCCCCCCCTCCACCAGAGCCTCTAAAGCCCAGTTAGAATCATTTCAGTCAATGGCCCCCATCGCGTGTTCTGATGGGGTGTTCCACACATGAACTGCACCTTCCGGACCTCAACGGGGCAACGAGCAGGCACTCTGCAGCTGGGCATGTTACCTTCCGCTCCCCGCGAAGGGCTCGTGCAAGAAAGGCAAACCCGTCAAGGACAGCAGATGAAGAATTTGGGGAAATGCCTGTCTGGGGGACCCACCAGTTCCAAGCCAGGATGCAGCCACTTCAAGTGAGCTCTCCTTGTCGGGGAAAGTAAGCTTCCCCAAGCTTCCCTTCCTTTTCAAACATTGGTCTTCCAAAGGTGGAAGGAACGTCATCAGAAGCAGATCTCAAAAGGCCCGGTGCCGGAGCCGAGAAGGCCCTGCGCTCCCTCTTGTTGCCCTCGGGTGGGGTGGGATGAGGGGACATAGGCCCGAGGAGGACCTTCACTGCCTACGGGTGAGCTGGCATGCGCCACGGCCATGGCCATGGCCACGCTGCTGCTTTTGCGATGCATTGCTGCTTCCTTCATTTTCAGCTCTTCTTCTGCCTCCCCACTCACATGATTTCCCCCTCTTAAATTTACACTCAAAGAAATGCATCAAACCTGAAAATGGAATGACCTTTTTGCTAATGGACGCTGCCTAATGAACAGATGCCATTAACAACATTCATACTGGAATATTCCATTTCCCCATCCCCCATCCATCATTGCTAATGCTCCGTCTTGTTCTCCCGCTTAAATTTTTTATTTTTACCCTTTAAACTGAGGAAATAAGTCTTTTGTCTAATTAGGCAAAGTTACATATTCAATTAATAGAGTCATTATAGTGTGATGAACATGGAGCCTGGGTGAAGGGAGTCAGGCTGGTAAGGCAAGCCCCGCTTCCAGCCCCAGAAGGAGGAAGGGCTGAGCTCAGCCAACACCGCTTGCGCCACCAAGGACAGGGGCTAGCCGGGCCTGCCCCCCAGGCAGGTGGGGCAAAAAGAGACCCCCTCTCTGCCTGGGCAGTCCCAGGATGGGGCAGGAAAGGAGTGAGTCTGCTCTGCGGCAGCGGCTGGGACTCGGGGAGTGCCCAGGCACGAGGCAGCAGCTGGACACTGGCCCGGGTGGTAGAATTGCCCTTCCAGGAAGGAAAGAGGTGGAAGCAGTTGCAGGTGGGAAAACTCTGGGGGCGAGGCGGGGCAGGGCGGCCTCGTGCACAGGATGCTTAGTCGTTTCCTTCGTCCCCTATAGCTCCCTTCCTTTTAGCACAGCCCAGTAACCTATGGCAGATACACAGTGGAGCAAACAGAACAACCTAAGTGATATCTACCTTCGGTCCCAAAAAACAGAGGCAATTAAAGCCCTCCCCAGGCCCTGCACTCCCACCCCGTGCGCAAAAAGAGGAAGCGAAACTCCCAAGTGTGGCAGGGCACGGCAGACACCCTCTCTGCCTGGAAAGGGGGGCATCCCGAGCAGCAGTTTTGGCCTGAGGAGGCCCTGCCTCGCCAGCCCCTCCTGGCCTCACCCAGGCTGGAAACGCAGCAGGGCCCCATCAAGAGGCTGCCTGGGCCAGAAAGGGTTGGCGGAGGAAGGTCCGGATGGGGGGATGGCTGGTGGAGGAGGGAGCTCTGGCACAGGAATGGCACCTCAGCTGGGCACACCAAGCACCTGGCACAGCCCCTGATCAGGTGGAAGTGCAGTGGCAGCACTGGGTAGGGTTGCCAAACTTCAAAACCCCAACACTGGTTGCTGCTGTTCATGCTCAGGGTTGCAAGTGAGGACGGGCTGGTCACTAATCTGGCAGTCAGAGTGGTCGGTCAGGTAGCCCTTCAGCAAGGCCAGGGGAGATGTGCCTCGCCCCCGGAGACGGGGTTATCCGTGGCCTTTCCCAGCCTGCATGTTGCACGTGCAGCAAGGCGGCGCGGGGGTAGGGGGCACAAGCAGAATTCCCGGCCTTAAGGGGTTGCCGCTCTTGGCACCAGCCTACATCTTGCTAGTGCCCAGGCATCAGTAGGCTGGTCGAGGCCCAAACCGTGGCCCTTCCTCGAGTCTCTCTTCAGGGACTTACTGTTGGCCTCATGAGACAGAAACCAGACAGGAAACACGACCAGGTGAGCTAATTCCACTTTATTGTAGCGCTACATTGACAGAATCTTTCACGTCTGGAAGTGCGATTCTGCGCCCTCCCCCCATCTCCATGATCACCGGAGAAACTAGGGAGGTCCCTTCTGAGCCTCTTGCCCTGCCCACTCCCCGGCTGGGCGCCGGCTCCCTGGGCAGCAGCTCTTGGCCCAGTCCCCCAAGGTCTTTCCCACATTCCCTACTTTTGCCAGGGAAGCTGCACCCCAGCCCCCCCCCCCCCCGAGCTTCTGGTTCCTACAAACGCTCACCTGGAGACTTCCAACCGTAAGAGGAATGTGTGTGCAAACCTCGAAGAAGGGAAGGAAAAAAATCAGCTTTATGAAGTAAGTCAAGAATCCAGCTGATTTTAAAGATCTTTCTAATTAACTTCTTAAGCATTTTTTATTTTTCTGTTGTGCCACCAACACAGCATTAGATGTGCAGGAAGCTTGGGATGCCTACAAGGTCCTCCAGCAGCTAAGTTGGGTCTTGTTTAGAGAGGGCTGGAAGGGAAGTTGGCTGGAATCAATTCAAGATGCACCATCTTGAGTGCCATGGTAAAAGTGAGGTAGAAAGAATGAAAAGATAAAACGCAACCTGAACTCCCCTTTCAGGCCAATTGTGCGGGGTGATCCCTACAACGCTTGGGGTGGGAGCGCATGGAAGGTGGAGTCTTCAACTCGACATCCAGGACCTGCTTGCGAGCTGCACCAAGATGGGTTAGGTTGCAAAGCTGCCGCTGAGGCAGCAAATCCAGCCCGCGAAGCCTTTGGCCGGCTGCTTCTCGGAGGCCACTCCTACTCCCAGCTGCCAAGGTGGGGCCCTCGGAGGAAATTCTCATTTTCTGCTTGAACTTCAGCCTTTTAGCCACCAGAGAGGCCACTGGGAGCCCTCTGGTCCTGGAGCTGGACCGCTGCCAGGCTCTGACCCCTTGTGAGGAAAGGGCTGAGTAAAACCCTGCTCTCCTGTGAAGGGACAGCAGACTCGCCTCTGGACCCCACACGCAATTAGGGTTGCTTCAGTTGTAGGGCCGGAGAGGAGGAAAACGGGGAAGCTGCAAAGACTCAATTGCATGCCTTCCTAGTGAAGAAAAGTTCAATTTTGGGAGCTGTTTATTTAGCCAAGAAAAATCAATGCCAAGCAAAGAAGTTACAAAACCATGTTTGCCACAAGGACAGCGGAGAGAACGTGGCTTCCTCCCCTTCTCCAGAATGAGACTGCAGGCGGAGTTGACGAAACCATTGGGAGGAGATTCAGGAGCGAAAAAAAAATAATGCAACCCAGAATTAACCGCTAGAACTCACGGCCACAAGATGTGGCAATGGCTGTCAGCTAAGGGAACCATACAAACCCGGGGCCGAGAATCGGCCTCTGCTGGGCCAGAGAAGATGCCTAAGGAGGAAAGGGCCCCAGGGCCTTCTCCTTTAAGCCCTGGAACTCACCTGGGCGTGCAGAGACAGCCGGCGCCCCCAAAGCCGGGCGTGGAACCCCGCGGCTCAGGTGTGAGCCTGCCATGCCAGCTGAACATACCTCTTGGCAGCCTTCCTGGGAAAGGCTCTTCCCGAGAGCTCTTCAGCACCCGCCAATCGCACGGCTGGCCTCTCGCGGGTTATATAAGGGAGTGTTGCCTTTCTTCACTCTTCATTCTCTCCTGCACCTTCACAGGTTTTTATTTGGGGCTGGATCTCAATCCGGTGTGTGTGTGTGTGTGTGTGTGTGTGTGTGTGTGTGTGTGTCAGCAGGAACCCAAAGGAGAAAAGTTGGTTGGCAGCCAGTGGGGGCTGCCCTGCGTTATCTCCCGGCCCGCTATAAATAGCGCACAGCCGCATGCCGGGAGGGCAGGCACATGATGGGCACTCTTGAGGAATGGTCAGGGAGGGCAGGGGGCCCCAGAAATCCCCAGCCTGGGTGGGTGATTGCAAGAGCTGCTGTGGGGCTCTCTGGCTCTCTCATTTCGACATATGAGGGAGTGTGCCAAAGTTCAAAAAAAGCAAGAGGAAAGCAAATTTTACTGCACATTTTCAGAGTCAGAACAAACAAGAAGAGGACGCCAGAATGACAAAGAAAGCAGGAAAGAGCCTGAGAGAAAAATTTGCCCTGAAGAACAATTTGCTGAAGGAAGGGCTGGCAGAACTCCTGGGAACCTTCATCTTGATCGTAAGTATGGCTCCTTCCTTGCTTGCTTGCTGGGTTCGCGCAACGTAGGCTGCCTCCAGACCAGCCACAACATGCAGCCAGTTGAGGCGCAAGGGGTGCTGGGAGTGTTGCTCGGAAATTAACGCGCACAGAAGTTGGCGTTGTAGTTTGT
This sequence comes from Liasis olivaceus, assembly GCA_030867105.1. Lineage (NCBI taxonomy): Eukaryota > Metazoa > Chordata > Lepidosauria > Squamata > Pythonidae > Liasis > Liasis olivaceus. Next base: position 22,139,032 of record CM061362.1, on the reverse strand, counting down.
CAGGTGGGCCCCCGCTCGGCCAGCTTGGTGAAGAGACCTGAGCCCGTCTCCATCCCACGCCTCCGCCCGTTGCCCCAGCGTCCTGAGGTGCGTCCCACCCGATGACCTACTACTTGGAGGGCGTTCTCACTGGGTCAGGGTTAATGTCCTGGGGCAAGAAGCCAGGCTCACGTAGGAGAAAGAGAGGGAAGGAGATAAGAACAAGGGTGTGAGGTACAGAGGCCAACGTCGTCCCTGAGATGCAGCTCGGGCCCGGCCATGCTGGTGGTGGGTGTTCCCTGGCTCGTTGCAAAGACTGGAATTGCACAAGACGTCGCAGGACAAGCTGCTTGGAACGACTAGGAATATATCATGCATGTTATTCAGATACAATCCAGAGTTTTCTAATCATGCACTGGTCTTAGCTCTGTGTATTTCTACGTTTCACTTTAATTAGTCGTAAAATGAACCAGCCGAGTACAGGGGAGCAGCCGTTCTCCTGCTGGTCCACACTCCCTCGGTGAGGTATCTGCTTTATTGGAACCCGCATCCCAGGCCTGGGCATGGGCGCAGCCATGAATGGGCGAAGTTACAGGCTTGATTCTGGCCTTTGTTTAAGTGCATGGATCCTGCATTACTAATGTGTGGAAGGTCGCCCTTTCAACCTTGCAGTTGGGGTAGAGCAAGATGGGTTGGATCATGCCAGTACCCAGGTCAGGACCAAAATCCAGGCAGTGGGATTCACATTTGGCCCATCGCCAGAGGGCCGCTTCTTCTTAGAGCAAAACTAGATCTCCAGAGAGCACCAGGTAAGAGTCGGGGACAACTAAGCCACCAGTTAGCCATGACTGAATATGGCATGTCTTTCCAAAGCAGCTACGTGACCCTACCCTTGCTGGCACCAGCCACCCAGCTTTTGGGGAGTCCTGTCCAATGCTAACCAAAACAAATGCAGAGCACTCCTGTGCGAATCACTTGCACTCTTCTTCGCCTCCTTTTGGAATCCAGGTTTGATTCCACCATCAGCTCTGAGCAAGAACTGTGTGGGCCAGAGAGATGGTCTCATGATGGGAAGCACAGAGGGGGCGGGGAGCTCCTGCCCGTTGTAGAAACGGCTCTGCCCAGCAGGTACTTCAGCTCCTGGCTTGGGCCAGAATCTAACTTGGCAGCTCTGGCCCCTGCATGCCAAAATCTTCAGAGCTGTCTGTTCTTGGGAGCTGGAGTTTCCCAAACGTCTTCTTAGCTCTTTCCAGCACAGATGACCCCCAATGACCCACTACACCAAGCAGGCACCAGAGACCCAGGCTGCGTGGTCAGAGTCAAAGGTTAGGCAAGCAGAGGGATGTTTATTTGCCTTTGCTGGGGAGCAACAGCACTGCCCAATGTCCAGGACTGAGGCAGGACAAGGCTGGCAGAGAAAAGAGGGAGGGGAGAAGGGAGGGCTTGGGGAGGACTTTCCAAGACAAAAAGAGTGAGAGAGCCACGGAAGATGGACACCAGAGGGATGGAAGCATCCTGGTGACTGCCGCCCCCAGGTCCCCAGCAGAAGGCCCACGGACCCACGTCAGCCATCGTGGGTGGCAGAGTCCTCACCCTACATGGCCAGGCCCCAGGCCGGGCACAAGAAACCAAGGGCTTCCACCTGCAAATGTTCTCCTCTGCCCAGTTCCTCCTGCTGATGGGCTTGTTAAGTTACACCTTTCCCTGAGCAAAGACTAGATTGTGGGGGTGGGTGGGGGGTTTATAAGTGGCTTTAATATCTGTTTGATCTGATGCCTCTTTTATGACAGCTTGGTGCCGTTAGGTGTTTGTTACTCATTCAAATCCACAGTTCTGATGATTCACCACTGGAAGGGCGAACAAGTTTTAACTTGTTCCACAATACAAACCATGGCAGGGTTGGATAGAAAGAGAGGGAAGGTACACATTCCCATGGCAGAAAGTGGTTTGACTTGGCCCTGTAGATGCTCAGGAGCAGAAGCAGAGATGGTGCATCTGCCCAGGAACTCATCACTGGCCCAGCATCCAGGTGGTCAGGGCAGCATAAACCCCACCTTTTCTTCTCCCATCTCTTCATCTGAGCAACTTTCTTGTCAGCCCAGAGAGAAGCCCGTCTGTCTCAGCAGCTTCTGTTTTGACTCAGTTATGCTTGGCGTCCCAGTCTCTGGCCCATTTTAGCCCTCCCTCCAGGTTCAGTTAGGGGGAGGATGGGAACTGCTGGGCAAAAAGGCTGCCAACGTGTGGTCCAAGTGCTGCTGCAAGGAACTACTTCTTGGCATCAGAAGGCCTTGAGGCACAGACCCGAGGCTGGCTTGGCACCAGCTTTTATACAGTACCATCGGGGTGGAACGCAGACACATGGCCTTCTTTTGAAAGCAAGAAGGGGGTCAAGAATATCTGCCAGAAAAGGTAGCTCTGGTTGCTGAAAGGAATTACAGCTGCCGCCACCACCCTTTTAGGGCACCCCACCCCACCCAGATCCACTTAATAGCTTGAAAACTTGTGAAGATTAGATTATTTTTGATGGCCATGGCGGACAAGGATTTAATGGAGGTGGGGGGAGATCTTCCTTTTACGTGACTCCTGTAGAGAGTAAGGAAAATGACCTTGATGGAGGATCTTGCACATCTCCATCAAGGTCATCCTCCTTACTCTCTACTACTTCAGACTGACTCCAAACCATCCACATTTGCTATTAGAGGATGAGTTGGTAGCCATCAGAAGGCCATCTTGACCTCACCTGCAGGAGAGTCTTTTCAGTGGTAGCTCTTGCATCCTGGGATGCTCCAAAATTCAAGAAGGCCTGTGACTATATTCTGCTACTCTTATACACAAATCCCCTTTTTCCCCTTGTTGTCCTATTCTCCAACACTAGCCTGAGTGGCTCGAAGGGCAGTGATACCTACTTTCCTGCAATGCCGCAACAGCCTCTTGGTCTGCAGAGACCTAAGGGGGGATGATCTCAAGCAGTACGACAGTTGCCCCTAAAGAGAGGGCTACCAGCCCAGTTGCTTGAGCAGCCAACTAGCTTGGGATGCACATCTTCCCTCTTTGATGTGATTCATCTGCCCAACTGCACACACACTGCCCCCCGCAAGGTGGGAGGGGGGAATGGAAGCCACCTCCATGCTGGGTGTATCCACCAAGTTGAACTGAAGTCAAAGGAGGCTTGACCTTCATTCCTGAAAAAAACAGCTGCCTTTTGGGCAGGAAAGGGCAGCAGGAGAAAGGAAACGTCAGATCCGCTCTTGTGTTGTCCAATGTTGCTAAAGCAAAATGCAGCCAGGATTTATGGCGCTGTGAGCTGGGCAAGGTGATGGGGGTGTCCTAGCAGATTCTGTGAAAAAAACCCTGAAGGTGGTCTCTCAGGGACTCCAAAGAGGAGAGGCCTTCCCTGACATCTCATCAAACCAACCCTAGTCTCACCATGCATTTAGGGGCAGGGGCAGGGGCAGGGGCAGGGGCAGGGGCAGGGGCAGGGGCAGGGGCAGGGGCAGGGGCAGGGGAAATAAGCTCTCAGCAAGCATTTCGCATTTTAAGGAGGAGTTTTCCTTATAAATCAAGTGCTTTTTCTTCTCTGGGCCCTGACCTGAAAATGTTCTGAATACACCCACCACCCACCCCTCTTTTCAGAAGAGCGATTAGACTGACAAAATAGACATGTTTAAACTTTAGGCACCACACCCCATTTTGCCTAATGGCCCCCAAATGATTAAATTATTGTGATTGATTAGAAGAGAAAGAATTTAATCACAACATGGATAAAAAAAAAATCTAAATATATTTCCGTACCATAAAACCTCAACATTAGAACCCTTTTCTGAAACGCCATCACTGCAACGCCTGAGAATCTGGACCCTTTGTTCACAGAACCATTAATCTGGAGCCTTCCTGTTAAACAAAAGGTTTTTTTGATCCAAGAAATATTTGTCTGACATAACTAACTATGCGCAAAAATTATGGCACCCCAGGGCCGTAAGCAAAGATATGCAAAAGGTCTTGACTGGTCTTAAAGAATGACAAATTGTTTTTCTCTCTCTCACTGAGTCACTCACTCCTGCACACACCCAAGACACACAGGTAGCCTAGGGCCACGGGTTCAGATGATACCACACTCGTGAAAAGAATCCGTTTCTGGGGATTAGGGATTTGTTTTCAACAGAAAGGAGGACTATGGTGGAATGTACAAACTACAACTGACTGGAAAACAGTTTTTTTTGTTTGTTGGTTTTTAAGCAATGCAAGAATTCATCCGTACTAGCCATAGTCTTCACAACAAACGTCTCGGTGAGGTGTCCTTTCGTATGGTCCGGAGGAAAAGCTGAAGGCAGCTCGGCGTGAGGGGAACGCCCGGCTGCCTGGCAGTGACCAGCTCCCTCCCTCGCCTTTCTCTTTCCGAAACCGCAGGCCCTGGGCTGTGGGAGCGTGGCGCAGACAGTCCTGAGCAGAGGAGCTCTGGGGGGAGCACTGATGATCTCTGTTGGCTTCGCCATGTCCGTCACCCTCGCCGTCTACGTTGCAGGAGGCGTTTCTGGTAAGCCGGCATTTGCCACCACATCGGTTTTGGAAAAGAAGTCCTCTAGCAGAAGGGCCGAGAGGGGGGTGGGTTGCTGCCTGAGCCTTGTTCTTGCCACTCATGCTTCCTTGCGGCCCTTTGCTTAGAAGGCGAGCCCTGCTTGGCACACCAAGGTCCCAAGGGCGGGGAAAGGGCGGGGAAGAATCTCTGCCAGCACCCACCAATTCCAAAGAAGAATTGCCAGCCTTCAGATGCGCCGGGGCCAGAAACCTGCTGGCTGGGAGGCCTGGGACTTCCGGCCCCAGTAGTGGGTGGACGCCAGACTGGATACCAGGCTGGGGAAGGCCAGGTTGGACACAGCAAGGGCGAAGCGGCCTCAGTTAAAGGTCCTGAGAAAGCATCCCCTTCCAGAGGCTGCAAGATGACCTCAGGAAGGCCTCTGGTGCAGAAGAGCGGCCAGGCCCGTGAGCCAAAATGCGTAGCGTGCACGAATGGAAACCAATGAGGGGAGGCGGTCAAGCTGGGATCTTTCCGAATGCCTGCCCCGTTTGTTTTCTTGCCTTTTGCAAAGAGACGCAGAGAAATAAGGGTGCCAGACCGGACTGGGGGAGTGCCAAACGCCATTAGCGCAGGAGGCCAAGATAAGAGGCGCTATCAGTTCGCTTGGCCTGTGCATTGTTTTCTTATCAGAGAAAAATGAATCTCGGCTTTGCTAAGGCCCCCTGCGAAAACAAACCCCAGCCGATGGAGCAGCAAGATCTGTTTGTGCTTGGAATCCAAGAGATTTTGGGGTCAGCAGGCTTTTTTGGAGGGTGGAAAGGGACCAAAATGGGGTGCCACAAACCTTTGCCGTGGCTCAGTCAGAGGAGCCTCCACTTGGGTCAGGCTCCTTTGTGGCTCCAGAGCCCGTGGCAGATGGCAGTGGATACCTGCATACAGCAGGGGGTGTTTGGTGGGGAAACCCACCCCCACGATCGGAAGCCCCTGGCCTGGGCGTCTGTGGACGCGGCCCCGAGTAATCTTGAACCCGATTCCAGCAACCCCCTTTCATCCCTCAGCCGTGACCCCCATCTGCCGAACTGAGTCACTGGTGATCCACAACGATTTCTGTTAATCTATTATTCATTCTTGTTGTTGCTGTTCTGAAATAAACCATTAATCTTCGCCCATGACTTAAAAGAAGGGATATAAATAATTGTAATCCATAAATAAATTATCAGGCTTTAAAAGAGACGATGCTGGAAAAGTCACCCCTTGAAGCAGGCTCGAGAGGTAGAGCCGCCGCCACAACCCCGCACCAGAAATAAAGCCCACAGAGAAGCCCTTGCTCTTTGGGCAGGCTGGCGGGGCCCTGTCCCGCCCCTCGGCTGCTTGCTCACCACGGATCAGCCAGGGGAGATAACAGCGAGCCAAGAGGGGCCCTTTTTTGGCAGCTCCCTGTGACAGACCGAGGCTGCTGCCATCAGAAGCCTTCGATGGAAGTCGGGCCCCCCCCGGCTTCCCTCACACGGTGCTCTGGGAAAAGCAGCTCCAGAGCGCAGGCAGAGCAGGCGAGCCAATGCCCAGCCGCAGAATTCCAGGGCAGCGCTGGGCAGTGGGGGCCCTCCAGAGATCATTCACTCCCTCCCATGTTGGGCCAGTGCAAAGGGAGGATGGCGCCCAACTCAGCCCCATCTCCCCAAACCTACCACCCAGGTGCCCCAGTGAGCCTTGGAGGTCCTTGCTCTGCTCTTCCCTGCCGGGGTGGGGGGGAGGCTGCTGGAGGGGCGCCCACCAAGACAACTTCAATTTGGGGTAAGTCAGGAATGTCCCTGATGCTGGGAAAGATGGAAGGCAAAAGGAGAAGAGGACGGCAGAGGATGAGATGGCTAGATAGCATCACTGAAGCAATGAGCATGAAATTGAGCAAACTCAGGGAGGCAGTGAAAGATAGGAAGGCCTGGCGCAATATGGTTCATGGGGTCACGAAGAGTCGGACACGACTTAACGACTGAACAACAGGAATGTCACCACATATCACCCACTCCCTGCCAGGTACTATTTCAAAGTGCAGTGGGGTCTTTCACCTTAGACCTCCCCACACATGAACACCAAGCTGTCAGGGAGAAGTCCTAGAGGCCCCCTTGCATGCACCCCCCCTCCCCACAGGCTGCCAGGGGGCAGTTTAGTGTGGGCTCTACCATTAGAGCTGCCTCGTCCTGAACTGGACTGCTGGGTCAGCTGAACCGGCCCAAGGAACGCACCATCTCCTCGGCAGCCGATGCTGAGTTGGCTTTTGGGAAGCGACCCTGGGCTGGGGAGGCGTTGCTCCATCTGTCACGTGTCCAGCCAGCCTCTTGCGCATCCTCTCTTGCTGTCTTCTAGGGGGTCACATCAATCCAGCCGTTTCCTTTGCCATGTGCCTGACTGGGAAGATGAAATGGGTCAAATTTCCGGTTTATGTCTTTGCACAATGTTTTGGTGCATTTCTTGGAGCGGCCATGGTGTTCGGGATCAACTACGGTGAGTGGAAGAGTGCAGTTTCCTTCACACCAGCTCGAATTTTACGGAGAAAACCTAAAACTTTTTTGCAAAAGTAGGTAGTTTTTCCCAGAATTTGTGGCCACTTTTTGAGCACTGTTTGTCCACTGTGGGTCTGTAAACCCCACTGAGGCATTGCAGAGCAGAGATTTTCCTTGCCCTTTCCTCTGAAAGCAGCCTCTGCCCCAGAATCCACCATTTCTTTTTCGACACCTGCCCGAGCACTCCTGAATTGCCTTTAGTAGCATTTGCTTCTTGCAAGGCTTAACCTTGTGTGTTCCCTTGATGGAACCCTTAATTTACTTTTTATGATCACCAATAAAACCCTTAAAACATAGGAGCCCATGGTCCAAGTGCCAGGAGGAAGCGATCATTCAGTTCTGCCCCCCCCCCCCCGCAACTCCTCCTACGTGCAGGGAACAATCACCTGCTAATTAAGAGGCAAGGTTAGGGTGGTTGCTGCTCACATTTCTTAGCGCATCAGCCAGCATATCACGCACCAAGTGGAAGAACCTGTATTTTCCCCTCCCTTTTGACCGGTCCAGAAGAGCAACGCAGAGCAGTGCTAAAAGGCCTTCGGGGCGTATCTAACCCAGGGCGCCTTTACCAGGCTGTAGCTGACCCTTTTTGAAGCGCTACTGGGTGGACGGTCTGCTAAGCTGAAAACGCTCCTCGCGCATTCGGGCAGCCAGCACCATGTCGCTTTCTGGGAACAATGTGGGACTGTGTTGGCGACTTCCCAGCTCTACATTTCTCGGGGCTCTACCACCCCAGCCCCGCTTAGCCTCCCAGGAACAGCCCAGATTGGTGCGGCGTTGCCACCTATAAGGGCTCTTCCTGGTGCTGACCTCTGGATCCTCCTAGAAAGGCCCTTCCAGCACTCTGGGACACGATAAGAAACACTTAGTTTTAGCCCACAGAAATGGAAAGGGGGGTCATGAAAAACCCAATCCAACCACCCTTCCCTGGTGACATGCTTGTTTCTGACAAGACCACTGAAAGATTGCCATGAGGGCGATCCGTTTGCTCTTCCTCTTCCTGTCCTTCCTCCCCAGATGCGCTTATGTTCCACACTGATGGAGTCTTCACTGTCACGGGGCCCAACGCCACAGCGCATATTTTTGCAACATACCCCCAGGAATATTTGTCCCTGACCACTGGCTTTGTAGACCAGGTAAAAAGCAGGCGTGAAGGCAGCTGCAGCAAGGAGTCTTGCTTTTGTCCTTTTGGGCAGGGGGTGCTTTGTGCTGGGCCCCTGGGAAGGTGCAGGATGGAAACAGGGCCTCCTTAATATGCATAAAAGGCCCCGCTATGGAAAAGGGGGTATCAGGGCTGGGAGAGGCTTCCCAGTGCCCAGAGTCACCTGAGGGAATTTCATTTTCTATCCCTCAAAGGGGATTCAAAACGTTTTGGCAGCAAGCAGTTGGAGGGGAGACGCTTCCCTTTGGCGAAGCCGGCCCAGGGCCCGTTGGGCGGCTCTCCGTTTTCCCTGCCTCCTCTCTTGGGGAGGGATGCTGCCTGGAGACGGGGATCTGCCCCCTTCCGGGCTCTCTCCGCCCTGCACCTGGGGCTGGGGCTGGGTGCAGCAGGGGAACCAGCGGGGCATCCCAGGAGGGGGTGAACACCTTTGCCTTCTCTGTCAGGTCATATCCACGGCTTTCCTTATCCTGGGTATCTTCGCCATCTTCGACGCGGACAATTTGGGCGTCCCAAAAGGCCTGGAGCCCATCGCCATCGGCCTCCTCATCATCCTGCTGACCTCGTCCATGGCCCTGAACAGTGGCTGCGCCATGAACCCTGCCCGAGATTTGGCCCCGCGCGTCTTCACATACCTGGCGGGATGGGGGCCCGAAGTCTTTACGTGAGTCCACTGCTCTGGGCGTGGGGGCACAAATGAGGCATCAGCCATTTTTCATTGCTAAGTTCGTGGCCCTCAAGAAGAGCCTCCAGGCCATGTGGAAGCCAGGGAGGCGTGGAGGGGGGACGATTCAGTTGGCAGCATGGAGTGGGGCCCGGAGGCCAAGCAGAAGGGCCTTTCCTGAGGCCACCACGTGCATCCAGGGAAGAGGGCGATCGGAACGTGCTTCAGCTGGGCAGATTGGCGGTGCCTCCCTACCTGGAACAAAGTCCAGGAGAAGTGAGAGGCCATATAGCTAGCTCTGCTCTCCCAGCGCTTTCTCCCCTCCCCTGGTCTTCCCCTCCTTCAAAGATGCAATGGGGCGCTGCTCTCCTCTGGAGCCACAGAGGAGCCAGCGCGCCACAAGGCTGACATCTGGCGGGCAACCACCGCGGCTGTTCTTAGTCAGAGCTAATAACCGCATCTTCATTTACTTACTGAGATCCTGGGAGCCTCAAAAAGCAGAAAGCTGCTTTAGACTTTTTCTAGCATCAGCAACACAGTGATGTTTTACTTCTGTATGGACATACATTTCCAAATTAAGGGGACTTTGCAGACTGAACAGGCTTAATCCTTGTCCTTGGGAGCAATGTGGTTGCCTTAGGAAGAGGAAATCCTGCCACGCTGTCTCACAGAAGCAGAATGGCCGTCTTTTACCTTGCTCTGGTTTGCACCTGCGAGGGTGGGGTAGAAGAGCCGGGAATGCGTTTTCTGCGGTCAGGCAGCCTTTAATTAAAGACCCACTAGCCACACGAAGTTTTGCTTCAAACGACTGAGCGCAACAGGCAACTTTTCGTAGTGGAATATTTATTATTTATTTATGTGTCGCATTTATATAGCCACCCATCTCACACAAAGCAGCTCTGGGCTTATATCCCCCACCCAACCAGAAAACAATTCAGGAACACGGCAATGTCACCGGGTGGGTTCCAGGCGAGAAATGAAGGATCACAGGCGGCTGATTGCTAAGAAAAGGGTTCGCATGGAAGTAAGTATCTTACAGCAAAATTTAAATCCGTAATAAAACTTGCACCCTTCTTTTTCGCCCGCAGGGCCGGCAGTCACTGGTGGTGGATCCCTGTTGTCGGCCCAATGGTTGGTGCGGCTGTCGGAACTGCCACCTACATGCTCTTCATTGAACTTCACCACGCTCCCGTGCCCCCCTGCCAGAAGAATGCCCCAGACACCCACCACGAGTATGAGCTTACCCACCTGGAAGAAAGGAAATAGGGCCAACGAAGCTGCCCCACCCCAGCCCCACCTGAAGGGCCGATGCCGCTCCCCCCTCGAGGACCGCACGGCCCACAGGAAAGCCACTCAGTGGCAGGAGGCAGAATTAATAGTCCCCGCTCCCCCTCTCCCCGCCCCATTCAAGAAAGTGATACCTAAATCTGAAAGTGATTCATCACTCTGGGAAGGATGCTCGGAGCACCTTCTGCTCACTTCTGGTCCATCTCCCCCCTCATCCTGAATGAGGCTCTGCCTTCAAATGCCATTTCAATCCCCTTCTAATATCCAAGAGCGCCTGGCCAAAGCCGGGCAGATATTTATGGGTCATCTCCCGGCGCCAACCGCACTGGTTCATGGCCACCCTGAACAGTCAGCATAGCTGTTTTCCACGCCTGAATTCGGACACCAAAACCGGTCTCGGCCTGGGCAGGAAGAGGGCAGCTGGAGGGGGAATTAGCTCGGCCTCCCAGGCACAGGCGTGGCCTGTACCCGCTGCCTAGAGAATGGCGCTTTCTGAGCTGTTGCAAGAGATTTCACATTTCTGAATACTGGGGGGGGGGGGGTCTCTCTCACTCGCTCTCTTGCTTATGCTCACCCCCCCCACACACCGAGCATCTGACAGGCCGTCCAACGGAACAGACCCAGCACCGCCCAGCCCAGCAGCTCTCCTTGCTGAGCGGACGGACTAGCTCGGATGCCAGGAAAGGCGGCAAATGGCGGATTTGAATGGGAGATTCACCAGCTTCTTCAACGTGCCTTGAGCCCAAGTTTGGAACTCTCCATTTCGTGGGGACTGTGAATAAAGAGCATTTTTCTCTTAGTCACAATTTCAGTGCCTCCTTTGGGAGAAATAATCCCTGAGAGTTGAAAGTGGCTGTTTCCTTTTTAGGGGGGCATCGTGGAGACTCACTGCACCCCGCCGGTGTCCCATCCCCAGACAGGAAAGGAAGAACTAGGGCAGGGAAGTGCTGTAGCCAAAAATCAGCTGCCGGAGGCTGCGTTCGGAATGGGCCCTGCCCCGCGGAAAAGGCTCGCCGCAAACGTTCTGCAAGGCCAGCGTCTTTCAATGACCTCTCGCGCACACGGCACGTGGGGAGGCTCAGGCAGGGCAACGGTCTGGCTCGTGTCCCATTGTCAGGATGATCCAACTAAGTGCCTTGATGGAAACCCCCCAACTCTACCTCTCAGATGACCTTAGTAACAGATATTCACAGGTGAACTGCTCCTGAACTTGAAGGCTCCATGTAGCAACCGCCTTAACAAACAGGGCCTGTGTCAGCACGCCACAGCGTGGGACACCATCTCGGCCAGCCAATCGCGTGCCCTTCACCGAGCCAAACGTAGCCCAGCAGCCTTGCCCTTCAATGCTCCCTTGGCTGATTTGCTCTTTGCTTGCTCGGATCTTTATCCCTCCGCATCCGTTCCTTTAGGAGCTCAAAGCAGAATGCAAAGCACTCCCTCCTCCAACTTTGTCCCACAATCATCACCCTGTGGGGTGAGCTGCCCGGCCCTGGGGAATCTCCCAGATGAATTTCCACTTGGGTTTCTCCAGCCTTGGCCCAGCACCCCGACTGACCCCCACCAGCCCCTTGTTTTTTTTAGATTTTTTTTTATCCCGCCTTTCTTATTTTTATAAGTATCTCAAGGCAGTGAACATACCTAATACTCCTTCCCCCTCCTATTTTCCCCACAACAACCGCCCTGCGAGGAGAGAGAGGGACTGGCCCAAAGTCACCCAGCTGCTTTTTCATGCCTAGGTGGGACTAGAACTCACCGTTTCCTGCCTTCTAGCCTGGTGCCTTCACCACGAGACCAAACTGGCTCCATTTCCCTTTTCCTGGGGCTGGGAAAGCTGTTTCCTCAGCGTGGCTCGCCGTCCCGTCCCCCCCGGCAGGAAGAGGATGCCCGCTTGCACTCTTTGCGGATGGCAACCGCTTCGTCAGCCTGGGCACAGCGATGTTGTGTCACGTTGCTCGGCCTCAGGAGCCTTTCCTGGAAGACGCCCCAGCTTTCTCCCAAGACAGAGTGCTGGTAGTGAGGGGGGCTTCGAGCCCCTCCTTGTGGAGTAAGCGGGCCACCCTCCCTCCCCACTCGTCCCTCCAGACCACAAATGGCGCAGGGCCCCCCGGGAACCCAGCAAACCCTCCTGGGCTGATGGCCCTAGGATCAGGGAGAAGCAGGAACAGGCTCCCCATTTCCTCTTTGGGCAAGTGGTCAGATCTTTGGAAACCACACGGGCTGCTCTCAGGTGTGCGAGATCTCATGAGCTCAAAATTGGACCAGGATTATGGGTATGAAGTCCAGAGTTCTTGGAGGGCCCAGGTTGGTGAAGGCCAGGGTGGAAAGTCACCGCCTTTGTTGCATTTCTGTCCCACAAATTCATTAGCCTATTGCTTCCATGAGGCAGTTTTAAAAGAAGAAGTTCCAAACCAGGGGCAGCCTTTGCCACGGCTGATTTCCCCCCTGGGGCGCTAGTTGAAGCTCTCGAGAGACCCCCAGTGGGGCCCAAGAGCGGCTTGGGGCTGAGACGGGGCCTGGCGGCTGGAGGATGCAGACCGTCCGGGGTCAGGGAACTGTTCAAGGGACCGACTAAGCCGAGGGTGGTGCCACATGAGGGGTGTCTCTCGTCCCCACTGGGTGGCAGAGGAGGGAGTGCTGGTGAGGGGCGAAGGCCCAACTGGGAGGGCATCAAAAGAGCCCCTCTGGACAAACAGTCCCAGGGAGAAGCTTCTGGGGGGGAGAATGTAGGGACAGGAGTTCCAAGAGCCAGACCTGCCCCCGGGCTGAGCCTCCCTTCAAGTGTGCAGCAGCCGTTGCCACCCAGTCCTCTCAGGTACGGATGGGGAGGGGGGTGATGGGTGATGCACTGCCCCCCAGCCTGGAAAGGGAAAGGATGCGGGCAAGAGACTCTTCATCTTCTCTTGGCTGGAAATCTCCCCCCCCCCCCCAGCTGTAGTGGCTCTCCAAGGGGCATTTAAGCAGCCGGATGAGGAAACATTGAGGATTCCCCCAGTGGGGGCCATAAAGGGCTGCTGAGCCTTGTCTTTATTGGCTTCCTCCCCCCCCCCCCCCACATCAATTGATGATTTTTAATCAACATCTTGCTTGCACCAGAGTCACCCAACTTTGCTAACATGATTGCGGAAATGAGACTCTCCAGGTCATTACATAAATTACACATCCGAACGTATGTTTATAGCAGGCGTTTAATGAAGAGCTAATGAGTTCCCAGGGTATCTGAAGTAATATTACTCGTACAGCGAACCTGCCTTTGCCCCCTCCAAGGCCGCTCCTTTCCTTCCTCGCGCTCTCAATTTCACGCTTCCCAGAGAAGGGGGCAGACCCATCGTCCCCCTCCCGTCTTCTCTGCTTCTGAGACCCACTTCCAAGCAGGCCAGAACAGGCGGGCCTGGACTCCGCGCTGAAGAGGTGCGCGTGCCACAGATGCCACGGCGTGCCCGTCGGGACAGTCCTGTCCTAACTGGCACCCCTCAGCGGCACTGGACTGCAACTCCCATTACCCCCAGCCGGCACGGCCGGCAAGCCCAGCTCGTCCGGAAGGTCCCAGGCGTGGCCCCGGGGCTTCGCAGATGCACAGAGCTCATCGCCGGAGGGGGCCGTAACGGCCGCCCCCGCGTAGAAAAGCGCAGGAGGTTCCTAGAGGACGAGAAAGGCCCGGCCCGCGGGGCCGCTGGAGCGACTGAGTAAGGGGCCGGGGGCAGAGCGCCGCCCGCCCACGCGGCTGCAAGGCGGGGCGGAGACTCCCGCCTCCCCCCGCGGCCGCTGATGCGGGCCCCGGGCCACTAGCCGGCGGCGGGGGGCGCGAGGCCCTGCTCAAGCCGCGTGCTGCCCGGCGGCCGAAGTCCCGCTGCGGAGCCCCCGTCCCGCCCGAGAGGCGGCGGCGGCGGCGGCGGCGGCGGCGGGCATCCAGCTGTGCGCCCGTCACCGCCCGGGCGCTGCTCGGCACAGCAGCTTCCCTCCGCCGCCCTTCCCGAAGACGGGGGGACACGGCCTGCTCAGAGGACTGCCCCACCCCGCCCCGCCCCGCCTGCAACAGGAGCCCCTTCCCCGCCCGGGCCCGGCCAGCCCCCCGCCTCCGCTGGCCGGCAGAGGGGCGCGGGAAGACAGGCCCGGGGGCCCTTGTGCCCGGCCCTGGCCGCCCCCCCCCGCTCCGGCGGGCACGGTGGGAGCCTCTCCCCGCCTCCGGGTCCCGGAGCGCCCCGACTGCCGCCTGTTCCGCCCCGCGGCGGAGCCCCCCGCGCCCCGTCGCGCGCCGCCTCCCGGCCCTCGGCTGCGCCGCCCTTCTCGCACGCTCGCAGGGCAGCCGCTCGGCCACTCGGCGGGGCGCTTGGGGCGGGCGGGGGGCCCCCTTCGCCAGTCCATGGCGCTCTGCCGGGGGGGCGGCTGCTCGGCGGCGGGCAGGGCCGTCTTGCCGCAGTGCCCGGCACGTCTGTGCCCCTGAGAGCTGAGCCACCGGCAAAGGGAAGGATGCCAGCCCCTGAAACCCACCGCGCCCACCTCCTCACTTTCGCGACAGCGTTCATGGGCGTCTTGCTCTCTGCCCTCCTTCTCGCAGGTGACAGGGATGGCGAGGCCCGGGTCTGGGAAGCGCTGGGCACAGCTCAGCTCCCGCAGGGCCACTTGGACCAGGCTGCCCGATATTGCAAGCAAACCCTGGTTCTGTTTGAGAAGTCAAAGGTATCTCTGTGTTTGTCGGCCTTGTTTGCTTTGCTTTGCCTTGCCTCGCGCACGACGGGCAGGGCTTCTTTGCAACCAGAGGAATGACCTGACCGGCATTCTCCTCCCCCTCCTCTGGAAGGACACATCAAACCTCCCTTTATTTCTGGGGGCTTCTCCACCTCCCCAACCAACCAACCAACCAAGCTGCCCAGCCCGGTAGCGATCTCGAGGCAGCCCTCCATGCCACCTTTATTTCAGCAGCAGTCCGAGTCCTCGGGGGTCAGCAACGCAGGCATGAGAACCGGTCAAGATGGGAGGCAAGTCGGTATCCTTGAGGGGACGCCCCCCAGAGTCCCTGGGCAAGAATGGAGGCAACAGACGTCTATCGTCCCCAGCACACTGACCCCAGCCAAAGAGGATCTGCACAGCTGATAGCCTGCACCCCTTTCCGCGCAGGTCTGCTGACATAAATCGTACAAAATCAAAGGTGGACGCCTCTCCTCTGAGAAAGCAGCCCTGTGCCTGGCGCAGAGGGTTTGTTCCACAGGTGAAAAAGCGCCCCGTTTCCTCTCACCATCCTTTCTGAGCTGCTCCCATCCTTCAGAGGGACATCTTCTGTGGGCGGTGCTGGACCAGGTGCCCTCGGAAAGGGTCTGAAAGCCGGATCCCAGGAGGAGAGCTTTTTTCCTGGGAGGAAGAAGCGTGGCTGGGGGGGGGGGGGCAAGAGAGAACGTGGCTGCAGAGAATGTGCTTCGCTTTCTTTCCCCCAAAAGCCAAGGTGGGTGCCAGTCTGTGCCACCACTCTACTTTTCCTGATCGCTCAAGTGGGGAGCTGGAGATGGTGCCCCAGAAAGGGAGGAGCAACCTCGGCAGTGTGCCAGCCCTGCCCGACTTAGGCAGCCCACTGCTTTGGGCAGCTCTTCCCCCAACCCATCTGCTCTTATGCCCTGAAAGGGCCCTTGACTCCACCACAACCCGCCACCAAGGAACAGCAGTGAGGCCAGCTGGAGAAGGGAAGGCCAAGAGAGGGTTGCTGGCCCTGGCACAGGGCTCCTGCTTTGCCGGCCCTGCTCCTGGAAGGAGACGCAGACGGGCAGGGAAGGGGCTGCCCCCACCTGGGCAGAGCACACATCAGAGCCTTGCATAGCCGGGGCTGGGCTGGGCTGGGCTGGGTGGGAGCATCCATCGGAGATCACGTGTCCCACAGCCAGCCCTCCTCTGAGCCCCTGCCAGCTCTCGCCGACCTCTTCCACCACCTTGGAGGGGGATTTCATCTGTACACATTAACTGGGTAAGTGGGCAAGCTGTGACAGTGGTGGATTATGGGAGCTGGAGTCACCATAATGGAACATTTTGGGGAGGGTACAGGGCAGGTGTGGCTGCAACCTCATGGCGGACCCGTCTCCGCTTCCCCGCCTTTCCCTCGCGGCCTCTCCCTCTCCTCCCGCTCTGAGTCCAGGCAGGAAGAAGCTCCCATTCAGCAGCGGACTGGCTCCCCACACGGGAGGGGTTCAACTGCAGGCTTACAGTGGGCCACCGACCCCAGGAGGTTCCGCCACCCCACCAGCTCTGGCACAGCGGGCATCCTCCGGGCCCCCTTGCTGACGCAGCATCCCTGGCGGCCCCAGGAAGCCTCTCTCCTCCATCGGGGCCAGGACGTTGGCCACTGGAGCTCTGGCTGGGGCGCACCCGCTAAGGGGACCTGAGGCTTTTCCTGGGGGCCTGGATTTGGGGGGGTGTTGGGTGGAATGTTACGGTTTTTATTTTGTTGCTTTAGATAGATGGCTGGTCCTCTGCATTAAACATATACATACGTACCACTGTTTCTGCATCTTGCCCTCATGTCTCCAACCACTCAGTTTTCACATGTCCTTCACCATTTGAGTATTCAACCCAACTGACACACACACACACACGCACCTTTGGGGTCTCCTTTAACTTAAGTGGCTTTGGAACGGCCCAAGAGGTAACATCAACCAGATGCATTCATCATCGTGAGGTGTCAGAGTCAACTGGAGTGGTTCGGGCCTGGCTTGAAATCCAGAGTTTGTAATGGCTGGGGGTAACCAGGAAGGCGGGGGGGGGGGCCTTCCGTGTGTGGTCGTTGGCCCTCTGATTGCAGGGTAGACATTTTTCTGTCTGCTGAGCAGTGATGGAAAGCGGTCCGTCTGGAATAGCACCTCATCTCGTGCTGCACCCAAAAACAGAAAGCAAAGATCTCTACGCTGAAATCAATGGGATGCTCAGAGAAAGGGGGAAGGAGCTGCTGTGAATTCTGGAAGATTCTGTCGAGCCGTAACAAGCCGCTTTTTTGAGCCCTCGGTCTGCTGCTCAACTCCAAGGGACGCAGGGAAGCGATGGCCTCGATTTGCGCTCGGCGGGCGGAGGAGAACTTCACGTTCTCAGAGCCTCGAGTGAGTGCTATTTTTTATCTAAATGGTAAGTAACTGCCTGAATGGCAGATTAACGTTTGCACCCTCCATTGAACATGCAAAAAAAATAAAGCTGAAGACACAAAATGTAATCCTGAAAGGAATGTGACATTTTGCCATGCAGCACGTGAGAATCTGGGTTCCCCACCTGACACTGCACAACTCACTCACTGAGAGGGGTCAGCAGTTCAAGGTGCTTAACTGTGAAATTAATATTTACCTCCTCTGTCAGCTTGAGACCCCCTTGGGCTCTGTTGGCCCTTCAAGACAATGGCTGCGTTGGGCAGCCGTTGCCAAGGAGCCCCCCGTCTCCCCATCTCTCTGCTGCAGCTCTAATCCGGGCTCACGGCTCAGAGGCAAATCCCAGAGAACGGGTTCCCACAACCGAGCAGAGGCTGTGCCTGGGCGTCTCAGCTTGCAGGACTGCCTCGGCGGCAGCCCTGCTCTGCTTCCCTCTTCAGGCCAGGGGGCGGGGGGTCTCTGCTGGCCCTCAGCTCTTCCATCTTTCGCAAGTCTGTCTCCTTTTCAACGCGTCACTCAAGGGAACTGCTTCAGGATTTTGTCGAAGGGAAACGAAGAAAACAGTGGCACACACAGATGCAGAAAAGGAATGGGCTTATAACGAGATATGAAGCAGGCAGAGGAGAGGGGGAACAGCCAGACAAGGGCAAACACGGACAGTGCCAAAGGCCATATTGACCAGCCAGCTACGGGAGGATCCTGAAGGAGCCGGGGGACACGGCTAGTAAGCCCAGCAAGATCTCTGTGTGCTCCGCAGCAGCCACGTGCTGCCATTTCAGCTCTGAGCTGCCTCCTTCAGAGCAGTGCTTCTACAGTACCAGGCTGGCCAGCGAGCAGCCAGTCTCAGCAGGATGTCTTCCAGAGCCCAAGCCTCACATCCACTAGGTTGGAAAAAGAAGGTCAGTTCTGAGCGTGCCGACCCCCCTTCCACCCTCTTCCGCTCCACATCCCTCGCGGGGACCCCTTGTATGGCGTTTGGGTCAGCAAGAGGAGAGAAGGATCAACTCTTGGTGTGGATAGAAGTGAGAAGCTGGGAGAGCTCTCAGCAGGGCCTTGCGCACAGATGTTTTGCACAGATGTTTCCAGTAATGGAAAACTTAGCATTTCGGGGGCCTTTTACACCCACCTTTGAGGCTCCACGAAGCGGGGATGGAGGAGAAATTCTCTCTCATCATCTTTTCTGCTTTCCCCCCTTCCCCCTCCCAGGTTCAGAGCACCATTCGCATCAAGAGATGAAGCTCATATTGTTGAACCCTCGGTCCATCTGGAAAAAGCACTCACCTGGAAGGCCAGAGAAAGTCCATGCGAGGGCTCCGTCTGCTCCAAGACGGTTGGTTCAGGTTCTGTTATGTTTGATTGGTTTTGCTCTTTAACTGTTATTTTAAATTTCTGAAACACCGGGTGTCCGTTTGGCAAGAGGGTTGGGGGGAGAGGGGGGAGAAAGTCAGCAAGCGGTTGGTGGCAGTTTTAACTGAGCCAATCTCTTTTGCGTGTGGCGTGCAACCCCATCGCCACTCGTGTTTCCACTCAGTCCCCGCTTCCCGTCACAGGTCAGCGGCTCCTTCGGCAGGACCCGCCCCTCCGGCCGAGCGAGGGGCACTGCACAATGGGAGTCTCTTCCACCAGCCATGCAGCCGGATTCTTTCTTCGCACTCTCCCTTCCCGCAAAGCGAGTGGGATGTAGCTGATGGCCACCAGCCAGAAAAGCTAATCAGGGAAAATCATGAAAAAACAGGCTAAGCAAAAGCCTGGGAGGCGTTATGGAAAGAGCAGGAATCTCCCTGACAAAGCCTTTATCAGCTCTGTCTCCGAGGTGTTCAATTTATAAAACCACTTTATCATCCTTGACAAGGACCAATAACAATTATTTGCAAGAAGATGAAATAGCTGCATGTGGCCGGAGGGCTTGCGTCTGCCTTAATTACGCAGGGGAGTTCAGAGAAATCGCAGGAGACCCGCGCGCTGTTCTCCAGGGGTCTCTCCCTTGCATTTCTTCCCAGCCATTATAATTGCAAAGGCTATGTTGAATAAGAGCCCAGCCCAGCCAAGGGACTGGAAAGGACCCATCCTATTCCCATTGCCATTTAGGAAACGTATTCAGGGGTCTTCTGCAGGATTCCAAGTCGTCTCGTCGTCATCATCTTCTTCTTCTCCTTCTGGTTCCCCAACAGCTCTGCAAGGCTTTGCTCACCCTTAAAACACCAAAGGAAGCCAACAGACTGTCAAGCCTCTGGAAGGCAGAGGACTTGCTTCTTCAGGCCATTCATCCCCATCTCGTCCCTGAGGTGGTCTCTGTCCAGCCCCTGCAGCCAAGAAAGCCGCTTCTCGCAGAGTCTGAATAACCAGATTTCCACTCCCCATTGCTGCTCTGGGACCTGGGTTCTTGGCTGACCCTTGAGGGGAGCTAGAAGGAAGCCTGGGGGGTCAACGGGGGGGGGGCTGAGGCCAAAAGAGGGGCCTGAGGTCAAGAGACGTTGGAGTGAGCTGGCCCAGAATCCTCTGCCACACTGCCAGGGAGGTGGGTGCTGGGCCGCGCCATGCCTAGCAAGAAGACCCAGCAGGCAGCGCTCAGGTCAGGGCACAGAGAGGCCCAGCTCTGCCGCTTTGCCCACCGGGGGCTTCCACAGTCCTCCTGTCCCCCGGAATGGCTCCCATGCCTCCTCAGTGCAGGCTGAGGGCAACGGGAGTGGGGTTGTGCTGGAGGAATCTGAGTGCACTGAATCCAAGTGTGGGCCCTGGTTACGTCGTGCTGTTCCGGCTTTGCCAGGCACCCACCTCTGGGTGCCACCTCCAGAAGCGAAGCATCGGCGGCCGCCTTTCCGGTTTCCCTCTTGCAATAGGTCCGGGCAAAGGTCAATAAAAGCCGAGTGGATGACCTCTGACCCCGCAGCTTTCGGCAGTGGTTCCTCAGGATCATGAGACAGAAATCAGCCCAGCCTAATATTCATGCGTGCAAAACCCATCCAGGGGAACCCAGAATGCCAGGAGGGGTGGGGGGTGGCTTCCGCGCACAGGGAGCTAGGCACAAAAAGCAGCTTCTGATCCGGCCAGATTGAGTTGATTTTTCTAGGATTCCATGCAAAAGTTAATCATTAATGAGCTGCTAGTCCTCACTACCTGCCGGCGACAAGAGGGACCCACTTCTGTCCTGCCTGTCCCTCCGCCACCTGGAGCCAGCCCAGCCTGGCCTCTTCAGAGAGAGGCGCAGCCATGAGAAGCCCTCTGGCCCTCCTGCTCCTGCTCCTGCTCTGCGCCCTCCTTGCTCAGGGGAATCCCAGTGGCAGACGGAAGAAAGGTAAGCCGCCCACCCTCCGGCTTTCGTGGGGGGGGGGTTAGTCTCAAGCAGCGGCTTGTGGACCCGCAGGAAGGCCAGCTGACCTGGGCCCGCCCTGGCTTCCGAAGGACCCCGCTGCTCCTTTCCTGTCGCTGGAATGGGCGCTTCCTGTCCGAAGAACAGGAGAGGCCTCGGGCGAGCCGACCCCGGGCCCCGAGCGCGGTCGGGAGCAGCAGCGCATTTCTCCATGAGACGGAAGCCCGGCCAGTGGAGAGCGGCCATGCCCGCTGACGGAGGCAGACAGACAGTTTGTCTGGGATCTGGGGAAGGAGCTGCGGGCTCCGGCTTTGGCTCTCTGTCCAAGTTGTCTGGTAGCAAAAACGGAAGCGAGGGGCCGGGCTGCGGGGCCTCGGCTCGGCCCGGCTTCGGGGCTCTTGCTTGTAAGGAAACGACTAACCAAGATGTCCAAGGTTAAGAGGCAGTCCGCTTCCCAACGACAGCTGAAGTGAAGCGACAGGAGGCGAGGGCTGCGGCTTTGGAGAAAAGGAGAAGGTCGGGCAGTCCGTCCTCTTCGTCTGGCCCAGCCGTCCCCTTCCAGTGCCACGGGAAACCCTCCCACTGTCTCTGCCCCGGGCTGGACCGCGCGAGCTGCTGGCCCCGGCCCCTCCGAAGCAGAAGCGCCCCAGCTGTGCAGAGATCTGAGACGCCGCCGCGAGCGCGAGCACGAGCACGAGCACGAGCCGGACGGCGGCGCTTCCCCTCCGCCTGTTTGCCGAGGACCCCGCTCCTCCAGCCCCCGGCCGCAGGCGCAGGTGGAAGGCGGCGCCGTCTCCCGGCGGTCGGTCGGGAACCTGCCGCATTGTCCCTGCAGGCGCCCTGGGCTTGCAGACCTTCGCCCGCGTGGCGCCCGCCGATCCGCTTCCCGGCGCGGTGTCGACCTGCTGGATACAGCGGCCCAACCGTTGTCCCCGGAGGCCGGGCTCTCCTCTGGGCTGACTCCCGGGCGCGTCCTGTTGTGGTCTGGGAACATTTCCTTGATGGGCCACTGGTTTCCCCAGGCTCCCCCCAAGAGGCCCAGCTGGCGCCCAGCCCTTTGGGCCTGGGCGCCCCGCACTTGTTCACAAAACCCCGTCAGAAGAAGCCCCGTCTAGACTGCTCTTTCACTCTTCGCCTTGGGAGGGGCCTGGTGCTCCCCTTCCGACAGCGCGGGGCGAACTGTGCTCCAGGTGCCCCAGAAGGGGAGCCGAGGCTGCTAGTCTTGCGGGGGGGGGGGCCGGGGGGAGGGAGGCACGCGCGTGCGCGCGCATCCCCGAGCGTCCAGCTGCATCTCTGTGGGCACGTGCGGAGCAGCAGATTTCCGCAGGGACGGGCCCTTCGCTCCGCCAACCGCAGGCCCTGCTTCCGCGTGCCCTGCGCTGGGGCTGGCCTGCCCTGCGGCTGAGCCGGGAGACCCTGACTCCCCGAAGCCCCGTCCGCCCACTGCAGTATTTCAGGCTCTCCAGAAGCCACTTTCTCCTTGGAAGAATGGAGAGCGGCCCCTGGAAAAGTGGCACGAAGCGGAGCAGCAGAAAGGAGGCGCTTTGGCCAAGCGCTGCTGACCCCCCCAGGCAGCGGGATCCCCCCACCAGAGCCCAACTCACCCCACGCTCCTCTGATTTCCTCCAGGGCTGATTTGGGGCAGCCCGAGGCAAAACTCCCTCCTCCCCTCACAGCCCGACTCGGGGCGACGGGGGAAGCTCGTGTCCAGTGTTGGTGCCGGCAGCCCCCAGCCGACGAAGCCACCGCGGGCCTCTCAGGTGGCCCCCGGGCCAGCGCCAGCCGATCCCTGGTGGCGCAGGGCAGGGCAACAGGGTCCCCCACCTTTAAAGAGAACTTTGGACCCCAACCGGACGGGCAGCTTTTATCTCCGGGAGGCGAGCGAGCGGTGTTTGCTTAGCAACAGCACTGCGGATGTCAATTTGGGGCTCCTTTTCAGGCAGGGATTTGGAATCTGGCGGCTCTGCCTGATGCAGCAAGGATCAAGAAGCAAACTCTTTTTCTTTTGATGCAGGGGGTGGAGGGAATGCAAAATAGAAGATTTTAATACTGCATGACTAGTTGGAGGGTTTCAACTGAGGCTGCGTGAAAGAACCTTCGCCTGAGGGGCTGAAGGGACATTGGAAATGTTTCCCCCCTCAATAATTTCTGCAAACCGGAGTACTTAAATAAAAAGCTGGCCCTATTTGTCAGGACTTGGAAAGCAAACTGAGGCACGCACGAACCAATTGATCTTCTTAAAAAATCCATTTCTCCATTTTGCTGGTGCCCAAATTCCCTCCAAGCTTTCACAAAAATAAGACTGTCTCTAGGCGAGATTTGGTGGTGGTTCCAAAAGGAGTTGGCTGATATTTGGGGCTGTTGCAAAGGTGTGGGAGGCCATGACAGAATTTCTTAGAGGGTCCCTCTCCTTCCTCAGCCACTTGGTCTAAGAGACGCTGCAGCCTTTCTTGGCAATGGAGGGGCACCTGCCAAGGGAGGCTGAGGCCTCCTTTCCTGATGGGGCAAATACAGGATTGATCACCTTCCTCATGCAAAAATCTCCCCAAATGTTGCATCTTCATCCTCAAACAAGGAGTGCCACAGGAATAGCCCAGTTGCTGGGCTGGCAGACCGTCATCCCTGGAACTGTCAGCCCTATGCCCGGTGCACCCTAGCACGGCCGGGGCCATTGGGGGAGCTTCACCTCCTCCCCTAAACCGAGGCAACTTCCTTGAACTGCTTCAATGCCACACAGTAGGACTCTGGCCCTGTGTGATGTTGCCATCTTGCCCCCTTTTCTCAAGACCTGCCAAAGTGCCCCACATTTCCTGCGATTGGCTGAAGGGCACTTAGGCCTGCTCAGGTGTGTTGCATCCTGTTTTTAAGAACAGGTGCAAGGCCCGGACTTGTTGCTTTCACTCTGCTGAGAAGCACGGTAGCGGAGCAGTAATTCTACCAGTGGGTCCAGAAGACGGCCCTGGGTTGCACACGCTTGATAATGGCCGCGTTCTCAGCCTGATCGGATTAAAGAAAGGATTTGGGTATGACGTTTTTCCAGCCACGCCTCTGGGGTCTTAAGCCACTCCGGGTAGAAAATGGTCTCGCCTCATAAAATCTTGGGAGCAGGTGCGTGCAGCGTCCTTTGAAGGGTGAGCTTTTTAGGAACTTGGCCTTCCTTCCGGTCCTGCCTATCCTGCTTCTTGCAGTAGCAAGACTGATTCGACTCTGCTAAATCTGCCATTTCCCCCTTTCCTTCTTTCCGTCTCTGTGTTCAGTTATTCCAAATTCCGCAGGTAAGAAATACAGGCCAGAGAGAATGTGGGAAATATTCGCCTTGGTTAATTATGAATGGGAGAATTTAATTTCTTCCTTAGTCTTCAGGCTTTACATTCAATTTTTCTAGGCCTGCAAATAAGACATACTAACTAGAAATGTGTGGGAAGAATTCACCCTGGTTAATTATGAATAAAGGGATTTTAAATACAATGCAGCAAGCCATATAAATTTGACGAATGAATGAATGAATAACTAAATAAATGCATCCTGTGCCCTTCCTGGATTAACACCTTGCAGAGAATACAGTAGAAGGTGCCTTAGTTCTCCCCGCATTCACCACCTCTTGTTGTGGTCGAAGAGGCGGTCCTTTCTGGTGGGAGTGGGGCAAAAAGCTCCAAAATCGGAAGCAGAACCCCAGGTTCCACCTCCCCGGACTTTCTGCTGGCCTAATCCCCATAAAAGGGCTGGATGTGAAAACAGAAACTGGCTCAGTACCTCGGCTGGTTGGCACAGCAGTGGTATCCTGCAGCACGTTTCCTCCCTTTTGCCCCAGGTTACCTTTATGCCCAGTTAGCGGAGGGAAATAACTCGTTGGAGGCCAGAGCGCTCTTGGATTTCGGGCGTGAAATTTAACCAGACTTTTCTGGCCAGATTTTCTTTCCCCCGGCCTGCGCAGTTGTCCCTGACAGCACTCTCCGCAAAAGGATGTGGGGACGTTGCACTTGGTTCTGGTCCTTTGGCTGGCATCCTCCACGGTTACAGCCCGGAGGGATCCGACTGAAAGCCCCGCAGCTTCGGGTAGGCAGCTCAGCCGCGGTCCACCAGTTCATTGAGCAGCACTGACGCACGTAGCCTCCCTTCTGCTACTGAAGCGTCACCTGCCACGAAGCTGCTTCCCAGCCTCACCAGTGGGAGAGGAAAGAAAAACACCAGTGAGCGAACCGCGATTCGGTGGGGATGGAACTGCTGGAGACAGCGCGGGCCATGTTGGCAGCAGGGCCACGGAGCTGAGCAGCACCACGAAGCCCGGGGCTCTGTGTTGGCTTGGGTCCTTGGTTGGCGCAGTTTCTTTCCAAGCACGGGTGGGGCAGACGGCCAAGCGGGACCCAGCAGGGCTCCTGGAGTGGGGCAGTTTCCCCCCAGACTGCGTTACGATGCCTGGCTTTTTCCCACCTCTATTAGGGCACAGAATTGACACGAGTGGATAGGCAAAGAGAGGGAGCCGGCCTGCTATGCTGAGAGTGGGCATCCCCGTGCCCTTCGCCCCTGGTGGTGTCTGGTGCGTCTCAGGCGGAGTGGACCCCACAATCGAAAGTCTTCCATTGCACAGAAAGAGCAAACGGCAAGACTGTGAGTCGGAGCGCGCATCTGGCGGGTCCGTGACTCCTTCAGCAGCGCAGGAAGGCCCCGTTGACCTCCGGCAGGATCTTCCGTTCCCGGCCACTGCAGGGGCCCCTTGTGAAGGAAGGCAAGGCGGGGCCCTGGGGAACTTTGGGGCCACAGGGGCCAGCAGGAAGGGTTTTCTGAGGCTCCCAGGAAAACAGGCACCAAGCGCTAAGAAAATCATAATAGGGACCTAACTTAAGGAGGAGATAGCAAGAACTGTAGACAGAACAGGTCTGGCAGACCCAAACTCCCTGGCCCATAATAGTATCCGCTATTAGCAATCCTCCAGGCAGTTCAGTTGGCATGGTCCCCCCCCCACATTGTTCAACAAGTAGATTTGCAGCTTTAATATTTGAATAAAAACCTTTAGCGCAGCATGAACATTCAACCTTCTCCCTGGGCTGGCTGTCTAAGATGACTCTTCTGTGGGGCAGAGCCTAGGGAGGGGGGATGCTTGCTGCCGAGAGGAGGTCATTTATAGCTGGCTGTTTCCTACAGGGGGCTCTGCAGGGTGTGGTCAAAAAAGTCAAGATGGCAGCCACAACAGGGTAAAGCCCTGCCTGTTTTTTATGTGCAAGAACCAGGCAGATCTTTGAATCGCGCCCTTGGAGGCACCACGTTGACTCTTCTAAGTGCGCCCTGCGGACCCCACTCCCCCCCACCTCTGCATCCTATCCTGCCTGTCCGGGATTATCTCTGGGTCGTAGGAAGAGCCGCCTGCAATCGGTGTCTCTCCGTCTGGCACAGCGCGCACAGCTCTCGGGAGGGCAAAGCGTGGGCTGGGAGGGTCCGGGCTGAGACTTTGCTCCCTGCCGATCAAGGCTGGGCAAACCTGGACTGTTTTGGCACGACACCGTTCAAGGCCTTCCGACCATCGGCCTCCCCCGGGGACGGCCCACCACCCTCATCCTCTCTTGGCGCTGGGCCCCCAAATGGCCGCGCCCCACCCCGCACACGGGAAGCCCTGCAGATGCCTCCCAGCGCCCAAGGGCTGAGGTGGCCAGGGAGACCTCAGGAGCAAACCCCCGGGCAGCGTAAGCGCCTCTGCCACCCAATGCCTTCGGTTTGCTCAGAGGTGCAAAGGCAACGCGGGGCAGCTCCAAAGGCCCTTCTCAGGGGTGGGGTCTCCGGAGCCGATCCGCTCTGACTCTCCTCGCCTGTTCCCGGACCCCGGCAGGTTTCTGAGCCCCTCCTTCTCCTGCCCTGCAGCTCAGAGCAGCCCCTTCGGGCAGCGTGGCACCGGGTGCTGCCGGGTCCTCTGCCTCGCGTTTCTGCAAGCTCCCTTTGGCCACCCCCGCAGACCTCTGCTGCAGGAGAAGCGGGCCTCAGCGTGCTTCTTTGCCGCAACCGGCTGGCTGCGAGAGGCGGGAGGCTGCGTTGCGGTGAAATATGTATGCCCTGCGCTTATTGCAAAGACCTAATAAAAATACTTCTGCTTTATTACATTAAAGTCAGGCTCTCAGAGTAGTTCACAGAACGGCAGCAACAGAGAAGAGCAATGAACAGAGGAAAACGTGGTTGGCTACAAGGGGATTCCAAAGCGGGAAATGAAAGACATTGCTTTTCTGTGTTATGCTAGAGAAGATTGCTGCTGAGAACTGGAGGCTAAAAATAGAGCCCCCAGCAGCCAACTTCCAATCTGCAGAGCCTGCATCACTCTGGCTGGGGGGAGGGGGCGCAGGTGCACCCGTTTCAGCACCTTGACAGCAACTTGTGGCTTTGGGATGTCCTGGAAGGAAGGGCAAGACTGGGGCAAGTCCTCTGATGCGCCCTGACGCACGAAGTGGGAGCCCAAGACAGGCAGAGTTAATCAGCTGTGTGGATGAAACTCTGCTGAGCCTGGATATGCGAGGCGTAGGGCAGCCCAGACCCCCGAGGAGGCCCTCTTAAGGTGTGGTTGTGGCAGAGGCCCTTGCTCCTCCGAGGCTGCCGGACGTCGAGCAGCAAAGTTGCTCCCAAAGAGGCGAGTCTCTTACGGCCCCAGAAGCAAAAGAAGTGGTTCCCTGTAAAGGTGCTTTAGTTGGCCTCTCAGGTGCCCCCATGCCCAGGTTCCCAGTGTTGTCCATGCTGGAATGTTGGCTGGCATCGGGCAAAGCTGCCGCAGCTCTCGCCTAGCTCAGGTGGGTGCCCGGCTTTAGGGCAGATGCTCTTGTGCTCTCACTGGTTAATGAGGTTTCCAGAGCCCCCTTTTCTTCTCTTCCTTTCAGAGACAATGCTGGGGTGGGGTGGGGGGGGCTGTTTGGTGCCAGGGAGGAGAAGAGGGTAGCCCTGCGAGGGAAAGTCTTCCGTGACAAACCACATTTGCTTGTTTACAAGGACGCCTGAAGCTCTTCGCAGCCGTTGCTTTTCTGGGCCTGCCTGAACCTGAACCCTCAGCCCGTCTGACCCTTCACGTGGCCATCGACAGAGGCAGGCGGGCAGAGCGGGGTCTGCCTTGGCACCAGTGACTGACCTCTCTGGATCCCCCACAACTTCTTAAATTTGACCTTTTCGGCGTCTGCCTGCACCCACCAGTTTCATGGAGATGATCTTCCAAAAGTTCCCTTTGCAGATTTTGACCACGCGAGTTGGGGTGTCTGTGGGCCCTTAGCTGCATCGAGGTTCATCCTAATCCGAGGAAAGAGGAAGGGAGAAAATAGGCTGGGGGGATCCAGGATGTTGATTTATTAAGTCATATATTTATGGCCTTGCTGAGGAAGCCAACTAGGGCTCATTCAGAGACACAGTATGATTAAGCCAATCGTGATTTAGAATCAAGCCAGGTGCAAGCCATGACTGGCTGCGCAAGGTCAGCAGTCAGTCCACGGAGGAACCATCGCCATCCTCAGCCACACTTCCCACGTGCATTTCTTCTTTCGGCCAGCCGCCGAATCCCTCAGGGCAAGCGCGCGCAGAGCGTTCGTAGGGCAGAAGCCCATCTCTTGGGCAGACAGTTCAGCGCGGCTTTCCCATGATCTCTTGCAGGGCCCCGGCGGCAGCCGCTTCCCCAGAAGAGCGGCCCCTCGCCCGGCGAGGCCAAGTTCCTGCTCTATGCCAACACGGCGGAGCAAGGCTGCCTGATGGAGCCCCACCGTGAGGGCACTCTCAAGAGGTGCCACTTCAATGCTTCCCTCCCGCTGGTGATGATCATCCATGGGTGGTCGGTAAGGGGGCTCTTTGTCTTGGGCGGGTGGACGTGGTCTGCGAGGGCCCCGTGCGCGGCCCCTCTTTGCCCTCCCCATCAGCCACCCTCTGCTGCTCCGTGCACGCAGCTCAATGAAGGGCCACGGCCCTGAGCTGGGGGGCAGGCTTCCTGTTCCTCGATGGGAGGCGGCCCCGGGGTCACCCGCACAGGGCTGGAGGGACCACGCCGTTGCCGTATCAGCCCCGCAGTAGTCCGTGGATGCAGCTGTCGCTTCTTGTCATGGGCCTCCCAAGGAGGAGCAGCCCTGGCGTTCAAAGAATTACTTCTCTGAAACGAGCACACCCACACGCTTACATATACACACAGTTAAATATAATTGTGCTACTCACCCAAAACCGTGCGGCACAAAACGCTTCTCCCTGTACAAGAACAGATGGATGAAATGATATGCTTTGAGGACCAAGGTGATTGACAGGCAATGCTTCCTTTGGGCGTGAGGTGGCAACCATCCACACCGTGCTGTTGGGAACTGGGAGGTGCCCGGGCCTGCTGGCGGACTCTGGGCAACCTTCCAAGGGTGCTGGTGACCCTCGGCAAAGGATCCCGGCAAGAAGGTGTTTGCCTTGGTCCTGTGGCTGCAGGTGGATGGGGGACTCGAAGGCTGGATTTGGAAACTGGCTGAGGAGCTCAAAGCGCACCTCACTCAGACCAACGTCATCATCGCCGACTGGCTCTCTCTTGCACACGCGCATTACCCCATTGCTGTGCAGAACACCCGAGGCGTTGGCCGAGAAATTGCTCACTTCCTAGAGTGGCTGGAGGTAAGCACCCTTAGGGGCAAACAGAACCATTTGTTTATCTCCTCTCAACCCCCCACCCCGCCCCCTCCGACGTGCAACATTTTGGCTGGGCCCAGTATCTGTGGCAGGTATCTTGCGGGCTCTGATGCAGACCAGCCCAGGACCCTCCCAGAGGCAGCCCCTGGAAAGGCCTCCTTGATGCTGCCTGCGCCGCCCGTCTTGCCCTTCAGACCAACGCTGATCTATGTGTGCAGACCGTCCGTAGCTGCTCTGGGCGCATGTAGGGATGTGCTCGGATGGGAACTAAAACCAGCTGATCCTGATTCTGGCCAGAAACAGAAACCGTTTTTGCCGCTGGCCAGGACCAGCCTTGCCTTGAGCACTGCTGCTTTGCAGAAAGCCACAGAACGGGCAGAAAGCTGGAAAGGGCCTTGAGAGGGGAGATGCCACCGCCCAAGGCAGCCTGCCCAAAGCCAGAGGCTTTTCAGGAGCATTTTGGTTGAAATCTGCCACCCTGTAGCTTCCATTTCCTGGATCCCATCCTGCGGTGGGAATCATGGAGAAGACATTTGGCAAGGCTGGCGCTGCTTCGGGAACCACAACAGCTTGCGCGGCCTTCTTTTCCCCACTTGCGTTGCATGTACTCCAGTGAGCTACATTGCTTCAAAAACGGTCAGATCACCCTTGAGTCAGGCGCAACTTCTGGCGACTGTATCCGCGCGGTCTCTTCTGCCAGCACTGCGGAAGTGGGCTGGCTCGCCTTCTTCCCGAAATAACTCAACAAAACAGCTCGTTTGCAAGAGGTCATCGTGGTCCCTCCCTCCAAGGAAGGCACCTCTCTTCAAAGGCTGCTGTCCAGCCTGGAAGGAGCCAGGGGCTTCCCGTGCCGTGGGGTAGAGGGCAGTGGGTAGCCCTGCTAGTTTTTCCTTTTCCATAAAAAAAAAAAAAAAAGCAGGAGGGCAAGAGTGTGGAGAAACGCTCATTCAGGGGGGCGTCTGGTCTTCTCAGCCCTGAAGGGCTGGTGTTATAGACAAGGCAGGATGGAGAGCCCCAGCCCCGTAGCCTTGGGATGCTCAGGCTCAGCGTTCCCTCGACCGAGTCCGCTCTTGATTTGGAAGCGCTTAAATGTGGGGGGAGAATGCTGGAGGCCCAGCACCATTAATAGCCCACTGGAGCCTCAGGGAAAGGTGGGGTGTGGCACGAGGCAAAATGTGCTGCTCCAGAACTTACCAGTCTCCATCTCTGGGAACCCCCACAGGAACAGCAAGTCCCTCATCTGTTTGTGATGCAGATCAAGGTCTGTCCTGCCATTTCTGGCCAGCTGAGAGTCTGAGGATGCCAGATTCTAATTTGCAGCATCTTCTGCCCCAGGTTATGCGGGCCCCTGATGGCTTTGAAGGAGGACTAGGTTGGCCCTGCCCAAAGAGAGCCCTCCGTGAATGCCAGCCGGTAGAGCGCCACACAGCTAACCTGCTGAGCCCTTTGGAGGGGCCTCTAAGATGCAGGTGGGATGATGAGATGGCCCAACAGCAAGATCGTCTAAGAGGAGCAGGGTGAGGAAAAAACACTCAGGCAGATGACTCAGAAGAACTTCCCACCATGTTAAGATATCCCTGAATGTGAACAAACAGCAATGTCTGGGTGTATACAACTTCTGAGCCGAGCCACATTATGCCTTAGCAGAATGTGTGATCACAACTACGATGTCCCAAGTGAATTAGTGTGGGCCTTGCAGGTTGCCAGATGTCCTGGCTGCAGCAGCAACTTGCCTCTTGGCCTTGGTCCTCAAGGTTCTCCATCCCTTCCCGGGCCTCTTTTCCAGGAATCTGTGCAGTTTCACCGAGGTGATGCTCACCTGGTGGGGTACAGCCTGGGGGCCCACGTAGCTGGTTTTGCCGGCAGCTCCATGAGAGGCAACGGGAAGATCGGCAGGATTACTGGTAAGTAAAGCTTCCTGGTTCATCAGCTGGACGCTTGGTTAGACTTCGCTTCAGGATGACCCTGGTCATTCGGCAGCTCTGCTCAGGGTGGGGCAGGACAAAGCAATCTGCTGTTGGACCCCGGGAAAGAAAGGCGGCTGAGGGAAAGAGCTGGCTCCTTGGTGGCAGCGGCAGCTGCTGCTGCTGCTGCTGCTGACCCCACACATGGAGGAAGCTGGGTGGGAATGGGGCATTTCTCCACTAAGGCTCTGCTGGCAAGTTCACAGGCAGTGACCTGGAGGGCAGCTCGGCAGTTAGATGGGAATAATTCCCTTTAGCTTAATTGGAAGAAAAACACATATACTCCTTTACAGCCATCAGGGATTGCTTTTTCATCAGGCCTCTGGCTCCTCAACTTTTCCAAAACACCGACATGGATTCTTCAGGATCGTGCCGAGAAAGATACCAGAAAGAAAATCGCTCTGTACAGAGAACCACATGCATGAACACACCTCTGTGGGAAGCTGAGATCTTCCCCATGTAAAAAAGGAGGCTCTGTCACTGGGTTATGCCCCTTCTGGATATGTTCTGAAGAAGACGTTGCCCTCTGATTCATTCCTGCCTGGTCAGGACAATGGGCCTGTTCTGGGCGGCACTATTTGGGCAGAATAATTTTCCTTCTCCAAGGGCTAGCATTGGGAAGCTGCACAACGGTGCTGATGCTTCGAGCTAGACATGTTCACAGGCACTGCATCTTTCTTCTGCTTAATTAACACTGTTCCCAGTGTGCAGAAGGCATTTTCATGAGGGCTGCTCTGAATCTCCCCGATCTCCCCTCTGGATCATGGCCCATTGACTTCAAGGGTCTGAGCATGGTTATACTTGCACCAGAAGAGATGAGAAAAGTACCCAGGCTTCAGTTAGGGCTGGTGAGACCACAGGACCTCCTTAGCCAAGAGAAAAGAGCAATTCATGACCCATATTTTAGGAGATTCTTCCTCAAACTGGTACCTTCAGCCATGCTGGCCAAGGAATGCAAGGAGCACCAGACTGGAGAAGTCTGGTTAGCTACATGTAACCAGAATATATCACCACTGTTGTCCTGGGTTGCCTCTGCTCTTCTTCACTTCTTGTGTTGACCTGTAAGTTGCTCCAGACAGAGACTGGTCTTTGGGCACTTTGCAATGTTGTCATAACCCTAGATTGTGTTACAAAGAGATGGAGGAGGAGAACTTCCTCTTGCAAGCCTCGATTGGTCTTTCTTGCAGGCCTGGATCCTGCTGGCCCCCTCTTTGAAGGCATGTCACCAACAGACCGCCTGTCGCCAGACGACGCTAATTTTGTTGATGCCATCCACACCTTCACCCAGCAGCACATGGGCCTCAGTGTGGGGATCAAGCAGCCCGTGGCTCACTTTGACTTCTATCCCAACGGGGGCACTTTTCAGCCTGGCTGCCACATCATGCATGTTTACAACCACATTGTGCAGTATGGGATCACAGGTAAGAACGGGCACGAAAGGAGGCACCATGTATTGGGAGCCTCCCAAGTCGAGTCCATCAGGGGCTGGCAGAAGGCCCCAAGGCAGGGCTGTGAGCCAGGATTCAGAGCTGAAAGCAGGCTGGTGACTGGGGCAGAGCGAGGTGGGCCAGTGGCTGAATGAGAACCTCTGAGCTTTAACCACTGGGCATCTCCCCCACTTCTCCCTCCCTGCCTTAAAGGGCAGGTCTCTGCCGTGCCAGGAGCTCCAGAAGGAAGCGCTGCAGGGGTTGACATCCAGTTCTCTTTGGAGCCTACAAAGTGGAACTGGGGTGCAGCTGCTCAGGGCTGGGAGGGAGGCTACTAACCTTCCCAGGTTGTGACAGCCATGAAGCTGGAGGAGAGATTCATCCCTGGCACCAAGATGCCCTCTTGTTTTCTCACGCTGACCTTCATGGAACGGAGCCTTTGAGGGTCTCCAAGCCCAGCCTGGTTCAGAGGCAGAACACCCCACTGCATGCCACAGGACCCAGGTTCCATGGCCTCTGGCAATGCTGGTGTTTGCTGGCGGCCCAGGAGACCAACACCGGCTTGATGAACCTAGTCTTCATCAGTGGAGGACCCCTCCAAGGTCTGCAGTGGAATGATGATTCAAGAGGAGAGCAAAGACAGGCTTGTGGTGGAGGGACTCTGGCAGCAGAACCTGGAGAAGAAGTGGCCAGGATGGAAGAGCCTCCGACTTGCTGAATTCCACCATTCTGTTTTCCTGCAGGGCTCTCCCAGACGGTGAAATGTGCCCACGAGAGGTCGGTTCACCTATTTATTGACTCCCTACGGCACAGCCATAAGCCGATCACAGGCTACTGGTGCAAAGACATGCAGATGTTTGACAAGGGACGCTGCCTCGACTGCCGGGCAAACCGGTGCAACACCCTGGGCTACCATATTCGGAAGGCAAGGGTCCCTGGCAGCCAGAGGCTGTTCCTGAAGACCCAATCTCAGATGCCGTTCAAAGGTTGGTGGGGGAGCAGGCCACGGTCGACTAGCCCAAGGGGCTCTCACAGGCAGGGCACATCTGCGCGTGAGGCCCTCAGATCGCAGCAGCTGTAGAGTTTTCAAATGGCCCCGGTCCAGAGAGGAAAACAGGCTAACAAGCATTGGGTGGGTTGACGAGGATGGTCCTATCCCAGATTATGCTAGCAGCCCTCGGGGTGAGCTTTGGGGTCCTCCAGGAGGTGGGTATGTTCTCAAGAGGTTGAACTGCAGCAACGGAAGGCTCTGCAGCTGCTTTTCCAGAACTGTAAAATGCTCGGTGCAATACCTTACTCAAAATAGCCTGGAAGCGGGGAGCAACTGAGAAATACATCCAGGAAAAAGCAGCAAAGCAGCTTCCTTCTTGCAGCCTGCCCCAGAAGAGGATCTCCCCTGGGGCCAGCCAGCTTCACGTATGTGAGGAGGGGGCTTCAGAACGGCACACCTGCAGCCCTTAAAAGCCCAAAGAAAGGCAGGGAAACCGCTGGCCACACAACTTTCATTCCCTTTCCCAAGCAGATGGATCAGGCCGCCCACTGTGTGGCGTTTCAGGCTGTTCAAAAGGTTTTGGGAAGGTCACCTTGAACAAAGCTACCACAAACTCCCTGGAAGGACGGTCATGTTGCCAACGGGGGGTGGCCGGGTTGTCCAGGCAGGAGTCGGATGGGCACGTTTCTCAGAGCTAGGGCACCCTTTCTGAGGCAGCGCCTTGCCCCCAAGATCCATCCAGCCGTGCGCGCCTCCCTCGCCAGGCCTGGCTGAGCTGCGAGAGAAGAAAAGGCCCCCTAAGTTCTCCAGAGGTTGAGCCCAAAACAAGAGCCGCCTTTCACCACGCTGACAGGAAAGGACAGAGCGGCTATTATTCCAGGCTCCATCGAGAGATTCAAAGTGTTGCAAAGACCACGTGAGGAGCCCAAGCAAGAATTAAAAATCAACACCCGGGACGCATTTTGATTTTGATTAAAAATCAACACTCCCGGGATGCATTTGCCAATCTGCCAAGAAACTCGGAGTTCAGGTCCCCGGGCACCGAGGCCATATCCTGCACAAGCCGCCTGAAATAGACAGAGGCAGCCCAAAGCACCCTTCCTCTCTGAAACGAGGCCAGGAGGGCTTATTCCTTGTCATCCTAGATGTAGCACAGATGAACAGTCGCTAGGGAAGAAATCAGCTGTACTAGATGCCAAGTATCTTTCCATCATTAAAAGATGCCTTCCTTCCTAGAGTTTTGCCCCAAAGCTCCCAGCAGTTGGCAGTAAGAAGAGAGACCTTGACAGCCCTAGAATCACCCCCGCGGAAAACCATGAAACCACAGGGAAGTCAGCATCAAGCCAGCCTGGATGCAACACGGCCTCCCCGAGGAGAACAGGATTGTCTTCCCTTGGCGCTGATGAACTAGTCAGGCCTGGGCCAATCCAGATCAAGCCAGCCAGATCTTTACAGCTGGATCTGAATCACTGGCTAAATTCAGACGACATGAAGCAGGTGCCCTTTTTAGAGTCCCTGCCCTGGCATCCCCCAGATGGGTGGGCGCTGTAGTCCTGGAACTTCTGGCCAGGAAACACACCCCAACACAGCTGGGGGAGGCTCAGCCGGAAGTGCGCATGGCAGAAAAGCCACGCCTGAAAACACGCTATGTGGGTAGATGTTGATCAGAGAATCTAAGCTTTCTTTAGTGCAGGATTTTATTTATTTATTAATCAAATTTGTACGGCCACCCATCTCACAAAAAGTGACTCTGGGCGGCATACAATGGTCCAATAAAAGAGTAAATATAATAATTATTAAAAACATTAAAAACAAGCTAAAACTAAGATTTAAGACAACTAGAGGATGAATTGCCACGTATATGTTTATGTCTGTATGTAGGTGAAAATTCAGCTTACCTTTCTCTCCTCTCCGCAGTTTATCACTATCAGTTTAAAATCCATTTCATCCACGAATTCCAAGAACGACAAATTGATCCAACATTCACCATCTCTCTGACTGGCAACGAAGATGACGTTGAAAATCTCTCCATCACTTTGTGAGTTCCAAATGTTGCCCAACTTGCTCCTTGGCTCCAGGATCCGTAACACTCACATTTTTGGCCCATGCCCGTTTGCCAGGGCGGAGAAATAACGTGGCTAGTGCCACAGGCCTTGGCACAAAAGCCATGCTTCACATCACTTAGTGTCCTGACATGTTCTCTTGCTGAGGTGGATTACCTCGAGGTCTCCCTCCCTTCATGTGGAGAAAAGCGGCACACGCACAGGTGGCACCTTTATACCTTCCCATCTCTTCCAGGAATTTTGAGATCTTGGAGCCCAGATGTCCACACCACATAATTTCCACGTCTGCTCTTTTATTACCCTTCTCAGTCCACTGAGTCTCCTTGCATCATTTCACTCTGAGTCAATAAAATAAACCACAGCTATTTTGATACTTTTTATAATTTATGCCTGTAATCATTTAACATCCTGTTGTGTTTTGAATTGGGAACTCTGCCACTGCTGCTGCTAAAGTGGCACGTGGCAAAAACAACATGGTGGAAAAGCAGATCACAAATAAATGAACAAACAAAGGAGCGGATCACGATGTGCAATGAAATCCTGGCAGATGTGCTTTAGCGGTGTTTGTTCTTCTCTCCATTAGAATTGAAGGCATCACTCGAAATAAAACCTACACTTTTCTTGTTCCTCTGGATATTGATATTGGGGAGCTGATGATGATCAAACTGAAATGGGAAGGAACTGCCATCTGGGAGAACATCTGGGACACTGTCCAAACCATTATCCCTTGGAGAAAGGGTGACCGTCGGCCAGGACTTATTGTGAGGTCCATACGAGTCAAGGCAGGAGAAACTCAGCAGAAGTAAGTGTGCTCAGATCCTGCCAGGGGTAGGAAAGACGTGGAGTCCGAAAGCGACCTGCCTGCCAATGGGCTCGCTTTCTGCAGCCAGGGGCCAGGAGATGCCGCGGCAAGCTCTTTGCTCAGCCACCTTTCCCATTCAAGGAGGTCATATTTCCATTGCACAGTTCTCATACTGCACCCTGCCTTGTGGAAGAAACTGACTGTTGGTTTATTAATTAATCTTTCTATTTTCCTTCTTTTCAGAATGACATTCTGTTCTCAACGTGTGGATAATTTGCACCTCTATCCAGGTCATGAGAAAATGTTTGTGAGATGCGAAGTCAGTTCCCAACAGCTGCAGTGAGGGTAGGGATGATAAGCAAGAATTTGAAAAAGCTGCCAAGGCCCGGAAGAGAGGGTTCTCAGCTTTACCTTTTCCTTAGAAAAAGAAAAGAAAAAAGAAACACCTTTGTATTATTATTATTATTTTTTGTACAAACGTGTGCAACATAAAAAATGTGATGGATCAGGAAGTACTGTAAACCATGTATGTCCAAGGCTTGATTGATTAAACAAATAAAATGTGAATAAAAAGTGAAAACTCCTAAACTAAATCAGCCTTATGAGTCTAGAAAGACAATTAACAGTCCAAGATCTCTGGTCTTTGGACTGAAAAATAATTTTATTTCTTGAAAGGGGAGGTTGGACTATTAAGAAGTCTCACTGTAAGATTCCTGGCGTATTACTGTTGGTGGTCCCCTGGGGGTGGTGGACTCCCAAATCACTTTTATTTTGGCCATGCTGGCTATGGCGGATAAGAATTGGACCCCAAAAACATTTGAATGGCTAATTCTGATGCACAAACACAACATTTGGAAAGTAACGTCAAATACAATTACTTCACTAAAAATTAGGGCTGCTTTCAGAATCCAGATTCACTTTGATGCATCGAAAAAGCAGCCTTTTAGACAGTTCTGAAAAAAGATACCATTTCATCTTATTCAAGAAAGTAAGCCTTATAATAATGGCATTGCATCACGCTAATGTGGAAGTGAGGGAAGTGCCGCCAGCCCCATTTTTTCCATTGCTAGAGAAGTTAATTTGGACGTGTAATTCCAGACCACTGTCCATATTAGCTGAAGCCTGGCATTCAGGTTCTGAAGACTGTACGCTTAATCAAATACCCAGCGGGATACAACAGGAAAAGAAGCGTCTCCAGGTAAGTGTGTTTTTTCAGACCTGCTGAACAAGGGCCTTTTTCGTAACATGCTTTTAGAAGAGGTAGAGCTGAGTAATGGCAACAACCACCTTGAGATATTTAGACCGACCTTGCCTGATAGTTGTACCACAGGCTTGTGGGAAGGAGAGGAGACGCCGTACTTCATATACACAGCTCCATTTTTTTCTGCCATATGGCACAAACACATGATATATTAAATGTTTTTCCATTTGCATTTGTTGCTGACTGTTGTCCAGAATCCCAGGATAATAATAGCAATGGAGTTGCTAGAGTGCAAAGAATATAGTAGCCGTGCAAATTAATACTTTCACAAAGATGAAGCAAAAGGCATGCTCTAACTTTTTAAAAAAAGTCTCTGTTTTCAAGCGAATGCAGGAATGGGATCTGCCTTGCCAAGCCCTATAATTAACAGCTGTTTCC
Organism: Liasis olivaceus; assembly: GCA_030867105.1. NCBI lineage: Eukaryota > Metazoa > Chordata > Lepidosauria > Squamata > Pythonidae > Liasis > Liasis olivaceus. The sequence continues at coordinate 22,100,957 of CM061362.1, read as the reverse complement.
CACCTAATTCCGTTCTGTGAGGCACAGAAGAATGCAGGGGTGTCCGCAAAGGTAAAAAAACCAAGGTGGCGGCTGCAGCCACGTGATCCAGGCGCTGTCCATTTTTACAGTGTGTGCCAATGTTGTAAAAAATGGGAGGGGCCCCATCTGCATGGTTGTGGCTGCCATTTTGCCTTTTTTTGGCACACCCCCACCCCGGAAGACACCCCTGGGGGAATGGCGCCGTCATAGGAAAACTAGGAGTGGGTGGTCCCATTTTCCTCCAGCCCCGCCTCTTCTGCAACGGGAGCGTTGACTGAAACGCAAAGGCTGAATCCACATCCTGTTAGATGCAAAGCGCCACTGGGTCAGGTGTCCGAGCTGCTGTTGATTTAGATCAGTTTTTCTCAACCTCGGCAGTTGTAAGATAGGTGGACTTCAACTCCCAGAATCCTGGGCGTTGAAGTCCACCTGTCTTCAGGTTGCAGAGGCTGAGACACACTGATCAATATTAAAGTTTTCATTCTCTACGCCCCAGCTAGAAAAGCCTCCGGATCCATAGAGAGACGCACGAAGGGCAACCGATGACTTGGATCCACCATCGCAACCCCTGAAAGGACCCGGCCTGCAATCACAGCATCTTAGAACTGACCAGCTGAGAGGGACTGCAAGCCTCACCTGCCGCGTGCCGGGAAACCCAGCACGGAAGGAAGGGGGGAATCGATATTCCTGAGGGGTGGCCAATGGGCCAGGGAAGCCACCTTCCCTCCCTCCCCGAAGCCTCCAGGAATCCGAGCTCTGCTTCCTCTCCAGGGACCCAAACCCCCTCCCCGTTCCCCCTTGGCTTCTCCTGGGAAAACAACCCTCCTTCCAAGCCCAGTGGGGTGTCCCGCGCTCCCTCCCTCCCTCGGCCTGGGGCCCCCTTGCCTTCCGCAAGGAAGCGGTGATCTCCCTGAGCGTCGGGATCCCCCAAATCCCCGTGCGGGGAGATAACCAAGTCAGGGGCTAGGACGTCGGAGGGTGCAGCAGAGCAGGGGACCTGCAGGGGCAGGAAGGCTGGGCTGGAGGGGGCTCCACGCAGGGCCGGGCCGGGCCGGGCCGAACGTTGCCCTCTCCTCCACTGCCCTGGTCCCTCTTTAGCCCCGGCTGACGTTTTGTGGGAGAGCAAAACGGGGCTGCGCAGATCCGTGGCTCGGAGCATTCTGAAGATTCTTGCAGGATGTCTTCAACCACAGTTGCAGAATTGCAGCTTTATGGCTAGTGACACAGAAAACAAAGATTTAAAATGTCATTTGGAACCCAAATAAGCAGACTGTTAAAGAAAGAGAGACCACTCTCGCCCTCAGTATGAGTTATATTTGGAGTCATCCTCAAAAATGACGTAAAAATTTAATCAGACCAAAATGCTGTTTTAGTGCACCAAACGGGACTTCTTGTAATCCCTTTGTTCTCTGATTTGAGATCAATGTGCCAGGTAAGCAAAGGGCCTGGCGCTTCAAAGGTTCGCTCCTGGATTCCCCCAGGTGCGCTGAAGTAGATGCCCAGACTGAGATCCTGGGAAATTCATCTGTTTCCCTGAGGGTATCAACCGATCCACATAAAGCCACCTCTTCCCTTCACGTGAATCAATTAAAAATCGTAATGGGAAAATGGGAACGTCTGACTGTGAATGCTTATTTTCCACATGCCACGGAAAGCATTCCTCATCTCAGGACGGCCCCTATCCTGGAGCAGGGAGGCGGAAGCCGGGAAGGCAGCGATGCTGGAGATGGGGGGAAAGCCACGGGAGATCGCTCGGAGCCAGACCCAAGACCACCCCAGAAAGGGCAGGGGGAAAAGGAACAAAGGCAGGGACCCCGCCCCCCGGTTCAGCCCTGGGTTTACAGTGGGGCACCCAGATGCGCCTGGCGGGGAAGGAGAGGAAGTGAGAAAAGGCAGACGTGGGGGGCTGGCCTGGTTTCCTTCCTTTTGCCTTGGGGGAGCTGGGGGGGCCAAAAAGCAGCCCAGCATTTGGGCAAAGGCCGCCCTCCTCTGGATTCTCCATCTCTGGGGAGCAGATTCTCCCTGGGGGCTGCCCAACAACCCACCCGAGGGCCCCCAGGCACTGCTGCCCCAGAGGGGACAGAGGGAGCCCCCATGCCCAGGCCTCTTTGGGGATCATTGCCCGTCCCTCGACCTTCTTAGCCCAGGCGGATGGTCCCTTCTGGCTGGCCGAGGCCCTGAGGGGCTGAGGCAACAGAGAAGGCCGGGCTGTCTGGGCTTCCCTTGCCTGAGGCCCCGTGGGAGAGGCAAGGGAGCACAAGGGGGCTGGTGGGGCCCCACCCCCTCCACAGGGCCACCAGTCTCCATTGAGCCACCCAGATGGACTTTGCCTGGAAGGAGGTTTGCGGGGCCCCTTTGCCGCAGCGGGAGGACCAGCCCAGCAGACCCCAAATCTCGGACTGCAACTGGGGCAGGCCGATCCCAGCCTTAACGTTCCACCCCCCTTTTTGCAGCAGGGCCCCTCCTGTCCCCCCTTCCCTTGAAGGCTGAAGGGCGGCACTTTCCACCCCCCCACCTGTGAGGCGGCAGAGGGGCCACGTGCAGGGCCCTCTACTCACCCCCCGACCCTGGCTCCAGCTCCCCTCTAGGGGGCAAAGCAGCCCAGTCTCCTGGCTTCAGCCCTCTGCCCTCCTGGCCTTGGGAGCTGGGCCAGAAAGGGAGAGGAAGTGGCCCCTCCGAGGACAGAGCCCTGAGCAGAGGGGCCCATGGCATCTGTGCACAGGAGAATCCAGGGAGGAGTGGGGTCTCTAGGGCTCCAATTCAGTCCATCTTTTCTGTCTGGGGGCCGGCCAGCCGGCTGGCCTGGGGCCTCCCCGCAAAGGCAGGAGGAGAACCCGGACCAGGCGCCACCATCCTGAGGCAGTGCCAGGAAGCTCTGCAGGGCAGGGCAGGGCAGGGCAGGGCAGGGCAGGGCAGGGCAGGGCAGGGCAGGGCAGGGCAGGGCAGGGCAGGGCAGGGCAGGGCAGCTGAAGCTGGGCCCTGTGCTGCGCTGCGAGGCGCCCGCAGACCTCTGCCACAGCCCGCAGACAGACTCGCTTGCTTGCTTTCAGGCTCAGAGAAACCAGGCAACTTCTGGAGTGATTTCATCAGGTCTATTTATTAATGCATTTCAAGTTTCAAAAACCCTTACATTTGTTTGCACAATACTTTATAATTTTTTTTTGCAACTTTTTAGTAAAAATTTCCAAAGTGAACAAAAAAGATACTGTATAAAACACAGTGGACATTAAACTGACAGTAGTATTAGATCGTAATTTGCCTTGATATTTTTTATTTTACCACATCTTGACTTGTAGTGGAGAGTTCAGTGCACTTTTTTCTTTGCAGAAAACGTTAAACTTAGACCCCAGATAAGAACAGGGCAGCCAGCTCTCTGCCAAACGCCCTTGCCACAGGATAACATTACAAGCAAAAAATTTACATGGTCCAAGATCTACCACACTCAAGAAGTTACTAAGAACTCTTGTCGAATAAAAGCCACCATTTCAGAAATGCAAACCTAGCTTCCAGTCTTTGCACAGTCTGAAGAAGAAGAAAAAAAAAGAATCCCAAAATGTATTTTTAAAATGGTTTAAAAGCAACTACAGAGATTTTAGCTAGTTAAGATCCTTCAGAATTATTTATAATCTATTAGTCTGGGGGATTCATGTACAAAATTTGTCCCTAAACCATGTACAAAAAACCTGTATTCTGAAAAAAGTCACCACATACTGTACAAGTTTTACAAGGAAGAGATCCCATTATATTCTTTTATCGTTTTTGTCCTTGCTGGCTTGCGAGTCACATTATGAGAATGAATGCACGTGTAAACCTTGTACTCTTGAAAAACCAAAACAAAATCCACAGCCTAGCTAGCCCCACTCCCCCCCCCCCCATACAACTGGATTTCTAAGCAAAGCCAGAAATATTTTGCAGCCATTTGGTTCCCAATCAGCTTGGTGCTTTTGGAAAAACAGAAGCAGTGAATTCAAGCTTGAATAATGCCCTCTTCCATTTCCTGCATAGCAGTTAAGCATATTATGACATTGCTTTTTCTTTTTAAAAAAAATGCCAATTATATACACTCGTAATAAAAACTTTGGGCCATTGTGCTGTTTGAGATCCTCTTTAGTGCCTTTCACATTCCCCAGCCTACAATAATTACACAATCACAGCAACTCCCACAGTAGTGGCTTCTGCTTTAGTGGTTATCCTTTAAAACAGTATCATGCTGAAAGATGACCAAAGTACTTGTTAAAACAAAAAACAGAACATAGGCTTTAATCTCTCCCAAATTTGTCGGAATTGGGATCCTCATTATCACTTATCAAGGTGATCAGAGCATAATAAAGAAAGCCAGCTGCAATCTGAGAAAAATATGAGAGACTTATCTTGCTACCAAATCATGGGGAAAAAATAAAACAAAACAAAACAGCCGATCATTTAACAGAACAGGCAAAGGTTTCTTCCTTCTGTCTAAACCCTCCTGCTGCCCTCCCAAGGGGCCGGGCCCCTGGCCCGACCACGGAAGGCAGCCCAGCCCGGCCCGAGGCCTCTTCCCACACCAGCCTCCCACGGGGCAGCCTGGAGTCCTCTCAGCGGAGCTGGGCAGCAGCAGGACCTGGGCTCGGCATCCGGGTAGCGCGTAAGGAGGAATTCTGACCAAAACAGAGATGCATAAAGAACGGATTTGATGTGATTCACGATTCCTGTGTAAAGCACGACAGAATCCCGGGCTGTTGTACACCATCAACCTTCTGTTATCCTGAGTATGTCAATTAAACAGTAATTTCTTCATTAAGAGCCTAAAAGGTTTATAATATAAAGGAACATCCATATTGCAATTATATCGTTTTACAATTGCACACAGAAGTACAGGTGTACATTAGAAATACAATGTCTGCATATCACCATTTATGTACATTGGCAAGTCACGTCTCCAACACTGAGGCAGTCTCGCTTCCTAGCCTTGACAGCTGAAAAATAGATACTTTAATTCGTGTGAAGAGAAGTCCCATCAGAGCTACGTTTGCCTGCAAGTGAAGAAAAGGCAAGAGCGAAGAGCTGAGGGAGGAGAGAAACGCATTGCTTCAGACTGCTAAAGATCTGCTTCATGGCCAACCACTTCGCTTTGGGGCAGGGACAGGCGATCGTCCAACTTCTCCGGGTTCTGAGAACCTCCTTCATTGACCAGGGACAACGACTTAATACAGGTTTTCTTTGGAGTGAATTTTTCCCACTGTAGGCACTAGGAAGAACCAAGGCAAAAAGCAGCCCTTAGCGTCTCATGTGGCCCATCTGGTAGCTCTCCCGGGGCCTCTGTCGCGGAGGGGCCTGAGTCGTCGGGGGCGGTCTCCTTCGCTTCAGAGTGCCTGCAGAAAAACAAAGCGAGAAGCACTTTCAGAAGCCTTTTCGCCCAGCCAGGGGCCCCCTGCACGCGCGCGGCCCTGAGCCAGAGTTACGGGAAGACGGTTTTCTGGGGAACGAGGGGGACCGCCCGGCACCGCTGCAGACCGGGCCCAGCCAGAGCCACATAAACAGGATCAAGTTCTCTGAATTCTTTCATGGGCACGGGGGCAAGAACAAGAGCTCCAAGTAACCCAGGGCATGCGTATCCAGGCCTGGGGGAAAAGCGGCCTGCTGCCGCCTACAGAAAAAGCTCCCTGGCATCTCTGTTGGTGGCCCCCATTCCTTGCTTGCCTGGTGTGCTCAGCTCCGCTCCCACTGTGGATCTCTAACAGCCCCGGGCGCGACCAAGCTGAGGCCCTCCTGCAGTGCTTGGGGCAGGCAGGTCTGCTCCTCTTCCAAGCCTGGGACGACCCCCCACGCCTGACCGAGTCCAACCAGAGCAGCCCAGGCCCTCCTGCAGGCTTTCCTTCCCTCTGCCGAGGCCCCTTTCACCCCACAACTGCTCTGCAGCAGACGTTCCCGCAGGGTTAGCAAAAGCCTCACCTGGAAGGGGCTTGGGGGGTGGCAGCTTCGGATTGCTGCTTGGGGTGTGAACGCTGCAGATCTTGATGAATCCCGCCATCAACATGATGAGTGCAATCCCCATGAGCAGGACGGCCCACCAGTGCGCCTGGAGTTTTGAGACAGAGCAAACAAGGTCTGTTTTTCCCGCTTGACCAGGCCGGAGGAGCTCTCCGTGCATGGAGAAGAAATGCCACCCTGCAGCGCTCGGAAGGCCAGGCCACCCCTAACAGTAGGCTTCCTTAATGGCCACCCAGTCCCCCGCAGAAGGGGCCTTTACCAGCATCGCCTCCAATAAAAGGGCAGCATATCACCACAGCACTAATAATTGATAAACTAGGAGACGTTTGGAGGACAGGAGCAGAAGGAATGAAGACACCTGTGGAAGTCTACTTGCACTCGGAAAGGAGACAGCCTCTGCCGCCTTCATCTCACCCCTTATATCTATTTTGGAGAGGAAACAGAGCGCTACACAGAAGCCTGCTGCAGAATGCCAACAGCAATCTAATTATTCTGCAAGTTTTCATAATACATTCTCAAGCTTTTAACTCAATTTAAATTTGTAAGTCAAACTCGAGAGCTGCCACCGGTATATTAATGGAACTATCTCCCCCTCCCCCGGCAAAAATAGAGGAAATAAAAATTCCCCATCATGTCCCGGTCTGTAGAACTAATTAAACGAAGCTGCATTACAGGGTTCTAGAGAGACTGGCACAGAACAATGCCGGCTGTGCCCACAGAGCAGCTTGCCGTAATCAGTTTGGAGGGACAGATGAGAAAAGAAAAGCAGAAACACATCTGAAGAGAGAGAGGTTAATTTACGTCCTATTCCGGGAAGTAACCCTACAGGCAGACACCCTAGGAACTCCAACTCCTGAGGGCAGAGTCCACCTAATTGTTACAGTTCAAACAACCTCTGCCTTTCTCTAGCTGTGGGCAGCCCTGGGATATCCCACCCAAGGGAACCAGTGGGGCCTTGTGGGTGAAAGGAGGCAGAGTCTTCTCTCTGCGTTCACGTCAGAGTGGAGGACAGGATTAAGTGGCAAAACACTTAGACCCAAGCTCCACACACAGGCCTGCTTTCGGAAAAGGATGCTGCATACTTCACAAGCAATTAGATTTGCCCACCTCTGTCAATGTGGCAGGAGATACTATGCTCAAGGCTAAGAAGTTGATGTGCCTGGACTTTGGGCAGCAAATAAAGCAGCATGTAAGCCAGAAATATAAAATGGCATGTAGAATCCAATTTTCTGAAAACAGAGCTCTACCCAAAGCTATTTACTGCATGGAACCCTGTGAACGGCTGAGGAAGAGTTGTGAATCCCACGAGGTCTCATTATAGGTAGCAAATACATAGAGGCTGACTGGTCACCAGACTTCACGATCACAATTCCACAGGCATGAAAGGCTGGAAAGTGACTTCCAGATCTGAGTAACCTACCAACCAAAGCAAGGCAGAGGCCAAGAGCTTTTCTAAAATAATGAGATGGGAACTGGTCCCTTTGAGAACATGGTTAAAGGGCGGAGGCAGGAGCTGAGGTCTGGAAGATGCATTTGCTCAAAAAGCGTTTTACAGCAATAAGCTCAGTTACAGGTGCAAAATTCATAGTTATCCTGTTCTACCATCAAGGTATCCTACTGAAGCCCCTGGTGAAACAAGCCAGCCTCCTTAAAATTCCCTTGCATGACCCACAGGTAAATAGGAGCTGGACCCAATATTCCAGCCACTGCACCACACCATCTTCAAATATCTGAAGTGTGCACACCAATCTCTCACCTCCACTCACATCTAGGACTGGAAAGGTTATTTTTAATCTCCTGAAAACTGCACGCTGAAGAACCTCTTGGCTGGCTTGCAACGTAGTCTCTTGATTCGATATCTACCTTGCATAGCAGCATGCTGGTGCCAAAACTGGGCTTGAGGCCTGATGGCCAAACGTGCCTAAATCGCCCAGCATTATCTTTACCGCTAGCAGGAATGCTGCGTCAGGCACGACTCTATCGAGAAAAGGATGGTCGCAAGGAATGCAGTCAAAGGGAGCAAGGAACACGCCGAGCAATTCTGATGAAAATAAAACACTGCTCTAGGAGCAGACGAAGAAGAGGCCTCCAGAAGAGTGAATGGAACTGAAAACAAAAGGGATGAAATGATTTGGGATGAAACTGAAGCGAAGGATTGCTGGGAGGTATATTTTAGAGATTCTATGAGAGTCAGTGACATGTTGAAGACTGCAGGTGTTGATGCAACTGGAGAAATGTTAAAATATGGCTGTGGAATGCTTATGGAGGGGCTGTGTGACTTGCTTAATGTATGCAAAAATTCCATCTGTGCCCAACAACTGGAAGAATGCTATTATTGTTTCCCTATGCAAAAGGGAAAGTAGAAAGTGAATGCAAAAACTAGGTGGGAGTTGGTTGGTTAAGTGTGCCTGGGAATATGCTTGGCAGAATTTTGATCAAAAGGGTACAATGAACATCATTTGGGAAGTAAAATGCATCTGTGTTCCTGGTGCAGGATGCACAGACCAGATTATTGCTCTTAAGCAGGTCTGAGAGATGCATGCATGTAAGAAATAAGTCTATTGTACATTCATTGATGTACAATGTACAAGAGAAAAAGTACAATAAGTGAACAAGTCTGAACATAATGTTTTGAGTGAATATGAGTGAATATGAAATTGAAAGTTGATTGCTGAATGCAGTAAGTATTTATGTATGGGGTTTGTTTTTAGTGGATTTTAATGGATTGAGTATTCATTTATGGGGTATTTTAATTGTTTATAGGTTTTTGATTTTTAATTTGGAGCCGCCTAGAGTTACCCATTGGGAGATGGGTGGCATACAAATATAAATAATAAATAAATAATAATAAAATAAGAGTGGTATATGAAGGAAGCAAAGCATGCGTTAGAATAAATGGAATGCTTAGCAAATGGTTCAACATTAAGTAGGGAGCATGATGATTATGAATAAATGAATAAGGACTACTTGTGGTGATGTATATTTGGGGAAATGAAGGTACATGTATTTTTCTACGAGGATGGTGTTATGCCATTGGCTGAGAACCTGAATGATTTGTGGCAAATATTAGATATACTGTATGATGGAATGAGAAGTATGGATCTGAAAATTAATGTATCAAGGACCAGTGCAGGTATGCAGACAGAAAAAATGAACCATTTCAAATTAACAATTTCAATGGCAAAAAGCTAGAGCAAGTATATGTACCTTTAGAAAAAAGCTTACTAAAGTGGGAAAATGGATGGAGAAATTTTAAGACATATAAATGCTGGTAGAAAGGTAGTGGGTAGTATGTAGATTGTTGCAAGGAATGGATGTCAAAAAGCAAAAATGGCAACCTGTCAGAGACACAGTGAACGGTGCTGGTGTAAACTAGTTTTCACTATATTTCCTTATCTGATACCTTCTATGACTTACTGTATCTGCTGTCTGCAGAACCTTCCTTACTCTGAAAGGGAAAAGTGTGATTGGTGCGTATGTCTGTGTGCATGCAACAGTGTTCAGAGGGGAAACTTCCATGAATCCTTATGGCAGAACTGGGGCTCCAGGCATTTTCCTTTTTCACTCATTGCAGTGTACGCCTTGCCTCCGTGCAATAAACAAACCTAAAGTGAAATGGTCTTTCTTCTTACACATTTTTGCCAGATTTCTACAAAATGTTACCATATAGTCCGGGTTTTATCTTGAGAAAACTGATCACTTTTTACAATATAGTCTGTAAAATATACACCGCAAGATTGAATATACAAATTTTCATAATGTAAATCATCATGGTTTAATTTTGGGAAAAAAATGATTTTGGGAAGGGGAAAAGAAGAAAAGAGACCCTAAAGTAATTCAATTTTTGCTGGATTTACTATAGCAAAATACTGAAAAGATAAAATGCATCTTTCTTTCAAACAACAGTATTTTTTAAAGCTGTGGAAAACAGTCTTGGCTGAAACATTAACACAGTAGCAATATCCTGAAGGATCCTTTAATTAGAAGTTTTATTCACATTTAATCTCAATTTTTTAATTGTATCAACAACTAATTTCTAAGGCTGGTGTGGATCTTCCGGGCTGTGTGGCCGTGTTCTGGAAGTTCTGTTTCTTAATGTTTCACCAGCATCTGTGACCGGCATCTTCAGAGTGCAGGAGCACAGACAGGAGCAGTTCTCTCTGTGCCCAGGAACTGCTCCTGTCTATGCTCCTGCACTCTGAAGATGCCGGTCACAGATGCTGGCGAAACGTTAGGAAACAGAACTTCCAGAACACGGCCACACAGCCCGGAAGATCCACACCAGCCTTTGTATGCCGGCCGTGAAAGCCTTCAACTAATTTCTAACTGATCACCTCCACCTACACAAATACCTTTTGAATAGAAATACTGAATTTGTATTTTAAATTTTGTATCTCACCTTAAGAACATAAATAAATAAAGTGTTTATTTTAAATATTTCCACTTTCTTGTTTTTGCAAAGAACTTGAGAATGGCAAAGTTCACTCAGAGAGTTCATTGTTTCAACTCACCACAATCCATTCTGCAATGTTTTCATACAGCTCTGGATTGAAAATGGCCTTCTTCAGCCTGGCCAGGGGGCCATCTGCATCCACCAAGCGACACCGCATGAATACATCACAATAACCTTTGAAATCATTGCAGGGTGACCCAGGCTGGAGGGTAATGGTTTTGAAACTGAAATAATCCTTCCACGCTTCAGATCCTGTACTGGCACACGTTTCCGGATGCACTGGACAAAACAGAAACAATTTAAATCTGAACATCATGGCTTTCAGAAGAGCAATATCAGGATTTTGCTGTTCAAAGCAGAAAAGAGAAATTACTGGCATGGAACAGACAAGCCAGGACATTGCCATGCACAACTCTTTGGAAAGTAATAAAAACTATGCAGAAAGATAGTAGCCTTTATCTGTAATTCTCAACTCTCCTAAGCAATTATGCCTCATGCACCAAGCCTGTCTCCCCCCATGCCATGCTGGCACCAAGTGAGGCACCAGTCTTCTGGGGCAGATACTTCCTTTTCAAAGCTGAGCAAAAAACGATCTTCAAACTGGAATTAAACCAAACTGTGAAATGGTTTTCTGAAATCCTAGTGCCTCTATATTTTCCAGGTCTGAGACTACAATTGGAAAATACTTCAGCTACACAGACATATGCTCATCTTCAGCCAGAAATTAAAAGGGAGGGCAGAAGGACTTTTTTACAAAGCAGGACTGTGCCCCACCTATCAACAAAGGCTTGGGCAATGAAATATTTGCTCCACCACATCCCTACATAAATTAAAATATGTGGAATGCTATAATCCAAATTTAAGTTCCTTAGCATAAGAAAACTTACTTTTCTTCATGCAACAGACATGGCATAATTCTTTATCATCCTTTGCATCAGAGCTAGCACAGGTACATTCTTCTAAGCCATATTTCTCACAGATAGAGCCGGCACATTGCTGGGGAGGAAACAGACAACTCTTACCCAGATATGCTTTATCTAATCAAGCTCAGAGTTAAACCATATGAAATGGTAAAATGAATGCCATGACCAATTTTGAGCTTTAGGACCTTCCACAATGTTTGCCTTTTTTCTTCCTGTAAACAGAGAAATACGTTTGGCTACATGAAAGCAGAGCCAGGAAAAGAAGAAGAATTTGTTTCCCCAGGTTCAACTCCTCCAGAACATAATTCCAACCCGGCACCACCAATGTTAGAGACACCTGAGAACACAACGATGGGAAAGATTTGAGGCTTCCTTCTACTCCAAAGCATTTTCTGGGTGAGGAGCCTTACCTTGAGGTCTAAGCACCTCTTCGCTTGACAACAGGCAAACAGGGGCATCTGTTTCAAAAACGGTCAGTGCAAAACATCTCGGTATCAAACTTCAAATGAAAAGAAAAGGTCTGCTTTTATTGGCTGGCCTAAGAAAGACAGTTGTAACAGGTAGACAGAAAGAAACACGATCCGCACGGGCCAGGAACACGTAAGCTGGAGCTGAACTACAGTTTGCCTTTTTTGCAACACTTCTTGAAAGAGGACTTACACCATTGATGCAAACTTGTGTATGTCTATTGCAGTCTGTCAGGTTTGGCTTCGGTGCAGATGTAGGGCAGAAAGAAGAGTTACCGTTGCACCTTCCTTCTTCTGCACACTCAGAATCATTCCGGCACTTTTCCCGCTCTTTCTTGAATTCACAATTCTGTGTACAACAGGGGCCTTCACTGGGGCTAAAAAGGGAGGAAAAATTTAGTGCCATTCCAACAGGTTCCATCATTCCCAAGGAGATCCATACTGACCCTCAGTGATAGCCCTGCTTCTGTTTGCTCACTGTCACCCAATAGATCAGTGCCTGATTTTCCTCAGAAAACAGTGCAGGAAGAATCTATGCTCACCTTATTCTGCCCACAATCCAAAAGCTTGGGTACTTTTAGCTGGACTTAAAAAGAGTAGCATGCTTGTGTGAGTGCTTCTCCCTCCGTCAGTTTTAGCCTTTGTTATTATTTTTAGCACTGTCCTTACTTAAATAAGGTATCCTTCCAATTGTGAAGACAGCAATCAATAAAACAATTTCAATCAACCAGCAACAAAACAGAAATATGCAGTGTCAGTTGCATGCAATCCAGCCAGGTGTATCCAAAGCCAGATTTGCTCTGGAAGGCTAATAGAAAGGAAATTTATTTCACAGCCTCGGGGCTATGGATGAGAAGCTGGCTCTCTTCTTCTTACTTTGCCTGCCACTAAAATTTGATGCATGGCACCGAGTACAGTTGCCAATTTTGATGAGGAAAAGATGCACACTTGTAAACTGGGAAATGGCTCTCTCCCCCTCTAGGCAGAGCGCATGCTAAGCCCAAGGTTCCCTGCTTGCTCAAACTCAAGCCCAGAAAGGTACCAGTCCCAAAGCCTCTGAACCTGCAACTCCTGCCGGGTCTCAGTTTGCACTTCTTGTCCTCTGGCTGGTTGGCATCATAGCAACAGTCGTCTTTGCACTGGTCACTGTAGCCACAGTCGCACTGCTCACCTTGCTCCACCAGTCCGTTTCCACAGATGGGCTGGCCAGATTCTAAAAAACAGTAAGGTCTTCTGAATGTGAACCGGTGTCACAAGAAGTTGGGAGAGACATCCAGGACATGGGGATACCTCCTTTTAAGAACACTCATCCCAGTTCTATTAAGCAGACGCTGTACAGTGAATCCGCTCTTTCTCAGTCCAGCCAGAGATCTGTGTTGCAAACCTCTGGCACATTCCTTTCTCCAGTGTTCATCCCCGGAAAGAAGGAAGTTATGGATGTGGCCTTGGCTACCATTCAAGGGCTATAGCAACATGTTTCATCATATATATAAAACACAAAAAAACTGAACTTGCCTAAGCAGTTATTAACGAAGAGGATGGTTTTTGTGCATTTCTTGCTAGAAGTAGGGATATTGTCTTGAAACAGGAAGGAAGGAAGGACAACGTCCATGGCATTTAAACAAATCAGTACTTTCCATTACATGATCAGAACTATACTCAGAACATTTCCTATGCTACCAGACCTTGATCACAGCACTAAGCCTGCAACTATGGCACTTTTTGAAAGGCCAGTGGGAGAGGAACTTGCTTCACCTGAGGCTGCAAAGCTGTGCCACACAACTCTTTGGCATCAACTTCGCTGGCTTACGATTAGCCAAACATTTTGCTGTTCAGATGGGCATCTGCTGCATTTGAAGACTGTGCCCGTGAGAGTGCATGACAGCAAGACACCCACACAGATCATAGGCTGCACCTGGGAAGCAGCAATCTAACTAAGAGTGAAATCCTGCCTCTGGAAGTGAAGGAGAAGCCCTCTGCAGCTGACCCCAGCTCAACAAGTTAAAGCAGCCTGGTATGACAGGGCTCCCACAGAATGCCCATCACCTCCTCGCACCAGCTTGGGAAAGGCACCGGGTTGCCCTGTCTATCAGTCTTCATGTGGCTGTTTCAGATGTACTCTAAGGGAACAGCCTAACTCACTGACATGAAAGCTGCCAGAGATATTGACTCCCAGGAGAACAACACAGACCCACAAAACTCACGGGGAGAGTTCAGGCCAGTCGCTACCTCTTAAGACCACCCTTCTTGTAAGGCTGTTATTGTGGGATTAACAATACCAATAAGAAGTGACTCCACCCACACTGACTTGAGCTCCTCAGAGAAAAAGTAGGATATAAATGTAACAGATGTCAAATAAATGCTGCAAGATTCCCAGCAGCTCCAACTGCCCAAAGACAGCTGATTCCATATCTCTGGGACCCCTTGTGAAATGCCTTCCAGAAAAGGCATCTCACTAAAAGACGAGGGATGGCCCCAACCCCTCTGGACACAAGGCATCACACCCAGCTCTCATTTCCAAAGGGGTTCAAACAAGGTCTGAATGTGATGGCTGACTTGCCTTCTTCACCTTCATCTGCATCTCATGGGAGGAGCAGAGGCCAAATAAACTTTTAGAAGATGAAAAGCTACAGAATCTCAAGTTGACCCCAATGGTGTTCCCTCAATTTTCTCTTCTCACAGCCATCTCACAGGCAAAGTAAATAAATCACATTATTTAGAAGAAATACATACCAACAAAACAATTATTCCTCTTTTTTTCAAGCACTTGACTGATATTCCGAATACTACAGATAGAGAATTTGTTGTTGTTCAGTTTGTCACCAGATGTTGCCCGTGCATACATTATGTAATTGCCATTTTCTTTTTGCCCCAAGTTTTTGGACTCTCCAGGAGTGCATTCTGTCCCAGAATCATGCTGCAAGAGACAAAAATCATCAGCTTTCTTCACCAGAAGTGCTGTTATCTTCTGCTCCTTGAAGAAGCAGCAGTGCTCAGGTGAGGAGCCAGTTAAAGTCTCCCAGGAAAAAGGCAGAGTGGCAAATAGGTGAGGTGGAGGGGGGTGAGAAAGGAGCTCCTCTATAATTAACTCCAAACTTCTTCATAATGCATTACCCAAATAGCCACTGATAAAGACTCTGTTATTTTTGTTTAATTCAGTGCATCAAAATTATTCTTTTTATTATCCTGGTTTATCTGTTAACAATCCTGTAAGAGTCTGGCCTCACTTACATGATTGGAAGAGACTGTATAACAACTGAAGTCAGATTTGTATTTAACTGCAACAAATCATTTCAGAAGCAGATAAAAACAGAAAGGGCTCTGAGCAATCAGATGTGAAGCTCACAACTAAGGCAAAACGACCAGCTTTGCTGAGTCCAAATGAGGTGTGCAATTCTCATGCAAGTGAGTACAGGGACTGTTTTGCTGACACCCTGGCACATGTTTTCATCCTTATATTTCAACACTATCAAAAGGCAGAGATTAGACCCAGAAACATTGTCTCCAAAGGGTACTACAGCTCTTCAGAAATAACCCTGCCTTTGCTTGCACATTACATAAAGGGCTACATAAATTCATTCCAATTTCTGCTGTCTTGGAAATTTCACAATTTGTACTGGGTGAGTTTTTGTACTGCTCAATCCTTCTGAACATCTGTCTGGCAGGCTGCAAGCAATGCATTTCCAGATCAGGTCAGGTGCATTTTGCTGCAAAAGGATACCCCTTAGGGCTGGTTAGCTGGCCCAGTTCATCGGGTTGTTTCATCATGCAGTGAGCACAAGTGGTCAATTGTGTGTGCAGAGGAGATGGTTTGGTCACAACTGTTAAGGGTTCCTGACTCTGCTGTAAAAGCCGGACCAGCGTGGGAGAGAGCTGGAACACACATACTTACAGGAGAACCAAAGTTATGCCCCACTTCATGCGCAAAGGTGATATGAGAGACCTTAGGCGGGACATGGGAACCATAGTTTTGCACAGTGATTATGCCAGTATTTAAGGACTTCTTTTTCCCATCAGAATAAAGCTTGCTTTTCTCACAGATTCCACCAGAGCTTCCTGTAATTAAGATCAAACAGCAACCTTTAGCAAAACTAACTAGAAAATGAAAAAAAAAACCCTTCCTTATTAAGCAAAAGTTAAAGCAGCACATCTAAACAATTCATTTTATTACCAAGATATTCTTCAAATGTATCAGTTTAATCTGAATGTTCATTCTGTGAGCCAATCAGAAATCATGAGAGGTCTCTGAGCTGATCTGGGACGATGAAGGGAAAATCACTGGCTCTCACTTCAGAGAAAACAGCTTCTGCAGTCTGTAACACACCATCGTGTGATTTGCTTGGCCTTCGTAGAAGCCAAAAGTTGGAAGGGGCCTTGGAGATTGTTGCGGAAACCCCTGAAGTATCTGCAGCACCCCAACCAAAGGCCACCCAGCCGTCACTGAACCACCTCCAGCAAAGGAGGCTACATCCTCCCCCAAGGCACACTGTCCTGTTATGAACAGCCCTTACACTTGGGACTTTTTTTTCTTGTGCCCAACCAAAATCTGCTTCCTTGTAATTTAACCCCCTTGTTCCTCTGATTTGTTGGTATATTTGTCCATCAAACTGAAAGTTGGTAGTGAGGCAGAGGTTGATGAGGCCCATGATTCTGGGTACTTCAATCTTGGCTCCGACCTATTTGGCTAGGTCGGGTGTGTTGTGTAGTACTGCTACCATGGATTCTTTATTTTTAGTCTCTGTGGTTAGATTTTTTAGTCTCTGTGGTTTCAACTGAAACTTCTCAAAGCACAGTTTGTCTGTAAATATGCCCATAAGAATGATTCACTCTGCTTGCTGAGATAAGCAGATATTCTTGGGCTAGGTACTTTGCAACAACAAAGTATGCTATTTAAGTATTTGAACTATGACTCTTGGAAGAACTACAGTCAAAGAAACACAGATCTGAAAGCCTCCAAGAGCTTCCGCTCAACTTTCTAGGATCTTACTATATCTGGATAGGATCTATAAGCTGCAAACAAGAGTTTCCTTGAAGTGCCTAGGAAAAACTGAAAGGTATAAAGCACTATCTTAAAAAAAAAAAAAAAAAGAACAGACTGAACATCTCACAATGTGGTATCTGTAAATAATGCATCTGATTCAAAAGAACTGGAGCAGTCTTGAAATATCTTTTTAAAGATAAAAGTTAGGATTTCTCAAGTTTCTGAAAGTAAAATAATCATGCAGCCAGAGATGATGGTTAGCAACAGGAGATTCAACCTATTTCAGGCAAATTTCTCCAACAGCATGGGAGTAAATTTCAAAACAGAGCAGAACATAGCCTGACCTGCACTGAAGCCATCACCTTTCACAGTCTGTGCAGGATTTTTGATGAGTCTTTCCTGGCCATGCCTAAGATGCTGGAGCATGAGCACTGAAGGCACATGCTGTGCCACTGAGCTGTAGGCCTTCTCACCCCTAGGTCTACTCTACTGCCCAGCCACATCTGCTGCAAGGCCAGCACCAACACCAACACCAACAACTGAAGTACCCAAATAGCTGGATTTTGTATAAGCCTTTTGACCATGCCTGCTCCAACCAGATTCAGCCATGTGGCTCTGCATGAAAGAGCACTGAGCATCTGCTGCAAGGACTACTGACTCCCACAGCTGAAAGGATTCAACTTCTATTTGACAGCATCTCCAATAAAGAAATGAAGACTTTATGGTACACTTGATCAAGCACAAGAAACTGTGCAAGATGTCCTTTGGCTTAAGTGCTTGTGGTAACAAGATTCTTGTTAAAACACACATGTGCACTTTACTATTGCTGCTCTTCTAATGTGGAAGGAAAAGTCCTTAGAGCTCAGCTTAAATTAATTCATAAAGAGAACTGATAATCAGGTGACTATTTTTTATAAAAAGTAGTTTTATACATCCAACTCAAAGGAAAGATTACCTCATACATTTTAAGTAGGCAACTGAGCAGTTATATTCATCTGTCCCTCCCTCCCTCCCACCTCTAGATGAAACCATCTTCCAAACATCAGGCTTTAGTCATAGCTCCACAGGAGCGTATAACAAATAAATCCCCTGCTCACCAAATGATTTTGGAAGAGTAAGGTGCATGAGAAGGGAAAGACAATATCCCCT
Organism: Liasis olivaceus; assembly: GCA_030867105.1. Taxonomy (NCBI): domain Eukaryota; kingdom Metazoa; phylum Chordata; class Lepidosauria; order Squamata; family Pythonidae; genus Liasis; species Liasis olivaceus. The sequence goes on along the minus strand of CM061362.1, from coordinate 22,082,993 downwards.
CAAACAGGAGTTTGCTTCTGTACACTGTGTAGAGTGTTGCCCCTTTATTTGCAGCAGAAATAAACCAACTGCATTAGTGAGCCTATCATATAAAGCCAGACCTTGGATGTGTTTCATCCAGGACTCTGTTTGGCAGCAGCCCTCCAGACATGCAATCAAATGTCTTTTTCAGCTCAATGAATTGAATTTAATCTCTTCTATGCAAGAGGTGATGCTCTGTACTTCACTTCTGTCCAATATATTTAAAGATTATTTACCCGAAGGTGCTCCAACCCAGGCCAAGCCAAGGACACCATCATCAAAATCACGATCAGTAAACACGTAGGCCAAACAATAATCATCATGATTCTGCTCAGAATTAAGTTCTAGAAATTTCTCCACACCGATGTTCGGAAATCTGAAGGGATTAGAAGGGTCTTTTTCATCTTGGGTAGTGTTGATCTGAAAGAAAAATATTGTACACTGTCAGACATCGCTTTCTGACAAAGTAAAAAAAATTCACACCTACTTGTTTTCACAAGTGATGACTCACAAAAGAATGGTGTGAACATTACCCACCATAAAGCACAGAGATGAGGTAAGAACTCTGCAGTGTTTTTGATGGGCATTGAAATTCTATTACGCACAAGTTATGGCCCAAGGTTATTGCCACGAAACAGTGAAAGATAAGCACCTGAGCTGATCCACTCTCTAGAAATCAAGATATGGAACTAACAGGGCAGTAGAGACATCCTTCAGCTTTGCCTATGCAAACTGTCAAGTCAAAAAGCCACATTTGCAAGTAAAAGACAGCAACATAAATGCACTAGAAAAAGCAGAGCAGTCATATAAATAAATTCAAAGTTACTAGCTATTAGGACTTGTCAGTGGAAGAAGAAACCCAGACCTCTACCAGCAACTATTGTTTTGCCATAAGTATTGTGCAATAAAGAGAGAAAAATATAACTAAATCAGCATAAAGAATAAAGATTTCCACAATGAAGTTTCTGTATACTTACTCTAATTCGTTTCACCATAAAACTGATATTTCGGATTCCTGAGAAATCTGTAGACTGGTAAATTGTGTCAATCGCTTTAACATGGCTGGAAATCTAAAGGAAAGGGGAAGTTGAAAATTGTGGCTGTGGATACAGTTCCATCTGCAACTTGCAAGATTAGTTCCCCTAATTCTAGGTTGTCAGAATTGGCATGTAACTCTGCGCCATACTCTAGTGCTTGCCCTCAAGCAGAAAGAAACCCACGCACAGCCTTTGGCTCAAGCCCTCTCCTCCTGCACAGAGAGATAAGCCAGATTTCAGTTTCACTTCAGTAAAGTCCTGAGATTATAGTTAATTGTCAAAACAAGCAAGACGAACCTGGGGCTTGATTTACAAATCAAAAGTTATTTTAAACAATGATTCCTGGTTGCCCTGGAAGAAACCAGGAAACATCTAAAGTGAAACTAAACTCTCACGTATTTCTCCTCCTAGGATGCACGGCAGAAGGGAGCGTACAATCTCAGTGCTTTCCCATGTTCTTCTAGGTCCGTATACATTATTGTGTCCAACTACAGCTATGCACAAGATGCAAATTCTGAAAATGGCAGACAGAAACTCTTCAAAGATTCAGATAGGAATCCTTCTCAGCCCCATTCGCCAGGGCCACAGACATAACCCCGACCTGTTCACATGCAAAGCATGTCCTCTACCTCTGAGCGACATTATCAATCTTATTAATTTTACTGCATGTTCAATTTTTTTTCTCATCTTTCTTCTAAAGATGCCATAGTGCACTTCCATGAAGTAATACAGATTCTGCAGTTATCACACTTGTACACATAATTTGCTGGAAAAAAAAGATACCTGTAGTAGTATACTTTTAAACGCCCTGGAACAATCACACCATCATTCACGCAGTATTGTAACATGGCATATGAAAGCTCTCTCACTCTCCTGTCCTTTATTTTGAAAAAGAGACCGACCCTCTGCAGCAACCACCCAAGGCTTACCTGTGCAATCACAGCTTCTCGGGTTCCATAATACCTGAAGAAGAGATGATCGGTCTGAATATAGAGTTGGCAAGTGTTCTTCTCAGCTTGTGCAGCTCGTTTTTTCCGCAAGAGCTCAGGGTCCTGTCTGCTATGTTCTTCAGAAGGCTGGTAAAGCATAAGGAGCCAAGGAACTTAATTATATTTAGACACAAGATGTTTATATAGCCTTCCATTTCAAAAAATTCAGAGTCCAGGTTGTATGTAAGAATAAGAGGACTAAAACAAGGGTACAGAGCTCATCATTTTCTGGAGCAACCTATAAGAACATGCCAATTTCAGGACTATTCTCCAGCCTATAGTAGTACCTCTCTTCATCTTTAATCTGCCTGATACACATCTGTCCCATTCACAATGACAGCTGCTTGCAGCCAGCCAAATTTCTGTTATTATATGTGCTGGTAGAGTAACTTGGCTTTGAAGAACATTTGTCTCCAATTAATTTGGCTCACACAAAGCTTATCCAAGGACTAAAAGGAAATAAAATAGCTCATGAGCCAGCTGAATGCATGAATAATGTTTGAATAAAGAAGGTCACACTTCTGCAGCCTGAGGAAATTGTTAGCCAGGTTTTTAGGCTTGCTGCTGTCAGGTACTTGAAATGTTCTTAAAACCTGCCATTAATTTTAATAGAAATTTTAAAAACCTAATAAACCAACTCAACCTATGGATTTCACATTTGTAGCTATGTATAGTTTTCATGACTTTTAGGAAAAAAATATAAAGTTCTCTACATTGTTACACTCAAAGAAAAGTTCAACCAGTTTTGCATAGTAGATATTTGCAAAAAATCCAAACCTCTCTCAGAACATATGGCAAATTCAAACTGAGAAGACTTTAAGAAACATTGTGTGCTAATGACATATCAGTTCAAAATTAGATAAGTCAGTAGCTTGTCTTTGTCATGTCATGTCAATAGCAGAATATAGCTTATCCATGTCTGTGATCAGATCAAGAGCAGATACACATGAAAGATAACAGGTATTTTATCAAATCATTCATTTAATATTTGATACCTGGTGTCTTGGCTCTTCAGTGCCAGTCATTTGGTATTTCTTCATTCTTTCAAAGACAGAATGATCTGCACAACCACCTTGCGGTCCATACTTATGTGGATATTCTAAAACAGAAACCAAGAGACTTGCTGGCACATATTTTCCCCTACAAATGGTTTTAAATTAAGATACTCAACTACTAATTTTAAAACAAATCATGTTTGTTTTAACAACAGTGGAAAAACAAACATGATCTGTTTTAAAATTAGTAATGTCAAAACAGTGGAAAAGGGCAAAGAAGTTAAGGAATATCTAGTATCAGTAACAATTTTAAGGAAGCTGAATTCAAGCTGAGCATAATTCTCTCTCTCTCTCTCTCTCTGGAGGGTGGGGCATTAAAGAGATTCGGTTTGCATAAACGTATTACACAGATGCTAATAGGAGGTGCCCCAGATGCTTTGTTTTTCTATTAAAGGTAAATTTGGCACAAAACCCAAGCACCTGCAGGCCTCCATGACTGCCATATCCCCTTTTCAGGCTCAGTTCTACATGTGGTTTGCGCACTGTGGAATAATCTGCCATCGAGAGTAAAGCAGTCCTCCACCTTTTACTGTTTAGTATAGTGCTCAAAACATATTTACTAAGGCTTTCTAACGCTACAGCTTTAGTCTGCTGTTCAAATCAGTCATGCTTTTTAATGCTGTTTTTATGGATATTTGCATTGCAGTATTATTATCAGTCATCCAAAGCCAATGCATTCTAAAAACATAAGTCAGGATCCAAGCAATCTTCAAGCAAGGGATAAGATTTGCCCTGGCAATGATTCATTGTTGACTCCTTGCTGGCTAAAAACAGTTTCAGGACAAGAACAAGCCAATTCTAATCTGCATAGTTTAATAAAACAGCAGATAAATGAAACTTCCCTTTTAAGTCAATGCATCATAATAAGAACCAACCTGGGTACAATCTTGAATCACTGGATTATTCCTAGTTGTTTTCAATAGTGGGTCCTTTGACACAGAACTATCCACTTTAGACAATTAATACCTTTTCTTTACAGCAATATCTTGCACATATTGCATGATCCATTTATTTCTTTAAAAGACTTACACAGCCACCATGTTATGCACAATAATGCTGGGCAGCTTACAAGCAACAATAAAAACAGTAAAAAATATAAAACCATCACAAAAACTCCTGGCACCCACATCCATCAACAATCAACTTTACTGGGGTCCAGCCTCACTATACCTCAATGCTTGTGGGAAAAGCCAGATCTTCAAGGCTTTCCAGAAGGCTAGGATGGCAGAGGCCTGCTAGATTTCAGAGTGTTCCAAAGGGCAGGCGCTGCTACTGAGAAGGTGTGCTGTCTAGGTCCCACTAGATGGGAACATTTATGGGAAGGCACCTGGAGCATGCCCACCTTATCTGACCTGGTAGAATGGGCGGATATCCTCAGGAACAGGCGGCCCCACAGATAACCTGGCCCTGTGCCATTTAGGGTGATAACCAGCACCTTGAATTGCACCTAGAAGAAACTGGAAGCCAATGCAGCTCACACAGCAGTGGTGTAACATGAGCAAACTGTGGGGTTCTTTGCATTTATCAATTTACATGACTGGTCTTTTTTCACTTCAACCTGTGGATCTTTGTCTGCTGATCTGGATCAGCTTCTACAGTATATCCTTCCCCTTTCCATTTTAGGTTTACTGCAACTTTATCCTTCTGATCCAAGCAAGTACAACCAAAGAGACAGGTTATTCTGAGAATAATGAAAAGGCCAGTAAGCACTACTATTTTCTATCACAGCTCAACATCAGTAGCAAGAACATGCTGCATGCCATGTCCAGAACCGCTTCCAGAATTTTCATACAGCTGCTGCTCTGAGTTTCCAACCTCTTCTGCAGTGTCTTATGGCAAGGCCCCAGGAATGCCCAACCAAGACCATTTGTCTCAATCAAAATGAAAAGAACCACAACTCTCTCCCTCCTGGGAAAACCACTGTTTTCAACAATTAATGCTATCCCACTAGAGTATGAATACAGACTGAGAGTGAGAATTTTAAATAATTTGCCTATATCTTAAATCAGAATTTAAAGGGTTGTCTTTATCTGGTCATTAATTTAAGAGAGAGCAACATGAACAAAGGACTTTGTAGGAAACAGACAATATAATCCTCATTTGTAGAACTGGCTTTTGTTTCAGCTCTGAATAAGACTTCATTGTCATGCTGAACATATGCCCCATTGTTGTGTCCAAAAAGCACGAACAGAATATTTTTGCAAAACCTAAAATATGGGCAAAGGAAGGGCTCATTAACAATATAGATTTCTTTATCCAAAGCGTTTGCCTGAACTGACTGTAACCTTGTTAGCTTCATGTACAATGTTCTCAAAATCCCTCTAAGTACTTCTTATTCTACAAATAGGAACATTACAAAATGATTGGCACTGTAAACTACACACTGAATCAGGGGCATGGGGGTCTCTTTGTGAAAAGCTAGTGAGACTTTTGACATATTTGTTAAAGATCTATCCAGTATTTTCCAACTTGAGTGACCTGAACTACTAGCAGTAAGCTGTTTAGATCCCTTAAACTGGGCTGACTTAAAATAATCCTTTGGCTCTTTTTCTGTCAAAACAATAATAAAACAATATTAGAATCCCTATCGCATTACACAGCTTGTGCTTTCTAACAAAAGTTCAGTGATTAGCTCAACGCTTTGGTTGGCTCATGAATCTTTCGATTTTCAAATCTGATGAGACATTCTAGTTTCTGTGAGAGAAACAAAAGTAGTCAAGTTGTCTGAGGGAATCAGGAAATGTAATTTGTGAGGAAATCTGTAGACTGAATACAAATCTGAAGCATACCAAAGGTAAAATGCAGGGATCCCAGAGGTAACAGATAGAAAATGGATGCAGATTAGAAGGCCAGTCCTTTATACAGACAAATGTGATCTACAGATCATGATTTTCCTACAATACAGTCCCAATACTACAGAGGTTGCTTTGAATACAGGGCTTCCTAACTTAAACAGGCAGCTGACAACATGATGAGTTTGTTCTCAATATTCACTGATACCAACATGCTTCCAGATGGAAAAGGTGGCCCTTTTTAAAAATAGAAGGGATGAGGAAGTAACAAATCTATGTCAGATAGCCTGATTTTATTGCACATAATACTATTAGCAATTACTGCTGAAGGGTCGCATCTAACATAATATTAAAAGCTTTGGCACTTGTTTAGGCACTTGTTGCTTATATTAGCTGAATACTTCAGGGGATACTTTGAACAAGATGACATGAAGCTAAGGAACTTGGGTGAACACTTCAAAGAACATTTCTCACTACAGTCAAGTCTGTGAGGATTATAAAATTTTCTAAGCGACAAAGTAGCTCACTATGCTCAGGATAGGCGCCCCTCTACAGCAGTGGAAGAGTGAATGTTTACTGAGCATCAGGGTATTCTATTTAAGATTTATTGTTTTGAAAACCTCACTCACTCACAGCTTTTGTATATCTATCCTATATGGCATATTTTCAGCAGAGAATGAAAACCTACTGATATCATCTTCATGGTACATGACAGAATGAAAAGGCAGGGTTTTGTCCTTAATATATCTTTCTGCTGGCTCAATATAAAAGGTTCCAGTGTGAGTCTTGACGAATCCTTCAAATCTTCCACCAGCAACAGATCCATGGCTAAAGCTTCCCTGTTCACCTGTTTAAAAAAGTACATAGGGTTATTCACAGGCATCAATTACCAGCAAGAGTTAGGAATCTTGGCTAACCTTGCCAATAACTGAAGCCTTCTTGCCTCCTGGTCTACCTGCCTTCTCCATTAAAGCACCATTAAAAGGCTCTGGCCGCTGGAGGAAATAGCTGCACCACCACTCATTTTCTCCAAGATTCTTGAACCATATACTTTAAATTAATGTTCAATAGCCAGCTTACTATGACATTTATTTTAGACTGTAAAATCTGAAGTAGATACAAGTTCGAAATCTGAAAATAATGGTTAGGGTGGCCAATTTTCCTGAATTTGAGTATTACTTCTCAGCAAGTGATCAGGAAGCTAATGCAGCATTCATGCACACGTCTCTATCAAGTTCTAGTTATCACCAGTATCAGTAAATATTTCACATACCAGTAATAACAATTCATGGTTCAGTTAGTTCTTTTATGCTTTAAATTCCTACTTCCTTTTCTCAAAGTAATTTATTGGGTTTTTTTTCATTAAAAATAAGACCCCATTACAAAGTTCATGACAGTCAGGTGCACTACCCCTTTCACACAAACTAAATAAAGGATGTTTTAAATTCAGAAAAGCAGTAGTTTACTTGGCCATTTAAAAATATTCTTTCCACCACTCAAGGCTTGCACATGGCAATAGTGGTTCAAACTGCTTCCAGGTAAATTCTGCACAGGTACATACAAGGGCTGTGCACACTTTGAAAATGATCTCCACAAGGCGATTTAGCCCTTGCATAAGTACAGCACCTCTGGAATCACCCTGCCTTTTAATGAGAAAGGCAGAGAGAAGTGCTCACGGGAGATCATTTTCAAAGCATGCATAGCCCAAGTTCAAAGCCAAGAGTGCAACTGCCCAAAACATCTAAGGAAAAATGAAAGGTTATCTTTTAGTCATCCTGAACATACAGACGTAATCGGAATGGACATTAACGGATCTAAGTAAGTAACATAGACTGAAGGCAGAGACTCTGTCTTTTTTTAATAGATTTGTAAGCCGTTCTAAGAACCCTTCCGGCTGAAGAAGAAGACATTAAATGAACCAACAGTAGACTATTGCATCAACTGGTTGGTTTGGGTAATGCTTTGGATAGGATCCAAGCATGGACCATTTTTTTCCAAGTAGATATATTCCTTGGGCATATAGTTATCTTCAACTCACATACCTAAATTTCTTAGCAAGATAACTAAAACAACCATTCTGTAGTGGTATCTTGGTTTTCTTTCCGTAATCATGCAAATTACTATTATTTTAAAAACAGGAGCAAATCTCATTCATTTTAGATGGGATGTACTTCACAATTCTTATTACATAATTCTTGCCCAGAAGACCAAAGGAATACACTGGAAATTGGTCCTTTTCTGTGTCCCGTGTTGTCATACTTAAACTTAGTGCTACAAAGTGATTCAAGTTCTTCCTTTTATGTAAATATACAATTTTCTCTGGAACAGATTAGTAAATCTACCATTTTTACACAAAGCTTTTCACATCTCCATGTGTCAAGCCTTCTGCTTCAGCTGCAGAATTTGCTGTATGCTGTTGTATCTAATTCTTCTTTTTGCTTTCAACTATATGACCAACTCTCAAATGTTCCTTATTCTTCACACCTACCACTAACCATGCCTGATTTTATCTAATCTCTCTTCCCTTCTATTTGCACCCGATCCATTTTACACATTCTCTTTCTGCCCATTTTAAACACTCCTACAGCTTAGTTTTCTTCCTTCTACAGGTAGTCCTTGACTTATGACCACAATAGGGACCGGAAAATTAATTAACCAATGCAGTCATTAAGTGAGCCATCACATGACTGCACAATTTTATGACCTTTTCACTGTGGTCATTAAGTGAATCACAATGGTCCTTAAGCAAGACATCACATAACTGCAGGACACTGCAACTGTCATAAATGTGTGATGGTTGCCAAGCATCTGAATCACGATCACGTAATCGTGGGGATGCTGCAACGGTCGTAAGTGTGAGGACTGGTTGCAAGTCACTTTCTTCAGTGCTGTCGTAACTTCGAACGGTTGCTAGATGAACGGTCGTAAGTCAAGGACTACCTGTATATTACTCTAAGCATCTACTTGGTTTTTATTCAGCTAAATTTCACTTACTTTATAGTATATTTTTAAATATGATTTTATTATTCCTGAAGTTATAAAAATATCTATTTAACCATTCCTATGCTATATTACTTTTCAGTCTAGACCCTGTTATCTTACTTCCCACATCTTTAAATCTTAGGGTTTACTCAGTTTACTTCCCATGTAGAATTATTTTCACTGCAAAAGTCACAAGCAACATTTTTGTTTTGCTTTCACTTCTACCAAGTGCGCCAAAAAAAACGTAATTCAAGAATAGCTTTTCTTCAATCCTGACATTATGAGAACTAATAGTTTAGTACTACATTCAAAAATACCATGAAGCACAAATTCTTAGGCTGCAGAATGTTCCCCTTGCAAGAGTCTATCATGTGAAAAAATGCACTGCTCCAATATGCCACATTTCCATGTGGAGTGTGGTGCAAAGCTTTTAGTGTGAAATGGAACAGTCCAAGGAGTGCAGCAGCATCTCATAAATGTAGGATCTTCTGAGCTATTATACTGTTAAATGGAACAGACTCAATCAGACATTTTTTTCAGAAAGATAGAATTTTGATAAAACAAAAGGGAAAAAGGAATGTGAAATTTATAAATGCTCTTTCTGGCAACTTTTTAAAGACAAAAATGAAGTTTCTAAAATTGTTTCAATTACTGAGAAAATGGCCTACTACTCTGCACCGCAAGAAAGACCTAAGCAAGGAGCTATTACTAGTTCAAGACAGAAACCACCGTTACTGCACTTACCATAAATGTGCCCAGTATAAATATGGGAGGTATCATAATCAATTACTTTATCTGACATCTCAAGCTTAAAGTCATCACTAAAGAGAGACATATCTCTTTTCAGTCTCAGATTAAAATGTCTGCAAAGGGAAGAAAGACAGATTGCATTTACAAAAACACCTCATAACATGGGCTGTTAGGTAGAAATGAACATCTTCAACCTTGTTAAACACTTTCCCCTTTTGTACTTAGTGCTTTTATTTGGTATGTACTTATGTCTAAGCAGAGGGCAAGACCTATGCTTTCACCCCACACCTTCATTTGCCTTAAAATTTGTAGGGGACCAACATAATCTGAAGCCCCATGCAAAGTCTCACATCATAACTACAACCAAGGATTTTTGGTTACCTGAAGTATAATCATATTTCAACTATTTACAGGAAAATATATGTTATCTGAACATGGAAGCTAGGCTTTGTAAATTACAAATATGGCATTTCAAGCTATATCCTAGCTTAATCCCAGTTAGCTATATAGTAGGACAGAAAATGCTACAGAAAAATCATAGATTCAAGTAAGACAACAGCAATATATCTGATGTGTGAAGTAACTGCCTTCAGGAGAGTTATTTTTTTCCTATGTGTATTTTCTAAAACAGGTTTTCCACTATCCAACTCTATACCTTGGACAAATCAGAAATACTACTGATACTAATACTAATCAGTCAGGAATTTCTCACAGAAAACCACATGCAGGATTAAACTCCTTTGCAGATGCATTTTATTATACAGCAGCACCTATTTCTCTTGGTAACTCTGACTAAAACACAATAAGCTAAAACCAGGAATTGGCAACGAGAACAAACAATTAGCTTAAAAGGTTTCCTACAATGGATTTGGATATTAAGTCTCCAAAATAGCCAATGTTCATTTTTGAGTTAAATAAAAAGAAACTGAAAACCTCAGGTTATTTTACCTAATTTATTTTAGCCATAAGCATTTTGTTGTTGTACAAGCTCCCTGGGTTTTAAACTGTTTTGCCTCCATGTTAAGAAGATTCCTTCAGCCCTCTCACACTTTACTGTTCACTTTCTTTTCTTTCCTAACAAGGTATATTTAAGCACAAAGATACCTAAACAAAAAGTCAAAGAAGTCAGAAGTTAAAATATGATTAATAATGTGCTTTAATATTGGCATAACATCAAACTACCATAATTGTGGAAGCCTAACATCGGACTGGTGCAACCTCTGGATTGCCAGATGTGTCACTATTCCTGCTGAGCTTGTCTCGGACTACGAACTGCTTAAAATGAAACTACTGAAATGCATCTGCAGAATCTGAATTAGTCATCTGTAGAGCAAAAATAAAGATCATTTTGGATGAGCTGACCTATGTTTGCCATGTTTTTTCAGCAATGAATAGTTCTGAAACAAATAGCGGTGCTGGCTCATATTGCACTTGCACAAGGGTTACCACAGGCTGCTGTGCACAGGTAACATTACAGCAAGCAAGCTAGCCTCCAGTATGTACACCAAATTATATTAGTCTGCTTATACATGTTTTTGATGTATGTTTTAAAAAGATTGTTCTTCTTAATTTTGCATAAACTATAAATATTTGCACTAACTTATCTAGTTTCAGTTGGGAGAAAAGGGAAGCATGGTAGATTCACTGCACATATTTGTCCTTGGCCCCCTTATGCAGATATAAACTCAAGAACATATCATATTTGAATACAGCCATTTTTAAAGTGTGGAAAACTTCAGCAGATGGGAATATTTTTGTTTCTCTAAATATACACCAATACATAATTGTTCCATATCTGTACCTTGAATACGGACAGAATACCCCAAAATAGATTTAAGTGTGCAGAGACAAAGTTTGTCTTAAACTGCAGACTGGAATATTCAATGACTCCCCAGTTCCACATGGATTACTAATATACCTACCTCACCGCCGACGAAAAGATTCAGATTGGACTGTTGCTCCATACCAGAGTTCAGGAGAATGAACCCTAACTTTACATTTTGACAGAATGTGGATGTTATGGTTACTGTTCAGCTATATTCAACTAAAGTTAATGGTGGTGGAGGAAACTGACATGGTACTTACCTTCCATGAGCATGAAAATCTAAGCGCAAAAATTGGTCTTCATGAGATACTGCTCTTTTGGCACGCTGGTGTTTTTGGTGTAATGAATCCACATCATATGACAGTCCTTCATAATGTCTTATGTATTTATTTAGAGGGTTTCCATATTGACCTGCAAACAAAAGAGTGGATGGATGCATTAATCAGAGCACAGCCTACATTAAAATTTTTGTTAACAAAAATGAATTATGATTCATTAACAGAAAAAGAAAAAGCAATTACATTATTTTAAAAGCATAAAAAACATCAATTCATAAATATGCATGATGGCAGAACAAGGAAATGGAGCCAATGCACTTAAAGCTATGACAGAAAAAAGAAACACAAGAGCTTGCAGAAATAGAAATTATTAAATGAGTAGACAACATGAAATCTAAAAGCATATTCAAATTCCAGTGCACGTGTTCCATTTAAAGCTTTCCTCCAGGTATAACCAACAACGGTGTCCAAACACATGTGCAACTATCCATCTGAGGTCAAGGTGTTTTCCCCAGATTGAAGCACATGCTTCTTCCTGTCAAAAAGTACAAATGTAGTGACAGGGAGTTTGTAAACAGCTATCATCAGGCTCTTCTTTACACAAAATGACAGTTGCATGCAACACTGCCAAGCATTAGTAAATCCCTTTTTCCAAGAGAGAAAGAAAGACTTCTTTTGTATCTCCTGACAGACAAAGCTGCCAGACTGTTCCACATTTCTTTGGTTAAACAAGCAGTTTGTTGAATGCAAATACATTAATCTAGTAAACAAAAGAAGCAAAGAAATATCTTCATAAAACTGACATAGAAAAATAGTAAGTTTATGGAAAACTCTTCTAGAGTAATTGGATTATAAATAATTTGATTAATATAATTAATATGAATACGTTAATTTCTTGGGTTTTTTCACCAGAAAAATGCTTTTCGTTTCTACATGGAAGGTTGGAATCTATATTCTATTTATTTGAAAATAGTCATTTTTGTTTATTATCTTGACTGTAATTGTTTTTTTTTTAATTTTGGGTTCTTTTTATCTATAAATTTGAGAGTACAAATAGACTGAGTATTTTCGTAATTAAATTTTAAACAGAAACTAAACATAACATATATCGTCACTTGATCAATGTACCGGCCAATTCCACTAACACACACACACACACAAAATTGCACATTTATAGATTGGTAAGTAAGAATTGGTTTACAAGACTCTATTGTATTTCTCCATTGAGTCCAAAGTTAAAGCATTTGCAGAACTGTGTTTCATTCATTTTTAATTAAGTATTCAAACAATCATTCATAATAGCAGCAAGATGCAATGACTCTTGTACATCAGGTTGATTTAGTGGAATTCAGTATTTCTGGTTCCTTAACAGGGAGGCAGAGATTCACAAAAAATATTCATGCCTCTTTAGTTGCTGTATACAGGAATTGGTGCTTGCTTTTATTTCCTGTTCTTAACACCTGACTTGTACAAACATACTGTACTTGGCAAATCTCAGTGCATTATGACAAAGCCTTACTTCGGGAACTTACTTAACTGGAAAATAAAACTCTCAACTTGGCCATTCATACCAAACACAGGAATATTTCCCTTTCTTTTCCAAGGATACCTCTGTAGTTATAAAAGCTAATGCAGGATATATTTATTTATTTATTTTAGACACCAGTTTGGCCTCAATTGAAAATGCAGTTACCCAAATTTGTCAGTATGCATGCCAATTACTATGATTCAGTAGAAAGAAGTAAAAAAAAAAAAGTTTTACCAGCAACACCAACACACACCTTCTTATTCCAGTGTGGAAGGGTTTCCTAATTTTTGCTTGTTTGTATAAAAATGCACTAGTTTACATTTTTAGTTACATTACATCCTACAACTATTCCGGATATTCCAAGGTTTCCCATCCCTTGTGGCAAAAGTAACTACAAACTGGAGACTTTCACCATGTCAAAAGAAACATTAGGTTATGGCAACTCAGGAAGTTGTTACCAGAAAATATATTATTTTGGCACTTGGATTTATATAATTTTCAGTCTAAACATTCAGCAACGTTTTTTTCAACCATTTCTTTATCACCCTCAACTAACATAGGCAAGTGTTTTTGCCTAAGACCAGGAAACAGTGACTTGACAAAGACTATTCAAATGAGCTGGAATCTGAGTTAGTGATGTAGCTCTTAAGATCAACCTTGAGGCATCATTTATTTCTCTGACTTTCCAAAGAAGTTGATACTTCATCTACAGGATTCCACAAGTGTGGCTGAGAAGAGATTTTTCAAACTCATGATACAATGCACCACACTGACAATCTTTTCTGTACTTTGGGTTGGGGTGGAATATTTTGTTACTTAGTATTTCAAATACAATTTCATACAAATTTAAAACAAGTTCCTAAAGGAAAGTGTATTTAATTCTTGGAGCAATAAAGGTAAGAAAACAGTTATAAATGTCACTGCTTCGTTTTAGCTTACTAAACTGCTTCTAGTGAGGGGAAAAATAAAAGAATCCTACAGAGTTTGAAATTTCCAAGGGCTGAAAATTAAGCTTCCAAAATACAAGGCAAATAATAATTGCTTGTTCTTTAAACATAAACAGTGTAATAGGTAGAGCAAATTAAATCATTCTGAATACAGAGTATTTAAAACATTTGTTCCAAACACACGACTACTCCCAGATTCTTCCCAGCAGCAAGAGCAGATCCAGTGCTGGCAAAAATTTATCTTTCTAACCTCATCCTTCCACCAGCAAATAAACGAGATCCAGGACCACCACCCCATTAGTCCTAGTGGTTAAGACTAAGAAGACACTTTCCTAATGTGCAGCAATTCTTGGAAATGTCTGTTGTTGAAAGCATATGCAAGCTGTTGAAATACATAATTATTTAACTGATTTCATGGCTGAAAACTGAACAAATACTCCCAAGAAGCGTTATCTTTAAAACTTACTGATTTTCTAGTCACAAAGTAAATAAATATACATGCATTCTTTGTGAAGAAAGTGAACAATATTTTAGGGATAAGCACATTCCAGCACAGATCTCTATACTTCACGTTTTCAAAGATGATCTGAAATGCACTCTAACAAGCTTCAGTGGCAGAAGAAAGATCTGAACCAGGAAATGTCCTAGTCTGCAGTTCCTATCCACTACACCAGGCATTTAATTAACAATTTATTTCTGCCTACAACATTTGGCAGAGTTTGGATGTAATATAGTACGGAATAATGTTTAGTTCAAAAGCGAAAACAAAAGCTTTTGCTCTTTCTTGCACAAAAAGAAAGGGAAGGAAAATGCCAAAGATACCTCCAGGTCACTTGAACTAAGCTTCTCATGATTGTCTGAACTATGATATCTGACAGAAACCATGCTTAGCGTAAAATGATATCTAAAAAAGCATAAGTTTCCTGGCTTACTGAACTGTTCCTTAATCAACTCAAAAATAGGAAAAATTCCAGAATTTATTGTTTTTTTCCTTTCCTGTGGTGAGCTCTGACTCAGTTCTGGTTGGTTGGTTGGCTGGCTGTTTTTAAGTACTATATGAATCCAGTACTTAGTCCAATTTTAGAAGTATATTGAAGATTGGAACTGCTGAAGAAATGCCAAAACACATTTACATAATTGCAACCGTAGATTTTCTCTTCTGGAAACAGTGGTTTTTATTGCGGAAGGTGAAACTGAAATTACTGTGCTATTAACTTTATCAACAACCTTAACAACACAGGTCATACATTTTCAAGAATAGTTTAGCCCTGAGGAAACAACTTCTAAATATGTGCTGAGATATGGAAAGTTTATTTTCAGAAAACTGAAGACTGCAAATTCTCGAACAGTTACATGCATTGAATACTGACGTTCTACAAGGGAAAGAATGAAACGTTCAGAATAGTGCTGTTGATCAAATACAATGGAGGAAGGTGAACAAGCTGAATGAAAACCCAGACAAGACTGAGGTACTGGCCTAGGATTAAGTGTAATGTTTTCTGATGTACACTGATCCAGATATATATGATTCAAAATTTTAAAAAACTGTTCTAAGGAAACTCCTCAGCCCATGCCTGTTCTTGGTCTTCCATGTAACGATCGTGACAAGGAACAGATTATATACAGTATGTCAACATCATTAGTTTCAGAGATAGCTGGTCTTGGTAAAGTTTATCCATAAAGTGTCCCCTGATTAACAGGCACGTAAGATGTTTCTTCTCTACTTCACTCCCAAACCGGAACACTTACCCTCGGATTGTATTCCCACTCTTTCAGGAAGAACATCAGGCCATATTTTTAGTTTAGTATTTTGAGATGTTTTAATATAGTGATAACATTACTGATATTTTCCATTTGGAAATATACTATGTCAACTAATTAATTCGTTTATAGTATTTTGTACTTCTTAGCCATTTTAAATGACAGAAAGGTACAATATGAAGCAGGTGAATGTAATATTAACACTGCTAGGCTTCATCTTAACTAACTGTTCAAGACCTTACGATACATTTTATGGATCTGCAACACATTTCAGAGCACACAGATTTTCTTTTACATTATTTTAACAGAACAGCCCTAAACTGGCCTACGAAGCCCTGCAGTATGAGAGGCCTCGGCATGGTTTGCTTTTGCTGCCCGCTCTTAGGCAGGATACCCACTTTCTATTCCTAACGTTTCCTTGCCACAGTTTTACACTTCCCTTATTTGAAGGTGCGGCAGACAGCTGGGGAGAAGGTTTGGCTCTCTTCCCCTTCTGTTCCCCGGGGGGGGGGGGAGCTTCAGAAAAGCATCCTGCAAGGATGTCCCCCCAGATGCCTCCTTTCCGACTGAGCGTGCTCAAACAATAGACAACTTACTGCCGAACCGATAAGCTACTACGTGAACTCTCAAACTTCACGCGGGGACTTTCCAGGCGCCAGCACTGTGCGAAACCCTCTTTCGCACCTCATAGAAACGGAGGGCTGCTTCCTTCCGCTTTCGGCCCGAGCGCTGCTCAGAAGGCACGTCGCGGGACTCCGCCGCGAGCCGCGCCTCAAGCGGCAGGACGGCCGCGGGCGCAACTTCTCGGCGGCCGCCCCGCGCCGCCGACCTTGCCCCGCAGGCACACCCTCCGCCGCTTCCTGCTCTCGGTCCCTCCCAGGCGGCCTCTTACATCACCCCGCGCCCGCACTATCGCAACCGCACCCAGCGGCCCTTCCCGAAGCCCCCGGGCGCTCGACAGAGGAAAAACGAGGGTCGGGGCGCGCCAGCGGGGGACGGGCTGCGCCCCCGGCGCGAGGCGCGAGCGTCGGCCCTCGGGGAGCGGGCGCGGCCGCACGAGGGGCGCGCTCCTCTGGGGCGGGGGCGGGCCAGCGCAGCCTCCCCCGGAGGGTGCCCAGCCGCGGCCGGCGCCCCGCGGCCTCGCAGACGCCCCCCCGCCCAGCGCCCGACTGTGACGCGGAGGGCGAAGTCCGCCGAAGTTCAGGCCGGGCTGAAGGCGGCGCGGAGCGGGGCGCCCGCAGGCCGGGGAAACTTTCCGGGCCCGCGGGCCCGACAGCCGGAAGCCGCGGTGGCGCCGGCGAGCTGGGGCGGCCGAGCGGAGCCCGGCGGCGCGAACGACGGCCCCCGCCTGGCCGGGGGCGCCCGGGAAGGGAGGCGGCGGCGGGCGCGCGGGAGGAGCGCGGCCCCGGCGGCAGCCCGCGGGCGCGGCGGGCGCTCGGCCGCGGGGAGCAAGGGCCCGCGGCGTGCCTTACCTCCGGCTCCGGCCGCCCAGGAGCAGAGCAGGACGAGGACCCTCAGCAGCACCATCTTAGCCCGGCCCGGCCAGGCCCCGCCGTCGCCGCCAGCCACAGCCAGGCGGCCGCCTCTCCGCCGCCGCCTACCCACAAAGCATCCGCCCGGCCGGGGAAGGAAGGGCGGAGAGACCGCGCGGCGCCGCTTCCTCTTGCTGCTGCCGCCGCCGCCGCCGCCCGCCCGCGGCCTCGGCTCCGGTTCCCACCAAAAGTACCTCAGAACAAGCTCCCTCCCTCAGGCGGACGGGCGCGCGCGCGCGCGCCTCTCACGCCGGTCAGCCGCTGAGCCGGCCAGTCAGCGCACGCCGCGCGCGCCCCCGCGGCCAGCAGCTCCCCTCCCTCGGCGCGCGCCCGCCCGCCCGCCAGCGCGGCGCAGCCAGTCACAGTCGGCGCCCGGGAGGGGAAGAGGCGCGGCTTCGCCAGAGCCCGCCCATCCCCGGGAGAATTCCCTGGCCACGCCCCTTCTGCTCTTCCGAAGACGCGCTTATTTTTCCTTTCACGCGCCCTCTCCGGCGTCACTTGATCTCTGGGAAGGGAAGGACGGGCGGGGGTGTTGCGCCACCGGGCTGCGCCTGCGCAACAGTCTCCGTGGGCAGGCGAGGCGGGGCTGGCCTTAAAGGGAGAGGCGCTTCTCGGCCGGCCTCGCCCCTGCCCGGCTCCGGGCCGGGAGGAGGCCGCTTTCTGGCGCGGCCAGCCGGGGCTTGTTCTGCTCGAGCTCCGCTCCCTCCGAGGCGCGCGAGGGTCTCTGGCGGGGCCCCGGCTCGGCGTCCTGCACGGGCCGCCCTTCAGTACAGGCGGAACGGGGGTCCGTCCGTGGCGGCCCGCGGCCGGCCGGGGGGGGACGAGTCCGCCGATCCGCGCGGCGGCAAGAGAGGCCGCGCGGGGCCGGCCCGCCCGGCGGCGCCGTCTCTGGGGCTTCGCGGGGGCGCCCAGCTGGCGCTGGAGGCCGGGCGGGCCGGGCCGGGCCGGGCCGAGGCGCGGCCGCGGGCCCTTCCCGCGCCCCGGAGACCGACGGAGCGGCGGGGCCTCCGCGGTCCTTCTCGAAAGCGCCCCGGCGTCCTGATTTCCGCCGGCGCCGCTGAGGTAGCGCTTCCCGGCGGGAAGAGGGTGGAAGGGGCTCTTCTGCGGGGGACTCTCCCGGCCCAAGAACTGCGCCGCATTGTCGTTCGTTCGCTTTTTGCGTCTGTTTCCGCATTTGGGTTCGTCGCTGTTTTTATTTCTGCGGCTCGATGGCGCTGCCTTTTGGATGGATGTTTAAACGCGTTTGTTGCACCGTGGAAGCTGCCTACTCGTGAGGCCGCAGCGGGGTCTAAGTCTAATAAACAGTCCACAAAAAATCATGCTGCAAAATGTCCCTTATTGGGCTCGCGATTTCGCTGCCCCTCCGCGCCACCGAGATGGGCTCCGAGGGAAGCCGCGTCTCCCGGCAACCGCCCCCGGGCCGCAGGGCTGGGGTGGGGGCAGCGCGAGGAGGGGGCTTATTTCTGCCTGGGCCGCGGACGGCGGTGAAGCCTGCCCCCCCGGGAACGGCTGTTTCCGCGCCCCGCGGGCCTCGGAGCGGGGCTGGCAGGCGCGGCGCCCGAGCCGCTTCGAAGGCCCGCGGGGTGCTGCGCCGCCTCCCTGCAGAGCGCGGCCGGGCGGCGAGGCCTCCCCCGCTGCGCGCCGCCCTCCGCTGTGGCCCCGGGTGCGCCCGGCCGCGTCGGGCGGCGCATGCAAATGGCGGTGGCGGCGGCGGCGGCGGCGAGCGGCGCGCGCAGAGAGCGGGGGGGGCGGCCGGGCCGGGCCGGGCCGGGCCGGGCCGGGCCCCCGCGCGCCCCCCGACCGCGCGTGCGCGCCGCGCCCTGCCCGCGGGGCGGGGCCTCGCCTGTCATGGCGGCGGGGCGGGCGCCGGGAGCGGCCCGGGCCGGCGGCATGGCGGCGGCGGCGGCGGCGCCCGAGCGGCCCCCGTCGCCCGCGCCGCGGCAGGCCGTGTACCACCTGAAGTGGGTGCGGTGGCGCGAGGCGAGCGCGCCGGTGGTCACGCAGAACGAGAACGGGCCGTGCCCGCTGCTGGCCGTCATGAACGCGCTGCTGCTGGCCTGGCGGGTGCGGCTGCCGCCCATGATGGAGATCATCACCGCGGAGCAGCTCATGGAGTACCTGGGTGCGCGGCCGGGCGGGCGCGAGGGGCCCCCTCCCGGGGGGTCCCCCGAGTCGGCGTAGCGGCCGCGGCCGGGGTCCTCCCCCGAGCCCGCCGCCCGGAGGCGGCTCTCTGGTTCGGCCAATTAGCCCCCCGGGAAGCTCCGGCGAGGCCGGGCGGGGCCCGCCGAGCCCGCCCCCCGGCGCCCGCACGGCGTCCCGGAGGAAGCGGCCTCTGCGCCGGCGGGAGCAGCCGCCTGACTCCGGCCCCCGGCTCTGGGGACCCAAACTGTGGGGCGTCTCCTGGTCGGAGGGCCGTCCGCAGCGAGGCCGAACCGGCTCGGAGCGCAGAGTTTCGGGGCTCAGCCGAGAACTTCTGGCTTTCTTGCAGGGGACTACATCCTCGATTCGAAACCAAAAGAAATCTCTGAAATCCAGCGCTTAAACTATGAGCAGGTAAAAAATAGGGGCCGCTTCCTCGTGGTGGATTCCGACGCCCGGCCCTCCTCATCGATGGGAGGGCCCGACCGCACTCCGCAGCCGCCTCCCGGCGCAAAACGTGCGGGCCGTAGAGCCGGACCTGTGGCCGCTGCGCCGCGCGGCCCTGGCGAAGGGTCCGCGGTCGGTGCGTTAATCCTGCTTTGCACTGGGGCTATCGGATCTGGACCACGAAATGGGCAGGATCAATAGATGGCAGCAGAGAGACACGGGAAATGCCAACTCTGTGCTGCCAACCCTTGATCATCTAGGACTCTGCGGCGCAAATCGGGTAGCGCTTTTTAACCTGGGGGCGGTTATGGCGTGAGGCGTCCAAGGGAGCGCGCGGCACGGGGCGCGCGAACTATTTGGCCTCTTCGTGCAGTCAGCTTACTTCAGTTTCTACACGGATGTTTTGTCTTGCTCTTAACAGAACGTGAGTGACGCAATGGCAGTCCTGCATAAGCTCCAGACGGGTCTCGATGTGAATGTGAGGTTCACTGGGGTACGAGTATTTGAATACACGCCCGAATGCATAGTGTTTGATCTTCTTGATATTCCGTTATATCACGGGTGGTTAGTGGATCCTCAGGTAAGCAAGCGTGGCTCTGTGTGAATGGCGGCTGCTTATGTGATTGCTGTTCTGGCCAGAAAGAGCTGTTTTGATACTTAATATCAAAAGCACCAATTAGAAGAGGCATTTCAATTTGGCAAGGCCTTTAAAAGCAATTAAAAGAGCTAAGCCCTTAAAGGTCCCTAAAAATCGTGTGGAACAAGCTTTGCTAAATACCTAAGAAATAGCAAGAAAAGGCACAGATTCTCTGGAGTTTGACTCCTGATGTCTGGAAGAACAGGGCCACGTGGTGCTTTTTCAGAACGGGGCTGCAGGAAGCCCCGAGTTCAGCAGCCACTGCAGAAAAGATGCTCCTCGGTGCTGCCAGCCAGGCGCCTCCCGTGGGAACGCGGAGCGCACGGAAGTGGAAGAGGAGCTCAGCTGATGGGCAGCTCTGTGGCCGTGGCCAACTGCACGGGTTACAAGGGGCTCCCAGCCTTTTCCTTGACGCAGGCCACTACCTCATTGTCCAGAGCTCTTGAGGACCACTCTGTAAGTGGCAGTCTGGGGCTTGCGGGCCCTCCCTCCTGCAGAGGGGCTTGGGCCGCCAGCATTAAATATGGGTCTCAACGTTAAGTAGCCAAAATCCCATGGGAACAAATCTCGCAAGATGCCTTTGAGGGAAGAAGCCACACCTGGGGCCATTGAAAATACTTGTTTTGCCCTTGTGGACCACCCGACCCGAGGAGGGGAACCAGCGTACTGTGCCTTTCTACTGGGGTCTCTGTTTGGCTTAGCAAAGTGTGGGCTTTACCAACGGCAGTCCTCTTCTTTTGCTGCAGATTGGAGACATTGTGAAAGCCGTCGGTAACTGCAGCTACAACCAGTTGGTGGAAAAGATCATCTGCTGTAAGCAGTCAGACAACAGCGAGCTGAGGGAGGAAGGTGGGTGTGGCGCTCTGAGTCCTGCTGGTTCAGAGCAAATGTTCCTCTGATCCGGGTAATCGCTGGCCGTCCTCCAGGGCTCAGCCAGGCAGGAGGGCCGCGAAAAGGTCGGCCTTTTGCGCTCCTTTTGTTCCCGAGCAATTAGCATCCGTTGGCACTTTTCTTTGAAGAAGAGTTCTCATTTAGCTGCTGCGACTCAGGAATGGGAAGGGACGTTCTCGTTGGAGCCAGAGACAGATGCCTGCTGGACCATGCTCAGTGGCTATCCCGCCGGACGTGTTCTCTCGCGCACTTTCATGGGAAAGGGATTCCCCTGAGAGGCACCCCCGCCCCGCCCCTGCAAGCTAGGCGTGAAGGCCTTTTCCTATTGTCAACCCGGTTTTTCTCAAGTGAAGCGTGGCTGATAAACGTTATGATCTGTTGTATGTGGCAGCTTGATTGTTCGGTGTCCGTCAGTTCTTCATGAAGGCGTTGGTACACTTTGGTCAACCTGCTTGTGTTGATCTGGATATCGTTACAGCAGGTCCACTTGTCTTGCTACCACAGGATTTTCCTCTGTCGGTTTCTGCTTATTGTGCTTTCCCTCCAAGCCTATTCTGGCTCTCACTTTATCCTGGTGTTCAGGCTTACTTAGGATCAGCTCTGCAAGCAGACCAAAGCAACTGGCTAGTCTGAGAGGTTGAACTGGAAATGCTTCCTTTAGGTGTAGGTGTAGGTGACCGGAGTTTGAGGGTGAGCCCCTGTCCACTCAAATGCAGTTGTGTCTCTTTGCAGGCTCCATAGCAGAGCAGTTCCTCAGTAGCACAGCCACTCAGTTAACTTACCATGGCTTGTGTGAGTTGACGTCCACTGTTCAAGAAGGAGAGCTGTGCGTCTTCTTTAGAAACAACCACTTCAGCACCATGACCAAACATAAGGTATCTGGCTACGAACAGTACTGCTGTTTTGTCTGAGGACACGGACTGACCTTGAGCCTGTGGCCTGCTGCTAACGCTTCTGCTTGGTGCAGCAAGTAGTCCTTGGTTGCTCCTGATCCACAGGCTCAGCTGTGTCCGCCGGGCAGCCTGAGGGGCCGCCGGGACCAGAGCCTAAGGCAAGGATGCAAACAGCACAGCGCTGGGGGCGTGTGGCCTGGTGGGGAGTTGCCTGCCTCCTGGGACACCGCCTGACCTGCCCCACCCTCCCCCCGTACCTCTCTCCATGGTTCCTTTGCTCTTTGCCCTGGTAAACACCACCCTTTGCTCCCTGCTTTCCACTCTGTTTTCCCAGCCACCCTCTCTCGTCTCCTTACCCACTTCCTCCACATCCTTCCGGTCTTCTCCACCTGCCGCTTCGTCCACCTAAGCTCTCTCCGGAGCAGGAGTAAGAGGCCTGCAGATGCTCTGGCACCAGAGAAATACAACAAAAATGATAGTCGTCCCACTCCCACAAAACCCCATGGAAACTTTGCTGCTGCAGAATGGGACAATCAGCAGAAAGCACCTTCTCCTTTGCGCTGCTTTTTTCTGCCTCCTTAGAGGGGACAGCCACACCCCACCCCACATTTTGGGGAGGTTGAAAGAGCAGATCTCCTCTGCAGGGACGCCTGGATCGTAGAGCAACAGGGGGGAAAAGCAGCGCTAGAAATGTTATGCAGTGGCAAAGTAAGGAGGAGCACGTCCTACGACCAACTTCTCCTTCCTGATGCGTTTCCTGGGTAGGTTTCTAAATGGCTTGTTTTTCTGAGCCACATGCGTCTATGAAGCAGAAAGGAAGCAGCGTTTCCTTTCGTGGCGCCTGTGCAGAATCGATTGCTCAGAGAGCAGCGCTTCGTTTCGGGGGGGGCCGAGAAGGTGTTTATTCCCTCTGCAGCCGCTCCACCCTCTCGCCAGATTCCAGGGCCTTTTGTTTGCTCTCTTTCCAGGGAGGGAAAGCTGCTCTGGTCAGATGGGGTGGGGGGACTCTGGGTGCCCAGCCTTTTTTCTGGGAGGAGGGGAGAGAGAGGGGCTGACTTAGCAGCACGCTCATGCAACCTGCTAACTCGTCCAGTTCGTTTATGATTCCATGTATTGTGCAAACCCAGAAAATGCCTTAATTCAGTAATGACGTTGGGCGTGCTGTGCACACCAAGCCATTGTGCTATTGCTTGATACAGCCTGCGTGATGGCTGACAGTGTAAAGTAAAATAGTGGGGTAGCGGTTTTGTCAAGGAAGAAAACAGAAATAAGAATGGCTTCTGGAACTAAAATGCAGGACAGTGTTGCTGATCTCAGTGCGAACTTGGCTGTTCTTACATGAGCAGGGAAACCTTTCCTTTCATTCAGGGCCAGCTTTACCTTCTGGTGACAGACCAAGGTTTCCTTACCGAAGATAAAGTTGTTTGGGAAAGTCTACACAACGTGGATGGGGATGGAAACTTCTGTGATTCTGAATTCCACCTGCGACTTCCGTCTGATCCAGAAACGGTGTACCATGGGCAGCAAGATCAGATTGACCAGGTATCTGTGGGAAGCTTCTTCCATTATTTTGGCTTTTCTGTTCTTGAGGGGGCTGATTTCTCTCTCCTTCCCACCCGCCTCCTTGGACCAACCCTTTTGACATCCTTATCCACAGAATAAACTGGGCAGAACACCATGCTTCCACAAAGTAACATTTGGACCACCTTAACTTGGAGTTCCTTGTAGGTGTCTCCATAATAGGAACACCATCCTCTTTTGGAGATCTTCAGGTCTTGCAGGAAATGCATCATGAGATGCCTCCTGTCTGTGTATTGACTTTTTGATTTGGAGTGGCGGGGTGGGGTGAAAGCTCCTGGGATTCCTCCTTCCTCATCCACATTACAAAAGCTCCTCTATCATCTAGCATTTGGGGCTTGTAACTGGGGCCAAGCCTTGTGGTGCTCACCTACTAATTGTGCTTGAATTTGAATGGAAGGTGACCTCTGTGATGGTTGAGAATATGCTCTGTTTTGGTTGGACCTTACTAAATAGAATATTCACTGCTGACTTTGCCTCTTAGGACTACCTGATGGCCTTATCTTTGCAACAAGAACAGCAAAGCCAAGACCTCAATTGGGAACAGCTCCCAGAAGGAATCAGTGACCTTGAGCTTGCCAAGAAACTCCAGGAAGAAGAAGACCGTCGGGCCTCGCAGTACTATCAGGAGCAAGAGCAAGCTGCTGCCACTGCTGCCACAGCTGCTCAAGTCCAGGTAAAGGCGTTGGGCTCCTGCTTCAGTCCTGGGCACACTGACTTCTGTAGGCCTTGGTGCTATTGGGGAAGGACTGTTGCCTAGCGGGCTGCTTTTCCACGCAGAAAATCCCAGGTTCAGTTCCTGGCACATCTCCAAGAACGTATCTGGGCACTTAAGGGTAGAAAATGGTGCATGGGATTCCCTGAGATGCTCATTAGGAACTGTTTGAGGAAGCTTCTTTCTGATACTGCCGGTGGACGTCTTAAAAAGGGGGTCAGTCTAGCTTTCTACATGGTCTCCAGACTCATCTGCTGTCCTGGGTTTGGCATGTTCTTATACTACACTGGCAATTACTCATATTCCTCATTGAAAAGACATTTTCCTTCATGATATGTTTTCAGAAATCATGAGAGAAAGTGTTATTTTCCGATCTCAAATGCCTACCCTAAAAATGCCTTCCATCCAAAAGCTACCTAGGAGCTCAATTGCACTGTCTGTGGGATCTGGCACCCTGCAACCTTTGCTACCCCTCCAGCTGCAAGAACTCTGGCTGTGCCACTGCACTCCATCACTCTGTGCCAGTTGCTCAGCAGTGCCTGCAAAAGCTGATGCCACAGTTCAGTTCATCTGTACGGCCAGGACCTGTAGCTTTACGGATGGTCTCAACATAAGTGCGCAAGCAAGCGGTCTTTTTTTCCCCCCCCGTATTTTCCCCTTGAACAGCAAGCGCAGGATGCTGCCCCTCCCTCAGCAGGAAAGCAACCTGGGGGCAGTGAGCGGAAAAGAAAAGAGCCTCGGGAGAGGGAGAAAGAGCGGGAGAAGGAGAAGAGCAGCTGTGCCATTTTATAGTGGGAGGACGACGCTGGACCCCGGCACAAGCAAGGAATCCGCCAGCCAGAAGCTCCCCCTGCCACCTGTGCCTGAGAAGCCCGCAGCCGACGGCGTCCTAAGGATCCTTCAGAGGGATTTGGATGGGCGCCTGTAGGGATGGGAGGGTTGCGCACCGCGGGTAGGAAAACGAGTACCTCAGGAGTATTGGTTCGCGTGCCCCCGTCGTGGTGAAGGAGCAGCTCACCGCCTGCTTTGCGGGGCTTCTGCCGAAGGCCCGTCTATAGAGCACCATGAGATGATTTTATATGGTGTGCCAGATGCACTGCAGATGGAGATCTTGGCACTGCACGGCCTCGTTGCGCAGTTT
The DNA here is from genome assembly GCA_030867105.1 of Liasis olivaceus. Taxonomy (NCBI): domain Eukaryota; kingdom Metazoa; phylum Chordata; class Lepidosauria; order Squamata; family Pythonidae; genus Liasis; species Liasis olivaceus. The sequence goes on along the minus strand of CM061362.1, from coordinate 22,057,055 downwards.
CTCTGGACTTGTGGGCTTTGCCCCTGAACGGGCTTCAGCTGAGTTTCCTTGGCTAACGTTACAAAGAACAGGGTTTCGGGAACTATCGACCACGCTAACGTGAAGCAAGAGAAGGCAAGATCCCATCAGGACCAGGCTTCCCAGTTTTTAATCAACTGGTCAGACTCTGCAGGGGAGCTGGTAACCGGGGGTGGGGGGAGAATAGAGGAAGCTGATGTTCTAAAGCGTGGGATTAAACTTGCTTGAAACTTGCTTTCTTCCCCACCTCCCAAGAAGCGTCTGGTGTGAGTAATGTGAGGATGTGTTCCGTCACATGCCTCATCGAGTGAACTGCAGGTCGATCGTCTGTATCTGGATTGTTTCAGGACTTGGATCCTAACTGCATACGTGAGTGAGTCCTCTGGACACTAGTGGCACTTGTTTGTTCATCCTAAAGATGTGGATGGGTTACTGTTTGGAGAAAGCCCGTCTGTACGCGCAGTTACCATTGGGGGGAAATCAAATTCTATAAGCCCTAGTATAAACCAACACGCTACATGTCATAGGATATATAGGTTTCTGACTGGAATACCTGTTGACTTTTACTCTTGCAAGGAAGGGAGACAATTACCAAGTTTCCTCTCCAGAAGGGCAGTGGCCTTCATCCTTTCAGTAACTTTATATGTCAGTTTGCAAATGCTTTAGGCAGCTTTTGCTGTACTTACACAAATTGGACTTGAGACCAGACTTAGGTGTTAATATACAAATTTCAGTCCCAAGCCAACATTCATACAGAATGTGACAATCTCGCTACAGGGAAGATGATTGAAATGTCATTGAAAACCTGTAGCTTATTTTTTTTTTCCTGAAATGAAGAGTTTTTTGGATGGAGTCTAGATTAGCAATGCAGTGACCAGTTTCTAACTCCTCCTGCCTTACAGCTGTTTAGATACCCTAAGCCGGAGGACAAAAAAAAGCAGGGGGAATAAAAATTTAATTTTAGCAACATTATTTCCAGAGATGATGTTTGTGTTTACATCTGCTGTGTATGTGTTCTCTTTAAGTATGAAATGCTCGCCTTTGACCATTAAGCTAAAATATAAATAGCATACGTAATGGTTTTACGCAGACCTGAATTTACCTTGTATCATGTTAGAGCGATATGTAAGCATCTCTCTTACACATTTCCAAAGTATCTTACTTCAGATGTGCATATTATCCTAACCTATAGATTGGAGTGCCATCCTATCTTATTAACTTTCATTTATACACTACCACTGCAGTTAGATTGAGATTTATTTTTAGAAAAAAACAGCTGTTTGTTTACATGAAGTGTAAATTTGTACCTTTCTGTTTTTACATGCTCTGTTTGACAGTTATGAAATACACAAACCTAGCAGAGGAAACACAGGACCACTGTTAGTGGTTTGCTTTAGTCACACGCCATAAGTGACATTCTGAGGGCAGAATGGGGAAGCGTGCCTCCTTGCATGCTCACGCCGGTTCCAGAATGGCGTGAGGGGTTATCTTCTTCGGGCGGCTGGTCTTTAAGTGTCTCTGCTCTAGTGACGGTGAAGCATGGCGTCTCATAGACAGTTCTCCGCTAGAGAAGTGACTTCCTCTCATCAGAAGGGCAGCTCTCTCACTCCAGTGATCAGCAGCAGCCGTTTAGCTGAATCCTGTGTCTTACAAGCCCAGCCTCCCTTGTCATAGCTTGACAGCTTTTGTTAGGAAGACCTGTTGGGTGGTAGCCATGCAGGTATTGGTGGCACGAAGGGGGTCTCCGCATTCTCAAACGGCATTGCCCTGCCCTGCCCTGCTTGTTGAGTTGGTTCTGCAGCTGGAGGGCACAGTAGCTGAGGCCTTACTAGCATACTCCACATTGTCTACCTCTCCCCAAAGTTACTGTAAGTTGCCTTTTTATTTCTGCAGAAACTGAAGTTTTATTTTTGTGCTTGCTTCTGGGGGATGCCTGCCTTACGCCTGAGCTTTAGCCTAGCGCAGCAAGCCCTGCCTGCCTCTTGAGAGAAACCGCCATTTCTTTGGAAGGACTTCGGCAGCGAGGCCGTATTGGGGTTCACCCGTGTAGCTTATGGGAGCGAATACCAGCTGAGGGCCTCCACTGTGGCGATGCACACATAATGAAGTTCATCAACACAACCCTTGAGCACTGCCAAATAATTTTATAATTTTGTAAGGTGTTGCTGAAAAAAACCCAAATCATGCCAATTGTGCTAGAAACCTCTGAGTTGATCACTTGGCTCTTTCCCGCAGCGGTTTTTTCACCTCAATTCTACCGATACCTGTAGAGAACGAGCACCGTGGGATGCCCGTACGAATGGAAAAGGAGAATGAAAAGGGAAGCGGCCATTTGGTCAACTCAGCCTGGGATTTGCTCTGTTCCACCATCCATTGCAGCACATGGGCCAAAAGCAGCTTCCGTTTGGCTTCCTGGCTGCGTCCACGGCCTTCTGCTTCCAGCAGGCTAGCCATTACCTGCCACGGTTGGACGCAACACACATTCAAGCTTCAGGCAGCATTTTCTTCAGTCCTCCATATTTATGGATTGCTAAGTTATGGCTCAGTCACAAGACTGTTTTTAGCAAATCAGATACTTTGCATGGATTTACACTGTGATCAGCGAATAGCTGCTTTCTGTTGAATACTGTCAATATTCTTTGATGTCTTGAGCTGACCCCTGTTCCTAGTCTCACTGTTGTCTAATTTTTATATATATTTATAATTTTTAACAGACTTAAGTGACTTCCTCATGTAATAAAAATTGATTCAAGTTCTAACGTTTGTGTGGTATTTGAGCAGAGAAACCAAAGCTAATCTGCCCACTCTTTGTGGCTGCATCCGGTGTCCTCTTAAAAGAATTTCACTGCTTTGGCCTACACCTTCACCAGATTAAGACTGACCTGGCCCATAAACAGATCCATACTATTCTTGCTGACCCCCAATCAATAGGCAAGATCAACTCCATCCTGGGCCAAATCTCATCCTAGTTTTCAACCAATCAGTTTCCTCACCTTCATCCAACTATGCAAAGGAAAGTGAGACGCAGCCCAAGCTGCAGATCCGCACCTAAGCAATTTGTACGTTCCCATTTGCTAGCTCGAGGTCACTCAGTTGGAGCTTAAGCTAGAAACCCACTTTTCTGCACAGTGAAAGCTGAAGATTATCCCTCCAGTCACCAACAAAAGTGGTTCAGTACAGTACCTGGGCAGGAATATGCTAATATCCAGCCTAACTTATTTAAAATGCCTCCAAAGTGAGGAAAAGCTATGTTAAAATAAAAATATAAAAAAACAAGTGGTTGAATGGAGCCAGATAGAAGGAAAGGAAGAACAAACACCAAATGGCATATTTTTCTGCCCCACAGAAATTATAAGCAGGAAGCCTCTGTGTGAGAAAAAAGGCAATAATGATTCGTGGGTTGACAATACTATTTTTTAACATGTCCTTTTATACCTTTAGCTACGTTATTTTCCAGAAACTACTACATCTTGTCATATTTACTGCCATATTAAACCTGGGCAGGGAAACAAAACCAAAGATCTTTTGCTCGAGCCTCTGGGGGTTAGAGAGCAGGGCTGAACGCATTAACCTATCCAGGCAGGTACCTGTACAGATTATGAAGTTTATTTCGAAAGGAGATACATTGGTTTGGATACAGATCCGCTCAGTGTAACAACTTCTGCAAAAATAGGTTACAGAATACCCAGAAATGAAAACCACCTTCCTTATTTTCTACACACTGAAAAGCAGGGGGGTTGATGGACAGCTTAAATTACCAATATATTTTGTGGGAAGTACCTAATTTTCAAGCTGGACATTCACAGAGCTAATGCTGGTAAATGAAACTACTGGGCAAAAACCAAGTTCTTTGTACAGCGCACAAGTCTTTGCTTCCAATTAATTCAGGGGCTCCTAGAGTTAGAAGGAACAATGGTCTTCAAAAGGTATAATGAACTACCCCAAACCCAACAGCCTAACTTATTTAAAATGCCTCCAAAGTGAGGAAAAGTAGCTATGTTAAAATAAAAATGTAAAAAGACAAGTTTTCTTATCCAAAGCTTTCTGTTCACAAGAGATTTCCAATAAGTTATCTTGAAACCAAGGAGCAAGCAGGCGCAAGGGCTCAAAATCTTCGTGGCGGTCCACTCTTAAATTGTTTAAATCCAGAACTGCTTCCCCTCTGCATGGAACTGCCCGTAATTTGTACAACTCTGTTAATGGGTGAAGAATTACTGGAATAAATTTTAAAGAGAAACAGCTGTGAGCTTTTGAGGAATGAAAAACTTCTTTTTCAGAGAGTGAACAAGATAAAGTCTAACAGCTGGGACATATTTCCTTTTTAAACACTGCCAACGGGGGGTGCCAGAATGGGGGAGTCATAACAGACTGCTGATCCGTATCCGGCTACCCCCGTAAAAAGAGTGGCAGGAAATAAAGAAGATCGGCAGCTACTGAGCTTGAGACAAGGCAGCACCTCCCCACCGGGGGGCACCAGGGGCTGAGCGAAAACTCAAGCTGTTGAATAAGCCTGCCAGAAGTCGAGACTGCCTGCCTTTTCCGGCTACTATTCGGGATCATGCGTGGGTTTGTCAATTGTGGACCACGGGGCCAATGGTGAGTGGCAACTCCTGAAAGATTTCAGGTGCAGACAGCGGGGTGAGGAAGCTGTATCAAGGGTACCTTGAGTGAGAAGACATCATGCCACCTCCAGCTCGACCATCTCCCATCCTCCTTGTGTCATGGTGGTAACTGCTGCCCTGCGAACTGGGGCCGTGCCACTCTTTCCTTGGTCCAGCATCACGGCCATGCCGTTCAACCACGTGGCGGTCTTCATTATAATGCTAGGAGGGAGGGAGGGAGGTTAATTCACTGCAAGTGCTCCAAGACCAGCACAGCTTCATGCACTCTGCAGCAGCGAGCAGAAGTTTTGGTGCTTTAGAAAGCATGGAAGAGACCTGTCCATGGGAGAACAGCCCCAGCTGAAACAGATGTTTGGCTCAGCCTCTACAGATGTGGGGTCAGTGATCAGTTTGATGGCCCCATAGCACAATGATCAACTGAGGCATACTGCTGACAACCCAAGAAAAAGTCCTCTGGCCGTGAGTTCCAGCAGCCCCCAACATCACGACTTTGGGCCTCTGAAGCCCCAGTGAATGGGTCTGAACATTTTGTTCCTTTGCAGGGTCTCTCAGGGCTGGTTTTATGGCTGCAAGAAAGAGGTGCTCAGTGGGGCACTTCACTGTCATATGCATAGCAGAAACAATGGCTTTAATGCGTTTCTGATTGCATTCGGACTAGTGTCAGGAAACAGTAATCCTAGTGTAATTCTTCGAAAGTATTAACCACATGGATGGGGTTTATACCATTTCATACAGTGGCATGCTATCGCTTGGATGGCTAGACAGCAAGTCTAAATTAAGGAAAGGGGTCCCAGATCTGCTGGTGAAGTGGCTTGTCTGTTTCCTGGCATAACAAGAACAAAATCAAGACCCTGCTTACTGCCAGCCCATAGCAGGGCATTGTCTGGGGAGGGCATGGGCTTACCTGTCCCCCGCTGCCCCGCTCCATCACGCCCCGCTCTGTCTCTCTGCTTCCGTAACCAGACGTGCTGCTACGGCTGCCCGTGGGGCCCCCCCTCACCGCATGCCCAGAGACCTCTCGGCCGGATCTTTCTGTCCTTTCTCTGGGGAAACAAGAAGAATCAACCTGGCGCTGTAAGTCAGCCCCACAGCCTTATTTCTGCAGAGGACCTTCTAGGGCTGAACTGTACGTGCTGTTGTTTGGCTAGGGAGGCCATTCAAGTGACTGCCCCAAATCGTGAACCCTCCTGCCCGCTGCCTCCTACAGAGATGCCTTTGCCACAAGCTGCAGCCTGTGACTGGGCCAGAATATCCCAACCAAAGAACCAAGTCCTTGTTCTCCTCAACCCAGTGTACAGTCCTGCTTCACAGTCACACCTAGCGCTGGCTGTGACTTTTTATGATGGGAGGGGATGGCCTCTCCCAGTATCCCTAACTTTTAAAGAGGCCACAGGCCCCTGGTAGGCATCTCTCACCTGGCGTCCCGCTTGTCAGGGTTCATGCCTCCTTCACCCTTCCAAGAGCTTTGCCGGGATGGGTTGGGCCCGGACTCCCGTGGGTGCCGACCGTGAGGGATCTCAGGCCTCTCCTGAATGATCACGGTCCTCCTCTCGTCGTGGTCTCCTCTCACTTCCCTCCTGTCACTGTCTCGGAGCTCGTTTCGAGGTTGAGGGGGTTCATTTCTTCTTGAATCAAAGTTTTTGGGGTATCTCTCAAATCCAGGCTCCTCCCTTCTTCCTGTTGGACGAGTCTTTTTGCCATCACTTTGACTGACAAATCGTTCACGTCTGATCAGAAAAGCAAAATGTGTTTTCAGATTAAAGAGTTCAACACCCACCTACTCAACATGGCTGCAAACTACTTCTCTACCTAAAAATCACCTTTGGGTAACAGCACAGGAAAGACAGAAACTCCAGAGGAGTCTTGTAGAGCCAGGCACAGGGATAATGACTCAGACAGGCAGACACTGTTTGCTACTATGTCATCCTTATGGAAGAACAACAACAACACAAGAATGCGACCTCAAATACAAGCGCTCAGGCTTACGCATAAGCCTGCTAACTTTAAAAAGCCTGCAGTATCTGCACCATTTTGTACTACTTTTGTGTAACAAGTCATATACAATTCACTGCAGAAAGGGGGCACATGGCAAGTGTTGCTCTAGCTGGGAACAAACAAGATGGGGTATGGAAATGCAAAGCGTCTTAAGTACCAGTTCTTTTGACTAGAGGATTCTTACATATGTATCATAACATTTTCCAAACAGTTTGAAACTCCCTCACCAGAATTCTGAATCCATGAAGCTACCTCTGCAGCCACCACCCTTTACTCCACACCCACCTGTCAAAGGAAGAGGACTGCACTGCTGAGCCCTCGGGATATCGCCCCCTGTCCCGGTGGTCAAAGTCACTAAACCGGTTCTGCTGCCGGCTGTATTCAGACCCATGGCTGAAGCGTGTATCTGTATCCAAAGACATCTTTTTGCTTTCATTCCAGTAGGACTCGTCTCTTCTAAAAAGGAGAAAAATATCTTAACTCACTGCCATCTCCCATTCAAACAGAAACAGCTGCCCAAACTCACATGGCTTTAAAAAGCAGAGTCACGTGGACACCCACTTGAAATTCCAAACTGTTGGCTGATCCTGGCAAAGTCCAAATTTGCTCAGGGAGAATGACTCCAGAAGCACGTGCCCACTCTGAAAAGGAAGCAAACACTCACCTGTGATCAACATCATGAGGCCGCTTCAGGGAATTCCTTTTCTCTTGCTCGTAACGAAGTTGCTGCTGCTGACGACGAAGCTCTTCTCTTTCACGAGCGATCCGTTCCGCCTCCTTACGTCGCTCCTAACCAGAAGAGTTAATTGAAGAGCTATCTAAGAAGAAGTGGCCCTACGTGTGCACGGATGCCTTAGACCTCTGAAATTCTGCAGCTTCTTGTGTTGTAATGATCAGTGCTGAATGATGGGGGCTCAGATACTGCCTGGTAACGTCAAGAGTTTATCCAACAGATCGCAGTAAGGCTAACATTGCTACTACTGATGATAAATTATGTATTAAAATGCAGAAGAACAAAATATGAACAGCGTTATTCATAGAAGCAATACAAAGGATGGCCAGTAATACTATTTTTGAGGGTTTATGTGTTCTAAGAACAAAAGGTTAATCAGTTGACACAGTTGATACACAGCTCCCACGTTATTTCTTCTAAAACTCTGAAAAATCATTAAATGTTGTAGATTGTTTCCTACGCTCACAGCAAGGCCATTTTGGGTTCAAACACTTCCTACATGGTCAAAACAACGTTGGAACGTTTTCAGTAAAGTTGTAGCAATACATTTTGAACTCCAAACAGCTATTTTGACCTGCAGTTCAAACATCCTGCAGGATGTTTCCAGTTTGAAACATTGGGCCATAACCAGACAACCCACCGAGAGAAGCAAAGAGGAGTGGGGAGCACCGAACGCACCTGCTCGATTCGAATGCGCTCCCGCTCCAGGCGCTCCCGCTCCATTCTCTCCCGTTCCAATTTTTGCCTCTCTATTTCCAGCCGCTCCCTCTCCCTCTGCAGCCTTTCACGCTCTTCACGCTCACGCATCAGCCTGATGCGCTCGCGCTCACGCCTCTCTCGCTCAGCCATTTCCCTTCGCCTGCAAAAGGAAGCATTTCAGAGACAGGGTTGCCTCAGATTGACATTGGGCATAGAATGGCAAGACGAGACAAGGCAGTTCCCAAAATTTTAAAAGCAAAACAAAAACAATCTCAAAAGTAAAGAAACCTGGGTGAACATTACAAGTAATACTAAAACTAAGCAATATTTAAATGCCTGTTACCACTTCTAAAATGCTGCTAGGTGGAACATTCTGTAGGATGCCTACGGAAAAACCACCATTCCACCTACCTCCCTTCAACCCCAGCCAGCTCCACCACAGGAGAGCCCAGAAAACATTGCATGAGAGATGGATCTCCCTCCGGTTTATCAGGTCACTACAACTCACTCACTTCCTGGATTAGACTACAACCTGAATGGAAAAGAAGGTTGGCCAGCCCTTCCCCTAGATACAACAGTGGACTGTTGGGAATTATGCTATTTTTCTTGCTTCGGGAGAAATTTAAAGCAAGGAAGTTCTTCATCCGTCCTTGTAAAGCTTCAGTGAAACCAACTTCAGAGGCCTACCTTCTGAGCTCCACAGCACGCCGTATTCGTTCTAATCTCACAATGTGTTCCCTCATTCTTTGCTCCTTCATTTTCTCAAAAGGCAAGATGTCCTTTCTGCCTCGGTAGTCTCTGAACTTCATTTTATCTTGAAGGAAACGCTCTTTGTTCCTTAACATAGGTGGCTGGAGACAAGTTTTACAAATACCAGATTTAGAAATACTTGTTCACATCCTTACTATGAACTAGTGCATTAGAAGTTGAAATCACCTTTTCAAGACTCAAATGCCTAGGAGTTAAATGTGTGCAAAATGTTTCACTTTGAACTATTCTAAGAGCAAAGCTTTGTTAAATGCCCCGTGAAGCTGTTGTTTCAAATGCAAAATTCTTCGAACACCTGGATACCTTCTGTGCTCAAAACACACTGTTGAGGGATTGGAACAGTTCTAAAACACCAGCTAAAAATAGCCATTTTGCGAAGTTTCACACCTGAGATGGTTGAAAAGAGAACATTTTGCACACAGTCTAATTTCAAAAAAGCGGCCTAACTGGCCACTAAGAACATTTTATGACAAGAAGTGTTTTGGATCACCACACCATCATCAGGCAGAGGTGTCCAGCTGCTGGCAAAGCACTTCTGCAGAAGAGCATGCCTCCTGGTGGAGGGAAAGGTCTTTGACAGCAAAGAGCAAAGCAATTCTGACCACATCTGCCTCCAATCTCTTCCAACTAACCTCAGAACTCTGCTGTTTGGACCTATTTGCAAATCTTGATACTTCCACCTCCACCAGGTTTAGAAAGCAGTAACCATTCCCTCAATTCTCAGTCGCTGATGCTTCGCATTTTACTTACCTTCTCAAACCTTCCCCTTCTTATGGTCCTCGGGTGAACCTGATCTCCTTTCGTTTGGTCTAAAATGACCATGTGACTTGGACTTTTTACACCTTTAGAAGAAAAAGGGACATGTTTAACTCAAAATGAAAAAAACCCCAAATGGATCTGCAACCTTGCCCTAGCAAAACAGTTAGCAACTGGATCTTTCAGCATTTTAAAATCAGAATTAAAAAGAGGCAGTGCATCAGAATCCTTGCAATCAGTCACTTGCACTGCTAGTCCGCTTGCTTCGTTTCTGCCATTACAGTGAAGGGGAGGAAGGGAGGGAAGGCTGGAAGGTGAACCGTTAGGCACAGATGGACTATTATCTGGCTCTCAGGAGTGCCCAAGGTCGTACCAATGTGGGACCCAGAGAGAATCTTGGACGTGCGCAAGAGAGACTCAAAGACGGAAGGGGGGTGTGAAATGGGAAGGGGGTAAAACTAAGTTTTGGTGCGCACAGGGCTCAGTTCCAGCTATGCTCTTGAGCTGTGCACTGCTTTCCGATAAGTGAACTTTTCTTTGAGCCTGCCTTGGTTTCAATGAGAGTTGCCTTCATTGGGAACTGAGTACCGTGGTTCTTACACAGTGCCTAATTAACATTGCTAAGTAAGTCCAATTAGAAAGTTTAATGATATTTAATTGGAATGGACCAATGGAGAATCAGAGACAGCTTAAGACATCAGAAGGGTTTTTTTCCCTACTTGATGCCCTCCAGATGTGCTGGATGTATTCTCTTTATAGACAGGTACCACAACAATGGACCCTTTTAGCTAGACAGGAGGAAGATGACAGTCCAATATAGCTGGAGGCGTTTGACCAAGAATGGCTGATCTGAATAAGGCCTGGGATAATGACAGTTGCTCACGGCCACCGCCTGCTGTACGTCGGTCTCTAGAGAAGGAGGCCCCAGCACATACTCAGCCGCTTCCTTTCCTCAGGTGTCTTAGCAGGCTCTTGGCTCGGGCAGCCAGATCCACTGTCACTCTTCTCATCCTTCCCATCAGGCTTTCTCGTATCCTTGCCCTCTTTCTTCTCGGATTTATCCGCTTTCTTATCCTCCTTTTTGGAGGGAGTCCTATTAAAAAAGGAGTAAGAACCATAAACAGCAATGGATTTGCTTCCAGAAAAACTGACATTTTATCTGAAGGGGGATGATTAAGTTATACATAACTAAGTTATATATTCTCTCTAGGCAAGTTTTTCATGGCTCTCGTGCTTGAAGTTTCTGAAGCTACAGAGTCAAAGCTAGGGTTGGATATTTGAGTTCTGTAGAGCTTCCAACCTTTTACCTGCTGAGCAAGGTCAGGATTAAAGCTAGCTCTTTGCAAATAATTTAGACAGGCAAGTAAATTCAGGAATTTATTTGTGCAGAGCTCTTACTTGCTGGCTTTGTCACTTGATGTAGTCTTCTTTTCTCCAGGGTTCCGACCAGAGCCAGATTTCTCATCACTATCTTTCTTCAGTTCTTTTTTGGAAGGATCGCCTTTTACCTACATATATGTGGTTATGAACAAAATGGAACATTAAGTATTAAACACCAATCCCACAGAATCCTTCTGCACTGAACTAGAATGTTCCCACAATAAGATGACTTGAACGAGGTTTCTCCCCTTTCTTGTTACGTGTTCAGGCCAAATGCTATTGTTACAGAAAGGTGGGAAGAGAAGCCTCCACATTAGGTTCCAAAGCATGCCCTGGAAACACTACAGGCAGTCAGTTCTCCATAGTGGAGCTTCTCCATTGCAACTGCTGCCAAAGAGTAATTCTTTAATAGGATTCTGAGCTGCTAACGGTCTATCTTGCTACTCAAAACACCTGGCTTCTTTTCAAACCAAGTATCTTACAGGAACTCTCTTTCTCAGCTCTGCAGTACCAGGACAAGCAAACCAGGCTCCCTGAGCAAAGAATAATTGGGTAGCCAAAGGTTTCTTGAGTGAAACATGCACAGGCCACTGTTAAAATCAAACAGGGGTCACAGTCTTTTTTCTCCTCGCTTCTTGAAGAGAGTGCATTCTCTTCTCCCTGCTCTAGAGATTGCTAGTAGTGTGTCATCCCACCTACTTTCTCAACAGAAATCTGCTGCCCATGGAGCTCTGTGCGGTGAAGGTGGGCAATGCACCTTGCCACTTCTGTGCTTGATGACATGGTCACAATGCCATAGCACTTGGCCCCAGGGCTTCGGGCACTGGTGACCACTTTTGCAGCAAGGACCTACAAAAACCAAGAAGCATGAATTAAGTTTTGAAATTATCATTTTGCTACTCTGGACCTTGGGGCCAAATACTTGGGACATCAGCATCTTTTCTTCATTTGGGAGAAACTAGTCCTACTTTGGGGGTCTACCACCACTTCTGACTTCTCAGTTCACCTTTCCAGGCCCCATTTTGTAGGATTGCTGGCCAAGAGAAAAGAGTTTTAATTACAAGAAATAATTTCAGGGAATGAGGAGCCCTGCCTTCCCTAGGAATATACTGCAAACAGCCTGTGTGTCTAGGTATGTCAAAAAAGCCAGATTGTGTGGCTTGGCTAGGTGAAGAGGGCCACTATTTTCAGCCTCTTGGCTATTCCATGAAGCACTCTTGTTTATTCAAGAGCTGCAATGTACCTGTGTGCAGGTGTGCAAACCTCTGCTCCTTCCCTTATACTTAATGTTATAGTTCTTGTAGTATGTGATCTCCTTGTGAATGCTGTGCACCCACAAGTGCTTCTGCACATGAGAGAGAAAGAGGAGGACAGAACAAAGCCCTGGGAAGTCTCTCTCTCTCTTCTCCCAGCTGCCCATTTTACCAATACAAATCATGTACTTCAACGTCACTACCTGCCTCTCAGAAGTCAGTATAATAATGCCAGTTGCAACATAATTTAAACTCCAGGCGCCACTTTCTTAAATCTTGACCACCCCTGCCTCTTTAACCAAGAAAACCTGACAGCACACAGAAAGGAAGGGAAACGGTGTTTCCTATTCTATAGCAGTCCCTAAAAGAGCATGAAAAGCACAGAGGCTGCGTGATGCAGCAGCCAGAGCCGTGGGTCTAAATGGTGTGGGAGATGACAATCCAAGCCCCTCCCTGGCCACAAAACAAATCACATTCTTTATCCCGCATCTCTGATGCAGAATAAGCACCTATCCTCAGAATCACACAAGTGATAGGCTGGACCACGTGAATCCTGCGAATACACTACAACGTATCGCACTGGTAACGTAGCTTAGCAAAAGTCAGAGTCCTATCAACATTCAAGGCTGAAATGCTGCTGGATAAAACATTATGTTTCTCCATAAGATGGAAAGTTATACATCCATAAACTTTCAGCACGTTTAATGCAAATAAAATGGCCGATTATTTACTATACTTGACTTTAAAAAGCCCCCTTTTGCCCTCAATTTGTCCTTTAACCTAGAAAAGCAGACGGCAATTCAGTGGCAGGAAGCCATAGATTCAGTTTTAAGATATGAAAAAATCTTTTAATATTTTCATTTTATTTACGCAGCTCTCTGGTGCAACACTGGATTGCAACCTCAAAGTATCAGCCCCTTCTCAACTAAGTATACCTGTTAGCTGACCCTATCAAGCAAAGCCATACCTTTCCATATTTGCCAAAGAGATTTTTCAGATCAGCAGCTTTTGTGTTGGAGGACAATCCACTAACCCATAAGTTCTTAGTGGAGCTGCTTCCACTGCTGGCACTTCCTACAATGAAATTCGGCAGAAAAATGTTTCAAGGTCAATTGGCACAAATATCACCAGCGTAGTAAAGGGGAGCACAAATTGTTTTCTTTTAATAAGAAACAGCATAAAGAGAACAAGGGATGGGATCTGTAGGTTTCGTGATTAAGCCCAACCTATAGTATGCATACCAGACTGCACAAAGCAACCATCTGTGTAAGATTACTTGTTTTGTTGGGAAAAAACCTGGCGAAGATCCCCTGCCATCTTTGTTCAATTCAGCTGCAAGCAAGACAGTAGAGAGCTGCTGCCAGGCCAGGGCATGAGAAGAGGCAGGGGCAAATTCTCTAGCCTGCTACTATATGGCCTCCTGGGTCTCTTTTTAGCTTTGTTAAGCCAGTGGCAGTGTTGGAAATCTGTCTCGTCCAATCACTGAGCAAAGTACCCAGATATCGGATGAAATGCTTGCATTGGGCCTTATTGGCTGAAGTGCTTTTTCAAGTCCACATCAACATTTTTTCCAGGAGCAACTTGGTAGAACTAAGATTTTCAAACAGGAATATGCATTTTTATCCTCTTTATACAATCCAGTGACTTGCTGGAATAAAATATGTAATAAATACAAGCAGCCTCTAGCAAAAGAAATTCCGTAGAATGTTACATGACTGCACCTTGCCAGTTGCAATTTCTCCCTTTCCTCACCAATGCTCATTGCCTGAAGAACTGTCTACTTCCCACTTGGCACAATTGTCTTTTTATGAAAAAAAAAAAATCCAGGTACCCTTTATTTTGTTATCCTTATATTTTCAAAGTAAGTTGTAATTATGAACTGGCTGACCTCAGTCTTGCAGGATATATGCCAAAGGCAACCTGTTTAATTGTTCATATAAACAATTTACTTACATGGATAAGAATTTAATTCCCAACATTTAAAAATCATTCTTGTAATAACTTATGATCAAAGCATTATTTTTCATGTTTCAACAAAAACATTGCTTCACTAGAGGGGTAAGGAGATGTCATTCTCTCCAAGAAACATTTCCATATCAAACTTCCTTTTGAAATTATCAGAATTAGCTTTCAGAATTCCACAAACTCCTCTTACTGTGGAAACACAAGAGAGCAATAATGCACCATCCACTGCACTTTTTTTTGACTGCACCATCGAGCACGAAACCCGTCATCTTCAGCAGTTCACTCCCGATCGCCGCTGCATTAATGAAACTAATCTCTGCACCAGAAAGAGGGCTTCTGCTTAAGGGTTGCTCTCCTGCCTGGAGCTAACGAGGAGTGTGGAATTTTTTTCTAGCAAGGAGGCTTTCTCTTGGGATCACCAAATGGAAAGCCCAACCGAAGCCCCCAGCGGGAAGTCAGTCTTCCCCTTGTTCTCCATCCCTTCTTTCTCCTCCAGGGTCTTTGGGAATGTAGAGATAAAGCTATTATCTCCACTCCAAAAGAAAAGGGGCTCCACCCCCATTTAAGAACAACCAAAGCTAAACCTCCCAACTGAGATGCAGCCTCCCGTTCAACAAAGTGTTCAAATCAGGCCGTGAGAAATGGTAAGCCAAACCTTCTGATAGGAAGGAAGGAATTAAATGGACTAAGAGTATTCCCCACTGGCCAAGCAGCAATACTTGCCGGGCCCCATGCCTTACCCCCCCCAACTCCGAGCCAGAAGGGCTCTTTTCTCCCGCAGACGGTGTATTACCTTTCTCATCTTTGGAAGCGCTCTTGCTTTCTTTAGATTCCTTTGCCGAGCTAGAAGGAGGAACAAATCAGAGACTGAACAGGCAGAACTTGCTTGTCGAGAATCTTACACTATTAACCAAATCATTAAAAACGGGGGGGGAGGAGAATGAGGTGTGTGAGTAAAAGCAGGGATGCATTGCAATTTGAGGAAAAGTGATTTCCCCGCATCATGGCTTCTTGCACTGATTCTCCCCAAGATGCCTGAAGATCTAGATTTTCTGACAATTTTATTCAGTGGATATATGGTAATCTTCTCCACATTTCAGGACTGGGACTTGACTTCATTTTGGTGTTTCTTAGAACTGAGAGTTGTTCATTATCATCACAAGGGTACTTAAAACTTGACTATTTGAAAAAACAAAAAATAAAATGCTGTCAATTCGTCAATGCAACCAGCAGGACAATGCATATACGAAGATCCCGATTAAAAAAAAACACAGGTAA
This sequence comes from Liasis olivaceus, assembly GCA_030867105.1. Taxonomy (NCBI): domain Eukaryota; kingdom Metazoa; phylum Chordata; class Lepidosauria; order Squamata; family Pythonidae; genus Liasis; species Liasis olivaceus. The sequence continues at coordinate 22,041,588 of CM061362.1, read as the reverse complement.
CTTACGGCCATCAAAATATTTTACAGGCAGGAGCATAAGATACTAATTATAAGTTTCTTGCTGCTACCACCTTAATGCAGAGTGATCTTATTGAATGCTGGCAGTACCTTAAAGAACTGACATAGAAAGACAAACCTCTTTGCTTGACCAGAGGCCCCAGTAGACGAGGGACCTTTCTTCAAAGTATCCTTGTCTTTGTCTCCAGATTCTGCTTTCTTCGAGCTTTCTCGGACTTCCTTCTTGACAGGGTCCCCCATCGCGCAGTCTTCCTTCTTACCATCTTTATGGTTCTTGGTCATCTCATACTCTTTGCCTTCTTTCTCCAAACTCGGTGCAATGGCATCCTGCCCATCTTTTGACTTGCTTGCTTCTGAATCTGTAATTTTCAGATTTTTACCTGTTTCTAGAAGGTCATCCCCATCAAAATCCAGAGTGATGGCATCTTCGGCCTGGATTGTAACCGATATGTTATCATCATCAGCTTCTTTCACAGACACGTTAGCTTCCATCTCTTCATGAGCCGAGTGATCAGCCTCAGCTAGGCTCTCTTCTGAAGGAAGAGGCTTAGATACTTCTTGTGTACCATCACCAGAACCTGCTTTATCTAAGAGGATTTAACAGGAATAAATATGGCAAAACAAGAAGTTTAAACATTTTCATATGCATAAGCTAGAAGAGAGGACCTAGAAAATACAAAGCCAGTTATTAGAACTGATGGAAGGTTAGGGAAAGAACATAGGGGCATTAACATATAAACCATCCTTTACCCAGGATCATTCATTCTTCATGGTAAACAAATTCTCTAGACAAAAACACCAACTCTGAACAGGGTTCAGACAATGATTCCATCCAGAAGATACCTGTTCTTCAGTACAAGTATCTGGCTTCCATTGCTGGCATTCATGTGTAAATCTGCTTTTCTTCGTGGCTTAATATGGCAGCAACAGCTTAAGTCAATGTCATTGCACTTCTAGGTATAAGCGTGTTCATCTTCCAATCCATTTCTGATGGCCCACAGTTCAATAGCTGAATGCTTCACAGTTCTGCAACTGTCATCCTCTCTGTGTTACCTCTTGTTGCCAGCTGCATTGTCATTTAAAAGACTGGCTGCATGTCTTCATGTACACAAGCCAAAGTTCACCATGGATTTGCAATCTTCATCCAAACTCCAGGTAATCAACATTCTCAATCCTGCTGTTAGTGTCTGAACCAGCACTCTTAGTTTCCATGAAAAGGCTTCAGTCATGGGAATCCTTAGAAACACCAAGTCTGTCGTTTGTACACATAAGTGTCCCTTTAATAATGGCATCTTTTCGTTGAAGTCACAATGATTCCATCATGTCCTTTAGTCTACAACATGCAAGATCCTTAAGCAAGCTCATGAGCGCGATTTGTTTGCATGGGTCTTGAGAGTTTCACCCAGTGTGGCTTTTAGGGGCATCACTGATGAGATGACTCTTTTTCACTTATTCCAAAATTCCTCTTATGTCTTTAAAGAACGATGTGACAATTGCCAGAGCATGAAAGTATGGTGTGGTCCATAGTCTGAATGGCTTTCCAATTCCATTCTGTAGAGTATTTAATTCTCGTTGGGCACCAATCAGTTACCGCAGTGCAAGGTACAGCGTAGACAACAAGACTTACCGTATCCACAAGGCATAAATAAAAAGAATTTAGCATCTTTTGTCCAGTAAGGTATATGGCAGGCCATATGTATGCATCCACTGAAGTAACTGAAGTTGGAGGAACAAAGCCAACGGAGCATGGGTCCAGCCATTGTCCTTGGCAGAGGCTCTTACTAGTGAGATGACTTTTGAGAAGCGAGCCAAGGCACTTGCTATTTCCAAAGGGTGGGGTGGGGGGGAAGCAACCTGAAGTATATTAGTACATTCAAAACTCTACTGAAATTCAAACATACCTCTCTCATTCTCTTCTCCATCCTGTCAATTAAAGAAAAAACAAATAAACATTCTGAATTGAGATCCAGGTTACTAAGAAAATAAACCACCATTAATTTAAAGGAGCAAAGATATGTCTACTGGAATACCATAAAGGTTCAATTAAGATTTTCTCCTGTTTATATTAACAGAAGTCTATATTTAGTTGAATTTTCCTTATTCTCCAATCACAGCTGTAATGAATCCATTGTTTCCACTAGTTTATCTAAAAAGGGAAATTCAAAACATATACTGATACAGCTGAGAAAGGCACTGCCACTTCCCTGTTGCCAATTTTTCAAAAAGTCAAGAAATTCTCAGAGAAAATCAGATAACATATCTGTGCTAAGTATAGTACTTGGGCAATCTGAGACTTCTCTGTGAATATTGGTGCCTGAGGTACAGAAAAACAGCAAACATTCCTTTTCTCTGATTAAATCATTGTTCACTTCCCACTCACTTCAACAGTATGTGAACAACATTTGACTCTTTCTCTTGTAATGGATGCCTTTTGATCACAAAAGCAGACATCACACCCTTATTTAATCAAAAACACTCCAGATCAAGTAGCGGGAAAGGGAAAAGGGAAAGGCCCTGGAAAGGGTCCAAGACAAAAACAGGGATGATCTAGAAATGAAGCCAACACAAAATTATTATTTTAAAAAACACTAGATTTCATATCATTTTACGCCAGAAATGGAGATCATGGCTTGTCCTGGAAATCACTCCTAACACACACACAGCTACAGGCAGTGACTTCACCATTCATAAGAAGTGCCAGGTATCTCCAACATAAAAATGGACCACAAAGCCAGAAGTGTAAGAATCTTTTTTGACACTGCAACAAAATCTCAGACATCAAAACAGGGCAACAAATTTATTCTAGGTTAAATGTAGGTATCACCAGCTTCCCAGTAAATCTTTAAAAAGCTATTTAGGAACTTACATGAGTAGGAGCAAAGTTGTCATCTTCCAGATCTTGAACATCGATGCACTAAAATGAAGAAATAAACCAAAGCAGGCTAAGTAAGTCAGTTGTACTAACTAAATTGATGTATTAATACTAAACTTGCATTTTGACAACTGATTCTAACAAGCTACCATGAGCGTGTTGCAGTAAGTCAATGTGAAGACGTCTAAGTAACACCTGGTAATCTGGCAAACTCTGCCCTCTTGTGATTTCCTCTAAAGCAGCAGTCCTGCTTAACAAAGCAATGAGCACCAAAAGATGCTTGCAGCATCTCTTACAGTAAGCTTTACTTACTGCGCCCTGTGCAACCACCGCTTTAGACTTCTTCCAGACCCATTTACATAACTGTTTTCTCTTTAAAAAAACAGCTCTTTCAAAGCACTTTTAAGTCAAGTCAATGAACAGAACCAGACAGCTTAGTTAATGGATTACTGTCTCTTCATAAACTGAGCTAATAATGTACAACAACAAAAACATCCTGAAGAAGGAGCTTCCTTTAACCAAAATGCAATACTAAACAGAATAACAAGACAGAAGTGCTTCTCTTCCTTGCCTTTCCCAAATTGCTGGGGTTCAAAGCTAAACTCCAGCTAACCTTCACAGTAATCTTTTCAGATATACTACACTAATGCAGTAAGGGAAAGGTTAACTCAAGACAGTAACATTTGATATGGGGGGTTCACAAACTAGGAACAAAGCGTTCCTACCAAAGGACAAGGAATGCTAAGCCAGAGAGAATCGAGTCCAGCAACATCTGCAGCTAACTCTGCAGAGGGCAAAAAGACATTCATCCATCATTTCTTCAGGAAGAAAGAACACTCTTTTCCCTTAAGCTTGGACTCCTAAGATGGTCCGTCCGTCCGTCCTTCCTTCCTTCCTTGTCTTTTTCTTTAATGAAATGCATATTTGAAAATGGGGTGTGTGAGAGATGAAGATTATTTCTCAAAATTAGGATGAAAGAATGCAGAATAACTATTAAACCCCATAAATCCAAGTAACATTTATTTATCTCCTTAGCCTCTGCTGAAACACTGAAAATAAAATTAATATTCATAGGCTGGCCACCAGATTACAATCTATGCCTTTTTTCTGATAAGCAGGAAAGTTCAACCTGGGCCTTGCGCCATGCAAACAGTACCCAAAGGCAACCCAAAGTCTAACGCTTGGCACAGTAATGCCAGATCACCGTGGCCAGTCACCTCTACCCCAAGGGACAGCAGCTGCCAAAATAGTCAACCTGATAAAAGAACCTACGGAGTACTGTGGCTACTTGTATCTCAGGTGACAACGCCAAATCAGGAGTGCCACCTCTGAAGCAGGACACAGTGGGAAGGGTACTCGACCAGGACAACAGAGGTCATCACCCTGGGAAAGGGGGCAAGAGAAAAGACCAACAACCTCATTGCAGCCAAAGGAAACAAGGAGAGACTAGGAGGCCTTTCTTGCTAGTTCACAGAATATAACAGTTGCCATCTTCTGTCATCTGGAAATTGGAATAACAGCAGTCTGTTTAAGGGATTTTGTAGGGTACCTGGTTTTCCAACTCTTTCTCTATCTGCTTTAAATTAGTTTTCTTCTTATCAGCATGAGGCAGCACTGTAGAATTCAAGGAATCTTCTTCATTTTCAGCAGATTCTTCAGAGTCTTTCAATTCATCATTTCCATCCTGATCACTTGCATCTTGAGCTTCCAATTCACACTCCTTTCGAATATGAACAACATTTGACATAGCAGAGGGAAATGGCCGGTTTAGTGAGAAGATTTCTCCAGCAAATTAGGAAGCACTTTACGCTTCCTGAACTGAGCTTTCAAAATGCTGTTATCACTAATGTTTAAGTTCACAGCCCAGTTATATTTTGCAAGAAGAGCAAGGATAGTAGCTTAGAATCTCTTGTATATATTTATTTAGAAATCAAACAAAACTCTGCATTTCATTGCAATTATCAAGTGTGCAGAGGAAACCCATGAATGTGTATCAGAAGCTCTAATGATCTTTTCCCTAGGAAGAATGCTCAGAATCAAATCCCCAGCTTTGTTTCTCATAACAATATTACCTTGACCAAAGAGTCATCTTCCACTGAAGCATCACCACTTAGTTCATCAATTTCTTGCTTTTTACCTAGAAGCCAGGACATGCTAATGAAAATCTTGTACTCATTATTTATTTCTCAAGCTTCTGCTCTAAAAATCTCAGCACAATTTACTTATAAAGTAGTTATAAAGTATTCCATAAGAACGTCCTAATCATTGAAAGCACAACATATTAAAATACAGAAGCAGCAACAGGCTAGAGGAATGCAAAACATTTTGAATTTGGAACACATCATTTTGAGTTCAAAACAGTTGTTCTGATGTAGCTGTAAGTGTCCCAAACTTGATAAAGCCGTTTTGAACTCAACACTTCCAGGATGCTCTGAACAGCTGTTTCAAACTGCAAGTTTTGAACACCGCTATAAGAATCCATAACAGCAGCACATCCAGTGCTGTAGGAAATTTCAGACTGGATTCAAAAACTGTTGCAATAGTTTATGTGTGAACCCAGCCATTATGCTTATGTGCGTGAAAAGGACACTATTTCTTAATCTGATGTGTAATCTAAGTCACATTCAATTCTGATTTGTTTGTTTTTGCCAAAGAAATCCTGCAGTAATAATCAGAAAATAAAAGACAAGTGTTGTAGCTTAACTTCACCATATTGGTAAAGTTAAGCTACCCAACTGAATTTTCTATGTGTGGAAAAGTACCAAACTTCAACTTCAGTTTAAATGAACGTGCTTATTTCAAATGCAAAATCTGAACTTGCACAACAATAATAATAATAATTAATAACAGCTGCAGCTCTGATCCAATTTTTAGGAATCTGAAGTTGTGTCTTAATGATATTTACACACCATAGGTCATCATTAACAATGATGGAATAGTCCTTTCCTGAATCCTCAGGTATCCTCAGTCACTGGATATTTAAAAACAGAAAGTCAGTGAGCTAACACACCCTCAAATTCGGCACAATTTTTGGCACTACTTCCTAGAAGCAACTTAAACTAATAGAGAAATATGTTACTCTTTTAAATGCAAACACAATCTATACCATCAAATGACATGCATTGCTTATGCACTATTAAATGCAACATTAATAAACAATTTATGGTAAACTGAACACATCTAGCTGAACTAGTCTAAGTTAAAACAACCCCATCTCTGTTCTCCTTCTGGAAAGCCTTAAAAGCGTGGTTCTTCCATCAATCCTGGGGAGCGAGCCTGCAAAGTGGCTGTATGTGGCTAAATGATGCCTGTTTTCCCACTATCTTGGGATGCTTTTACATTTTTTTCTTTATGTTTTTTAATTTTTGCTGTTATTTATGTCTGATGTTTTTTATATTGTGAAATGGTTCTAATTGTTATTCTACTTGTAAGCAGCCCAGAGTCAATTTGTGAGATGGGCAGCTATATAAATTTGCTAAATCAATCAATCAATCAATCAATCAATCAATCAATCAACTATTTGACTACAATTAACTAGTGAGAGTTAAAACATCCAAAAGCCACATCTAATCCTTGTAATAGCACAATTAGACAACCAATTTCAAAAATCAATTGAGGGGCATTAGGCTTCTATTAAGGAACAAAGGGTTAGGGTTGTCCAAAAGTATAACACAGGATTTGGCATGATCCTGATCAAGGCCAGCAGACTTAGCATTTTAGCACCCAGGATGATAATTCTACTCATTTTAAAACATTTTTCTGTAAGTAAACAACAGACCTCTTGGTCAACATTAACAAATTACTTTTACTCAAATTCTAACCTTTTCCTTTGGTTGGCTTCTTATTCAGAGCATCTGCTGAAACAGCTATTTCAATATTATCAGGATCTCCTCCTTCCTCTTCAATAGCCTAATAGAAAATAACAATAATAAAAGCATTGTTTTATACTTGCATTTTAATCTTGAATTCACTATCATTTAGATTTGGCACACAGAGCATAAGCTTCAAGTTAACTGCACTTTGGAAGAAGTGTTTGAAGGAGGGTTCCAAAACCAGAAGAGTAACATCCCTTACGTAATGGAATGTAGCGTGACTTTAGGAAAGAGCTCCAGTCGCAACACAGAGCCTCCTCATTCATTCATTCAGTCATATATAGATAGAAACAAAGGAGAATGGGTCAGAACGATGGGCCCTTTATCACATTTAACATCTATGAGCCATCTGCAGTCCCTCTGAACTGAGGCAGGGATAAATCACACAAATAAAATCAATAAATAAAAATAACAGATTTGAACAGACATCACAAATAATCACCTTCAGCACTAAATGAACAATAAACTAAATTCAAGATCCAGAAGTTGTTTTTCAGATGAACATTCTTCTTAGCAGGATTGCCTGGTTTCAATTCAGCCATGTAAATATTGTGATTTGTTGATTTTAATCAAAATTCCCATTGATATCTCACATATTCTCTATATAACAATGGATATTAGGAAGTAGTACTTTTTCAAAACCACATAATGAATTACCAAAAGAATGTGTTTAATTTTGAATTAATTTTAGCCTTCTGGGCAAGCATCTATAGTCAATTATTAGCAAATAACCCACAAAACCAATAATGCTTCAAGAACAGGCCGTTTGCTTAGCTTCAGAAAGCAATTCCTACAGTTCAATACTTGCCATAAGCTCAATTTATATTTCAACTTTGATCATCTGTCAAAGATGAGCAGACCCTGCACTGAGCCGGAGGTAGACTTGATGACTTCTAAAGCACCTTCTCACTCCATAATTCTATGATAACAAATAGTAACGTAGGCTAAACCAATAGTTACATATAAAACCCCAAACTATGTTAAAAGAAATCTTGCCTAACATTTAACAATTTTAGAGAAGAAAACAATTATCTGGTTTAGCACTTGGCATTAACTATGCTAACAGACTCACAAAGCTGGATGGGGCTACTCAGACCTTAGAATTCAACCAATAATATGCTTAGTGTTTAAAAGCACCATGGTTCTTCAGAGCTGACGCTTTAAAATTCCTTGCAGTTTCTCGATTTGGGCTTTGCTACCTTTTTTAATGGAGGAATATTATATGTTACTATTCAATGGAGAATTTGTCACTGCAAAATGTTGTATGCTTAAAAAAACGTAAGCAGACCTTTCCAGAGGTAAGGGCTGTGTAATAGCAGGCCAGCTGGATGAGTTTAAAATTAAAGACCGTGAACATCTTTATTAAATCTCCTTAAAGATCAGGCCAGACTGCAGAGTTCAGGTAGTTAAGAGAAACTAAAAAGATGAGTGTACAAGACCTCTCAAGTGAGTACAGAAAGTGATATTTCCAGTGAGATGTTGGAGTGGCTGACCCCAGCATCAAACTTTTAACAACAACTCATTATGCTTGACCTCAAATTTTGAATGGACAATTGTTTCCTACCACAAGATAATACAACACTCCTTGGCTTCAAGTAACTTTTTTCCCCCAGAGTCTCCTTCAAGTGGAATCTGACTCTTGCTGACTTCACAGACCCCCTCCATGAAAGGGCACCAGTCACCACTGCCTTCTTCTGGAATATTCTCCAATTTCTATCCTTCAACCCTGGCACTCCCTAGCAGCGCCGCGCAATGTTTTTGGTTCCAAAGAGACGTTGCCCACGTGAAGGACCTGCTACCAAGTTCTGGGATCGCACAGCCACCCCTCTGTGCAATTTGGGGAAGAGAGGCACGGCACGTGGTCTAAATAGGTTGTGAGGATGCCGAGGCACCCTCCCAAGCATCTCGCTGCTTTCACACCCCGTTCCCTAAGAGCCAAGCCCGACCCTGCTGTGCTCCTGAGCCTGGACCGGGGGTTTCAGCGGACCACCTACAACTGATTCCCAGCGTGGTGGAAGGCTGACCGCTCTTCCTGGTCGCTTGTGCCCTCTGCCAGGGGCAGGAGGCTGAACTAAGCTGCAGCTGGTCTTTGGCTTTTCATGAGGGGCGGGAGGGCCTTCAGTCCCCCCCCCCCCGCCTTTGAGGCTTCCCTTGATATCGAGAGTCAAAGCACCACCCTCAAAAAGGAGGGGGACTGAAGAAGCAACGGACTCGGTCTCCCCTCCGGGGGGCGGCCCTGGGCTCTCCCTCCCCCCTTGACCCCCTCGCGGGGAGCTCTGGGGGCGCCAGCCTCGCCCAACGGAGGACGGGGGACCCCCCTTCAGCTCCCTCCCTCCATTCCTCACGGCGCTGGACGTGGAAAGGCGCCCCCACTCCGGCTTCCCGAGAAGCCCCCCAGGGCGGCGGCCAAACCTCGGCCCCCCAAGCGGGGTCCGCCCCGCCCCCGAAGAGCGGCGTCGCTCGACCCAGAGGCCGCCGCCGCCGCTCCCCTCCCGGAGGCGGGCGCCCGGGCCTCTCCCGCCGGGGACCGCAGGCCGCGGGGCAGCGCCGGGCCGGGGAGCCGCCGCGGGTCCCCGCCCGGGACGGGCCGGGCGGCACCTGCCGGCCTCCGGCGGGCTCCCGGCTCCGAGCGGAGAAGCCCCCGCCCCCGCGCGCACCTGCTTGAGGCGAGCGATGAGGACGGTCTTCACGCCGGCGGCGTCCAGGTTGCGGCGCTTCAGCTCCGACTTCAGGTCGATGACGCGCAGCTCCGCGATCCTCTTGCTCTCCGGCGGCGGCGCCGGGCCGGGGGCGGCGGCGGCGGCGGCGGCGGCCGAGCAGGCGGACGCGGCGGCCCCGGACGGCGCGGCGGCCATTTTGCGGCGCTTCGGCGGCGGCCACAATACGACCCCCCTCCCCCACCCGCGGCCTCGCTTGGCGCCCCGCGTCGGGAAAGGACCCGGATGCCGCCGGGGGCGCATGCGCGGGGCGGCAACCGCCTCTGCCCCGGCGCCGCGCCTCTTCCCCCTCCCGCCTCGGAGGGCGCGCGGCCCCGCCCCCTCGCCCTCTCCCGGCCGCTGATTGGGCGGCCTGGCGCCGGGCGGGCGCTTGAAGTCGGAGGGGGCGCGCGGGGCCCGGCTCCTGCTGGTCAGGCCCGGCCCGGGCTGGCGCGTCGCGCGGAGGCCAGCTGCGGGGGGGCATGACTGGGACGCCTCGCTCGGATCTGCACGCCGGGACCGGGACCGGGACCGGGACCGGGACCGGGACGCGCGATGCCCCCGCCTCCGGCCGGACTGCGGCTCGGCGCGGCCGGAAGACCCGCGGGCCCCGCTTCCCTTCCCTCTTAGCCGCTCCGAGCGCACTGCGGCTCCCTCCCGAGAGCCCAGGAGCTGGACTCCCGGGCCCGCCCGCGGCGCCCTTCATCGCTGTGCGTGTACAACAGCCCGGAGAGGTGGGCCATCCGCTCCCCGCGGGCGGCGGCGCCGGCCGTGCTCTCCTCCGGCCGCGAGGGGGCGCCCCGCGGCCAACCCAGACGGGCCCTTCCCCTCGCTGGTACCGGCGCCGAGACTGCCGCCCAGAGCGTTTCCCCCACACTTCGGGTTCCCCTTCGCCTGCGGGGCGGCGGCGGCGGCGCCTCCCTGCTGCGCTGCGGCGGCCCCTGAGCGCGGCCGGGGCGGGCGGAGGCGCTGGCGGCCGCGAGGGAGCGCGGCTCCTCCCGAGGGCGGCGATGCATCGCGGCGCCCGGGCCCGGTGGCCCGGCGGCCCCCTCCAGGTCGGCTGAGAGCGGGGACCGCAGCCCCTCCCGCGGCGTCCACGGGGATCCGGAAGCGGGCGCGCGCGGGAGCCGAGGCCTCTTGGGGGCGGCGCCGGGCGGCCTGCCGTAAAGCGCCGCGGCTGTCGCGCCAGGGCGTCCGCGGAGGGAGGGGAGGGGAGGACGGGAGCGGCGGGCGCGGCGCGGCGGCGGGGCCGGAGCAGCAGCAGCAGCAGCAGCCCCGGCGGCCTCTCGGGACGGCGGCCTCGCACCGCAGAGGCAGGAAGGCGGAGGCGGCGCCGCGGCGGGCGAGGGGTCAGGCGCCCGCTGGGCCCGGCTAGGCCGCCGCCCCTCGCCTCGGCCCCCTCAGGTAGGCGTCCGGGCGGGCAGCCGCCGCGCTCTCCGAGGCCGCGAACCGGGCGACGCTCCCCGGCGCCGCCCGCCGCCCTCTCGCGGGCCGGACTACAGCGCCCATCGTCCCGGGCGGGGCGCCGCGAGGCTTGTGACCGCGCGGGGTCCGCGGAGGGGGGGCCGGGGCGGCGCTTCCCGGCCTCGCGGGCACCGGGGGACGGGCCGGGGCGCGTCTCCCCGGGCTCCGCAGCCCGGCTCACCTGCGGGGAAGGCCCGGGCTCCGCCGCGGGGAGGGGAGGGGAGGGGAGGGGAGGGGGTCGGGCCTGCCCCGGCCGCTGGCCTCCGCGCAGCTCGCCGCCCGGGATCGCGGCTGCCGGGGCTCCGGCCTCCGCGAGCGCGCCGCTCCCTCCGGCGGCCCCGGCGCGAAGAGCCTTCGGAGCGCGGCTCTCCCCCCCGCGGTCAGCCGTCCTCGGCCCTGCGCCCGGGGGAGCGCCGAGGGCTCGGCGGGCTTCCTGCCGCCCGCCGGGGCCGGGAGCGCGCGGCGTGTGTTCCGGAGGAGCGGGCGTGGGCCTCCGTCCCTCTCCGAGTCGCGGGCTCAGGGACCATCCCGCGCCGGGCCCCGCGGGCCGCGTTCGGGCCTCCTTGTAGGAAGCGCTTAGGTGCGGAGTGCCCCTGAGTACGAGCGGGGCCGGACGGAGGAGGGCCCAAGGGGACCGCGGGGGCCTGCCCGGTCAGCGGCGCCGGGAGCGGCGGAAAACCACGCGGTCCGTGTTGCGGCTTCATAGGGTTTTAGAGGCGGAGATCACCGAGACTAATCCTCGCCCAGGGCAGGAATTCTCAAGCCAGCCCGGACGAACGGCTGTCTAGCCTCTCCTTGAAAGCCCCCAGGGATGGGGCCCTCATGACTCCGGGAGGCAGGCCGTTCCGCTGCCTAGTAATTCTCACCGTCAGGAAATCCCTCCTTATTTTGGCTGGGGATCTCTCCCTGTAAAGCTTCCGCCTGTTAGTCCTTGCCTTGCCTTGCCTTGCCTTGCCTTGCCTTGGGATGCCGTGGAGGATAAATCCACGCGCTCTTCCCTGGGATAGCGTTTCAGAGTATTAGAAAACTGCTATCGCATCTCCCCTTAGCCTTCTCTTCTGCAACTCGAACTTACCCAATTCTTTTCACTTTTCAGTTTAAAAATTTAGCTTTTAAGCCCCTCACCGTCTTTGTTGGTCTTCCCTGTATTTTTTCCAGTTTCTCAGCATCCTTCTTATATTGTGACACAGTATTCCACATGTGGTCTGACCAGTGCAGCATAAGAGTGGAACTATCACTTCCCATCTGGGGATCAAGAGAGCAGCGGTGCTCCTGCAGGCATCAGGTGTGAACTATATTTTAGCAGTGCAAAGATTTCTGTTCACAGATGGCTGCAGCTTGAAGAAAAGGGAAGTTTGCTTGTCAGCTGGAATCCTCATTCTATCAGCTTATAATTTTTCTGTCCATAAAGATAGGCCATTCTGAATCCTGCTGAATTGTAGTTCCCCAGCTTGCAGGCATAGGAAATACTGCTGGAGGGTAATGTAGCCTAGCACATCTGTTTTGTTGGGTAGGTTCTATTTTGATTTTAATGGAATCCTAAAATTCACCAACTGGAGCTAAGTGCAAAATAGGAACTCAGGATGTGGATATTGCTAAGGAATAAGCTCGCAGATCCTTCCAACCAAGAATCCTTTACTGGTTTTCTCTCACGTTTAGGAAGAAAAATGTTTTTGAATTGTGGTTATTTTTAGACTGCAAATGTTGGATACCTATATTTGATGTACTGCAAATCTGCTGTTCCTTTTTTCTGCCTCTGGTTTAGAGTATACCTGAAGAAGCATTATGCGGTCACCCTGCAGAGCTGGTCTGGCCCTAGTTGGGAGAGCATCATACATACTATTTGGAGGCTCAGCGTGGTAGAAGAGGAAGCATACAGGGAAAAATAGAAGAGACAGGGAGGGTGGTTAGTGAGACTGCTCCTTTACCGCATCTCCAGTATATTGTAGCTATAGAAGACAGGTGACTTTGCCCAGATCTGTCTCTTCACAGTGGACTAGCGGGTCCTTCCGACCAACGCTCTTCTCACTAGAGACGATGTCCTTTGCTTGTGGAATTGCTTCAGTGCTAAGTGAGGCAGAATCACTGGTTAATTGTATGGTGAAACTTGATGGTTGGAGTTACTTTATATACGTGAATGTAACTATCTTCTGTGTAAGTTTGTATAGTAAAGGTTTTGGTAGAAAAATTACAGGAACTTCATTTCTGTGGGTGGTCAAGTTAGAGAAAGAAATGATGTTATGTGTCGTATAACTCAGTTTTGACTCTGCCCAGTCATTATCCTGAAGTGGTGGACAGAGTGAAGAGGAAGCCCTTGCTCTGTTCTCGCTTTCTCTTTTCTCATAAAAAGCTGGAGAAAATGCTCTTCAGGGATTAAATCTCTCAACGTGATGTGGTGGGGATGGTAGTGTCCTTTATTATGCAGTTTGTAGTGAAGCAGTCTTCAAGCTGTAGATTGCACCTAGGAGTAAGATGCCCCCAAAGTGCTAGCTGGGGCGATTCCTCCTTGGTTGGGCAGGGTGCTGAGGCACCAAAGGGGAAATTTCAGGTGAAATACTAGAATATCAGAAACACATTATATTTCCTTACATGTGCACCATTTTCTTTATCCATTAACAAATAACCCAGCTCTGATGCTGGATTTTGTATAGGGTAATGACAGTTGGCAATACTGTACTGCTTAGCATAATGACAGTAAATAAGAAATGACTACAGTTGGGAAACCAGAAACATAAAGAGGCTTCCCTTTAAGCACAGTCCTTTTTAAGGTCAGTTTCTAAAATTTATTTCTTTTCGCTATCGTTGACAGTTGAGAAGGCCCTAGATCATGTGAAAGCATTTGCATAGCAAAAAAAAAAAAAAAGATGGATAAAACTGAGAATGTCCATAAGGAATATAGTATGTAGGAAAGGCCTGTATAAATAAACAATGGGGGGGTAGGCTGGGGGCTCTTAATGGGCAATACTGCAAGAATTTCCACAGCCAAACAACAATTTTAGGAAAGATTCTTGCCACCTCTGCAGGTAAGAGGACGCAAGGAAAGCCCCCTGAAGGATTATATGAGCCCAGTTCAGTCAGGACCAGGGGCCATCATTTTATGGCCTCCCTAGCAAAATAGCCTGATAGGCTCTGCATATCACCAGTCCAAGGCCAAGCCTGACCAGGAGCAAAATGCGGACTTTGCACTAGATTGGAGGGAGAGCCAGAATGGCTAGGTAGAAAAGTTGATCTGCTTGTCCTAAATAGTGGATGGATCTGAGCCTGATGTGATCAGTGGCTAACTCTCTCTCTGCTTGTTTTCTATTTTAACACACGCGTATGAGGAGGGAGCAGTTCAGGTACAATGGATGTTTGAAACTCCTCGGGCATCCCAGTTTCCCTGATGTAAAAACCAACCATATTGACTAAACTGACTATACCTAGATATCCTGGTATCTGCAGGAGCTATCTGAGCTTTGGATTCCCCCAGTCCAGCATTTAGCACACTCCCATCCCACCACCGGAGTTCACTTCTTCCTCTGCCATTGACCTTGAGCAGCCTTCAACCAGGTGCTTTCCACATGTGTTGACTAACTGTGGATTATGGGACTGTAGCCCAGGATATCTGATGACAGCCAGTTGGGGATGGGCTGTTCCAAAACCATTCGGCTGTTTTTTTGTGTTCTAATGGTCATCCCCGGGGTAGAGTTGTGGGTGCCGGTCGTGTGAATGTAGCATTCCCACGGATTTTAAGTCAGAACATCCAGTATTTTCCTGCACCAGAAAACGATACTAGATCAAGGCCGAGTTGATTCTTGGCTTGGTATCAAAAGGAGCCTCTGAATCCAAGCTGTGGCTGGAAACAGCCCTTTCCCTTGTCTCCTGGACGAGGAGACCCAGGTCTGCTAGTCCGCAGCTAGACATCACTGGGGATATCCAGGGCCTCTCTTGGGCCAGCAGGGGCTTTGTAAACAAAAAGTTGCAGGGGGCTGGAGACCCTTTGGAGGTGGTAGGCAGCAGGCCAAGGTGAGAAGAAACTGGGACACGGTGCTTTCAAATCCAGGCGCTTTTTGTAAATGGATGCAACCCATTTGAATTTCTGTGATCCTTAAAGAACCAGTCCAGGTGGCCTGGGTGGAATCTGGAGCACTTCGCTAAAGTTCGTAAATCTGTGGTGGATGCCTGGCGGGAGAGTGGATGCACTGTCGTAAAGCTTTGAATGCACTGTGTTTGACTTCTGCTCTCCACTTAGTAACAAGCCCCTGTTGGGTTCTGAGTGAAAATCTAACGCAATCCTATCAGGTGTAAGATGAAAGTAAATTGTTAACAACTCTGAAATGTAATTGCTCATTAAGCTAGACTTACTGGCTGACTGTGTTTTTACCACAACCACCCCAGATGGACGCCCTAGCCTACGGTGAATCTAATAACATACCTTTTCATTGCTAGTGTTACCCAAATTCAGAGAGGCAATAAAACTATTAATTGGGAAAATGAGAGGGAGGAACAGTAGCAGTCATGTCAATTATCGCCAGAGTGAGGGATTTGGGAAGCGTGTGTCCGAGGCATGTCTAACCTTCAGGTCCTGAATTTTCTGTTTGCATCATGGGTAAATCGCGATCTTTCAGGGATTCACAATTTTAATAAAGGGCAAAGAAACTGGGCCACTCGCTCTAAACCAATGAGCCACTGAGCAGCTAGTTTGGCTCTGGCTTAATGCTTTGTATGAACAAAGCCACAGCAGATTTGAAACCATTGTTTGCAATTGAGCGTGTTGTGCTAATTAAGCGAATGATGGTTTGTTGATGAATAGGCAAACCATATCTTAGTGAGAGGTGTGAATCCAGTCCTTTACACAGACTGTGGGTGTGTGAGAGATACTATGCAGGTGGGGTAGTGGAAGGAAAGCACGTCAATCTTTTATATTTCTTGCCTTTAATAGAATAAGTTCCAGTTCTCCAATGCATTTTTGTGGCTTGATTGTATCATATTTTTTTACCTTTCAGTAAAAAAATTCAGTTTCTGACATCAACCGTATTTGGCAAGCAATCTTGTTTTTCCCAATCTTACTGTGAACTGTTTCCCAATTTTATAATTAGCTTAGTTAAGTTTATTCAAGTTATGGTTATAGACAAAGTGATTAGAATCATATGAAAACCTAAACTATCCCCAGCCCAATCAACAGCATTTTAACATAGCTGTGTTTTCTTTGCAGAAATATAGTGAGTATTAATTATTTCCCCCAACTGTAGGAAACCTAGAAGTCCTAGTAGTTTCTTCCCAGATGAAACTGTTTCTGCCCCCCCGCCTTATCTTTGCTTGCTTCATTTCACTTGAGACACAAGAGCCTAAGGCTTGTGGGAAGCTCTGACTGAAGCAGAAAAGGGTGCAGAGCAAATGCAGGATTCCAGCGACTTTCTGGCCGCTCGGGGAAGGGTGGAAGCGACTCCAACCAGAATCTTCTTAGCAGTCCTTGGTGTTTGCATGTGCAGGCGTTAAGAGTAACTCATGTCTTGCGTTTGTTTCCATCAAGGCCGTCTGTGCGGTTTTCCCATGTCTCAATGGGCTCCTCGGTGTAACAGCGTCTATACGTTAGAAGCGGATATGAAGAGTGACGTTTCTTCTGGTGCACCAAAGAGCCAGGAAAGCCTGAAGGGGATCCTCTTGAACCCGCCACCCACCGAGGCAGCCAAAAACTTCCCAGAGGAAGAAGTCGAGATGATTGCCAGCAAAGTGGGAGACGAATTCTCACACCTCTGTGGCGACGCTCAGAAGCAGAAGGACCTGAATGGAAGTCGTCCCGAGCAAGAAGCCATTGTCGTGAGGAAGAAACGCAAGAGCCAGCAGGCTGGCCCTTCCTATGCTCCAAACTGTGGGGGCAAAGAGGCCCCCCCCATTTTAGGGACAAGGCGGCGCCTTGATACCCAAAGCGAGGACAACGACTCTTCCTTTAGCGACTGTGCCTCTTCACCTTCGTCTAGTTTGCATTTTGGAGACTCTGACACAGAAACATCGGACGAGGACAAGGAGGTGGCCCCCGCCAGGCAGACTCGGGCCGTGTTGAATGCATCCAGCAGAATTCACAGTTCTCGGCCGCAAAAGTGGCCCCGGACAGAGGCGGACTCCGTCTCAGGGATATTATTGAAAAGGCCCTGTTTCCACAATAGTAGTTCTCGGAGGAGGCTTCCTTATAGGAAGCGGTTTGTGAAAACCAGCTCTGCGCAACGAACACAAAACCAAAAAGAACGGATTTTAATGCAGCGGAAAAAAAGGGAAGTATTAGCTCGACAGAAATATGCTTTGTTACCCAGCTCTAGCAGTACCAGCGAGAACGACCTCAGCAGCGAATCCTCTTCCAGTTCCTCCACGGAAGGAGAGGAAGACCTCTTTGTATCAGCTGGTGAGAATCACCAAACCAATGCTGCTGTTCCCTCAGGTAAAGACGCCTCTGGAGCTCCCACCTCATCCTGCTCCTGGCCTGCCTGCCTAGAGCTTGCCAAACCGTTTCCCTGTAGTCCTAGTCGGTGCCTGAGCCCGGGAAGGGAGCGGGGAGAGCACATCTCGCTAATAGTGCTGGGGCTCGTGCTCAGATTATCCCTGCTGGCTCTCCATCACCTCTGAGACGTCCCTGAGCTCTTGGAGAACTGCTGCTGGTCGGAGGGTGCTCTGGGACGCTGGGGGAGCCAAGGCCCTCAGTTCTTCCTCTGCATTCCTGGGGAGAACAGGATTTACGAAATGATGGGGGAGGAAGTTGCGTCCCGGGATTCCTGGCCCTCCTCCCTGTTACCTCGTCCAGTTCCCCAAGCCCACTACTGCTGACTTGTTAGTGCTGCTGTATTGTTACAGCGCTGTATTGTTACACGGGTCTCATGATGCTGACTCTTGCTAGAATTGGGCAGCAAGGGACTCTTGGTGCTACAGGAGGCTGTCCTGGCACTTCTTCGGATGCAAAGCAGGAAGGCGTAACTCCAATTTGTGTGTAAAATTACTGTATCTTCATGGGGTCAGGGCAGAGCTACTGGTGGGCTGCTCTTGGCCCAGCAGTTCACTTCCTATCTGGTCATTTGCTGGGATTATCCTTGAGCACCCCTGAAGGGGGTGATGATCAAAGGACGAGCAATGACCAGAGCCAAGGATTGCGTTGCTGCCTTTATCTGCATTTTCTGAACTCATTGCTTACTGCGTTTCTCAGCAGGTACCTTTAACACGCTGGCAGTTCACTCCTAATAGAATTTGTTTTGGATTTCCCCTCTTTCCCTTTGGTGCTCTGTTTCAGGGAGCATTGATGAAGATGTTGTGGTGATCGAAGCGTCTTCAACGCCCCAAGTAACCGCCAATGAAGAAATCAATGTTACCTCAACAGACAGCGAAGTAGAGATTGTTACTGTGGGAGAAAGCTATCGGTAAGGCTTCCTCTTGGTTCCTTAGGCAGCTCACGGGATCGCTTTTGCCCTGGAATTTGTGGCCCTGTGTTTGGTGAGGAGGGCAGGATCTTGCTGCACAGACCCAGACTGATCCCTCAGGCCTGGTAGCCTTTTTCTTCCCTCCTGACAATTGGGATTTCTGCATTAATTAGAGACGGCTCCAGGGATGGGCTAGATAGTGATTGTCCCTTGCCCTTCTCCTTATTGTTGCCGTCTGCTGGTCACCAGGAAGTGGGCTCTGCAGCGTTCACGTCGTGCTGAATTCTGCCCTGAAACCTCCCTCAATTTCTGCAGCGGGTAGCTGCAGATTCTGGTTTTTGAACCAAAGAAAGCTCTTGCTTAAAACAGGCATCTTCTTATCATCTTCATAAAATTCCACCTTCTGTTTCTCATAGCAAAGAAAAACCCCACTGGAAATGTCATTCCAAGAAACTGGAGTGCCATTTCCTATTGATGGGGAGGTTTTCTCCTTTAGGTTTATCTCCCCACCAGGGGTGTTTGCAGAGTATGGTCAAAAAAGTCAAGATGGGGGCCACACGGCACTTAAAAACAGGCAAAGCTTTGACCTTACCACCATCTTGACTTTTTTGACCACACTCTGCAGACACCCTTGCCCTCCACAATATTTTGTCATTTGGGACTGCTGCATCTGCAGATCTTAAGTTTCCTGCCCAGAGGACGTTATCAGTTGGACAGGGAAGAATGAAGAAAGGAAGCTGAGAAACAAATAAATAATTTGTAAATAATGCAGGCTGTATGGTGCCCAGGCCTCGGTCTGAAAGCACAATTCCGTGGTACCCCCCAACGTATCACAAGTGTTTCCTACCACTGCTTCCAGAGGCCTGTTTTCTAGGACTGCTTTGTAACTTTCCTGGATGGGGTTTGAGCCTCTGCTATACAAAATCACCATCATCATCTTCATCCTGCAGTTCTTTGAGCAAGAGTGAAAAATAAGGCAGCAATTATTTTAAGGTGTATTTTAGCCTTCACCGTCTTCCTGCCTCATTAGATCACCTGTCTTGGTGTATTTGTGTTGCATGTGAAAGTGACTGTCTGTCTGATATTCCTGACTGGCCCAGGGAAGAACGTGTGTTGGCTTCCCAGGTCAGCAGCTACTGGGAACTTCTTTGTCTTGCAGCGATGCTTTCGGGGATCAGATGGTGCTCCTAGAACATTCTTTATTCTTGATCAGAAATAGCAAGGAGGTTTTCAGTGACCTTCTGGGTTCAGCAGATGAGAGGACGGCCCAGTGAAGCCTCAGCCTCCCTCTCCTCTTTCACACTCTCCAAAAATGGGACCACCTCCTCTTTGGAGGAGGATTGTTCCTAGTCCTACAACCCTGAGAGCATGCGCAGACGCTTCAGTGCAGGACCCGTCTGCTGCCTTCTCCTGCCTTCTTTTCTGCCTGACTTCAGGCTCACGCGCAGGTTAGCCCTGCCGGCCCACTGACTGACCAATTTGGACCCATCTTAAAGTCAGAGGGAGAACTCGAAAGAGACTTGCGACATTGCGGGGGTGATGAGTGTGAAACTCAGAAGTGCGAAAACCTCACTAGTTTTTTGATGTGAGCTGGGGCATGGCGTGCAAGCTTTCAAGGGCTGTGAGGATACAGAGAAATCTTTTCAGGCCTCCTTCTTCCCCCATAAAGGATGAGTCTCTTTAGAAGACGAACTTGGTAAGGCAAGAAGTTTTCAGGATTTGTGGGAAGGAAGAGGCAGAGAAGGCCGGGGGGCTAAGCAGACCATGGCTTTGTGTGAGGGGACAACTTAGAGATAGAAAAAAGAATCCCACCTTTTTAATCAAGGGATGTTGGGAATTGAACCATGCATTCTGCCTGGGGCCTAAAACTTACCTAGAAGCCTTGTGTTTCTCTAAGAGACCCCTGATCTCCTGCTTTTGCCTCAGCCTATCAACCCTGCTTTTGGAGGCTACAAACTGAGGCCTCCTGTGTACAAAGCCTTTCAGTTCTGACACTTCCTATCTAGCAAGGTGTTTTCTTGGTCAATATGTAGTAATGGATTGAAGTTTTGTATTCAAGTCAGCTGCTCAAGCTGGGGAAGAAAGAAATGGAATTCTCGCCTCTCTAAAGAGCACGCTTTAAACTGCCTGTGCCCCCTTTTTATTGCCCAATATCAGATCTCGATCCTCGCTTGGGCATTCTAGATCCCACTGGGGCCACAGTTCAAGCTCCCATGCTTCACGGCCACCCGAGCAGCGGAACCGCAGCAGAGTCTCCACGGTCATCCAGCCATTGAGGCAGAATGCAGCAGAAGTCGTGGACCTCACAGTGGATGAGGACGGTAGGTGGTTGAGATTCTGAGCCCCAGATCTGCCCCTCCTTTTCAGTCACAAAATGTTCTCCCAGGGCCCCTGGCAAACTTGGTGGAAATACCTACATTCCCCCAAATGGGATCCCTGCAAAGTGCTCTAACTTTGGTGACTCCCTTCAGTGCATCTGGAGCCTCTACTGGGCACCTGGTGTTCATTCCAAGAAACGCATCCTGGGCTGCCAGGCACTCAGCAAGCTGCCACCAGGGGAACGTCTCCTTTGTTTGTAGACCCAGCAGTTGTGCCGACAACTTCATCCAGAGTAGACCCTCAGGCTGCCAGTTCTGCTTCGGATGGTGGCCCCACCGCCGCCCCCCCTGAGCAGGTCCCTGGAGTAGCTTCAAGCATTTCCAGCAGCCAGCCCTCCTTGCCAGCAGAGCCATTGGCTGTCCTGTCCAACAGCAGCACGGCTGGGAACTCAGCAGGAGGTAGGAAGCAAGATCTCTTTTTTCACACGGGAGGTTGACGTGCGAGAGTGTCCCGTCAAAGGTTTGGAGTTGTGGTCCTGTTGCAGCTGGAGGCCGTGAAGCTAGGAGGGTCTTTGTGACAGCCATTCTTCTCAGTATTTTAGCATGTTGAAGGTGTCCGTGGGGTTTGGATGTGTCTGTGTGCCTGCTCTGATTCCATGGAAATTGTCTGTCCCAATTGTCTGTCCCAATCCGACCCGTGAGTTTTACTTCTGCTTGTTTTGGAGGTGGGTCTCTGTAGGAAAAAATGAAAAGTGTAGGCTGGAGAAAACAGGCGTTTGGTTTCTGCAAAGGCACGGGGGCAGCCAAAAGAACCCTGACTGCTGCAGGGTGAAGCCAAGCAGGGCAGGGCGCAGGCCGAAGGGAGTGGACCATCAGAGCAAGCCACCGGGGGACAAAGAGCCTGACTTTGTACTGGTTCCATGCATTAGAACCGAAAGGAATCAGATCAGTCCCTGTATTTACTGAAGTTAGGAAGCAAGTGGGACTCAAAGTGTGGAGGGGCTGGCGGAGTATCTGCGAAAGGGAAAATGTTGGCAGGCTTGGGGGAAGTCACAATCCTTGCAGTAGCACCAGTCCCCCTCCACACACGCACTGGGGGAAAAGAAGCCCCCAGTTTGGGATGGGGAATGGTGGGCACACGAGGATCACACTCCACGATCAGAGGGTGCCGAGCGTTGCAGAGGAGGCCGAATTCTGGGGGAGGAGAGCGAGGCCGGCAGGCTGACCCCAGGAACAGGAACCCCCGGCATGTCCCCCTATGTCTCCCTTCAGGGTGCAGATGACTCTTCATCCTGTTGCCCACCTTGCTGTGTTTCCAGATGGGTCTCGCTGCCCTCACCTTCTGAGCAGTTCAGCTCAGGCCTTTTGCTTTCCTTCCCGATTTTAGATGACGTGAGAGGAAACGCCTCAAACCACGCACTGGAATCTGGCCCCCCAGCGATGCCAAGGCTGCCCTCGTGCTGCCCCCAGCATTCTCCCTGCAGCGGCTCCTCACAGAACCATCACGTCCTCGGCCCGCCCCACGCCAGCTGTTTTCAGCAGCACAGCCACCACTTCCAGCACCACCACCATCACCACAGCCCCCACGCCGGCGTCCCCCTTTCGCCCCCATTCAGCGAATCCAGCTGTCCCGTCGACAGGCCTCCCCCCGTCCCTGTCCCCGGGGGGCCCAGCAGCAGCGCTGGCACCGCGTTCCATGACCAGGCGAGTTTGGACGGCGGCCCTCTCAGCCAGGGGTCTGCGGCTCGGCCCTCTCAGCCACTCCGGACTGCCGCTGTCCCCTAGCCAGCAGCATCCGGCTGGCTTTCGGTGGAGCCCTTCCTGGAAGAGGGGTAAAGAAGCCTGGCCAGGCTTCCAGGGACGTTGCCATCTGGGTGGCCATGCCGGCGTGAGTGCCGCGGGGTAGAATGTAAACTTGCCGCTGGGATGAGCGAGCCGTAAGGGAAGAAGAGAAGGCGGTTCAGGAGACGGTTCTGGGAAAGAAGCCCACATAACCCCACCTTGGCTCGGCTACGTATAAGATGTAGCGCGGAGAAACTCTGGCAGGCTTTCCAGAGCCTGCTGGGCTACCCTACGAGAACAAAGGGCACTCCCCAGACCCCTGCTGTGCCTGTTTCTCAACCTTGCCGACCTTGAAAGGCTGATGGCCCTCAGACTTCAGGCAGTTCAGCGATTTTCCTTATTCCCGTTGGTTTTGCCGGAAGTCTCAGTCTCAGTCTCAGTCTCTCTCTCTCTCTCTTCCCCCCCGCCTTCCTCCCCCTCCGGCCCAGAAGCACAGTGATCACTGATTCAGCTGTGCTCAGTCTGCCTGGAGCTGAAGTCTTAGCCTTGGGGAAATTCTTAGGGCCAAGGAGCAGCGGGTGCTTTTCTCCCCTCCTGACCCCTTGGCCGCTCTCACCAAGCCAGGCACAGTCAGCAAGTGGTCTGGGGTCAGTCTGGGTGGGCTCCAGGTTTGGATTCCTTGCCCAGTCCCATTCCTTGGGTTTTTCCTCCTGGGCAGCTGGAATAGACGTTTGCTGAATTTGGTTTAAACAGATGGGAGAACTTGTGTTGCCCTTTGTTATACAAACGGCAGGAAAACGTGGATCAGAGCACGTTTACCCTTACGCGTGTGCTGGGCTGTAACGGCACACACGCGGGAAGGTGTGTAACAAGCCGGTTTACCACCTCCTCTTCTTTCTGCGCTCCATGTAGCAGGCCCTGCCGGTGGATCTGAGCAGTAACGGCATCAGGAATCATGGGAGCGGCTCTTTCCACGGAGCTTCTGCCTTCGACCCCTGCTGTCCAGGCTCGTCCTCCCGAACGTCCATGTACGGGCACCAGGCGGGGGCTGCTCCGAGTCAGCCGATGGCCATGGACGGCTACAGCACGAGCATGGTCCCCCAGCCCCAGCCCCCGCCCCCGGCCCAGGCCTCTCTGTCGTCCTGCCGCCATTACCTGCACTCGCCTTGTAAGTGGGGTGCCCTCTGTTGCGTGCGTTTCCGGGCGCTGCAGAGGCATTGTGGGCAGGGCTCCTTGCTCATGGCAGGCTCGGCCGAGGGGGCTGCCTGGGAGGGAGGGAGGGCGAGGAGGGCCTTCCCAGGGCCGCTGGTTCCCAGCCAGGAGTAACAGGCCTGCTCTTCTCCCTCTCCTTTCAGATGCCTCCTTGACGCGCCCCCTCCATCCTCAGGCCGCGGCATGCCCCCATTCCCATGGCAATCCGCCTCCCTCGGCGCCCCCCCAGCCCCCCCCTCAGGTCGACTATGTCATCCCTCACCCTGTCCATCCCTTCCACCCCTCCATCTCCTCCCACCCGGTCCCACCCCCGCCCCCCCCTCACCCGCTGGCCAACGCAGCGGCCCCCATTCCTCAGCCCCTCCCCAGCGCCCACCACCTCCCTGCGGCAGCCCCCTCAGCCCAGAGGCTGCACCCTCATGAGGTGATCCAGCGGATGGAGGTCCAGAGGAGACGCATGATGCAGCACCCGACGTACGTCAGCCAGAACGGTAGAAGCCGCCCCCCTCTTTTGACTGAGCCCTGCATTGTGTGTCCATGTGACTCGGCAAACCCTGGCTTGTCCATTTACGCATTTAGTAGATTTTGAGGCCACCCAACTCCAGAATGGCTCCGGCTGGCTGATGCTTAGGGTTGTCCACCCCCCGCCCCACCCCCACTTGCAGTAAGCGGGCACCCCTGCCTTTGCTGCCAGTAATTTGCACGTCTCACGCGTTGATGCTTCCTTCCTTTCCTTCCAGGAGACTTAAGCCAGGATCTGTGCTCGCTCTCCTGCAGGCGCCCTTGGAGGGAGGCAAGGGGGTGAGCCAGAGGCTGCTGCCCAGAGTCACTCAGTGGCGGCCTGACCCGGGTGGTAACCGCCAACCCCGCTGGGCTCTCTGGAGCTTCAGAAGGAAAGGAGCGGGAGACGTAGCGGAAGGCTGCTGCTCTGTAATGTGACGGGAGCCCGAAAGCCCAAGCGCAGCCCGAGCGTCCTCATCCCTTATCCGAGCTCAGCAGAGGAGCCGAGGGCTGCGTACCTTAAGAAACTGGCTGCCGGCTGCAGAGGACTGATTCAAGCACGCCCTCGCTCTGCGTCAATAGCCTTCTGCCCAGCTTCTAGAGTTTGCAAGGAAGGAGATCCAGATAGGCCTGGTAGACATTTAACACCCGAGGAATTGCTGAAGACCCAACCGGCTCTAGAACTTCAATATATCTACAAGTGTTTTAGAAATGTGCCAATTGTCTAGGCTTAAAGACAGTTGTCAATGGAAATGATGCATTTCCGTCCCCTACAGACACAAGCTGAATTGTTCTTTCCTTGGCTACTCGGCACCTTGTCTGCTGAGCCGGGACCCTCTTTTTGGCCTTCCACACACCTGCTCAATGCTGGTTGAGGCACAGAACGGGTTTTTGTTGGGGGGCAGGCAGTGTGTGAATGTGACTCTGCAGGGAGGGGGGAAAGGTCAGGCAGTCTAGCCCGCGTAGATCCACGAGCCTCTCGAAGCCGTGCCAGGAATTGGTGCCAGGAGGGATTGCCAGCTTTTTCTTCCCCTCCAGGCGAGCACACGAGCGACCGCCACCACATCCTCACCGGATGCATCCCAACTACGGCCACGGCCATCACATTCACGTGCCGCAGACCATGTCTTCGCATCCTCGACAAGCGCCAGAGAGGTCGGCTTGGTTAGTAGCGTGCTGGTCCCCCTGTCCCTGGTTATCCTAAGCACCCAAGCGGCATTTTCCCTTCATTTGGTGCTTAAATGTGCACACCCAGCTCTGTGCATTTGGATGATAAAGGCGTGTATGAAAATAAGGAAGGAGAGGAAGAGTGCCTGTCGCAGTTGAGGTAACTCAAACCCAGGGGGGTGTTGAAATAGCTCCGCATCACTGTTATTACTAAAGCCCTGAAAAGGCTTGAGACTGACGTCCCGCAGCCCCCCTTCCAGGGGCGATGGAGTCTCCCGAAAGAAGCGGACGCTGGCCTCTGAGAGCGGTGAAAGTGAATGAGAGGTGGCTTGGGATTTTTCAGGTCAGAGCAGACCCTCTGAAAAGAGATAAAAGACACGAACAGATGCCCAGACCCTGCACACGATTTTCTTTGGGGAGAGAATTTCACCCTGCCAAAGGTGAGTGAGGTGAGAAATGCCCTGGCTAAAAGTGAACTTTGTGCTCCCGTCGCAGGGAACTGGGAATTGAAGCAGGAGTGACTGCAGCCACCTACCCGCCGGGCCCGATGCACCCTCACCTGGCCCACTACCACACCCCCCCTCGGCTCCACCACTTGCAAATCGGTGCTCTTCCTTTAATGGTAAGAGGAACAGGTGCAGGCTGCTGTGGAGGTTGGTCATTTCCCGGTCATCCTGCGCAAGGTTCATGGGGAAGTCTGTGCAGGTTTCTTTTAGGGGGGATTTCCTGGAGAGGGCACCCCTAGGAGATCACACCTGTCTTAAAATTAGTCACAGGTGTTGATATGCAAGTATCCTTGCAGGGAAAAAAAAAGGATTGCTCTAACTCAAATTGGCAGGGGCTTTCAGAGGAACTGAGGCCAACCCATTTTGTCTCAAATTGAGAAAATACTCTAATCAAATTCTCCAGTAGTACATTGACCCTCTGCATCTGATTTATGTTCTTAATTCAGTCATCGCTTTTGATGGGTGAGTTAGAAAACTCCCTGGTTAGAGTAAGAGTCAGTGGTTATTAATCTGAGATACCTCAGCTGTTATATTTGGGGTTGAATTTGATAGAAGTGTTTTTGGGATTGTGCTTTTCAGCTTTCATAAAAAGTCCAGGGTTGTAGCTGGGCTTCATGGAGAAGACACCTCTTGAATGGAAAGTTGCCAGCTAGGCTGGTTGCTTCTTTAATTGAATTGGAGTCAGACTAAGGTTTTCTTCAAGTCAGGGTGAGGTTTTGCAGCAAGTTTCTTTCCTGGGTGGGGGAGAAAAAACAACTTTTCCCTTTTGCATTGTGCAGAAGGGGAGGAATTGAGAATCCTGTACAAACATCCCTTCAGTTGCAGCTTCAATGAAGAAAATGTCAGTGACTTTCTTCCTCCCAGGCAGTTGGGGGCTGCCTGTGGCTGAAGCCGTATGACCCTGAGTATGATCCTAAGCGAAGCCTTTGTCTTTGACAGTCTGCAGCTCCGAGCGTCATTTCAGTACTTTGATGTGTGGCATTTAATCTAACTGAAAGTGCTCTTGGGGAAGGGGTGAGACAGAGAGTTGGGTGGGAACTGACTACAGGAGTGCAGTTGCAACCTCTCTTTGGACTCAACCGGTGGCTGCGCCTAAAAAGCAGCCAATGGGTTGAGCTGTGAAGCTTATGGCTGGTTAGGGCGTGCTGTGATCTCTAGAGGGAAGTGCGAAGGTCAAGGGCCTCATTTCTGTGGTCTTGAGAAGAAAACGTGCAGAAACCTGTAGCTACCGGGCCAGCGGAGAAAGTGTTACTGAATTCCTAGTCTGTTGCTAGGTCATAGCTGGAGGAAAAAAAGCTCTTTGTCATGTTGGTATTTTGCTAGAAGGCAAAAGCAAAGAAATTACTCCACACGCTAAAATTGTTCAAGAAAGAAAGGAACTCTAGCAGCTGGCTGAATGAATTGTTGACGATGGGAGATTTCACATGCAGAACAGAGGGGGTTCCATCTGTTGCACTGGTATGATCTTCCGCTCACAGGGGAGTGATCTCCAGACTTCAGCCAGAAAGGGACACCCTTTAATTGTGTGGAGATCGTGGCCTCCAACATTTTTAGCTATCATAGCCAACAAGCTGGAACTCTGGAGCAATAGTCTTTGAGGACAGGCATGTTGGGTTTGGGTTTTTCTTGTGGGAGGACCACTCTCATTTGAGAGTTTGGTTGCCTTTGATCGAGGTCTGGAGGGTCTGACTTCCTGAAGATGATGCTGGTAACCGTGCAGCGTGTTCGATTTGTTATGGGAGATGCCTGCCGCATTCTGGCTTGATTAAAGGAATCTTATCTGTGCCCCTGTTCAGGGAGACTTGCCTTGGTTCTGTTTTGTAGGAAAAAATGGGATTGGGGGGTCACGTGGGTTTTGAAATGCACAGTGTGGGTATTTCAGGCACGGTTTCAATATTGGGGGAATACTTCGCATGTGTGAAGACCAGGGTAAATGCCAGCATTACACATAGCTCCATTAGCTCGTATGTCTGAATTACAATATACTGAAAGATAAGAGGCTGGTTCGCGGAGAAGAGGGTTCATGCCATCACGTCGGTAGGACTATCTTATTCATTCTTATTTTGCCATAATCCTTATGTCAGACAGACACAGAGTGCCAGTCAGTCCTTCCAGAATAGTTCCACAGCTGAAGTCCTCCTCAAGTGAGAGCTTGTTTACTAGATCCAGCCTGAACAGAATGGTCTCTCCCTTCCTTGAAAGATTCTCCTTCGGGTTGGGAGCCACAACAGCCAAGAAGCTTAGGGAGAAAAGGAAGAGACGCCATCTCCTAGACCGAATTCCTTCCTTTTGCAACGTGAACAGTAATATACTTGGAGCTGTTCTGCAATTAGATTTAACTCCCTTCTGCTATTTGAATAGGTTCCTGACATGGCGGGCTACCCTCACATCCGTTACATTTCATCGGGATTGGATGGAACTTCATTCAGAGGCCCTTTCAGGGGCAATTTTGAGGTTTGTAATAGAATAACCCTTAGATTTGTGGCAGAATTTCTGTTTCAGGGAATAAGTGGGGAGGGGTCATGCTAACTTGATTATTTTTTGTTTTTCATCACGACCTCAGGCCTTTGTTGTGGTTTGAGGACAGGTAGGCATTCAAACTTGAGAAGGCTTTTTCTGGCTTCTACAGCAGTAGCCGCACTTAACAGCAAGAAACATGTGGCTGGGATGCAGTACTGTTTAAGTTGGCTCAGTGAAAGGGAGAGTTGGTGCTAAATTGTCAAGTTCCTCCTACTTAAGTGCAGCTGGGCCTGCTTGACAGCTACGGTTGGTTATGTGGAAGAGAGAAATTGAAGTATCAGATGCAGAGAGTTAATGCATTTTTCATGTTTTAGTTTATTGTTTAGGGAGGGCCTTCAAATGAACTATGTTCCTGGAGACAAACGGCCATTGTTTCAGGCAAAAGCCGTCCTTTCCCGTGAAGGCTGCCTTGAGGTGGGGTCACAAAATGCAGCCTTTTCCCTACGGTCATGATTACACCATCTTTAGTAACCATGGAGTAAGCCATCCACCCACAAGGTGGAGGTCTAATTCAGTGAACTGACTGGCCTCCCCCCCTCCCCGGCATGCTTTGAAAACCCATGGAACTCTGTCCCACTTCATGGAGATGCCTGCAGTCCTTGGCATTCAGAGTCCAAGGTCTCCAGAACCCCCGTCAGGGCTGTGCTGCATTGTCCCATGTCATCCATCTTTACAACATTGGAGCAGAGAAGCCAAAGACAGGTAGAGGGACCATGGCAAATTTTCACAGGTATGGCCATTGACACCCTGGAACTGTAGAGACTGCCCCACCTGAGTTTTCAAATAAACTGCATGTTAATTAAATTGGGAAGACAGCATCACGACAGCAAAATCTTTTGGTTCCACTTTGATTCCAGGAATTAATTCATCTGGAAGAACGTTTAGGAAATGTGAATCGTGGAGCTTCCCAAGGAACAATTGAAAGATGCACTTATCCCCACAAGTACAAAAAGGTGAGAATGTCTCAGAGGTGCTTGAAGAACTTTTCCATTAATATCCCTGTCCCTTCCAAAAGCTCCTCCTTGTTTTCCTATAAAGACAAAAAATGAAACACTTTATAGGTTTTTACATCTCAGAATCTCACAAGTGAATGATTTTATAGAAAGAGACAGATAATACCAAATGATTTGTAGATTCAAGGTGTGCAATCTGGCTACAGAACCTCCTGTTTTTCCTCCAGAAGGGGCCAAACTGGGCATGGTTTCTGTGTTTCTGGAAGAGGTCTGCTTCTGGAAATCTAGGAACCACCCGGCAGCACCCAAATTGGCCTGTTCTGAAATAGTCAAAGGGCTAACAATTGAGTGATCAGAAGAGAAGGGAGCATGACAGCTCTTTCTTGCCAGTCTTAACCGTGATCAGCCTCTGGTTCATTTCCAGGACTCTGAGGAAATTCATGGATTGATGCCTCTCCAAGTTTCCTGCATGTGAACCGGAGGATTCCAGCGGAATCTTTCCTGACGGGTTGGGATAGGATGCGCTGGGAATTTGATATCTGATAATTTCCAGTGAAGGAGCCCTGTAAGTCTGTTGCTGGGAAAACAGTAAAAAAGCATATAGCGCCTCACAAATGACAGATTTATAAACGGGGGACATATTCCCAAAACCAGAGAATACACTTAAGACTGCTGATTATGGAGCTTGGAAAAATGAGTGGGAGTAATTGTTCAGTTTTCAGCAACTTTAACACCAGATTGTATTACAAAGAAATAAACTGACATTGATTGAGGCAGCTCATGCTTGAGCTACAGTCAAAACTTTTCAAAAATCAGCTCTTTCATGTCACTATGATAACATAACATAGCTTCATGACCCACCTGTGTTGGGTCATTCTTCCCCAGAAATGCACCTTGGGTGTTTTACAGTTGGAGTGGCAAATCTGTATATGCTTCTGGATTCATTTCTTAAGCTGCACTAATTCCTGCTTAGTATTTTAGTTTCTTGTACATTGAGATTTAAATGTATAGTTTATATTGTGCAAATACCACTGTACCTAGCTAATATCTGAATTCTATATTTTATTATTTGCATCTTATAGTACAATAAAACAATTAGCTAGCCCCCCAAAATTCCTGTTCATAAATTAAAATGTAAAAAGAATTTGGATCCCCACTCCCCCCCCAAAATTAAATTTGTTGCAAATACCTGGATTGTCAGAATTTTTATAGGATACTAAAATGGTTGTACCAGAGGTTGGGAGCTGAGGAATAGCAGCTGGATAAATTTGCTTGGCCAACTTTAATTGCATTTTGTTTAAAGTTCCATGTATGGGGGGGTGGGGGGTGCATTGTTAGTTGGTGTAACAGAAATGATAATTGTGCATAAAACAGACCTCATTCAGTTTGCCAATAATGTCATCTCTGCTAATAAGGTAACAACTGATTGGTTCTCACAGAGGAAACTACACTGCAAACATGATGGGGAAGAAGGAACTGAGGAAGACACCGAGGAAAAGTGTACCATATGTTTGTCTATATTAGAGGAAGGGGAAGATGTCAGGTAAATAAATAGGAGAATTACTGGAGACACTGAACTAATGTCCTGGACCAGGTGCTGAGCAAAAGTCGTTTTTGTAAAAGTGTCCTGCAGAAGGTGGAAATTTAGAAAGGCGCATCCTCCGGCCAGCCGTTACCAGTTTGTCTCGAGTGTCATTATGGGTTGTCAGAAAATTCCCCAGGCAAATAGGAGAAACCATCCATTCATTCTTTTTGAGGCTGACAACTCCAGGACCAGTTTAGAATAACTTGTTTTGCCACAAGGTCCTAGCAGCGAGATCTGAGGGAGGACGGCTCAGCTGCTTGCTGCTGCTGCTGCTTTCGGTACGGTCTGAGAGCTCTTTCATGCTCAGGCTGGGGTCTGCCCACCAGGAGCACTGTGTGCACGGGAAACAGCGTATTAGGGCCCCCTTTCTGCCTTCTGGGGTGCAGAGCTCTGTAGCTGGCCAAAATCAGCAACATTTCTGCCTTGGGGACTGGTCACGGGGATTGCCGAGTCCTGGAACTGTCTTATTTCAACAGAGTGTCTGTGCCCCGCCCGGCGGCCAGCCAGATTTGTGGCCTTCACGCTGGCAAGGCCTAGTAAAGGCTCAGAAGCAAGAAAATGGAGCAGCCGAGAGCTGCCCGTTGCCCTGTTGTAGCCACCCCTTGCCCCAGTGAGAACTAATCTCTGGCCCTGTCTGCAAGTGTTCGTTTCCACTTGGCAGTCTAACGCTTGCCTCAAAAGAGAAATCAGCGGGCAGAACTTGCCGTGTGTGATCCTTTTGCGGCATCGAGCCGCCTGCACTGCAGCAGCCGTGCTGCTGGGGAAAAGCCGTATCCCTGTCGAGACAGCTTCCCTGACCTGTTAGAGGAAACAACGGTTGACGAAGGAAAGGAGACCCTGGTCTTTCAGACAGCTGTTTCTGCTGGTGAACTCCTCATCCTTTCCTCCTTCTGTTTACAGACGCCTCCCGTGTATGCATCTCTTCCACCAAGTGTGTGTCGATCAGTGGCTAATCACGAACAAGAAGTGCCCCATTTGCAGAGTGGACATTGAGGCGCAGCTGCCGAGTGAAAGTTGACACGCTTCTGCCTCAAGCCTCTTGCTTTCCTCCTTCACGCCCATATCCTTCCTGGTACTGCAGTCAACCAAAGATGGCATGACTTACCTGTGCAGTTGTGGGAAGCACCTGAACCTGCTAGAGTGCCGTTTGTCTGCTCTGTGGTATACCTAATGCTAACCCTACAGTTAGTGTATTTATAAAGCTTATTTTCTGTTGGTTGGTTTAGCCTTTACAAACTCCTAACCTGTTTTCCCTGTACTTTTGCATGGATCGCTCCCAAGATTGCATTTCTTTGCACATGTTATGGGCTTAGTGACCCCCCCAAACTTGCAGGCAAGATTATCTGCTTTAGAAAGTAGAACTGTGTGGCCCGTCCTCCCTTTTTTATTTGTACCTAAAGTCAACCTTCCAGAGTATGATTTCACTCATTACTAACCTCAGAGTCCTTAATTTAATCAAGTATTTTAGTTTTAAATGTATAAAGATCAACT
Source organism: Liasis olivaceus (assembly GCA_030867105.1). NCBI lineage: Eukaryota > Metazoa > Chordata > Lepidosauria > Squamata > Pythonidae > Liasis > Liasis olivaceus. The sequence goes on along the minus strand of CM061362.1, from coordinate 22,009,250 downwards.
TTAAAAAAGGATATTTTTTTTAAGACATTCCTTAATTAGGAAAAAAAGCTGCTGTATACTCGTGTGGGAGAGAGACGCCAGGGGCTCCTCCCGGGCGAGCCGCGTGGAGGGCCGCGCCGGAGCACGGCCGGGGCCGTCCGTGCCCCGGCCCCACCCGCCCTAGCCCGGGAGCATCGATCGCCTTCACATCCTGTAATTTCAGACTCCGTACTCATGATTGGAGCATCCTTCTCAATCACATTTTTATGTTCTTAAACCTTCAGCACAATGCAGATATCTTTGAATGTCAATATTAAAAACATTTAGACTGCTGTCCGATTGTATGTACCATTTTCTTATGTCTAGCCATTCGAATCGCTAACATAAAACTCTACTGCTGTGAACAGCTCTAATGAACACTAAATATTTGATTTCAGCTAGCTGGGTTGTAGATACATGCAGACCGAATAAAGCAAATACTAGGAGAACAAGGGGAAGAGCAGGGTGTCTGTCCGTCTGTCCGTCCTCCTTCGTTCCGCAGCCTTCTGTTGGACTCATCTACTGATCTGCACAAACTGACTTTGTAAAAAAGGAAAAACTCAGCTACAGCGACGGAGTCCGTACTTAAAATATCATTTCTTAAGGCAAATATCCATGACTTCATAGATTTTATAAAGGTCCCCGCTCTCCGCGGGATCTGGGCGTTTTTGTTTCGTTTTTCGTTTCGTTTTGCAATTAATAAAGTTAGCTGAATCCACCCGCCTTTCGTGTTGTTTCTCGAGATCAGCCAGCCCTCTGGCCTGGAGGGCGTCCCGCCACCCCCGGGGGCGCCGGAGGCCCCCCGCCCAGCTCCAGCGGCGGTCGGGGCCCGCCGCGCCCCGAGACTACAGCTCCCAGAGGCCCTTGCGCCACGCGGGGCGGGGAGACGCCGGCGGCAGCCAATCGGGCCGCCCCCCGACGCGGCGGGGGGCGGGGCCGGCGGGCTCCCCCGGCGGCGCGGCCGCCCTCTCGGACGGAGCCCGCCGCCCTACGTCGGCGCCCGAGAGGCGGGCCGCTCCCGCGGGGGGGGGGTCTCGGGTCGCCCCTTGCGCCCGCGGCTCCCTGGGCGGGTCTGGCCGCTGAGCGGCGCAGCCTCGTCCGCGCCGGCAGGGAGCTGCCTCCGAAGGAGCGTTTCCGAGCGGCCGCCAGAGGTAGCCGAGCCCGCTCGAGGCGCGGCCGGAGGCCTCCCGTTTGCAGCCCTCCGCGGAGGCGCCCGCCCGCCCGCCCGCCGGGCGAGCCTCGGCCGCGGGCAGCGCCCGGGGCGGCTTTGCGGGGCGCCCGCGCCGTCTCCTGGTCCGCGGCGCCGCCTGCCCGCTGCGAGAGCGGCCCCGGCCGCGGCTCGAGGGCTGCTGGGGAGACGCGGCCCGCCTCGCGAAACGGGCCGGCGGGCGGGGTCGGTTCCGGGGCCGCGGGCTGGGAGGGCGCGTGGGCGGAGCAGCCGCCGAGCGGGGCCGGGGCCGGGGCCGGGGCCGGGGCCGGGGCGCTGAGGGCCGAGCCCAACCCGCCGCTGGCTGCGCGGGGCGAAGCGCGGCCCCCCTCCGCGTCCGGCCTGCTTCGCGGCCCGGCGCGGCGGAGGCCCGGCGTGCTCGCGGGCGGCGTGTCGGGCGCTCCCGGAGGCTGAGGGGCTGCGGCGTCGCCTGATCCGCCTCCCCAAGCCGCGCGCGGCGGCGCGGCGCTTCGCGGGCTCGCTGGAGCCCGTGGGGCGTCCCGCGGGCCGACCGCGGCCCTCCTTTTCGGCTCCCGCCCCGCGGGCTCTCGCCGCCGGCGGGAGGAATGCCCTTCGCGCCTTCGCTCAAGCGGAGCGTCTGCGGCACGTTCCTGCTTGGGGCGGACTTGCCCTGTCGTCGCCCCCCGAGAAGGGGCAGGTCGCAGACAGTTCTCGGAGCGAGGCGGCAGATGGCGGCGGGGGCGGCAGTCGCGTCCCCCCCGCACAAGCAGGCGCTGTATGTTGCTCAGCTGGGGTAGGTTGTAGGTTGGGTCGGTTTCTGGGCCCCGGCGCCGGCCCCTCCGCCCCCGACCACGAAGAAATGCCCCAGAGGATCGGCGCCACCGCGCAGCCGACCCAACCGCGCGGCGCGTTGGCCGAACGAACCCGGCCGCCGGCGCGAGCACCAGCCGGAGCCCGCGTGATCCGTCGCGGGGAGGGCGGCCTCTCACGGTGGGCTGGAGCTGCGGGTGCTCAATAAGGACGTTGCGGGACATGCCCTTAAAGCCCACGTGAGCAACCGAACAATAGGTGCCGATGCTGGCTCTGCCCGTCTCCTCGCCGGGCGGCAAGAGGGACTTCCTAACAGCGTGGCTTTAAAGCTGGAGGCCTGCGGGGCACGGAAGGAAACAGTCGCCCCACAAAAAGGAAGCAGCCTTTACCTCTCGGCCCCTTCCGTGTCTGCCCCACCTTGCGCGAGGGTGAGGGGCCTCTCTGCCGGAGGACGTTCGCTTGAGCGAATGGGGCCGGCCTGTTCGTCCCGTAGGTTCCGGGCCGCGGGACTGCAGCCCCCCACCCCCGGGCTGAGCCCCGCACGGAGCCCCGCCCCGCACCACGGCACGGCGGCTGTAGTTTCTACGTTTTTATTGACGGGAGGGGAGCAATTAAACCACCATGCAGTGGGCCAAGAGCAGCGCAGGCCGGCTTCGGAAGCTCTTCTCGATGCTGGCGTTCTTTACTAGTTGCCACGACAAGGTCCCCGGGCCCAAATGATATTCCAAGCCACCTGATTGTTGCGCGTGTTAGCACAGCTTTGCCTCTGACTCGTTTCTAAACGTGCCCCGGAGGCAAAGAGCAGCTGGGGCCGGGTTAGGAGGGGGAGGGAGGGAGGGAGGGAGTGCACTAGAGCGATAATAAAGTCAAGGTGGACCAGCCACCGTAATGGATCAAAACGAACTATGTGCAGCGTAGAATACTGTCTTCCTTGGGTCCTGGTGCCTTTCTGGAGTCGCAAGCGCACCTAGGCAAGGCTGCAGGGGCGGGGTGCGCATGCTTGGGGAAGGAGGGGATGGTGCCAGGCCCCAAAGAGAGAGAGCCCTTCCACTTCAAAGAGGACCAGCGGCAGACTCTGTTTCCTCTGCGAAGCTGCCCACAGAGGAAATGTGCATAGACGGGCGTCGCTTGTTAGATAATTCGGAAGAAGCAGCACGGCAGCTAGAGGCACTTGAGAAATGAAACCCCCATAGCTCTTCTACATCCGTCGCAGAGCATCTGATGGTTTCCAGAACTCTGCTTTTTAAAAAACAACGGAATGTAATTTGAACACATTCCTCTTCACAAGAAAAAGAGTTAAATAAAATAAATAAATCCCTGGCTTTGCGGCTTTGGCTTCTCGTAAAGCAGACTCATCCTCTTTTTAACCTCGTGGAGGAACGGAAGACCCACGTTCTAGGCTTTGCCTACAGCGGCAGCTTCCCACGTAGCTCACGGGGTTGGAAAGCGTCTCGCCGGGCATCCTGGAGCTGCTCCGGGGCTTCTCGGGACAGAGTTATACCTTGGTCACATAATTATTGGGGAAGAGTCCTTGTTTGCCTCTTAATCTGCCTGTCCACCAGCCTGAGGGATCTGGAAAGAAGGACAGTTAGCTGGAGGTAAGTTGGCCCGTCCCTGACCCAGCAGACCCTCCCTGAGCTGCTGCTTCTGGTATTTCAGACCTAAGAAAGCGGACTGCCGTGGGGCACGAGTGAAGCGCGTTTCCAAAGCCTCAAGACTTGTCTTTTTTTTCCTTTTGAGGGGGGGATCGGGAAGAAATCATTTTGTGTAGTGTCCAAATGGGGGAGAGTAACAAGCTAATCCAAAATTAGGTTATTGAGTAAACACTGATAAATAACGGGGCATAAGCAGAACTAGGATTTAAGACTCCCGCGCTATTCCAAGGCAGCAACTTTAGGTTGTCCAATAAAGCCGCTGCCAAGCCATACTTTGCCTTGGCAACCGATGCCCCTCCGTGATAAGCATTGTGGCCGAGAGCCGAGGCAAGACACAGGCTTTCTCTTCGAGGGCCAAGCTGCCAGTCTAGTCACATTCTGGAGGGGCAGAGATGGACCGACGAGGGGATACAGCACCTGCGTTTCAGACAACGCAGGAATGATAGATAAACTCTTGTCCCTTATCTGAATATTCGGTAGTCCAGGTATATTAAAAAATACGATGGGGTGAGTTACAAAACGGAGCCCTGGGGTTTCGTAGAACGGAAAGACAATTTCCACTGAGTGTGCTGCGCTGCTCCTGAATGCTCACCACCTGAGGGCAGAGGCAGCCTTCGAAGGCCAAACCACTGTGTGCGCCCAGCTGACTGCAGTTCACTTAACAGCCCGTGGCTCGGTGGGCCTGCGGAGAGGGGCCTTACCTTCTCGGATGAGGTCGATGATGTCGTTGGCGTTGAAGCTGAGCTCGTCTGTGTCTTGCGCGTCGTAGGCATACAGTGCCCTGCACTGGGGTACCTGGGGCTTGGGCTGGGGCTGGGGCTTGGGTCTGCCCCCAGCAGGCGGGGGGCGGCTCGTCGTCTGCCTGCGGGCACTACAGAGTCACGGAGGAAGGCCGTCAGGCGGCAGGACCTGGCTGGGTTATCTGTCCCCCCAAGTGCAACCTCTCCCCCTCTCTCACGCACGTGCACAGAACATAATATTCACCAGAGAAAACCTAGTGTCATTATCCACACATGGCGTCATTAGAATGCTGCTTGCTTTGCAGGACACGAGCTCCAAAGAGGAGAGGCTACTGCTCATCTGCAAAACGGGGTGGCCTACCTTACAGGGAGGACTGGAGGGCACATAAGGTGAGTTTGCAAAGGCCAAGAGCTCTAGATGGGATGCTGCTGTTGGAACTGGTGAAGGGCTCTAGCTTTCCATTTTATATCAAAAGAAAATTTACCAAATGCAAGCCCATGGGAGTTTCTAACGCAGTTCTCTCTGAGTTGGACTGCAGGGCCTATCAGCTTTGGCCACCACTGCCAATACTCAGAACGAGGGCAGGAGATACTGAATGTTTCCAGAAGGGGAAGATGGGCTTAACGGGCAGTGATCCATTCAGTGAAAACATGCACATTAGGAACTTCCCCTAGCAGGTGGTGATAGGGGCTGTGCTCCCCCAACTAAAGTTGGGGGGGAGCACGGGGAGAGCACAGCTCAGCTGCAAGGGGCCATCTAGTGAAGCAGGAGCGATGTCTCCAGAAGGGGTGGCTTGGCTTTGGCATTTTGCGGTTTGTGTGTGTGACGGGAGCAGGAGGCCTCTGGGTGGCATACTGCTATGACTGGGGGGGCTTCAGTGCCACATGTGGCTTTTCCGTAACAGCCTGTTCTGTTTAGGATGATTAAACAATCAATCATGTAGGACAGGCATCACTGAGATGAAAAGGCCTTGATTTTGAAAGGCACCCAGTGTCAATTTTGGATCAGTCTTTTCTGCCTGCTGAAGTATCCAGGCACAGCTTCCAAGGCTACGTTCCTTCATTCCTTCACTCATTCATGCAGATGTGCTTCAGACACCGCACACAGCACACCTCATCTGTGCTACCAAATGCAAAGACATGACTAAGGGCTGCATCCCCAGGGGTACAAGGGAAGGGCAGCAGTTTTGTGGCTTCCTGGTAGCTCTGAGGGGCTGCTAAATGTGCCCGGCCCGCTCCCTTCCTGACCGTGGCCGCCTGAGCGAGTCTGCAGAGGCGAGGCGGGCAGAGCAGCAGGCCCACCGGGCCTTTCCCCAGAGCCCAGAGAGGAGGCGGAAGGCGCAGCTGCCTGCAGCCAGCCCTCCAGCCCCTGCCTCCTCAGGCAAACAAGCAGCCGTTTTGCAGAGGGGAGCTTGACCAAGCGGACGCTACAGAAGGCTTACCCGGCGGCACCTTGCTCTGGCACTCTGAGGAAGTCCAGGTTGCTGGGCTGCTGGGATATCCTGCCAGATCCCCCCAAGACCCGTGGCAGTGGTGGGCACGCCATGGAGGTGTACAGGCTCTTCTGACGAGCCCGTTGGCTTGCTAGGCCCGAAGGGTGCAGGGGGTGTTGCTGGATCTTTATCACTCCGTTCTGTAGACCTGAAAGGAACTCGAGATGAGAATGCCCAAGAGCCAACCCCCCGTGGCCCGTTCATGGAATGTCTGCCCCTGAATTTCTTCCCAGGCGTGTTGTTCAACTGTCACGCTTTGGACCAGCAGGGAGCCCTCTCCTCTATGGCCCAGCTTTCCGCCACGAGGCGTCAGGTGCCACATCACTCCCAGCCACTTGCATTTAGTGCGTAGCTGCCCCCCAGCTTGAAGTCTCCCTGTGGTCCCCGTGTCTCGAAGCCCTGAGCGGGATTCTCCTCCAGAAGAGGCTGGGCGCACACGGAGCGTGAATCCTGGCTGTTCCATTTTTTGGGTTGGGTTTTACATATTACGCAGACCCAGCCATCATGACGGATACCACAGATGCAGATTAAAAGAAACCATGGCTTAGTGCAGTCATTTTGAATCGGTTGCTGATTGTGGCTGATGATACTGGTGTTGGCCTGGACAGGGGACAGCCACCCCCTCTCAACCACCGAGCTCTCACAAAGTGGGGGGATCCTGTCCTCTGTTCAAGCCGCCTTGTGCGCAAAGGAAGGCAGGGTTTAATAATTAGAGACGGGAGATGGAACATCTTTCAGGGACAACGGATTTGGAGCTGGTTCTAAGAGCTTACCGGGGGGCGGGGGAGCAGCCCGCGTCGGATAGTTCTGGCCCGGCATCTTGCTGGGAAGCCCTCCGGGCTGGGTGCTGTCCCTTTTGGTGGGTCCTGCAACGCAACCCAGAAGTCACTCAAGCAGCGACCGTTTGCTTCAAGCGGTGGTGCGCCTGCCACCAGCATCCCCCACAACCTCTGGGTATCTGTACTTACGGGCATTCTTTGGCAGTCCAGGCCCGATGCTGACCTGCAGCACTTTATTGCTCGGCCTGAGAACAGCCACGTCTCCCTGACCTTGACTGAACTGCACTTGGCGAGAGCCACCAGCCTTCCATGGCCCCCAGTTCTCCTTCTTCAGCTTCACCTCGAGTCTGGCACAGAAGGGAAGAACAACAGTAAGGGGGGGAAAGCCAGGCTCCCCCTCTTGGGTCTGTCTCCTTGGCTGCAGGGCCCTTAAGAGCACCTCTGGAATTCCTGAGGACCTCCACCTCTGCAGGATGGTTTCGCTGCTTCTTGGGGTCAGGAAGTGACACCGAGGAGATGTGCAGACCCAGGCAAAATTAAATGAAGAAGCTCAGCAAACAACATGGCTGTCCCTACCCGCTTTTTAGAAAACATGATGCGCATCACGCATCCACCATGCAGGACATTGGCTGCTGACAGAGCAAATGTGACTGATGCATTTGCTATCTCGAGCAAAGCTAAAAATAGCAGCTTCCTCCAGCCTCTTCTCTGTATTTGACCGTATCAAACAAGGGATTTCAGCAAAAATGTCTTCCCTGATTCCAACACAAAGGAGGAGCGATTTGCCTAAAGGAGAAATCTGGGTGGGACGTTCATCTCCTTTCAGTTTGCTTCTGCCTAACAGAGCTGGGGGTCTTCTTTGGAACCCCTGGCCCTCGAGGGAGAGAGAAAACGGCCCTGGTCGGACTCCCCCAGAACTGTTGTGGCGGTGAGCAAATTGTTCGTTTCCTGTCTCTCTCCTGCTTAGTTTAATGCGTAAGACAGGTGGTGGGGAAGAGGTGCTCCTAAGGGGTCCGGGAAAGGCGGCGTGGGCAAAGATTGGACTCTGAGGAGCCCGGCTCACGTCCTGCCTCTCGAAGGCCCACAGTTGCCCCTGTGTTTCTAGCAAGGACCAGGCTTCCGTCACCGACTGCGCTGCGGGACGGGACGGGACGGGACGAGGGAGATGGTTTCATGAGGGGTCCCCGGGCGGCCCGTTCGCTCCTAGCTTTGTCCCAGGGCGGGCGGAGCTGACTCGGCCTAACCTGCGGGAGCGTCTCCTGCAAGGCCCACTCACGTGTTGCTGAACTTAAGAGGTAGCCGCCTCTGCATCTTCTCCTCGTAGCGCTTTGACAAAAGGCTCAGAAACTCGGTCTTGAAGATGGACTCAAGGAGACTGTCATACTCTTGCTCGTGTAGGACAAAAAGGTCATCCTGCATCGTGCTGGGAAAGGAAAGTTGGGGTGCAAGAAATTCAGAGTTTGCCCCTCCAGGGTGGAGAATTCTACACAAAGATCTGGCTTTGTTTCAAGCTTTACAAAAGTCTATAAATTATATTAGTATTAGAGGATAGAGGGGTTATAAAAACCACCTTTAACATGGCATCGGGGCCAGGTAGTCCCATTACATATCAGCGCCAAGGCGCAAAAACTCCACCTAACCACTTCTGCAGGAGCATTCGACTTCTTAAAAAGCAATCGTGTTACTAGGGTGTCTTTACGTAAATAAGAAGCAGATAGTAATGGTAACTGTTTTCAGAATATCCTGAACTACAAATAATCATTTTTAATTCATTAAATCAGAATCCGGGACTAAGTGGATTTTACCCAATTTCTGATTATGCTAATGATGTTTATATACATTGTGTAGTCAAGAAGCAAATTAACACGCTTCGTAAGTGATGTAAAAGAACGCGAGGCTGGTGAGTCTGTTCTGAAAGCAGCCCCCCCCCCAGAATATCAAAGCCCCGTTCCCCTTTGCCCCCCCCATCCAGGTCTTTCCTTCCTTGCTCTGAAGAAAGGCAGCCCTGACCTTAGTGAGACAGAGAGGATCCTCTCCACTTCAATCCGCCGCTTGAGAACCTCCTTCACAAGGCCTTTATCTGGTCCCTGCTTCACCTTTTCGCGCCCAATCAGATACACACATTTAGGGGAGAGAATGAGGTCTCGCTTGATGCCCTGAAACGAGAACGGATCTGTGGCTGCTGCTCTGCCCGCCCTCGCCAGAAAGAGAGCCCGTTCCCAGCCTTTACCCAGAGGAGTGACAAGATCCCTGGGTAGGATGGATGAGCCAAGGGGTTTCGATATCAAAACCAAGAACATTCGGTATGAGCGTTGCTGCTCGCCCATCGGCCCAAACACCTGGGATTCTCTCCACTTGCTTGGAATGGATGGGAAAGGTGCAGAAGAATGGGGGAGTCGAGTATTCCCCTGTGGATTAGCTCTCTGGGAAGCCTGTGAAGGCACCCTGTTTTGTTTCAGGACCTTGGATTAGCACAGGGCTTCTCTTGGGGGTCCTGTGATTAGGGAATTTTCCCCACACAGAACTTCAGGTCCTCCATTGTCCTTCCCTGCCCTTAGGCTGGATTATCAGTCACAGCCTCACAATCCACATCCGAGCCCTTGAGACATTTTGCCGTAGGGTGGGTGATATTAAGTTTAGTAAGCACGTGAATCAGCCCGTCCACCCGTAGCCCTTGATCAGGTTCAGTGTCATTGTGGGTGGGCGTGAGGTAGAGGGAAAGGGTCTTGTGCACGACAGCATCAACTTGCGCAGGCTATGGCTTCCCATCCGAAAGCGCAGTTGTTGGGCCCCGGGCCCCCAGAACGAGCAGCGAGAGAAGAGCAGCTGACTTGTCTGCATGCACTCTGCAACTGGACCACATGGCCATCAAGAAAAGCCTAACCTAAATGGGCACAGAGGCAACATATCCAGTTCACTTACATACCTTAAACCGCCTGTCGTACTTGGTGACGATGTCAGCAAAATCTATCTTTTCCCGCTTGCCCACAAATTGGCGTAGCTCTGGATGGTCGTCCATGCCAATATAGTCCCCCACAAAGTTCCTGTTGATGCTGTTCCGCCTCCTCTCTTTCTTGTTCAGCAGCAGGTCCGAGGCTTTGCCGGGGAAGAACAGCATTACTTAGTGATACCAGGGACAAAAAGAGAATTCCACCACATGGACTTCGGACACTGACAGTGTGCTGCACGTGCCAGGACTGAGCTTTGAAGAACTGAGCCTAGGTTCAGCCATAACACGTAGGATCTAGACTTGGTCAGAACAAGTTGGGGAAACCTGGCTGTGATCCCTTCTCAAGCCCACTTCCTAACCTTTCCAGAGAAGATTCATTTTCTTTATGGATTCTGCTTCTCTCTCCCTCTCTCTCTCTCCCTCTCTCTCTCTCTCTCTCTCTCTCCAGCTCTTTTATACTTGGACTGAATAGAATTCTGATAACAGAATTGGGGTAGAAACCAGAGCTTTGCTTCACACTGTACCTAAATGGTTGCATTCAGGCCTTTGAGGCCTGGCTGCAGGATCAATTGGTTGGTTGCATTTCTCCGGCCACCCAACTCAAACAAGGGGACTCTGGGCAGCACGCAAGAATGTCAACAAGAAATACAGCCCCAGAAGAAAGCAGTGCAATGCCTTAAAAGCCAACCAAATCAGTAAAATGGCAACCAGGCTCAAATATGCTGCAACTCCACCAATTTGGGGCCCACTCATCTGGAACCACAGGCCTGCGGGGAAAGCCGGGCCTTGACTGCCCTTCTGAAGGCCTGCAGGGTCGGAGGGGGCCCGAATGCTCAGGATCTAGAGAAGATGAGGATGACAGTGGTGGCTGAGAACATGGAAGTTGCGCATCTGAGGCAGCGTGCACACAGGCATATACTCATTCTGTAACTTCTTGAAGAACAGAAGACACCCACCGTCCGTCTTATTACATACAGTGAATCATCACAAATACCTTCTTCTCTCATCTGTACATATTTCTTCCTCGCGATGTGTTTCCTCCAAGCCTTCTGGATGGCCCGCGCATAGCCATCATACTTTCGTTCCCTCATTTCCTCCAGCAGAAATAGCTGCAAGAGAAAGAAAACCCTTCGCTGGTCCAACAGCCCTCTCTTGATCCTTTAACGGGTGCTGCCCTCTTGGCTCAACAAGAAGCAGAAGGAAGCAGAGTCTCAAAGAAGTCTCTCTCTCAGAGTCTTGCAGAAACGCAGTGACAGAGCAGCAGACTCCACTCCCAATCTGTGGGTGCGGAAAGGCCTTCCAGTCCATTGGATGAAGCTTCTCCAAAATTCAAGGGGTAACTACTTTCCAGAGAACAGTGACCCCTTGTAGGAGATCTTGGCACCATTAAAAAGGGCAGATAGGGAAACCAGGAGGCTTGATCCGCAGGTCCCCCCAAGACACACTTTTCTGGGATCTGCATCTTGGGAGGGGAGAGAAGGGCCTTTTGGATTCTCCACCTCCTGCTCTGAAACATCTCAAGCAAGTTCCGTGGGACCTTTGTTTTGTCCTGTTTGATTTCAAAAATAACTATTGGAGCACAGACTGAGGTCATTCTGCCAAATTGAGAAAATATGGAATAATTCAGGAAGTCCTTAGATACACTGAGGTTCATCTACCTTAAGGGAAAGCATATTTCTACTTAGTGAATAAGAGGAAGCTATTTTTGAAAATGAAAAGCCATTACTCTTTAAGTGGCGTTAGGCTGCCTCCAACCAAATGACCAACATCCATTCTGCATGCACACTGCGGAAGTCCTGACCCTCTGGGGTTTGGCTCTGAGAGAGGCCCTTCCCATCACCTGCAACCAGGGATGCCTCCTAGGACTAAACCTGGAATGTCCTTTTGTATCACCACAAAGATTCATGCCTTCCACTCCAGGACCGCCAAATAAGAAGGAACAGCCCCGCTGTTGGAACCAGAGTCTCTCTTGCATGAAAGCTGTCTCGGGGGGCGGTCCCAAGAGAAGGCTTGACCCATCCATCTCACACTGCAGTTGTCCCTCAACTGGTACACTTCAAACGTGTCAAACTGCCATCTTTTCCAGCTGACTAAGTTATGGAAAGTGTCGTCTGACACGTTTGGAAGCGTCCTTTGGAGGACTGCTGTCTTGGAGTTTCTAAATGACCCATCACGTGGAAATGAACAAGCCATGTTTCACCGTGCTGTGACCAGTCTTCCTCTTTCAAAACAATCCCCTGCTTCCTCTTCTTCCAGCACTTCTCCTGTTTTGCTCTAGCTCTTAGCTGGAGCAGAAAGCTGGCAGAACATCCTGCTCCCCCAGCAAGGTGATTTACATGATTCACTCCCAGCAGTTGTACTAATTGCAAGCCGTCTATCCAAACAGAGCTGCCCGTCTGTTGTAATTAAAGTCCACGTCAGACACACTTCCTGTGTCCAGAAAACCCCAGCTAGTGACTTGCAAGTAAACAAACAAACAAACAAACAAACAAAATGCTTGTGACATACAAGAAAAACTGGAAGCAAAAATGAAAAGGGACTTTTTAATGAAAACGAATGCTTTGTTTCCACTGCTGTTCCTTCTCAAATCAGACTTTCTTAGCCCACTCCATTGAACAGACACAGTGGATTCACACAGTAAATTAAAGTCGCAGTTGGATGGATTCATGCAACATTCCAAGCCAAAATCAACAAACCTCTTCATGGCTGTTGTTGTGTTATGTGAACAAGGCCAGGAATTGTACAGACCTTTGCGCTCTTACAACCAACTTCCTAAGACCCCAGTGGGAAATCGGGGATTGTCTCCAAAACAGGCAGACTCTCCTCTTGAGCGCATGCTCCAGCGGCTGACTCCCAGTTCAAAAGCTTTGGGCCGCAGGGATCCCGTTCCCGTCACGTACATCGGGGAGCAAGGAGGAAAAAAGGGGAGCTCTGTACCGTAGGGCAGGACGAGTGGGACGGTTGCCCTTGCCCTGGAGCAGAGTGGTCAGGACATATCTGTACCACAACTCGTTATTAAATCATGCAAGGGGTCCATGGCGGAGAGTTCTTAGTGCCAAACTACATTTCCTGGGGGGGGGAGTGGGGGGGTAACTGAAAGTCTCAGGAAGTATAAGATCAAAAGCAGGTCAAAGAGACACAGCTTCACCCTCCTACTCACAGACTCTGGTGCTTTGATGAAGATTTTAGTTCTCCCAAGCTGGTATTGGTCAGGATCCATGTTTACGGAATGGAGCAGGTGGAGAACTCCCTGCTTTTCGTCTCCCTTCCAAACAGGCCAGGTCTCTTTGGTCAGGATGGCATACCTTTAAGGAGAGACACCGCACGCTCAGTCCGTGAATGGCTCGAATGCTCATTTTCCAAGGAGAACCTGCCCGCTTTGCATATCAAATGTCCCAGTTCAACCTGTGCCAGAATGCCCGGTGGGGGCAGAGCTGGTGTATGGGAGGGTGGACCGATGGTTCGAATCGAGTTGTTTTGCAATTTCTGTGTGGCTGGTTTTCCCAAGAACCTCGCAAGGTCTACATCTAGGAAGCAATAGGGTACCTGCTGGATACTTTGGACTACAGCTCCCACAGTCCCTTGCCATCCACCATGTTGGCTACGACTATTGGGCGTTAGACCACAACATTGGTCAGGCCCCAGACTGCCTATTCCTAATCTTCATAAAAGCAGTATATCCAGCTGAAGAAATAAGGTACTAAACTGAGAATCTTTTAAGCTGAGCAATCATAACTGCTTAGTTCAAGGATTCAAGGGGTTCAAGATTCAAATCCATGCAAAATAGATTCCACAGGAGAGGAAACCCTGGAGACATTTGGAGGACACCTGGCTGTCCTTCCCTCCCACTTTAACAGCGTGCGGAGAAACAGGTACCTCTGCAGGAATTTCTGGAACACTCGTCTGTAGGCGTAACCTGCTCGGCGAACTCGGATGTTTTCCCTGAGCCCCAGATACTCCACTTGGTGCTTTACCCTGCAGGGAGAGGGTTAGGAGTTGAGCCCAGTTAACCAGAGAGGGGCAACAGCTGCTTTCATGTTCGAAAAGAGGGGCACCAGCGGTCAGCAACTGACTGAAAGGGAAAAAAGGACCGTTTCAAGGGACAACTGGCTGCCCTGGAAGGAAGTGGTTCGCTGAGAGGCATTTTGAAAATTGCCTTTTCTCAGATAAAAAGAAAGGCGGTTTACGTGTTCTGGGTCTTTGACACTTGACAAGAACTGGCAAAACCGTAAGAAAGGGAAGGGGTATTGTTTATGCCCCTCCCCCAGCATTATTCCAATTTCAGCAGGCAGGCATCCCTAAACAGTTTATTCTGAACTATCCGCTCTTTTTACAACCACTCCGTTTAGAAGAATGATGAGAATAATTACTTTCAAAATGCACGCAGGGGAATGGAGGTGTATTATCACAGAAAAAAAGAATGTAATGGGATTTTTAAAGCCTGAATTATCTTGACAACATAGCTTGGGACAACACGGATGTCAGAACTGGGAAACTAGCTTCCTGTGCTCACCACTCACCACTAATAGATGATGCATCCTGTGCTTGGAAGGAGCATTTTCAGCAGCATGAAAGTGGAAAAGGCAGCGGGTGCCCCCCACCGACAAGGGCCCAACCTGTGCAAGCCCCGTCAAACGGGCGGTGCGGTGCAAGGGGGCTCAGGCCGGAGGCCTTCCCAGAGCGGCCTAAGCTGCCCGCCTGGGTTTTCTCTCCCCACTCCCCCTCTTCCCGCTGCAGAGGAAAGGGGGGCGCACAGCCCACCGGCACCCCCTCGTTTCTGCCCCGGCCTTTTCAGGGGGTCCATACCTGCTTTCCTCCCAGTCGCGAGGCTTTTTGGTTTCGTTGGGCTTGATGCAGCGGATATAATGGGGGGTGCATTTCATCAGGGTGCCCACCAGGTCGTTGGCTTGTTTCTGCAGAACAGAGGAAAGGGAATCTAAAGTCTGTTGCGGTTTGCTGACAGCAACGACAGCAGCAATTCTCTCCGCTCCTTTGGCAAAAACAGTGGATCCTGAGGGATTCCGCTAGTGCCCTGAAGCCCCTGCGTCTGGCCAACCCTGAAACTTTGGTTGTGGGGAGCCGTTCGGATTCTTCTAGGCCAGGGGGCTTCTCCGCTCACCCTCTGCTGGGGCACCGTGGGCAGAGCACTTAGGAGGGCAAAGGGGCAGCAGCCCACCCCTGCTGAGGGTGGCTCTCTGTGCCAGCCCAGAGCAGAGGGATCAAGCGGGAGGGGAGTGCTGCCACCCCACTGCACAGAAAGCCGGTGGGGGGCCAGATCATACAAGTGCCCGCGCACACGCACACGGAGCCGGGTTGTCATTGTCCTTTGCGGGAGGAGCAAAGGGCAGGACAGATGAGGACGCAGCCAGGCGTGGGGGTGGACAACTGCCAGATGCTCTTTCAGTCACGCGCTTTGGCCAAATCTTGCTTTCCCGTTAAATTTCTGCTGGGCTCTTGTTTTTACATTAGGTTTCATGACGCAAGCAGGAGCATCTGGGCATTCCTGAAGTGACCAGGACCCAGAGGCCCTCCAGGTGCTGGAAAAGCAAGGCCTCCTCGCATGCCACCGCCCCAAAACACACACCTTGATTTTGCTGCCGGCAGTGGTGGGTCGGCCTTTCTTATCGGCTTGCAGGTTCTCTGGAAACAGAGTCTTTATAAAAGGCCTAGGAGGAGTAGAAGCAGAGGGAGAGGCGGTGAACTTAGTCCTCTGCCCCAGAGCCCCCATTGGCCAGCTTGGCTAGGAACGGGGGTGCAGATTCCTACCATTTTGGAGCAGGAGGCACAGCGAGAGGGTAGCACAAGCCCTACAATAAGTCTAACGTAACTCTACACGCAGCATTAGGAAAGCGGGAACACAAATCACGGCCCAGCCCGCCTGCCCCAGCCCTGGCCGCCTTCCAAATGTCCCGCGTGGCCCTCAGCCCCCACGGGTTAGCCGCCTCTGACAGAGTCAGCCAAGATGTGAACCATTCTGACCCACGAAGCAGCAATGACAGTATCTTTTGTATTTAAGAAACCCAAAGGCTGTGGAGCCTTTATTCCACATTCCAATTCCAGTTCTCATATCCTGGAGCAGGACGTAGATCTCCTTTAGCTTCCCTCACATCTCATGAGCCAGCTGTCTACAAGCTCTCACGCCATTTCTGATTAGCTTAGCGTCTGTTCTGTTGCCCTTAATGGGTTCGTTTCTTCGAAATCCATTTTTGCATCCCCAAGCTTTTGTGCAAGCCTGCACTTCTTCCTGGCTTGCTTAAGATTCCCTCCTTCCAAAAGGCAGTAGGGTGCTTTCTGTTTTTGGAATAAGAGCTTTCTTGGCACCACTTGCCAGTGATGCTGGGGACTGCCTGGGCTTTGGGAATACTTTTCCAATCATGTAGAATACCCGCTGAGCTCCTATCGCTGCCGTTTTGAGTAACCCACAAATGTCCTGGCAAGATCTTAGGTGTAAATGCATCCTTAAACATAAGAAAGCCTGTCCTACGTACAATTCGCTGCTTTGCATAAGTTCAATCAAGTCCATGAACAGAACATCTCGGTTCCTCTCACAGAATCCATCCATGTCATAGGAAACCTGATGGGGAGAAAAGGGAGTAATCCAGCCTCAACTTGCTTGGCAAGGAAGAGGCCCTTCTCCAGCAGGAAAGCAAAGCGGTGCTCGCTCCCAGTCTAGAATTTTGACAAATCCAGCCATCAGTTAAATCATAGTGTGAAGGAGCCATACCACCAGTTAAATAGGACAAAAACTCTGATATGGCCATTCTGGCTGGGCGTGGGAATCACCCCTGAATACCCAATTTGGAAAGGTACCTTTCCAGCATAATGATGGATGATGAAGCCCTGATTCCAGCTGTTGAAGTGCTCATGAGTCCCAATCTGCATCTGCAGCTTCTGCAGCAGCGTCTGGTCTGCCCCTTCCCCGACTGCGTGCATTGTGGCGCAGACATCGTCCAGGATGCTCATGATGCCAGGTGGGTTCTGGGGTGCCAACAGAAATGGAAGCAAAACTTAGGAAGGACACTGGTCCTCAGCGTTGGGGCCTTTTAGGACTGAATGGTGGCGGATGGCTTTAGTTAGAGGGTTGCTGACCACGGTGGAAAGGATTGTAGCCCTTTCTCAATTCAGTTCCTGGCATTGCCAGTTAACAGCGTCAAGGAAGGGGCGAGAGAGACGGGCCTGGGGCTGTGGAGACCCTCCCACACTCACCACTTTGTTCTCGATGAGGTCACAGACAATTTTGTTGTTGAAGTAATCAATGGACGTCCAGCGAATCCCTTCCTGAACGTATTCCTCCTGCAACACAGAAAAGAAGGCTTGGCAACACACCCAGAGGAGCTCTGTAGGTACATGCTGAGCCTTCTTGACTCAAGAAGCTGGCCACATCCAAGCTGCTGCTTCATGGAGAGACGCAATGGAGTTGTCCGCTGAAAGCAGGGAATGGCTGTCCTTCGCAGAGAGAACCACTCTCCCCAGGGCCGAGGGCCAAGCGAGGCTGCGTCTGTTTACTTACTAATGGCAGCCTAGCCTACCTACCGTGGCAGGCTATACGGAGCAGGCCTGCCAAAATCCCCTCCTCAGAGCAGCTAAAAAGCCCAGGGTCAAAAGATCAGTGCAACCACTTTGAGATCTGCCACGTTTAGTCGTGTTGCTGTGACTCTTAGAGCAGCGGATGCATTTTGAAGAACTGAGATAGAGAAAGGAAGCATCATTACAACCGCTGCCAGGATAAATATTCTTGGCAAGAAGTCCACAAAAAGCGGTTTATGGGCTTGCCCAGTCAACCCTACCTTTGTGGGCCCAAAGGGGAAAGCCACCCTGCTTTTGCAGAGCTCGGCTGCAGGAATTGCCAGGCGTGAGCAGGGCTGGACCTCCGAACACCCCCAAGGAGGGAGATGCGGGGAATCGGGAAGGGACAGAGCTAGAGTGCCAGTGTGGGGGCTTCAGGGCCTGCGGAGAGTCGTTTTGTTTGGGCGCTGCTTAGCATCTGTTGGCCTGAAAGGAGCAAGGTACCTCCTAGGATCTTGTCCCACTGTTGGGGGACTAAGTCTGAACCCTAAATAAATCTCTGATCTGGCTGGCATTATTCAGATGAAGACAAAGGCTCTGTATGGCAAAGGGCACTCCTCTCCCTATTTTCACAGGCAGCGGCTCTAGGAGTCACCTCCGATGCTGGAAAAACAGTCTAATAGGCTGCGTCCAGGTGAAACACAGCTGAACGTTGGTGTAGGAATTGGCAGGTTTTTCCATTACACAGAACTCGTCCTCTTTTAATTGCTTTGCTACCTGATGAAGAGCTCCTAGTCGCACACTCTTCGGAAAAGCACAGCTCAAGGAATGAGAGGCACCAGAGTGGTTTGAGCAACATCTGTGGTTCCCAAGAGGATTTTAGGGAGCAAAATCAGCAAATGAACATGCTCTTCAGAATGGCAGGTAGCAAGGGAAAAGAAAAGCAACCCGCCCTTCTCTCTGAAAGAGGCAGGCAGGCAGGAAATGGAGAAAACAGAAGTGCCCTCATTTCAATTTCACAGCCCCGTCCAACACGAGTGCGCAGCCAGCCAGTTTTTCCACATCGGACTTCGAGTCAGTATCCTTGGGGAAGTCATATGATGTGATGATTGTTCTGGGACAAGAGGCTCCCTCTTAGGTCACTGGATCAGAGGAGAAAATATTCCAGCAGCCATGGCTGTGTTTACTTCCAGGCTGGGCGGGCTAAACCACAACAGCTTTCTCTCCATCTTGCTTTGCAAGGCATTTTTTTAAACAACCATCAGCTGAAAAGCTTCCCATCCAGAGGCAGAGAAAAACAAGTGCCGACAGTTAGTTCCCAGGATTTCTTTCCAAGCCTTTCAGATTTACCTGCTCTGCCTTCAGGGTGAGCTCAATAAAGATCTGCTGCAGCTTTTCATTGACAAAATTGATGCAAAATTGCTCAAACCCATTTTTCTGGAATAAGAACAAACCATGAAAAGATTAATGTCAGGCTCCCCATACCCATCTCCCTTTTTACCAAATTAAGCTGATCCCATTGTCTTTTTCAGCATGTTTTAATGACCTTCCCAGCTGATTTTTACAGGTCTGCTGTGAGCCTTTTCATGGAGGTCAGTGACCTCAGTTCTTCAAAACTGCTTCCAAAATCTGAATTTTCTTTAGAACAGCTGTTTTTGGTTCTATGCCCAGAAAAACTCAGAGCTTCTCTTGTTTTTTCTAAAATGCCTCACAGCCCCCTTTTGCACAGCTCCATTTAGACCCTAAATTCTGCCCTAGCTTACATTAAATGCTTTGTTTTAAATTAATTGATGTTTCCATTTATAGGAAGCAATACATTTGGGCTGACATCATCATCCTGCAACATTTAACCCACCTCCCTCCCCCAGATGTTTTTACTGCAGAAAGGCAAGACTAATAAAGTAGTCCTAAAACATAAATAAAACTCATTCCAGCAGCCTGACCTCACTTCATAGTCCAGCATGACCAACAGTATAATCCTGGACATGTTTGTTGGGAAATAACTGCCACTGTGTTTGTGGAACTCGCTCCTTGGCGAGCATTATTTAGAACTGCAGCCAGAGGAGAACATTCATGGGCAGCAAATACAGCTTCCCCAACCGTGATGCCTTTCCCCCTGTATTCTATAACCAAACAGCAGCAATTCATTTGGAGTGGGGGGGGGGAATGCAGTTCATAATCCTGCTGTGGGAAGGGAAACCCGTTCTCCCCCCTTCCAAGCAGGAGAGGTTTTTGCCATGGGGAGCTGTAAAAAATATGACCCTCCCACTGCTCAGCTACAGAGATCCCTACAAGGGAGAGTCCCTGCTTTCTCCTACTTAGACTTCAGCTCCTGGCTAGGGAGGGGCCAACCCATCAGACAGGCAAACAGGGAGGACCATCTTCACAGCCCCAGCCAGCAAACAGCACTGGGGCATACAGTAAAAACATTGCTTTCTGCTTCAGGCTGGCTTGGAGTTACTGATGCCGAGGCTGAGGGCTGCTTCTCGTTTTGGCCCCTGGACCCCAAGGCAGGTCCTCTGAACAACCCCCAGTGGCGCAGGGATCGAGTAATTCTTCCAAAACGGCTGAATGTCTTCCTTCCCGCAAAAGAGCTGGCAGTTTTGCTGCTACAAAGCTTCCTAATCAATCTGTAGATCCTTACCTGAAATATTTCAAAGCCATAGATGTCCAGGACACCAATATTATACTCTTGATTATCTTTTTCCATCGCCTTATTGATGGACTGATAAAACAAAATGGGGAAAAAAGTATTCCCATGAAAACAAGGAATGTAACTTTAAAATCAATGCAATATAGTGAATTAAACCTGAGTAAAAAGGCAATATTTTTGCTTGCTAAAGGTTATTTAATGCCACTTTAAGTGCACTGAGAACTGCAAGGGCAGGCCATTCCCTCTTTGCTCTTGCCCAGGAAGGAACTTCACTGAGATATTTTTATGTCAGTTCTTCTGCCATACCAACAACAGGGGGCCCTGAGTCTCCCCTCCCCAAGGGCAGCACCCTCTCAATGGGCACAAAGGGCAGAGTGTCTTGGAATGTCATCTGCAAAATGGTGATGATGCAGCAATTTGAAGTGGCTGCTTTTAAGCCACAACAGGAAGAGGCAGGAGGCTTGAAAATAGCTACTTCAAATCGCTAAATTTTGCAGATCTTTCTTCTGAAACCTCTTAGAGGAAGTATTGCTGATGAGGGATGCCAAGGAGGGATATTCTTTTGTTATAGTTCAGTGGAATGTTTTTGTGACAATCTTATGCCTTTATTGTTTGCAAATGTCTGTAAACTGCCAGGAGTCTATTTGAGGCTGGCAGTATACAAAGTTTATAATAAGTACATAAATAATCCTCATGATGGACACCACTCTCCCATTCTCTTCCAGCAACTGGGGAAACAGTATGTTGAACCACCACCTACGTCCACCAAGAAGTCAAAGACCCTGGCGTGAAGTGCTTTGGCCAAGGCGTCCCTGGTGTAACACGCTTGCTCCACGTTGAGGGTCACGTTGATGGATTCCGATTTGCCGCCCCACTTGCTGTCCATCTGCCTGCTGGTCAGTTTCTCTTTAAGCCGGCACTGGTTAATTCCCAGGAGGAAAGCCGGGAATGCCAAAACTGCAGGGTATCGAAAGAAAACCATAGTGAGACAGCAAAGACTGCCAAATAAGAGTGGCAGCTCTATCTGGAAAAGTGGCAGTAGAACCGGCTTCCCAAAGTGCATCTTAAACCTCTTGGAAGACTCTTCTGCTCAGCAAGTTGGTTCTTTAGTCATCACAGGATCTTTCATTCTGTCCTGAATGCCAAAACTGGATCAGGCAAGCCAATAATCTACTTGGCATCCCTCCCCTGGCACAGGAGGAGAAGAGATGGAACCCTCCAGAAGTTCTTCGGAACATGGCCAGTTGGTTGTGGTCCAGAGGGATAGGCAAGCAATGAGTAGCCGGAGGAGGAGGAAGGACAGCATTTTGTTCAGAACCCCATCCCACTCAGGGTGGAGGGCACTGCATCATCAGTGCAGATCGCATGGGAAAATGTTCTATGTTTTGCACCCCCTAATCCAGATCATTCTCCAGTTCTGGACACCTCTTTTTGGGTAGAGGAGGAGAAATTCTGGAAAACGTCAATGTGCCTGGGCATCTCTTGCCTGCGTGGATGTGGTTCTTCCGCATGATGGCCCCCCACCCTTGCGTCACAAGAGCAAACTCCTGTGACCCCTCGGGGCTTCCCGTTCAACCCTCGGCCACTGCTCCAACCCAGTCCGAGAGGGGCTACCTACACTCCTCGCTCTCCACTGCAGCATAGTTGCTGACTTCTTTGAAGCTGATGTTGCCCAAGTGCAGCACCCCTGCCACAATCTGGATCACCAAAGCCTGCTCTTCTGCAGAGATCCCAATGACATTCATGGCATGCTGCAAAGATTGAGATTGGGAGAAAAGAGAGGAACAGATGGATTACAAGCCCATCCGAAGAACTAAATCAGTTTGGCTCAATTAGCAGTAGTAAATATTTCTTTTTTTTTTAAATAGTTTTTATCAAAAGATTTTACATAGGTAATAAGAATGCATTCAAAGAAAGAAAAAAGATATAGTAAAGTAAATGTGAAAAAAAGAAAAGAGAAAGAGAAAAGAAGAAAGAAAAATAAAATAAGAGAACAGAAAACATGAGTATATCTACACGAATGAATTAATGGGCTTCTGATCTTCCTCCAGGCAGTTATACATACAACCGTAATCAAACAACCCACAAAATCATTTTCTTTCTTATGCAAAAAGTCCATAAGTGGTTTCCATTCATTGATAAATGTCAATAATAACCTTTCTCTAATCAAAGGAGTCAGTTTGTCCATCTCAGCAAGTTTAATAGTTCTCTGGGGATTTTTTTAACCCTTCTTCCTTTTTTTTTTTTTTATCTCGTCCAAAATCACTTAGATTTTCTCTTGCCTTTTCTTTTTAAACTCACTGTTATGTTGAATAAAATATCCTCTTACAAAAGCTTTGCTTGCATCCCACACCGTTCTTACTTCTGTGCCTTTATTAAGCATATTCTCAAAAACTTCTTTTAACTTCTTTTTACAATCCTCCACTACCGTTTCCTTTGCAACAACATCTCATTCAACCCTAAAAGAGCCATTTTTCCTTTTAAAAGTTAAAGTCACTCGGTTGTGTCTGAAAGAGTCTTTGGTAATATCTCCACTTTATCAACATTAGTAGTCAAAGTCTTAGAGATCCAAATCACATCTATTCTGGAAAAAGATATATGTCTTTCAGAAAAATAAATATATTCTTTCGAGTCACCATTTTTATATCTCCATACAACAACAAGCTCCAAACTGTCCATTAAGTAAAAAAAAACAAAACCTTTGGTAACTTGCCTTGTACATTTTTAATATTTTTCTCAGAAGTTCTATCTTTTTGTGGGGAAACCACTCCATTCCAATCTCCCAGGAGACACAAATTTTCATACAGAAAGTCCAATAGTTTATCCATAAGACCTTTATAACATGCTGTTTTATCTTCATTTGGAGCATAGAATCCCAGTATCAAAGTCTTAGCCCCCCATAGGTCAATTTCTACCCCAACTATCTGCCATAATCATTATTCAATGTAAGTTTTGGATATAGTTGAGAATTTATACACAAAACAACTCCATTTCTTTTTTTCGCTCCTGCTGAGATGAATTCTTCACCCAAATTTTTTTGACTTAAATATTTCATATATTTTTTCCTAATATGCGTTTCTTGTAAGCAAATCACATTTTGTTTTAACTTTTTCAAATATTTTTTTTTCTCTTTTGAGGAGCATTTGCTCCATTTATATTCCACGTTAAGCTTTTATAATCCATAGTTATGCCAAGATTTTAGAAAAATCAATACCTGTAGTGCCCAACATGGTATCATCTTCAGTGTCCTGTTGTATCTGTTGTGGCATTTGTTCAGTCACATCTGTCATTGTCACTTCCATTTGTATTTCCTCCCCTTCTTCTTTCAAATTTCCCAAGAAATCTCTTGCTTTCTGCACAGAGTTCAGTCTGAATCTCTGTTGTTTAAAAGTAAAAATCACCCCTTTCAACTTATCCCATTTAAATGGAATCTTCTTCTGTTTTTGTCTGTCAGAAAAAATACTCTTTTCTCTTACATAGTATTCTAATTGGAACTTAAGTACAGTTACATCTGTATTATCAGTCCTCAATCTAGTATTAAAATGCTGCTGCAAAGTTTGATCTCTAGTCTTCTTCCTGACAAAGTGCACAAGTGCACAAATGTTCCCTTGGAATATTTCTTAATTTTGCAAATCATGTATTGATCCTATAAACCTTATCAATCCCTATGTCATCTGTATCCCAATCAAAAAGGTTAAACAGAGACTTAACAGTCTTTTCTCTAATATCTTCCCCACGATCTTCTGGAATTGCTCTAAATCTTAAACAAATTCTTTTTCTCTCAGTTATAGTAATGCCAAGTTGTCCAACTCTTTCTCCATCTCTCTATTTATAATGTCTGTCTTTCCAAAACGTCCACTTTGTCATTAATTTGGTTTACATCTCCAGCCAATTGTCCTACATATTCTTCAATCTTCTTAACTGCTTCTTTCATATCCTTTTTTATCCTTGCAAATCCTTCTTCCATTTCCTTTTTAAAAGCATCCAAACTATTGGCAACTGTTGCAGTCATCTTCTTGCCAAATTCTTCAAACATTTTCTGCAATAAATCTGGCATGATGCCCTTATCTGTAAGTTGTTCTAGTGAACCTCTCCTTCCTTCTCCTATTTTTGCTGCTTTCCTTGTGGTTGCCGTTATGGTAAAGTGAAACTATGGCAATCACTAGGGTGAAAATAAAAGGCAAGCTTCTCTCTCTCTTTTTTTCCCCGTTTTGCTTTTTTCTGTCTTTAACACTCTAGTCCCAATCAGCCCACTGTAGCCACAGCCACACAATCTGGCTCATATTACCCTTATCTTCTTATTTTGTAAAATCCACCAATTATCTACTTCCCGTAATAATAGACAATCAGCATTCCCACGAAGGTCTGGTTTGCTTGTCTGATTAATTTTACTATTTTCAAAGGCACTTTCATCAGAAAAAAATTATTCTTCTGTTTTCTAAGATTGCTGTCCCCTTTATCCATTTAAAATTTTCTTAAATCACAATCTTGTTAAGCTTTTTGCTTTTAAGTTAAAATCCTTTCAGATAGTTTTTCTCTCTCTTCTTAATTCCAAAAAGAAGGCAATTCACCGAGTGTCTTTATTTTTTCCTGCCGTTCAGAATATCTCTCTTAAGTTGTAAATTAATTGTATCCAAAAGTGTTTAAGAAAGTGAGGTTTTTGCAGGTCACATGTCCGTAAAGGCTACACAGCAGTTTTGAGCGTGATGATAATCCCTCGGCTCCCGAGCCACTCAACTCAAGAAACTCAATTACTGTGGTCTCCTCATGAGGAGCAGCTATCCAGAGCACAGGTGGGCAATTTCCTACTCTCTCCTTCTCCGGAGAGTATTTCATCAGCCTTAACTTGCTACCTGGCGGCCAGTCTTTGCTGCGGTACTGCTCCTGCTCACGAACACACTCGTAGGGATGTCTAACCCGCTATAGGTCCTCACCCAGAAGCCCAACGGTAGTAAGTATTTCTATGTTATCTTCAGAGCATTTGGAACAGCTTCCTTATCACAGTCCTGAATCAAACTTGTGCTTTGCTATCTCTCTGAAAGGGCAAAAAATGCTGATTTATTTCATTTTAAATGAAAGAACATTTAGGGAGGGAGCCCACGTGAAGACCAGTCTTTTGCAGAACAACACGCCATTGCTGTAGGTTGCCAGTTCTTGCCACAAGGAGCTAATTCAAATAAAAAGAACTTGAACGTTTCCAAGCATATTTTGAAAAAAAATACTTTAAAAGCACAACAAGCAAAAGGCAGAAGGTATAAATCGCTAGAACTCTAAAGCAAGAAATGCTTTTCAGAGTTGATGCTCTCCAGCTGTTTCTCGCCATGTTATGCTGCAAGGCAGAGGAGGTGTTTAAACGACAGCAGAAGAGAACAAGCAAACTGTTTAAAAACCTTCTTCCTAAATGACTAAATATGCCCTTTATTTATGTATTTGCTTGCTTCCTCGCTTGCTTGCTCATGTTACGATTTTACAGACTGAGGAAAATCCATCTTGTACTCCGTTTTGTCTGACTTCTCAGTTCAGGGAACAGAGAAGAAAATCAAGGTGGATGAAACAGTGGAGTCCCAACAAATCCACAAAAGCCACCAAAAAATCCAGAATCTTTGGCAATATGCAGGGGGACAGACAAGGGCTCCTTACCCAACCAAATCAACAGGGCAAGAGAGAATCAGAAGATGAAAAGTATGAATCGCATGTGGTAGTGAGATTTCGGTAGAAAAGAGGATTAAACAGTCCATTTTTAAAAAACCACCTCCGTGGATGGAAATGAGGTTCCTGAAATCATAGAATTGTTGTCCAGAATGGCTAACGGACAATTCGGTATCTAGAGCGCCTCTCCAGCCTTGCCCCAGGGGTTTCTCAGGCACCCTCGTAATAACTGACCGCCACAGACCATCACTGCCCCCTTCTGCCTTTCTGAGCAAAGGCACAGCTTTGCTAGTCTCAAAACTACACCTAAGATCAGATCAGGGAGCCGGATGAAAACACGGATGGACACGGAAGGGGATTCCTCTAGGACTTCTGTAGCAAAAAGCCGTCTGATTGTATATGTAAACCTTCCCGAAATGGTCCTTGCTCTCACACATGCTGCAGTTGGGACACATTTCTCACAGACGCTGCTCTTATTTAAAGTGGGGGTGCAGAAGGAGGGGGGGTAAAGTTACCAGAGTTTCCTGGAAATCAGACTTGTCATTGATGTCTTCCACTTTGTAGGATCCTGAGAGGCTCAAGTAGTGATAGTAATCCATACTGGTGATGCCAAGGGTGGTCTTTTGCTCACTGGAGGCACCTTCAATCAGCTGCAGGATAAACCCCCCAAATGGTAAGTTAGTCCATTTTCTGTCATGTCTGGGAGAGGGAGGGAATTTGGCTTCACTTATGGGAGGGGGTACGGGGGGAGCACTACTTTCATCCTTACTGGGGCTCTCATCCCAAGGAAAACAGCCGTCTTTTGTATGTTGAAAACTACCTCTGAGAGAATAGGAGATGACAGACATTTGCCAGGATGATCACTGCAAATATTGCCTCTATAGAACTGGGCCCAGGGAGAAGGCCCCTTTGCATGCGAAAGGCCCCAGTTTCAATCTTGGTTCTTAGCTATGTTATGCAACATAGCTAAGAACATCTCCAGGTGACCCCGGCAGCCCTCAGCCAGAAGAGCACCGAGCTCCAGGGAGCAGCAGTCGGTTTATTCAAAAGGCTGTTGTTACATCAGGACTGCCAATTGGTTGCTTGCTGGTGGGGGATTATGGGGGAAGTAGTCCTGAAGGCCTGGAAAGCATCAGATGGCCCTCCAGAAGTAACAGGAGCACCTCCGTCCCATTGCAGCCAAATTTGCAGAGAGGTTCTGAGGCCTCTTGTTCAAAGCATCGCTGCAACCCCTCTCCCCAGGCAGTCTCTGACCTGGTAAAAAATGTGGAAGCTCCTTTCCCCAGGATTCCTCATGACGACTCGGGATTTCTCCAACAGGAAGTTGGAGATCTTGCCTCCATCTGGCTCCCCACCTGGACTAAACTGGATTTCAAAGTATTTCCCCTGCAACAAATGGAGGATGTCGCTTATTGAAAGAGGGTGAAATAAATGCAAGCCTCAGCTCTAGGCTCTGAACAACTGGCTGTGGGCATTTTGCCCACCATTAAAACAGAATGGCTAAAGGAATCATTTCCCCCAAGCATTTTCTACGTGAAATCCTTGGCTGGGGAGAAAGAAAGGTCAACATAGCATCACAACAGATGCTTGGTTATCCCCTTATATCCCCCCCCCCCAACTTTAACCCTCTAGAACAGAAAGAATGGGGAGAAAAGAAGATCGAGAATGAACGTGACCCGTGTTGTGTTGTTTAGGCAAGTACCAAAATGCACGACTCACAAATCTGCTGGAATTATTGTTCCGAACAGTCTTGGCATTCCCAAAGGCCTCCAGGAGAGGGTTAGACTGCAGAATTATATCCTTCACGTGCTGAAAGCAAGAAAACTGAAGATGGGCTTTGGGTGAAAATGCCCTTCCTTCACCTTCTCCTTATACAAGTAAATGGTGCTGAGCCAGATCCTCCAGCTTGATCCTACGAGCCAGTTTTCGTACGCTCCTGAGCCAGAGCACTTGGTCTGTCACCCAGAGCGGTCGTCTGTCAGCTGCAGGCGGGGCTTCAGGCAGCTCTTTGGAAGCCGCCGGGCAGCGAACACAGGCAAACAGGCGCTCTGGCCCGGGGTCTTGCCCTGGGAATGGTTGTAAAGAGAGGGAAATCTCCCCTCCCCTAACTGTTCGCATGGAGAAGACGGGCAACTGGCAACGCTGCCTTGAGCCACTGGAGGTGACTCAAGCACTACGCTAGGGAAGAGTGACATCTTTCTGCACCCTCTGGCTCCTCAGTAAAGGTGGGCTTTTCTGCACGTTGATGTCCACACTCGACATGGGAAACCAGAAGGGTGGGCCTCGGGCCACCCAAAAGACCCCTTTTATTATTTATTACTCCATGTGTTAACACCCTTTCCTTCCCAAGACTTGCAGGAGGACCGCTGCCTAGACACAGATCCTAACGAGGTTGCCATTGATTACCCCGGGGTTGAAACCAATTAGCGATCTCCCCGGCAGTCATAAAGACGCCTAGCTCTTTTGTTACCTATTTTCTGGCAGTCTAAATTTGGCTTCCAGGGGGAAAAATGGAACTTTTCCCCTTCCTAGAAATAACCGAACAGCTTATTTATAGTACACGATTAAGCCCATTCCAAAAACAACAGTTGCTCCTCCTTTGGCTACTTACGGCTCAAAACCAGGCAGACTGTGATCTTCCATGGTAAAACAGGAAGGACATAATTAACAAGACTACAGCAGCACAAATAAATTACAGGAGCTGTCCCAAGGCAGGCAGCCGCCCAGCAGGACACCGAGGTTGGTCCAGAAATGTCCCCTCCTCTCCTCTCCGCTCCTCTCACCTGCACTTTGGGGCCTCCTCCTGATATTTTGGAGATGTAACTCATGATGTACTTGGCTCCCACAGTCTTCCCAGCACCACTTTCACCACTGAGGAAAATTAAGAGTAGCATATGGTTACGGTCGTTCCGAGCGGAGCCCTCGAAAACAACGGTTGAGGTTTGTGAGTCCCAGAAGCCTTGGCTTGCATGTTTCCACCTGCCCCGAAGCAGAGAGCTTAAAGACCCCCTCTCACTCGCCATGTCACCTAACCCCCGAAGTATGGCAGATGCTTCATTCACTCGCAGTCTCAATTGGAAGCCAGGGTTTGAACTGAGCGTACCATCTTGGATGGCAAGACAACCCTGGTTTGCCAGGCTTGGATATAGCAACAAGTGTCGCTTTCTAGGACACTGGCAACCGAGACTTCCCACATCTGTGCCTTTGGAGGGGGAGATGCCTGAAAGGGCCCACACCGCCAGGCCAAGGCTTAGGACCAGCCCCGTCATGTGCTTTGCATCCTGTTTTCCTGCAAATTTGCATGGTTTTATTGATCAGAATCCTGATGAATTTGCTAAGTATAAAGCTCAGCAGGACAAGGATGCAATATTTATGAACCGCAATAAGCAGCCACAAGGCTGCTTGACTCCTTCTGGGAATTGTGGCCATTCCAGCCCAAGGTTCCTTGTAGGGCAATTGTCCCCTTGACCCCTCCTCTTCTACTGCTTTTCCAATAAGTTGCGGGCAAATGCATTCTCTTTTCTAATTCTGTCCCTCTCAGGGCTCCCCCACCAGACATGTTCTGCAAAAGCATGCATTTCAGAAATAAAGCCAGGACATGTGACCAAAACCACTAGGAAAGAAACATTATGGGAACTCTATTTTGGTACCTATTAGCTGTTCCCATCTACAGTTACAGAAATATTTCAGTGCCTATTGAAGATATTTGAAAGTCAACACAAAGAGAAAAAAGTCAGCAGGGAAAAAAAAACACAGTGTGGCTCAAAAGTTTTGGCTTAGTGTGATGAACTGTGCACCCACCCACGACAGCTTAACATTTTGTGTCAAGTATGATGCCTTCTCCAACCAACTGTGGTTTAAAAATCTGGCTTAGCATCTGTGAATGCAGTCAAAGAATTTTTGCAGCCTTCAAGATCAGGATTAAGTTTTCAAATGAAGCATTTTAAATCTTGCTGTTGCTTCCCTTTCAAAGCCAAAACACATAACATGCCTTATGTTTTAAAAAAAAAATAGCGAAGAAACCAATATGCCTGGCATAATATACCTAAACCTGGTGACTGAAAGCAGAACCTGCTATATATTTTCTCAGAAGTTAATCCCACCAAGTGCAAGGGGGCTTGTAGCCCTGAGGAAAGTAGGAGTGGGATCCAAGTCATGGTCTGGCAACTCCTGGTCCTTTTCAGGATGCAAGAGCAAGAGAGATACAGACCATCAGCCTGCCAAACGAGGCTCAGCTATATGCTAAAGTAAATCACAGAGTCAGTGTATTATTGAATTAAGCGAAAAATCAAATGCATTTGACACCGGAATGAAATAGGGTTTTGGCTACTGGAGCTTGCAGCCAAGGCTGAGTCCAAGCTGCACTGTTGCTGGGCAGTCATGAAACATTTGTAGGGGGCTAAGGGGGAGCAGCAGTAGACAGCCGGAGCGCTCGACGGACATTTGGTTAGCGACACGGGAGAAAGGTGTTCTCGACCCCAGGGGGACCTTCTGTTCTGGGCTGGGCAGCATCCTCGGCTGCCCCACCTTGCAAAGAAGCACGAACCTCCTGGCCTCGGTAGCAGCTAGGCTGGCCCCACAGGCAGCAGGGCCCTCTTTAGACCAGGCCCACACACGTTCTTCCACCAGCGACTACTTGCAGAAAACGCCAGGTTTCTGCCAGGTCTCCCCCTTCTCTTGGGGCACTATTTACCTTTGTCTGAGAACCTGTGAATAACCCTGGGGGAGGGTTACACTTTCTGCTGCTGGTTTGGGGGCTCTGTTGCTTCAGGCGTCTGCAGTGTTACCGAGCAACCTCAGAGGCACCGTCAGCATCGTCTCAGGACAAGGAAAGCCTTGCCAGCTCCTTTGCATCAGTGTATCACCACACGACTATGACTATGGCCGTTGTTGGCTTCTCGTGCCCTGTATTTATTCCATGACACTTCCAGTGTCAGGAAAAGATCCTTGTGGCATCTAAACACGGATGCCAGAAAGTTCATAGAGCGGAGAGAACACCCGTGCTGTCACACTACAGCCAAGATGCCCGTCCTGGGCAGCTTGATGGCAATTGCACAGTGCAAAAAAGAATTTCTAACCAAGGCCTCATTTCATCCTCAGCCACATGGAGGGCGAATTCCTGTAAGTGGCAGATACTGCATTTGTTTTAGGCTTCAGAAACCAGAAATAGAAATCAAAAAGCCACAATGATGACAAGCTGGGAAAAAATACAGGGCTGGCTGCTTGCAGTCTAAGGCTGCAGGCCACAAGCAGAGATGGCAGAAAAGTACGTGAAGACGCCACTCATTTATCCTTTCCACTGTTTTGTCCCTTAGAAATTGCAGCACAGACTGATCGTTGCACCCCCAGGAATCATGGACCCTCCAGCCTTACGCAGCGGGGAGGGGAGGAACCTCCCACGGGAGGGGGAAGCAGGATCTGGAGACCCAGCTGGCCCAGCATGGCATGGATGCTTCCTGACAAGGAGCTACGCACTTTTTTAATAAGCCAGAGAGACACATTCTCCCCTTCCCTGGGAGGAATGAAGAGATTCGTCAGATTTTGCACGTAGGTTCAGTCCCTGGTATAGGAAAGGCACTCTAAATAGAAACTGCTCACAGATGTACCCTGAGATTGAACGTATTTACCCTTAAAATATACATATCTCCCTCAAAACACCACACATAGTTCCTATGTGCACTCCATGTTGTATGCTTCCTTAAGCAGAAAACTGCAGCACACAATTCGAAGAAGTTCATAATCCAAAGGATGAGTGTCTTCTTCTGATTCACAGGTTCACCTAGGAAATGCAAATTGGGCTGGCTTACTGGAAAGCTCTAACCAGGCTGTCTCTCGTACACATATGTACATTCCTCACCGTCTCCACATGTGTGGTTCAACTTCAAACTCTTCATGATCTAATGGACATCATTTCACCAGAATTGTGTGTCAGTAACAGCTTCTTTGAGTCTTCTTAAGTTTATGTGTGTCATCAGTGATACTCTCTAGCCACCTTGTCTTTTCTCAGCCTCTTTTTTGATCGCCTGTGATTTTTTACAAGCGTCAGGGTCTTCTGCAAGGACTTGTGCCTTCCCATTATCTCTCCAAAATATTTAAGCTTTAGCTTATTGTTAGTGCTTCCGGACATGTTAGTTTCCATTTCAATTTCTTCTAGTCCAGCATTTCTCATTATATGTTCTGCGTGGAAGTTAAATAAACCAGAGGCTGTATATAACCCTGAGACCTCCTTTCTAATTTTGAACCACTTAATTGCTCCACATTCTGTTCTAACTGTGGCTTCCTGGTCATCATACAAATTATTCAGTAGACAGATGAGATGACCCAGAGAGCCCATGTTTTTAAGGGCTACCCACAATTTGTTAGACATCACAAAGAGACAACTTTGGGGAGCTCCCTTGCCCTTTTCATTCTTCATCAGAATTCACAATGTGGTCTTGGGTGCTTCTAATCTAGCTTGTACATCCCATGAATTGTTGAAATCTGGATTGCAAAATCGTTGGTATTATCTTATGTAAGCATGTGAGATGAGCATGTAACTCTTGGGTAATTTCAATCTTTTTTAGCACTGCCCTTTTTTGGTACAAGGATATAAATGGGTCTTTTCCAGTCTCTGCTGTTTTCCTTACCTGCTTAGTGGCATGCATCACTTTAACTGCATCTACTTCTACGATTTTAAACTGTTCTGCTGCTATTTCATCCACTCCTGCAACTTTGTGGTTAGAAGTATT
Source organism: Liasis olivaceus (assembly GCA_030867105.1). Lineage (NCBI taxonomy): Eukaryota > Metazoa > Chordata > Lepidosauria > Squamata > Pythonidae > Liasis > Liasis olivaceus. Next base: position 21,977,101 of record CM061362.1, on the reverse strand, counting down.
TTCTAGGGCCCATTTGACTTCACTGTGCAGAACATCTGGCTCTCCTTCAGTGATCCATCCTCAATAATCCCTCCTTTACATCTTCTTCTCCAGTAGACCTTCACCTTTATTCTTTGATCATGCCCATCTGTGCCCTTGATTTCCATAATTTTCTTAAACAAATCCCTTGTCCTCATTCAGGTGTGATCCACCATCCCTTGCTGTGCTTACACTCAGGATTTATCTTCATCTGAACACCAGACTGCGCGACTTCTCCCTCTTACAAGCCCTTGGTGGGCTGTGCCAGGAGCCTGGTGGATGGGGGAGAGACGCCACCAGCAGAGCCACAGTAAAGATGCTCCCGCTGCCATCAGCCAAGCCCCAGATGCAGAAAGGAAGGCCAGTTCCTTACCTGATGATCACACACTGGTTCTCTCTGTCAATTATCATATTTCGGTACATATTATCTGCCAGAGCATAGATGTGGGGTGGGTTTTCATATTGCGCCTAAAGAGAAGAAAGGAGAAAGTAAGAAAGCACAACTTAACATGTGGTTATAAATATAAGAATTGATTAAAAGGTCACATGAAGAAGAAAGACACATGCCAGAAATACCTGCCATGTTCCTCAAAGGCCTGGAACATATTGGAGAACAAGGCTTGGCGAGTAGGAAATAGTGAGGCATTGGAAAAGTCCGGCATCAAGAAGCTTTTAATTAATTCATTTTTTAGTGAAATTAAATTTTGAAAAGCTAAAAGAAAATAACTTACAGCTCCCTGGTACATTTCAATTTCTTTCTCTCCAAAATATGGCATCTGCTTGAATGGATTGACAGAGATTAGAACGGATCCAATGTATGTCTGCATTAGAAGAAGTCAAGGTTGGTGTCATTTCAAGTGACAAAAATGAAGCACCACCTCCTCTTACGGTGGGCTTGAGCTGTTCCTCAGATTTCCACCTAACATTAAGTGTGATTTGCTTGACTTACAGTAGGTCATCAAAAGCAAATGGATGAATCCACCTGCAGATGGTGTCACCTCCTTTCTTGCCAGTGGAGTTTAGACTGTCATAACAGATGTTCAGTTACGCTAGGGCCAGGCCACGGAGCCATCCCCGTACAGTCTACCCTGCCTGGCAGAGCCTTCAGGGCAAAGTAAAGTCTCTTCTGTCATCTGCTGCTTGGCCCTCTTCCCCTGGGAGGCCAGGAATCCAACCTGAGAACTCAGACATGCCAAGGATAGGCTGTACTGAGCTGAGGATTCAACCCTATCAAAAATTATTTGCAGCTCATGAACCACGTTAATAAGTATATCTGTTCCACTGTTTCACTTTCTCATTGTGTTTGATGATGCACACGTGTCATGCCAGCGTTGCCTGAAAGGAGGCACCCCTCCAGTGTTGCAGGAGAGAACGAGAAGGCTGCTGAAGACAGCAGGGGCCCTCCTCCCTCTTTGTGGCCCCACAAAGTGCCTTTCCCAGGTCAGCTACAATAGTTTTCCAGCACTGCAGATTGGTGTTGGTGTTTGCTTCACGCTGGCACTATACCCACGATGACCACACCTGCTCCTTTCCCATTCAGCACACACTCCCTTCTAACAGGGACACAATTGCCCTCAGTCTTACGTACAAAACCCCATTGTTTGGGGTTAATAATTGCAAGATGATGTCATGCTACTTAAGAAAAGAAAGCCAAGGCAAACAAACTTCACTTCCCAGATTGTACAAAACAGCCACGCTTGGAAGAGATCCAAGAAGCGGTGGCACCACCCAGGGCATCTGGGTGGTAGATCACGAATGGACTGTGCGAGCTGAAGCGCCCCGGAGCCGATGGTTGATTCACGGGGCTAACGTTTACGGAAAGATTCGATCACCTTTCCCCGCGAAGGCCACTTCGTAGAAAGTAGCGCTGAATGAGCGATGCAACAGCCACACAACCGAACAGGCACGCAAAGCTCAGGCCGGTTTGGAAACGGACCGACAACGGGGACGCGGCCTGCTGCGTTCAGCTGCTTTGGGCCGCATCTCTGCAGGCCCACGTGAGACTGTGGGGATGAGCTCGGAGGCGCCATTTTGGGAAGGCCCGGAGCAGGCAGGCTGGCCGGCCGGCCGGCCGGAGGAGCAGCAGAGCCCTGCGGCGGGCGGGCGGCCGGGCCTCCACGCCCCATGCCCGGGAATGGACGGGCGGCAGCCCGGGGCCGGCCCCGCCAGCCAGCAGCACAACGCCCTCAGCCCCTCGAGACAGGCTAGGCCGGGCAGCCGCCAGGACCGCTGAGCTGCGCTGCCCCTCGCAGGGTTTGGCCACGGCGTCCCGCGGGCCCGGCCCAAGCAGAAGGCACGGCTCTCCCCCATCGCCCCTCCCAGGGCTAGATGGGTGCCACCCAAACCCAGGGTTCTTGCCTGCCCTCCTCAAGGGCGGCCCCAGACACGCGTTTCCCTGCGTGGCCCAAAGGGTCGAACGGGTCACCCTCCCCTGCCCCCCGGGCAAGGCAGTTTGCCGGCGTGCAGAACAAAACCGCTCGTTCTGTTTAAAAACTTATTTGCTCTCTGTGTCACGTAAAGACACCGAGGAGAACAGAACCACGCGGGCCGGCGTGGCCGCCACAACAGCGCCAGGAGGAGGACGCGGCGTGGAGGGGGGAAGGCGGGGGGCAGGGCGGGGCAGCTCTGCTCCCCTCGCCAGACGGGGAGACTTTGGAAAGCCCCTTTCTGGCTCGGGAGGGCGCGTCCACGGGATGCCGCCCCACCTGGAAGGAGCCCTGCTCGGCCACCGCTCTGCCCCGGATGCCCAGACGAAGCGCGGGCCGCGGGGGAGGCTCACCGCCGCCTCGATCCGTGCGGGGACCCCCCTCCGCCTTCGCTGAGCCCTGATGCGAGAGCCCCCCGCGGTTCAGCAGCGTCAGGAGGGGAGGCGCCCACCCCCGCGCTACCCGCCGCCCGGGCCCGAGGCAGAATCCTGCTGGGTGGCTCGGAATGGGTTTCCTTCCTGCCAGAGGGCGCGGAAGCAAGACGAAGGGAAGGCCGCGCTCTGGTGTCTCTAAATCAGCGCAGTCCCTTTACCGGGTGACGCTTCCGGCAGCAAAACAGGCCTGGCAGCAGGGCCGGGAGCTGCTTTTCCTGGGCGCGCCCGCTGCTCCCGCCACCGCCGTCGCCTCTGCCGTCAGCTGCTGTCTTCCTCGGGCGTCAGAGCCCCGGGACACCTGGAGGGGAAGCGACCGGAACCCTTCAGTCAGAAGGAGAGTGAAAGGAGGGCCGGCGAGGGCGGGATTCCCAGCGCTCCCCTTCCCCAGTTTAGGAGCTGGTGAATGGACACCGTCCAGGCAGGAGAGAGCCCGAGCTCCCGCGGACCCAGTAAAGGATACAAAAATAAAGTCATCCAGGTATCGCTTCTTGAGGTTCTCCACAATGGAGTCTTCTGAGATCTTGGAAAGAAGGACCATATCATCCACACCGCTGTGCTTGACATTGTGGCTTTGCCAGTGATACCGATAATGGCCCTTGCTCCCCTGTGCAAGGAGAAGACAGAGGGACCAAATTAATTCAGAAGGGCAGTGGTGGATCACGCCCACCACCTTTTCCCCACAACGTGTGGATTGATATGGAAAGGCAGGCTCCAAGAATGGGGATTTGAGAGATGGGAAAAACAGCATTACCAGTAACGATTATACAAGGAAAAGCAAGAGCAACTGCATTGTTTAAACTAAAATCGTTAAATAAATAAATGCAAGATAAATTAAGAGCTGAAAGGGACCTTAGAAGTCATATAGTCCAACTATCTGCTCAGTTCAGAGTTCCTCAGAACATCTTTTTGAGGTGATCATCCAGCCTCTTCGAAGGCCTCCAGCAAGGGAGACCTCACTCCTGAACTTGCTCTAAACCAATGGTTCTAGTCCTGCCCTCTGGGCCAAGAGAGAACAAGTCTACTCATTCTTCCAGTGATAGCCCTTCAGATATTTGAAGCCTGCTCTTCTATCTCCCCTCCTTCTCTTCTATAAGCTAAACATACCCAGACCCCACGTAGGGCTTGGTTTCCAGACCTCTCACCATCCTCTGTGATCCCTCCCCTGAACAAACAACATAAACCGTTGGATAGTCCTTCAAATACCACCCAGGTTTCTGAGAAATAAAAGTGACAAGGGACTTGTGGACAAGGAAGGTACGTGAGCTAAATGACCGGCTTGATTTTGCCTTCTCCTGACTGAGGGCCCCAAGCTGGAGAAGGCATCTTAGCCAGCCAAGACAGAAGGGCTTCTGGTGCAGATGCCTACAGAGAGGAAGCCTTCCATGTGTCAAGAAGCATTTTGAACTGGGAGTGGAAACAAACTGGAAGAGATCAGATTTTTTTAGAACATGGTTCTGTCTAAAGAAACACACATGTGATGATGGGGAAAGCATTAAAAAGTCATTTTAGATTGTTCCAAACTATCAGGCCTTTTAAAAAAATAAATTTAAAATGTATATGATGCTGGTATGTTTAACTTTCCCATGATTTCTGACAGACAGTGACAAGGATGCTTATGTCTTATATAAGCAACAAAAACATACAATTCCTTATAATTATTTGCTACTTTTCATTGTCAAGCAACGGATTTTATCAGAAACTTTTTCAAGCAATGCTATGGCCCAGATCTTATCATACCATCTATCTATTAAGATAGTGTCTAGTGATTTCCATTGTTTAGCAGTAATTAATTTGGCTAAAAGTAGAAATCTGATGAGTTTTTTACTTTGCAGTTTTTCATTTGGACAATCAGACATATGTAATGAACCTAACTTTGGAGAAAACTCAACCTTCCATATTAGTTAAATATGAAAACGTTCTTCCCAAAATCTAAAGTGTATCAGATTCCCATCAAAGATGACTGTTTCCTTCAGTTTGCCAACAATTCACTGAATGTTTTCAAGAAATATGTGAGATTCTCATTGGCGTCTGATGCCACCCGTGTAAGAGCTGAAGACGTACTTCCTGCCTGGAGGCCAGTAAGAGTTCCCCCTGCTTCCAGAGAGGCTGCCAGGTATTCTCCTCTAAGGGTTTTCCTAAATCTAGATCCCAAGCAGGTTAGATTCGCCAAAATCTATTTAAAATAAGGCTGATATATTTTTAAAATTAAATTCAAAATATACTTTCAAAATTAGATGTCTGTTCCCCATCTCCATCATTGTTTAATGTCCTAATACAGAACTGAATTGATCTGATACCATAAAAGCCACAATACTTCATGTTCAAATTGTTGTGCAGCTTATTCTAGATTGGAAAGTATTGACTTTTATAAAATTCTTTTGCTCTGCAAATGCCTTTGTTCCCCATGATTTCAGTTGTATGATTCTGTCTTGATTCGTATCAATAGAACTGAGGAAAAGATGCCTGTGGAAGTCTGATTTTTTTTCCTCCACATTCAACAGAATAATTCCCACCTCAACCCATTATTTTGTCGGACCATTATGAAAGGAATAATTCCTAGCTCAGCTGCTTGGTAGTACATTAAACTGCATATGGCCCATCCTTCTTTGTTTTGAGGTAAGTAATTTTTTTTATTCTATTGTACATGGATTTAAAGCAAAATAATAAAATGTATTTTTGCCAATTAGTAAGGATTCAGACTAGAAAATACTGCCTTTTTAAGATATTTCTGGCAATTTAACTGTAAGTCAGTATTATTGACTACGGAATCAGTGCAATCTGTCTCCTTAATTATTTTTTTCAAAGAAAAGAATGTACTGTAAAAGATTTCCCTGATAATATGGCAAAGCAATGAAAGAAGTAACAAGAAGGAAATGTTTTAGAGGAGTATAATTAAAAAGGAAAACTCATATTTATCAGACAAATATTCAAAGGTTTGTAAACAGCTAGAATTGAAGAGAAAAGAATTAGATATTCTAAAGATCAACAAAATTTCAACGCAGCTTCAACATTCAAAGAAAACGTGTTTGATAATAAGATTATTATATTTTTAGCATAGAAGTTTAAAAAAACAGGGATAAGGAATTTATAAAATCAATAGAAGACCTTAAAAATCTGCTAACACTTGTCAACACCATATTTGCAAGATTCTTTGAAGAATTACGTACATCTAAAAATCCAGCATCCCTTAAGAATTATTTGATAAACTAGAATTACAAGATATTCAATACCAAGATTCATCATTTACCAAACCAGAATTAACAGCAGTCTTCCAGAATTTTTTTTTTTTAAAAAGGAAATCTCCTGGCCCAGATGCTTTTACCAGTGAATTCTATAAAGAATTCAAGGGTATTTTAATTCCAGAATTTTTACAAATATGTAATTTACTACATCAAAGTGAGAAACTTCCTGCTTCATGGCCAAAAATCTAAAATTACAGTTAAAGCTAGGGAATAAAGCAATGGAGAAGGTTATTTCATATAGAGCTGTTTCAAAGGCAGATTATAAATTATACTCCAAATTATTGGCTAAACATCTCAAATCAGTGGCAGGTAGCATTATACATTCTGATCAGGCTGGAATTATTCTGCCAGGCCTTCAATCGTTGGACAATAAAGATCTCTGCAGCAGAGCAAGTCGGAAGCCCCAAAGTGCTGAGAATAGAAAACAGGTTAACAGAACTTCCTTCCCAATATAAAAGCAGCCAAAAAAGGAATTAACTCAGTGTGATGATTTCCTAATCAAAAGAGGCATAATTCCAACATGAAAACAGTGCTCCAGAAGATGTTTCCTGGACAAAGGTGGGTGAGACTAAACAAGGGAGCAGAAGAGCGAACAGGAAGAGCTCCCGGCCACATGCCTCAAAAAAGCTTGACAGCATTGTGTAAGAGCATAAAAATAGAACCTAACACACTATCCAGTTGTGGCACTCCAGATGTTCCTTTTTAGGACAATTGATGACCTAAACTGGGGACAGGAGGGCAGGAAGTAGCTTGGTCTCAGAACAAAGCAGAAGAGAGAAAATGAGGGAAGGAATGCCTCTACCGGCCACTGGCACCACCTCACTGTAGGAGAAAAGACTCCAGCCCGGTGCCTCCCACGGAGAAATGCTCCTTTGCAAGCTGGAACTGCAAGGATCGAGCACTTGAGTTCTGTGATCTCTGGCCATAACTAGGACAAGGTTTCCTACCCCATTGTTGAGACCAAGTAACTTACAGGATCAGCGTGTCAGGTTATCATTACTCATTGCTATTGTGCATCAGCTACTGAAAATGTTTTGCATGGGGTGAAACTTAATATAATGGACATAATTATGTTTTGCATTCATTTCCTTCCTTATAATGTTCTGTTGTTTGACTGACACTCGCAAAACAAGCAGATCTGGCTATGCCTTTCCAGATGAGAAGCAGATGCTCTACGTAATGTGCAAGCCTTTAGTGGCCACAAGCGTCCCATCCCATCTTAAACCAGCTTCGGAGAGAAGCTTTCGCTTAGGCATTTTTGGAAAGGGTTGAACCACAAGCATGTCCAGGGAGAGAATGGCCAGTCATTCATTCCCAGAGAGGAAAAACCTAACCCAGCAGGCTGGGGGAAGGCTACCACGTGGCTGTTGGCCACCAAGAGCCAACCTGTCACCTCCGGAGATACTGGAGACCGCAAAATCCAGGGCAAGGCCAAGGGACGGGAAAGGTCCTCCACTGCACTGAACACTTCAAAGCTTGGTTTCGTGGAGCACGGGAAGCCACAACTGGAGCCACAAAAAGCAAAGGTTAAGAGAGGACCCGATTGCGCAGGCTGACTGAAGCCCAAGACCACCTCCACCCGCCCGCCCGTCCATCCATCCATCCATCCATCCATCCATCCATCCATCCATCCATCCTTCCGCAGAACTGTTTGAGATGGACTCAGTCCTTTAGCTTGCATTTCCACACATTCAGGGCCTGCCATCCAGGACGTACCTGCCATAGTCCCAGGCTATGGAAAAACCCTTCACTGGACTGCACTGAGGAAAAATACAGGTTCCCAGAAAAGCTTCTGTGCATTCCAAAGAATTCCCCAAAGAGGCCAAAATAAGCAGATACTCCTCAAAGTGCGTCAGCAATAATCGGTCCTTAAAATCACCCAGACAAAAGCTATTCATATTTTTATTGTGAAAAAAAGTTTGCTTTGAGGAGGAAACATTCCACAGATGTTTTGCCTGTGCCTTGGAAAATGGGCAACTGTTCTCCCTGAACTGTTTGGTAAGGAATGCCCCCTCTTGTCAGGCAGCCCAGTGGATACACCCGCTGAGTCCCTGGGAATTATTACAGCAGACCCACATTACAGCCCCCTTGCAACACACTTCGTCAGCTGGTAGGGTGGACTCACGTGGGGGCCCACCAATTGCTTTAAGGAGTGACCGCGTCTCTTTCGCTTGCTCAGAAGTTTTAGCCAGCCTTCAGGACATGACAAGGAGGGACTGTGAGCCCCCCAGCTTTTCTGTGTTGGTTTTGGCACATTAAAGGCACTTTTTCATACTCCAGCGAAAGGAGAAGGGGGCTCTTGCCCCTCTGTAGAAGAGTGCAGGTTCAGTGGGGATTTTATTCTCTCTTGATCTCGCCCCACCCGTCCCCATCTGCAAGACAGAGAGACACTTTCTAGCTTCTCTTGCCGAGCACTTGCAGCACTTCCAGTTACCAAAAGAGTATTTAAAGAACTTGCTGCCCCCACGCCTTTCTGAATAAACACGCTGCTGGTTTAAACACAGAACAGCTGCTGTATAGACCCCCCACCCCAAGGCAGCAGCATCCCAAAACTGTCTGTGGAGTTTCTGACCGATCATCCACCTCAGGGACGCATCCTTTGCTCGGTATCTGTCAACTGAGAGAGCGCCTGTACCTCTCAGACTGGAACGCCCCAAACCAGCTGCAAAACTCATAAAGGAGTTCTTTTGCCCAACAGTTTCACGGATTTGGAGAACCAAGCTCGGGGGCGGGGGGGGGGACATGTTTCTTCCAGCAATTGAGCATGGTCTAAGGGGCCTTGAAATCTCAGACAGAAGGCAGGCTCAAAGGATTACTTTCTGCCGCAGCAGGTCTTCCCTGTCCCACCGGCTCAGCGGGGGAAAGGAGGGGGGTATTCTCTGTCCAGCCATGGAACCGTAGTAGCCCTTGACAGGGTGGGCCAGCTTGGTGCAAGCAAGAGCCCAGCCCTTCCCTGCCCCCTCCAAACCTGGGCAGCTGGCTAGGGAGGGGGGCCCCGCCCTGGGAGCTCTCCTGAGCAGGCCCTCCCCACAAGGGTAAAGGAACACGGCCACGCTTTGCGTCTCTCTCTGCCCATCGCCAGCCCTCCCAAGCTCGGCCCGGGCAGGCTGGCAGCTGGCAAATAGGGATCAGGGATCATTTCCGTGGTTGGGCTCCAGAGATCTCCCTGACCGCAGAGTATCTGTAAAAAGAGTCGACCCAGAACACCAGCAGACTGAAGAAGCCCTTAAAGCAGGCGGAAAGCTCTGCGTTGTCCCTCACCTGCCTCTCTTTCTGACGCACTTCACAGGCTCTGTATCAGCAAGGAAGGGAGCGAGCCGGGCACCATTTGGCTCTCATTCAGCCAAACAGCCGTTTTGCCAGATGCGCCAACAGCAGCCTCCTCTCCTGAGCAGCTTTCTCTCAAGCTGCTAGAGATCCCCTGATAATACCTGTTTTTAGCCAGCTCCTTGAATGCTGGCTGCTGAGGGAGTGTGTCTGCGCCGGCCGCACTACCGTAGCTGAGCGTGTCCCGTTCGTGCAGCCTTTGCGAGTACAAGAGAAAAGGGCTTCGGTCGAGGGAAGGGCCAGTCAGTCCCAGGAAAGCCATTTTCCTTCGTGGCTAAGGACCGCTTCCTCATCCAAGCTAACCCCAGCTAGAGAAAGACCAATTGGATATTGATTTACCTGAAAAAAGGCCTAGTTTTATCTTGCTTTGCTATTAGGTAATAAACAGACATAAAACTGTCTGTAAGCAGTGTAAGCAGATGAAAGACATCGTAGAAGACAGTTGGAACATTTGCAGGGCATTAAACCTTCAGATGTTCAAAATCCCAACTCCAAAATTAAAGGCCAGCCCCTGCAAAGCAGTTCCTTGTATCCCCAACAGCTGCCTGATATCATTGGGGAGGTGCTGGGGGGGGTCATTTGCTTACTGACAGCTTGAGCTAAGACTTATATCCAGCTTTTCTGCTGGAGAAAGACTGCAGCCAGCCATCCCTCTAGAAACCAAGCCAAACCACGATATGGTGGTTACACTTGACCGGGCATCCCTGCTTCTTCCTCTCACTGTGTCGTGCAGCATTCGCTGCTCAGTTCCTGCCCTATTTCAAAAAGCGGTTGCAAGGATAAAATGAGGACACCCCACCCCGCCCCACCCCACAGCAATGGAGTCAGAGCATCCAAATGCAAAAATAGCAGAGGCAGCGCGTTAAAAAAAATCCTTTAAAAGGCCTTCGGGCCATTCAGTGCTGAAGATTTGCCCGGGTGTCCCTCCCAGGGCCAAATGCTCCCCCCACCCCCACGGGTGCCAGGGCTGCCTGCTCCCGGCTTGCCTTGAAAACAGGATGGCCGTGTCCCGCAGAGAGCAAAGCAGCTGTGTGGGAGGGGCATTGCAGGGAAGCCAGTGGTGGGGTGGGGGGCGGAGATGGCTCCCTCCCTTCTTGCAAGGCAGGAGGGTTCCCTTCCTGGGCTCGGCCCGGCCCTTGGCAGGCTCCTCTTGAACAGCCCCAGCCCCAAACGCCTTCCCGTGTTTCCTCTTACTCTGAGGCCCACGAGCAGCGCCAGGAGGAAGCAGGAAAGCTGTGCCAGCTTGCCAGGGTTACTTTCCAAAGACAACAGCAGCATCTGGGATTGGTAGGTGTCTCCAGCTTTGGACCCACAGGATTGGGCCAAGTCCCCCCCACCCCACCAATGCCAGCAGCAGTGGCAGGGTACCTGTGCCCGTTGGAGGGCTGGGCCTTACCACTTCAGCAGGCACTGCAAGCAGAGCCCCTTGGTACGAGTGCCTTCGGGCAGAGAGAGTGCCACGAGGAACAGCCCGCCCTGTGCAAAACTCTGCACACTTTGTCTGTCTTCCTTCTTCTCCCAAGGACAGAAACCGTATGAAATGGCCTTCATCTCCACAGAAATGCCCAGCCTTCTCCCTTGCCACCCTGCACGTGTTGGCATCAGCTGTTGGGCCTAATTTTTCATGATGAGTCTGTGCTTCCTGTGGGAGCTTTGCCCACGTGCACTCAAGCAGAGTTCCGCCATCATGAGGACTAGGCTCTTGCAACGAGAGCAAAAGTCGGTGACTGGGCCACCCTCTGCCTTTTTTTCCTGCCCGAAGAGCTGATCTGTGGCCATAAAAAGTCAGCCTCCAAATAAAACAAAAGATAATTTCCTTTTTGACTCATAAGGCATTGCTCAGAGGTCCCTCAGCCAAGCCCTGCTGAAGCTGAAGGGCGTTGCTGCACCGTCCTCTCGCAGCCCCAGCAGGACGGCCACAGAACACTTCTCCCCTCGCTAATAGGAAGTCAAGGGCGCCCGCTTAAAAGCCCATTTCAGACGGTTGCCGAGGGGCCACGCCTGGATCGCTTTGCCAGCATTCAAGGCACTGAGGGTTCTTAGTGAATTTAGACTTACACTGCCATCTGAACGGGAGCTTGTGATTTTACATTAAATAACACTTTTGCGATTCCTTCCTTTGTGGTTTTGAATGTTGGAAAAACAAGAGAAAACTGCCCAACCTGAAGCTTTTAGCAGGTTTTTAACTCTTCCTCTGAAATTGCAACTTTTGATCAGAGGGGCGTGACTGTCTCAGTCGGCACCGCGGGAAAGCTCTCTATTCCCCCCAAAGTGGAAGCAATTCAGGGTCAGAGGTCTAGGAGAGGAGGGCAGGGTACTCAGATGTCTCTTTACCACTACAACCATCCCCCTGCCACAAAAGGAAGGATGAGCCAGAAAAAGAGAGAGAAGCAGACAGCCACATCTGGGGGTTGCGCCCTCCACGGAGAGGCGAAAGGAAGTTGGTTACGCAGAGCAGAACCCCGGGCAGCTTCTGGAATCAGCAGAATTCTGGCCTGGGCAGCAGAGGCGGCTGTCGGCTTGGGCGCTTCCCATGACCAGAGGAGGGGCGCTCAGCTCCCAAACCGAGAGGCCCGCCAGAAGGGCCCTGGGCTGGCAGGCAGAAGGCTCCTCTGCCACCAGAGCTGCTCGCGTGAGACTGGCAGGCCAGAGGCCCGAGGGCTTCGCACCTGCAGAACGAGGACCTTCGGGTAGGGCTTTTGTTCCGCACGGGGCACGCAAAGCCATCAAGCAGCGTGGTTTTCTCAGCCAGGCCCGAGCACCGCTTGGCTCTTGCCAGCGGCATTAATGAGAGCCATCTCCCCCACCAGAGGTTTGGGCACATCCCTCCAGCCACAGTCCAAAGGAGGAAGTCGCTAACGGGCTTCTGGCCCGGGACCTCCTCTGGCCCTGCCTTCCCCGTGACTTACGGTTCCCGTGGATCCCAACCCCAGGCTCCACCCAGCCGAATCCAGCTGGGAGAAGGCGATATCAAGGATGCCCTCTGCACCTGTTAGGCACACCTCAGAATTGCTGGCTAGAGGGTACTGGGGCAGAAGTCTCTGCCTTCAAACGCTGGGTAACCTGTCATGTAGCCAATGGTGCAGGTGTGCGTGCCATTGTGCAATGGGTGTTTCCAGCCCAAAGCCACCCTGTTCTCTCTTCCCAGGTGGAAAGCCCGGAAAAGAAAGCCGCCTTGTCTGGCAGTGGTGAAAGGCCACCCGTGGAGCTGGGCCACAGAAGGTGAGACCCGCCCCTTTCTTGTTCCAGGCTCGCCCCGGCTGCAAACTCCTGCGGGCGGCTTTGCACCTCTGCGCTCCGTGGCTCTGAACCCGCCTTCTGCTCTTTCAGCTCAACAGAAACCTGTCTGCGCATGGTCCGTGACAGCCGCCCAGACAAATGCTTCACGAGCTTCCTTTCCCTGCCAGAAGTCAGCCCCCCCGGCCACAGAGGGGCCTCCCGCCTCACTGGCCAGCCGCTCCGGACCTCCCCTCCAACGTGGGGCTGGAACCCCATGCCCCCAGAGCACGGCACCCTGCTATGGAGACCCTCTTCTCCCTGCCCCTTCACCCCCTTTAAGCAGCTCTCTCGCGGAACAAACTCAGCCTCCTCCTCTCCCGGTCTGGGGCGGGCCGGCCCATCAGCGCCCCGTGGCGTAACAGCTCTGCAGGGGAAAGCTGCGTGTTAAAAAAAAGAAATGCCACGCGACTGGATTTCTTGGCCTTCGGTCTTGCAGCCCATCAACTCCCATCACCTTTTTCAAAAATAAGCATTATGAATATTCAGCCTGGATGGATCCTGTTTCAAGGCACATGTGTATTCTCATCCCAGCCCTGACAACAGCCCTGCAGGGCGTATCACCCCGATGGATGCTGGGATAGCAAATAGCCTTTGTCAGTCTGGCACCCTCGAGAAGCCATGGACTACAACTCCCATGGCCCTTGGTTCCATGGATCCAGATGCCTCTCTCTGACAATCCGGTTGTTTGATCGCAGAAATCATCTGAAAAGGGGTTTGGCTCCACACAAGACGCGAAGAGATTTCGCGGAGGGTGAAGCTGAACCGCACGTGAATCCCTTGAGGATCCGGATCTCCCTCTCCCTCAGTGGCTGCAAAACGAGATTGCTATTCGTTGTACCCAAGGAAGGTTAGGCTTGTTCTGTGGCGAACTCCCCCCAAATTGGCTCGCTTTCTATACATGCATTTAAGAGCGGGTCTTGGCACCGAAGGAAGCATCTGCCACACAGCAGGCTATTTTTCTAAGGAAAACTAGCTCCTGAAGCTCAACCGCATTTTTTTTTCAAATGTTTAAACTGAATCTCGGATTTTATTTTACGTTTTGCATGCTTGTTAGCCGTCCAGAAGCAAAGAGGGTTAACGAGCAACAGAAGCCAGAAAACTGAGTCTGAAGGAAAAACTGAATCATAAATCAGTTCTTCTGAGAAGTAAACCTTCCCGTTGAGTCTGAACTGCCTTCGCAATACGGGTCTCGATATATTTCTCTTGGTATGCCAAAAAAAAAACGGTGGGGAGGGGGGACAAGCAAGCCGTACTGGGGAGAAACAAAACAGATGAAGGAGTTTGGAATTCTGTCCTCTTTCATAGGATCACAGATGCAGAAGGAACTCGGAGACGCGCCTTCCACGTACGGACACTCAGCAAGGTGACAACTCTGTAGAGCTTAAGGTGGCCTGTGTGTTCTTCACAACCGTCTTGTGAGGTAGGTCAGTAAGAACAAGTGACTCCTCAAAGCCACCTGTTGGTGTTGATGACAAAGGCCCACCGCAAGGGGTTAGTTTCTCTCTGCTAGAACTAAATGTGTGTTGGGGGGTGTGGTTGTGCCTTTGAATATTGTCAACCATCTGGTGTCAAGGGAGAAGGTGTGAAGGAGTTGTACTCAGGTTGGCGCAAAAGCACGAACACGAGCGGGCTGACGGGTGGCGTCAGTTGCAAGCCTGGCAGAAATGCTGAAGCCGCCCAGCTGGCTGGCCCCAGACCCAACGGAACATCACTACAAACCATCAGGGCTGCAAAGTTAGTCCCGGGCAGCAGAGGGAAAACCCATTTGCAGGTCAGCTTTGGTCTTTGGAGGCAAGGAGGAAGGAACGTGCCCAAGGCCTGTTCCAAGGCAGCTGTCAAAGCCGGCGTGCACAAATACATAAGGTCACAGACATGAGCAAATCCCTACAGCCCGCAATAAATGCAATTAACGCCTTGTTGCCCCATACAATAGCCGCCCCAAAACGGTCTCAAAACAGCCAGGACGGCCATGCTGCTTTTCTCCTCCACCACACAGCTCAGGAACCCTGTGAGCAGAGGGCAGGCCAGCGAAAGCCACAGCTGGGGCCCACAATCTCCGGCCTGCTGGTTTTCTAACCCACGCATCCTCCCTCCCGTGCGTTGGCCTATGCCCGAAGACGTCCCGGCCATCAGGGCCAGAGGATGCATGACAAATTGCTGCTGTGCTGGGACTCGCCCGCAAGTCACGTGGGCTCACTGTTTTATCAACATCTTCTTGCAGCTGGTCCAGCCCAGCAAACAGGGTGCAAAATGGTGCACCTGGAAGGGGGGCAGGCAGTGAGACTCGCCCTCGCTAAGGCCGACTGGCGCTCAGTCCCAGGCAGCGGCACGTTCCCTTTGTGCTCCAGGGCGGGGGGGGGGGGGGCGGGGGACAAGAACGGACAGATGGAAACTTACAGGGGAGATCCAAATTTGAAATACTGCAAGGAGGAATTTCCTGACTGAGAAGGCTGCTGAGCAGGGGAACTGCCTGTCTCTGGGAACTGAGGACTCCACTGGAGTTTTTCAAGCCAAGGTTGGACAGCCGTTGTCCTGGGGATTCCTGCCGGGCAGGGGTTGGACTAGGAGGCCTCAAGGTCCTTTCAGCCCTAGGATTCTGCCCCCTTGATCGCCACTAAGGTTTCCACTGCACCCAAATCCAGCAAAGCCAGACTACAGGCCTGCCGTTCACACTGTAGCGTTCCAGGGTCTACAAGGCCAGGGGTCAGCTGGCACTGTGAGCGAATGAGCCGCCTCTAGCTTCCTGTGCTGAGATATGGGCAGCTGAGTCTGCAAGACCCTCTCAGGCTCAGACTTCCTACCGCAGTCAAAGAAGATGATGGCCAGGGGCTTTGCTCCAGCCAATTTCTGCCAGCAAGAAACTAGGTTAAAGAAACACATTAGCACAGGGCATCTGTAAGCTTGGTGACAAGCCAGTTTGTTTGTTTTTTTGAGCTAGAACATCCTGGAAAATCAGATCCAATATAAAAACGATCTGCCTGCTCTCCTGAGGCTCCCCTGCCCCAGAGCCTCCATCTGAAGGGGGAGGTGGCTCCAAGAGCAGCAGAAACATCACAGCTTCCATCAAAATAAATAAGGCAATGGCCACCACAGATCAAAAGAAGCGCACCTGAAAGGCAGCATTAGCGGGTCCTGAAAGAGGCACTGGGGAATCTGGAGGATCATTCAGAATTGCGAGAGACACAGCTCTGCAATGGTCAGCCACAGCACTTTCATGCACTGCAGCCATAAACCTGCTTTGGATTTTCCAGGGCCCGGAACAGCGGAGACGGCAGGATCTTGCCTTGTCATGTTAGCCGCCGTTAGACTGCTTAGGGGAGTCCTGCGCTTTGAGTGGGAGGGGAGCGCACACACAGTACCAAAGCCCTGTTCAGTCGCAGCAAAGCAGCCACGCACGGACAAGGGCAGCCCCTCAAGGAATCCCCTTGCCGGACCTCAGCGCCAGGTTTCCTGTACCCACCAAGCAGAGACGGGGACCACCTGCACTTCCGGGGGGCAGAAGGGGAGTTCTGAATACTGCCCCGGAGGCAGGGCCCAAGGCAGGAAGGGCATCTCTGGCACCTCCGTAATCAGGAACGCCTGGGACTCTTGCCGGAGGAGACGGGTCCTGCATCGGACACCCTGCACACGACAGACTGGGTCCGGCAGCCGAAGCTGGCTTTCAAGCAACGCAGTCCTCTTGGAGCCAAGCAGCAGGACAGAGGCAGGGAACTCCAGGGCCCCAAGACACCACCAAGAGCATCTTCTGCATCCAGGGACTGCGCATTCTGGCTTGGCCTGCCCCCCTGAAATATTCCCCAGTTCCTCCTGCCCCAGCAGGAGCCTCGCCCCCCACCCCACCCCACCACGGCTTGCTTGGCTGCTGGGTAGCATAGCCTGCAAAGGATGCAGCGCCAACCCAAGGACAGCCCAGCACGCATGGGGCCCTGGACTCTGGCAGTCGCAAGGCAGGCCCTGGCAGCACAGAGGCAGGGTGCAAGTGGGCAATAAACACAGCCTTTGGATCCTCGCATCCAGCTGCTCTCAAGGCTACCAACCCCTTGTGTACTTCAAACGTCCCACGAATCCTCGCAAAGCAGAGCCGACCAACTCAACAGGACAGCTGCCAAATTGGGGTGGTCCGTCAAACTCAACCGGCGTCACCCCCAAGCCAAACTGTACCCACCTCTTCTTCCCTGCTTGGCCCCCACTGGGATTCAAAGGGGGCGGAAGGGCAGCCCAGAGCCTCAATCCGTGGGACTGTGCAGGCTCGCCACCAAGGGCAGGCGGAGAGCATGGCGATGTCCGCGTCGCAGGGCTGCTGCAGCGCCAAGAGCCAAGATGCAGCGGGAGGCTTTATGAGGACAGCCCCAGTCCCACAGGTGTCTGGCGTCACCTGACCACCTCCCAGCCC
This sequence comes from Liasis olivaceus, assembly GCA_030867105.1. Lineage (NCBI taxonomy): Eukaryota > Metazoa > Chordata > Lepidosauria > Squamata > Pythonidae > Liasis > Liasis olivaceus. Next base: position 21,959,982 of record CM061362.1, on the reverse strand, counting down.
GCGGGCCCAGGAGGACTGGGGCAGCCCAAGGGCAGGGGCCAAGCAGGGCTCAGTCAGGGAACCTCTTTCTCTCTCGCATGCTTTCACCTCTTAACCTGGCACTGGTCTTTGCAACCCAGCAAGGGAAAGCAGTGGGCTTGTCAAAGCACGGAGCAGCCACTGCCAGTGTGCTCAGGAGCAGATTTCCATTTGCTGTCTTGAGCATGCAGACAAGCAGCCCCTGTTTCTCCCCCAGGGTTTTCAGCCAGCCCTCAGCTCCCCAATCCACCACGAGGCACTCAAGCAATCCGCAGGCAGTTCTGGAGGGGGGGCAGCTTTATGCACAGCTGCCAGCTCAGACGGGGGGGGGGGCGGCGGCACATTCCTAGCACCCAGACTCTCAGGAGAGGTGGCTTCTCTTGCAAACCCCCATGATACCAGGAGAAATCAAAGCTTCAGGTTGCAAGAAATGCGCAAAGCGATGCTGCCAAGTTGAACATTCAAGGAAAAGTTGCAGCCAGGCCCATCACAGAATTACAGCAAAGACCCCCTCCTGCTGCAGCTCTGGAGACAAGGACGATGGCCTGTGGCTGCTGTTTGGCCCCAGCACCCGCCGCTCAGGGCCAGATGACCCCAGAGGATGCATAATCTGCCTGTTTTAAAAACCCAGGTACAAAACTCTTGAAGATGTGGGAAGCGGTTCAGCGACTCTGCAAGGTGGACCCAGCCCCTCAGGGGAGGGAGCCAAGATGCAATGGGTAGAGGAGCCTGCCTTTCCTGAGCTGGCTGTCTTCCAAACAGGCCGGGTTGAAACCGCCAGAATCCCCAGCCAGCTTGGTGAAAGGCCAGGCTTGCCGCAGAACTGAAAGCGGAACCTAGGTTTCCAGTGGCCTTTACCAAGCAGGCCAGCTGGGGCAAAAACCCTGGGCGAGGAGCCAAACGGGGTCTTCTCAAGCCCTCCAAGTGGCCTTGGAAGGAAATGGAGTTGTCTGGGACCTGGTGGGGTCTATGTGGGGCCCAGCAAGTTGCATGTCCCAGAAGGATCCTGAGAGGATGTGCTGTGCCACTGTGCTCTGGAACACACTGGGTGGCCCACAACTTCCAGCTCAGCCCTGATGCCAACTTCTGCTTTGTGGCAGGAGACTGTCCCTGGCGTCTCAAGGTCTCCGGGCATTTCTTCTCTCGGCAACCAAATGCCCAACAAGCGTGGACAGAGGAACTCCTGTGCATCTGTGTCCTGCCCCTGCCACTTCTGCTCTGGGGCGAAACGTCCACCCCACCTGGCTGGGATGCCAGGGCAGCAATCCTTGGAATCCTGACAGGGAACAGGGAGCATGCCCCACGGAGGAACCCTGCCAGCCCCACCTGCGGCTGGGGACTAGCACGGGACCCATCTTGTAGTTTCATGAGCTCTCCAGGATTTCCACCCCCTGCCTGCTTGCCTGGCAAGGGGGAGCGGGGCTGATCTGATGCACTTAGGAGGACAAAGCGGGTGCTTTGCCAGCACCAACTATGCAGGCCGGCGGTGGCCGCTGCACGTCAGCATCCGGCTGCCCCGGGGAGCTCGCCTGGCCCCAGCGCAGAGGGAAAAGGGCAGGCCGAAGAGAAAGAGCAGCGTCATCAGTTCCCGGGAGAAGGCGAAGGCAGGCGGGGGATCCAGTCCAGCGGTGGGTGGTCAGCAACCAGCACCGAGGAGTTTCGCCAGCCTTGGCCGGGGAGAGACCCGCCTCCGGTCTGAAGCGTCCCGCTCTGGCTTCCCGAGCCACTCCGGGCCGTGGAGCGCTTCCGAGATGCCGCGGAGCAGCCGGCGAGGAGTGGAAGGGACCAAAGCTCCGAACCCGGCGCTGCCCGCTCGCCTCCCCGCCCTGCCGGCCAGAGCCAGGCCGGCGCCCTTCTGCCCGAGCGACCCAACCCCGGCGCTCGCGCCCTCCGCCTGACCGCGAGAAAGCCCCCTTCCCGGGCGCCACGCCTGGCCCGCCAGACGCGCACGGCGCGGAGCGGCCGCGAAAGGAGTTGCGGGCGGGAGCGGCCCCTCCCGAGCGCGCCGCGGACACAGTCGGACCCCGGCGGCAGGGCTGGTCCGAGCCTCTGTGCGCCGCCGGGGAGGCCGAGCCCGAAGCCGGGAGCCCCTTCGTCCAGGCGGCGCCCAGGACCCCAACCCCAGGCGGAGACGGGCGGGGGCGCCTCTCCGCCCCGCGAGCTCTTGGCGGCAGGGGCCAGACCGAGCCCCCCAGGTCGGGCGGCCGGGGGACGGGCAGAGCACCTCCGAGCGCAGGCGGAGCGCCGGGCTGGCTCCGGATCCGGGAGCGTCCCACGCGGCTTCTCCCCGCAAGGCACCCCGCTGCCTGCTCCCGCCGGCCCGGGGCGCCGAAGGGGCAGCCGCCCGCCCCGCCCCACGCCGCCCCACGCCGCGTACTCACTCACTCACCATGGCCGGGCGGCGCCGGGTCCCGCGGGCTCAGGGCGCAGCAGACCAAGCGCGGCGACGGAGAGCTCGGCGGAGCGGCCGCGCCATGCAGGGAGCCGGACTGGAGCCGCCTCTCGCCGGGGATCTGGAGCTGGGCCGAGAGGGCGGCTCCGCGCGGCGCTCCTCCCGCTGCCCGGCGCGCGCCTGCCCTTGCCCATACAAGGCTTGGCCCGGCCAGCCCCGCCGCTGCCCTCCCCGCCTCTGTGGGCCGTGCGCGGGACCCCCGCCCCGCCGGGGTCTCGCCCGTCCCGTTCCTCCCGGCTTCTGCTGTGCCTTGGCTCACAACAGCCTTGCGAGGTGGGCCGGCCCGGCCCGGCCCGAGGGCTCGAGGAACTGGGGATAGGTTGGCACGACCCAGCGAAGCCTGGGACAGCCGCGGGAGTTCCACCGGGGGCTGCTGAGGAGTTCACGGCGCGGGTGGGCGTGAGGCCACCGCAGCCGAAGGCCTCGGGGCACCGGCTCCGGATGGCCGCGGTCGCCCTGCCCGCAAGGACTGGCTCGTCCTGGCGCCCAGAGCCCCCTCCCCTCCCCTGGCAGAGCGGGCGCCCGGGGGCACTGGCCCGGCCCGGGCAGGCGGGCGAGACAGCAGCGGCCCCTGGCGGTCGTGGCCGTAAGAGCAGGCCGAGCACCCGGCGGGAGCCCAACCGGGCGCAGCCTTCCTTGGGCTGGGGGCGACCCGTCTCTTACGCTGCCCCTTTGGAGCCCCAGAAGTCCTCCGGGGCAGCGAAGGAGGAACCGGGGTCCCGCCCCCGCTTTTCAGGGCGCCCAGCGCCCCCTCCTCGCCTTAGGGCCGTTGGTGACCGGCAGCCACCTCCGCTGGGCCCACTTGCACTCTGCCCCTCCAGGCCCCCTCCTCCATGGCAGGTGGGCGTAATGTCCGCCAGCAGCAGCGAGGCCAGCCCCTGCCAGCTTGCACTGCCCCCCACCTGGGAGTGCGTGGGGGGCAGCCAAGTCCTTCCTCCCCCCCCCCGCAGCTCTTTGGAGGGGAACGCTGGTGGGCTCGGCCTCTGCTACGGAGGTCTGCCTTGAGCACACGTTGCTCCCTATAAATAAGTTCTTTTTTCCCTTTCCAGGAGGGCCCGGCTTTGTGGAGGATGAGATGGAGGTTGCCATAGCGACAGCGTCCTGGCAACAGCTCGGCAGCGTCTTTGCTGCTCCCTCCCTCCTCCAGAAGGGTGGCAGGAGGCCCTGCCAAGAAGAGGCAGAGGGCAGGCCCAGAGCAGCGCAGCCCCAGCCGTGGGAAGGCCATGCCCTGAGGCCGTCCCACCCGGCCTTGCCAGCCTCTGGGGCAGCGGCAGACGTTCCTGCACATCTGGAAGAGGGGCGGAGAAGGAGGCTGCCGGATGTTAGGCAAAGGCCTGGGGCAGCCCTGCCCAGCCGCCCCCAGGTAAGAGGGGGCTCGAGTGGGGCGCTTTCTGCCATCTGTCTTGAGAGGTGGGGCTGCCGGGGGCTATTTTGGTCCTCCCAGCCACCCCCGCTCCCTCAGGTGAGTGGGCATCCGCCGGCACGCCCCGCGCCCGAGTGAGGAAAGCAGCGTGGGGGTGGGAACGGGGAAGCCTTTGCTCCGGAGAGGGGCAGAGATGCGGCAGCCCCCCCCTCGATCGTGCCGCGATGTTCCCGACGGTGATGCTTTTCCCTCCGAGCGCTCAAGTTTGAGGTGTTGGGAACAGCATCATGTGGAAAGCTGTGGCATGTGGTGCTGTGAGTTGCCAAGCTGCCTTTTTTGGGGGGGGGATCTTCTGGGGGAGAACCAAAGGCTGTTCTGCATTGTGGTGGCCCTAAAAATGGGGGGAAGGGCAGGAATGGGTCTTCCTAGGGGATCAGCTCAGTGCAGGCCCTGGAGAAAGAGAAGCGTGAACAGGGAGGGGGCCGTGGTGGCTGGGGGGGGCAGCTCTGGAGTCTGGCACTTCCAGACGATTTCTTCTCTTTGCCCCTTTGCTCTCTGCTCGTCCGCAAAGGTTTGATGGGTCGCGAACGAGGCCACCTTCTCAGGCTGGAAATGAAGATTTTGGTGTTTGAGGGAAGGGGTCCCTGTGAGTAGGAAGGCACAACCGAGAGACCCGCCTGGAGAATTTCAGGCATTCCAGGCTGGCAGGTGGTGGGGTGGACCCTCATAGGGGGATGTTTCCTGGGGCTAATTCGTTGTCATGCCAGCTGGGTGTGTCAAAATATGCCCCTCCTGCCCTTTGGTTCTGCATGCTTTGCTTTAGAGAAAACCTAGGAAGACGCACTCCAAGCGTCTCACCTTAGGCGAGGTGTGCCCTTTGATATAGGCATTTCAACCATCAGTGCCACGAACTGAGCTCTGGTGCCTTAATATATGCACCCCAAAACAAACAGTTAGAAAAGCAGCAAGAACAGGAAGAGCACCAGCAACTGCCAGGGGCCAAAACAGCTCCTAAAAAGGCTGTCCGAGGAAGCCTGTCTTCAGTTGGTGCCTAAGCCAGCCTGCACATTGGACTTGAACTTCTGTAATTCCAGCCTGTAGGGCCCCAGGCCAGCTGGGGATTTGGGGGGTTGAAGCCCAGTTCATCCAGCCATCCCCGGAGAGCTAAACTTCCCCCGCAGGTTCATGGCCCGCTGGCAACTCCAGGCAAGGCCCACCTGGGTGCAGATTCTGCCTTCAGGCTGGCACCTGCATTGCCGGGCAAGTCAAGCCGTCTCAAGGTGGCTTTTGGTCTCCTGGTGCTCCTGACAGACAAGGCGGCCCGCTGAGGGTTGGGCAGGCTGACTCGGATCGCACAGGTGCCCTCTCCCTCCGGCCCCGCATTGCCTGCCCTCCTGCTTCCCGGGCCCTGCTGGGTGCTGCGGTTCCCAGGAGGGGCTCCTCCACGTTGGGACCTGGTAGCCAAACCAGGGAAGAGGCCCCAGGCACAATCCGGCCGCCACTTCCCTTGGGACCCGTCCCTCTTTCCCTGGGGCCCGTCCTTCCTGCACCACCGCCTCCCCCCTCCGCCCTCCTCCCGCTGCCTCCTCCCCTTCCTCCGAGGTTTCTTGGGCAACCGGCTGATTCGCCTGCCTGCCGAGGCTCCTTCCTCCGCTCCTGTGCTTGGCGGAAGGCTCTTCCCGCAACTCAGGGTGGATCCCTCTGCTCTGCCCCCGCCCCCAGGACCCCAAAGCGAAAGGCTGATCATTCCTGTTTTCCCCTAGGAAAAGGGTCTCTCCACCGTTCAAGTCTACCCCAGCGGGAGACGCCAGGGCGTTCCTTCCCCTGCATTCATGCCCTCTTCCGCGTTGCCCTTCCAGCCTGGAAGCCCTTGAAGTGCCGGTCAGGCCCTCGTCATCCGGGGTGTCGAACTGATGCCCCACCCCACCCCGGATGCTCTTCTCCCGCTGGCTATCATGTTTTTGCGTTTATTTACTAGACTGGCACCCCATCCTTCCTTTCAGGATCTTAAGGCAGTGTTAGTTGGGCTCCCTCCCCCGTTCTTCTCGGCCCCTGTAAATGAGCCTTTCTTGAGAAAGCCCCTCGAGAGTGGGGAAGACGCTCACGCAATGACCTTGGGGACTTTACTCTCCCTCCAGCTGGCTCTGAATTTGTTGAGCCTCTTGAATGTTGCCGAGTTGGCATCTTCTGCTCCCCGGAACACGTGACTTGCTCCTCTTTTGCAAAACAGCCTCGAAGGATGGGAACTCCCGCGGAGGCGAAGGAAAGGAGATGGGCTTAAGTCAGAGGAGGGTTGTTTTTCTGTTGGCCCCAGGAAGGCCAAAACAAGAGGTGGGGATTGGTCAGGGCTGGGGCAGGAAACAGGAGCTCTCTGTCTCTTGGGGGGCTGCCTGACTCCCTCCCTCCTGGTGCTGATCCTCCAGAACCATCTTGGACTACAGCTTCCATCTTTCCACGCTGGCTGATTAATGTTCTTTAGCACCCTTCCAGCCTGCCTCCGCTTTCTCCCACCAACCTCTGGGATGTTTCCTCCCTCCCTGACTGACCCTCCAGCCGATCATGTCTTTGCGTCTGTTTATTAGATTAGCACCCTGGTCTAGTAAATAAATGCATGTTTGGTTCTCAGGAAGGACTGGGGACACCTGAGCCTGCCTGGCAAGCCGGCTCCGTTCACAGGCTGCTCTTTCTCTAACAGGCATAAAACCACGGAAACAGGAGATGGCCCAGAGAAGCCCAAACTTCTCAACGCTTGGCCCAACCGAAAGGTACCCCAAGACCTCTGAGGAGGGCGGGGGAGGGAATGGTGCTTCTGTGGGCTCTGCCCAGCAAGGGGGGATTGAGATGGAGGGCCTGGGAAGTCTTCCTGGCTGGGCAGGGCTGTTCATCCTGCTTGTGGGCTTCTGGCGGCAGCGGCTGCTGCCAGGCCACACGCTTGGCCCTGCTGCCCCTCTCCTGGCCTTGGCAGAAGAGGCCCAGTGCCCACCCGGCCGTAGCAGAAGCCGGCCAGGAGCCGAGAGCTCCGGCAGACCAGTCGGCAGCTGGGAGGGGAGAGGGCGGCGCCCCGGCCACACCCGGGGCTGCTCTGTCCCATTGGCCCCGCTGCTGCCTCTCCGTTGCTGCCTCCTGCAGGCGGATCCGGAACTTCCCGCTGCACAGCCAGGCCCTGACGGCGGTTCCTCTGGGCTCGGCCCGCCTGGTGGACCAGCTGGAGGACAGGATCCTCAGCCATGAGAAGACCACGGCCGCCCTGGTAGAGCACGCCTTCCGCATCAAGGAGGACATTGTCTCCACGCTGCACCGGATGCAGAACAAGGGGGGCGGCGACCGGCTGGCCAGGCAGCTGCTGGAGGAGCACATCCGCAACATCACCGCCATCGTCAGGCAGCTGAACCGGGACATCGAGGTCAGGAGCGGCTCTTCTGCCTTCTTGGGCTCCCGCTTGACCAGAGCAAAGGTCGCGCCCTGGCCCCCAGGGTGAACCCGTCCGGGTCGCGATCTCTCCACCTCGGCGACTTTCGGACCCGTGGACGCCAACTCCCCAAATTCCCGAGGCTGAGGGATGCTTTGCCGGGAGCGCAAAGGCCTCCCTGACCACCCCCTGCTTCCGCTGCGGCCAGGCTGGTGGCCCAAGGCGGCGCGTGCATGGAGGCCGTGTCCTCTCCCTGCCCGTAGGTCTTTCCCCTCACAGCTGACGGCCACTGGCCACGCTGCTCTTTTGCTCTGTGCTCCCAGACGGGCTCACCTCCATCCCTTCTTGGAGACGGTTGTGCGATGTGCAGAAGGGGCCTGCGGGTGCAGGAAGCGTTGACAGCTCCCTATTCCCCCTCCTCCCCCCTCTAGGCACCGCGGGGGAGCTCATTCTCACATTTCCTGCCCTTCTCATGCCAGGTTTTGCAGGAGCAGATACGCGTCAGGGACAACCTGAGTTACGGAACCAGCTCGACCCTGAAGAACTTGGAGATGCGGCAGCTGTCCGGCCTGGGGGACCTTCGGGGGCGAGTGTCCAGGTGGGGCTCCCCGAGGCTCGAAGCAGGGCTCTCCTCTTGGGGGGAGGAGGATCTCGGTGGGCAGCTGGAGGGCCATCTCTGAACGTGAGGATGAGGAAGGGTTGGGGAAGAAGGCAGGGGATGCTGGGAGCTGCAGTCCTAGCCCTGCTGATGGGTGCCAGGGTCAAGGATCAGCGCCTCTGCAAGCGGTCCGGCGCCCTGGAGCCAGGACCAGCTGGCCTGGTGTCCAGCGCAGTTCTGCTATGCACAGACAGATGTGCAAAAGCCACAGGACATGGCAGCAGCTTCTTCAGACTGTCAGCTGCCAACTAATTTCAAATGGGTCTGTGCCAAGGAATGTATTTTTTACTTGGCCATCCTGAAGAATCCTTTTGAGCAGAAAAAGGGTACATCCCGGGGCTCAACCCATACACGCCGCTGGCTCCTACCAGTCTACATCAGCCATCTATTTGGTGGATCTCCCTGGCGAGTGTGCGTGAGGAGCTCCGGCCCAGGTTGGGCCCACCGGCTCCAGCCGCTCCTTCCCCCAGCAGCCTGCTCCGGGTCCCTCCCCTCCCCTCCCCTCCCCTCCCCTCTCCAGCCTGGAACTGATGTGGGAAATGTCCTGCCATGTTGATCTTGGAACGCTTATTTTGGAAAGATTTTTGCTGACGTCCTGGCTCCCTCTTGCTTCCAGTCCAAGGTGAGTCGGCTTCTTCTTAATGTGATGTCATTTTGCTCACTTGGTGCCAAGGTCTCTCTTACTCAGCCCTCCCCCTAAACCCCGAAGTCTGGGACCTGTCATGACTCTCTTTCCTGCTTGCCTCCCAAATTTGCTGCTTTACTCAGGAGTAAGGATAGCGTAAGCAAGTCTGCCCGCTTGAGCTAGAGCCTTTGTCGTAAGCCGAAGGGAGGGAACAGAGCCCGGCTCCTCAGCTGTTTCTGGCAGCGACTCTCTCTTCTGTCCGTTCCAGATGTGACGCCGGGCTAGCCAGGGTGTCCGCGGAGCATAAAGTCACCTACGAGAGGCTTCAGAGCCTGAGTAAAGAGCAACAAGCAACGAAATTGATCCTGGAGTCTAAAATCAAAGAAACAGAAATACAAGTAAGGGGTTTGAAGCAACGGATCGCCCATCCTCTGCCCGGGGTTTGCGCTGCTGCCCCTCGGACCGGCTGAAAAAGTATCGGGGGAATTGGGACCCCCCAGCCAGGGTGCCAAAGCAGCTCAGGGTGACCGGGGCCACAAAGCGCTTGCTGAGGAGCGGGTCGGGCCTCGATGATCCTCACCTGGCGGTAGTTGCCCAGGGGGGTCCCCGGCTTTCCCCTCAGCAGCCCCAGGAAAAGGAACAGACCTTCTGTAGCATTTTCCATCCGAGGCTGGGAATGGGCTCCCGTCCCGCGTCCTCCTGGCCTGCTGGCGTGGCGGGTTTCTCCTCTTGCGCCTAGAGGAGCTGTGGGGAGGGGGCGTTGAAGCAGGGAGTTTGAAGCCGAAGTTCAGGAGCACAACAATCAATGAATGAATGAATGAATGAATGAATGAACGAGTATGTGAGCAAAATCAGCTTCAGCGCATTCTGGGCCCAATTCCGGCCACTTATACAGTTTTTGAGGGGGGAGAGGGCTGGATCCCAAGTCCCTCCCTCGATTCTCTGTGGTGGCCAAATCCTCCCTGGTGGGAAGGCTATAAATGGAGGCTTCGTTTCCGAGCTGGCCTCAGTTGCTATGGGAAACGCGATAGCGAGGAGTGCAGTTTCTTTTTACATTCTTGGATGCTGCATAGCTACACTATTATTATTATTATTATTATTATTATTATTATTATTATTATTATTATTATTACTGCATAAAATGGTTATGCACATGCTGGGTGACCGGGGTCTTCGTGTTGCTAGCTGAGGAAAGGGGGGATGCCAGCACTTCACATAAAGAAGGCAGGACCTTCGAAGCGCCCTGGGCCCGGGACGGTCGCTCGCTGGTCAGGGGAAGGCCGCAGCATCCTCCTCCGCCCCCACTGCTCCTGCGGGCTCGCCCGCTCTGCCCAGGCCCCCTCACCATCTGGGAGCACGGTGGCAAGAAGAATCATTCCATAAAAATGCATGAAATCATTTTCTCCCCGCATTACTCAGCAGCCCCTGGTCTGCATGAGTCAGAATGGAACAGGGATCCCGTGCCGTTCCAGCACATCAGATTTTACCCATCTGCGGCTTTCCCGTGTCAGGAAAAAGGCTGTCAAATCCCTGGCGGACGGAGAGCTCTTGGATTTATTTCTGGAATCCTCACAGTTCGGGTGCAGCAGCGGCTGTACTGGAGTGGATCTGGCCTGCGTGACACTCTGCAGACTTACTGATCGATTGACTGTTGTCCTGGATGCCTCCCGTCAGCCACAGCCTTTGAGTGGATGCCCGAGCCCTGCTGAGAGAAGCCTTGTGCAATTTTGGAGGGTGGGATGGGTCCGTAGGTGCTTCCCTCCCTCCCTCCATGTTCTTTTGGTGCTCTAACTCTGCAGCGCAGGCAGTGAACCGTCGGCGCTGCTGCGCTGCTGCACGTGGGCACAGAAGGAGCCATGCAGCGGGCCTTCCAAAGCAAGGGGCCTCTGGGGCGCTGGGCTACCTCCCCCCCGCTGGCTGGGGTGTGGGGGAGTTGCAGTCCAACCAGTCCGGAGAGGCCTCCTCGGGGAGAATGCCCCTTCCTTTGCGGGCAGGTGGGCTTGCTCAGAAGCAAGGCCGTGCCCCCCTTTGCAGGGAAGAAACCAAGCCGCCAAACTCTGCTGGCCGAAAGGGTCCCAGCAGTTTGGATTGCTACGGAAGCCAACGTTTTCAAAACGGTTTGGAGGACAGCCTACTTGAGAGCCTAGGGCTTTCCCCCCTAGTTTTGATCAGATTCCAGCCAGACTAGAGTTGTATGTCTTTGGAGCCTGGAATTAAAGGTAGAAGAAGCCATCACCTGACTTTTCTTCCCTGCCAGATTTCTCATCTTCTGAGCAGAATTGAGCAATCCGTGATGCAACAAGATGCTAAGCTCAAGCTGGCCTACAAAGAGAGCAACCAGCAGCTCCATCTTCTGGATGCCAAGTAGGTTCTCCCCCCGCCCGAGGACCCAGCCCGCGGGGGTGCACGCAGCTTTCCCCACTGGCCGTAGCAGGGCTACCCCACGTGCTGCCGTTGAAGGCATCCTTACGTGCGCATCTGGGGAAGGAAATTCAGTTCTGGTCAGAGCGGCTGCTTAGCTACCCAAGCGTTCCATTTGAGCTCCGTGATGCCTTTTGCTTATTTTATTTAGGGGCTGCCACTTCAGACTGGGTCCTGAATTATTTTTATTCCACTAGATTACAGGAGGCCATTGATCACCTCACTAGCCAGATCTCCTCTGCCCGCAGCGGGATGGAGCAGGAACAGGAGCGCTTTGAGAAGAAGTTTCTGGAGAAGATAGACCACCTCTCTCTGGCCATGAAGGAGAAAAGTGTACGTTTACTGTCTTCTTTTGGCCCTGAAAAGGATCCCCAATCCTGGGGCAAGAGGAGGGGCTGGTTGCAGTTGTTTCCTGGTGCAAATAGGCAGTGAGGTTGCAGACTGGGTTCACTCATCATAAGGCCACAGTTGTTTTAACCAAGGTTTGTTGGAAAGCAGTGATGCCTTAGCCTCACTCAATGTGCCAAGAGGTGAACAAGGTTGACCAGCTGACTCGAGGTCCTCCTCAGAGCTGATGGGAAAGGATGGTTTCCCCCAGGGAGAACAAGTCCTCCTCCCAGAAGAGGAGGCTGGCACTTTCCACGTGCCCAGGCCCAGAGGAAGACCCCTAGAACAGGGCAGACGGAGGAAGGCCTAGAAAGTCACTGTGGGGCTGTTTCTCTAACTGCGAGTCTCAACTGGTTTGACCACAGGAAATGGACAGCAGAGCCCTGGAAATGCAGCTGAGTGAGATCCATGGGAAGCTGGAGAAAATGGAAGCTGTGCAGAAATTTGCAGCCCAGGAACAGGAGGCGAAGCAGGCCGAGGACAGGATGAGTGTCCAGCTCAGCAAACTTCAGACAGATTTCACCGAGGACATCAAAGAAGTCAAGGCAGAGGTTAGCGCTGGTAAGGAGAACGGGGGGATGTCCCAGCCAGCAACAGGTGCCACGGGGGGACATTCTGAGTAACGGGATAGCCTCCTTCCCCGTTACATCGCTAGGACGTCTCCTGGCCGCGGGCTCTCTCCCTGCGCACCTTTCCTTTGGGGACGGGGCAGGGGGGCAGCTTGCTTCTGCATCGGAGGAGAAAGGCCCGCCAAAGGCGAGGCTGATTGCTCCTCTGGAAAAGGAGTGGCCAAGTGTGTCCCAATTTCTCCCTCGTCAAGGACTCTCCACCATCTACGAGAGCATCGGATCCCTGCAGCAGGTCCTGGAATCGAAAATGAAGCTGGACAAGGAGGAGCTGCAGAATCAGATCGAGCAGATGAAGTGAGCGGGCAGCGAAGCCCTGCGGGGCTTTGCCAGTCAGGAGGCGAGCAGGCCGCGGGGCAAAGCGTCCTCATCCCTCTGTTCCAGGTTGGGAGGGAAACCCACCGTCTGGGCCAAGTGGCTGGTCCCCATTCCCTGGAGCTGTGGGTCCTTTTACTGTAAATAAGATGCACCAGGTGTGGCCAGCGAGACGTGTCCTTTGAAAGGGAGGCCCCGCGAGGCCCACGGCTGTGCCGTTCTCCCTGCACTTCGGAAACTCGCTCCTTGAACCGGGACAAAGCCTCACCGTGCCATCTATTTCAACGTGCCAAAAGAGCCAACGACCTGAGCTGGAAGACGGGTCAGTGAAGGAGGCACTAGGATTCAAATCACTCCGCCCAGAGCGGGGCTGAGGCGGTTTGCAGTTGGTAAGTGGCTGCCAACCAAGGAGGGAAGGCGGCCATCACCGGGAGAGCATCCTCTGCGCCAGATTTTTGCCGTGCAGCTGGTTGTGCACATTTGATTGCTCCTTTGGCTTCCACCAACGTACCCGCCCTGCGTGAAGGTCTCAGGACAAGTTCCAAGAACAGCCCGCAGCTTTTGCCCGCTTGTACTTCTGCACAGCCTGTGAATTCCATTCTTGCTCTGCGCCTCTCTCTGCCCATTTTCTCCCCACTTTTGACTTTCCCGAACGCCTGCTCTTCGGGGCTGCTCCTGTTCTAGCTTGCGTGCCCTTGAAGGCCTCTTGCCCTGTCCCTCGGCTGCTGCTCCTGCACCCCTTTCCTCTGGCTCCGGAACTCTTGGCCTCCTGCAGCTCTCGCCAGCCCTGCCCACATCATCCCGCCTTCAGTGGGCACCTTAGCTGATCACTGCCAAAGCATTCCCGCTACACCCAGGGCCCAGCTCAGTGGCTACAGGATGCTGGTGTCTCCCCAAACGAGGACCAGGTGGCCACAGAGGGTAGCCAAGGCCTCACTTCGTGCCCGCCATCCTTGCTAGTCACAAACCTGGCCCCATATACGACAGCATCTGAGGTTCACAGCAGAATGCCCCAGAGCGGGACCTGGAGGATGGCAGGAGTAGCTTTTCTCATCCCGTGCCCTCCTCGTCTCCTGTTGCACCCTCTGCAGCCAGGCCCACATCCCAGAAGGGTCGCCTGCCCTCCATCTCCAAGGATCCACCCAGCCACAGGTGCTGTCGCTCTTTCTAAACAGCATAAGAAGCATGCTGGAGAAACCGGGGCTGTGCTGTGGTTGAAATCCCCCAGGCTCCAACCCAGACTTGTGGGCCTTTGGGGGTCCAACTGACTAGGCACCAGGAAGGGAAAGCAAATCAGGGTTTTTTCCCTCTGAATGCCGTGGGGCTTGGACTGTGCCCCCAGGAGCCTTGTCCGGGGGGGTTTCTACAGGAACTGATTTGTTCTGCCTTCACCTGGAGCTGAGATGATTTTGTACAGATGTTCAAACAAGCTGGTATTTTCACAAAAATCACACTCCTGACTTTATTACACCTCTTCCTCGGTTTGTGTTTTGTTGAGATAAGATTCTGGTTTTGTAATGTCTCGTGGTGGAGAATCTTACAATGTTTTCCTCAGAATGTTAACCTCATACAGATATGAGCTAAGTTGGTAAAATGTAGAATATCGTAATAGAAAGTCTTTGCACCAAAAGCACATCCCTTCCATGACAGTTCAGCCCCCTCCCCTGGATGTTCAGCTGGGGTGGGGCGTGGAAGAAGTAGGTTTCCAGCCCTTTCCCTAAAAGTGAACTGTACAGATTGGATTCCGTCTCTTTCCTGTATTATAACTGTTTTTCCCGCACTGCCCCTCCTTGGGCAGCGAGCCCAATCAGAGAGGCCCACCAGGCCTGGGGCACTATTACGACGTTACTTCTCACAGTCATGCTTTAAAGAACTTCAAACATGCTGGTTTAATTAAGTCTCGTGTGTTTGCAAGTCTCCCTCTCCCCAGTCTGTTTGGCAAATCTAGAGGTTCCACCACAGCAGAATCCCGACAGATGTGGGGATTGACTGAACCGACTCTGGCGGGCTGGCTCAAAGCCACCCTCCATTTTTCCATCGACACTCGGTTGACTCTCCTAATCCTAGAGACCTTATAGTGGTCCGAGGAATTTGCAGGGAACGAACGGACCTGCACCTCCACCGTGCAGTGCGTGCAGGTGGCGGGGCTGGAGCCACCCTTCCAAGGGCCCTGGCTCCGCTTTCCATGACTGTAAATCTGAGCAACCCAGCGGCATACCCTGAGCGGAGGAAAGTTGCTTAGGTTCGGTTCTGTCTCCTCTCATTGCGGAGACGTGGCAGCCCCGGCATGCGCCCTAGCACCCCACCTCCTTGCACATGGAGGATGTGACCAGTGCTCCCTCCTTGCAACCGAAGATGGATCAGGCAGAACGTCCTAATTGCCCTCACATAGCCAGCCAGCCAGCCAGCCGGCCACATCTGACGTTGGCAGGGCTTTGCTCGCTGCCCCCAGTCCTGAATCAGCTGGAGCCCACGGCCTGGCCAGCAAATCTCTTCTTAAGGGGGGAAATGTGCATCTGTGAACGGAAAGTCTCTTTCTTCAGAGCACTGGGGCGGGGAAGGACAAAGCCATGCTAGGTCAGCCTCCCGTGCCCCCCGCCCCCCCCCCCCCCGGTTTGGACTACACTTCCCCAAATTCCCAGTTCCCAGCCAGTGTTCTGGAGGGCACCAGCCTGGGGAAGATCGAGTTGCGTTCTGACCTTCCCAGGGTCAGGCCCAGCCCCCGAGAGGGTCCCCGTTGGGGGGCAAGGTCCCCATCTGGAATGGGGGCCCCCACCCGACAGAGAGCAGGCGGCCCTCGGTTCCACCGCCGCCCTGGGAAACGCCTGCCGCAGCGACAGAGTCACCAGGCTCGGCACAAACCGAGTTTCCATCATTTAGTAGAAGCGCTCAGGAGGCGCTCGGATTGGCCTTGCACGGGATCCTACGCACCCCTAGCCGAGCAACCTGGTTTTCTGGCCTTGTACGACATTCTGCGCTGTAAATTAACCAGACGGGCTAAGCCTGAACAACACGCTGTAGTCTTTCTTTCCTACTTGCATCTGCTGAAAAGTCAAATTAAAAAAGAATCTGAATTCATCCACGGAAATAACGATGAATAATTTTCTCCGAGTACTTCTTAAACGTCTTCTTGAGAGTGACAGAAATATGTGTATTTTTAGCTATTTAACAAATAGGCAGGCATAAGGATTGCGAAGAAGCCCACCAGGCTTTTAGAAATAACAATTGCTTGGTACCCTAGAGTTTTTCAGGGTGAAAACGAAATATGGGCGGGGGGCGGAGAAACAGACACAGACGCATAGTTCTAAGGGCCGCTTTACTGCAAAACTCGGTGCCGTCCGCCGCGTGCCCGGCGCAGGACCTGCGAATTGACGCTTCGGCCTCCGCGTTTCCCCCGCAGCGTCTGCCCGGAGGACCCCCTGAGCGCCGAGCGGGAGGGAGCCTTTCGCGGCCCCTGCGGGGCGCCCGTTCTCGCCCGAGCCCCGCCGGGCAGGGCAGGGCAGGGCAGGGCAGGGCAGGCGGCGGCGCGGGCTCCTCCTCGCCGGGGCCGAGCCGGGCGCCGCGGCCGGAAGAGCGGCGCTGGCCTGGCGCTGGCGCTGCTGGCGCTGCAGCGGGCGGAGCGAGCCGAGCGAGGGGCGGCGGCGGCGGCGGCGGCGGGGCGCGATGCCGGCGGAGGCGGCGGCGGAGGCCGGGGGCGAGCCGGGCGGGCCCCCGCGGCTGTGCGGCTACCTGCAGAAGCTCTCCGGGAAGGGCCCGCTGCGGGCCTTCCGCAGCCGCTGGTTCGCCTTCGACGCGCGGCGCTGCGCGCTCTGCTACTACAAGGGCCCGCGGGAGGCGCTGCCGCTCGGCCGCCTGGAGCTCGCCCACGCCGCCTTCCGCCTGCACGCGCCGCCCGCCGCCCCCGGGCCCGGCCCCGGCCCCGGCCCCGGCCAGGAGGACCGGCAGGCGGCGGCGGCGGCGGCGGCGGAGGAGCGGGAGGGCGCGCCCGGCGCCGCCTTCGCCTTCGAGGTGCACAGCCCCGGCGGCGGCGTGGCCGTGCTGCGGGTGAGCGGCCGCGGGGTCCCTTCGCCCGGCCGGGGGCCCCGCCAGAGAGCCGGGCCGCGAGGGAGGGGCCGGTCGGGGCTGGCCGCGGGGCCGGTTAGTCATCGGCCCGGCCGCGGAGGCGCCCAGCGGCGGACGGGGACCGGCCTCCGCCGGCCTCGTTCGCCGTCCCCGCCGGAGGCGCTCGGGTCTGTCGCTCGGCGGGGGCCCTTCCGCGGAGGGCGGCGGCGTGCGGCGTGGGGGGCTTTGCGGCAGGGTGAGGGGCGAGGCCGGGGTCGCCTCGGCCTCGGGCGGTCGCGGTCCGCCCTCCCTCGGCCAGGTCCGCCTCCGGCCCCGCAGGACAGAGCGGGCCCTCGGGTGGCCCTGGGGGTCGGGCAGGCGCCAGGAAGGCCTGCGGGTCTTCTGCAGACCGGTGCGGAGGGCGCGGGGTCCTGCCCATCCAGGCCCGTCCCCTCCCGGGTGGTGCCCTGGCTCGAGCTGGGCTGACCCCAATAAGAGCAGTGCCCGGACCCTTCATCCTGCTGCTGCGGAGGACAGGAGCGTGGCCCCGGCCCCGGCCCCCCTTCGAGCCCTGGGAGCGGCAAAGTCCCGGCGCTGCCGTCTCGCCCCTTGGTCGCGTCCTTCCTCGCTGGGAGAGCTGGGGCCCGCGCTGGAGGCCCTGGGCGCTGTCGGGCAGGCTTCGGGCTTCCTGAACCAGTCGCTCGTGCTTCCCGAGGAGCCTGGCAGAGGGGAGGCCGGGGAGGCCTCCCGAGACGCCCCGCCAAGGCAGCTCTGTTTGTGCAACGCTTGGATGGTGCTCGGGATCACAAGACCGAGGGCAGGGCCTCCCTCGCCTGGCTTGCCGCACGCCGGGGCTGGCCGGGGGGGGGGGGGGAGTGCCCTTCGGCCGAGGGGAAGGCGGAGGGCTTTCCAAAAGGAGCGCGGGTTGCCCCTGCGTTGTCCTCGGGAAGCACTCGTCCCCCCGTCCTTCGAGGCAGCTCTCGTGCCCTCCGTGCTGTTCCTGTAGCTGCTCCGGAGCGACTCGCTGGCCGCGGGAGGCCCTTCTGCCGACCTTTACCCCAGCAGCGACTGCTCCGTCCGGCCCCGGCCCCGGCCCCCGATGTGTCCAGACCGAGGCGGCCTGGTCCCGGGCTGCCTGCTCTTCGTGGGCCGGCCGGAGGAAGGCCGGAGCGAAGCGGTGTTTCTCTGGAGCCTCCCCTTCGCCGTGGGCTCCTCCTGTGGGGCCAGACTGCCCCCCGCCGGGTCACCTGCGGTTTCGCTCAGTCTCGCCGCAGATTGCGTGCGTTCGCCAAACCGAGCTTGCATCTGGGGCATCGTGGGGCATAACTGGTTCCGTTAGCGCTGCAGGATCCTGCCTTTTCATTGCTCTCGCTTGGAAAATTAGGAGGAGTTCGCTTCCGGCTGTGCTTGGCCGTCTCCTCCTCCTCCGACCGCTTTCTCTTCGCTCCAAGAGAAGAGTCGCTCAGGGCTGAACTGTGGAGACCTCGGTGCCCTCTGAGCTGGGTGGCTGCTTGGGGGCATCTCGCAACCCGACTAGGGAGCGTCATCAGTGCGCGGGAGGGTGGGGTTGGCTGCCTGTTGATACGCAGGGGGTTGCCCTGCCAGCGTTGGGGGCAGTTTCCCCCTTGGTGGTTCCTCGGTTATTGTTTTCGGCCTGATGGTTTGTCTGGAGTTGACCGGTTGTCCCTTTTCTCGGGGAAACAGCCCTGCGTCTAAAGGTGGGCAAATGTGCTGCCCATTAGGTCTTGGGAAGTGGCTCCCTGTCCTTCCCCCTGGGAAGTTTCATCATAAAAAGCAGAATTCAGCCCTGCTTTCTTTCTTTCTGCATCTGCCCCAGAGAGGTATTTGCATATTTTTTACACAAAAATTTAAATAGACACACGATTGTAATGATAATGATAAATCTTTATGTTGAGGACCGGAATTGGTCTTTTGAGTAAACAAGTGGCAGAAAGGAAAGATGGAAGAGGTAGCACACCGGTGGCTCTGGGGCCGCCTGAAAACCCGGCGGTCGGTCGTCCAGTCCGCATTCGAAATGCCAGCACGGGCAGCTCCCGCTGAGAGAGGCTTTGACTCAGTTCAGAGAGCAAAATTCTTTCGTTTTGGTCCAGGGTGCGGAACACGAAATCTTGACTGCCGGGGTGGAGGAAGTAGGACTGGTGGGCGTCCAGCGGGGGAAGTGCTGGAAACTCTCCCGGTGCGCGTGGTACGATTGCTGGGCCGTTGGCCCTGGGAGGCAGAGGGGTGCCTAGCGGGGGTCCCAAGATGCTGCGGTTGCAGGATCCTGCCGTGGGTCAGACTGGATCGCTTCAGGGCTCCTCCCAGCTCTGAAAAGCCTGTTGAAGGCGTGGGATCAGCTGGCTTGTCTGCATTTGTGTCCGGGGAGTTAGAAAGCGCCCATCCCGGCGGGGAGCTCTTTTGCTCTTACCGATTCTTCCGCGGCGACGCTCTTGTTCTTAACGTGCTGCGCTTCCTGCGTCTGTCCGTCACAGGCCGCAACGCACCAAGACATGATGTACTGGCTGCAGGAGCTTCAGCAGAAGAGGTGGGAATATTGCAACAGCCTCGATGCTGCCAAGAGGTGCAGTCGGACTTCGCCCACCCCGGGGGGCTGCTCCAAGGGGCTGGTGGCCAAAGACAGTCCCGGTAAGTGTTGTGTTGTCTCTCCCGGGGCCCTCGCGGCGGACGGCATAGGCGCGCGCTTGCCGGGTTAGACCACGGCTGCGGCTTCGACTTCGTGGAGCGTTTCTTCCACGCCGGCTTTGCAGTCCACGTTTTTGGGCTGGATCGGAAGGATAAGAAGCCCTTTCCGAAGTGAAACGTGGAAGGCATCCCGCCACGCGCCACTGAAGCGGGGGCACGTTCCGCACGTCGGTCTCGGCCCAGACGCCCCCGCAAAGTCTTCCCCATCCGGCAGTCTCCAGTTGTGCTGGGACTACAACTCCCAGGATTCCCAGCCAGGTGATTGTTCACAGGGTTGTTCACAAGCCTCACTGCCGAACCAGGCTCTGTGAGAGCTGCCTCAGCACATCTTTTTCTAACCGGTCACAGCAAGCTGCTTTTCTTCATTGGGTGATTTTTTTCTTTGTTTTTTCCCACAACGGGAAGGTTTTATTTAAAATAGTTGCTTTAAAAATATGCATGTTGGAAATTGTGGCGTGTGTGTAGTGTGTATACACACTACACACACACGTGCACGCCCACAGCAACTTTTTGTTTTATTTTGTTTTCTGTGGATTTTTCTCTCCCAGGATTGTATTTCGAGGCCCTTGGTTTTTTTTTTCTGTTTTGACTGATTCTTTATAGGAAGCCCTGATTTTTTAAAATATATACGAGGTATGTTCTGCTTGACATCCAGTTGCAACGATCACGTCCTTCACAGTTTCCCCCTTTTTAACAGTCACACTTGTGGTAAAGGCCCTTGTGTGATCAGCATTTGCCAAGTCGCTCTGATTAGAAAGCCGCCGGCACTTTTTCGGAGGGCGGTGGGGCGGCCGTGCTTCCCCGATCGGAAGTTAGGTAAAGCTCCTCTGACGGGCAGCTGCAGCATCCTGTGCTTCCAGAAGGGTTGCGACAGTCGGGAGGAGAGAAGCCGGGCGGCGTGGGCGGCGTGGGGCACGGTGCGTGCCGTCCTCAAAGAGCGAGGCGCAGATTCAGTTGGCCAGTGGGGCCCGTTCCCCAGAAATAGCCCGTCTCTTCCTCCCGCGGAGCGCGCAGACCTGCCGCTGCACGGACCACGCGAAAGGTGGGCCTGCCGTTCTCTGCTGGCTGCGGTTTCCTCTGTGGAAACCTGTGCAAAGTTGCAGAGCGGCCTTGGGAGGCCCCTCCTTCGCCCGGTCGGGCGGCAAAACGGGTGGGCGAGCTGGGGGGCGTCTTCGGGGCAGGAAGCGTCTCCGTCACGGAGCTCCTGAAAAGGGGCCAGCCCCTTCCTCCCGGGCTGCCCTCGTCTGGCCTGGCAGCTGCTTTCCACCTGCCCGAGAGCACAGGGGCGGTTCCGGGCAGGAGGCATCGGCCTTTGGACTGAGTTGGTGGCAGCGGCAGCCGCGCGAGCCCGGCTCTGTGGAGCTGTCTCGCTGGGCTGCAGGAATCCGCTGCCGGCGCTCCTCCTGCCAGAGAGTGCTGAGCAGAGAGGAAGTGTGACGGGGCAGCTGATGAGCACGCCTCCCGCGTTTCCTGAGGTGGTCCTTGAAGAGGCGAGGGTTCGGCAGCCTGGATTGTTCCCTCCCGTGGTGACATGTCGAGCCTCTTGCAACCGTTTCCCGTAAGCCCCAAGGTGGAAGTCGGTTTGCGTCGCAGATAACTGGTCGGGTTGGTCCTCCCTCAGATTTGACGGCGCCGGCTCCAAACGCTTCAGCCGAGAAAGCCAGGAATGTCCTCGCCGTGGAGATCGCCCCCACGGAGCTGGTGGGGGAGCAAGCAGCCTGCCTGCCGGCCCCGGGCCTCCCCAGCCCCATCAACTTCTCCTTGAAGCAGTGGGGCACGGAGATCAGGTGAGTCCAGGCGGAGGTCGGCTTGGGAGCGCGACCCACAGCCGCTGGGGGTTTGCAGACGGGCTTGCTCAGGACCCGGTTCAGCCTTCTTGGAACAGCCAAGGGCCTGCTTGGAATTACGGCTGTTGGACGTTAGCAGAGACATTGGAAACTAGGTTTCCAGCAGCCAAATCCCACAGTAATCGCCATTGCCAGGGATCGTCACGCAGCGTGCTCTGAGCTTGTTACCTTAGAGAAGTTCTGTGTAATGCAGGAAAGATTATGCCTTGCTTTCAGATTGGACGTGTTTCACTTGACAATAACTCAACATTAACAGCACCCATAATACAGATGGGAAAGGGGTGTCCCTGTGGTCCCTGAATGAGTTCACGGCAACTCTGAAATCTGAACCAGGAACTTCGTGACTTGTGGCTCAGCTCCTGAGCTGTTTCACTGCACCCAGGCGTGCTTTCTTCCTTTCCTCTTGTTCTGTAGAAAGGACACCCGTAGCCAGGTGTAAAAGGTGGTGAGCGTGCATATCTTTGCAATGTGGCTTTAAAAGCCCTTCCTTTGAATGTTCTCTTTTTAAATGGGGGAGAAGCACATTCAGCACCCAAGAAAGAGTTTTGCTGCAGCGTGTCCCTTGCCCAGCTGAAACCACCGTCGTGTCATTCACTGGCATCTGGAAGTATTCCCAGAGTGGTGAACCGCTGCTCACTTGGCTTCTTTCGCATTCCTTAATATCCACATCCACGGCCTTTTGTTAAGGTTGGAAGATGGTCCTGGGGTGTTTTCATCCATGGCTGCTTTAACACAAACGTTGGTACACCGATCGCTGTAACTCCTGGTTCTTTTTCCAGTCCGGGCCTGCATTGTCTTGGTAGCCCTGGCAAACGAGACCATGTTTGCCTCACGGTTTTGGGGAGTGTGGTTGATTTGCACCCTCTCATTCTGAAGCATCTTGAGTCACATAACAGACTTTCAAAAGGAGAATACTAGATCTGCGGGTCAGAATTTGCCCCGAGACCTTTTCTGTGCCTGCCGGCGATCTCCCGAGGCTGTTGGGCGAACTCCCTTTTCTTGCAATGCTGCTCCTCTTATAAGAAAGAGGCCTCCTTATCTGGCAGTTTGAGCTCTGGGAATCAAATTGTGACAACCTCACAACTTTTCTGCATAGCTGTCCAGTGGCTTTCTCCAGTCTGTCCCCAAATTGTCCATTCTTGTGCTAAATGCTAGAGAGCGTTAATTCTGCCCCATTGCTGGTTCTGCTCCCCAGCACCCTCCTGGTTATGGCTGGTGGAAGGCGAGCTGGCCAGCCTGCTCGAAGGTCCGTGCAGAACTTGAGAAAGGATCGGGCCCTTGTGGGCCAGGAGTTCTTGGCACAACGATTGGCAGGCATTGGTGATGGAAGTCCACCAGGGCTTCCTGAACTTGTGAGTCAGCTTGTATTTCCCGTGTGTGACTTGACCAAGTTCCTCCTTGCTTACTGCTTAATCACAACATTAGATTTTTGTCTTTAGAAAGATTTTTGTCTTTCATCATGAGCTGCAAAAGTTTCTGTCTGGAAAAGTAGCCAAGTTGTCTGTGTTGTAACAGCTGCTGCATGCGCCTAGCGAAGTTACCACGGATGCAAAGTGAGAACCGTTGGCCTTCTCCAAAATTGTGGCTTTGGGCGCTTTCTCTGTTGGACGTCTGACTGCCAGCAGCTTCCCTGTTTTGCTGATCCCTCTCAAACCAAGCCTGCCCTGCAGTAAACCCTTCCACGGGAGAAACAGGGCTGGCTTCTGCAGTCAGGCATTCCTCGCGGCTTGGGGTGCTCCGTGTTGAACCTGCTTTCTGCTTGCAGGCCCGAGTTTTCCAACTCGTGCTTTGCATGGAGGGTAGAGAAGTAGGACAAATTGCCCTGATGAACTTTGCCTTGAAACGTAGAAAGGGAGCCGTTTCTGGCCAATCTGGAAATGTTGGTTTGGGTTTAAAAATGTCCGAGAAGTCTTGGGCTTAAGTTGCATTCTTGGAAAAAGGGTGCGATTTCTCAGTGTTGCAGAAATCTAACTGCAGGACCTTCATGGTTTTGAGGAAGGCAGCAAAGTGTCGTGAGTGGGTCAGAGCCAAGATTTCTCTTTTTTGCCTTTTTTTTTTAAATTGGGGCTTACCTTCCCCCCCCTCAGATTGGCGGGAAGTGGAAATCTGACACTGCAGAAATTTGACCCAGAGGAAGAGCCGGCCGCCCGGTGGCCGCAGCTTGGCCATCGGAGGCTCAGGGCTGCACCGTTTCCTGCCCTGTGGTCTGTGCTTTAGTTCAGAGGCACGAGAGTGAACTATCCCCGCTTGTAAGTTAGGGCATTCTGGTGTTTGAAAGCTGGGAAGCGAGAGCAGCAGGAGCAGCTTTCCGCTTTGTGGTTGTGGAGCGCAAAGGGTCGTGATGGAGGGAGAAGCCTTAAAAAACGGAGTTGCTCCGTCCTGGACAGCCTCCGAAGCCCGAGAGGGCCAGATTATGTTCTCAGGGCACACGTATTCTAGGGCCAGCGTTTCCAGCATGTTCCCCTCTGTCAGTGAGATGTTCGGCTTTAAGGTACATCTGGCCCTGAAAGAAATAACTTGGTTGTTCTGTTTTGGCTTCTGCAGCTTCGTATGTTTTATTTTAAAAATATCAGCCAATTTTTCTCTGACCATACAACCATTTTGAATTTCTGCACTTCACAGGAATTCTGTGTCTTCCTTAAGAACCGGAAAAGGAAGTAGTGAAAACCGCAAGAGTGTTTTTTACACAGAAGAATGGGAAATGCTAGATCCCACCCCAAAAGATTTGCAAGAATCAGCGGCTCAGGAAGAAAAAAGAAGATTGGCAGCAGAACCCAGCAAAGGTGCCAGCTTCTGTCCATCGCTCTGCCCCCGCCACCATTTCTGCTCCTGCGTTTGGAGGAGTCGTTCTGTCTTTGCAGACAGTTGGGGGCACTCGCCCCCTTTTCTGAGCTGTGCAGCCCAAGGAGGTCCCCAAGGGTGGCAGGATCCCAGGTCGGCCTCTGCACGCCATGAGCACTTTTTCCGGCCCTGAGCTTCACCTGAGGTTGGCACAGCAGTGTCAGAAGTGCCAGATCCAGGGAGGAGGCATCTGCAGCGAGTCCTCCCCCCCCAATTCACATCAGCTTCTCCCTTGGAGAACCAGGGAACCCTGCCTTCCACCTCCGCCCCATCTCTGCTGGGAAGTTTGGGGTCAGCAGCCTGGCTGTTAACCCAACTTCAGCACGCAGTTTAATATCCTGGCTTTTCTCAAAGGAGAATTAAGAGAAGGCTTCTCCGTCTCCCGGAAGACGGTGCTGGCCTGACAGTCCGGCACTGGGAGGAGGAGGAGGGCTTGCCCTGAAAGGACCGCTCGGGTCTCCCCAGACATCACGCTCGGGCCGGGGCACTTGGCAGCCGGCGAGGCGCTGAACCAGCCGACCTTCTGCCTCCTGATGCTGCAGGTGGGTCCGGCTCAGCCTTCCCGTTTGATTTTGGCCGCCTCCCGCACAAAGCCAGGCGTCCTTGGAAGGACCCGATGGCCGCCAGCAAAGGCCGGAGCAGCCCAGAGACCTCTCCTCTGGCTTGGAACGGCGGCCGGCCGGCTGCGGAGATGCAGCTGAAGTTCCAGAGCCAGCAGGAGGAAGTGGAGCAACTCAGGAAGGAGCTGGCCAGCCAGAAGGTAAGCGGGGCGAGAAGGCTGTCGTTCGCCACCCGGAGTCGCCTGTGCTGAGGTGGGCGGCTATTGAATTGGCTTAGTAAACGCATAATAAAGGTGGGGGAGCCGGAGGACGTGCCGGCACTTGGGCCGAACGCCTGTCTGCCTGCCTGTTATCTGGACTCTGCTTCCCTCCAGGAAACCCCGGCGCCTCCCTCCCTCACCCACTTCCTTCCTCGTTTTCGTGTCGGGGCCCAAGGGCGCAGGAAAGCCCTTCCTGCAAGGCCGCCCTCCGTGCAGAGCAGCCGCTGCCGCTGCCGCGCTGGGGCTGGTCCTTCTTTGCTGCGCGTGCCCCCCGGCTGCGGGCTCCACTTGTTTCTGCACGCCCTCCCCGCTCTTGGCGCACAACGCAAGGGGGGGTTCGCAGAGCCGGGCGCTGGTAGCGCTGAGAGGGAGGGGTGGGCCCAGGGCCCCCCGAGGGCTTCTGGGCTGAAGCGAGGGCCAGGATCTCGCTGGGCCTTAACCACTAGACTGTGCCGCTCTCTCTTTGAAAAGCAGCCGCAGCAGCAGCAGCTGGTCTTGTCAAGTGCTTCGGAACAAATGTGCGGCAGGTGGTCCCCAGAGCTTGGGGCAGACCCCCAAGGGGCTGGCAAGCCCTGATTTTTAGTGAGAAAGTTGTTGCACGCAGGAGGACTCATTTCTTTCCTTGTCCCTCTCCGGGAACTGAGGGGGCACTCGGGATTGGAACAGGAGGTGCTTCTCTGCCTCGGGGGGGATTGGGGTGCGGCTCCTGGGGCACCCAGAGGGCGGGGGCTTGGAGCAGCAGCAGCAGCAGGTCCAAGTGCGTGGCAGCCCCTGTGAATTGCCCCCCCCCCAGTTTCAGAAACGACCTACCGGCGTCTCCCCCACACCATCCTTTGTTCGCCTCCTCCCAGGAACTTGTGCGGCTCTTGCAGCAGACGGTCCGGTCTTCCCAATACGACAGGTACTTAGCGGGGCCCCTCTGTGACAGCGGGGCCAAGGGCCACTTGGAGCTGCTTCACCAGAAAGACCACCAGATTTTGGGTCTCAACCACCAGCTCGAAAGGCTGAACCTAGAGAAGGAGCACTTGCAGCAGGAGGTGGCGAGCTTGAAGTCCAAGGTGGGTGAGCTGGACGAACAGCTGGACATGTTCATGGAGACCATCCAGGCAAAGGACGAGGTGATCGTGAAGCTCTCCAGGGAGCTGAGTGAGAGTGAGGATCAGTCACCTTGGCAGACCGGATCAGGGCCTGCGGACGCCTCCCCCCCCGTCAGCAAGGAGCTGCAGGAGCTCAGCAAGCTGAAGGTAAGGACCGTGGCTGGTCTCCGGGGGCCTTGGGGGCTCGGGTCCCCCTCACCCGCTCTTCACTGTCCCTCCAGAGTCCGCTGACTCGCTCGGGTGGTGGCTTGAGCCTGGAGGAGCAGGAAAGTTGATTTACAGTTGTTGAGCAGTTAGAGGCGAGGAAAGCAGCAGGAACTCGAAAGCAAGAGGCTGCTTTGGGCGCGGCAGCCATCACAGCGAGTGAAAGGAATGCCGGGGGCGAGAGAAGGGAACGTGTGGGTTCTCGCGTTGTGCCGAATCGTGGTTTTATTAACCACGATTTCTTAAACAAGCCACAGCGGGCTAGATTCACACGCTACGCCAGGCCATTCACCATGTTTACTAGCCGCTGTGGTTGAGCTCCTCCAGCGTGCCAAGCTGCGCATCCCGCAGACTCGATTTTGGCTTTGACTGCCGGCAGCCCAAAGCCAAGAGCAGGGGGCCCAACCACCCTAAAAGCGCCACGTTTTCCCCTCCTGTGGGAGAGAGCCGGCCACACCCTTTCTTTTCTGCTTCAAAATGCCCGGCTGTGCCTCATTCCCGCGATGCTGTTTGTTGACAGGACAGTCTGCAGGGCTACAAAACCCAGAACAAATTTCTCAATAAGGAGATCCTGGAACTTTCTGCTTTGCGAAGAAATGCCGAGAACAGAGAGAAGGAGTTGATGGCCAAGGTCAGCCGGGGGAGCGCTCGTCTTGACGCCTTCGCTGGTTCCGGGCCCTCGGGCGGATCGGAGCCGCTGGCGTGTGACTCCTTCCGGGGGGCAGAGAGAGGCGTTTGAGCCCCATCCCGGGGGCTGCTTTCCAAGCTGGCCGGTTGCTCTGCCGCCTCCCCTCCCAGACGGAGGCCGACCCCGAACGCGTCGCTCGCTTGGGGGAGCTGCCGCATCGTGGTCGGCTTGGAGGGTGGGATCCTGGTTGGCGCGGAGGCTTCCCCGGGTCTTCCGCGTCCAGGCTGTTACAGGCGAGGTCCCTGCCTAACGCCCCCCCCGATGTCTCCTACGCAGTACACGAGCCTCGAGGCCAGAATGTGCCAGGTGGAAAGCAGGTACTTGATTCTGCTTCAGGAGAAGAAGGCCCCGGTGTGCTCAGAGGAGCAGAGTCCCCACAGCGACATCATCGCCCAGCTCTTGGAAGACGCCCTGAAGGTGGACAGCAGCGAACAGCCCGAACAGGCCTACTCCAGGCCCCGCCTGGTCAGGTGAGCCTCAGGTCTGACCCTTCGGCCCGCCACGTCCCGGGGTTAGCGCAGCGGGAGGGGGGAGACCTGGGCCCAGCTTCCGAGCCAGCAGCTCGTCCCGTATCCCGGCCCTCAGCTTGGCCTAGAATGCGAGGAGGGCCGGAATGGCTGCCGAGATAGCGCTGGCGAGGTCCCGCCGTGGGGCACGGATCCTGGGCGCTTCTCAGGCTGGCAGCAGCGCCCTTTCCGGCAGCGAACAGAGGTCGAGCTGAGCCCCTGAAGCCATCTCCGCAGTTCGCTTGGCAGAGACCACTCGGTGCGTTTAGCACCTTTTTACAAGGAACGGCAGTGAAGGCCTTGGTAACCACCCAGGAGAAGCTAGCAAATCTAGTTTAATAATAATAATATTATTGTTATTGTCATTGTTGTTATTATTTCCCACCTTTTTTAAATATAACTGAAGATGGTGAACGTACCTAATTCTCCTGCCTGTTTTCCCCGCCACAACAACCCTGTGTAGTAGCTTGGACTGAGAGAGAAGGGCTGGCCAAAGTCACCCGGCTGGCTTCTGTGCCTAAGGGAGGCTTCGAACTCACCATCGCCTGGGTTCCAGGCCAGCACCTTCACCACCACCCAGACTGGCGCGCCGTCATGGTGGGACGGCCCCGATGGGAAGGTGCCCGTCCTCCGGCCTGTAGCCAGTGCCCCTTGGGACAGAGCGCGCTTCACTTTTAGCTTTATGCAGCCAAAGTATTGGAATTCAGCCCAATATTCATGTTCATGAACCAACCGGGGCGTTTTCTTACCCCGGACGCCAGCTGTACCTTTTTTGTGAATTTCCTCGAAGGTTCCTCTGGCACGTGACCCTGCTTCTCCTTTGCTTTCCAGCGAATACGACGTGTATGGGTTTCAAACGGTCCCGGAGGACGAGGAGGAGGAGGAGAGGCTGGTTGCGAAAGTGCGGGCCTTGGACCTGAAATCCTTGTCCCTCTCGGAGCACCAGGAGATGTCCACGGGCGTGAAGTGGGAGAACTTCCTGGCTGCCACCGCAAACAGGGAGATGGTCCGGTCGGTGGAGCTGAAGAACCTCATCCGGGGCGGGATTCCCCACGACCACCGTTGCCAGGTGTGGAAATGGTGCGTGGGCCTCCACGTGAAGAAGTTCAAGGACCGCAGCCCCCCAGGCTACTTCCAGAGCCTGCTTCAGAATGCCCTGAAGAAGCAGAACCCAGCCTCCAAGCAGATCGAGCTGGACCTCCTGCGGACCCTGCCCAACAACAAGCATTACTCGTCCCCCGCCTCGGAGGGCATTCAGAAGCTGCGGAACGTCTTGCTGGCTTTCTCCTGGCGGAACCCCGACATCGGCTACTGCCAGGGGCTTAACAGGTATGCCGGGAGAAACAGACGGCGGCGATTCCAGGAACGCGGCTTTATTTTTGCCGGGATGTTATGTTAACAGAGCCTTGGCAGCCTGTCCAAGTTTCCCTCTGTCCCCTCCTTGAGTTTGTTCCTCGCGCTTCCTTCAGTCTCAGAGCTGCGCCATCTCTTTTCCAACCCCCCCCCCTTTATAGAGTCTCCCTCTCTATTTCTCTCTCGGGGGAGGAAGACCCAGACCCTCCAGGGCCAGGGGGACCTCAGTGTGGGGAGCAGGGGTGTCTCACTTGCCTGGCTCTGAGCCGGAGGCGCTTATGGTGGCACTCCACGTTTCGTAACCCTTTTGTAGGCTCCAGAAGGAAATGAAATAGGCTTGAAAGAGCCGTTGTTTCCTCCCCAAAACTGGTTTTGGCTTCTGCAGAGTGCCTGCTTTGCTACGGGGGCTTCCTGGCTCCG
Source organism: Liasis olivaceus (assembly GCA_030867105.1). Taxonomy (NCBI): domain Eukaryota; kingdom Metazoa; phylum Chordata; class Lepidosauria; order Squamata; family Pythonidae; genus Liasis; species Liasis olivaceus. The sequence continues at coordinate 21,931,188 of CM061362.1, read as the reverse complement.
TGGAAGCCGCCAGCTTTATGGTGGTGTGGCAAAGAGTGTTTCGTTTGCGGGGAAAGGGAGGGAGCGAGCAAGAGGCGGAAAGACGTCTTTTCCTTCCCTCCTTTTTTAAACCCTTTTTCTGGGGTCTAAGCACGCCTTGGCGTCAGTCTTTTATTGGGGCCACCTCGAATAGCTCCGTGACACCTGGGCTGTGTGCGGGAAGCGCCACTTCCAGTGGTGGTCTTGGTTCTGTTTTCCAGGCTGGCGGCCATCGCGCTGCTCTACCTGGAGCAGGAAGATGCCTTTTGGTGCCTGGTGACCATAGTGGAGGTCTTCATGCCCCGGGACTATTACACTAAAACGCTCCTCGGCTCTCAGGTATACATAGGAAAAGCCGTCAGGGGCTGGTACATGTGAAAGCTGTTTGAGATGGGGGCAAGTTGCAGAAAAAGTGGCAGCCCCCCGAACAATCTAGGGCAGGCCTTGAAGATAAACGGGGGTCTCAGAGCATGGGCCCAGCAGGACAAGTGGGGAGGGCCTTCAGTATCACTCTGAAAGCCTCTCCCAAGAGGGCTGCATTCTGAGACTGAGATGTTCCTCCTCCTGCTCCTGCTCCTAGGTGGACCAGCGAGTCTTCAAGGACCTGATGAATGAGAAGCTGCCCCGGCTGCACGCACACTTTGAACAGTACCGGGTGGACTTCTCGCTCATCACCTTCAACTGGTTCCTGATTGTCTTTGTGGACAGCGTGGTCAGCGACGTCCTCTTCAAAATATGGGATTCCTTTCTGTATGAGGGCCCAAAGGTGCATAGCTCCCCTGTTGGGGCTTCAGAGGCCAGCGGGTCGGCTGAGTGGGATTTTCAGTAGTTGGGAGGTGGAGGGCTGATCTTCGGCAGGCAGCCAAAGTTTGGGGGACCTTCCATGTGGCTTTCTCTCTTTTGTAATCCAAAGCTTCTTGAATGCCCAGGTTATTTTCCGGTTTGCTTTGGCACTCTTCAAATACAAAGAGGAGGAGATCTTAAGGCTCCAAGACTCGACTTCGATATTCAAGTACCTCAGATCTTTCACTCGCACAGTCCTGGATGCCAGGTGAGAACCACTTGTTTTCTTTGCAATTAGCAAGTGAATCAGTCACATATTACTAGAAGGAGCTTATCGGAGAAAAGAATGTAATGTTAATGTAAACAGCGCCATAAAACGGGTTTTGACCCCTAGGCTTCCTCAAGAACTTGATGGGGTTCCATGAGAGATTAAGGGCAAAAAAAGTCCACCCGGACCCAGGCAGTTTTCTGTCACTAGAGCTTTCCCTCTTGATCAGGGGTTCCAGGCATATGGTTTTTGTTCTTTTTTTAGCCGAACAGGTCCCGCAACCTGAAAAAGTTTGATAACCCCTGCCAGAAAGCATTTGAGGCCCCACTTTGAAAGGCAGGCAGTGAGGCCTCTGTGGTGGCTGTTCTTTCTTCCAGGAAACTGATCGGCATCGCTTTCAGGGACCTCAATCCCTTTCCTCTGCGCCAGATCAGGAACCGGAGGACCTACCACCTGGAAAAGGTGCGCCTGGAGCTCATGGAGCTGGAAGCCATGCGGGAGGACTTCTTGCGCGAAAGGGAGACCAACCCAGAGAAAAGGGACCTGATCAGCGAGGATGAAGAGGATGGTTGAAGGCAGCCTGGGTGGGCCTCCTTCAGGGGCGTTCTCCCCTGTGCTCCAGCAGAGCAGGACCTCGTGGGGATTTGCGGACAGATTCAATGACAGCATTTCATGGCGGAGGGGCTTTCTTCCAAACGGTGCTGTTCATGTTGTTCGGTGTACGCAGCACTTCAGGCGATTTGGTTTCAGCCGCGCAGCTGAGCTGTGAATGTTTTCCTACCTTTTGAAGCCCACATTTTCTGAAGTGCCTAAAGACACAATAGCGAAATGCTCCTTCCTCCCGCCCATCATTTTATACCAGATTCTTGGTGTGCCATTTCCTCCCTCCTGCCCATCTTCAAAGTGTTTAAGCCATTCCATTTTGCAGACACATTCCTCATTGTCTTGATAAAATTAATCAAGTCACTGTGCTTCGTTGGGTGCTTTGGGGCTGGTGCAAACGCTGCCGGCTTCTGCTCAGGGCCCTCCGAAGACATTCCATAGGTGCCCCCGCTGGGTTTTCAAGCCCAGGGAGGCAGCAGATAACCTGGAGGCACCACGAGGGCTTCAGGAAGGCTGCTGGCTCCCATTCCGGGCCAGGTCGCCGTCTCTGCTAGAAAATGTCACGCAGACCATGGAGAAATTGGTCATTTCCCTGACATGAAGGAGGCTCTCAAAGGCACCATATTTCTCTCCAGGATGGTCAGTCTCATCCAGCAGTCCTGGCTGGACATCCCTTGCCACGAGCTTTTCTGATCCTCGGGTTGAGAGGCATTGTTTAATGGAGAGCAGATGAGTCAGAGACTTGTTGGCAAAGACTGGCATTTTGTGGTGCCCCAAAATTCCTGTTGAGGAGCCTGGTGGCAGTTCATCCTGGAAGAATCCAGTAACTCCATTGTGGCTTCATGCCTTTGTTCGATATGTGAGTGGAAATGCTTTTGTTCCTCAACACACACCCTTCAGTTGTTTGTTGGGGAATAGATTCGGAGCCCAGGATTTGCTCTCCTGGAAACCTAGCGGCTTTTTTTTTACCTTGTTGTCCTGAAAGGGCAGAGGGGGGGCATTTCCTGCCCTTCGGCTGAAACTTTGGACCAGAGAAAATCGATTTCTCCTGTTGTGTTTCTCAGATCATGGCAGAAATGTGTGTTGCCTTAACAGCTGTTTGTGAACCTGAAGAGAAGGCGAGTGATAGGGTGAGGTGTTCCTTCATTAGCAGCGTGAGTTTCCAGGAGGGATCCCCCTTTGCTGCCACCACTTTCTGTGCAGTCTCTCTCCAGAACGCCTCCCTCCCATCTCCCCCTCCAAAGCTCATCCAGAGGCTTCGATCTTCTTACTGTCTGCTCGAACTGCAGGAGGGTCCCGCCCAATGTCCTTGTTCCAAGAGGACATCTCTTCTGAAACGGGCACAAGGCGGTGGCTGTGGGGACAGGGCAAGTCCTTCTAGGTTTGTGCTGGAAGGCGGCTGGCTTGGATCGAGGACCCTGGTCACAGATTGTGTCGGTGCTCCAGCAGCTGGAGGTTTTAGTGCCAGGCAGATGGGGTGTTATCCATGGGGGGCTTCCCATGAGTGGGCACCGTGGCTCAGTTTGACTCCCGTTGGGCAGGACTTGCCTGCGGACCCCAAGATCCAAACCGCTCTTGGGGCAACGAAGGCGCCACGCAGACCCCATGTCGGTTGGGAAAGGGCAGGCCTGCAGAGTCCAGATCCGGTCTGGGCATTTACATCGGGGCACTTTAATACCTTGCCCTTGAATCCCAGCCCCAACACACACCACCTGGTTTTTCGCCCGTTTGCAGTTTCTTTTGCAAAGAAAGGCGAAACCCACCCCAGGGACCCACTAGATCATTCCGGACTGTCAGATTTTGAAGCTGGCTTTGGAAGCCAGAGGTTTCAAGCCAAATGCTGGGCAAAGGTTTTGGTTTTGTTGAGCACTCACTAGTTAAAAAAAGTCCTTCCTGTCTGCATTCCCTGAAATTGTTGGAAACAGCAAGGCGGCAAAGGTGGAGTGCGAATCCTCAGATTTGGAGCTTTTCCTTATTTTGTGGTTTCCTGGGGCAAGTTTTAACACCCTCTGGAATCGTGCCAGCCAGCCTGGTGGATTTCTTCTGAAAGGGGGTTACGTTGGATTCCCTGAATGGTGCCCTGAAAGGGTTCCCTCCTTCAGCCCTCTGCATTCCTTGCGATGGAGACTGAACAGGCCGGACTTCTTTCTCCAGACCCCCCCCAAAACTCTCAACCTTCAGGGAGAAAGCTAAAGGGAGGCAGCAATGGGGCTGCACGGCCCCCCCAACGCCCCCTTGCCATGTAGAGGTTTCAACTCTTCAGGTCTCAGTTCCTGCAATGAGGTTTTCGTACACTTCTTTTTTTATAAAGAATTCAAAACTGTGCTACATATTATATATGCAAAGTATTTTATGCATGGTTTCTGTTCATGTAGTGTGTAACCCTTGTATTTTTGCTATTTGCACAAGCTTCGCACAGACCCAGTCTATTTTCCTGCTTCCGACGTGTCTTGCCGGAGGCCTTAGAAGGACCCCCGAGAGGCCGCCTCAGTCTAGGCTGGGTCCCAAGTCTGGTTCAGGATCCTGCGGAGGGAGAGCCTCGCTGGGCTCGCAGCAGGCGGAAGACCCCTTGCGCACGCTCCGGGGCGCTCGGGACAAGGTGGGCATGAGGGTCTCCTTCGAGTAGGGCGCGTGCTCAGCTGTGTGGGAGAATCATGCCTTGTATACATTTGCAGTCAGGGTTCCTGGGAGTTCTTTGGGGTTCAGTCACCCCAAATTGACCAGTTCATACTTGTGATTGTTGCGACCTCTGGAAAATAGACAACTGCCTGTCTTTGATTTTAAAGGCTTTTTGTACAGCTCTTCATTCCACTCTGGTTTGGGGTCACCAGTCCTAGTAAATAAACACACACCATTGTCTGCTGCTGCTTGGATTGGCTTTTCTGTCCTCACCCTGAAGGAAGAGCGGCCTTCGCGGAGGAGAAGGGGGCAAACCGAGCCGGGAGGAGGAGGGTGGCCGTGGGGCCCCTGCCCGCCCACCCGCCCGCCCTGTTTTTGTGGCAGACGAAGAAGAGCCAGCGTGGCAGGCAGGGCATGGGGAGAAGGAGCACAGTGAAGCCTTCCGCTGACCTGGGTTGACCCAGTTCAGCCTTTGCCATCAAGACCCTTTGCCTGCGGGGGGGTGGGGTGGGGTGGGGGGAACCTGAGGCCTTCGTCGTGGTCCAGGTGCCTGCTGAGCCTGGAGTCTGCCTGCTGCTTCACCAGGCGCTCCAGCCCTGCAGCTTAACGCCGGTGCTGTGCCCCATCCGTACAAAGCCTCTGCTCTGCCCTGCGCGATGGCCGTGGGGGGGACCCCCTGTTCCTGTGGGCCCATCCGGGAACAAGGGACGGCTGTGAGCCTCGTGACTCCCGGGAGTGCTGATGAAAGAGAATGGGCCAGCCCACCCTCCCAGGGCCCGGGGTGGTCAAGAGGGCTCCCGGGGGGATGACCGCTGCTGGGGCCAAGGCCGAAAGGCAGGGAATGGCAGCTGGAGGGGGGCGGAGCCTCGCAGGGGGCCTTCTTTCCTTGTCTGCTCCCTTTGCTTACAAGCCTTCCTCCCTCTCAGTTTCAGTCATTTCAGCTATTACTATTTTTATTATTATTATCTTGCCTTTTTTCAGAGCAAGAGAACTGGAGGCAGCAAACACCTAATACCCCTGCCTGCTATTTTCCCCACCACAACAACCCTGTGAGGTAGGCTGGGCTGAGAGAAGGGCTGGCTCCTCCCCCCCTTTGATCCAGGTCCTCCTCCAAGGAGGATTTGGAGGGCATCTCCCCTGCTGGAATTCCCGTTCATCATCCTGCCTGACCTGGTTTAATCCTGGTTTAACCTGCTGGCTTGACCAGGAAAAGCTCGGCGGGCCCAGCCCCAGCCCCAGCCCCAGCCCCAGCCCCAGCTCTCCGATGTTCCAGAGTGAAGGAAACGTGTTTTAGCCTTCGAAACGTCTGTCCGGTTCATAACCTAGGCAGGACTGAAACAGGAAGGCGGTTTCTCATTCTCTGAGAACAAGAAATGACTCGCTAACCCAAATTACTCGTCTCGGGGGATTTAATGTTCTGCATTCCGCTTGTTAGAGCAACTTGCGGTATCCTCTATTTCACTTTTCGCAGAAGTTGGATAACTTCATTATGCGGCCAAGAGATGGGTCGACGTCCTCCCACCCCACCGTGCCCCGCCCGGCCTCTTAAGGTGGAAATCTTCCGCGCGGGGCTCGGTGACCTTCCCTGGCCCGAGAGGAGAGGCCGCCTGGTCGCCGCGGACCGGGCCCGGCGCGGAGGGCGCGCGCAGCTGCAGCCGCCCGGCGGAGGACGGCCGGGCGAGTCCCGGCGCGCCCGGTCGGCAATGAAGGGAGCCGCGGCGCCCCCCGCCCCGAGCGCCGGGGCTGCTGCGCCGGCCGTTCCGCGGCGGGGCGGCAGGGGGCGCCCGGACCCTCGCGCGCCGGGGTGGCCCGCGGCTCCTCCCCGCACCGGCCGGCGGAGGGCAGGCGGGGCAGGGCGGGGCGGGGCGGGGCGGGGGCGAGCGCTGGGTCGCGGGAGAGGGACCGGGACCGGGACCGGGACAGGGAGAGCCGCCGCCGCCGCCGCCGCCGCTCCGGGCGCCCTGGGGCTGCAACGCTGCGCGCCAGGTAGGCGGGGGCCCCAGGTAGGCAGGCGGCGGGGCTGAGCGGAGCCTGTCCCGCCGCGCTCCCTTCGCGGCCCCAGGCGCGCCCCGGAGGACCGCCGGCTTGGCCGCGGAGGACGGGAGCCGGCGCCGCGTGGGCAGCGGGAGGGCGGCGGGCTCCGGGCGAGGGCGGGTCGCCGCGCGCTGGCCGGGCGGGTCTGGGGAGCGAGCGCGGGCGAGGGCCGCCTCGGCGGGTCCCGGCTCCGGCTCTCCGAGGTCGGGGGGAGCCGGCCGGGCGAGCTCGCGAGCCGGGGCTGCCGAGAGCCGCGGGTCGGTCCGGGCGCCAGACGCGGCGCTCTCCCGGCGGGGGACGGGGCCGCGGAGCCCGGCCGCTTCTGCGCCCCGGAGAAAGCCCCGGCGGGGCGGCGAAGGGGCGCAGCTCTGCCCGTAATTGCCGCTCAGGCGCCTGCTCGCGCTCGTTACGGCGCCCCGCGGAAGGGCCCCTCCTCACCGGCGCTCCTGGGCGGAGGCGGCCGCCCCGACGCCCCCGGCAGCCCCCGCCCCGGGAAGAGCGGGTCACGCACCGCCCGGCGATGTAGCTCGGCTAGTGGAAGTCTGCGTCCCTTGACACCTCTGAGGCTGGGCTGGGCCTGAGGCTGGGGGCGTCCTGCTCTCCAGGAGGCTGTGTGGGGAGGGGAGGGAGGCCCTTGCAGGGGCAGAGGGGCAACAACCCCAGCAGGGGGCTGCCTGCTCCTTGGTGCCTTCCCTGATGCCAAACCGGGTGATCCCAAAGCCCGACCGAGGAGCTCGGTGTCCGGACGCCGTGACTCGGCGCCTGCAGATGCGGCCTCCTCGGAGTGGCTCCTCCCGGAGCAAAACGGTCAGAAGCAGGTGCCCTCAGCTGACCCACGGGGCGCTCTGACCGGGAGACCAGCCAGCCAGAGTTTGCCAGCGTGCGTCTGTCCGGTTTATGGGTGTTTCTTACGAGCCTGGATTGCTTCTGTTTCATTTTGTCAGCCTCCACGAGGGGCCTGCTGGCGTGTAAAGCTCTTGTGGGCTGAGGGCACTCGCGTGAACGTGACACAGAGGCTGCAGCTGCTGCAGCCGGCTTGCAACTTTCGAAACTCTCGGGGGACCAGCGCTAGGAGAAAGCAAGCGGGGGCGCAGGAAGTGGCTTCTGCTGGGGGAAGGGCGGCTCTCAAGGGTCTCCCTCCGGCCGTGGGGCCTCCTCCTCCTTGAAGCCCTGCTGGGGGGGCCTTTACCCCCGGTGACTGTGGAGCCCCCCTTGAAGCAGGCTGTCGTCCCAGGGAGAGGAAGGGCCCCAACGTCGAGCAAGTGGAACCCCACACAGGCGTCCTCTGCTTCCTCCAGTTGCAATTTGGGAGCAGGAAGGGGCAGTCGAGGCGATGCCATTTGCCCAAGGACAGATCCCCAAGAGAGGATGGGTGGGCAGTTCCTGCAGGCCTGTGGCTTCCTCAGCCCTGTTTCCTTCACCCCAGGAAGCCTGTGGCTCCGCTGACCCGACACAGCATCCCTCACTCCTTACACCTCCCCGACTGCTCCGAAGAATCCGGGGAGCCGGAGAGGTGCAGGAAATCCCTGCTGGGAATCCCGGCCCTGCCAGCCCTTCCTGGGGGCCCTCTGGGAGAGGGACGATCTGCCCTGGAGCCCCCTGGAGCAGCCTCACGGAGGGCAGCGAAGTCCTCTGTCCGTCCCACCCCCAGAGGAGAGGTTGCCAAACAGCTGCTGGGACTTCGTTCCCACCTTGGGCCTAACCGGCCAGGCTCAGACCACACCGGAAGCCATGAATTGTGGTTGGCTGTGGTGACATCCTGTGCCCAAACTGAGGATCCCCTGGAAGGCTTAGCGCGCTGCAGGGTCTCACAGTGTGATTTTACAGGGTTTTGCAGTCTGCCCTGGAGGGGTAGAGGGCATCCTTGTCTTGGCACTCCTGGTGCAAGAATGTCGGCCTTTGAAGGGAGGCCTCCCCCCGGGCTTTTGCAGCCTTGGCTGCCCTCGAGGAGGCTCCCCCACCCCATTTTAAAGGGTAACGGGAGACTAAAATCTCCTGGCTGGGGCTTATTCCCCCCCTCACCCCACAGCTGCCTGTGGTCCATCAGTCCCCGGGTCCCCATTGCAGCGGTAATTAGCCTGTTTCTCTTGCCCCAAATTAGTGGCAGAGCTGACCTTCAGCCGCCGAGCGTGCTTAAAGGGGAAGGGGCTGGCGCTGCAGTCCCTCCAGCCAGCCAAAGAAGGCTCTTCCTCAGCAAGCAGCCCCCGGCCTCTTGCCTCGCTGACCCCCGTCAAGACGTCACCTTGGCCGGCTCTTGCTTTCTGCGTCAGAGCCACAAGCATCCTTGGCAGGGGACATCAAGGAAATGGTCTGATGCCCCTGCAGCCCGGCAGTCTCCAGATGAGCTTCCACTGGAGGTCTGGCCTGTGCTCCGGCCTGGGCCTCACGTCCAGCTTGACTCGTGGATTCGCAGGGGAGGTTACGGGTGGTCGCCCTGAGCTGGTCCTGGCTCTGTTTCCCTTCTTGGCTGGGACTCCCCTGTGGAAGGACAGGCCTGGAAAGGAAGGCAAGGCTCCCCCCAGTTCCCCCCTCCCGGGGAGCTCTTGGGGATGGCGGCTGCAAGGGGGAAAGGCAGCTTTTGGGCAAAGGGGCAGGAAGAGTTCTCAGGGCGGGAGCTGATCTGCCTTGTTCAGGCTATTTGTCTCGACAGGCACCTCTTCTTAAGCTGAGATGATCTCATAAGTGGTTTATTAATTTCATTATGTCTTGACTTGCAATAATCCCTTGAATACTGGCAAGGCTGCTCAAAAATTTGTTGCAGCCTTGCGGCCTCTTGAAACCTAATTAATTTCGTTTGGCACGGATTTTGTGGGCTGAAGCCACCTTCCTCCGACGTCTGTGAAATGGGTGCTATTGAAGGGGCCATAAGGTTCTCGCTAACTTTGTCTTCTAGGTGGTTAGATCTCAGGAAGGATAATTTTGGTGCCCGTGTAGCAGAGTTCCTGGGAAAAATCACAGCCCAAAGGGATTTCCCTTTGAAGTCTTCTTTATGGGAGTTTCACCCTCTTCTTGCCCAACTGGCTGCCCACTTTGAACAGCACCTTCCAAACACCCACCATCTAATCCAATATGCTGTTTCGTTGATGTTCTTGCCCGGGGCCGATCTGAATTCTTTTGTGGGGTGGGGCTACTCTATTCGCCTTAATTTTATTTTTGTTACTCACTGGATGCCTTTAGGTCATTTTCTCAACTAATTCAGAACCAATTTGTCCATCGCTTTCAGTGGGCCTTCTGCTGCCTGTAACTTCATTTTGGTTCAACCAAATAGTGAAATAACCTCAGGTATTCCGCCAGTGTTTCAAGATAGTTGGGCAGCCACATTTTAAGGAGATTAGAACAGAACCCCTTTTTAAGGCAGTTCAAAAGTTCTTGTCCTGATTTTTTTTTTTGGTTGAGATCCAACAGATCAGACCATCCGATCTTCCCGTGGATAAGTTGGGCGCCCTCCTTAAGTAGGCAGGTGAAAAAAGGGTTGTATGCTCTGCTCGGTCACAGTTTATTTAACAGATGAGTAAGCCAGACTTGGCTAGGTTCATACAACGCGCTAAGTGCTAAAGAAACACACCACCTTGTGGCACAGGGTGTGGCACGCGGACCTGTTCCCGTGCCTGTCTTCAGCCTCCCCTCGACAGCTGGCTCCCACTTCCTTCGCAATGAGAACAAATAGGATTAATCGGGGTGGGGGTGGGGGGGCTCCGGGCTGCGGAATGCGCTCCCTCCCCCCTTCCGACGCCAGCAGGGTCTCTCTTTCAACGTGGAGAAGCTGCTGCGCTTCGGAGCCCCCTGCTCCTCCCGCAGAGGGGGCCTCGTCCTGCTGTGGCGGCCCCGGGCGCCCCCTCGTCCCTTCCCCATCCGGGCTTCCGGATGCCGCAGCCGAGGGTCTGGCCTTTCCGTGCCCCTGGCGTTCTCCAGCCCGGGGGAGAGGGGCGTCTGTCCTTCAGGCTGCCCTCAGGAGGGCTGCTCTGCCTCCAGCCGATGTCCTTCTAGGCTGCCTCGGGCGCCCTTCGAGAGGGGGAGCCAGCAGGGGGCTGGAATGAAAGAAGCAGACGTAAGATGGAGGGCAGTTGCCACCTGGACTTTTGGGACCCCGCTCCCCCAGCATGCCTAGACACCCCTGCGGCTACACCTGGCTGCCGAGAAGCACGTCCCCTGAGCAGCCAGGTGTAGGCCCTGCCCTGCCCTGCCCTGCCCTGCCCTGCCCTCCCTCTCTTCCACCTCAGACAGGGCTCCTTCAAACAGGCCTCTCAGATTATCCCCATTTTACAGGTGTGAAAACTGAGGCTCAGGAAGGAAGTTTCTCTCTCATTAGAAAACTCCAAGGGATGCCCCAGGAAAATATACCGCCCGTTCTGTTTTGTGGGTCTGGTCTTTTTCAGCCTCTGGGGAGCAGCTTCTGAAGTTCCTGTTCGTCCAGCTCCCTTCCTGGAAAGAGCTCCCTTCCTAGCATCATGGCAGCTTCTCGGCTGGGAAAGCCGTAAGGAGCTTGGCTGCAGCTTATTCTGGAGCTCCGGGGTTAGATGCCAGATTAGGGAGTCTTGGGAAAGGAAGTTGGTTGTACCGAGGGTGGGCGAGGGGTCCTGCCCCGACCTCGGCTTTAGCGTTCCGCCCCGGCCCCACCAGCAGCCACTGGACACCAGGCCAAGCCACGGGGCACCCTCTGCTGGGTTAGCCCACGTGCCAACAAGTGCCCGTGAAGCGTAAAGCAGGCCACGGTTGCCCTGTCGTGCTGATCCGCACTTTTAGCCCTTGCCTCCCGACGAAGACATCGTGGCTGGATTCCCCACTCGGCCAGAACTGTCCAGCAGAGTTGTCCGGGCACGGGGGGTGGGCTCCGACGCAGCGTGCGAAGCCAGCCAGTGGCTTATTCAACCACCGTGGCGCAAAAGATTCCCTCAGACTCCAGGCGGCCACCGGCTGGGAGCAGGGCGGCTGAAGTTCTGCATCCGCCTTACGAAGCTCCCGGGGGGCCCTCCCGTCCTAGCCCCGCGAAGGGGCTGCACGATGCGCAAAAGCGTTGTAGGGGAGGGCCCTGTTTTATCGCACCCTCGCCCCTCTATAGAAGACGGGGTCAGCCATTCTGAGGCTCCGGGCGCTCGGCTGCCCCAAATCAGCAGGGAGGAGGGTGAATGTGACCCCCCAAGGAAAAGTGGTGCAGATTCAGAGTGTTGCTTTCGGGGTGAGGCTTGCACAGATGCGACAGGCGCAGTCCTCTCCTGTCCCTCTCAGGAGCTGAGCAGAAGTGAGTCCCCCGCCGACAGCCCGGCTCCTGGGGGTCTGGGACAGGGCGGTCCCGGCTGGCCTCGGCCTCCAAGCCGGGGAGGTTCCGAGTCGCAGACAAGATAGGAAAGGTTCCTCACCACCTGAACCCTTTTCCTCAACATTTTGATGTAGCAAAGAATAACTGAAGATAGGACTAAGGAATCATCATCGTCACGTTGAATGGTTAGGGTCAGGATTAGGGGAAGGAAGGATGGAGAGAAAAGAAAAAGAAAAAGAAAAAGAAAAAGAAAAAGAAAAAGAAAAAGAAAGGGAGGGAGGGAGGGAGGGAGGGAGGGAGGGAGGGAGGGAGGGAGGGAGGGAGGGAGGAAGGAAGGAAGGAAGGAAGGAAGGAAGGAAGGAAGGAAGGAAGGAAGGAAGGAAGGAAGGAAGGAAGGAAGGAAGGAAGGAAGGAAAAAAACAAAGTCTTCTTTGGTTTCCTTTCCCAGCTCGCTCAATGAAGAGTCCAGGAATGGCCGTGTTTAAACAACAAAAGGTCGAGGACCTGTATGAAATCGGGGAGGAGCTGGGCAGGTAAGCTTGAACTTTCTCTTCTACCAGATCCAGATCCAGCCTTTAGCCTCAGTCTAGTTGCTGTGCTGACCTCGGAGCTATTGGTGTTCCGCCACTATAGAAATGCCCCCGTGGTGGGCTTTTAAGTTGCCTGGTAGATCAACAACTTGGCTCCTAAATTAAAGGGAGAATAAATTCTTGTCTTTGTTAAATGCCGGCTGGTGTATTTAGAAAGCTTTTAGAGTGCAAAAAGTTGGGGTGAAGAAGCGATGTTGGTCTTGCTGAAGTCTTGCCTGATATTTCAACATGTTTTAGGGGGGTGGGGGTTGAAATAATTATGAAATACAAATGCATGAGCCTGAACATATGCTAGCCTGAACGTGGCGGCTCTGCAAGCCTGAACGCTTGGGCTTGCTACGACAAAGCGCGGCAAAGAGTTTTCTCCTTGGGTGAACCTGACTCCCGGGAGCACTCTTACCTTTGGGGTCTGAAGGCACCTCTCTGGCGCCCGAGCCCCAATGGCATCACAGGAGATCCCCAGCCTCAGATAAGAGGCTTGCGGGCACCTTGTCCTGGCGCGGCTGCCTCAGGGCCTCTGCCGTGCCCCTTGCCCCTTGAGCTCTCCGTGAGCGGCAGGGCAAGCACTGGCTTGCCTACCTCTCAGGTCCGCCAAGAGAGCTTTGCACAGGCCTTCCCCACCAGATTTTCGGCAATTCCAGGTGATGACAGGTGTGTCTGGCAAGTGAAGGGATCGTCAAGTTCCCTCCCAGAGACGTGTCTCTTGCATAAAAGAAACAGGTTTTCAGCAAGCAGCTGACGGGGTTAGGAAGTGGGCCAACTGTCCTGCCCGTCTTGCTCCTTCGCACCCAGAAAGGGAGGCTGCGTCGGCTCGGAGGCTTCAGAACTGGCTCTGCCAGAGGACCCGCCTGGCATGGGACTGCCGACCCCAACCTGCCAGCCCACGGAGCATCCCCAGCACGGGCTTCCGCCTGCCCACCTCCCTCCGCCTGTTTTCGGAGATCCTTCCTCCGGGGCAGCGGCTGGCCAGTGCTTCTGGTCCAAAGTTGGTCTGGGCACCTGGGCAGTCGGGGCCTCTTCTCGCTCCTGCCGGCTTCGGGTTTGTCTTGCCAAGTGATGGAAAGAGGAAGCCGCTCACTGCAGGAATCAAAAGTTGTTCCAGTCGCGTAACTTCCTGAGCCCAAATGTTTTTGGGATGGTCGATTCTGGCACGGTGCTCCTGTTTTGGAAACACCGGCTCGTTCCCTGCGGGACTTCTGGGGATCCGGAACAAATGCAGGGAGGGGGCTGGGGGTGTCCCAGGTGGCACCCGCTTAGAACTGTGGTCCCTCCGATGATGCTCAGAGGTAACCCCAGCACCGTGAGCCGGTGGCGAGCTGAGATTTGGCAGCCGTCACAGGAGCACCCGTTCCTCCTGGGCCCGAAGCGGCTGCTGATGCTCGCTCTGTGCAGTCGGAGATCCGCAGCACTCGTAACTTGTTAGCTAAAACGGTCCTAGAGCCCCGGCCGGCGGGACGTCATTGCTCCATAGGCCTGCTGGTAGCAGCCATTCAGAGTGACTTAGTGCTTCGACCAGGTCCAGGTTGTGTTGTTTGCAGTCAGAAGGGGGGGGGGTGTCAGCATTGTGGAAGCCTTTGCCGCAAACATTTGACAAAGTGATCCTAACTCAGAAGAAGAGATACTTTTTTGGGGGGACAGGATCGGACTTGTCATAGTGGGACCAGCTCAGACATTTTGACGCCATCTTTGGTAGATTGTTAATGAGATGCCACCACCTCATCGCCCCGACTAGCAGCCCCCTAAGTTTGGTGTTCATTTCTTCGGCTAACCTTTGTGCCCTGCTTTTGGGACTGAGGAGGTGGCACAGACGGGAGCGCCCGGGGGTGCTCACGGTGTAAAACCTGCTTGGCGTCAGCAACGTGCCCCAGACTTGTAGTCCCCGGTGGAGATCATAGTCTCGCCACATCTGGAGGCCGTGAGGCTGGGAGGGCCACTCAAGAGTTCTCTTGCCCCCCTGATTCTAGTTTAGAAGGTCGAGGGACTGTGCCCGCCTGCCTGTCCAGCTCTCCTTCTTGAAATTAATGGCTGGACTTTATATTTCCGAAAATGAGGGATCAACAGGGACTTACCCACCTGCCACCGTCCTTCCCTTGAGATGCGTTTCTGACCCTCTTGCCTCATGAAGAATTTTTGGAGGTTGGAAAGTGTACAGGCTCTTCTGCCCGTGGCATCATGGATCATGGTGAATAATCAATTAGTTGGGAGGGTGTGATTGCTTTGGGAGGATCATGGAGGGGCAGATCCTCTCACTACTCAGCCCCGTTGCCCCACCGAGAAAAGGTGGTGGCCTCTTGATCAAGTCACCTGCAGGGGAAGCCCATAAATCTGTCAGCTGCCTTCCTCAGGACGCCAGGAAGGCCCTCGGAGCCCCAGTCAAGGATGTGGCCAGCAAGGGGGGGTAAAGTTCAACCCGCCAGAGTAAAAGCAGAAATAAGGGAGGAGGAGATAAGGCAGGAGGCCACCTTGGGCGTTGGCCAACTCCCCAGTACAGAGCTGGGCAACGGGAAGGAAGTCCCTGGCAGTGCCCAATGGCTCCGTGCCTATCGGGGTAAAGAGAACTGATAACCAGGGAGTAGTCAGAGCTCCCCAAGCTGGCCTCCTCTGCTTGGCACCTCCCAGATGTGATTGGACTGCAGTTCTCATGGCCCCCCATTGCCAGATTGAGAACCAACCTGAAGATCCCGGTTTCTGAGGCTCTCGCGGTCAAAACCGTGGCAGCTGGAGAGACAAAGGGCTGGTTCTGAAGAAGCACCACCTGGCGCCTGGTTTGGGGTTTTCCTCTGGTGCTGCAGCGATGGCCCTTGGGCTCAAGCGCCGCCCCCCCCCCCCGCATGCAGCCACTTCTCCTTTTGCTGCAGCCAAAGGAGGCCAGTCCAAACTACGGCTCGCTTGCATCAGGATCCCAGACAAGAGTGGCTTTGGCAAAAGTGGACCCGAATGAGGAACCTGGCGCACAGGTGATACAGGAGCACCTGGGATGAGTTTTGTGTCACAGCAAACAACGGCTGGGCCGTAGGTCAAGCAGACTGATTCCCACAGGAATGCTGAAGGTGGATGGAAGTGATCTGGGGGGTGGGGTGGGGGCTGTGGTTTCCCCATCTCGTCCCAGCTCAGATTCCAAGCCCCCGCCTGCCGCTGACTCCGGGGTGCAGCCCCCACAAACCTGAAGGGTGGCAGGCCACCAAAGGGAGCTAGTTAGCAACCGGCAAGGTCTGGGACTGGAAAGACACAGGAAGAAAGCTTGTCCGAGGGCCAAAGGCGTCTGTGCTCTCCCTTTCTTCGAAGCACGCATGGATCTGGGGCAAAGAGCAGATGGACAGAAACAGTTCGAACATGTTTCGGCACCCGGCGCCTGGTAGGGAGATGGCCAGAGAGGGAGCAGACTCAGAAGGGCATCGTGGTGAGTCAGTGTTGCTCACTCCAGCTGGACATCTGCATTTCTGCCCTTGTTCCTCTGGAAATCTGAGTGGGACTGTTGCCTGCGCGTTTTGCCCGTGAAAAGCTCGTCCAGCCTCGCCAGGAGCTGCTTTGCTGCGCCGGGTGGGGTCTCCATTGTTCCCAGAGCTGTCCTTTTCTCTTTGGAAGCCAGTCTGTCTTGGCGACAAAGAGGGCCATTGTGGCAAGCCTCTGTGCCAATGAATGAACTAAAAAAAAGAGCCCCCTGCCCCCGCGCTCTTCTCTCTAAGTCTGTATCAAGAAGGGAAGAGGCCGCGGCTGGCCGCAGGAGGAAAGCATGAGGGTCCCCAGGGGACCCTGGGCTGCGTTCCTTGCCTTGCGAGACTTCGATTTTTGAGAAATGCAGGGAGTCGGAGGGGGCACAGCCCAACCCTCTCGACCCAGGCAGGGTCGGTTCCAAGTGAAGACGGAGGCCCGTCACTGCGCATGGAGGGTTGGGAGCCGGCGGCAGCTGCAGAGCTGCAAATGGCCCTGGTCCAGAAATGGCCGGAGGGGCCGAGAACGGCAGGGCGCATTGCGAGGGGCGTCTGCTGGGCCGGTTGCCCTCGGCCAGGAATGAGCACCCTCCCCATGAGCGAGGAAGCGGGCCTGAGTTCAAGAGACACCAAGGGCATCAAGTCCCAACTCGCACTGGAAGTTTGCTGCCGTGAGCGTAAGCGCATGCTCCCGGTGGAGGCTCTTTGGTGCACGGCTTTTGCTCTTTATGGGCATCTGCCTGCAATCCCAAGAAGAGGCTGTTGAACCTTGCTGGGCATTTCTCCCTCTTACTTCTCAAATGCAAAGGATCCTGGCCAGTGGGCATCGGGGTGAAGGCCTTCGACTGGAAGTGGCTGGGGCCTCAGGTTCAAGGCCCCCCTCAGCCAGGCAAGTCCACGGGGTGACTTGGACCTCTTGCCCTCTGATTCTTAGCCCATCCCACTCACAGGCTTGTTCTTAAGGAGATAAGATGAAGGGAAGGCAGGAGGTTCACCGAGCCGGTTGTAGCTGAATCCCCCCCCCCAACAGTCTGAGCTTGCTTGTGGGTCACTGGCAGCCAGAAGGGCCCCCTTGGCAGGGAAACGCCTCTGCGAGGGAGCTGCTTCAAGGAGAGCAATGGGGCAGCGGTACTTCAGGGGCACCGCCTTCCTTCGCCCTTGCAAGGGTGCGGAGCCAAACGGAGCCCAGCAAAATGCCCCACTGGCAGCTGGATTAGCTGTGCCCTCCCCGGCAGTTCAGGAGCTTCCTCGAAAGGGCTTTGCCAGGCTGCTGGAGGGTGGCGGTTTGGCTACACGGTCTTGGGCCTCTGCGTGGCTTGTGGGGCTGCCGAAAGGGAAATGGCCGGAGGGTCCATCCGCCACCAGGTTTGGACTCCAGATCCCATAGTCCCAAACCCGGGCGGGTGGCTTCCTTGATTCCAGTCCCTCCAAAGGGCTGTGGGCCCTTTCTTTGAAGTTGTTCTCTGGCCTTGGATTCTGCCCGTCCTTTGTCACGTTGCTGGTCGACTCAGCCGCCTTCCGCAATCCCGCTGCGGCTTTCCCAGCGTGACCAGCCTTCCGCTTCCTCCGGTGCCAGACCGTTGCCCACGAGCCCCCTCTCTTGGATCCTGCGAGGGGCGTCCCGCCTGCCCGGCTGCCTCCCATTCCAGGCATAGCCGCTCCGGCTCGCTTTCTATCTTTAGCCGAGTGGCACATCTCTGGCAGGGGGGAGATTGACGCTGGCTTGCTTAAGTATGACCCTCAAGGAGAGGCAGCCAAGACCAGTGTGAAGCTGGGGGGGGGGGGGCGGGAGAAGAGGGTCCGTGATCAGCTGTCCACTCGCCACGCTGCCCCCTTGCCCAGAGCTTAGAAAGGCCTGCTGCCCGGCCTCTGAGAAGGTTGAGCTTAACTATTGGCTAACCCAATCTAACTGCAGGTGACTCAAGAAACAGTGGTCGAGGAAACCGTGGCTTTGTGAGCCACGAAGTCTGGGGACTCCTTAGCCCAGGGACTCCGACCCGTAAGTGGGGATTGAATTGACAGCCCCGGGCTAAGTGGCAGCAGAGGGGGGGGGGACACAGCAGCCTGGCTTTAATGAGTGACCAACTGATTCGGGCGTGGACTTTGGTGGCCCCGTTGGGACGGAGGAGCAGCACAAACAGATTTACCATAACAGACTCCCCAGGAAAAACCTGCTGTTGGAGGCCTGTGTGACATTTTGAAAAGAAAAAAAATACAGCTCTTTTACCGGGTTCACACGGCCGCCCATGGTGGTTTCCGAGCCTCCGCGCTCCATCCCACACAGTCTCCTCCTTCAAAGCCTGCCACTCTATGGCTTGCTGTGAGGTATTAAACCACTGTGGTCGCCTGAACTGGGTGCCTCTAACCTGGCGGCCTCCGACTGGTTGGATAATAGGTCCCATCATCCCCAACTGGCATAGGTGGGCAAAGAAGGCTGTTTTGCAGCACGTGAATGCTGCCCTGGTTGAGAGCACCCACCCAGTGTAAAGGGGCAGGCAGCTGGTCAGCCACCCCCCTTGCTGGCCTGTTGCTCCTGGGCTCTCGGGTGGCTCTGGACTGGCGCAGCGGAATCCGGCTGCAGGGCCGCTAGAGGAGCCCCCCCGCCCCCGCCCCAGCTTCTCTCCTGCCATACCTTCCCTCTCTGCTTTTAGGCTAAGAATTGCCTTTGCACACCCGGGATGGGCTTTTTCCCTCCCCAGTCCGAACAGCTGCCTCTGCTCAGCCTCGGGGCTCTTAAGGCGTATCCAAAAATACCCGCTGCCCGTCATCCCCAGCATGTGATGTGACACTGATGTTTAGATGGCCTTAGCGTTCTCTCCTGCCACCTCCCCCCCCCCCCTTATCCAAATATGCCTTTTCCAACGGATGGGATTGCAACCCTGGGCCTTAAATACCGAGAAATCTAAAGTTCCCTAAGTTTCAGACAACTTTTGGAGTGAGAAAAAGGCCCCCTCCCCAACCGCTTATTCCCAGGACCACAAAGTCCAGCGCCATTTGGTGTCTCGGCTGCGTCACCGCACTATCCACTCAGCGGGCGTCAGATGCTCCTGGCACCTTGGGGTGTTCTGAGAAGGGACCTCGGAGGGAGGCCTTTGGGTCCAGGCAGCCCTCCGTGGGAGAAGGGCCTGAGGGCCCGGCCTTGGAGGAATCAGCGGTCTCCTTGCTGGATCGCAACCGCTGGCACTTCGGGGCACGGGAGGTCAGGGGAAAGCCTTGCCGCTGGATTGGCGAGCGTTCAGAGGTGCGTGTGAGGGGCACCAGACTGGACTTAGTTCATGGGTGTGTGTGAGGGAGAGTTAATTGCAGTCTGTGTGGCACAATGGGGGCTTCTGTGCGCTCATCCCATAATTGTAGGGGCCCCATAAAAGAGAGAGGGTCCCCGCTGCGAGCTTCTTGGAACTGGCTTGAGAGTCCTGCGGGGGAGAAGCCAGGGCGGTCTGGCCGCTGCCGCCGCTGAGTGCCCAAGGCAGAGATGGTGTTTCTGCATTAGGAGGAAAGAAGTGAAAAACGGAAGGACCTCTACCAGCCCCCGAACATGGAGAAGTAGCAGCGCATCGTCTTCTTCGGGAGCAGGTTTTCTGCTTGCGGCTCTGAGAGCGAGACAAGTTTCTGAGAGGAACCGTGGGCAGCTCCTGCCGGCTCCTCCATTAGGTGGAGCAGAGCCAAAGGCAGCAGGGGCTGGGGGGGGCTGAACTGGGTGGGTGCCCCCAAGTTCGCAGGCTGGTTGTCTTCGAGGGCAAGGCGGCTTCTCCGGGACTGAAGCCGGGCGCCTGCTGACCGAGCGGGAGGGTGAAGCCCCACCTGTCTTTTCTTCCAGGGGACAAAACGGAGTTGGCTGCCCCCCAACAAGGAGAGGCCCAAAGTTACTCCTCTCCTTCCTTTCGAATCTGCACCGGCTGCTTCCTAACACCCGGGTCCCCAGCGCCAGAGGAGCTCCAGCTGGACAGTCTCCTGCAGCCCTGGCGCCCTTCGGCTGGCGAGTCTCGGGCCCTTTGCAAATGCTGTCCTGCGAAGGGACCCCGGAGTGGCCGGGTCTGCTGCTCCCGTGGCTCGGTTCGCACACAGCTCTGAACCGTGCCCGGGGCAAGCGGGAGCGCCCCGGCTGCCTCTCTGGCTTGCAGCTAGGAAGGCGGAATTCACCCCCCGAAGAAAGAAATCCCAGTGGGAGTTAGCGCCCAGGGGCCCGTCTCGCGCAGCAGAGGGAGGCTTCGTGCTTTCTCCCAGCCGCTCCTCCTCTGGGGCCCATCCTCAGAAAGGATTTGAGGGAGGATTTGCACAGCTGCGGCTTCCCTCTTCCGCCACCAGGTCCGTGTTCGAGTTGCGCTCCTTTTGAGCTTCAGAGGACCACCTTCCGGCTTCCTGCAAGGAGGCCCCTGGAGGCACATTTCTTCACACCTGGAAGGGAAGCGTGCCTTGAGGAGGCCTTGCCCTGCCCCACTTCAGGCCGTAGCGTTTACTCATCTGGTCTCCGAGTTTCCTGCTTCTGACCTCTGGAGGAAACCCCGAAACGAATGACCGATGAGTAACCTTGCAACTCAGTGGTCCAGGCCAGCTGGCCGGTCCTGCAGAATGGCCGCCCTCGAGCCTTGTACGGCATTGCAGAGGCGCTTGGCCTGCAGACTCCCGAGAAATGCCCCTGTGGACTCGTAGTTCGTGCCCGGTGGGGGTTTTGTTCTTCCAGTCGCCGGTTCAGATTTGTTTGAGTGTTTTCCATGCTTCTGTCCTGCCCCCCGACACGTTTTCAGGGTCCTTTTCAACTGGAGCGTGAACAGGGAAAGACAGAATCGTGCCAGCAGAAGAGCCAAACAAAAAAATAGCACAGCCGATTAAAACTGTTCAGGGAAAAAACAACATTCAAAAGCCTGGGAGAATAAAAAGGGAAGAAAATATTTTCTGGACCGGGAGGGGACCCTCTCTGGGGAGGGCTCTGGTAAACGCCAAAGCTGGGCATGGTGTACTCCGGAATGGCAAATGGTCGTTCCTCAGTGCTGGAGCGATCTGCCTGGCCCAGCCGTCGTCCAGGTGTTTCCCGTGCCTCTGCCGGAAGCGGACGGGGGGCATCCCGCGATCTGGGCGCCGGTTCCTCGCTCCGGATTCACTCCCGTCCCGTCCCGCTTGGTTTGCAGCGGGCAGTTTGCTATTGTGAAGAAATGCCGGGAGAAGGCCACGGGGCTGGACTACGCGGCCAAGTTCATCAAGAAGCGCCAGAGCCGGGCCAGCCGTCGCGGGGTCCGGCGCGAGGAGATCGAGCGGGAGGTGAACATCCTGCAGCGGATCCTGCACACCAACATCATCCAGCTGCACGAGGTGTACGAGAACAAAACCGACGTGGTCCTGATCCTGGAGCTGTGAGTAGGAGGGTCAGGCGGCGGCCATCAGGGGTTATCTCAGGGAAAGGCCGGGCGCGTTAAAAGTAACGCTTCTGGTCTTCGTCCTCCGTTTCGGTGTTTCCCAACCTTGGCCACTTTAAGAGGTCTGGACTTCAACTCCCAGAATTCCCCGCCTGGCTGGGGAATTCTGGGAGTTGAAGTCCAGACCTCTTAAAGTGGCCAAGGTTGGGAAACACTGATGCGTTTCATCAACCCAGAGGGCTGGGAAATCTCTAGCTAATGGGGCGATTCTGGGTCTCTGCTGCCTCGGTTGCCTAAAATAAATGTTAATTGGGCTGTGGGCCCGCTGAGGTTTTTGCTCTGCTTGTCGAATTCTTCTCTGTTCACACGCACAGGGCGCTAAGCCACGGCCCGCTTAAACCCGACTGGCTGGAGTCAGGGCATGTCAAACCGGATGGCTGTGTGCAGCCCAAACCACAGTGTGACTTAATCTAGGTCCCCGTGCATAATAATAGCACATGCGCACCATTCCTTGTTTATTTCTAAACCCCCTTTTACACGAAGTGAACGATATTTGCACGCGAACAAAGCTGCTGGGGACCGAAACACTTTCCCAAATGGCGAGTTCTCAGGAGCCAAAGCTATGAGCGCCAACTAGAAACAGATGCAGCGTCCTCCGTCCAGCCGTGCAACGCTCCAAGTGACTTGGCCCTTCCAGTGCCAATGCCCAGGGAAGATCTCCAGAAGGCTGGGTTAACGCTGAGCACCACCCTGCAGTAAGCTTCGCGAACTTAAGCTCGGCCTTAATTCCTCCCTCCCGGTCTCCGTGTCACCGTCATTGCTGGGTTCTGACAGAATGCAAAGTAAAGTTGTGCGCGGTGTCACAACTGCAGTTCGGTCGCAGAGCCCGGCTCTGCTTCAGGCGGCAACGTTTTTGTGCGTTTATATTTTCCTTGGTGGTTCTGTGACTAAGAGAGGCTCTTGGAATTGTTGTAGAGTTAGTTCATTTCTCAGGCGGCACGGCGGGTCAGAAAACAGCCCAAGCCTCAAACCAGATCATAAAACAAACGTCTGATTTTGAGGAAGGAAGTGGTGTCCTTCGAGGGACTCGGTCCTCACGGGCAGGGGGCCGGGGCCGGGGCCGGGGCCGGGGCCGGGGCCGGGGGGGCAGGAGGAGCCTCGCGGCCGAGGGGAGGATGAAGTCCCAGCGCCTCCGGACGGGCCGGTGGGGAGGCTGGGGCTCAGCTGAGGAAGGGAGGGGGGTTCTGAGGTTCGTGGCTCGAGCCTTCTCTGTGGAACAGCACAGATAAGTCGGTAAAAGGATGAAGCTCCTCGTGGGCAGCAGCAGTTTGCTGAAAGGGAAGCCCTCTCCAAACGCTTCTGGGCGCTTTTATGAGGACGTCTCATCGCAGGGCATCTTCTAACCCAGGGAGGAGAAGACGAACCTCGTGGTTCTCCTTCCCACGGTCAAGGTTTTTATCAGAGCGGTTCTTCTCGTGTTTATAGTGTTATTTCATTCGGGTTCAAGTTCACCCGGAGAGCTTGGGTTGTCGGATAGGCAACGGACGTGGTTGGCAAATCAACGGAGACCTCCTCCGTTTCCTCCTCTTATTTCACAGAGTATCCGGAGGAGAACTTTTTGATTTCCTGGCCCAGAAGGAGTCGCTGAGTGAGGAAGAAGCCACGCGGTTCATTAAGCAGATCCTGGACGGGGTCAACTACCTGCACACCAGGAAGATCGCCCATTTTGATTTAAAGGTGAGGAGCAGCTGCAGCTAAAGCCACTTTGAGGGTGGGCGGAGGGGCCTCATCCCGGCCCCGTCTCTGGGCTTCAGGTGACGGTGCCCATTTGCCAACGGGATGGATGCTGAAGGAAAAAGCCCTTCCAGTCAAATCAGCTCGCCTCCAAGTAAACGTCATGGATCACACAGAACGCTCTGGCTCGACTAGTTTGTAGCTCATGACCTTCACCCCTGAGGCCTCATCATACTTTGAAGGGTACTTAAAGACCTTCCACGCCAAGAAGTCTATGGATTTTGCCTACAGAAGATTATTAGAATTCGGTCCTGCTCCTCTTTTGAACTGGACCTGCAGTCCAGCTGACCCTCAAAGACCCTCAAAGACCAGTTGTGGGGCTGGCAAAGGCAGGATTTGACTTTCAGGTATGCTCCTGGCCTTCGTGGGTTTTGCCAGTAGCTCGGAGATGTTTCACAGTGCACAGAAAGGGGAACGGCAGCATAACTCAGAAAGAGGTCATATTTCCAGATGTTGGCGATAAAGAAAAGTGAGGGGGGATTTATTTTCTTTTTTCTTTAAAGGAACTTTGGTCTGCCCATTAGCTGGAGGTATGTGCGTATCTGGTAGCCAGGAAAGAGGACTTTGGGTATTTCCCCCAGCTACTAGAGGCCCCTCCTTCCCCCCCAACAGGATTTGTGTTTGTATCGAACATCCTCCCAAGTTGCAGCCCCAACACCCAAGTCCCAGCCGGAAGAGCCCTCCTTCTGCTCTGGGGACGGGTCTCATTCCCAACCTGGCAGGTCTTTCGGCAAAGAACCAGAGGGGCTGGAAGAGGCTGGGCTCCGTGGCCAACTCACCCCAGCACTGCTGGCACTTCCCAAGAGCTGCTCCTTTGGCAGCACCCTGGAGATGCTTGCAGAGGCGACTGTCCTCCTGCCTGCACAGCAGAAACCATTGCGGGTCTCTGCCAGGTTTTGCATATGCTTTGCCTATTGCCCGGGCCGGGGGGCTGCAGACTCCCGTGCCATGGCTTAACCCGCCTTTGCTCGCCCTGGGCTGCCGTTGGGCCTAGGTCAGGGCTCTGGCCTGGCTCCCCTTCCCTGCAGGCGCTCCAGAGTGTCGGTCCCTTCCCGAGTTCAGCCTGAAGGCTGATGGTCCTCTCTTCTCTGGTCTTTCTCGTCCCGAAGCCTGAAAATATTATGCTGCTTGACAAGAACCTTCCCATCCCGCACATCAAACTGATCGACTTTGGTCTGGCCCATGAAATAGAAGAGGGAGTGGAGTTCAAAAATATTTTTGGGACACCAGAATTCGTAGGTAAGTCGGCGTCCTTTCGCCGTTACTTGTGCGGCTTCCTCAGCCGAGGCCGAGCGCCCCGTCCTCGCCAGCAGCCGGTCTTGGCCTTGAGAAGAGGGGCGAAAGCGCATCCCCAAACTCAGGTGGGGCCGGGGCGGCAGGCCTTCTCAGTCTGTGGCCCTGCCGATGTGTGCCGTGAGCGTGATTTCCATCCCGGTGAGGATGGTGGGTGCTGTCGTCTAACAGGTCTGGAAGGCGTCGGGTTGGGGCGGGGCAGTCTTTCCTACGTCAGTAGTGACGTGACTGTCAATCCGTGCTTTTCTTCCATCTGCTAGTAAGGCAACCGTTTCTGAGCCCTCTCGGCAGTCTTCCCGGGTGTCGGCCCCTCGAGGCAGGCCCGACTAGGAAACCAAAGCCGTGCGGGCTGATACCACCTTTGTTACAAGGTTATAGAAACAGGATCTTGCAAGCCTGAATGCGCCTCCCCGTCCCTCCCTTTATCTTCGCGAGAACTAGGGAGGGTCTCGTCCGAGACGCCTCCTCGGATTGCGGTTCTGCCCCGGACTCAGACTTCTGGTCTCTGACCGCTGCCTCGGCTGCGGCTCTTCCTCCTGCTCCTCACGGTTATTCCTGCACCACGGCTTCACCGTACCCTGGTGCCGGGGTTTAGCCGGGAGACCTGCACGAGCAGAACGGCTGCTGAATGTTTCCTTAGCAGTTGGCAGCCAGTTCTTGTTGTGTGTGTATGTATGTATGTATGTATGTATGTGAATGGGATGTGGCTTGCCCCTCTGGCTGGGCTCGTGGTGCTGCATTGCTCCTGACTAGCATCCTTTTTCTGCTTCCCAGCTGAGGACGCTGTCACGCAGGACTTTCTTTGTTTGTTTCTGAGAAAAGGGTACAAACCATAGCTTTGCTGGAAAGCCCCTTACGGGGAACCACCTCTCTAGCCTTGTGAGGCGTTGCCAGGGGAGTTCAGTTCTGCCTCCGTTAGGGTCGCCCTGGATCTTTGTAAATCAGCTTCACGTTTGCCTCCAGGGCCCTCCTCCCAAGAGAAGGGGCTACTCCCTGAAATTTTTCATGCTCTGGGGCTTGTGGGATGGTGGAGGAAGAGGGAAAGCAGAAGACCATGACGTGAGAGGCGCCCTGGAGGTGCCCTCAGGCCTGGGGGCCTCTGCGTCCTTGCCGGAGTTCTTTGTCTCCCTGACCTTGCAATCAACTCTCCCCTTCCAGCTCCAGAAATAGTGAATTACGAGCCGCTTGGGCTGGCGGCTGATTTGTGGTGAGTATTTTCTGCTTCCGTTTGCACTCAGTCTGTCCGCCTCCCCTAATCTGGTGCCCTTCAGCTGGGCTGGGGGGAAGCGTGGGGGCTGGCCCAGCACATCTGGAAGTCTGGCATTCCTTTGCGCTTGCCTAACTTTTGTGTTCTGGATTAGCCTTTAAAAAAAATATCAGCAAACATGACTAATTTGCTGTTCCCTCCCCCCCCCAGGAGCATTGGAGTCATCACTTATATACTGTAAGTACTGGAGTATTAGTTCCCTTTGTTTATTCATCTATTTATGTTTATCTGTTCCTTGGGTATTTTCAATCCCACATTCCTCCACCTTGTTCAAGGTGCAATCAGTGCCCCTTTCTCTTTTTATCCTTGCAACAATCCTGTAAGATTAGTCAGACTGACAGATAGAAACTTGTCCAAGGTAGCTTGTGGCAAAGGGGGAGGTGGGCCCAATTCCCCCAGCCCCTGCTGAGAAAGATGTTTCACATAAGCTCGAAAGGGATTTCTCGCACCCTTAACGCCCTGCGCACAGGAGGGAATGATGGGGAGTGCGATGGGAGAGAAGCTACAGAAATTGGGCTGCAAAACAGAAGAAAGAGAGTGTGGCGGTAACGGAGTACCATGCAAATTGGGTGGAGGTGCCTAAAATTAATTGTTGCAATTAAAAAAAATCTATCAGGCTAGGAAGGTGGCGGAAAGCAAGCAGACAGAGGAGTGCGCGGAGAAGTCCTTGCTGGCCCCACAGTCATCCTTGGGCAGGGGGAGAGAGAAGATGCTCCATGAAGGAGGTTGCCCAGTTTCTGCTCAGATCCCAGTTCGCCCCAGCAAAAAGCCGGGAAGAGGGGTGAGCGTGCAAGGCCGTGGAGAAGTCCCGGGAACAGTTGCGCAGGTGGCCCGCTAGGTGGCAGTGTGGAGCTGTCCACAGTGTTTGGGAGGCTGCCACGGAGTGGAAGGGAATTCTGGCTTCTGATGACCATTAAGGGAGGATGGGTCTGGGGGTTCCTGGCATGGATCCCCTCCCCAGCAGGCTCCAGTTGCTCCCTCTCCCTTGCTTCTGTTGTGCGTGCCCAAATTCCTACAGAGGCAGGAAAAGGAGCCCAGACCTGCTTGGCCATCGAACTCTTCTGCTCTGGCCACCGCAAAGGAGGCAAATGCTGGTGGGACCCTCCTGGGTTCTGCAGGGTGGTTGGGCAGACTGGAGCAGCTGTTCTTCCCTAACTATCGCCAGGGCCTTGGCTCATCTGCGGAAAGCTGGGAGGGTCAGACCTAACGACTGCTTAGCTGGGAGACGAGCTTAGTGGAGAAATCCTGGGGCTGGAGATAAGGCCAGGAAGTTGGAGAAGGCAGTGACAAACCACTTGGATGTTGTTGCCAAAGAAAAAGATGATCCATGGATTCCCCAGGAATCATGCTTGAGAAGGCTGATTTGGCACCTTCAGCCTTGCCCAGCTGATCATCCTATTGAACACAGGACATTTCCCTGTGGGGTCTGCCCATGGTGTTCAGAGTCTCCTATCTCCCGTCTTCGTTGGCCCTCCCAAATCCACCCCTGATGCTCTGGCTGCTCCCTTTAGAAACGTTTCCTTCCTTCCTTCCTTCCTTCCTTCCTTCCTTCCTTCCTTCCTTCCTTCCTTCCTTCCTTCCTTCCTTCCTTCCTTCCTTCCTTCCTTCCTTCCTCTCCCCCCACCCCCAATTCCCCGTGCAGGCTCAGTGGTGCTTCCCCCTTCCTTGGAGAGACCAAGCAGGAGACCCTGGCTAACATTACTGCAGTCAACTATGATTTTGATGAAGAATTCTTCAGCCACACCAGTGACCTGGCAAAGGATTTTATCCGGAAACTTCTGGTGAAAGATACACGGTACGTCCTGAGGGACTTGCCAGAAGCTGGCCAGTGTTGAGGATCCTTCGTCTAGCCCAGAAGGTGCCTAGATGATCACTGGTTGGAAAACCTTTGTTGGCTTTAAAGATGCCTAAGAGGGGCTTATAGGGGAGGGGAGCACTTATTTCAGGTCAGTGTAATTTGGCTTAGCTGCCACAGGGCACAGGGCTGAAGGGCTGTGCTTAATGAAGCACTGGGAGAACTTCAAAAAAGGAGCAAATTTGCTTTTATGGGATGCCCTTCCAGCCCTCCTAATCTAATAATGAGTTTCCTGAGAGCACCTTCGTAGGTCTCAGACATGCCTCTTGGGGGTAAGCATAGAAGGTGCATTTATCGGAATTCATTGTGGACAAAGTCCAAGGAGTTCCAGCACCACCAGCACCACCTTGCACTTCCTGGGCTCCCTCTGTTTAAGGACAGCGAGGCCACGGATGACTCTCATTTAAGATCTTTCCATAGATGGAAAGGAGTGACTGTGTCATCCCTGCATAATGCAGCTGAAACATACTTGTGACCAGCCGTTCCTTCCCATGAGGAGTGTTCACTGAGGTGTTTCTTCCTTTTTAGGAAACGACTTACAATCCAGGAAGCGCTCAGGCATCCCTGGATCACGGTAAGTCACGAAGTATTCGGGAGAAGGACATCCACATCTGGGGAAGCTGGACAGAACATTGTATGGCACTCCCTGTTCTGGCAGTTGAAGGCCCCACTCCACCCAGTTTTATGCTCAACTACCTGATGTTCGTAGCTCGACAGCATGCTCGTCAATGAGAGGCTCTTTGGATAGCCCTTCTGTTTATTGCCGTTCTCCCAACACAAAGCCCGGCCAAACTTTTTCTCGGTTTCTCC
Source organism: Liasis olivaceus (assembly GCA_030867105.1). Classification (NCBI taxonomy): domain Eukaryota; kingdom Metazoa; phylum Chordata; class Lepidosauria; order Squamata; family Pythonidae; genus Liasis; species Liasis olivaceus. The sequence continues at coordinate 21,903,215 of CM061362.1, read as the reverse complement.
TCAGAGAAAAGGAATAAAGTAAAATCAGGACTAGTTTTCCAAAAAAAAAAAAAAAATCTTCTCTGGACATACGAGGAAAGGGTTCCACGCGTGAGATACAATTTTCTGTCCTGGGACCCACTGAGTTGTCCGTCTCCCACTCTGCTGTTGGCATGGGAAGATGCAGTCGGTTATTTCAGCGTGGCTTGGCTGGGTCTCGTTGAACGCAAAACCCTTCCACCCTGCCTTTCTCGAAATCAATGGCAGTGGAAGGAAGGAAGGAAGGAAGGAAGGAAGGAAGGAAGGACGGAAGGAAGGACGGAAGGAAGGACGGAAGGAAGGAAGGAAGGAAGGAAGGAAGGAAGGAAGGAAGGGTCGCCCTGTTTCTTGTAAGTGCAACTTTCCAGGGAGGAGGAGGAGGAGGAGGAGGAGGAGGAGGAGCAGCAGCAGCAGCAGCAGCAGCAGCAGCAGCAGCAGCAGCAGCCGCCGCCGCCGCCGCCGCCGCCGCCGCCGCCTCCTGGATCATATCCCTTCCTTGGGTCTTGCATGGAAAAGCTAGAAGGAAAGCCTTGGTGTCAACTTTCACAGGTGAATTTTGAAAAAGCCAGACCAGTGAGTGAAGATCAAATTCTTGTCAATGCTGACTGTCACGTACCTGTAAAGATCAGCATTCACTTTGGTATCATTGAAAAGTAGGGAAATTATATTTTATTTTTGGATATCCATGAAATGAGTTGGCACAAAGATCAAAATTCACCGTGTTGGGCATCCGGTGTAAGACAGGCAGGTGTGTTTTCCTTCTTGGGGCGCTCGGAACTGGCATGCCGGAACTTAACTTTTCCTACACTTCAGCTCCGTAAATGCTCACGTGGGTGCGAACCAAAAGTCAGCTGAGTGTTGTGTAACGCGGTTGAGGTCAGCATGCAGTGGGGCCGTTTTCCTTGTGGGAGTGCTCTTGTTTCACAAACACGTTGCGAGAAAAGCATCAAGGGCAAGAAGAGGAGAAAGGACTTGTGTTTGCTCCTGGCACCCCGCGCATGTGTGTGCTTGCATCCTGGTGTGGTGATGTTGATGTGGTGGTGTCTTTAGCACCTTTTGGCGAGATGCTCTTGGTAAACCGTAATCCTCCCGGCTTCTCTCCAGTCCAAAGAAGGCACAAAGGCCCAGGACAGCAAGCGGGCTGAGGACAGGCCGCTGAAGACCAAGTGGCTGAGGGAGTACACCATCAAAAGCCACTCCAGCATGCCTCCAAACAACACCTACGCCACCTTTGAACGCTTTGCCCACCTGGTGGAGGAGGTCTCTGGGATGGAGAAGAGCTTCGGCGCCCTGGCGGTGTCCCACGATTCCCTGCAGGACGACATTGACACCCTGGTTTCCATCTACAACGAGAAAGAAGCTTGGTACAAGGAAGAGCATGAAAACGTGAAGCATGAGCTTTCCCAGCTGAAGTACGAGTATCGCAAGGTCGACTCCCTGAAGAAGCATCTGAAAGATGACGTCCAGGCGGTGGGGGCCAACCTCGCTGGGGTCACAGGGAAGTATATCGACCTGCAGTCGCACTACGAATTGCTGAGCAAGGAGCTGTCGGAAGAGCTCAGGTGGATGCAAGACTTGACGGGCAGCTTTTGGCCAGAGGGCAGGGCCGAGGGCCACGCGCCGGCGAGCTTCAGCTGCGTCTTCCGCAAGGACATCGACGACTCTCTTATGGAGCTGCTAAACAGATCGTGCTGTGAAGAATTCCTGGCAGCCTTAAACCTGGGCATTACAAAACCGAGTCAGTGATGCTGCTGAAAATGCCATTCGGATCGAAGTGTTGATATTTACGCCGCCTGTTTCAGTCTGAATTGGCGAGGAAGGGTCTTGATAGGCACTTGCTCCCATTCGGGAGGCCCGCATGCTAAATCACATCTTTGGTTTGTTTGTCTTTGAGCAAACGTTATTCGACAGACACTCGTTACCCTTGTATTTTTATGCGTCTCCGTGAAAATATGTCACAGCGGAGACGCCTTGGGGCTGTGGATGTTGCCTGTCACGGGTGGATCCCAGTGAATTTCTAAGAAGGCGAGCTCTGCTTTTTTTTCAAAGCCTGCCCTATTTTTATCCTTTGGGAGATGGCCTTAGCTTACCTTCACAGCAGAAGACCTCCTCAATACTTGACTGTGGACCAGCGTCCTTAAAAGCTTTTATTTATTGCTAGGCTGCAGCACTAAAGAGGCATTGATTTTCTTTTGCTCTGAAATTCTGTACAGAAGTATTTTTAATAATGATGGAGCCAGATGTGCAGTCTACCGCCCTGCAAGGCGCTCTCTGCAGGCATCCTGGCTGAAAGCAAGTCTTGTGAATACGTCCGAGAATAAATCCGCACAGATCCACCCCTCCTCAGACGCGCTGCGTACGGCGGGGCCTTCAGCCTGGACATTCGTCTCACTCCAGATAGATAAACCATCTCAGCCCAGTTAAGACATCACATCTCTCAGGAATGGGAGAACTAATTTTTTATGCAAATGATTAAAAAATGAAAGAGGGAGGTGACACGGAAGATGCGTTTCTTGTTTGCGGTTCTGCCGATCTTGTTCAGGTAGCGTTCACTTTGCCATGCTCTCAGAGATCAAGACCCAATAAATATTTGTTTAATACGGTGTGGTTTCCAGGCATACCTTTCGTTCAAACACCGTGCAGGATGTTCTTGCGTGTTGTGGGGAATTCCGCTTTGTCCTTGTTTCTCGGGGAGACGAGCAGTTACTTAGAAATTAGTTCCCTCCTAGGTCAGCCATAGCATGACCCGCAATGCTCAGGAACTACTCGATGAAGGAGGCGAACCGCAGTTTTGCACTGCATGCAAAGGAAGAGGGGACCTTTCGCGGAGAAGGGAGGAACTGAGGTTGGAATAAAATGGGGGGTTAGGTTAGCAAATTTCTCCCTGGGACTGAAGCTAGTTTTCAGCCTAGTATTGTATTACCTTTTAATGTGTGTAAACCATCCAAAGTCTTCTGGAGTTGGGCAGCAGATAAATATGGTAAGTAAATGAACAAAAGCACAGCAAATAAATAAATATTTCAGAGAGCATCTCGGTCAGCTGCCTGTGGTTTTCCCTCATCTAAAAGGTATATCCCTGAAACTATAGGCTCATATTTCAGTGGCGAAATGTTTGAATCTGTAGGACTGTTAGGGCGTGGTGGTGGTAGTATTGTAATTTTATAGAGGACATTTAGTGTGCCCAGCATGTCACAAAAACAAGGAGATGGGCCCTCCTCTAAGGAGCTTGCAGACTAAAATTTAACGCCTGCGTAGGAAAAACCAGGGGGAAAGCAGGTGAACAAGGAAGCCGAGATTAAGAAAAAAGCCAGACCGTTTCCAGGCTGCTTAAGCATGAGCCAGGGCCAGGCCGTGCTATTTCTGCTTGGTGGGCCAAGGAACGCTGTGCCTCATCTTGTCACCTCTTGTCTCCCAGCCCATGGACAACCGCCAGGCCATGGTAAGGCGGGAATCGGTTGTTAACTTGGAGAACTTCAAAAAGCAGTACGCCAGGAGGCGGTGGAAGGTAAGGACCTGAGACGCGGCAGCCAGAAACCAAAACGGAGATGCCAGGAACTCCCACTGGGTCTGTGCCATGATCATCGAGGGCGGACAGCCTCTTGTGAGCTGGTCAAGATTCTCCCCTGGGGGAGAACGGTTGGCAAAGGAATTGCCCTTGTCCCAAAAGAGAGCAGAGGGGGAGGTTTCCCTGGAGCCAAGGAGCAGCAGCAGGCCTGTTTGGGTAGCCAACTGGACCGGCCCCTGCCCTTGGAGGCCCAGATGCCGCTGCCGCCCGCTCTGGATCCCGTCTGGACTGGCCAGATCAGGCCTTGAGGCAGAGCGGGAGCTTCCCTGCCAAGGGGTACCCTCTCCTCCTAGGCGGAGTGGTCTACTGCCAAGAGGGCGGTGCCTTTGAACTCAACCCTGAGGGAGAACACATCTGGTGGCTCCTTGTCTTGCGTGGCCCGGAGGGTCAAAGAGAATCTTCAGAGGGAGGCCGGAGGAACAGGGCAGCAGCGGGTTCAGAGAGAACCTGGGATAATTTACCTTGGAAGCCTTCCTGGTATTGCTTCCAAGCATTGCCATGTCTAGGAGGCCGATATCAGAGCGACGCAGAGGCTCAGCATGAGGCTGTCCCTGTTTTAGGCTTCCAGCCCGTGACCCGTGTTCCTCTTTCTCCCCAGCTCACCTACAGCATAGTGGCTCTGTGCAACCACTTATCTCGCTCGCTGGTGAGAAAGGTTCGCTTAATGCAGGAGGAGAGTTTGGTAAGTTCCCTGAGCGCAAAGAGGTGGCTTGGGCAGCCCGCACTGCTGCCCCCTTCAATACCTGGCCCCTGGGGGTTGCAAGGGCCCGGCCAGACAGGCCCGGGGAGCCCGTTGCCTCCCATCTGGCTGGGCCACAGGTCCTGGCAGTCCTTGCCAGCGCAGGAATGCCACTCAGCACAGCCCGGGAGACTCGGGTTCCCCTCCCGTTTTAGAAGCGTGCGGGGCAGGAATGTCCTGCAGCAAAACCAGGCTTGGTCCCGGTGAGGGGGTTTGCTCAGAGATTCCTCTGCCAGGGCAGAGACCACCCGGCTGGCCTCGCGCGCTCTGCCTGGGATTGCTCTCGGGCGTCTTCCTCACGAGCAGGAGGACTCCAGGCCCTGCAGGCGGCCTGAAGGTCACACGCTTCCCTGTTTCAGCGCCGCTGCGAAAGCGACCACGAAGAAGACCCGTCCAGCCAGACAGCAGGTCCCCGCTGTCTCCTGAGGCGGAGGAGCAGCGTATCGTAAGGGGGATTCACCTGTCGGACTGCAGGCTGCAGCGGCCCGGAGCTGAATGCGCAGGACGGGCCGACCGGCCGCCTTTCCCCAGAGCCTCAGCGCAGGACCCAAAGCTTCCTGTGGGAAGAGCCCTGGACACGCCGAAGGAGCTGCCACAAGGCTGAGGGACCCCTGGCTCCATCCCGGACTTGCTTGCGGGAAAGTGGCAGGCGGGGGATCCGGCTCTTCTCTTCGGGGCAGCGCCGCTTCGCCGCCGTCGCCTGGCAGAGCGCTTTCCGGCGGCGAGCAGGCGTCACGGCTGCTTTTGCAAGGGGCCCGGCCGAGGCCGCGACGCCCCAGTGACCTCGTTCCGCCCAGAAGGCCGCACTCGGGGCACGCGAGGCCGCGGCTGGAGGAGTCGCCCTCCTGACCGGGCGGGACGAGGGGCCCTCGGTCCAATTCCCGCCTCGCTTTTGCTGTTTTCAAAGTTCCCCGAACTTACCTTTGCCTGTTTTGCGGCACCCCTAGAGAAAGGCCAGGTATAAATCTGAAATGACCAATATCCTGCCTTTCAGAATGCCTTCCATAAAAAGCAGTACGGAACTGAGAAATAGCACGCACTCCGTGTGTGTGTGTGTGTGTGTGTGTGTGTGTGTGTGTGTGTGTGTGTGTGGCTTTTACGCGGATGCTGTTTTTAAGAAATGACAGGATGTGTAACTATAGATGTACACCCGAAGCAGTAGACGAGCATAAAGCTGGACTTCTGGAGAGCCGGTCCAAAAGCAGTAAAACAGCCACGATGGGCTGAGCCAGGGAGGAGCCTTTGCTCCCGGCCAGCCTCCGCGCACGCAGACCGCAGCAGGATTTCTCTCGTGCAGATCGTCCCCACAATGGTGAGGTTTGGCTGGTTGGGTGACGGACGCTCCCAAGAAGCTGTTTATCTCTTTTCAAACGTGGAATTCGGGGCAGCGACCTGCCTTCATTTTCTTTTTACCTTTTAAAGAGATGAGGACGTCCCCCCGAGGGCTCGGGTTCCCTTTCGCCTAAAAATACACGTTGCGCAATCTCGGGCATATTCGCTGGAAGGAAGGAAGCTTGGCTATGTTCCCGTGGCTGGATGACCGGGCCAAAGGCTGCAGTCAAGCAGGCTGAATCGGATGGACTGAAAGGACACCCCCTATGCCAGTGCCGCTCAACCTTGGCCGCTTGAAGATGGGTGGACTTCAACTCCCAGAATTCCTCAGCCAGCCATTCTGGGAGTTGAATTCTGGGAGCTGAAGTCCAACCCATCTTCAAGCGGCCGCGTTTGAGCAGCATTGCGCTATGCTCTCTTATAGAACGACGCAGCAATTCCCAAACTGCTCAGTCTTTTCAGTAACCGTGCTTAGTTTCATGCTGCAGATCTGGGGTCTTCCCCACACTGGTTTCATTCCAATATTGAACAACCTCCGTTGTGAATCTCCCCTGCGCGGGCCCCGTGGAGGAGACCCACAGCGCCTTCATCCTCAGTCTGTTCTCGCAGCTCCTTTTAAATGCTGGGGTTTGTTCCACCCCCTCATTGGGGGCCCTTTGCAATAATGGTGACTGCTTGTGTGCTTTTCTACCCTTAGTGCAAGTGAGTCCCAAGCACCGTTTTTACCTTTTCTTCTCCTAGTACGGTCAGGTCATTACATGAACCTGTTCGATACTGTTGGGATCCTTCTTTCTGGTTCTCCCTGCCCCATGTCCGTAACGTTACCTGTTTATTTCCCTGCTTAACCGGGATGTTAAGGATGCTCTCGACTGGGGGGTGTTTTCAGCAGGCGCTTGTTTTGGGGGACTGATGTTAGCGGTGGGGGGATGGGTATCCTTTCCGCTTGTGCATTACACCTGCTTGCGTTCCAACAATACGCTTCGCCAGGTTAGTTACGAGACGAGACCTGCTCATCGGGCTAGCGCTAACCATGGTTTGTTTAGTGTGTGGTACAAGCCCAGCCCATTTCATGGCCTTAGGATTTGGTGTATAAGGCAGATGTAGGGCCTGCCTTGTCGGCGTTGTCTCCATTTCCAAACTCCAAAGAGATTTTAAAAACAAAACACCAACAGGAGGCGGCCTGAGGAAGGCCTCACATTCATTCTTGCAGGATGAGATTCTCCAAGGGGTGCGAGAGGCGAGATTTCCTTAGGTCTCTCTTCACTCCACCTTGCAATCCATGAATTCACCGGGAGGCTCCGAAGTACCGCATGTCGGAAGATTGGGGGGGTGGGGGGATGTTCCTCCCAGCCATGCAGCAGATTTCTGCCCAAAGAGTATTTTCCTTCACAGCTCTTCATTTCTGCTTCCATTCCTTGGTTCCCTTCTTCTTTTACCCCAGGATGGTCAAGTTTGCAAGATCAGCACCTTCTCCCATGATTTTTTTGGGGTGTGTACTGTGTATTTAGGTGCTTTCTTCAAAATAAAAGAATGATATATTTGGGTAGTGAGTTCAGCAACGTTGTTAACTTCACGCATCTAAAAATTCTAGGTTTACAGGAAACACGGGGAAATAGGGGTCCTCGGCACGACGGAGGAGCGCCCCTCGCGCGGGTGGCCGGGTGAGCGGGAGAGGCGGCTCCGACTCCCTGAGCCGCTTCAGCCAAATCTGCCCAAAGCAAAGGAGGCTCGGGGTGCTTCTTCCGGACCTGAAAGCTGCCTTCTCGCCTCTCCGGGGACCTCCGGCAGCTGCCCCGGCTGGCAAGCGCTTCCCCTTGGCGAGCCTGGCGGTTGAAAGGTTGCCCCCAAGGGTGTGCGGCGGGGCGGCATCGGAGGCCCTTCTGCCCCTGCTCCGCTACCTCCGTACCTGGAGGAAGCGGCCCTTGGCTGGAGGTGCTCTGCGCAGCAAGGCCCCCCTTCCCGGTGCCCTTCCAGCTGGCATCCCGCCCTTGGCTCTGCTCAGCTCCTGAAGGTGGCCAGCTGATGGGAGGGCGGTGGGGGCAGCCTCCCCTCGCGCAGCGGGCACTTCTGTGGCAGGAGTGGGGAGGACAGGCTGGGCTGGGGGCTTCTGCTTCCGTAGCATCTCCGCTCTTTCCCCCGGAGCCCCTTTCGCTGGGAGACGCCCACGCTTGGCGCCCCGTTTCCGCGGGTGGCGAGGAACGCCCCGGACCAGCGGGAGGGGTTTCGTGTTCTTTTCGACCCTCATTCCCGCATTTTCAGAGCCCCCTTTTGAAAGAGCAGGACGAACTTCGGCAGCAGGTTCGGGGTTTTAGGCGGGGACTTGAGACTCCGGGCCGTTCTTCCCCCGGCGCCGAGCGCGGCCGACGCGCGGCGGAGCGTCCCGGGGCGAAGATCGGGGCTCCGGCCTGCCTCGGCCGTCGGGGCCGGAGCCTTCGGCCCTCTCGCGCGTCTGTCCGTGGCTGGCCCGGGGGACCGATGCCCGCCGCAACGCCCTGGCGGGCGGCGCGAGGCGGCCCCGGATCTCTTCGCCGCCAGCAGCTTAGGGGGCGCTCCCGATCCCCGGGAGCCAGACCGGCCCTCTGCGCCCCACCGGCGGATCCTCCGCCGCGAGCGGCCGCGAGGGGCTCCGAAGGACCCCCGGCGCTGCCCGTGGCCGGGTCGGAAGCGCCCCGCGCGAGGGCCCCCCGCCGCGAAGCCCAGGCAGCCCCCAAGAGCCTCGGATGAGAACCACCCCAAAGAGGGCAGGGCCGCGCGAAGCCCCCCGCCCGGCCGCGAGAGAAGGGAGCCGAAGCGGGGCGGGCGGCCTTCTAGCGAGGCTCCGGGGCGCCCGCGGCCCTCGCCCACTACGGAGCCGCCGCCGCCGGACGCCAGAGGGCGCCGTGGCGGCCCGCCGGCCCCTCCCCCGCGCGGGGTTGCCGCGCGACGGAAGCGCGAGCCGCGGCGGGTCTCGCGAGGCTTGGCGGCGCGGGCCCGCCCTCCCTCCTTCCCTCCCGCCCGCCCGCCCGCCCGCCCCCGTCGGGATGTTTCCCTCTGGCTGACGAGCCGCCGCCGCCGCCGCAGCCGCGGGAAGAGCCGGAGGAGGCGTCGCGGGCGGCCGGGCCGCGGACCGAGCTCGGTAGGCGCGCCGGGGGGTCGGGGTCGGGAGCCGGGAGGCGTCCCCTGCGACCCCTCCCGCGCGGCGGGCCGAGGCGGCGGCGGGCCGGAGCGCGGCTCGGACGGCGACTCCGTCGGCCCCGCTCGCGAGGCGCGCTGGGAGGCCGGTTCCGTCCGCCGGCCCGGGCCGCGGGAGGCGCGGGGCGGCCCGGGGCCGAGCGCGGGCGGGGCGCCCGCTCACCGCGCGCGGCGGGTGGGGCGACGCCGCGGCCCCGCTGCGCTCCCGGGAGCCGAGGGGGCGCTGCGCGGGGCGGTGGCCCCCGGCCGGGCGAGGCGTCGCCGGCCCCCGGCGCAAGGCGGGGAGGTCGCCCGCTTCCCCCTTCCTCCGGGAGGGCTGCGGGTCTCCGCGGGTGCGTCGGCCCTTCCTCTGCCTTCGGACGCTGGCCCGGCCGGACGCGCTTCTGGCTGGTTGGGTCTGTGGGGGTCCCCTCCCTCCGTCCCTGGGCGGAAAGGGGCGCCGGAGGCTTTCGCCCTGCAGGCTCCGCTCCTCTGTGTTTCAGGGCGCTCTGATGCAGGGTCCCTGAACCTCAGCCCTTGAAGAGGGGTGCACTTCCCCATGGCTGGCCGGGGAATTCTGGGAATTGAAGTCCACCCCTCTTCAAGGGGCTGAGGTTCAGGAACCCTGCTCTATTGGTTCCAGCCACCTCGGACTTCATGTGCCACCGGCTTATTTCTGCACTGAACCTCTCTTTTAGATTATTGGATAGTTCTGGGTACCAAGGGCTGGGGAATAAGTTCACATATCAAGACGCTGGCATCAAAAATTGGGGCCTCGACCTCGTCTTCTGAGATAGTAACGTGTTTCCGGAGTTTATTTAGATTCCTTTAGGAAAGTCTTCAACCTCTGATACAGCTTTTGTCATGGGTTCAATTCCTACCTCCAGTTTAGCGCGGTGGTAAGCGGTGTCTTAAAACATGCCCACTGAGCTCTTCAGAGGGATACCACGCCAGAGCACCCAGAGCTCCATAAAAAGCAATGGGCTGTGTGTGCATGACACACTCAACAATAAACGTGGCCGACTCAATTGAGTCTAGTGTGCTGTTCAGACCTAGCCCATGTGGTTAGTTTATTGTTCGCTGTGTTCCATGAACCAGAAAATTGGTTTGATTTAACTGTGAGTAAGCTTGTTATACAAAACAGCCATTATTTCTGTCCTCAGGCTTACAGCCTGAAAAGGCATGACACAGAAAAAGCAGAAAAAAGAAAATGTCTGAATTTGATGGGACATCTGATTTAGACCAGGCCATCGAATTAGACGCTTGTAGTCCAGTCCTTAGGAACGGTTCTTGTACAAGGAGTGAGCAATGAATTCCTCCCTCCCTGCAACATTTTGTCAGGATTTAAAAAGTGATGGATGGGTTCATGCTAAAGGCACTTCAGCATAATGAGAATTTGAATGGATAAAATTGCAGCACTGAAGTCATGTGAACGATCTGTAATGGAAGTCACAATTTGATAAGGTATTCATCAAGTGAATATGCAGGTATGAAATGAGTTTCTTTTCTTTTTCTTTCTTTCTTTCTTTTTTTTGTGGGTGTCAGATGTAGCTCTCCTGTCATATTCTGATATTAAAAGAGAAATTAAAGGTAAAACTGTCCGGAGTTGAACTTTACTCCTGGTGACTTCATGGACACATCCAGGTAAAGCTAGTAACTGTTGGGAAAAGATGAAAGGCTTAAGCCTTGAACCTAGAAGCTTTGGGGGTTGACTGACCATTAGAATGGTTGCATGAAGCCTGGGAATTGGCCAATTACAGCCTTGCTTCCATGACTGCCTCTTGTGACTGATCCAGGGTCATCAAGCCAGCTGGAATGTTTCCAGGCAACTCTAGTAAGAGTGTTCCTTTCTGGAACATTGGAGATGATGGACAATAATATTTAAAGAGCCTACACCGGCCACATTTGTTTGCACTTATGGCCCAGTCGGTTGCCTGGGCTTGGGAACTTGATATTTTGAATGTACTTTGTTAATTATGTAAATTAGCTTTATATACATTTAGCAATCAAAATGAACTAAACTTTGGTACCTGGAGGACTTGCAAATCCACATGTAGCATTTGTATGAAATATGCACAAAGTCTCTACATGCTCACTGGGAAGTTCTGTATGGATATTAAATGGCAGAGCATAGAAAAGGTTACAGGTTAAATCTCTAGCTAGTCAGAGATTGTAAATAGGAGAGACTTATTTTGCAGCCTTGCAATAACAGGATACAGCCAGTGCTGGACTAGATGAACCAGTGATCTGATTTGCTATCACACAATTCACACATGTCCCTAATCTCTTAGTAAATATAGCTGCATTCCATGGGGATAGATGTTTCTAGTTACCATTGTAAGGCACTCCCTTGCCCTCATTTGAGGTTGGTTTGGAAATCCGTGTTCTCTCTCACCTTAGCTGTATCGTACAGAATGCCCTTGTTTCTGTTGTTTGAAGGAAGTACTGTAATATTTTTGATAGTCTTGTCAATAAATAACAGCTCAGTATCTTTATTGAAGTGAATTTAATCTTTATATGTATAACGTGTGTATACTTCTGGTGTATACATAAAGTGTGAGAAGTCTTAAACAGGTAACAGCAGGGTAGCACATCTTAAGAATTCATTATTAGAGATGTGCAAGAGAAAGCAAAAGCGAGTGTTCTTTTTCTTGAACTCTTCAAAATACAAGCTTGTAAGTGCAGTTTTCACAGAGAACATATCTGACAAATATATTTTCTAACCTTCTGGAGGAGTGTCAGACATTCTTAGCTTATCAGCACACCAGATTCTAAATAAGTATTTGTTTTGCTGGTGTCACAAGTCCAACTTTTCTGTAGTATTTGCTTCTTTGAACTCTCTCTGTTTTTCATAGTTATAATTATCAGCATTAACACAAATGTTTTGAGGATTGCAACATTTTGTCATTTTTACGCCTTTTAAATCAAACTAGTCAAGTTATAAGATGTTTAATTTTGAATTTGTCTCTACTTTTAAGTTGTTTTCAGTGTATACAGAGCAGGAAACTCAGAACAAAGAAAATAGAACAGAAAAAGCTGATTTCACTTGTAAAGTATTACCTTCCATTATGAAGCCAATACAAGTTTTGACTTTGTGACTGCTCCTGTCCACTGAGACTTGCTAGAACATTGTGGCTAACCTTGAATATTCACTCCTCTTTGCAGCATATAGAGCCGTCTCCTCTGCTTCTGTAGTGTTAGAAATGGTTATCTGGCCAGAAATGACATCTGGTTTGGGCTTCTGCAATGTTGCTTTCATTTGTGTGAATTTGTCCTGAATGGAGCCAAGAAATGTCTGTATTATGTAGTATCCATATTTTATACTTCAAGGGTGGTGATTGAGCACCACTCTTGCTTGTAGCACTGAGCGACAGAACCTGAAAGATTTAAAGATTGTATTAGTTCATGCTTTGGGAAGCTTTTGTACAGAATGCACACTTTATAAGAAAGTGTAGACATTGTTCACATCCTCTTCAGGTACATGGTTTAAGCCCTACGTTGAAGCTTAAATTAGGAGCATTTGTTCTTGCATTGGGCCCTGCATTTTGTTTAGAAATGTGTAAATCAAAATAAAAAGTACAGCAGCAGTGGTTGGTAACTATACTAATGATTAGCTTTGTTCATTTATGTAGCACCCTCTCTGTAGAGGCAACTTCACAAAATAAAAAGCAGGTGGCTCCTTGTTTTGACTTAAATGTTGATGGTAGGCTGAAGAGAGGAAAAAAGGTGCTATCTAAGAATGTAAGGAATGACAGTGAGCTAATGCAGTTACAGGTATCTGGAAGTAAGACTAGATCAGTATTGTCCAAACTTGGCCACTTTAAGATGAGTGGACTTCAACTCCCAGAATTCCCCAGCCAGCCATGCTGGCTGGGGAATTCTGGGAGTTGAAGTCCACTCATCTTAAAGTGGCCAAGTTTGGACAACACTGGACTAGATAATTCAGAGAACATATGGTTACAATTTCTTTCTGAGAGTTTCTGTATTCTCAGTATGCAATGTAACATCAATGGAGGGTGCGACTTTCTCAGTGTGATGACATGTTGCATGCTTTGTTCTGTGGTAGAAAGGGGAAAGAGGTGTGAGACTGGTACTTTCAGCTCAATGATCCCTGTATTGTCTAGTTTCCCCTTAGATATTGAGAATTTTAAAAAAATATAAAGGGTTAGGCAGCATCCCAACCAATGAGATACTGTAATCAAAAGAGCTGCCCAACTAGACTGGAGTCCAAGTCTGTCAAAATGAAATAGGAACTCTAGGATTGATATTGCATTAGCATATCTCAACTATCCATTGCTTATTAGAATATTTTTTGCATAATTAAAAATTCTCTTTAGAAAGGGTAAATAAACTCATACGTATGTTTGTTGGAGGGGTTATTGTATTAATGTATCATCATTTGGCCATGGCCTTAAAGCGGCATAAATTTGATAATGGTGTTGTATGGAATGAAAAAAAAAAGGCGATACTTGTTCAGCCCCCTGCTCAACATACGATTCACTAAAGCGGTGAGAGATGACTATTCAGTCTCTGCTTGAAGACCTCCATTGAAGGAGAACTAACCTCTTCATGTGGTAGCTTGTTCCACTGACTGACAGCTCATACAGTCAGGAGGTTCCTCCTGATGTCTGGCCTGAAGCTTTGGTGAAGTGCTAACTCAGTAGTTCTGCTCCTGCCCTTGGAGGCAGCGGAGAATAAGTCCACTCCCTCTTCTTTGTAACAACCCTTTGAATATTTAATATGGCTGTAGAAAAGTCATAAATGAACTGCTGCAGTGTTGGAAGCTGTAATCCTGTATCTGTTCAATTCTGGCCTCTATATTATTATCTCAAAACCTTGTTTCCTTTGGCAAAGCAAGATACCTACAGCTGCTGGATCATGTCTTAAGCACCTGCTCTGCAGATGATGTGGTGGCTTTTGAGGTTTTGCTGGAGATGTAATAAAGGAATCACAGGAGAAGGAGATGCCTTGGCTAGATGCATAGCCTGGTCCATCCTTCTGGGACATCATAAGCAGTCTAGTGTCACTCAGTTTGATTACAGAATGCCGCTGTTTCTTTGCCTATTGCTGAGTTATGATTTTCATTGAGACATCATTGTGTTTGTGTCTTCTTCAATATCCTTTTTTTCTTTCTTTGATAGTTCTACAGAAAATCTCTATGTCTAGATTATAACCCCCTTATTTGCATCTAGTGTATAGCAACAAGTTATTTGCTGTCCAACATTATTTATGGGAAACATCCTTTTAAAAATAATGTATATAAGAAAAAAAATTAAATGTTGTACAAAATTGCCTAAAGAACAGGAACAGTCCTTAGTATCATACCCAAATATTGATGTCTAGTCTTTGCAAGACCTTTGACACTGGGAAATATTGGACATGTTATTATGCTGTCACCCCACCCTCTATCACTCAGGGGACAAGTAATGAAGCTTGTCCTGTTTGAGCCTTTTGAGGCTCAGATTCCTTACAGCACTGTTGCTATAGCAATGAACGTATGACAGTGGTTCGTTCTGCAGTTCTCATCATGGGTGTTGGTATGCAGAACACACAACAAGCAGGGGGGGAAATGCAATCTTCTTATTTTGTAAAATAAATCTTCCTCCAATATTAATTTCAACTGTTACTATCTGTTTTCTTTCCATGTTGGTTTGTGTATGTCTGCATTGGCATGCAGGTGTATCATGCCTAGTTAAAACTTGAAATGCCTTTTTAAAATGTCCATAGTAATCCAGTTGGAATTTGTGCTGTTGTCTTCTTAATCCAGAAAATGAGAATATGACAGGTAAGGCAGGGTCTGCAAAGGGTGCTTTAAAAGAATCGAAACAATTGAATGTGCATGTATAGATCTTCTCATATACGTACTGTATATAGTTTTACATACCAGTTTCAATAAAGGATTACCATATTTCATTGTATCTATCCATATAATAAGGCCACCAGTGAAAAAACTAATTTAGATGAAAGTTTCTGATCATTGACACAAGGTGTTCAGTAGTATTTCCAAAAAAAAACAACAAAAACCTGTTGGATATGCTGATTATGTGGATCTACTCCAGTCTGATTTACTTCTCATTTTAGAAAACAGTCTTGGTTGCTTTAACAGATGACACGGCAGGGAATGGAAAAAAGGAGAGTGACCCTCTTGGTTCTTCTGAATTTCTCAGAAGTACCATTGACCATGGTATCAGAACATGTTGGTTGGGGAATTTCTGCTCCATCCCATAGCTGTTATCCCTTTTACTTTTTCACTTTTAATGGAAACTGGGGAGTAATTTGGATTTTGAGCTGAAATGCAAAAAAACTCTCCATTTAGTGGTATTGACAGTTTGGGACAAATAAGTGCAAATACACTGAGATTTAATCCAAACCAGGCAAGGGTCAAGGAGAGAAGTCAGTCACTCTGAACAGAGGAATGTCTCTATTCTTTGAGGACCATGCATGCTAGATAGATAAAAATGAGTCTGCATAAAGGAAGGCCAGTTCTGGGGTCATTTTGGGAGAATAATATACAGTCTTATCATGACTATTTGGGAATCACAGCCATTGTGATCAGTGGGCATTTCCCTCTATTAATTGCGTGGACAGTATTTCAGCAGCAGCAGTGGAAATCCAGCAGGGATGACATTGGAGTTCTGAAATATGCAACTGTGAAGCTGCAGTTTAATAAAAGAGGCTCTGAATTCTTATGCACACATCTGCCTTTTCATTTTAAAATACCAGGCTCAGGAATAATCAGTGTTTTACTTAGTAAGCATCCAGTTTTAAGGAGTTAATGAAGAGGGACTTGGGAAGGCAGATTGTTGGAAGAAGAGAGTGGGTTCAGAGAAGTCATCTGTGACTGGTGGCACGTGCTGCTGATTTGCTGACAGAACCACCTTCCTGCCTGGAGGAATTGTGTGACAATTCAACAAGCTGATTCTGAATCCCCAATTTACGGGAAACAGATGTTGCATCTAGGGTGGGATCTCCTTCAGTGGTACACAATATGTGATTTGCTTTGCTTGGTCAAAACATTTAATCCCTGAATTAGTTGATTAGTGGAGCTTTGCAGCAGCAAAGGTCTGTGATTTAGGAAACAAGTTCCTTTGTCATTTTGTCAGGAGTCACCGAAGCAGAAGGCAACCAGGACTCTTCATGCTGCTTTACTTGTGTGCTCTTAATGCAGTAGACGCAGAAGTATATTTTCCCTTCTAGAGGGAAAGTGGTCCTTACTTCAGGAGGGGATAGGTAGGTCCTGATTTTGGTCATTAATGGACAAATCAGGAAGATGTGGTTTTTTTTTCACGGTACTGTTAGTTCATCATGACTAAATGAGTCAACTTGTTGAGTTGGGTGGCCATACAAATTGAATGAATGAATGAATGAATGAATGAACGAACGACGGCTTTAAAATAAGTAAATTTTGCCTTCAGTGCAGATTAATAGTTAGGAGACTGCTGTGTTAAAATTCCGTGAAGGAAATGGGAATATAACTAAAATTGGTGGATATGGTATTTCCCCATATGTGGCACTTGCAGAGTAGAATCAACCAAAAATGTTTTTCTCTATCATGAGGACTATCAGTGACATCTTGGTTGTGTCAGGAGAAACAAGCAAGTGCAAAAGGAGCAGCAGGACCATGGAATCAGCATATATGTTTACATAAACTTGTGGGTGAAGACAAACCTCAAGCTAAAAACGACATAACTTATAGGTGATGATTAAGGAATTTTAAGAATAAGTGCCATCAACAGAGATATAAAATACTGTTTTTTCTTCCAAGAACTTGATAGTTTTTTGTCCATTAAGTATTCTTCCTTTGCTAGACAGATTTAGTAAGTGACTGTCAAAACTTGTGTAAATACCAGCTCAAGTTTTCTAGTGGAATCCATTTAGCAGTCTTGCCAGTATAAAGAAATTGGGAGTGGGTGGGTGAGCGAGAGATAGATCTGTCCATGATTACTGACAATCAAAACCAAAAAAACCCCTGTATTTATTTATTTATTTATTAAATTTGTATGCCGCCCATCTCCCCCAACAGGTGACTCTGGGCAGCTTGCAATTAAAACCCACAAACAAACAAATACATGTTAATTAGTTAATTAATTTTGTTCAGAGGCCTCTGGATGATAAACGGTAGAAGAGAGCTCTTGCCCCCTTGTTTGTGATGTCTCTGGCCATTTCTAGAAATGGGGTCCTGGCCTGGATTGATCTTGACCAGCAAGGGTGTTATAGTTGGCAGCAAGCATTTGCAGTTTCTGGCACTAGTTAAAGACACGCACCTTTTCAGTCGGGCTTCTAATCAACCCAGTGCGCTATGCCGATATGGTCTGCTAACGTTCTCCTGTTTTTGGAAAAAAAAATTCAAGTTATTCAGATTTTAAACATTTTTTAAAGCTTTGTTAAATTGTTGCTATTATAAATGTTTTACTATATCACTAGCTGTTTTTAACGGTTTGTGCTTAGCTTTGGGATTGTTTTTGTGGTGAAAAAGTAGAGCAGAACATTTAAAAATATATCAAATACATTTGGAAGATATTTTTATTATTAAGGTACCGTTTATAATTGATAGTACTGATCCATGCTTCCTGTCCTTAACAGTTAAAAGTCAGTTCTTAAGAACGTATCACTTTTTTTGTGCTATTACTGGTTGGCTTGAAGCATTTATGGACGTAGCTCCAGTTAAATCTACACTGACATGTAGACGCAATTGGAAGACCTGATTCATCCCCTGAAAACATGGATGAGTTTATGTTTGGTCTGAAACATAGTTGTTTTTCCTGTAGAGCTTCATGCTCCCTTTCATGCTGAACTTGTTGTTGATCTAATAAGCAATCCATGGCACTGAGTCCAGTGCCTGTTTTCTAAACATAGGTATCGGTACGATAAGGCCACCGTTTAGTAATTCTTTCCTTTTCCGTTTCTAGGGCTGATGGCCAGTCGGTAGGCAAACATGGCTACCATGGTTCCACCTGTGAAACTGAAATGGCTTGAGCACCTCAACAGCTCTTGGATCACTGAAGACAGTGAATCGATCGCTACCAGGGAAGGAGTCTCGGTCCTGTATGCGAAACTAGTCAGTAATAAAGAAGTCATCCCATTGCCTCAGCAGGTTTTCTGCCTCAAAGGGCCCCAGCTGCCTGATTTTGAACGCGAGTCCTTGTCCAGCGATGAGCAGGACCACTACTTGGATGCCCTTCTTAGCAGCCAGCTGGCTCTGGCTAAGATGGTGTGCTCAGACTCTCCCTTTGCCGGGGCGCTTCGCAAGCGCTTGCTGGTCCTGCAGCGCATCTTTTATGCACTTTCTAACAAGTACCACGATAAAGGCAGAGTGAAGCAGCAGCAGCATTCCCCAGAAAGCAGTTCCGGGTCCACGGACATCCATTCTGTCAGCGAGAGGCCGAGGTCGAGCACGGACGCGCTCATAGAAATGGGGGTCCGGACCGGGCTGAGCCTGCTCTTTGCACTGCTGAGGCAAAGCTGGACGATGCCGGCCGGAGGGCCCGGGATTAGCCTTTGCAACGACGTCATTCACACTGCAATAGAGGTGGTCGGCTCGCTGCCTCCTTTATCCCTAGCTAATGAGAGTAAGATACCCCCCATGGGCCTGGACTGCCTCTCTCAAGTCACGGTCTTTCTGAAGGGAGTAACGATTCCTGACTCTGGGGCAGACACGCTCGGGCGAAGGTTGGCCTCCGAGCTGCTGCTTGGCTTGGCGGCTCAGCGTGGCTCGCTGCGGTACCTCTTGGAGTGGACTGAGATGGCCCTGGGCGCCTCAGCGGTGGTCCACACAATGGAGAAGACCAAACTCTTGCAGACGCCGGAAGGCATGATCAGTTTTGATTGCTTCATGACTATCCTAATGCAAATGAGGCGATCGCTGGTACGTATATATTGCGCTCACATGAAATGAAATAAGGTCTAGGAATTCGTAGCTTATTTGCAACTAGAGATGGCATGATATAGGACATAGAACAGTTTTGAAAAGAGTTGATTAAACCTACGCGTAAATGTTTGCTTTTGGTCCTAATTTCAATCGTTCTGATTTGACGTGCCTTTTACATGAGAAAGCACAATAAAAATGTTAAATGAAATAGACAGAACAGCATCGGTGGAAGCTTACAACTGTGTAGGCATTCCTAATTATTTGGTAGATGTTTCTACTTATTTTCTAGTTAGTAACAGCTAGAAAAAATAATTTTCTTTTAATGTTAGTAGCTTGAGACATTCACGCCCATAGTACTGCCTCTCCCTTATTTAGAAGAAGCAAATGAAAATATAAGCATTCTGTTGTGAAAATAAAATAAAAATAAAACGCTGGAGAAGATGGATACAGTTATTTGAGACCTTGCAAAAATAATAAAGTGCTGTTATTTTAAGGAAATAAATCTGTGTTTAGCCTGTTTTATTTGGGGAAATATTCTGCTTTTTGGTTGGCGAGATATTTTTATGTACTTTTAAATGTGTGTGGTTATATTTCAATCATTACTCTTCCATAACTTACTTTACAGGGATCATCTGCAGACCGAAGTCAGTGGAGGGAACCAACAAGAACCTCTGAAGGCTTGTGCTCTCTCTATGAGGCAGCATTGTGTCTCTTCGAGGAGGTATGTCTGCCTAGTCATAAATTAAAGGTGAAAAAAGCCTGTTTCACATTTTTTGAGTCGTGAATTTCTCTTTCCTTTAAAAGTGTGAAGAAAGCTTAGTATGTGTCCTTGATTCCATGTATTTTGACTCTATGATTTTATTTCAGTATTTATTGAATTTCTGTCCTGCTTCTTCCCAAGACTCAAGGTGATTAACCGTTATAGAATATTGAAGACATTATATTTATTGAATTCCGGCCTGGTTTTAAATAAAAAAAAAACCATTAAAATGAACACGGCTGTAGCGGCCCTGCATCTGCTTAGCCTATACAAAAATGGATTTGACTTGCAGGTGAGGGACAGCCACAGATAGCCCTTAGTCTTCCATTTTGGAGAACAGTCTTCGGGGTACTCTTGGTTGAAGTTGGGGGTTCTCCTGAAATATAATGATATATATTTTGTGAAGGGTATGAGAACCCAACTTTACAAAAGGGAAGTGAAAAGCTAGACATTGTGGAGTTGGAAAGGGTCATTTAAGCCTTTTAGTTGCCCTCCTACTAAGTATAGAAATCCCGATTGAAACTTAAAAGACACTTATATCTTAACAGACTCATCCTATTTAATTTTGCCAGTGGACCTCTATGCATGACGTAGAAAAGTGGGCTGAAGTGAATCATCTAATCCAATCTTCCACCATCAAATGCTCCCCAGACTTTAGCTATGCAGCTGAGAATTCCTAGAACTGAAATCTAACAATACGGCAAGCGCCAGGTTGGGGAAGGCCGATGTATATGGTTCATTTGAGTTAATAGGACAGCTTGATAATTGCCTGCAGATGTTTCCTGTAAGGCCTGTTTGCTTTAATAGGTGTGCCGGATGGCTTCAGACTACTCCAGGACCTGTGCCAGTCCAGATAGCATCCAGACTGGAGACACTCCCATTGTTTCGGAAACCTGTGAAGTGTACGTTTGGGGTAGCAACAGCAGCCACCAACTTGTGGAAGGGACCCAAGAGAAAATCCTCCAGCCTAAATTGGCTCCAAGTTTTTCTGATGCCCAGACAGTGAGTGTCTTTGGTGGCGATAGGTTGCTCAGTCTAGTAAAAAAAGATGATGGTTTCACTGTTGGATGGCTTCTGGAGCCTTTTTGAAAAGTCCGACGTGCTTGTAATTCCTGGTCTATAAAATGTGCTGCTGTTCTGATATGTGCACAGCTGCTGATATTTAATGTTCTTTCATTTTCTCCCCACTATAGATTGAAGCTGGTCAGTATTGTACCTTCGTAATATCCACAGATGGCTCTGTTCGAGCTTGTGGCAAAGGCAGCTATGGCAGGTTAGGATTGGGTGATTCCAACAATCAGTCCACTCTGAAGAAGTTGACTTTTGAGCCTCACCGATCAATCAAAAAGGTGTCATCTTCAAAAGGTTCTGATGGCCACACATTAGCGTTTACCACGGAAGGAGAAGTCTTCAGCTGGGGGGATGGTGACTATGGAAAACTGGGCCACGGAAATAGCTCCACACAGAAATATCCTAAACTCATACAGGGCCCTTTGCAAGGAAAGGTATGTTATACCAATGAACCAACTTTCTGTCTTTGTTCTTTCAGAATGTCCATGTCGCTAAGGTTTTTATTTCTCTGTTTTAGCATTTTTGTGTATGTCACCATTTTATACCCCAGATTTTTCAGGAGCTTCTCCGTCTGCTAGGAGCGAAAATATTTTCTAAAAGGAGAGCTAGCATGAGAGGCCAAATAAGGGTTAGCGTTAGGGCGCATGTCCTGGAATTTTGCTGTTGTTTAATAATTATGAATTGGAAGACTTTGCTGCAAATTGATCTTTGCTGATCTCCTGCAAATTGCACAGATACCTGTAAATCCAGATCTACCTTCTGTCTCCTCCATGTTTATTTACCGTGCATTAAAAATGCAACAAGAAAATGCCCTTTCAAACCACAAAAGTAAAACAGCTGGTTGGTAGGTAGTTCACTCAGGATACTGAATAAGGCATCTGAATGGCAGGAGATGCTTATGTTGGCTTTTCTTTTTGAGCCTGCTCTGAGCAATGGCATTGCAGTGTCACTTCTGGACCTTTATGGAAAGTCCAAGGCATCGGCTGGGTATTTTGGAATGCAGATATCCAGCAGTAACTTTGGGATTCCCATGGTTGATTGGGCTTCCCAGGTCTCTGTTTAATTTAAGGGCTCATTTGATTTCCTTGAAAATTTTCAGCTTTTCTTTTGCAAATTTCAGTAGTATAATTCCTTAAGAAATGGATTGGAGCAGAGTTGCAACACTCACGTGTAGACATACTCCCAACAAATAACAAAATACACTCTCCCTCACACTCCACTTTTTCCTACGTACATGATGTGGAGAAGGGCACTTTTAAGGTTAGGTGCTGCCCACTGCTTTAAAATGCATCCCCAAAACCGTGTAACCAAAGATTGTGGGAGGGCTCCAGTCTCCTGTGCTCCCTGCTTAAACTCTGCAGGTCAGCCATATTTCTCAGAAGCAGCAGTATTGCTTGGGGTCCCATAGAATTTTGTTAGCTTCCTTCTCTAAATTTGTTGTGGAAGAGACTTGACGTTTTCCCCTATTCTGGCTGTGCTGCTCTTTGCACCGACTCATCTGGCAAGGGTTAATATGGTCGTTTGACACGAGAGAGGATCTGTTGCTTCTGCTGTTACTACAGAAAGAGAAATGTTGGGTTGGGAGCAGCATATCGAGGTTTGACCGTTGGTCATTTAAAGTAAGGTCGGTGTTTTGTTCCAGTTCCTTTGAAAACTTTTGTGGACACCTTGAGAGTGGATGGAGAGTACCCGAATGGGTCCTCACTTTTTCCCATGTTATCTAGGTAGTGATTTGTGTATCGGCTGGATACCGGCACAGTGCTGCTGTTACAGAGGATGGTGAGTTGTACACCTGGGGAGAAGGAGACTTTGGCAGACTAGGTAAGAGGAATAATCTCATTCTCCACATTTTTTTGACAGCATTAATTAAGAAAAAAAGAATGCATTTAAAGCAGATTAAAAACTGATTCTAGGGTACGTTTGGTATAATGGCAAGGCATAGAGTGACAAAAGCCTGCAGAATAACCCCTTTTGCTTCCTCTTACAAGGTCATGGTGATAGCAACAGCCGTAACATTCCAACTTTAGTAAAAGATATTAGCAACGTTGGAGAGGTTTCCTGCGGCAGCTCACACACCATAGCATTATCTAAAGATGGGCGAACAGTTTGGTCTTTTGGAGGAGGAGATAATGGTAACAACTTTGTTTTTCCTAAGACAGGTTGGGCTTAAGGGGTAACTGAGGGAGGGAATGATCAGCCCTCCGTTTCCGTGTTATGTCCTGCCTTTCTGCCCACTGTTCTGCCAGAAAAAGCCAACGATCATATTTGGACAGTTGTGTTCATCTACAGAAATGTTTGTTCAAGCTTTAAGCCATCATAAATCATAAATGTATTCAGTTGCAGAGCAATTTAAAAAAATAAATAAATACAATAGGTGCCTAGTCCTCTTCCACTCTACTGGTTCTGTCTCACGCTGGCACAGCAGAGGGATCCTGGTTTGTCTTTAGCTAGAAGCCCCTGTTATATCCAAACTGGAAATAGCTAGCTTGATATCAATTAATATTAGGTCCTACTTTATCCTGGTTCACTAACTGACCCACCAGGGATGCCCACTTAGGACATAGGTGGGAACTCTGGCTCAATGCGAACTAGGGAGCAGGAGCATGTGGCCATGGCACTTGGCCACAGCTGAAACTACCAGTGCGGCTAATCCATTGAGGTGCTTGGCCTGTAGCTAGGGAAGCTAAACACGGTTGCCTGCAACGATCTTAAATCTGTGGCTGCATTTCGGTTTCTGCTGGAGTCTGAAGCTTTGCACATGCTAGAAGCTCTTTTAGGTTTTCTAATACTGGAAAGGGGTTTTACGGATCCTTCTTCAGTAAGTGAAATAATGTGATGTGATGATTCACATCCTAAGGCACATTTAGAGAAAAACCTTTGTAAAGTTATTGTGATCCCAGACTGGGGGGTGGAGGGAGGGAGGGAGAGGAGAACAAATGATCTGCTGTGACTTGCATATTTGTATCAGATGTCAGGATGCAAGCACAAAACGATAGCATTTGTATGATTATGTCCGCCCCTACGTCTCATCATTTTAGCGTCATTGCAGTTTGCTTTGGATGCAGCTGCTAAATTGTAATATTATGGTTAAATATTTGTAGTTTAAATTGGCAGATTATTTTAGATATATGTCAGTTGCATACCCCTTGATCTGCAGATTGTAAATTCCCCTGTGTCTGGTCCCAACAGGCAAACTGGGTCACGGAGACACCAACAGAGTGTATAAACCCAAAGTGATAGAAGCTCTACAAGGGATGTTCATACGGAAAGTTTGCGCTGGAAGTCAATCTTCGCTTGCTCTGACATCAACTGGACAAGTAAGCAGGAGCAATTTGCAATCGAGTACACAAAAGTTATTAGTTCAGAAACAGTTTCATGAATTTCTTGAAGGGGTTTCCTAGGAGTGCAGCAGCCTGGGAAAAAAAGGAAAATGTACTTAGGTTTCTAAAGCTTCTTTCCCTGTACACTTTAAGTTGGAACTATTCACAAAACTGGCAAGAAATTATTTGATAAAGAGCTTTTTAATGTTCGTTTATTTCAAAAATACCCAAAGTGGCACACAAAGACTAATCGATAAGAGAACCAAGCCGTAAAGCATAACCGAGCAATAAAATTCATATTCCTAGTTTTAAGCAGCTGATATGTACCCAGAGTTGGCATCTGTCTTTCTTGTTTGCAGATGACATAGGCAGACACTGTCTGGAAACGTAATGCAAGCTGCTAGTTTCAGAGCCAGTGTCTTTGTACAGATTTAATCAACTGCAGCTTGTCAATTAAATGAGCAAGATATCTTTAATAGTATCAGAGTTCTGTCTGGGTTGTAGTGGGGGCTTATGGACTCTGAACTGTGAGGTTTAACTTCCTTTGTACCCCTTTGATCCAGGTGTCTGCCTGGGGCTGTGGGGCATGCTTAGGATGTGGCTCCTCAGAAGCCACGGCTCTCCGACCCAAGCTGATTGAAGAACTGGCTGCCACCCGGATCGTGGACATTTCCATCGGTGACAGCCATTGCTTGGCACTTTCGCATGGTAAGATAGGATGTGCGGTCGTACTCCAGGTAAACTGAGCTTGGCATTGAAGGCTTCTGTGATGATCTTGAACTGCTTCTCTTTAGATAATGAAGTTTATGCTTGGGGGAACAATTCCATGGGGCAGTGTGGCCAAGGGAACTCCACTGGCCCCATCACTAAGCCCAAGAAAGTGAGTGGTTTAGATGGAGTCGCCATTCAGCAGATTTCAGCTGGAACATCACATAGTCTGGCTTGGACCGCCCTTCCCAGAGATAGGCAAGTAATTTGTGCACGTGTGCATTTCCATGTGATAAATAGCGCTGTGTTGTTTCTGTTGCCAACACCTAATTAAAGTGCTTGATATTTTTGAGCACTGTGCCTTTTCCTCTTGTGACTCCTTTTCACCAGGGACCTTGATTGATTTTCCAAACTTCCTGTGTGTGTTTTATAACTCCTTAGTTGCCAATGTCTCTCGGCATTCTCCTTTTATAATTTGCCCCCAGCACAGGACTAACAGCAGCAAGATGTTCTGTTTTGTGGCACTGTTATGCTGCTTATTCATCAAGAGAAGTCTCTCAACTCCAGCACAACCGAAGGGAAAAGAAACAGAACTTCTTTTAAAAGAGAAATTGAATGTGTGGGGTAATGGATTAAAGGGATGATTCAGCATGTAGTCATTTTGAGGGGGCAGCGTACAAACGTGGTAAATAAATACAGTGTGATTTTGCATTGACTATGTTCTTTTAAAGTGTTAGAGCAGATTTTCAGTTTTGCTTTAATTTATTTTTGAACCACTCTTTCTGTGTCTCAGGCACAGAAGCAAGATACCGTAAGGATTTTGGAAAAAAAATGGTAGCCGCATCAAAAAT
This sequence comes from Liasis olivaceus, assembly GCA_030867105.1. Lineage (NCBI taxonomy): Eukaryota > Metazoa > Chordata > Lepidosauria > Squamata > Pythonidae > Liasis > Liasis olivaceus. Next base: position 21,877,833 of record CM061362.1, on the reverse strand, counting down.
CTTAGTAGCACCAGTTTCCAGCACAGTATCTAGATCGGAATAGACAGGGATGACTTTATTAGCAGTGCGTGTAAAAGAGAATCAGAACTGGCTAATGTTAAAAGGAGGCTTCATTTCTTCCCTGGAAAGGTTTTGCTTCTAAGTACTATATTGCATAGCTCTGCTAGTGAGCAAGCTCTGGCTAACCATGACTGACCTCAAAAAGACAAAGCAGGGCCAGTTTGGAGGCTGGACTGGGCAGTTGAAGCCTTGGAAGAAGACAGTGGCATCCCCTTCTGCTGTGTTGCCAAGAGTCAAGCGCGGCTCGGAAGAACTTGACTGCATTTCATATCAGATCTCCTTATCTTGTTGGCCTTCGCCTAGTTCTGTTAGAGTGATGTGATGTTTTTGTTCCTTAACCTTTCCTTGTTTGATTGCAGGCAAGTGGTTGCCTGGCATAGGCCGTATTGCGTGGATCTTGAAGAAAGTACCTTCTCACATCTCCGTTCTTTCCTTGAGCAGTATTGTGACAAAATTAACAGTGAGATTCCTCCTCTTCCTTTTCCTTCCTCAAGGTACTTGTTTATCAGAGGTGCATGAAATCTCAATTTTAAATGTTGTATGTTGGCTGCTTCTGTTGTTATGGTCATTATTAGTATGAATGGCCTTAGCTGGTATTTTCAGGACTAGAATTTATCTTAATTTTACTTTATCATGAATGCAGAGCTAGAATTCCTTGAAGATTTGTTTCTGATTAAGTGATAGAAATTCTTTTCGGTTGTAACGTGTGGACTTTTCTGTGGAAAGTTGAAGGCCTTTCTGTTGAGCTAAGAGAACATTTGCTAATTTCTGTTTCAAGTGTAACATGAACATGCAACGTAGAGCAAGGCCCACTGGTATTTTGGGGAAAGGGTTCCCCTGTTCATGCTTTCAGCAGTTAAGTCAAACAGGGAACCCCATTTTTAAAGAAAGGCAGCACATGGAGAGGAAGAATCAGTTAGGGTAGAAAATCCTCAGTTAATGGTGATACCTTGTTTTGCAGGGAGCACCACAACTTCCTTAAACTGTGTCTGAAGCTCCTCTCTAACCACCTTGCTCTCGCGTTGGCTGGCGGAGTGGCTACAAGCATTCTTGGCAGGCAGGCGGGCCCTCTTCGGAATTTATTGTTTCGCTTGATGGATTCTTCCGTCCCAGATGAAATACAGGAGGTCAGTCTCGCCAGCATTCACTTCAGTTGGGAAAGGCTCCTTTAGAACGTAGTTCTGGGGAATTCCGGTCCAGAGTCCACAGCGGTAGTCACTCAGTGCTGAATTCTGAGTGGCTTTGCCATAGCCTTGAGGTGAAAATGCTCCACCGCAAAAAAAATGGAGGCATCTGGATGCTCTCAAGGAGGTTTGTACAAAGGTGGAACACTCCTGCCCCTGCGACTTGCTTCCACAACCCCCCACCCCCCCAAATACGTTGGCTCTGCATCCTTACTGTCATTCACTGAATGCACTCTGGGAGCTCGGAAGAGGAAGGATTTATTCCATACATGTGCCACCATAATCCATCGGGACTCCCGACAGTTGAATGTGTGCACAACTTGATGGAATTGTTAACAGACACATAGCTGGGCCATTTTTGCATCTGCTTCAGAGCCTCTAGGATTTGGATGTATCTGGAGGGCTGAGTGCAGAGCGCCTCTGAATCATGAGTATTGCAGGTGGAGTTTCTAAGGGCGACATAGAAGTGTGTGCATTTGACAACTGACAAAAAGTATGAAGGAGCAATAATTTCAAAATATATTTGCTGAACTATATCAAATGTATTATGCAGCTTTCAGTGAAATGTTGACCGTGATTTGGCCTCACTCCAAATTTTAGGTGGTGATTGAGACTCTGTCAGTTGGAGCAACAATGCTGCTGCCTCCCTTAAGAGAGAGGATGGAACTGCTGCATTCCCTTCTTCCCCAAGGCCCTGACAGATGGGAGAGCTTATCCAAAGGGCAGGTAAAAAGTCTCTTGAAATCCCTGTTTGTTTGAAGGCAAACCTGAAGCATTTACGGGGTTGTGCTACTGCAGAGGATGTTATGCTTACCACGCTTATTGTGCTTCTAAATTGTAAGCTCTTGAAACTGCACGTGGACCTAAGAAGCAGGGTGAAATTTCTCTTTAAACGAAACAAGCTAAATTCTGTATTGCTGTGTAGCATGAGAGTCAGGGCAGATGAATTAAGAAGATCAAGTAAGTGGACAATTGCTGCTTGTTTGTATGTGTGATGCAGGCACGTGGGTCAGGGAGGTAGCAGGTCCTCAGTTGACTTGCAGGAGCGCCACAAGGCTGGGTGCTGGGTGGGAGACTCCTGTTAAGTTGGGAGAGGCAGGGCTGCATCAGGAATCAGACGGGGCCTGGGATGAGGATCTCCTGGCCAGACTTCACCAGAAAAGCAGCATGTCTCCAGCAATCCTCGTAGTTCCGCAATGCTCCATGGCATGATTCTGACTGAGAAACATTATTCAGATAATGCAGTTAGTTGTTACACCATATCAGCATCTGTCTAAAACTGAACATTACCAGAAACTTAAATTCATGTGTCTTATTGGAGGCTACTCAGTTCAAGGTGTAGTTGTGAGATCTGTGTGCTTTTTCTAAACTCGTGAGAGGAGCTGTTTTAGTTTTTAAAGGATGCTTCTAGTTCTCATCATGGCAGAGATGTGTGTGAAAGTGCAGGCAAAAATTCCATGGGGAGAAAGTACCTTCACCTAAATTGATACATCTTGCTTAAGTCAAAATATCAGCTGCAGTATTGCTGAAAACCATTGCAAGTTGTGTGTGCTTTGATTTCTTATCTGGCCATTTTTGTCTGAGGAATTCTAAGTGAAGGAAATCACGGTTTCTCTTTCCTTCAGCGAATGCAGTTGGATATTATTCTGACAAGCTTGCAAGACCACACTCACGTGGCCTCCTTACTCGGCTACAGCTCCCCGTCTGACGCTACAGACATTTCCTCGCTGTGTATCGCTTATGGGAATATCTCTGATTCAGCATATGGAGCCCAGAGTAACCATCCTGACACTCATCTGGCTGAAATCTTAATGAAGACTCTTCTGCGCAATTTAGGGTTCTATACTGTAAGTGTACCACCTGGGTCGTCCTGCCTACTGGTGGCCTCCTTGGAGTAGTTTGATTGGAGTGGGGTGGGGCGGCAGGGAAGATCAGCCGTTTGAAAAGGGCAGCTGTTTTCATTCACCAGAGGGAGAGATTAAGGTATCATCCACACTCTGAGTTGGATTAGTAGTTTGATTATATCATCATTTGTGACTCCCTGATGCTGTGATGCTGGAAAAACGCTTTTTTCTAATCGGCGAGAAGCATATTGCTAGCAAGGACACGGTATTTTTTTTTCAAAGCGGGTATTGAAAAGTGGCATGGAAAAGATGTGGTGTTCGGGGTTTCTTTTTCTAATTACACCAATTTGCTACTCGGTTCTTTTTTAAATTGGGTGTTAGTTGCATAGATTTTTGTTCCCATTTCACCTTGCTTGAAGCCAAACTGATAGTCTATAATTTATCAATAGAAAACCGCACATTTGTCAATAGAAACATTGCTCATATAATTCCTGAAATGATTTTGGGATTAAAAATAAGAGAAGCATACGCGGGGAGTTACATGAAACATTGGGCGGTGAATCTTCTGCCTCTGTAGGATCAAGCATTTGGAGAGCTAGAAAAAAACAGTGACAAATTTTTACTTGGGACGTCTTCGTCCGAGAACAGCCAGCCCGCTCATCTTCACGAACTGCTTTGTTCCCTGCAGAAACAGCTCCTGGCATACTGTCACATTAACAGCGTTGGTGAGGTTAGTGCTCTGGTTTTTATATCCATTGCGTACTTTCTCCAGAGTAAGTGAAACAATAAAGAGCATATTGGGCCATGATGCTAGATACAAGCCTTTGTCCAGAGCAATCATCGGTCCCTCCGTGTCTGAGATTAGAAGAGGGATCCATCGTTTGTGTACCGGTTGGGCTCCCTGCGCATGGTTGACTGGGAGACCTCCAGAGAGGCGTAGATGACAGCACCCTCTCGTGTCCAGCTGCTACAGGTCCCACGTGGAGCATCTTTCATCGGTTTCTTTTGCTTCCAGAACTCCAGCAGCGTGGCCCTTCTTCATAAGCATCTTCAACTTCTGTTGCCTCACGCTACAGATATCTATTCCCGCTCGGCGACTTTGCTGAAGGAGAGTTCTTGGAATGGTAGTGTTGGTGAAAAACTAAGAGGTAGGTGCGTGTGCGCGCTGTTTATCTGATTGTGCTTAATAGAGAACAGGTACAGAACTGAGCAAAGTTTATCAGACTTTTTTCCCTCTAATTTATTTCCTTTTTGCTGAATGTCTGTGTTGTGAAATGCCCAGATACGTGTCAGGTCTCGCTATGTAATTTCTGACTCCGGCAAGGCTGATCGTAGTCCTGGTTTGGAGTAAAGGCTGATTGGGATTAATGAGCTGGAAATGCTTAGTCTGTGTCTCTGGGCACATGGGAGCACCTACACTGCTTCTTCAGCATGGTCAGGGGACCCAAAAATTATGTCTGGGGTGGAATTCATGCGACTTGCCTGCCTCCGATTGAGGAAGGAAGAGCAGAGTGGGAGAAACGCTTCTGTTGTTTGGCACCCTAGAAGGAATGCCCCTGAAATTGTAGTACGTGACATCATTTTTCCCCTTGTTACTGTTACTGTTACGACATTCCAGGCCTGCCAGGTATTAATGAGCCTTTTTTCCCCATTACAGATGTCATTTATGTGTCTGCAGCAGGAAGCATGCTCTGCCAGATCATCAATTCCCTGCTTTTGCTGCCTGTGTCAGTAGCCCGATCTTTACTGAGCTACCTGCTGGATCTGTTGCCACCTCTGGATTGCCTCAATAGACTTCTGCCAGCTGCTGTGCTTCTAGAAGATCAGGAGTTACAGTGGCCTCTTCATGGTAAGGTTGACTCAGGGTTAGATCTTTTCCGTTTGAAGTGTGGGGAGGGCAGAATGAAAACGGGCTTGTAAGCCTTTCAGGCTAAATGTGCTACTTTGCGAAAACCTGCTTTACTTGACCAGCATCCTCTGCGTTTGATCCCTTTTCATCAGCTGTCACAGAAGCTGCCTCAGCTGCCCTTTCTCAACTGCTCAGTTCTCTGTGAGAAACAGAAAAAAAGGAGCGGGTCTGTGACTTAGGTGCTGTTTATGGAGTAACTGGGGCAGCCTTTCCGTGTATTCCAGTCTGTGGATATGGATACTACAGTTTTCTCCCAACTTTTCAGACATTTTAGTGGCTATTCACACAGAGCACCAAAGTTCATCCATGAAGCTAAGCCACAAACATACAGATTTAGTGTAATATGTGAACCCAGCCAATATATTAGTCTTCACCAAGCCAGAGACATCCAGCTATTTTGGACTGCAACTCCCATGACCTTCAGCTAGTGCACTGTTGGCCATCTAGATGGTGCCAGATTGGGAAAAATGGATGAACGTGTGAGAATGTGCCACATGGGTTAGTTTCTTCCATTGAAACCAGTAAGGAAGATCTTCCAGGAATTAGGTGTGTTTCCTGGAACTCCTGTGCTGGACCAGAGAATTGACTAGGGGTGAAATTTTCTAAAAAGTTGATTGCTCAATATCCCCAGGTGGGCCTGAACTGGTGGATCCAGCTGGAATGCCCTTACCCCAGCCTGCCCAGGTGTGGGTGTGGCTCGTGGACCTCGAGAGAACTGTCGCTTTGCTTATTGGACGATGTCTGGGTGGGATGCTGCAAGGATCGCCGGCGTCCCCCGAAGAGCAGGATACGGCTTACTGGTTGAAAACACCATTGTTCAGCGATGGAGTTGAAATGGATGTTCCCCAGTTAGGTAATTTGGTCAATAGGGTTAAAGATTTGCAGAATTAGAAAAATGTTTACAATATAATGTTTGTTAAAATAATCCAGTGGGATTGCAGAAGTGGGAAGGAAGGGAGGTAAGTTGCTGCAACGGGGGCTTTTTAGCTTAGAAAAGTGGGGGAGGGGCAGAATAAGAGGCGTATAAAAATATACTGGGATGGAGAAAATAGAGAGGAAAAAGATATTGTCCTTATTGTATAATATTAGAACCCGGCAGTGTCATGAAAACGAGTTCTTTAGTGCCAGATTTAGGACAGATGGGAGGAAGGAAGCACTTCTTCACACAGTTGGTGGCATTGATCCTCAAAAAGGTTGAGATGGTCACCAAGTTGTCGCTTTAAAAGGGAGTGTTCGAAGGCTGAGAATGCTCAGCAGCCATCTGTGGTGGCAGAAAATCTGAGGTGGGAATAGAGTAGGGACAAAGGTCACAGCTGGCTGGTCCCCTGAACAGAGGAGTCCATGTGGCATGGCTGGTTCTGCTTAAAAATCACTCTGACCTGATACCATTTCAGATGTATTGGACTACAGCTCCCATAGTTCAGGGTAGGTGGGAGTTGTAGCCCAACATATTTGGAAGGCTGAGCTAAGTAAATTGATAACACTGGATTTGTCTCTGTTGTTTTAGAGAAATCTGTGAGTTCCCTGCTGGAGGTCGCCCTCTCTGGAAATGAAGAGCAAAAGCCATTTGATTACCGGCTGCGCCCGGAAGTCTCCACGTTTGTGGATTTGGCCTTGGGGTGTGCAAAGGAACCGGCCCGCAGCCTCTGGGTCAGCATGCAGGACTACGCAGTGAGCAAAGGTAAACTCTTGGGAGCGGCAGAGAGACGTCCTGATCTTCTTCTCCCTCCTAGCTTTCTAGTAGAAGTGGTGTATCCCAGGTAAAAGACAAAGGAAGTCTCCAGACTTCCTTTGGAGGAAAAGCCCCTTCGTTTCTCTTTTATTTTCTAAAAAAGGATCTGGATCCATTTAGCACAAGGGAGGGCAACTTCTGAGTGGCTCAAGGTGGCACACTCAGTCTCCTGACTTCCAGAGAACCACAGCACATCATTTGGTGAAGCAGACATGACCAGAGGAGGCGCAGCCAAATTTTCCATCCTGCTTGGAGAGTTTTAATTAGTCTGGGAATGGGAGTGTGAGGCCTCTGGGTGGCAAAACACTGTTCATGCCACTGTTAGGCTCCCTCACAGGACTTTGTGCTCTTTGCCGGGCTGGATGGCTACTTGGTGTGATTAGCCATCCAGCTGCTCGCAAAGTCCGTAGAGACTTTGCCAAACAAAGAGAAAAAGAATAGTGGAATAACAACTTAATTTGGACCAGTTGAAAGGGAGCAAGGAAAAAGGAGTTAGGGAAGAATGTTTCAGATCCCTTGATAGGTGACGAGGAAACAATCAGAATGATATATTATGGAATCCTTGAGGCCATTTAAACTTTGGATGTTTCCAGGATCAGCGGCACTTTATTATTTTTCTCTATTCAAACTTAGATTGGGACAGCGCGACCTTGAGTAGTGAGTCGCTTTTGGATACTGTGTCCCGATTTGTTCTTGCTGCCCTTTTGAAACACACTAATTTGCTCAGTCAAGCAAGTGGTGAAAGCAGGCAAGTATTCCAAAATATATTCTGGCGTATCTTTTAACTGTGATAGTTGCCTGTTGTCTTAACCGTGTGGAATGTTTGTGTTCTTAGGTATCAGCCAGGAAAAACGTTGGTAGAAATCTATCGATGTGTGTATAAAGTTCGGAATCGTTTGCTTGCTTGCAAGAACATGGAACTTATTCCGACTCGGTCGTCTTCCAGGGATAGATGGGTAAGATTGAAGAGCATTTTTCAGTTTCCTTTTCTTAAAGAGGGAAGGTATTTTAACGTGAAAGAATGCATGCATTCCTCAGGCTGAAATTCATGTGAGAATTTCTCCTCCTTTTGCTTATTTTGAATCAAGTTGGCTTATTGCATTTATTGCATTTTTTATTGATTTAAATATTTCAGAATTGAATTTTGCAGCAGGTTATTGAAATAAATGATGCCAATATTTATTTCCTAAAAGAATCAGAAGGATGTTTTGCTATCATACACTTCTTATAAGATTTATTTTAGTAACTTATTTATAACATTTATATCCTGCTGGAATCCAATTAAGGACTCTTAGTGGTTCACGGATAACTATTTATACAATTGAAATGCCCACAGCAAACATTTTAAAAATACAAATCAAATATAGTAGAAAACGACAAGAATATAATAATAAACAGCATCAAACATTATACGAAAGAGCTTTGTTTGAAACTGTTTGCGGAAGGCAGTGGGGGAGGGAGCCAGTCTAATTTTGTCTGGGTGGTTCTAAAAAGCTAGCACTGCCACGCAAAAACTGTCTGCTGGCCTCAGCCCCCTGTTCCTCTGAAAAGTGGCCGTTGGGTTCTCTTTGTCTGTCTTGGTTGTTCAAATGTTTCTATTTCCAAATAGCACAGAGGGAAGTTAAAAATGAACTGTTTATCAGACTAATGTGTGATATTGCAGCCATTGTCTATATAAAATGGGGTGTTTGGGGTTTGGTTTTCGGTTTGTGTACGTGTGTGCCTTCAAGTCAGTGTTGACTTCCGGCGACTGCCTGGACAAGTCCCTGCAGTTTTCTTGGCAAGATTTCAGAAGTGGTTGGCCCTTGCCTGCTTCTTTCCAGGGCTGAGAGAGTGGGACTGGCCCAAGGTCACCCTGCTGGCTTTGCGTCTTAGGCAGGACTGGAAATCGGGGTCTCCTGGTTTCTACAATTGTGCCCTAACACTACACCAAATGAGCTTTCTAAAATGGGGCATAGGCATCCACATATGATGGTTTGTTTTTAAGTGAATGGGTGCATTGCAGAGTTTTTTGCTATACATTTCATTACTGCCACCCAGTGTTTTGCAAAATTCAAAAACTTGGCGCGATGGATAATGGATTATTATTTCCTGTTTAATTTAAGCAAGTGCTACATTCAACACCCCCTTTTCATTACCCCCTCCCCCAGCTGTCAGAAAATCCAGAATCATCAGACATTGATGCTCAGGAAAGCCCCTTCACCCGGACCATTGATGAGGAAGCGGAGATGGAAGAGCAGGCAGAAAGGGAGAGAGAGGAGGGGCATCCGGAGCAGGAAGAGGAGGAGGAAGAGAGAGAACATGAAGTGATGACCGCTGGCAGTAAGTGAATGCTGGCCGAGACCCCAGGATCACTTCCAGCTGGAGCTTCACCTGTGGGCAGATACCTTCAGCTGAAGAATTACTGCAGTCCTTAGCTCTGCCTAGCAGTTAAGACCTTCTGTTTTTGTGTTGCATGTTACAGAAATATTTCAATGTTTCCTATCAGCCCGTGAAGTAGCTCGCAGCCGAGATCGAGAGAGAATAAATGGTGGGGTGGGGGCGCAAGCGGATGACCAGCCCCCCCAGTCCCAGCAAGAGCGGCGAGTCAGCAGAGACCTCCCTGAGGGCCAGGATGTGTACACGGCTGCCTGCAACTCGGTGATCCATCGCTGCGCCCTGCTGATCTTGGGGGTCAGCCCTGTGATTGAGGAGTTACAGAAGCGAAGGGAGGAAGGGCAGTCGCAGCAGCTTTCGAGTGGCACTCCGGACGGGATCGGCCTCATGACCAGGTGCGAGCGGATTTCAAGGGACTGCTAAGGCAGGGGACGTTTGGCATTGCTGTGCTTGAGCTCCTGGTCAGATACGCGTCCTTTCCAGTTCAGAGAAGGACCAAGGGGTGCCCTTTTGATGAGCTTTGCTAGCTATTGTTTTGTTGCACAGCGGGTGTTGCATTTTCCTCAAGAACTACCCACAGGGTTGTCACTGGTGTTCACTGGGTATGATGGGTTCACGTGTCATTTGGGGGTACATTTAACCAAATGTGGCGGTGGTTCTGGTTGCATTTATGCAACAGACAGGACTCACGTGTATACTTGATGGAAGAACTCTGCACGAGAGTGATTTCTGACCCAACGAGAAAGCTGTGTGTGTGAAACTCTCCCAAATATTGTGCTGGAAGGAAAACTTATGAGCTGGGCTGCTTTCATGGTCACAGCCCTGTAACAGAACATACAGCGTGACACAGGATCAAGGCAAATGAAAACGTCTTTGCGTACACTACGTAATTTTCTTCTCTTTTGTGCATTTATGTGAGGCAGAAGTGAAAGTCTTACTGCAGAAAGTCGTTCGGGCCACTCTACATCAAGTTATAAACTGATGAAATCGAGGAGTGAATCTGACCTATCTCAGCCTGAATCAGATGAAGAAAATTATTCACTGGTAAGCAGAATAACTGGAAACGTTACATGCAATTACAAACTTGATTCAATTCAATTCAGTTGTATGCTTGAGCAAAGCACTAGCTTAAAAGTACGTGTGGGGAGAATGTTTTAATGTTATGTCCCTTAATATTTGTTAGATGAGTGTTCTGACCCTTAAGGCAGGAGACACTGAGCTCTTTCCTCCCGTTTCCCCCCAGACAGCAGCCCTCTGAGGTGGGTTGGACTCAGAGAAGGTGCCAGGCCTGGAGCTACCCAGAGCATTCCATGGCTGAATCTGGGCCTCCGCAATGCCACTCCAGCACCATAACTGCTGTACTGTTATAAAATGATTGATTGAATTAAATTCATTACAGTACCACACTTGCTCTCTTTCGGAAATCTGTATCTGGATTTAATTTTAGTCAAGAGAAATAAGGTCCTTTTTGAAGGCAGACATAATTCCAAGCGTTGGAAGTGTTTTGAAGAAATAATGTGCATTGGGATCTTCTGCTTAGTGATTTAAAACAAGCCAAAAAACTTTGTCATTGAGGCACCCCTGAATGTTAATAGCATTCTTCAGTGGTTGCAGCTGTCATTTCTCCAGTTAGCTATTACCTTTTATGCAGTATACTATTACATTTCTTCTATTACAATAACTGAAAAACAACCCCCCAAAACTAAATTATTTCCTGCACGTTTGTTTGTTTGTTTTTTGGAATCCCTCTACCATGTCAGTTTGAAAATTCTGGGATAGAAAAGGGACTGTATTGGCCACCTTAAAAAAAAGGAACACGTTTTTTAAACGGGTTATCAAGATTAAGAAATGTAGGCAAATTCCAAATATTGCTGGATTCGTAAAGATGGTTCTACGATCCCCAAATTGTAAGAGAGAAATACAAAAATTTTACTTCTAAATATACATAAAGCATTTTGTGTGGCAAATGCCTACCGTATCCTGAGTTCATTCTTTGGCATTTACAGTGATTTACACTGATGGGAAGAAGGCAGTGTACTCAGTTTATAAATGAACAAGTTGCTTTTCAGCTTTTTTGTGGCAAAGGGGTCTGTGAAGCTCCCTGTGCAGGCTTAGCAAGCCCTACTTGCTTTTAGCTTCCTCTCCTCTCATGCAGGAGCCAGTGTTTCTGTTCTTTGCTTATTTTCCACTTCCCTCCCTGTCTCTGTCCCCTTTTAAGTTATGTGTCTTGATTTGTAAGCCACTGTTTTAAAGCTGTGCCCCAGCTTGACTGCATCAGGAGCTATTGCTGAAAGGTAATCAGAGGCATCCAATAACATTAACAGTTTGTTGTTCTTCACTTTAGAGTGGAAGGCGAAATGTGGATTTGGATTTGGCATCATCCCATAGAAAGAAAGGTAAAACATTTATTATAGCCACATATAGCCACAGCCCTATCATTCTCTAAAGCAATGATCTGGACCCTTTGCAGCTTCAGACAACTTTCCAAGTCTGTTATGTGGCCCTTTGTAGTGTGGGAGGTTCTGGAAAGTGCTCTGTGATGATGGTTCACCGGGGTATTAGTCCGGCTTGCCGGCCTCAACCTGACCCAGCAATCTGTTGCGTTCCAGAGCTGGCTGAAGTTGTCTCTGCAGCTGGGCATTGCCAGAGAATATCAGTAATGGCAGCAGGCGAGTTGCCTTTTGAATAGGCTGTCTGTTTCTACGGGTTGCCTTATGAGGGGAAGCCCTGGGAGAATTCTGAGGAGTTTCAGATTTGAAAACCAAGTTCTCAAGATGGACTTCTTAGCCTACAGTGCAAAGAATTGTGAGAGGAGTTGCCATTGCGCAATCACTTTCTTGCATATGGAAATATCACATGTGGTAGGAATGTCAACAAATTCAGTTGGGAAGGTGGTTGTCCTAAGTGAGAAGGCAGATTGCAAAAGGCTGAAAAGAGAGTCCAGAAAGCGATAGTCCATCAGAAATTGGACGAGGGTTGCCTCCCTTCTGTGCTTGGGCCTAATTTCAGCTTCCTGATCTGCTCTTCTTTACCTAGGGGTAGAAGGCTCATTATTAATGAGTGCTGCTTCGTTTTGAGAAGTCTGTCTTGTTGGATTCACCTCCAAGACCTTTCTTAGCTTCTCAAGACTTTTTGTTCTTGTTTGGGCCTTGCACTCCTTCAACCAGCCTGTCCTATGGGGAAGCTTTGAACTCAACTGGTTGCCTGACTAGATCAATGCAGCATTGCCCTATGTTGGGTTAAGAGTGATACCTCCACAAGACTCCACACCATGCCCTTTAAGCAGCATAGCAAGGGTTGTGAGATGGTGGAATACACTGTTGTCTTCTTACATGTCAGATTTTAGGAAGTGCACCTTTATGGTCATTACTTGAACGAGAACACTTAGCTCTTTTCTTGATCCTGTTTTCCATGTATGGACAGATTGCAGATTGAATGTTGTCTTCTCTACCAAATGTCTCTCTTTGTCTTCTGATTCTTGTGTGGTAGTGTGTTTACTCCTTTTTGGCCAGTTGAGCCCCAGAAAAAAGAAGAGCTTCAAGCAAGTACATGATGGCATGTTCTGATTTTATCTTCTCTCTCTAGTTTGCCTACATACTTTATAAAACATAAAATATGTATAGCAGCTGTTCCACATTCATTTTGAATATTGCATTATTGAAAACTGGCATATAAGGACAAGTAAACATTGGTGGTTCCTCCCCCTCCTATTTTTTCAAGGACATTGTTGAGCTACAATTGGAGTTTTAAGATTGTGTTTGGCACATGCTTCTGCTTTTGCTTGCGGGATGAGTGAGGGGCGTTTATAACTGATACATGTCCTTGAAGCATTGCAAAACCCTTGTTGCCCAGCAGCTCCACAAACAGAAGTAGAGCCAGCAACTCCCCTGCTGCAGCTTCCATGAGGAAGTTGGTTGGTTTAAGCCCCAAATATGCTGGGCCTCTAAGAGCCCCCTCATTTGCAGCCTTTCCCATCCTCCCTGTTCCATGAGAGTCTTTGCCTTTTCTGAAAGGTGTGTGCAGTCACTTCCTCGGGTGTTTTTTGTTGATTCTCCCTTTTCTGTTCTCTAAACGATGTTTTTTGTAAGGACTAAAGTGTACCCATACCCTTATGGCTTATTAGGTTTCCTCTGGCCTCTGCAGTAGGAGATGAGAACCATAAAATGTATTACGTTTTTTAAATCTCAATTTTTTTATCAGGGCACTCAAGGTAGCATCCCATTTCCTCTCGGTTTTCTTTTGCCCAGAAAGCAGGTAGGTTAGACTGAGAGAAACGCCCCCCCCCCCAGCCTTCTTAAAACATGGGGGTTGGAAAGCAGTTTCAGTTGAGCTTGTCTGTCACTGGTCTCCTCCTGTGATCCGGAAGAGTGCAACCCTTTTAAGTGGGTCGTGGGAGCCCTGTGTGATGTTCTGCTCAGCTGCTGCGCAGGACCCCTTCAGGGTGGTTGCCCATCATGATTGTGGGCCCATCATGACTGCCTTGCCCTTCCTCGACCAACAGACCGCTTCATCCTTCCTTGACGGTGTGTTGGCATTTTGCATCACCTCTTTTGCTGGCGTGTTTGTATAGCTCTCGTTGTGCTCGGATAATGAGGTGTTTAAGATGACTTTGCTCACCACGTGACATCTACAAGTCACTGCGAGCTTGAATGAAAACGGGCGCATCGTTCTGAAAATGTAGCCCTTGGTAGAATTAGGACTTTACCACGGAAGCAGCGATAGTGTTTGAGCAATAATGTAAGTAAAATTTTTGCAGAATTGAGGAGCAATAAATGGCTTTTGCCCCACTCCCGCATTTCTAAAAGTTTCCTTTTTCTGCACAGACAAGGTTGCCCTTCAGAGATTCATTTTGTTTTTATCCTTATGCACTTACATAAATAATATCAGCTTTTTCAAATAACAGGGTCTTGTTCTATGTATATTTCCTTAAACCTGTGAGTCATTATAATAAAAGGCATTCTGAGAATGTACCAGAATGAGGAAATGCTGAAGATGCTGCTGGTTTGTTGTGGGGAGGGGCAGCTTTGGCTGCTGGGAAGAAGCCCTCTGCTTCCAGGCCGGTCCTCTCCACTGTCCGAACGAGGCAGCGGGTTGTCAGCCGCGAAGAGAGCAGTTCTCTTGCATAGACATCAGTATTGCAGACTCAGTTGTCTGGCCGTGGAGGCCCCGATCCACCAGCTGAAGTAGTTGGACAGCTGCATAGAGCTCCCCGGACGTCTGTTTTGAAAGCGGAAGAAGCCCTGTTTGCTTCCGTAGCTTTGACGGGGCCAGGCCCTGTGTGTGCAGCAGCCATTGGGAGGAGACACTGAAATCTGGTCCTACCTCAGTCTGCCCTGGCAGGATCGGAACAAAAGTCACCGTTGGCGTGCAGTGTGTAGCTGGTTCATTCAGCAAAGCCGCTTTGCTCTGAGGCCATTTCCAAAGAAAGCAAACCATTTGCGCCCGTTTACTTGACCTTTACTCATCTCTGTATTTACATAAATTTCCAGACCAGCTATAAATCACCCACTCCTGCTTTACAGTGATGCAAGTTAAACACAATCCTTTTTTTGCAATTGGATGTAAAGGAAAAAGTTTCTTTTTTGTGCGTGTGGCAGATGTTCTTTTCCCTTTACCTCTCTCTGTTTTATTTGCATATCATCCTTTTCAGTGTTCTAGCTTTAAGCTAAACAGTATGAGTGGCTTTTGCTTTTAATTTCCTTCTGTGGCAAAACACATAGCCTGGAGATTTGCCAGCAAAATGTACAGCTGTCGTTTTTTGGCCTTGGATGTGGTAGGCGTTGCTGACCATGCGCATGAAATTGACAGGAATTCCCATCTCCATATGTTTTGAATTGTAAGCTGCACATTCACTTCTGTTAATCCAACAACCCGATCGCGTTGTCAGTTACGGAATTCTGCTGTGTATTTCTAGGCGTGGTCCATAGCCCGATTGAAACCCTCAGTGATTCGTGGACTCGGCTGAAACAGCGAGATTGGCTCTCCAGCTCTTCTTGTTTGTTTGGAGAGTCTGATTTCGATTTCACAAAATCCATTGGCATTCATACTTTGATCGAGAACATTATCAGCTTTATAAGTGGGGACCTAGGAAGCTCCCCAGGCTTTAAAGAGCCTGAAGAAAGCATGTCCACCAACCCCCAAGCCTATATCATTGCTATGGAGCAGCAGCAACAGAGAGCAGAGGTATGTGTCCTACTCCCTTGCTTGCCAATTGTCAGAGGGTCCGTGCCTTGCAGTTGCCAGCTGCTCTTCTGCGTTGACAGGGTGACTTGGGGAGGGGGTGCTTTCAGTTCCTTGCCACTCTGACTGGTTGGTTGGTTTAGGTTTTTGCTGGTGGGCTCTGGAAAAGTAGGCATGGCACAACAGGCCCTTGTCATTCTTTTCTCTGCTGGCCTTAATATAGCACCACGAAACATCACAGCTGAAAGGTAATACCCAGCATAAGAGTCTTCTTTAATGCATTTAATATAGCGTGAGCCGCCAATGGATTCATAAGTGGTTGCCGTTACACAAGTAATTGTTATTGTTTTGTACCTTCTGCGTTCTGTTTCCTTCAGATGTGGCTGTTCTCCCAAACCCTGTACTCAGGATATTTCCTGTGCATCTGAGGAGATGTGATCTGTGAAAATACATGCCGTAATACATGAATTAGTCTGGTCCACAGTATCCTCTGTGGTTTTTGCTGAAATGGCCCATGAGGGCTATCCAGCTGAAATCTATCCATTCCTTTCCTGGAATGTTACTAGCCGGTGGCAGTGTTCAAGCTTATGTTTTATCCTACTGTCAATACAATTTGCTTTCCAAATAGTAACTCCAAATCCGTTCTTTTCCATCGCCCTTAGCTACGCCTGGAGGCCTTGCATCAGATCCTGGTTTTACTCTCGGGAATGGAAGAAAAGGGCAGTGCTACCTCCCTGGGGAGCCGCCAAGGACTGGGGTTCCAGACTTCCTCGTTTCTCACCTCAGTGAGGCTGCAGTTCCTGGCTGGGTGCTTTGGCTTGGGAACTGTGGGACACACTGGAGCCAAAGGAGAGCGCGTCCGGTTGCACCACTATCAGGTAAGGGACATGTCATCGTGACCCTGAGGAGATGATGCAGTTGCACTTACATCTGCTTGTCTCAAGATCTGCTCAGAATCTTCTCATGCAAAACTGGCGGGTGGCTCTTCCTGAGAATCAGCCGTTATCAACAGAGCCTTGGGTTTTCATAGGATGGTATCAGAGCAGCTAAGAGAAGTATCCAGACTGAGATTCAAGTGGCCGTGCACAAGATTTATCAACAGCTGTCTGCAACCTTGGAAAGAGCCCTTCAAGCAAATAAACATCACATAGGTAAGGAGAGCGGATTGAATCCTGTATTATTTTATATCTGGAAAGAAATAAACCAGAGAATCCTCAGGCTCCACAAGGAAACCCTCTCTAAGTATTTTCTTATTTTTCCCTTTGTGTTTCTGTGTACATGTATGTGTATTAGAGGCACAGCAGCGGCTCCTGTTGGTAACTGTGTTTGCCCTGAGTGTACATTACCAGCCAGTTGATGTGTCCTTGGCCATTTCCACCGGATTGCTGAACGTCCTTTCTCAGTTATGCGGGACAGACACCGTGCTTGGTCAGCCCCTGCAGCTGTTACCAAAAAGTGGCATTTCCCAACTCAGCACTGCTTTAAAAGTAGCTAGCACTAGATTACTTCAGATTCTCGCCATCACCACAGGGTAAGTATTGACAGTTTAAAACTTACCCCCAAGAATTGCCTGGTTACGTTCCATTTGGGGTTGAAATACTGAAAAATTGTAATGAAAGTTTCATTTAGGCTAAGCCCCAAATTTACCTCTGCCCCCACAACCAGGAAATAATCTCTCTCTCTCTCTCTCTCTCTCTCTCTCTCTCTCTCTCTCTCTCTCTCTCTCTCTCTCTCTCTCTCACACACACACACACACACACACACACACACACTTTGCATCATCCCTCTATCCTCTGCCATCCCCAGACACCTAAAATGTGCTGACCGAAGGCCCACCCAGGTGCGGCCCAGTCCAGCCTAGCTGGAGAGATGAGTCCTCAATAGACATCTGCACACTATAATAAGAGGCATGTCTGAGGCCCGGGATGGAGGGTGCTCCAGAGTCAGTCTCAGTGCAGTGGAAAAGCTGCTGCTGGATGAAAGAGAGCAGCATTAGGAAGGTTAGTTCAGGCCCAGGAGCATGAAATTCCTCTCCTGTCTCTTCCAATCCCAGGAACATTCTCTAGGGCACAACTTAGATCTCTTCATAGGGCTTGGCCATATTTCTATGACTGCTGCTTGATCCCCACATTTTTTCACACAGGACTTATGCAGATAAATTGAGCCCCAAAGTGGTACAGTCCTTGCTGGATCTGCTGTGCAGTCAGTTGAAAAACCTGTTATCCCAAGCGGGTGTGATGCTTATGACTTCTTCCTTTGGCGAAAAGGAAGTGGTTGATCAGGATGAAAAAAAAGCAGAGTCGAAAGGAGACCCTGAGAGGAAAGACTTCAGAGGTATGAGAGGCGTCCTTTTTTAGGAAGGAATAATAACCATGAGGAGGACTCTCCAGCAGGGCCTGACTTTGCAAGAATATCACAGGAAAGACTGCTTCCAGCTGCAGGACGGTGACTGAGACACTCATTTGGCTGCTGTCTGTACCCTGGTCTTCTGGGTTACAATAATTGCCCATAAAACAATGATGCAGTCTCTGTTCCCGCTTGCTTGCCACGCTTTGCAGATTAGGGGATTTATTATATGAATGCCGTTTTGCGGGCAAAGATTCATTCTTACTGTTTGATTCCACAGTTGCCCTCCGAAAGCAGCATGCTGCAGAGTTACATCTAGGAGATTTCTTAGTTTTTCTCCGAAGAGTTGTTTCTTCCAAAGCCATTCAGTCCAAAATGGCTTCTCCGAAGTGGACAGAAGTGCTTCTGAACATAGCGTCTCAAAAGTGCTGCTCAGGTACAGTCCGTTCAGTTGGTATCTATTCAGAGTTTGGAGACCAATGAAAGTTAGCATCAAATTAATAATCAGGATACTTCCATTGGTATATGGGATGTGTGTTTAGGCATTATGGCAACATTTTAAAAACTGCATGTATGACAGAGGTTGACTATTGCTTAAATCAGTTTTCTGTTTCATTTCCTTTTTAGGTGTACCTTTAGTTGGCAAACTGAGGACCAGACTGCTTGCACTCCATGTCCTGGAAGCTGTGCTACCTGCCTGTGAATCGGGTGTGGAGGACGACCAGATGGCTCAGGTGTTGATACTTTTGAGAGAGTGTAGAATTTCATGCTGGCTTTAAAGTGGCATTTTTTCCTCTAGACTGAAATTAGGTCTCCACCCCATCAGCTAGCCCCAAGTTCACCTCTCACTTGAACATCTGAAGCTGCCACCTACCAAACAGAATCGGTGGTTTCCTACCTCAGAACAGTTTCCACCAATTGGCAGCAGCTCCCAAGGATCTCGGATTGAGATCTTCCCTAGTTCCATATCTCAGGGTCATCTCTTCAGCAGTGCCCAAAGAGACTGAGTAGCCCTTAAGACTCCCTCACTGCATTTGCATTTTGCCACAGTTGGAAGATGCTCTCTTAACAGTGGTGCCTAGAACCACTTATGTAACTTGAGTGATGTTTGCATCCATCTTGGTGGCCTTTAGAGGTGGACTTTTACCTGAAAGAAGAATGGAAGAACATAGCTTTAGCCTTTACCTTGTGGCCCGTTGAATTGAATACACTGTGATAATGCTACCCAACAGGTGATTGAGCGGCTATTCTCCCTCCTGTCTGACTGCATGTGGGAGAGCCCAGTTGCACAAGCCAAGCATGTAATTCAGATCAAAGAAAAAGAACAAGAAATAAAGCTGCAGGTACTAGCTTTATCTACATTTGATGTCTTTGTATCTGTATGCTTGTTCGCTGTATCACGTTGACAGAGTTTTACCTTCTGTTTCTGAAGAAACAGGGTGAGTCTGAAGAAGAGGATGAGAATCTTCCTATCCAGGAGGTGTCCTTTGACCCTGAGAAGGCTCAGTGCTGCCTAGTGGAGAATGGCCAGATTCTGACTCACGGCAGCGGAGGAAAGGGCTATGGGCTAGCATCCACTGGAGTTTCGTCTGGGTGTTACCAGTGGAAGGTGCGTAGACCAAAAAGAATATCTCAGATAGAGGCGTGTTGTGGGAGATACTGTGACAGCTGTATTCGGGCACTTCTTTTGTTTGCTTTTTGACATTTCTGGTTCCTCAGGACTGCATCTTGCTCAGAGCGTGGGAAACCCTATTAGAATGCAGTTCCAGTGGGATTTCAGCGGGCCCAAGATGGGAGCCCTTACGCGAGCAGCAGACTGGCACATAGATTCTGTCCTCACAAACTGAGCTTTGTGGCTTTCTCGGTTCGGTGGCTTCAGTTCTCTCGTCAGGCTTTCTCCAGCCCTCAGTGGGTCACGTGGCCGCTGGCTTAATATCAACTGTGCTGATTTGGAGAAACCTTGTGAGTCAGGCTGGTTAAGCAGCAAGGACAGAGACTCACCAGAGCCTTTGAAAACTCACGGGAGGTTTCGCCCAAGGATAAATAAAATGCAGCCGTCGGTTTTAATTTTGGGAAGAACTAATCGGCCACCCTGTATTTCAGCAATTAAAATAATCATGTTCGTTATCCCAGAGAGTTGCTTCTTTATTAAGGAGGGAGTTTGTTATTTTGAGCAGGCTTTCAAACCCCAATATTTTCCTTTTGCCCTGTATTTGCAGATTATTTACCCACGTTCATATTTAAAGTTTATAGTTTTTCTGCACTTTCCAGTTTTACATTGTAAAGGAAAATCGAGGCAACGAAGGAACCTGCGTGGGAGTGTCTCGTTGGCCCGTTCATGATTTTAATCATCGTACCACCTCGGATATGTGGCTGTACAGAGCTTACAGTGGCAATCTCTACCACAATGGGGAGCAAACTTTGACACTGACCAGTTTTACCCAGGGGGACTTCATTACATGCGTGCTGGATATGGAAGCAAGAACTGTTTCCTTTGGCAAAAATGGAGAGGTATGAAGCTTTGGTCTATTCCTGACTTGTTACATTTGCATATTGCTTAAGCAGTTCACGGTAGCGGTTAAAAACTCGTATCTGTGACAACATTACATCAGCAGTTTCAAACAAAGCAGATGAACAGTGGCACAATATATATTTCTTATACACAGCAGGTACATTCACGTTGGAAAATTAATCGCATAAAAAGGCGCAGTGACCTAAAGAAAATAAAGGGAAGTGAATTTCCAGTTTAATCTTAAGCTGGCAGGAATTTTCTAGCTGAGATGGAGCAGAAGCGGAGCACTCCCTTGTGAAATGGGTGCTTCCACTCCCCTAATTTTTTTTTTTTTCATCAGGAACCCAAACTGGCTTTTGAAGACGTGGATGCTGGAGAATTGTACCCTTGTGTGATGTTTTATAGTAGTAACCCTGGAGAAAAGGTAACATGAATGCTTTTAGAGTTATGGAGATTAGTGCTCCAGTAATGAATTAGTGAATAAGTGAATTAGATCCCATTGGCCTGTTTAACCAGTCTTGTCTGGCGAAATCTGCCTTGAGCCTCAGCAAGCTAGCTCTCCTGCCTGAAATTCTGTGGCTCTTAGGCATGCCAAGAGAGTGGGAAGAGCCATGGTCTCTCCTTACTTGAGCTTGCCTGCCTTCTCTCTTCTCCACCCATTTTCCCATTTTGCCAGCTTGAAAGCCTGGCCAGTCTTGGCACTCTTCTCCCATCCCAGGGAAGCGCAAATGTCAGTGCTTCTCTTTCTTCCATGCTTGCTCACAATGTGGCTTCTGATGCAGTTTGGAAGGAGAAAAATGGCTGGAACTGGAAAACAGGCTTCTCTGGAGTCCTAAGCTCAATACAGGGATTTTTTAAGCACATAACTTTGCTCATATTTTACAGCTTTACTTTGCTTGTATTTTACAGTGGAGAAAGATTGCTTAGGTAAAAATGTGCTCACTTAAGCCTGCCCATAAAATGAGGTAAAACGTTCTTCTTCCTAAAGTGCTTTTGCAGGCTGCCAAAGTGTCCTCATTAAGTCTGAAGGCAGGACAGGTCTAGCCAACGGCTGAGAGTGCAGCAGAACGACTTTTCGGATGTTTCTGTGTCTGTCCAGGTGAAGATCTGTGACATGCAGATGCGCGGCACCCCAAGAGACTTGCTGCCAGGAGATCCCATCTGCAGCCCGGTTGCTGCGGTGCTGGCAGAAGCCACAATTCAGCTGATCCGCATCCTGCACCGTACTGACCGGTGGACGCACTGCATCAACAAAAAAATGATGGAGAGGTTGTACAAAATCAAAGGATGCCTTAAAGAAACTGGTCAGAAACTGAAGAAAAGCCGCTCTGTGCAGAGTCGAGAGGAGAATGAGGTGCGAGAGGAGGAGGAGAAAATGAAGCATTGCAGCCGGCAGCACGGGCTGGCGGATCTCTCAGAACTGCAACTGAAGATGCTCTGTGTGGAGGTCTGGCCGGTCCTGGCAGTGATTGGTGGGGTGGACGCTGGTCTTCGAGTTGGGGGACGCTGTGTTCACAAGCAGACCGGGCGGCACGCCACCTTGCTGGGAGTGGTCAAGGAAGGCAGTGCATCTGCCAAGGTCCAGTGGGACGAGGCAGAGATCACCATCAGGTATAGTGCTGGTCTCCACCAAGTGGCCAGTGATTGGGATTCAGGAAATGATGTTCAGATTTTGAGGCTGCATTGCTAATCTAGGAGCTTGTTGCCATGCAGTCTTTAAGACCGTTGTCAGAGTGGCCTGTGGCATTTGAAGTGCCAGTAGATACGATCATTTATCAAAAGATTGTTCAGAGGAATGACTGCATTAGACTAGTGCAGCGCCACACTGAGGAGGAGACTTTTTCCAACCTATCCTATAGGGTTAGGCCACACTTAAAATACCCTCCCAGGGCTTTCTGGGGACACGATATCCCAGGTGGGAGCCAGCCAGCCAGCAGTCCATTCATGGAGGTAGCTGTGCCTGTTGGGAGGCACTTTTCAAAAGTAGTTTAGAAAACCACCTTTGTTAGTGAATAGCTAACTATGTCAAATATTTGGAATTAAATACTTTGTTTTAGTTACACACACAGATGCTTTGTTGCTTTTGTGTTGAATGTCATCCCTCCCCATAATCTCATTTCTTTTCCCTGGTTTACATTGACTTTTAGATTGTCAGCTCGTTTAGGCTGCGATATATTTTACGTCTTATTTTACCTGTGTTATTTCCTGTGCTTTCCTCTTGTCTATCCCTCACTTGCTTCTTCCTGTGTCATTCTGATCTTTATTAAAGCTTCCCAACTTTTTGGTCGCCTAGTGATACGCCACTGTATAATCTGGAGCCTTGCGAACCACTGCCTTTTGATGTTGCAAGATTCCGGGGACTGACAGCTGCTGTCTTGCTGGACCTCACCTATCTGACTGGGATCCATGAAGACATGGGAAAGCAGAGCATTAGGCGACATGAGAAGAGGCACAAACATGACTTGGAAGATAAAGGAGACCCTGATCAGAAGACAGAAGGTGATTCTGTGTCAGATGCACGATCGGTGCCGAGCACCGAGGAGGTGAAGGGACACGGAGCCAGACTGGAAAGTGAAACCTCTTCCTTCCCTTTAGAAGCCATTTCCTTGGGCGTGGAGTGCCAGCATCTAAATGCCGAAGGCAGAAGAAAGAACCATGAACATCCCTCAAAGAATTATGAGGCCGCACAATCAGAAATCAGGGCTGTACAATTATCCTACCTTTACCTCGGTGCTATGAAATCCCTCAGCACGCTCCTTAGTTGCAGTAAATATGCTGAATTGTTACTGATACCCAAAGTCCTGGCCGAGAACGGCCATAACTCAGATTGTGCCAGTTCTCCCGTTGTCCATGAAGAAGTGGAAATGCGCACTGCCTTGCAGTTCTTGATGCGCCATATGGTGAAACGGGCAGTCATGCGCTCACCCATCAAGAGGGCTCTGGGGCTAGCAGACTTGGAACGGGCGCAAGCAATGATCTACAAATTAGTTGTGCACGGACTGTTGGAAGATCAGTGCGGCACTAAAATTAAGCAAGGTATGTCTTAGGTACGCAGGTGTAAGGACTGTAAGTTGAATGTTGGCTCAACATCTGTGTGCGGGTTTCTACACTGGAGAAACGGCATGGCTTGATTTCTGTGTCTTCCTTGGTCAGACTCCTGCAGTGTTTCAGATGAGTTCAGCTGATTGTAGTTGCAGTGATCACAAGCCTCCCCTCCCCTTCTCTCTGGCTCAGCTACTAAAAAGGCCTGGAAGATGCATTGGATTTGACTTTCAAAGGCAGAATCAGAAAGAGTGTCCCTGGGCTGCACTCTCAGCACTGGGGAAGAGTTGGTTGATTTGCATCCCGGTTTGAATTCAGCCGGAAGTGCCTCAGAAGGGCTCGGGCCAGATTGACTGGGAAAGACCATACGTGGGTTCCTGGTTCAGAAAACTCCGTTTCAATTCCTAGCGTGATCAGATCAGTTTGGAAAAGATCTTTTTCTGTCCCAGATCCTGGAGAGCCCCTGGCCTGTCAGTGGGCATCTGGTGGCTCCAAAGGTTTTGGAACAAAAATATTAGAGGAGCTGAAGTACAAAATGTCCAGAGAGCACCAGTAGCCACTGCTACTGTGGATGATAGTTGGATTTGAGGTAAAATTCCTTCTGTGCTTCCTTCCTCACCCAGCCCTCGAGGGCACTGACATAACATGCAGTGCGGGAAGAATTTCGTGGAAGAGCCATTTTGGATTTGCAGAGGTCAGCGATAGGCAGGGATGCTGGTTTTCTGCTTCTCCTCAGGGTCGCTTCCAGGCCTTGCTTGAGGAGCTGGACTGCTGGGGATCAGTCTGAGTGCTGCTAGAAGCAAAGTGAAAATTTAAATCCCCAAATAAAAATGTTAAAAGTGCTATGACGGATCAGGCCAGTGGCCCACCTCGTCCATCATCCTGTTCCTCCAGCACTCATCCCCTCACAACCTTTCTGTAAGGAGCCGTGCATGTTTGTGGCACGTGAGACAGAAAGAGCTTACATTGCTTTGCAGAAATAGACCAGCAAATAGAAGAGAATGACCAAACTCAGCAGGCCCAGACGCCGGTGACGACGAGTCCTTCTGCCTCCAGCACGACATCTTTCATGAGCAGCTCTCTGGAGGATACGACGACAGCCACCACCCCCGTAACTGATACGGAAACTGTGCCCGCCTCAGAATCCCCGGGCGTTTTGCCGCTCAGCCTCCTGAGGTACATATCGATTTCCAACCCTGCTCCCCAGGAATGGACTGGCTCACTTGTAATGGTTTTGCTTTTTCAGACAGTGTCTTTTAAAGGTCAGAGCCCCCTTTTTCTGAGAATATTTGCAGAGCCCTGGCATAAAGTAGAGCTGTAAGTGAGAAGTAGTGTGACAACATCTCTTGGCAAAGTCTGTTTCCTTTCAAGCCGTTTGAAAGCAAGGTTCCTTTTCTCACACGCTAAAAAAACTGGGGGATCATTGGCTTCTCTAATGAAACAGTGACTTCTTTTTTCTAATGCCAAAAAGGAGATATAATTAATGATGAAGAAATGGGCACTCGGATGCTAACCCCATCTAAATCCTCTTGGGGTTGCGCATATGCCTAATTATTTTGAAGGGTTTGCAATGTCACTGGCTGGCTGGCAGGCATTGTGTTACTCATTCCTTTTCCTCCCTTTGTGAAGGCAAATGTTCTCCAGCTACCCAACCACGGCTGTCCTTCCCACAAGGCGGGCACAGACACCCCCCATCTCCTCTCTGCCAACCTCTCCCTCTGACGAAGTGGGCAGGCGGCAGTCGCTCACCTCCCCTGACTCTCAGCCCGCCAGACCTGCCAACCGCACAGGTGAGCCCTGTCCACAGCCACTTGGTTCTCCTTAAACCTGTATCAGTCTTTGTATCTGATAAACCCAAGCATTAATTTTTTGTTCCCTCCACCTTACAGCTTTGTCCGACCCAAGCAGCCGCCTGTCAACTTCCCCCCCTCCTCCTGCTGTTGCTGTTCCCTTATTAGAAATGGGGTTTTCCCTCCGGCAGATTGCTAAAGCAATGGAAACCACAGGTAATCAGATTGCTGAAAGAGAGGCCAATCCTTCCATTTCATCTAAGAGAGAAGCAGACCATAGTCGGGGACTCACTGTAACTGGTATAAATAAAAGCTGACCAAATTTGTTTTGCTTCCAAAATTCTGCAGTTATTCATATAATAATTCTGGACTTATTAGTGCCAAAACAAATCACTTGTGCCAGTCACAACCCTACCTTGACCAGGATGTGCTGATGAGGGCAACTCATGCCTTGATCACGGCTTACTGTAATGCCCCCTGCATGGGTCTGCCTTTGGAGATGACTCAGAAGCTGCAGCTGGGACCAAGTGCAACAGCCAAGCTGTTTGGAGATCAACCCTGTCCTGCAGAATTGCTCTGGAGGTCACTGCACTGGTTCCCAGTAGGCTTCCTGCCCAATTCAAAGGGCTGCTTATGCAGCCCTGAATGGCATGGCACCAGGGTCCATCAGACACACCTGGGCCAGGAATGAATCTTCCCATCCATCTGAGCTGCTGGAGAAGGCCTGCTTGAGAGTCGACAAGTAGCATGTGGAGTGTGGGTCAGGCGCTCTGGAACATGCTCCCTGTAGTATACTTCGTCCTCCCCCTCCTTGCATTTCACAAGGCATGAAAATCTGTATTCCACCATTCCTGGTCCAAATTGATTGTGGGTATCCATCTTGTGTCTATGCGTCTATTGTCTTTCTACTATTTCGTTATGATTTGGTTTCTGTTTTATCCTGTTTTGCTGTTTGCTGCCCAGAATCTTGACTGATTGGGACAATTACAGATGGTGAAAAACCAATAGTAATTGATTGTGGGAGCTTGCAGTTTCAAGAATGGCAAAATATTATAAAATTCGAGGCTTTCTTTGGGCCAGGCTTGATTGTCACATTTGTGTCTTCTAAGTCCAGCAGCAACAATACAAGTCACCTCTCATCCTCCAGGGGATTCTGGGCTGGAGAAAAGAAATGCTTCTCTTTTATTTCTTTCAATAGTATAGCCTACTTATTTCTGGGACGTTCAGATGAAGGTTTCCTGTTTCCCACAGGTGCGAGAGGAGAAGCAGATGCCCAAAACATTACTGTCCTGGCAATGTGGATGATTGAGCATCCTGGGAACGAGGAAGAAGAAGAGCCCCAGTCAGAAGAAGTGGTGGATTCCCGACCTGGAGCGTTAGTCCCTGGCGGTGGTGGGAAGTCCAGCGATCCATGTTACTTGCAGTCTCCAGGAGACCTGCCTTCAGCTGACGCTGCTGAAATGGAGGAAGGCTTCAGTGAAAGGTGATCCCTCTGCCGTGGAATATAAGTATTTGTTTGCCATAGTATCTGTCAGCAGTTAGGTGGTATTACTAAAATTATTCCAGGCTCTCTTAGAAAAAAGAAAAAGAAACTTTAAAAGAGGACCAGACACATTTTAATGGATGTTAAATCTTTTGATCCTTGTTCACCCTGCAGCCTTCTGGTTCAGAGGCAGCAGGAGGACAGAGGGGGTCAGAGCTCCCCCTCAGGTCATGCCAGTGTTTCTGAGTTGCCTTGTGTCCTTTCAGCCACGAGAATATGGACCATGCAGAAAATGCAGCGTCTGGGAGTGGGCCCGTGGCAAGGGGTCGGTCGGCAGTAACCAGAAGACATAAATTTGATCTAGCTGCTCGGACGCTGCTGGCCCGTGCCGGTAAGTCTTTCAAATACTAAATTACGTATTTCCCTCTCATTCCTTAATGTCTTGAAGATGCTTGCAACGTAAGAAGGATTTTAAAAGCACCTGCTAACTACCTATTTGTCGAAAAGGGCGTGCCAAAAAAGGCAGATATAAAGTCTGTGCATCCAAAGCTGAAGGGACATTCTATTAAGATTTCTTGAGAATATTTCAGTTTTGTGGGGCCAGATAGAAAGGTTGCCCCTGGAGCTGAGGATAAGGAGCAGTCATGAGTCACAACTTCCTTTGTATCCTTCCTGCAGTTATTTTTCCCCCATGTCACTGAAAAGCAGCCATTCCTGGTGTGACAGCGCGTCAGCCTTATCAGGTAGACCGGACTAAGAAACAGGCACCATGCAGACCTAAAGCTACTTTCGTTAGAACAGCTCTAGTCACAGAATCTTGCAAGAAGTTACCCTCTTTTATCCTCATGAGAATTGGGGGGCGGGGGGCGCTGTCTGAGGCGTTTTCCTAAGCCACTTTCTTGGTCTGGGCTCAAGCCTCATTTATCTGATCGTTGCCTTGGTAGCAGATGTCCCTTCTGTCCTTCAAGCCCATCCTCTTTATTCACTACACAAAGGTACTTTTTCAGTGTTAGGCTTGGCATAAATATTCGTAAGAAATAAAACCAGGAGACCAGGGTATGGCGGGGCCGCCCCTTGCCCCTGTGACAATAGGACTCCAAGGAGGGTAGGATTCCTGCAGCCCAAGTGTCCTCTTGTCATTGTGACCCCACTTGCTGCTTTTGACTTGCACAGTAAAATATGTGGTTTTCTTCTCTGGTTTAAGCGGGATTGTACCGCTCTGTACAGGCCCACCGGAATCAGAGTCGGAGGGAAGGGATCTCCTTGCCCCAAGATCCTGGAGCGCTGTATGACTTCAACTTGGATGAGGAGCTAGAACTCGAGCTGGATGAGGAGGCCATGGAAGCTATGTTTGGGCCAGACCTGGCTGGGGACAATGACATTCTGGGAATGTGGATCCCAGAGGTATTGGACTGGCCGACCTGGGTGTGTGTGATGGCAGCTGGGGCTGCTTTGCTTCCTTCTTGCTCTTTAGAAAATGAAATAACATTGTGCCTTGCTAAACCTTCTCAGTTAACATGATTGTTGCTAATATGTGGAAAACCAGCACAAGCTCTCCTCTCTACAGTCATCTGTGAAACAGCTTCTCTTGACCTTGGCTGCTTTCCATTTGCCAACTCTCTTTTCTCCAGGAAGTAACAATTTAAATTCTGTTCTTCTTTTTTTTAAAAAAAAGCATGATGTTTTTAGAAATAAGTATAGCTCCATATTTTAGTAATCAGAGCTAAATACCTAATATTTTCCTCTGATTTAAATAAAAATAATAGCTCAGACAGAGATTGGACTGCCACAAAAATGCTGATTGCATTTAAAACTGGAGTTAAACTTGGGCAATTCACTCTGTTGCTCAGTGCTCTCACCTCCCTCAGTAGGATGGGGAGGGGGCACCACATCATTGTTTTGTGTAATTCTGGAAGGTTAACAATTGTGCCTATGAAAGAGTTAGAAAGGATACAGCAAGAGCAAAAGCCTTGTGTTTTGATTTTCCAGAATTTGGATTCTTGCCCTTCACAATGCCAGAAATCTAGATCGTTGCGCCAGATTTAATGTTGGGGTGGCATAGATGGGAATGGCTAGAATCTGGCCAGGTGGGGGAGTGGGCATTCCCGGGTCCAAGATTTATGACAAGGATGTGACCTCTGAACTGGTCTGGAGCGAGAATTTTAGGGTGTCTTACAGTGGAGCTGGGACTTCAGCCTAGCACTTCCGCTAACTTCAGTAAGAAGTAACAGTGATAAAATATAACAGCCTTATTCTGAGAAGAGTGATAGGGACTGCATGGCTGCAGCTATTTATGACTGTGGAAGGCTTGGGAGAGCATCTCCAATATTCAACTAGTGCAAAGAAAACATTTTCTCATGGGTCTTCCCTGTGGACCCTGCTCAGGCCTCCACTGATTGGGAAACTTAGCCGTGTATAAGAGGCCAGCAGTCCCTTTCCCCATCTCCTACCAAAGGGATGTAGGGTGCTTGCAGGCTCTGCAAGGAGGGATAGAGCCCCAGTTTTGATCCCTCTTCCCGCCCCCCATTTAGCGGGT
Organism: Liasis olivaceus; assembly: GCA_030867105.1. NCBI lineage: Eukaryota > Metazoa > Chordata > Lepidosauria > Squamata > Pythonidae > Liasis > Liasis olivaceus. The sequence continues at coordinate 21,848,839 of CM061362.1, read as the reverse complement.
TCAGAGAACTCAGGGTGGAAAAAATCTGGAAAACAGCTGGTAGTCAAAGTAGGCAATCGACTGCAGCGTCTCCCTAGTCAGGTTCATCATAAGGTAGCTGCCAAGGTTAGAATGGCTCTGAGCTTCATTAACCTTTTGGGAGGAACTCTGCCTGTGGGCATCTATTTGACCATTTTGCCTGGTAAAAATGAGCTTGACAAGAGCAAGAACCCTTCTGGATTGCATCTTGTTGACTGTTTTGTGAGCTTCTTGTGCTAAATTCACATGAACATGCTAAATTGCTTCTGTATGGTTTTAATGCAAAAGGAGCCACTTAACATGTTTTTCATATTTAGATGTTTGATGCATACATCTGTTTCCAAAACCATGGTCAAATATGTTTGTTTTCACTTAGGCTTTTAGTAAACAAATGTCTGGCTGAACTTCTTCAGTAAGGTACTGGAATTTTAGAGTCCTGAAAAATGTAAATGCTGTGGTTGAACAGTAGCTTATTCCAATTATTGACATTGCACTGGGTTAGATTTTGGTCTTCCCAGCTAAGGCTTGATAAGACATCTTGAGACGATGATTTGGCTGCCTATAAGGCCAGGGTTCTAGTGACAGCCTTAATCAGTTGTCCTGAAAGTCAAGGATCCAGCAATAGATGCATAATTCTGTGGCCTTCAGAGCTGATTTGCACATGACACAGAAGGAGAATGAGGAGGTCTCTGTAAATAGTTGGATCTTGTTTGTTAATACTCCGGAGCAGAACTCTTCACAAATGATAAAGCTTTGCAATCTAGAAGTAGATCTGCAATTTTTCCTGATAAGAAGGTGATGGACCTGTACACTCAGCATAATTAGTGTGGCTCTCTCAGAAAGTATAAAACCTGTTCTTCCTCCTCAAGACTTCCACAAAAGAAACTTCTTGAAACTGAACTTGTAAAAATGACTTACGTGCTAGGCAAGTTGTAGTCAACATACACATCTGCAAGTGAAATTCCATAATATATTAACATGTATGTGGAAGCGGGTTCTTCCTGTGCATTTTGAGTACTCTTCAATTGAATAGCACGCCTAGTGAAGGTATAAATAGACAGTATTGATTTGCCTTGTTTTGCCGCACGCAGTGTTTATCTTGTTGGCCTGTGGCAGCTGCCCTTGTCCTCGTGTGCCCTTCAGAAATGCAGCTCCTCAATTTCCATCAGCACGCTGGCTGGGGGACTGCAGAAGTTGGGGGGCCCAAGCTCTTTGGAGGGAGGGCGGCAGGATGGAGAGGGCAGCGATCCAGCATCGGCCTCTGCGCTTCTGAGCTGGGGCAGAATGAATAAGCTTGTTTTAACGGTGGGTCTGATGGTCCTGAAAAGGTAGGAATGAGAGGTCTTTCACTGTACATGAAAATAACTGCATAATTATGTTGCGCAGCATGTTTGTGAATCTGAAGACAGGGAAGAAGTGGTAGTTTGTGAGTTGTGTGAATCCAGCGTTGTCAGCTTCAATCAACACATGAAAAGAAATCACCCCGGCTGTGGGCGTAGTGCCAACCGTCAAGGCTATCGTAGCAACGGCTCCTATGTGGATGGGTGGTTTGGTGGTGAATGTGGAAGTGGGAACCCTTACTACCTCTTGTGTGGCAGCTGCCGAGAAAAATACTTGGCCCTGAAGAGCAAATCTAAGACATCCGCCTCAGAAAGGTACCAAAGATAATGTGGTCCGTAAGATCCCTTCCTGATGGAGAGGATGCGTGGGCAGCCCCCTCACCCCCCCTCCCCTCGGCTTGGGGTTAGGGTTCCCATCCACATCCCGCCAGCCTCTCCAGGGGCCTGCTGGCTGTGGAGTCCTGGTCTCTGCTGTAGGGAGGGGGGCTGCGATGTTTGCCCCTTTTCCCAAGGGGAAGGTTAACGTTCATGATGTATTGAGGCTGTGCAAGGCTTCCCTTGCCTATTTTCTTTCATTTGTAGCCAGAAATCATTGGGAAGTTCAGCAGCACCATCTTGAACAGCTTTGGGGCAGCGGGGGGGGGGGGGGGGGCGGGTTATACATCTGGGAGCTGGATGAGGAAAGGTTAAGTATGTGGCAGCTTTGTATAAAGAAAAGGCTGTGTTATTTGCACCAGAGGTTTAAACCTGAACAGCTGGTGAAATCCTTTGTCAGCCTCTCTTTCTTTTGTGAGAGAAGAACATTTTCAACACTTCTGCTGCCCTTTCAGTCAATGTAGGCCATTGAAGAATGAACACATGTTCAAAATTTTAGCATTTTAGTCCAACACGTGACAGAGAACATTTAATGTCCGTGCCTTGTACCCTCTTGGTAGGAACGCACACAGAGTTGAGATATAGAACCAAGTGTCTAAAATATGCTCAGTTTTAGTAAATCTTGGTATGTTTTTTTCCATGAGAAGCAAAGTTGGCCTAATCATTGACTGGAACTTTAACAGTGTTTTTATATCGATGAAAAAACAGCGACCTTTAGATAGGTACCACTAGAACCCTCGCTGTGTTACCAGTGTTGAATTATGTGGGGCAGCTTCTTAATCTGCCGGCCCTGCAGAACAAGTTGATTAAAGGAGGAGGTCTCTGCTTAATTGTTCCTTCCTATTTAAGTTAGCAACTGGAAAACAGCTAATTATTTGTGATTTGCTTAACGTGATGGGGTGTTTGAATGTTACCTTTATTCTTTTTTTGGTGCAGATACAAAGGTCAAGCTCCTGATCTAATAGGCAAGCAAGAGAGTGTCTATGAAGGTACTACTCTGTGCAGTCTTTCTAATGATGCAACTGTCTGCTTTGGTTCTCTGTAAAATGTAATCCCTGACCACAGTTTGCTTACCTAATGCTAGAAGACTGGGACATGCTGGACGTTGATGAGGATGAAAAGCTGACAGGGGAAGAGGAATTTGAGCTGCTGGCTGGACCCCTTGGGTTGAATGACCGGCGCATTGTGCCTGAACCCGTTCAGTTCCCAGACAGTGATCCACTGGGAGCCTCCGTCGCCATGGTCACCGCCATCAATAGCATGGAGGAAACGCTGATGCAAATAGGTAAACCAGGTAGAAGATCAGCACCTGAAGCCTTATGCCATTTCCTTGGGGGCCTGGTGTTGAGAGGATCTCTCTGGGGACAGCAAGCAAAGGTTGCTTCCTGTGTATGGATTCTAGTGGCTATTGTGGGAATGGAGGGCTCCTGGAAAGCTATGAAGGGCGCCAAACCCCCGCCTTCTTTCCTGAATATAAAAGAGGGACCAGGATTGGAAGATCAGGAAAGCACGGGGATTGGGACTTGCACAGAAATGGGGTTTTTTATGTAGATATAATGTACAGTTCCCTGCAAAGAGTAATGGAAGGGTCATTGCTTAGCAGAGGGCAATTTGGGTTACCATTCCGATACGACAACCCTGCTGGACTGGATCCAAACCCTGTCTTATCCCACATCCAGCTCCTAGGAATGGAATCCAGCAAAAGAATTCGGGGAATGAAATACTTGCATGCATGCAGGCTTCTTACCGTGGAAGTGGGGGGAGAGGGCATCAGATGAAGTGGTACGAAGGGCCCAGTATTGACAGGAGTGTGCTGCTCATGTCTGACTGTGGTCAGCTGAGAAGAAGGATGCCTCAGGACGCCTCATACTGCGCTGGACTTGCCCTGAGTACTGTTTACAAAGAAAGTCTATTCTTTCTTCGTAAACAGTGCTCAGGGCCTACAGGGCAGTAACCTGGGTACTTCCTACGGTGACCTTTCCTTTCCTTGTCCCCTCTTCTTTCTAGGTTGCCAAGGCTCTGTGGAGAAAAGCTCTTCAGGGAGGATTACTCTGGGGGAACAGGCGGCTGCCTTGGCAAACCCCCATGATCGCATCATGGCCTTGAGGAGGGTGACGGCCGCTGCTCAGGTCCTCTTGGCCCGCACGATGGTCATGAGGGCCCTCTCGCTGCTCTCAGTCAGGTCTGTGCTCCTCTGGGCTGGGGAGGATGGGTGCATTAGGCCACCCCAGTGGCAGGGCGGGACAGAAGGCCCAGTCAGGAATTGCTTGCCCTGTTTTGGGTTTCTCGGCAGGGGAAGGGGAGAGGCTTTACCCGGCCTTTTCAAGTGAGGGCCTTGGCCAGGGGGCAGCTCCCCTCTGACCTTCCCTCTTCTCCCCTCAACAGCGGGTCCAGCTGCAGTCTTGCGGCAGGGCTCGAGTCCTTGGGCTTGACGGATATCCGGACCTTGGTCCGCCTGATGTGCCTGGCCGCGGCCGGGAGGGCGGGTCTCTCCACAAGCCCCTGCTCCGGCTTTGGCTCCTCCGAGCGGCCGCGAGGTGTCCAGAGCCAGATGACCAAGCCCATCTCCTGCTTGGCCTACCTGAGCACAGCGGTTGGCTGCTTGGCTTCAAACACCCCAAGTGCCGCAAAACTGCTGGTTCAGCTGTGTACTCAGGTAAGGGGGGGCACCTTTTCTCTCTGAACATTGCGCTTGCTTCATCGGCTGTGCAGAATCTTCTTTTTGCTAAGTAGTAACTTCTTACTTCTTACTACTTATTAAGTAGCTTACTTACTAAGTAAGAAGTAGTAACTTCTTACTACTTACTAAGTAGTAAGTAGTCTTCTATTGTCTAAAAAGGCTGGAAGTCTTGGCTGCTTGGCCCGGAGCAGACTACAAGGGGCATAGCGGTGGTGTGTTTGGAGGAGGAAACAGGGTAGCAAGAGCATTGGACAAAGGTTTTCCAAGTCCGTGAGCCCTTTGATGCAGGCGCACGATCGTGTTTTGATTTCTGCTTATGAGGCATACTATATTTCAGGAAACAGGAAGTTGTTTCTAAAATGAAAACAGAAGGAGCAATTAGAGGCTTAAGCAAACTTTTCTCTGCCCCGTATATCAAACCATTCGGTAACAATCTACGTGAACAGAACCTGATCGTTACCTCCCAGTGGTGGTGCTGTAAAAACAAAAATGCTTTTAAATAATTACACATTGCTTAATACAGGAATACAGTTTGTTTTGCTTATGATATTTTAACCTAGGTAAGGTTATTTGATTCATAGGATTCCATTATGTCTTTAATCTCTGAAATCTGTTATATCTGAGTGTATTACGACATTACAACTGTGAAGTATCCGAAAAATTTGCCGTCTCTTTGAAAGCAAGTCTACTTCCTTGTAAATCTATAAATGCATAATTTATTTTTCCTGTTTTGGTTTCATAAATTCTTATTCATAATAAGAGCAGAACTGTAAGTTGTATTTTGCTTTAAATGAAGTTCTGGATCTCCTTTAATGGGAAACATTTTGAAGGTTCCTATATCTTGTTGAAAAATCAATATAGTGAAAACAGCATGTGTATTTAAAAGCATCTGTATTGATTGTGGCTTTAATTCCTTGTTTTAGAATTTGATTTCAGCAGCAACTGGTGTCAATTTAACTACAGTGGATGATCCTGTGCAACGAAAGTTCTTGCCAAGTTTTCTGCGAGGAATAGCAGAAGAGAACAAACTTGTAACATCACCCAACTTTGTCGTAACTCAGGCCCTTGTGGCCTTGCTGGCGGACAAGGGGGCCAAGCTGAGGCCCAGTTACGATAAAGCAGAAATTGAAAAGAAAGGTAGTTATTTGAAAGATGGTTTCGTTTCCTCTCTAGAGGAATTCCTGATGCTTTCTCACCATGTTACAGTAGATGCAGGTTGAGTCCCTTAAGTCGTTGTTGATAGTATTGCATTGGTGTGGCATTGTGGTTCAGGTGTTGGAAACAAGGTTGCAGGTGAACTTTTTGGGTCTTATCAAAATAGAAGCCTGCTTACACTTTTTAAATGTTTTGTTGACGATTAAAAGGCTCTGTGATCATCATCCAGCAACTCTAAATGTTCCCTACTGCTTATTCAAAGTATAAAAAAGAAAACGCGGCCATCATGTTTTGGATAAGCTGTCGTCCCCCCACCACCCCGCCCCATATTTGTTTAGCTAGCTTAACTTAAGGAACAGTCACTGCTGGCAAGAAGATCTGAGGAGGGGAGGGTGCGCTGGCTCCTTTTTCAGCATTTTCACAAAAGGGATCCCCTCCCTTTAGTTCCAGTTGAAAGGAGAAGGATTCAGCAGGAAGTCCTTCACCCAGCGCAGCAGCATTTGCTTCCCCAAGAAGGAGGTGTCAAGGGATACCAGCTCCAAACAATTTAGAAAACCCATAGCTATTGACAGAGGCTGTTAAGAGAGCAGGGTTCTAAGCCAGATCAAGCATACTGTGCTTGTCAGTATGAGATGCCAGTAGATAGAAGGGCGAAGGGCCCTGCTTGGCTGGTATCAGAAAAAGTCGAGGTCTTCCCGTAGCCTTTCTGTTGTGTTGTTTCATGAGACCTACCGATTTCTGCAAAATTCCAAAGGGACAGTTGGTCGCAGAGTCTCCTGAGAGGAATTCTTAGTGTGAGTTGTGGCGAGAAGGCAGGACGCACGTCAGTCTCTTTCAGCTCAGGGAGGAGTGCTGATGGAGGGCGGAAGTCCCTCCCAATTCTCATTTGTTCGGGAGGTTGTGGGTGATGCTGCGCAGCTGTTTGGTTCTTGTCACTCACCTGGGCGTCATCTCACTGTTTCGTCTAAGCAGGTGTGTGTGCCCATTTGAATGCCCACCCTCCCTATGATCCTTCTGCTGTAGGCCCTCTGGAGCTGGCCAATGCCCTCGCGGCTTGCTGCCTCTCTTCACGGTTGTCCTCCCAGCACAGACAGTGGGCTGCTCAGCAGCTGGTGCGGACTCTTGCAGCTCACGACCGGGATAACCAAGGCAGCCCCCAGACCCTGGCGGACATGGGAGGGGACCTGCGCAAGTGCTCCTTCATCAAGCTGGAGGCTCATCAGAACAGGGTAACACCCCGTAGCATCTCTCTTCAAGCTGGGAGAAGGCGTCTCTCCAGAGGGCCATCTCGGCTAACACTCAGACGGCCTTTGGCAGCTTAGCGCCCCTTGGGAAACCTGGTTTTTATCCCCCCTAATTCCCAGCCAGGATGACCTTAAGCACTGAATTTAGTTCTATTACACAAAGTGCTTCTAGCAAACCTGGATATGGTGGGGTCCAACAGAAGTTTGGGGAGGACTGAGATACCTATAAAATCTCTTGCTCAGATTTCATTGAACTGATTTTTAAATTTGCTGTCCTGGCAGGACCTTGCCCTGGACTCCAGCAGCAGCTTAATAGGAACATTTGATAATTAGACAGATGACCCTTAGGTTTTGGATCACGGCTGAAATGTTTCCCCGTCTTCTTTTAACACAGGTCATGACTTGCGTTTGGTGCAACAAGAAGGGTCTTTTGGCCACCAGTGGCAGCGATGGAACCATCCGAGTGTGGAATGTAACCAAGAAGCAGTACTCATTGCAGCAAACCTGTGTATTCAGCAAGCTGTAAGTGGCTTTGTGGGAGTTTATGTTAAAGGGACAACTTTATGTTAAAGGGACAACTTTATAGGAGAATTAAGAGCAAAAAGGGCTCTGCTGGATCCGTCCAAAGGCTCTTTAGTTCCACTTGCTGGATTCACAGAGCCAACCAGTAGAGTCACAGTGGCAGCACCTGAGGCCCTCTGGGAAAACTGAGCAGGCTTTATGAAAGGAGGCCTTTTTGGGGCAGGACAATAGAATGGAAGCTCGGATGAATGTCTGTTGGGGATGAGCTTTGGGTTCCTCTAGGTTTGTAAGTGTGGCAAAGAGAATATACTGTACGAAATAGTATTTACCTAAAGGTTTGGCTTCTATGGGATTTTAAAAGCTTGAGGGATGGCCAGGTGTTTTTTATTGCTTGAGATATAAGGATTAGTGAGAAACTGGCTTGATTCCGAGGTATCTTGTTTCCTGCTGGAAGCTGCTTCTGAATGCTGGGTCTGTATTGTCTTGCAGAGAAGGAGAAGCAGAAGAAAATCTGGGGTCCCCCAGTGACCCCAGTTTCTCTCTCGCCTGTTGGAGTATTAGTGGCAAGTACCTGGCTGGAGCCCTGGAGAAGATGGTGAACATATGGCAAGTCAACGGTATGAACCATGCGTTGTTGAACGTCAGAGGTTTTTAGTGAGAAGGAACTAAGCAGAATTAAGTTGTGACATGCATTTCGTTTTTAAGAATAAAATAATCCAACCTTTATTGTGGCCAATAATAATCAGGTATTCAACTCCCCCAATGTTTTTTCAGTTTATTTTTTCATCCATTCAGTTTATGCTTAATGAATATAACTGATTTTCTAAAGAGTGTTAACATCCCCCCCTTCATCAAAAGGCCCCATTAAGGGTGATCGCTTTGAATTTATGCAGTTCTACAGTTGTTGAATTCATTAAGAGATGTAATGATGCAAACCTGCATGAAACCCTCATTTATTAGAGAGCCAGGTACGGCTGGGGCTCCTGCTGGAGGTCCGCTTGGCATCTTCAGAGCTTCTGAGCAGCAGTTTACTCTTCAGGGCAGAGTGACTGGATTCTTGCAGTGCGGACTTCTGTTGTTTGTGGTTACCATGTTGACCGTCAGCAATGGCACCACCGACTGCTAATAGGGAAATGGGAGGAAGTGAGCTAGAAGAAACAAACCTGAGTCACTCTTCCATCCCATCATCTGCCGATGTGGCAGTTCCTTTTTTGTGGAGGGATCTCGTTTTGTCAAGTGCCAGCAGTCCAGTTTGGTTATTCGGCTACTTCCCTTCTGCTCTGTTTTTATTAATAGGCTGATCTGCCTGGTTTGAATGGCTTTGACTGACATCACTCTAAACTTAGGCTGCCTAACATGTTGGCAAAATCTGGCTGGCAAATGTACCGTAGAAATGAAAGATGACCCTTGGAGCCATTGTCTTCAGGGTTAGGAAAGCAGTGGGTCTCTAAGCGCCAATCTGTGTTCCTAGGAGGAAAGGGACTCCTGGACATTCAACCCCATTGGGTCTCTGCTCTCACCTGGCCTGAAGAAAGTCCCTCTGCAGCCTGGACAGGGGATTCTCCAGAATTCCTGCTGGTTGGGCGGATGGATGGGTCTCTGGGACTAATTGAAGTTCTGGACGTTTCCACCATGCACAGAATTGAACTGGAACACTGCTACAGGAAGGATGGTAGGTGGCTGCCGAATCCCAGTGTTGCAGATCTTTTTGTTCTGAAGCTGGAGGGTCATTTTGACCCAAGAAGGTAAGAAAGAACTTGAGCTGATGTGGGTTTTCCTACTCAGATTTTAACAATAAAGTGTTCCATGGCTAGTCACCATTCCTCGGTGTTAAATTGTATGATCCAACCAGTGAATCCTCCCTCTCCAGTTCACATGGTTCAGAGGCATCATGGTTTCCTCAGCTGGATGGATGCAGGGGAGTCAGGAATATTTCTGTCCCGCACTTTGGGAATGAAGCCTTAGACTTCTGGTTAATGAATCTAACAAAACTGATAAACATATGACAAGATTTTCACCAAACACGCTGGATTGTTTTCATGCATTTCCTTTCTGCACCATAACGCACAGTTTGTTTAAAGGAGTCGGGGAACTTAGCCATCTTCTCCTTGTTGTCTTTAGTGTCGGTTACCTGCCTTGCCTGGTTCAGTGAGGACAACCCTTTTGCTGTCGGCTACGTGGACGGGAAGTTGTTGATAGGCACAAGAGAGCCACGGGAGACAGGAGGAATTGTCCTGGTGGATGCACACAAGGTACAGCAGACAAGTCTGCTTTGGGAGATGAATCCAAGAGCACTCCACAGAACAAGAAGCCCTGGCTCTTAAGCAAACCTGGGTTCTGCAGAAGCTCGGCACTCCAGAGGAAAGCCACCATTTCTTCTGAAATCATACTCAGTTTTTATCATTTCTTTCATGTGTGCTCTTAATGCATCATCTGAAAGCCACACTTCATCCTATGCTGGGCACGCTGAGGAGGAGGTTTTTTTTCCAGCAGTTAAGGCTATTAGTTCTTCTCACCATTGTTTGGAATTCTGTAAAAACCAAGCAATCATTGCGAAAGAAATTAAGTCTGTTGTGTCTCTACATCTCACAGTTCCACATTCCACAAAATATTTTGCATGCTTGAGCCTAGTGGTATTGCTAACAGAAGTGGAGGTGACCATGTGGCTTCCTCTGGGTGTCCGAGAGTTCTTGTTATCCTCATGCCCCTCCTGCGGAAAACTCTTTTCCCCCTCTGGACCCTTTGCTTCGGATATGGAAGACGATAACAAAAAAAGGTTCGGGTTGCTCTGCATTTCCTCGGGTGCTAGATATGCCCCACATAAGGCATGAGCTTGGAGCGAGCCCGAGTGCTTTGAGGGTCATGGGGAAGATTAGTGCCCCACTGCCAGTTTGAGAAGGGAATGGATTTGGATTGAGCAATTGCACAGGGAGCAGGGAGACCAGGTGAACATAAGGGGACATCTAAAAGTGAATTAGATCCCATCAGCCTGTTTAACCAGTCTTGTCTGGCGAAATCATCTACACTCCGGAAAGGGTTGAAAGAAGAGGAGATAGTTCCTAAGCAATCTCCTATGTGAACTTTGTGTGAGCAGATTTTTTGCAGATTTTATACGTGTGTGTGTGTGTGTCTCAGTGTCCTAACTCAGGAGTGGAGGTTTGTGCCTGGCGCCTACCTGGCAAAATTCAGAGTGTTTAAACGGAAATTAAAGAGCTTCTCCGCACCAAAGTTCATTGCTTTAGGTCTAGAGATGCCCAAAGTGCATCCTTTGTGCTCCTCCCCTTCCCCAGGACACCATTGTCAGCATGAAATGGGATCCCGCTGGGAAAATTCTCATGACTTGCGCGAAGGAAGAGTCGGTCAAGCTCTGGGGGTCCTCGGGGAGCTGCTGGCGGCATTTATACACCCTTTCCCACCAGGCAGTGGTGAATGCCATTGTCTGGTGCAGCCTTCTGGGAAAAGGCCCCAAGATGCAGCTTCTGCTGGCCACGTAAGTTGGAAGGTTTGACTCTCCTTGTCTCTGTTTACTAATGACAGAAATTCTGCTTTTTTTATGGGTCTCAAGCTTTCTGTATTTACATGTTTTTAAAGGGGCATTTGGTGATACTTAAGAGAATGAATTCTATATTGCCTCTGTATTTTTTAATTCAAAGTATTGTGCAGATTTTCTGCCAAGTATAAAAGAAAAAATTAGACTCACCGTTTTGGACTCAAGATTCATAGATGTACAGTTTTTTGCCTTTACACTCTCTCCTTGTTTCCGTCTGCTGCCGTCTGTGTAGGGAGAGAAAATGCTGAGATAGAATTAGAGTTCCCAAGACTAAAAATTATGACTCAAGCATTTATAGACCGCAGTAGATTCCATGTGATCTGCAAGCACGACTTTGCAGAGCGTGGAACTGTTATTCTTCAATGCAGCTTCTCTTAACTTCTGTTTAGTGGATGCCAGAATGGCTTGGTTTGTGTTTGGACAGTTCCCCAAGATGAGTTGGTCTTCCTGCAATCAAGCCTTAGCTGTTCAGAAGAATGGTGGGATGAAGAAGTCAGCGGCAAGGTGAAGACCACAAGTTGGTGCTCTCTCATAGGAACGAGTGCGGAACAGAAAGGGCAGTCTTGTCTAGGAGGGCATCTCTTTAAGAGGCAGAGATAGGCCGAGAGGTCCTGCAGCATTTAAACCAATAATTCAGAGAGCTGGTTCTGCCTTTATGCTCAGGATCTTACGCAACCTTCCCGTGTTACTCATAGAGTACCATGCTTAGGAGGGTTGATGGAAACTAATCCAGTACAGAGGTCACCTGTGCAAAGAAAGCTGACTTATGTATATTAATTGAATGAACGGCCATGTTTTAAAATATTTGGGGAATGTAAATAGAAGAGACATTTCAGTCCTGAACTGAAAAGGTCTGAGATTCTCCTTACCCTTCATTTCCAGGATGCATACAGAAAAGTAGCAGAAACCAAGTGCATTTATCAGCTGAGAGGACATATTACACCTGTGCGGACTGTGACGTTCAGTTCTGACGGACTGACCTTGGTGTCGGGGGGACTCGGGGGCCTTATCAATATCTGGTCTCTGCGGGTAAGCAGTGTTCACAAAAGCCAAGCCGATTTCCAGTCATCCCTTCAGGAGTTAAAAATAACACGGATGTCGCCGTCCAGGCTCAAGTTTAGCAAATCATTTTAGATAATTCATTGATTGACTGGTGTACACCAACTTGGTTCTGAAGTTGGGCAGCACCTAAATCGAACACGTTGTTGTTGTTATCTTGTCTGTCATGCATACGCCGATGGCTATGCTTGCATAATCCGTTTTTCTGCTCCTTCCCGCTTAGGACGGCTGCGTCTTGCAGAGTGTGGTGATCGGTTCTGGAGCTATTCAGACAGTGGTTTGGATCCCTGAGGTTGGAGTCGCTGCCTGTTCTAGTAGATCCAAGGTATTGTTCATTTCCTCTGAGTCAACCTCTGCAGGCCCAGCCTCCCTCCCCTGGAGGTTCGGTGTAGACCAAGTCTAGCCTGTTGAGCCTCTCTCTGGCTCTGTCTTTGGCCCTCCCTTTGTACTCACACATTGGATCATTGATGCGAGGTGTTTCAAAAAGCGCGGTTGTCTCCCCCTTTTGTGATAGGATGTCCTGGTGGTGAACTGCACTTCAGAGTGGGTCTCCTCCAACCACGTCTTGGCAACGTGCAGGACTGCTTTGAAGCAGCAGGGCATTTTTGGTTTAAACGTGGCCCCTTGTATGAGGGCTTTCCTGGAACGGCTGCCCATAATGCTTCAGGAACAGTATGCTTATGAAAAGGTAGGGAGAACTGGAATGAGGGTGCTTGTTAAGGAGGAGGCGGTAGTGCACAGCTAATGAGCTGCATGGAGACTGTCACAGGAAGATTAACTTGGCCTTAACCTATTTCTGGTTTTCCGTTAACTTCTCCGGTGTTACCAGGGTCTGTCAGCTGATTCTGCAAGTTTGTGTTGCTTAGATAGTCGTTTCTTCATTTATTGACAGCGTTTCTATACCACCCCATTCACACAGCTCTTTGCTGTAACAGTTTCCTTTTGAAGAAGCATTTGAAATTGAATTTGTTACTCTGTCCCATAGTAATTCTAGTTCTATTACGCTAATGAAAGCTAATCCACCTACCACTCTTCTGGGCAGTATGACCTCTTATTGTTTATAAAGTGGAGTGTATTCACGAAAAATGGCAGTGCATTATTTCTTTTGCATCAGTTGGGTCTCCTTCTCTAAAGAATGCTCAGCTATTGACGAGCTTAGAGGGGGACTCTGATGCTGTTGGAATCAGAAATGAGACACACCAATTTGATGTTAGTGCAGTTAAGAGAACTTCAAAAATGATGCTTTTGAAATGATAATGTTTTGGGCCCACTTAAGCGTGACCTTTCCTCTTGCTCTCCCTCTTAGCCCTACGTGGTTTGTGGAGACCAGCTCGTTCACAGTCCATACATGCAGTGCTTAGCTTCGCTGGCCGTCGGGCTCCATCTGGATCAGCTCTTGTGCAACCCACCCGTCCCTCCGCATCACCAGGCCTGCCTTCCAGACCCTTTGACCTGGAATCCGACTGAGTGGGCCTGGCTGGAATGTTTCTCCACTACAGTCAAGGCTGCAGAAGCATTGGCCAAGGGGGCCACCTTCCCAGAGTCCTTCGCTGTCCCAGACCTGGAGCCGGTGCCAGAGGAAGAGCTGGCCCTCCTTATGGTAACTGCATGTGGCAGTGCAGCCTGACCAGTTTAAGTGCTTCCAGAACGCTCCTGTGTGTGTGTGGCTTCTTTGCGTTGACTGGAGATGTTTGTTTGCAGCTTCTTTGCTGCTGGGGGCAGCCGCTGGAGTGTGGAGGGCAAGGATGGTCCTTCGGCAGGAAAGGAGACAGCAGCCTTGAGCGCCGCCTCCTGCAACTCCAGGGAAAGGGGAGCTCCAGATTTTGCAGCTGGCCGATCAGGCCGCAGGTTCTTGCCCTGCCTGAAGCGACAGGTTGGGGTATCATAATTGCATAGCCGCCCAGAGTCGCTCTTGAGTGAGATGGGCAGTGACTAAGTTTGAACTATAAATAAATAAATAAACAAATAAATTATAGCTTTGCTATAATAGAAGAACTATATATTTTGCAGGATAACGGTAAATGGATTAATGGGATGGATGAGCAGATCATGTCCTGGGCTACATCACGACCTGAGGTTAGTACCACGGGTGATGGATCTGAAAGAGCCAAACAAGGGGATCCTGTTCTAAAAACCTCTGTTGTGCTGTCCCTTAGGATTGGCACCTTGGGGGGAAATGCGATGTGTGCCTTTGGGGAGCTGGAAGGCACGGGCAGCTTGCAGAGGCTGGAAGGAATGTCCTGGTGCCCGTCTCAGCCCCCTCCTTCTCACAAGCGCAACAGGTAACCGCCGGGAGCTCTTCGAACATTTCTATCCCCTGCTAGTCTCACCTTCTGTAACTGAGGCACCAGCAGGAAAGTTCTGCAAAGCAGAACAGTACAAAATAGACGGGTCACATTTCCACGAATCTGATGCTCCTAAGAGGAGGCTGTGCAGATGTTCCAGTTCTTCAGAAGGAGCTGGGCCTCGGACACAGAATTCAACCCTGTGGTGGCACCTGAAGATGATAAAGGGAGCAATGTAATGTAAGAGAAAGTCTGCCATGGTTGCAAAGCCCAACTTCCTTTATCCAAACCAACAGTCATCAAAGTGAAGAATGCGCATGCCCCTGTCTTCCAAGTCCTGCTTCCCATTTGTTGAAGGCGCAGGAATGTCCTGTTTCGTTTCCAGATGAAATTCTGAGCCACCAGGAGGCCATCCAGCCCCGGGCTGACCCCCTTCCCCTCCCTTCTGCTGCCAGGATTCAGGCGTTCCTTTCCACTGAAACATTATTCCCTGTCTTTGCAAAGCATGGTTTTCACAGGCCTTCTTTCATGTCAGGGTACAGATTAGAAACAGAAGGTTTTGCTTTTGCATCTGTTCAGCTGTAGGTTTTTGTTACCTTAAGCAATGACTTTTTCTTTTAATTGCATTAGGTCATTTGTGGCCAAAACTGTACATTTGTGATTCAAGCAAATGGAACAGTTTTGGCATGCGGCGAAGGGAGCTACGGTCGGCTGGGACAGGGAAATTCTGATGACCTACATGTGCTTACCGTTATTTCAGCTCTGCAGGGTAAGTTGTGTATTTCAGCACTGAAGATCTGGTCAGTCTCATATTCGACCAACCGATTCTGTTGAGTTATGTGTATCACGATTAGCTCCATTCCCAAACCTTCTGCGTGAGCAGACCGGACAAAATCGGGGCCACCAGTAAGCAGGGCCCTCGGTTCCAGCAGCGGCCTGGTAGTCCCAGGATTCTGGATTATGTCCAGAGCCCAGAGAGGGGCGGCCCCAAGATCGGCTCCGGCATGCCACAGTCGGGCACAGGTGGGAACTGTCCTCTCTGAGTCCCGCCCAGGCTCATCAGAAGCGCCTGTTACCGGCCATCTCCTCAAGAACAGGCCTTACCAAGGTTTGTAGTGTCCACGACCCACGTGCCAGAGGGATGCGTGATGGCCTGGTCCCGGCTGGTGAGTTTGGAGAGGGACCCCAAAGGTGCCCCCGGACAGCCTCAGGATTGTGCCCCAAGGAAGGGTCCTCCCGAGGGGAAGAAGAATCAGGGAGTTCGTGGCGGCTTTTTTTCTTTGGAGATTGGGTGGAAGGGAGTGTTTATGTTTGCCTTTGTTCTTCCACTTGTGGTGAAGGTTTTGTTGTAACCCAGCTGGTGACATCTTGTGGTTCTGATGGACATTCGATGGCTTTGACGGAGAGCGGGGAAGTTTTCAGCTGGGGAGACGGAGATTATGGCAAACTGGGCCACGGAAACAGCGACCGGCAGCGCCGCCCGAGGCAGATAGAAGCTTTGCAAGGAGAAGAAGTGGTGCAGGTAGGGCAGCGGCCGAAGATTGGATCCTTCATCGGTGGCTTTTGCGGGAACTGGGGAATCTTGGCTCTGAGTTCAGGCCAGGTGGTTAAACGTCCAGAGCGGTGGCTGGTTTGAAACAGCTCTGCAAACCTTCATCGGCCACACCTGATCAGAGCTCGTGCTGTTTTTTCCACCAGATGTCCTGTGGCTTTAAGCATTCGGCCGTGGTGACTGCAGACGGCAAGCTGTTCACGTTTGGGAACGGCGACTATGGACGGCTGGGATTAGGAAACACGTCCAACAAGAAGCTTCCGGAGAGGGTGACGGCACTGGAGGGCTACCAGATTGGAGAGGTTTGACTTGTGGAATAAAACTGTTCCTCTCTCTTTTCTGCAAATGTTCTTTTTTCTTCAGAAACATAATTGGAAAAGCTGGAACTGCCTTCCGTTCTTGTCTATCTCCTCTTCGTTCCAGCAGGATCCTAGAGCAGAGATTCCAGCCAAGCTATATTTAGGATTTTTCCCCCCTATGTGGGTTCCTGGTGTAGTGTTTTTGCCCCAGTCTTCCCCCTCCCTGAAGTCCACGGGAGCAGAGGATTCACTGTAGCGAAGTAAACGCAAAACAGATGTTCATGTGAAAGTTGCCTGAGATTTGTGAATGTTTGCCATTGTTTGGGGCAGAGGGCCCTCGAACTCACTGCCCTCCAAGTCTCGGGGGCTCGTTCATTAGCCTGCCACAGGAAGCCTTTCTGTGCCTTGGCCTGAAAGTCTCTGGACAACTGCCCTGGGAGGAGCAGAGGAGCTTCAAGGGTGGCGGGGGAAGCAGGCAGGGGAAGATGAGCCTGGCTGGGGGGCTTGGAATGCAGCTGCCTCCCAGCCTGCCATTCCCAGGTGTGGAACAGCACTGTCTTCTCAGCCTGGCCACTGGCCTTTGTGCCTCCGAGGAACCCACTCAATGGCCGGTTCTTCCTCCTTGGCTGCCTGCTCCCCCACTGCAGCGGTCAGCAGCTGTCCAGAACTAGGAATGATATGTTCATATCAACGTGTGAGAAGGCTTCAGAGTTTTAGCCCTCCAGCTGGTGAAGGAGTCCCCCTGCAGACTCGTGGCCCTGGAGCCTGAGACCCCTAAATGGAAATGTTAACTGTATTTTAACATTAGGTGGCCTGTGGATTAAACCACACAATAGTTGTGTCTACTGATGGTTCCATGGTTTGGGCATTTGGTGACGGAGACTACGGAAAGCTGGGCCTGGGAAATTCAACTGCGAAATCCTCACCGCAGGTGAGTCCCTGCAGCATTTCCCTGCTCCTCCTGCCACATCCTTAGGCGCATCTCCCGTTGTTTGTGATCTGCTGCTTGTGGTGTGTTCTCTTGAATGTTGTTTCTGTAATAGAATATTGATCTTATTGATTTGTCTACTCCCTCAGTCCTAGCGGACTCCTCTCGGCACTGCAGTAAATGAAAACGCAGGCCGTGAAAACTAATGCTGGGGCTAGACACTGTTGGCCTTGGGCCTGGAAGGAAGACATCCACACAAATGAGACTGCGCTAACCTCTCAGTCGTTTTGCAGGTTCACTCAGAAATAGATTCCACTGCCCTGAGCAAGGCCGTTTCCAGGATAAAATACTGGCATGGGGTTCATAAATCTAACCAGTCAGCCTAGACTTACTCCCAAATAATGGGGGCTTTATTTTCTTCATTTATTCTGAAGAAAATAAGCCCCCTAAACGCTAGCTGAAAGGTTGCGTAAGTTAAAGGGGGGTTATATTGCAACATCCTTGAACTGTTCATCATGGAATTAAAAGTGGAGTCCCTGAGAATGTTTGCCGTTGTCCAGTTGGGCATCCTAGATAGATGGGCACCAGTGTACTGTTCTCAGGTGGCACAACTTCTGAGGCAAGAATTGTACCAATCACTCTGCATCCCAAGCACAGTGTTACCTCCTGAATAGAACTGAAAATTAGAAACAAATTAATGCGAATTTAATGGCTTTGAATGTGGTATCTCTACCTGTTCTTGTTTTGTCTTTTTTTTTTTAAATGAGGTTGCCATTAAAATATAAAAATGGTTCCTTTTTTCTGTTTCACAGAAAGTAGATATTCTTTGTGGAATAGGAATCAAAAAAGTTGCCTGTGGAACTCAGTTTTCAGTTGCACTGACAAAGGATGGACACGTATACACCTTTGGGCAAGGTGAGTTTGGCTGAACCGTCCTCAGTCCTCAGCCTCCGGGTGCTGGAGGAGGTCTTTCGAGAGACACGCCAGAGCCGGCTCCCAGCCCCGGCCAGGGCTGCCTGTGGCAAGCATAGCCAGGGTGTCCTTCCTTCCAGACCGGCTGATTGGCCTGCCAGAAGGACGCGCCCGGAACCACAATCGCCCCCAACAAGTTCCAGCCCTGTCAGGGATCTTCATCGAAGATGTCGCCGTAGGAGCAGAGCACACCCTCGCTCTGTCCTCAGCTGGAGATGTCTACGCCTGGGGCAGCAATTCAGAGGGCCAGGTATGTACAGGATACGTCTGAATGTGGTCACTAAGAATGTGAAGAGGGAGACAGAAATGTATTGTGTTCTTTAAGCATGTGGTTAGCTTAGCTGGGTCATTTCTCAGTTGCACGGCAAAGCCCTCGCTCGCTCTTGATAGGCGTCCTGGGAAGGTCTGTAATGTGATGGCTTCCAGCCATCCTCTCTGTAAAGCGTAGTCAGCTTTATTACTTTTGGTCCTATTTTATTCCCCAATTTTGGGTGGAATAAGTGCACGTCTTGGATGTGCGAGCTGCCGTCGTCACCAATGTCTGACCCAAAAGCACCTTGGAATGAGGGCCGGATTACCACAGCCCAGACAGTCTCCAGCAGAGTCTTCCGCTGGGGCTGTTCTGTGTCCGAGTGTTGTGTTTCCTGAATCTAGCTCGGATTGGGCCACACCAACCATGTCCGGGAGCCCACCCTGATTACCTTTCTGCAAGGGAAGAATATCCGACAGATCTCGGCAGGACGGTGTCACAGTGCTGCATGGACTGCCCCGCCCGTTCCCCCACGAGCACCAGGTAAAAAGGCCTGGGGTGCTTTACTCGCTCTCTGCAAATCTCTGTTAGGCCGCCCCTCTCTCTGCTGAGGCGCCCTTCGCATGAGCTTCGCATCTTTTGCCCCCTGAGACTCGACAGGGAAGATGCCGCGACTCTCGTGGCCAGACGGTCCATAGCAGCAACAGTCTCCATAGTGAATCATATATAAGTTCACAGCAATTCATTTGCTTTTCAGCAGCTTTCTCCCCCCCCACCCCCAACACGGACACACTCCCCTTCCCCAAGACTAGAGGCTTTTCTGGTGGGAGATTGGCTTTGGCCAACTGATTGGCAATCAGCCATCTGGCCGACTCTCTCTGAAGCCGGAGATCTTGCCCCGCTGCTTCTCCGATGAACCTCACGATGGCCGTTTCGAGAGGACCGGAGCAGAGGCTGCCTGCGGGTGGGGCCGGGGGCTGACCGCCTCTTTGTCTCGGCAGGGGTGTCGGTGCCATTACAGCTGGGCTTGCCGGACGCCATTCCGCCTCAGTATGGGGCCCTGAAGGAAGTGAGCATTCACACCGTCCGAGCCAGGCTTCGGCTGCTCTACCACTTCTCCGACCTCATGTATTCCTCGTGGAGGTTGCTGAACCTCAGTCCCAACAACCAGGTGAAGCCGCTGTCTGTGCCAGGAGAATTCTGGTGCTTTCGAATCCCTGCCTTTCTCCTCCACCCCCCTCCAAGGAAAACTTTGGACAATCTCATGGATGTAGCTGGCCTCTCCGCAAGGCAAGGTGGCGGAACCAGCACCAGGTTTTAGTCTTGGGAGCTCTCGTGTGCGGACAAAGCCCGTGCAAGGGGTTGGACTCTGAGTGTGGCTGCCGGCTTCTCAAGCGCCAGAAAGCCCAAGGGAGATGTTTGGAGCATCTGCATATGCCCAAGGGGGTGAACACTGGGCCTTCCAGATGTGCAGCTAGTGTGGCCTGAGGTAGGGAGGGTGGCATTGTACCTCAGCAATCTGGAAGGCCCAGTGCCAGCCCCAGGATTGGAAAAGCTGGGGCATTGTGAGGGCCTTGGTGGGGGGAGTGCGGAAGGTCACCCTGCCCAGTTTGCTCTGCTGTGGAAGAAAATGGCTGCTTCCCTTTGTGGCAAGGAAGTGGCAGCTTTGGAAAGGGAGAACGCCCCCTTCCTTCTCCACCCCAAGGTGAGGAGGGGAGAATGGCCCTGCAGCACCAGCCTTGTGGTGTGGCAATTTCCAGCGCACCTCTTTCGCCATCGGAGGGAGCACATTTTGGTGTAAAGCTTTCGGTCACCCTTCTGTTACAGAACAGCACATCCCATTACAATGCTGGGACGTGGGGGATCGTCCAAGGGCAGCTGAGGCCGTTGCTGGCGCCCCGAGTCTACACTCTCCCCATGGTCCGGTCCATCGGAAAAACAATGGTTCAGGGGAAGAACTACGGCCCACAGATCACGGTCAAAAGAATATCCACCAGGTCAGCATTTTGAGCCTATGAAGGGAAGCGCACGCACGACTGCCGAAAGCGTGACAACGCCTACCTGCTCTGTGGGCGGTTGACATTTCTTTTTCTCTTCCCAAAGAGGCCGGAAGTGCAAGCCCATTCTCGTTCAGATCGCAAGGCAAGTTGTGAAACTGAATGCTTCCGATCTTCGCCTGCCCTCTCGGGCCTGGAAGGTGAAGCTCGTCGGGGAAGGTGCCGATGACGCTGGGGGCGTCTTTGACGACACCATCACGGAAATGTGCCAGGTACAGGATTTCAGGATGCTGAGTTATGTTGCCTCCAATTCAGCCAGCGCTTCCGATTGTTTGTGCACGCGTGGCCCATGAAAAGTTCTGCCTGGTCTGTCAGCTGGAAGGGAATGAGAACAAGGATGTGTATCATCCCTGTGCTCCGTCTCCTCCTCCTGGGGGGCCAGAATAGGGGCGGTAGGCCACATCTCTGTTCTCTCTTATTAGGATTCTGGAGGGGGTGCAAAGCGTAGCCAGTAAGTAAATCCATCCTGGGACAGGAAAGAGCTAAACTAAGAATGCTGGCTGTGGGAGAGGAGCAGAAGCAACCATCCTCTTGTTCTTTATGGACTTGCTTTACTGAGCCATTTAATCATTCTTAAAACCTTTTTTTTTTCCTTAATTCACAAGGAACTTGAAACTGGAATCGTAGACCTGCTGATTCCTTCCCCAAACGCAACAGCTGAAGTTGGCTACAATAGGGATCGGTAAGTTAGACGGTTCCTTTTGAAAATGCCATTAAGGGCCTCTGAATATAAATTCAGAGAAGAGGAAGATTTAGTGAACCTGGTTTGGAGTTCGTGTTTTCTTTGGAAGGTGGGCCATGACTGGACAAAACTCAGTGGTTTGCCACAAACAACAAGCCCCTGGTGATTTCCAACCACTCACTTGCCCTTAGCCTTTCTTCACCTTTCTGTTTGACCGCTGGTTTCATGGGGGCAGAGGGGCACAGCCATCTGGACCAGGACTCAGGCATCCAACCTGTTTTCTCGCCCTCCTTTGTGGGATTTGTATTTCGCTGTGTCACTTGAAGTTTTTGCCTCGCCGTAGAAGGATTCTTCCCAAAGGTGGCTTTGCAACACCCGCCGGGGTATAACTTGGGTAGTCAGTGATCCTTCGTGCTGTCTCTCAGGGGCAGGGTGAGCCACCTGAGTTCCTGTCTCCTGGTAGTGATTCAGGGGTGCTTGTGGGTCAATCCCAGTCTTGTGTCTTGCATCTTCCCCAGGCTTCTCTTGAACCCTTCAGCCTGCCTGGACGAACATCTGATGCAGTTTAAATTTCTGGGCATTCTGATGGGCGTTGCCATTCGTACCAAGAAACCTTTAGACCTCCATTTGGCCCCCATGGTCTGGAAGCAGCTCTGCTGTATCCCGCTCACTCTGGAAGACTTGGAGGAGGTGGACCTCCTCTACGTGCAAACCCTGAATAGCATTCTTCACATTGAAGACAGCGGGATCACCGAGGAGAACTTCCACGAGGTGAGCTGAGCTACGCCAGCAGTCCCGCAGAAGTCCCCACGTTTGTGTCCGATGCCACCGCCTGGAGGAGCAGCTGCTGGGCTAGACGGCCCTGATTTCATAACAAAATAAAAATGGTCTTGAACTCCTGCCAATTTGGCTCAAATACATGAAATCATTGGAGGAATGTGAGCGTGTGGGTCGCCGGAAGGGGCTTTTCATAAGAATCAGAGCTGGGAGGTTGAAGGGACACGATAATGTGAAAATCAACACCAAGTAGTGAAATGGCAAAAAAGTTGAACGACTGGTTTGCAAAGTGCAACACAAATAAAAATGTTTGATTTCTTTCCTGTTAGATGATTCCTCTAGATTCTTTTATTGGCCAGAGTGCTGATGGAAAAATGGTCCCCATCATCCCCGGTGGGAACAGCATCCCCCTCACGTTCTCAAACCGAAAGGAATACGTGGAAAGAGCCATCGAATATAGGCTTCACGAAATGGATCGTCAGGTAACAGTCCAGGGCGGAGACTCTTGATGTTCCACAGCCGAATCAGTTAATTTTGAGAAGCTCAGAAGTGTTCTCTGCTTTGGTTTTTTGGAACATTACTGGGTGCAACCTTAAGTGTTAGTTTTACCCTCATTCCGTCTTACCCAAGCATGTTGCACAATTACTACGAGACAGAATTTCAGAACGAGACATCAGCATAGTTGAAGCCACAGAGTTCGTAGGATCCAATCCCTGAGCTGGAAATATTTACCAAATATTCCCAAATATTTACTCCCAAAAGATGGTTCTGTTACTGCCTTCCTCTTGACTATTTATTTCTTAGAATTTCTTCCCACGCGTGCCCGAAGGCTGAGCCACCGCTGAAATGCCGCTTGTCTTGCAGGTGGCCGCCGTGCGGGAAGGAATGTCCTGGATCGTCCCGGTCCCCTTGCTGTCTCTTCTGACTGCCAAGCAGTTGGAGCAGATGGTCTGCGGCATGCCAGAGATCTCCGTGGACGTCCTGAAGAAGGTGGTGCGGTACCGAGAGGTCGACGAGCAGCACCAGCTCGTTCAGTGGTTCTGGCACACCCTGGAAGAGTTTTCCAACGAGGAGCGAGTCCTTTTCATGAGGTTCGTGTCCGGAAGATCTCGCCTGCCAGCGAACACGGCGGATATTTCTCAGCGGTTCCAAATCATGAAGGTCGATAGGGTAAGGTGCCGCTTCTCCTCTTCCCGATCCCTTTCCTGTCTGATCAGCCTGCCAAGAGAGGCCAGGAGTCCAGAGAGCCCATCTCCCTGGCCTTGGGGGCAGCTCTGGCTTCAGTCCTCCTGCCTGGCTTCGTAAGCGCCGGCCCCGAAGGGACGCTTCCTGGGCAGCCGAGGAGACGGCGAGCCCTCTCTTGCCCGCGGGGGCCAGGCTCCGCCGTTTAGGCCGCCCCGGGGAGGGGTGAGGGCGTTGCAGAGCGCGGCAGGCTGGGCGGGAGAGGCGAGGGTCTTCGTGGCTGCAAGCCCTGCCCAGGGAGGAGGCAGGTCCCCGAGCAACGAGAGACGTTGCGCTTCGGAAAGGCTTTGCGAATCCCTCCACCCTGAAGGGTGAAGCTCAGCCACGGGGCTTTGGCTTGAGTTGCAATGGCGTGGCAACAAATGCTCCTCCCAAAACGGGGTGGGGCCCTTGAGGAGAAGAGCTGCCTCTGAGCTGCGGAGAGACGCACCGGGAAAGCCGTTTGGTTCCGGGTCCATTTAGCCGGAGGAACTTAAAACTCTGTCGGGCACGTCGGAACTGAAAGGCGTCCCTGGGCTAGCTTGTTAAACTGGGAACCCTGAGTTTGGCAAAAGCCCCCCGGCGCCCCCTTCCCGAGGCCTGGGAGGCCTGGGGCAGGCAGAGGCCCCCGGCCCCTTCCGCTGGACGTCCCCGGCCTAACCCCACGGCCTCTCTCTCCCCACCAGCCTTACGACAGCCTGCCTACCTCACAGACTTGCTTCTTTCAACTGCGTCTCCCACCCTACTCCAGTCAGCTCGTCATGGCGGAGCGTCTGCGCTATGCAATCAACAATTGCAGGTCTATCGATATGGACAATTATATGCTGTCCCGAAACGTGGACAACGCCGAGGGCTCGGACACAGACTATTAACTGTGGACAAAACTCCTCTCTCTCTCTCTCTCTCTCTCTCTCTCTCTCTCTCGCGTGCGCGCGCAAAGAACACCCACACCAGATTTCAGTGCTGACATGGTTTTACAGTAAAGGTAGATGTTTTAGGAACATAAACAGTGGCCACCCTTTTAGTTACTCTAAATGTAACAAAATTTAGATGTGTTTATTTTTTGTGACTGTAAGCAAAAAATGCAAAAAAGTGAGATCGGTAAAGTTTTCCCCCTTCCCCTTATTTTTGTTCACTTTTGATAAGTTTGCATGGAGCCTTTCTGGTGCACTTTTTACTTTGTTGGGAATGGTACCTTTCCCTTTCCCAGTGACTCTGAAGAGCTGTACATTGTGTATAATTGTTCATTAGAAAGGACAGTTTTACATGAATATTCATATATTTATTTTTGTTTTAATTTGAAATGCCTGTGCAGGGTTCCTTATGCAAAGAAAATAAAGCAGATTCAAGAACCGAAGAGTAGTTCTCTTCTTTAATGTCGTCTAATGTTAATTCAGTCTTTTTTTTATTTGTCTTGTTTTTAATTTCTGCAACGTTCCTGACTTTGTTTTTGTTGTTGTTGTTTTTGCTCACAACTGCCAAGACGAAACTGACATTTTTTCCCAAGCAGTTAAGACGCCGAAGGCAATCAAATCTCATAAGTAGGTAGAAGGAAATGGGAGGGAAGGAAAAAGAAGAAAGAAAAAGAAAGGAAGAAGACAGAAGGAAAGAATTCTTCTTTCTCTTTTCTCATGCTGGTCTTGCAAAGTTTTGTTATAAAAGGTAGAACAGAAAGTTAATGAGGGTTGTTTTTTCTTTCAGTGTATAAATTGGGCCCTTGCCATTATTCTGAGAGTTAGTTCTGCCTAACTGCAATTAAGATGCGTTATTTTATTTATAATAAATAACAATTTAGAGAACCACACACATGGAAAAACTAAGTCAGGATGAGCCAAGATACACAGTCCTTGGTTATTAAGATTTTAGTTGTGTTAAAAGTCTAGCATGCTTAACTAAAGGAGTATCTGTAAAGGGAAGGATGGTTTATCACAGAGTTACTTTAGAAACTCCATGTCACAAAACAACCCCGGCTAGTTTGAGAAATGGAACAGACCACACAGGTTCATCAAATGGTCCAGTAAAAGGACAGCCCAAGGTCTTGCAGGCAAACTGCCAGATCTTTGGGAGATCAGCTCTGCCACTTCCACGGCGGGCTTGAATAGAATAACTTCCTGTTCTCCTGTTCTTCTCTCTCATTCAATGGACGCAGCCACTCGAGCTGCACGCAGAAACCGCCGAGCAGAATAAAACCCTGAACGTGGCCGCTTGCCTAACTAGTGCCAGAGCATTCTGTTCCATCCTTTTCCCAAGGCCCAGCCGCCTGGCCTTTTGTCTGGAATCATGTTTGCGCTTCTTTCCGCACTGAGAGTCAGTGACGGGCGCGTCTTCCGGACTTGCCGCACCCCGGCTGCTGTCACGTTTCTGCAAAAGTCCACGTGCAGCGTTTGCAAGGAGGTGGCGTGGAGAGTCACTGCTTCCAGAGTCCGGTCGGTGATCAGGACGCAGTTCTCCAGCTGGAGGGTCTTAAGGCAGAGGCAGCTCCTGAGGAGCAGCGTAATGGAATCGTCCGTGACGTGGCCGCATCCGGACAGCTTCAAAGACTGCAGGCTCGGGCACCTGAAAGCGGGAGTGCCGAGGGTTAGAAAGGAGGGGGGGAGAGCCCATCCGGACCGAAGGCCAGCCAGCGGCATCTCCCTCCTCCGCCCACTTCAGATCAGTTGCCGACGTCCCACAACTCCACCCAGCACACACGCGCGCGCACGCACACTCACACACACTGCTTTTAAGAATCGTTCCGAATACTGCAAAGCAAATGGTAGTTATGCCTAGCTAGAGAGGGATGGTAAAGCTTGAACAGAGCAAGAATTTCTTATTCTACGTTCAGAGCCTCAGAAGCTTTTCCATTTTAGTTAGAACTACAATGGTCGCATAGCGAATTTTAAATTAAGCAGGAGGACAAGAGATTGGCAGATGTGCTTCATGTTTCAGCTCATTCGGCTACCTCTAAAGACTATATGCAAACCAGAACCAAAACAAGCAAAGTGGTTCTTTTGCACTGAATAAGGCAGTCTTTTTTTTCTTTCAATGGACAGAATCGATTTCAGATTACAATTGCCTTTTATGATTCAGTGTCCATTGTCCCCGATATTTGTATTTTGCTTAAATAGCAATGTTCAGTTTTTTAAAATAAAATGAAATGCTGAAAAATTACAACTTTTATGGTACTTGTAAATTCCTTGTAATAAAAAATAGGGTTTTTTTCTCCCTTGGGATGAACACACGGAAGATCGATAGCTTCGGCATTTGTTTTGCAGGGTTGTTTTGCAGCTGTTTTGGTCAGACCAGTGAAATAGTTAACGTTTAGGCCCCAAAGTGAGGGAGCAGGAGGAGGGGTGACTAAGATCACATGTTTCAGCTGGCGGGGAGAGTCTCCATTGGAAAAAACGCTTGGAATGCCTGAGCCCCGGGCAGCCGACAGCGGCCGAACGGCAGTGCCATGCGACCCAGAACAAGCCTGTTGGAAGGCGGAAAGGCTTGAATCGATTTTCCACTTTTAACAATCACTGGGGGAAAAGCATGGGAAGCTTTCCTAGGGGGCAAAAGTATTTAAGGCGCATGTATAAATAAAACGGCTTTCGCTCCATTTCTTGGGAGGCAGCCAAACGCCATTCCCGTAAGCAGGGCATAATCTAGGCTAGACCCACCTATCAAGCAAGACCCGAAGAATTTTTCTTACCTGTTGGAAACGTGGAGTAAAAAATCATTCACCACATGCTTATGTAGGCTGCAGATGTTCCTCTGCAAGTCGTTCTTCATCCAGTCCTCAACATTGCACACTTTGACTTGGCTGGAATGCCAGCAGACTGAGAGGTGGCGCAAGGCCGGTCCCAGGACAAAGTTCTCCTTTGTCAGTTCGGCCAGAGAATGGAAGTGGAGCAGGGGCCACAGCGAGGGGTCCCGGAAGACCCGGAGCAGCCTGCGGCACGTCTGGGCCAAACTCTTCCTGCTGCTCTTGTCCAGGAAGGAAAAAATGTGCAACAGGCATTCCCAATTCAGCTCCGTTAAGCGCATTGCCTTCCAGCGCCCGCAGAGCAAACGCAGCACACTCCAGCAACAGGGCACTGGGCTTAATCAGCTTCCAAAAGGCTCCAGATCCCTTGCACAAATATGGTGTGGAATGGGAGTTATTTTTGGCTGCCAGCTGGGAGAGACGTTTCAAAAAAGGACAAGGCAGCAGCCTCCCGTTCGTCTCCCTGCGGAGTTAGTTACTACAGGGGTAGCAAAAAGGCCTCGTTTTGTCCACTCTCGGCTTAAAAGGGCCCGAACCGCTTGGCACGTTAGACCTGGATTGGCGAGCTCTGCAAGAACCTGTTGGCTTCACCTCCTGCAAGCGCAGCCCCTCACCCAGAGCCCTTGAATGTGGTCCCCTTCTACGAGGACGGGCTGAATCTCGAGCGCGGCTTGGGAGAAGCCATGCCCTCGACAGGAAGGGGGGGCATCACGCACTGCAGCCCAAGTGACAGACCTTGGCTTCAGAGTGCTCCCACACCTGGCAGGTCTTCCCGGCAGGTGCAGCAGGAAGACCCCCCTTTTGCCCCAGGGCTCAACCCAGCCCACGCCCCAGGCCCTGCACGGAGTAGAGTCTGCAGCAAAGGCCTCCTTGCGAGCCCTCTTTGGCTCCCACTCCAAGTGGCTGCTTCCTCAGAGCCAGGGGCCCCTCCACTGGCGACGCTGCAGAAGGAGCACCCTCGGCACCCATCCACGGCTGAGCAACGCACAGCTGAGCTCTTGGGACTCCTTGGCAGGCGGAGGGTGCATTCTGTTCATTTGTGTGTGTGGTGGGGGGGGGGAAGCTGGCTTTCAGCCTGCCTGTACCCTAAACCAAAGCAGCCCCGCAACTCAGAAAGAGTGAAACGTCAAGCCTGCCAGCTGTGCAAATGCAGCACAAATCAGGGCTGGACGAGTTCCGGCCTCCAACGAAGCAGAGGTGCCCAGCAGTTTCCAGTTCCTGCCCCTGAGAGCACCCCTAAGCCAGGCCAAGGCTCAATTCCTCCCAGCCCAAGAGAAGACAAGGCATCAGAGACAACGTTGAAAGGAATATATTTTATGAGACAGCTTGAACCATGGTCAAGATCACGCGACAAACGCGCTGATGACAATCACCACATTTATACATGAAAGTGTAATGGCCAACAAAGACGCCCACGGACTGCACACAAGCCCAAGGGCCCGCTGGCACACGCCGGAACCAGAGACGATTCCCGCTGCTGACCGAGCACTAAACAAGCTCCTGCACGGGGCCTTTGCGGATGGCTCTTCGGGGACCACCGATCTCGAGGCGGAGCCCTTTTTTAATGGAAACACCGTGGCTCCAGCGGACCCCATGGAGGAAGCAGCTCTGGGGCGGTTCAGACGACAACAGCTATGGTGGGCGGGGAGGGCGAGGCTGGGCATCTCCATCACCATCTGCAAGGCCCCTCGCGGGCACGGCAGAGCTGAGGTGGCCGAGATAAAAGTCCCACCCCGCGAGAAGAGGGTTCACAAAGAGGGGTGAAAATGCAACACTCTTTCGGGCTGGGCTGGTTCCGTCCCTCTGACCCAACTCACTGAGTAGAATCCAGCGGGTGAGCAAATCTCCACCAGGAAGAGAAATCGATCGCGTTGCCACAACTCGCAGATTAATCTGTCCGTTTGCAACTCTGCAGGCCAGGTGGGAGGTAAACGAGGAAAGGCTTCCCTTGTCCCCGAAGGGGGAGCCCTCCTGAGCCCCGAAAACACACAGCCTCTCCTTTCAGCCGCCCCCCCCCGAGGGAAGAGTGGCACTGCAGCACGGGAAATGGGACGGCATTTTTTCCCGCTGCTCTCGTGGCCTAAACTACCGAGAAAGGCACATTGACATCACCTGCTGACCCTCTGCCCTTGATTAATTCCAAGGGGCGCAGCTCACAGCTGGGAGGCCCAAGAGAGCTGACCGCCCGGTTAAGCCCCGGCCTGACCTGAAGGAGAGACCCGGAGTCCCTGCAGCCGCCTCGAGCAGCGGCCTGGCACGGGACTGCCAATTCTCTGCAGCCTCCCTGGGATTGCACGGCACGCAGATGGGGGCACGCAAGGTGCCAAGCGTTTCCCCTTCAGCTGGCAGAGCTGCAAGAGAGCCCCCTGGCGGACAAACGCCTGCAATTCAGCCAAAGGAAGAAAAAGTCTGGAAAACGGTCCAACTGGCTGCCAGGAACCACAACGTGGGACTGTGAGGTTACAACTCAGAAGAGGGAATCCGGTTTGGACCTTCTCCAGCTGCGAGTCTGGGCTTTCTTTTCTCACGGACCAGCCCAATTTTGTTCATACGTGCCTGTGTGGAGGAGGGGGCAGTAAGCCAGCGAGTTTCTACAACTATCCACGATTCGGCAGAATCTGGCTTCCTCTGCCCAACGCACTGCTGGAAAACCACCGGGCTCTGTGGTCCCACATTTTCGTGTCTTTATTGCCTGTGCCAGGAAATGAGCCGGGGAGGCTTCTCCAGGCAGGAACCTATGCGGAGCCGGCCATTCCTCCTCTGCTCGGGGCGGGGTGGGGGGCATCACGCTCCTGCTTCAGCACATACCAAATCCAGCCTGCCCTTGCCCTCTTTAAGCGGCACACCTCGTGCGCACACCCAGCCCTTGCCCCCTTCCCTGTTTTTGGACTTTCCTGCATCTTCTCCCATCCCCTACTTGAACTGAAGAGTTCTGGAGAATTAAAAGTTTATACACACATTTGGCTGATTTGAACAAAACGTAATGCCAACTCCTGAATGGACATGAATTCTTTCACCTGGACCAAACTGACAGCTTTAAAAAAAAACCTCTTCCATGAAGGATTCTTAAGAAAAGCAGAGACTGAAAGTCATCTTCCAAACCTGTCCAAATTCTTCCCTTCCAAATCTCTTCTTAACAGTCTCAATGGTCTATGATTGTAGCTTTGTGATCTAAGCGCAGAACACTTAATACTGTACTTTCCATTTTTCTTCCGAATAATCACAAGGCAGGAGGTCAGACGGTGACATTCATGGAGTGATTCTATACACTGGGCTAGTGAAATGACTAGCAAATCCTGAATTCTGATTTTTGGTACCTTAATTGCAGCAGAATAGCAATTTTCCATATTCATATAAAGGATTTTTTAAAAAGAGTTTCTATTACAAACAACGCAGCCATCTACTGAAGTACAATCTACAGACTAAAAAACAGCCTTCAGAGAAACGAAAATAGCAGCAGTCGCGTGGCCTGTTTAATGCGGCCCCATTTAGTCCCTTGAAAAAGAGAAGACCCCAAAGGCTGCCGTGTGTCCCACGTGCGGGTTCTGCTCAGCAGGACAAGCCGCCGGTCCCAAGAGGGGGACGGCCGGGAGCGCTGCCAGCGTTTCACAGCAGAGCACGCCACCGTGCTTATCAAAAGGGTTCAAGTTTCCCTCCTGTAAATCTGCCTTTGGAAAGCAAACTGGAACATTGATATAGGTAAGTCAAACATAAAAGTTGCTCTTGAAACTATATATAAAATTTGAGCTTAAGCAGCACTTCAGTATTTGCTGAGGTTTTGCCTTTTTTCTGGGATAACTAACCACAAAGTGAGCTCGTGTCCATTTTTTAATAAATCAAATGCTACTACGGACAATGTAAAACTAGAACCCACAAAATCTTTTTGAAAAGTGCACAATGAAATCAAGAGTCTCGGATCAAGTATCTGTGGAGAACTGGAAATGTTTTGTCCATGGGACTTGATATGCACAGGGCAGACAGAGGTATTAAAGTTTCTCGGATCCAGACTTAGTCTGCCGGTCAACGTAGAAGAGGATATAGGCCTTGGCTTTCAGCACGGTCTCCTCGTCCGTCAGCGTTACCGTGCTGTCGTTGAAATGGAACCAGCGCCCTTCGTGAGTCGCGTAAGCGGTGTAATGTCCAGAACCAACCCTGAAAATGCCAGCACACGCAACATGAAAGGAGACGCCCCTTTTTCTGTTTCCAGAGCCAGCGAGCGGCTCGAGAGGACAGTGTCGCCCAAAGGCTGTCCGGGAGCAGCCGCGCACCTCTCGTGGCCTCGGCGGCCTTTCCGCAAAGCAAGCCCACGCAAGATGGCGCCCCTCGAGCCGAGCCACACGGTATTCAAGGGCTTCCGACTGTTTAATCCTGCCAGTTTAACGGCCACTTTTTCCGAGAGAAATCCCGCCTGTTCACAGAGAAGGCCACCCGAGGATGGCCGTTCTAGGGAGGGAGGGCAGGCTACGGGAGAGCCACCCTAGCTCCCGAGCGCTCTGCAGGGGCTCGGACCACAGCCCTGCCCGCCGTTGGAGGAGCGGATGCTTCCGTCTGGCCCCCATCGTGATTCAAGTCAGGCCAGATTTTCAGACCGATGCCCCTGAGACCCAGACCCTTCCAAGTACTCACCCTGAACCATGGTGCACAACCACGGCCGCGAGGTCGTACAGGCAGCTGTCTGGGCCGCTGTTTTCAGGCTGCACGGGGGCGAGAGGAAGCAAAAGAAACTGAGCGCACCTGAAGCCGCGGCCTTTTCACCACCTCTTCTTCCCAGGCCACATCCCGTACCTCTAGCAAGTAGCACTTCATGTCTAGGCCTCGCAGAGGGAACTCGACAAAGGTGTCCACTTTGTTCCTCAGGTACGCCGTCCAGTGGAAGCGTTTCAGGTGCAGGCACAGCACCTGGGCATTAAAGGGAACACACAAGCACAAAACCCTGAATGGGTCAGTTTGTGAGAACCCTAAAATCAAAGCACAGTTTGGCAGCGGCTTTAGATAGAGGAGCACAAATTATTCTATGAAAAAATAAAACAATTTCACAATAACAGCAATTATTTATCTAAAATATTTATATACTGCTTCCTATTAAATCTCAAAGCAGTTTACAGAAGCTCACAGACATAGCAACAATTTAGTGCAAAGTAAGTACTTGAGTACATGTCCTTTAGATGCCAGAGATGTTCACTCTCAGATTTTAAGACACCGTATGAAACCAGCCCCCCAAAATAGTTTTCATGCCTGGGTCACCTCCACAACGTTCACTAGAAGACAGCACTGGGACCCTACAGCTTTTATTTGTAAGCCAAACAAATCCCACAACTTCCACTGAGGGGAGCTCACTTTTGGTAGCTTCTGCATCCAGAACTTCTTGGTGGACTTTTGCTTCTTCTTACATTTGTGACACATGTAGAGCTCTGAGTCATCAAGTTCTTCCAGGTCTGTGAAGCTACGGAGACAATCTAGAGTGGAGTTCAATTAACACGGTTAGTCCTAGCTATCACTTGCACCTGCAACAGTTCGATAAAAAAAAAATAATTACAGAGATGGAAGAGCAACTTTCTAAAAACTTACCCCGTAACGTACATATTGGTCCATTCTCTTGGTTCTTGCTACGTTTATTCCGGAACTGACTTGGAATATCTAGTGAAAGGTCTAAAAAGCATAGAGTTTTTAGAGTTATAGATTAGATTCTGATGTGACCAGTGTTACAAAGGGAAACATTCTTCAAATACTTTCAAGGTGGGTATATTTTAAACCTCTTACCTAGGAATGGAT
This sequence comes from Liasis olivaceus, assembly GCA_030867105.1. NCBI lineage: Eukaryota > Metazoa > Chordata > Lepidosauria > Squamata > Pythonidae > Liasis > Liasis olivaceus. Next base: position 21,816,371 of record CM061362.1, on the reverse strand, counting down.
CAAACTTTCTGGATTCAGTTCCACATATCAAGCAGTTGACTTCATTCTGAAGAACACCTCCAAAGATGGTTGTAACCACGGTAGAAGTGCCATTACTGAAGAAAAGGTGGGGGCAGGAGTGTCAGGACAGCAGGTTCTGTAACTGTGGCTTGTGCTAGGACCTTCCAATTATTGTATTTCTATTCAGGCATTTCATTTCTGAACAAAAGCAACCCACGGGGTAGACAGAGGTGGGAGATGGGTGCTAAGCCACCACCCTGCCCTTTGCTGCCCTGCTCCAATAGACAGAAGGGTACTTTCTCTTTCTACTCACCGAGGCTACCCACACAGGATGCCCTGCCATCAGTGACATGCCTCTATTGCGGGAGACACCACGCGATGAAGATCACCCCAGTCCCCAAGTCCTAACCCTTGTTCTCCTCACAAGGAGCGCCAAAGCCAATGTCAACCATCAGAAGTTCTTGTCTAACAACATAACTGTCACCCAGTTTTGTTCCACAAGAAAGAAACTCGATTAAGGAACAGCCTTTTCAGTGAGAATTCACTTAACTTTTATTCTTTAGCTGGACTGCATGAAACTAAAGTTGCAAAAGAACTCAGACTTACACGCAGCATCTACTGCCAGCAGTGAGACCAGGATTCTCTTGGACAAGGACTGGGTGGGCAGCACCGTTGAAGCCTTCTTGGAGTTCCAGATGGAGATGGTCCAAGAGGTAGCGCATGAACTCGTGGGCATCTTGCTGCTGGTATCCCCTTAACATAAACAAATCCAGGAATATATAGGCTGATCACCAACTTCTATGTACACTGCACATGGGGAAGGTGGAAAGGACAAGCTCAAGAATGCACACTGTCTGAACTAAAAAGGAAACTGCTTCTTAAATCATCAGAGCACATGGAGGACTTAATTTATAAAGCCTGACTTGAGGAAGTCCTTTGCTACCCAATGCAAGAATCTTTCTCATATGCAAACTCAGAAGTTCAAACTTTAGGGCAGTATGGGATATACATGTGCATGAGTGCGTGTGTGCAGGTCACTCACACACACACACACACACACACACACACACACTATCTATGTATGTGAGCACAGCGCCTCAGGAAACCAAGGAGCTTCTCCACCCCCAAGTCTCACACTGCCTGGAAGAGAAAAAGTCTAACAGTAATCAAAAAACAAAAAGATGAATGGATGTTGCTCTTCAAGGCCAACCAGGAGGTGGAGATGTTTTATTCAGGCAGAGTCAAAATGGATCAGCAGTTACAAAGGACTCTAAGAACACCTTGTTTTACTTAATCCAGACATCTTACTTTCAAGATAGAGAAAGGTTCGTTTAAACAAGGACAATTTCTCACAGAAGACATCCTTCTCCAGAAAAAGCTTGAGGTACTGTACTGAGATGTTTTTATTATCCTTAAGTTTGCAATGCATTGGGTTTTTAAAAATTAACCCAATCACACACTCTCTACCCCAGCATCCACTTCTCCCTTACTCCCCCAGGCCAGACGCCACATTTTTGGATGAAAATGCCCGCCTCTGCTCACAGCGACGGCAACAGTGTTGTGACTACCGTCACAAATGGGAGCGCAGCAAAAGAAACGTGCCCGGGCGAGGGTGGCAAGCTGCCCCACCCATGAACCAGCAAGGCAAAAGCGCCACGACTACACGTGGCACCTCTCTGCCTTTGGAGCATCGCCGCCAGTGCGGAGCGCTGAGATGACCAGGCTGCACCAATTAAATTTTCGGCAGCATTTTCCAAGCCTCCACTCTTTTTCACAGAGGTTCATGCCTACGCTTTCTATTCGTTCAACTGGCATTAAAAACACAACAGCCGTATTTGCTTCACTTGGTCTTCTGAGCACAAGCTGACCAGTTTTTACATTCCGTACAAATCCTCATCCATCACCACATCCTGGGCGCACCTTTTACATAAAGCTGCAACGCCAGAAGCTGGAGTTGAAAGTTCTGTGGGACTTGCGGCCACGCAAACCAAGCTGGGAGGCAGGGCACCGAGGACTTCAAAGGACTGCCAAGACAACCTGCCGGGCCTTCCTGGGACGTGCCATACACTGGAGCCATTTCCCCAAGAGGACGCCCTCCAGAATTCAAGCGGTCCTCACCCAAGCCCTGGCAAGGCGACCGGCTAGGGAAGGCAGGTCTGGGCTCTGAGGTGGTAGGCTTGGCAATGGTTAGGGCTCACGATGCCCCAGATACAACTCCCCCCACCTCCCGCAAGGGAGCATCCCGCACGTCTCCTTTTGCTCTGGGGCAGACAAGGTTACCTTGGCCTTTGTAACCACATGCATGGAAGTACAGTTCAATTCCTCTCTCCAAATCCCTCACACTCATTTTGCTCATCCTCAGGAGCCGACATCATCAAAGAACGTGTCCTTCTCCCACTTTTGGTTAAGCACAGAGGAACCCACAGTGCTGAAAATCTGCTAGAACAAGTTTGGGGGTCAGACTCTCGCTTCACCCTCAGTCTGGGAGAGGATTCCTGTCACAGGACTGGAGAAAACAAGATCAGGGTTTTGCTCTCCACCTGAAATGACTGATGCTAAACTTCCTTGATTCTCATTGGGGAAATGTGCAAGGGGCAAGTGGGAGAGGAGGCTAAGGGCCGCCACCTTCTCTCTGTTGGGTCTCTTGTATCACAGGCGTCCAGAGCATCTTTTCAGCACTGCTAGAGGCATTAACACATCAACAGAACAACTTTACTACCTGAAAACATGGAGCAACTTACCTTTCTGCACAATTAATCCTAATAGAGTTCAGTGCTCCTTTGAAAGAGGTTCAGGGGCCAAGACAGGGAGACCTTGGAGAGGAATGACACTTGGATTTACTGGCGTGCACTATTAATCTCTTTGACAGCCTGGGTGGAAAATGCTTCCTGCACACAAGAATCATTCTCTTTGCAGCCCTTACTCAGAGTTACAATGACAGAATCTAGTTTAATATGGAGAGAATCAAGGAAGTTTTGCCAGTATGTTTTGCTTCAGCCTTCTGGAACGGGTGCCTTTCTAAGCAACGTTCCTGCCCAAGCAGAGCTCAGGGGTTTGCTGAGATTCTCAGCCATGCTGCATGACTAAGAAACATGGTAGGTCTTAGCACCACTAAACCTCAGAAACAAGGAAAATACTCTTAGCACTGCTCCTTCTGTTTCGGGGAAGAGTCAAAGCCCTCTGGCACACAGCGGGCATCCTTCTGAAGACCAAGCTGCCCTCCAAACAAGGTCAAAGGACACGGTTGGCCAACACAAACCTGTTCCTTTCAGAGAAAGTAACTGATTCCTAATGAAGGTTTCTCCAGAAACATACAGGACTTACCTAAAGTTGGGCATGATTTTCCAAACAACATAAAACAAGGATTCGGGGCTGAATGCTGTTTGACTTCCTTGCCACAAAGCACACAGTGTCTTCCGAAACTCTTCCACCAAGGAACTGGAGAAGGAAAACAGCATTTATTCTTAGAAAGAAAACAGGCTATAAATGAACACTCCCACTACATTTGTGAACAACTAACCACTGAGGGGGGTTTAGCCTACAGTTATGGTGCCACTGATTCCAAATATCAAATAACCGAAACCCCTCTCTCTGCCAGTCATTTCAGCCTGCGCTAGCTTCTTCTGGGATCCTCTGCTCCGGGGTCAACCACTCACACACTATTATCTCCTTGGCTCCGCGTGTGGTACGTTCGCCGGCCTGCAGTCTTCCCGTTCCGAAGTTCCACCGCTGGCAGTTCTTTGAAGTAACAGCAGAACTGTGGAATGTTGCTGTGGGAAGAAGGACGCATCAGCCAGACGCGCCGGAAAGAAGCTGGAGGGCAACTGTTTTCTTTGGCAGTCACCCAGCAATCAGGAGTGACTTGACTTAAAATAATACCACCACCACACCTTCAATGCTCTAAAATTGCATGTGGCATTCCTGCACATTAATGCACTTGAAAGGGAACCTGCATAATAGAGTTCTGTATGGCAGGATCCTGCCGGAATAACTACGCCACTAAAGCAGATGCAACCAGACACAAAAGTGGAACCCCGGAGTTTCTGGAGGTAGATGAAGAGACTCTTGTGTGGAATCCACTACATTATTGTGATCCACGGCGTGCAGCAGTCCAGGGGGGTGCTGTGGCCGTGTTGCACATCTCCGAATGCACTAGGCCCCTTGGGGGAAATGCCCCGTTCCCAAATGAGAGGTACCTGAGGGACTGAAGGATGGCATTCATGAAACACGTGTTCCCCAAATTCCGAAGACCTGTTGCGCACAAGCTGGCGGGGCTCCCCTGCAAACCGGGGAGATCCCATGAATTGACATACAATAAACCACCAATCTTCTCCAACCTACCTTCTCCTTCTAAAGGAACGTGATGTCATGACACAAAACAGATTCCTAAACCCACTTCTAAAATATTAGGGTAAGTGTTTAATTATTGTTAGTCAACTACAGAGAATTTAGAGCACAGAAAACAACAATTTTAATTCATGTCTTAGAATGTTCACAGAATACCCTGAAATCGCACAAAATCAGTCAGCGCGTTCCCGTGTTTCTAGAATTCCCCGACGCCCCAGCATTCTTCCATGGGAAGATTCAGATCCCGCTCTGGACACACACCAAGTCCTTCTCCAACTATTGCAGGAAGGACCCAACAGCAGTGGGCTCTAGCAAGCTGCTTGTGAGCTGGAAGGCGGGACCCTCCGCAGGCCTGGTTCACTGCTTTGGGCAAACCTTCGCACTTGCTTAGGGCAGGACCCCACAGGAACTGCCAGGCTAGTTTATGCCAGGCTGAATAAAATGGCAACTAATTATTTGGCCTGTTGACACAAATCCAGTAGATTTTTCTCAGCTGGAAGTGAGAACCTTTCAGAACCTTTAACATTCAGAATTGGTCACTGAGCGCTGCCAACGCTGAAAATGTCACTCAAAGGGCCAGCAGGCAAGAACCAATTAAGAGTTAAAGCCCAATATGTTTTTCGGGAAAAGAGCTTCACTGATCAACGAGATGTGCTCCAAAGCTACTGCTTGAAAGTTGAGGGCATATAAACAAGGAGAGCATACTTACATTTATTTTTAATAACTTGCTGTTTACAGAGGCACTTTCAAGAAGTTTTCTTTTCCTATGTCGGTCTACTGTAAAACCTGAGCTGTGGGAAGGAATAAACTGATGTTTTGAGACATACTTAACAACACAAAGAGAGCACGTGACAAACAAACCTAGCCACAATATATACTACTTAAGGCATGAAGGAGTACACGCATCTTATAAATAAATAAATGTTTCAAAATTGCCTATTATACCTGGAATGTTCCTTTACCCACAGAGAGACTCATCCTTGGCTACAAAGGTATCACACAATTAGTTTCAAAACAAATTTCTGTATTCCCTACAGAATTCTACTTTCAATAGCATGTTATCAGATAATATCTTCATTAATCTGGTGAACACGCTCAAGTTTACCCTAAAACTTGTGATCTAAAGTAACAAACTGTTTTCTGAATCAAAGGCCATTCCACAGACAATTCCCATGAGACTTGAAGTGCCATTTATGCTCTCTCAAGCCAACCATCCAGAACCTTACGAACGGTTTCGGTTTGGGGCCTGTTCTCCAACCCAGGATATTCTGGCTTCTGAGCCCGTCTAGAATAATGGCAACTCAGCATTCTCAGGGCATAACCCAGGCAGAAGCCCATGCTACAAATGGCTAATGCCTCCGAGAAAGTAACTGCTGCCCCACATTCATTTCAGTGAGGCCTCCTAGAACAGTTCTCCCAGACTGTCCCCTATGGAAATTGGTGGAGGGCAGGGCACATATAGATTTACAGTGCATACATACAATTCACAAGGAGAGGCTGCTAAAAAGAAACACTATCGCCGTGTCCACTTCCAGACAAAGACAGGCCAGGCCACTTACTTTTCCAAGTTTTGTAGATGCTCTCGGACTTTCTGTACCAGGCCTAGCTTGGTGTCATTGACTACGAAGTCATCACAACGATAACTGTGAAGAAAACGTACAATGATCACAGAACTGGCTGCCCATCGGCACCGCTGACTCCCTGGCCCCGGGCAGACTGCCGAACTGCAAGCCAAGGGGTGGCGGTGAAGAGGACCAAAAGACCAGTATCACTTCCTGCCCCCTTCAAGAGGGACGAAAGCATCCTGCCTTTTAAGACGGAGCCACAAAGTGCTGAAACAGAAGAAGGAAAACACAATAGTGTGGATTTAGCTATCCACCCTCTTCCTCAAGGACACCGAGCAGAGCTTCTCCCCATCCCAAATTCTTTTCCAACCAATTCTGTGGCTCCTGGCCAAGCTCAGTCCTCAGAGATCCTCCTTGGTCTTTCTGCCAGTCTAATGCCATCAGAAACAAGAGGCTCCTTCATCGCTTCCGCATGACCAGCCCCAACTGATGGGTCACTCAATGACTCATCTGGTCTCAGCTTTTACCAGGTTGACTTTCCGCTGTACCACAATACGTGCCACGGCGGTAGGACCCCATAAGCTGACCGGCTGGATTCAGCAACCAAGGCAATGTGGAAGCTGTTCAAGGCAACCGAGGAAGCGTGAGTTGTGGACTTACAGAACATTTCCCACTTGCAATCAACAAAGGTTATGCAATGTGGACAAGATGCAGAATGTCCTCTCAATATAACAAGTGTTCCCTTTTTCTAGTTGCCGCCAAATGTTTTCCTTCTCACTTTATTTTTAGCATCTTGCTTTTCAGACTTGCATCTTTTGATTCCTAATTACTGCCTAAAATAGGTATAAACCCCACACTGGGGACCAAATACTTGGCACAGAAAAATGAAATTTATGCAAGAACCCTGTTAACAGAGTTGACCTTTGTAGTCTTTAATTCACAGAGCCAAGTAATGCTTCTACTTCAATAATTTTGGTAAAGACATCATCCACACCAGGAGTAAGGAATTGGCTTAGTGTTGAAGGAAGCATCAGAAAGACATCATGAGCTGCAAAATCAAGGCTCAGTTGTACATTTTAGAAGACTGGAACATTAAGGTAACAAAGCAAAGGCGTGAAAGAGAAAGAAACTCTTCATAGTTATTTAACAGAAGGGGAATTCCTTTCTTTGCATGCTTTCCCAAAACTCTGAATCTGTAATCTTTGAAATTAAAGTAAATGTGGAATGGCCATGTTTCAAATCAACTCTTTATCCAGTTAATTTAAGAAAGACTTCAAGCAATGAGAATGTAACCACATTGGGTTCAGACATAATAGCAAACCACAATCCTATATGGCACCTCTGTCCTCTTCCCTTTATTGTTTATGTTTGGTAAACCACCATTTTCTGTTATAGCCAAACAATAACACAGACCTTCGTTCTGCAAACCAGGATCAGACGCTGATTTGAATTGAGCCGTATCTTGCTTTCATCCTTCAAAGACTTTATCTGTTAAACTGAACTTTAGAAACCCTGCTTCCCGGAGTCGGCATTTGGGGCTCAGGGTCAAACAAAACAAACTCAGAACCCCGTACGAAAGAGTTACAGAATTTCAGTGAACTGGGCAGAACGTCCTTCAGGCCGAAGACACTCTTGTTTACCCGCCCTGAGCACCGAGAGGTTCAGACAGACATACAAACAAGGAGCGAGCAAACGCCTCAACCTGAGGGGTGAGCTGGGAGCCACCTTGACCTTTCCACGATGTGGCCTCTGCTACGGCACCATCTCAATCTCCGCCCGCCACTTTATATAGATGTGGTGGCTGCCAACAGAAACAAAAACGAACTTACCAGTAGGTACTGTAACTGCTGCAATCCATGCACACCGTATGTTGAAACTTTTCTTGCTTTTCTGCTTTCTTAGGGTTCATTAGAGAAACCTGAGCATCTTCGTAATGCTTCTTTGCATGGCCATTTACATACCTTGAAGGGTCAAAAAAGAAAAAAAAAAGAGATTTTAGAAGCCTTCCTTCCTTCCTTCCCTAACTAGTAAACAGGCTTCAAGGCAACTGTATTAGCTCCTGTTTATTATTGTCTAATTTGTCTCAGATTTAAAGCAACACAACTCAGCAGATTTAGAAACACTCCAACAGGTTCAAAACCTTGGACATGTATAAGTAACGCAGAGATCAGAATGGTTTTTTTGTCAGTTTTGTTGGGTTCATAACCCTGCTGTTCATCCAAACAAAGGAATTTCAAATGTTCTAATAAAAGCTGACAGATTACTTTATCTCTCCCATTTTAGATGCCAACACCAAGTATTTTCACCTCACTATGCCCTCAGGAGTATGCAAATGGATTTCTGTTTTTAAGCAGCCACACAAAGCAGCAGGAACAGCTGTAGGTGTCCGTCCTACCCCAAGCAGGACAGCCTCATGGAGACTGGGGACAGATGGCCATTCCTTGACCAAACCCTCCAACAGTTCTACCAAATGTGGACAACAACATGTTCTTAAATCTTACTGCACTTTATCCTTATTTACTAGACAACTCTGAAGCAACGGACATGACTACAGTTGGAATCTTGACCAGCATTCCCCAGATGTGCTTATGGGCCAAACTGTAGGAGTTTTAGTCTGAACAGATGTGGGAGCAAGAGAGTGGGGACAGCTGGTCTATGCCAAAGTCAGGCCAGCTGGTCCTTCTCGAGATGTTGTTGTTCCAGGCAACAAAAAAGAGGGGAGATCAGGAAAATGGCACCCCTGGGAGGCTGTGTCCTGCACTCACCTTCCACAGTGGACACTTGAGCAAGTCAGGCAGATCCAAGGACTTTTGTTAGAGCGGCACACTATTGGCAGGAAAAAGTCAGACAAAAAATCAGTTACACAAGCTGATGCTTTATTACATTACTCACAAAACAAGTTTTACTGCATCAGCTGCTTCAGAAAACTAGTGGGGAAAAAAACCTCATAATAAAAGCCATGCTGTATGAATAGTTTAAAATTAAATATTTAGTACTTATATAAGCAGGAAGGTGGGATATAAATTTAATACATTTTCACCGTATGAAATGTTTTCAACTGCACACTCCTCTCCTTCATCACATGTTAACCAGATGCGCTTGATGTATTTAATACTTAGCATTATGTTCAAAATAACATGAAATAAAATAAAACAAAACCACCTGCAGTAGAAACGGTCATACCGGACGAGTTATGAATTAGGTGAGTCAAAGTGGTTACTGTACCAAATTCACCAGTGGCACCCTAGTCACCACTGATCAACCCGAGCATATAAAACGTGGGGTGACCTTCTACTTCACCAGGGTCTGGTATCAACCACCTGCAGAGCATGAGGAAGATTCCACAGCTAATTGGGCAACCAATATATTGGGAAGGCAGAGGGAAAAAATCAGCCCCTCACGCAACACAACGGCCCTTTGACTACCATCCACCTGGTGAAGGCAGAGGACCCACGAACGGTTGGCTAAATTTCACTGAACAAAGCCCTTGGCCGTAGCTTCTGCCACTGTAGCTTAAAACCTAAAACATGAGGCTTGATTTGAAAGGCTGAAACAACAAGACAAGGGTTAACTTGTCTTCTAAGCACATCTGTCTCTAAGTGCAGAACACCCCCAACCCTGAAGTTAATTACAATTTGTCAGTTCTTATACATCGCCAAACTGTAGTCAAACTCCGTTAACGTGGTGCACTGGAAAAAAGATATAACAGAAAGCAGTTTTCAGAGAGAACCCAGTGCAGATATCCTCCAAGTCTGTCTGAACTCTATAGCAGTAAGTTCTTATTAAGTCTAAGTATTTTCAGAACAGCATCAAATACTTGTCTAGGAGGGATGTGGTAAAAAAAAAAATCTGTGATGGTGTAAGGAAGCCTGGAGTCACATCCTTCTTTTCAGCAACTTCCTGTTAACTGAGTAATTCAGAAACTATACTTTCTATTGCATAATAGGAGAAAAACAATGCCACAGTTTAGAATATAAGAATTTGAAGTGCCCAAATGTTCGCTTATTATTTGCAATTAGCCAAACCGTTCCTTGTAAAAGATTGAAGTATGCTGCCCTATAAGCAAGTAACATTTAGCTTTCAAGCACTGTGCCATGCTTTAGAGTGCTGCATCTGGCCCAGAATCCCTTCGAGTACAGAACAAGGTAGGCCTTGTTTTAGGCACCCTGCAAAGTGAGTGTCAGGCGAGTACAGACTCGGGGTTCAGTTCAGCTTCACTATCTGTAGCAAGGCCTGCTCTCCAAGCCCCCATCTTACCCCACAGACTCAAGCCTCTAAGACCGTGGTACAGTAAAACAATATGCCAGCTGCAAAAGCACTCAGTCATTAGTCCAGAGGTGAAGGCTTTAAAAAGCCTGTCTTTAAAGGGTGTTTAAGCAAAGTCATCATGATCTGAAAAAGCATTAGCTTAAAGCTGCAGCTAAAAATACTCGGTGCTCCGGACTCCCGGCTCCTTGCAGCTCCTCCCCTCCCAGGGCCACCAGACATCCTTTGGCCTTTCCCCTTTGCCCTCTCTTCTCCAACTCTTTGCTCCCAGCGCCGTCCGAAAAAGCTGCTTTTCTGCCGTCCCAGTCAGTCTGGACTGAGCTGACACAGAGCAACAGAGTCAGCTGTCAGGAGTCAGAGCCATCCTGTGTGGGCAGCCCCACGCAACTGACCGGCAGTCCCCCAGCGGTAGGGAGCCCAGACCCGCTTTCTCAGGAGTGGCCCCAGCCCGGAATAGCCTCCTTCCTGAGGTTATTGGCCTTCCAGAAACTGGAGAAAAATGGGATTGTCCTGGCATCTGGCGATTCAAGAGCGGTCTCCGTCCACATGGATTTTTATTTTTGCTTGTGTTTTTCTTCTCGTTACAGCACGTGACATGCACGCTTTTATTGTTGTAAATGTATTGTGGCACATGTAAACATAAATGCATAAATGGTCCAAGGCCCCGAAGTGAACCTTGCTGAAGGTACATGCTGGGGAATGTAGCTTCTCCTTCTGGAAATCTGGTTTATTCTAAGAAACGTTCTTTCTGGGACTGTAGGGATTAGTAAGATCTATTGACACCGAGAAATGGTAACAGCAACATTTCCAGGGAATGGACCCAGCTGAAATGAACAGGAACACTTATGCAACAGAACCAGCAAGATTTTTAAAAACAACACTGTGTTTCTCTTTTTAAAAATATGTTGAAGTGCTTCCTTAAACTATCAAACCATTTTCACTCTCATCTGCACCAAACTGAAACCCAGTGGTATCCACTAAATATTTACACGCCAGTCTGGAGACCTGGTTTCCATCCAGCCAACTCTGGCTGAACAAGAGTAAAGAAAGCTATTTCCCATTTTTGGGGAGGGAAGAGCTCCTGCGGGACTCCACAATCCCTTACCTGGAACTGTGGTTGGCTGCTCATTTTCCAGCACTTGTTGCAATATCGCTGGTAAGTAACACCGAATGGGATGCCTGTTGATTCTGAGTGATTATTTAATTCAGCAAGCTGAGAATTTCAAAGCCCAAGGAACCAAGGCCAAGGCCCTCTGATCTTCAGGCCCAGCCAGCCACAAAGAAGTCTGAAGCCTCAACTGGGATGTGAGTCGGAGTCCCCCTCGCTCTTCTGCATGTAATCTTCATGGCGGAGGAGCTTCACCAGCATCTAAGTGCACCAGCATCTAAGTGTTTGTGAGTCATCTCCAACCAGAGGCCAAATGAGAGCTTGGCGGTTCAGCCTCCCACATTCTCAGCTTTCTGGGTTCCTCTTCTGATTTGAGATAACCCTAACTGACCAACATATCCTAAACAGGCTAACTGCCGGGCCATGAAAGAGAGAAGCCCTTGGGATTGGGTACCTCTTTGTGTTGGGGGGCTAGTTTGCATTTGGGGTGCTGGGTGCTTTGTGGAGGACCTGGCTTTGGGGATATTATTTCTCCTGCAGTGAAAGTTTATGACAACCACAGATGGGGGTGGCAGTTTCTGTTCTGTGCCTGGTGTTGCCTACAGTTCTGTCCTTTGCTCAGTTTTTACACTGCATTTATTTTTAAGCATCCTGAGAAATAAACATAATGTCTCCTTCGAGTACAGCTCAACTCCTGGAGACTCCACAACCACATCCATGGTTTTCTTGAATTTATTTGCCTTTGCCTCCTTCTAGATGTGTTTTATTTGGTTTCTATTTCCTGAGTGATCTCCCATCCAAGTACTGGCCAGGACTGACCCTGCTTAGCTTTCTGAAAGCCAAACAAGGATCATGAACTCACTTGTTATTTATTGCACTGACAAATTCATCTGCACGAAATTCCAAGTACAGTGGTACCTCGGTTCACGAACTTAATTCGTTCCGCAACTCTGGTCGCGAACCGAATTGGTCGTGAACCGAATCAAATTTTCCCATAAGGTTCAATGTAAATACGGTTAATCCGTTCTGACCCCTACGAATTTGGTCGCCAACCGATTTTTGATCGCGTCCCGAATCAAATTTCCCTATAAGGTTCAATGTAATTACGGTTAATCCGTTCTGAACCACATGTTGTTGTTTTTTTAAACCGCAAAAATATGACACAAAGTACAGTACAAAGAGAGAGAACGCTAACCTTGCTCGACGCGACTTCTGGCGTGGAGGGCAGGAAGGCGGGTGGGGAGGCGGTTACTGCTTGGAGGGAGAGTCCCCCTCCCTACAGGAAGCCGCGACCACGTGTCACGGGAGGGGAAATGGCCGCGGATCCTATCCGTCACCCAATGCGGAGTTCGCGAATGGAGGCAAGATTTTGCGACCGGAGCTGTTCGTGAACCGAATTGTTCATGAACAGAAGCGTTCGTGAACCGAGGTACCACTGTACTGTACTACTAATGTGAAACACTGAAACTCAATGCCACAGTATTGCAAACTAAATCCTTAGGCCTAAAACACAGCTTTCCTCAGCTATGCTTCACAGCTTCTGATAAACTGCTATGTATAATTGCTATGCTTCCAGTCTCCATCTAAGACAAAAAGCTTGCCCAGAATGTAATTTGATCTATAATTTTAGTACTGTTTTGTAGTGATTTGTACTGCATTAACCAAGTATGTTCAATTTTAAGTTCAACAGAGATAATCTTATGTTCTGTGTTCTTGTAGCTCTTTTATCTTTCTTACTTATAACTTTTTCATTTGCACTCTTTCAAAACATTAAATAAAAGTATATTGTTTAAAAACATAATGTAATCAATAATTCTCATATCCCGTTTGTGGGAATTTTGATTAGCTTCCCTACAGTTAATTCTGCTGCTGACAAAATGAACCCTTAATTACTGACCATTCAGCTAGGAAGCGGTAATTTGCCCTTAAGAAGGACTACGCAATCCTGCCACTGGCTGCAGGTTTCTCAGCTTAAGGGGACAATTCCACTGCCCCTTAGAAACAGTTTCCTGTTGCATAAAATACAATCTAATGTGTTAAATGTGTTAAGACCCGCTGTGTTTTTTCAAAGAACAACTAACCTCTGCTGCAATAATTCATCCAACTGTTGAGAAAAGGACAGTCTGTGGACAACAGTTGCACAAGTGAACCTAGAAGTCTGCCATTTTATAGAGATTCACACTTCTCTGCGGGTATCCAATCCTTGACAGTAAAACAATAGAGCCATCTTAGTTACCCTGTTTGAATTATGCGGATTTGTAGGGACAAAATGCCATCCCCACCAAATCGCATCAAGCAGGCCCATCCAGCCAAGGCAGAATCAAAGGACTATTTCGATTAAAGCAGTGCCCGACTGAAATCTTTTCGCTGATGGTACTGATGAAGTCAAGCTATGCAAAACCTTTCCTTATGAAGCCCTTAACACCATACAAAAAAGCTACACAACAGCTTAGCAAAGAGAAAGCAAGCACGTGCAAATTAAATGGAGGCATAAGAACACGTCCTCCAACCTGGCATCATCCGGAACTGTCACACCTGAGGACATCAATGCAGAGAGCGAGCAGAACCAACCTGTGATCCTGCAGGGAAGGATTCCTGGGGCTCACTGCTCTACTCCAGGGTGCCTTGTGGGCAAATACTATTTCCAACCAGTTAACCGTTCCCTCCAGGGAGGGCTCTACAGCTGGAGCGCAGAAGCCAGCAATTTTGAACAGGCCAGAGCAGAATTGCTGGCTTCAGACTCTAATATCTGATCCAGAATTACCACAGGCCGTGTCTTGGATGATGATCCATTCCCTTTGCTCAGAGTTTGGATAACTGCACTCAGCCTTTGGACTCAGCCCTGCCATTTCCTTCGCCATCACTGTAATTTGTTTGGTTTTTGTGCTGGGCAAACAAGACGGCACACAAACTGGGTAGTAGCAGCAGTGACTAGACTGCCCACTCTTGGCTCTGCTAGCACATACTGAGAAGGAAAGCATGTGCAACTTCCTTGTGGCACACCTCTGAAGTATTTCCCCAAGAATAAAATGCTGACCCAGGCAAACATGGCCCCAGCAGCCAGAAAAGAGGCACCTGCCCAACATTTCTTATGCCGTGCCTTATGGCTTGTCACCGCCACCAACGCCACTTCTGCCTTGGAAGGTGGCAAGGTATGGCCCTTGCGCCAGTATGGCCATGCCAGGGAAAATGTGCCCACTGCTAGAAGAATGGCATGGCTTATTCAACCACCCACAGATGCAATCCCAGATAGCGTTAGCTCTCCCAAAAGGAGGCACCCTCTCCCCAACTGCTATGACTCTGTGGCCTGGGAAAAGCACTCCGTGTCCCCTAAGTTTCTTTCCCCTGCCCTTTTCTTTGCAGAGGTTCCCCACCTGCCTACTTCGCCTGAGATGGAAGACGACACTGCAGGGTTCGCCAGATGATGAGCATGCTTGCTTTATTTATTTATTTATTTATTTGGTCTCAGGAGACAATTATTGTGATGCTGAGTGGAAACTCTGAACTAGGCAAACATTAATAGCTGCCAAGAGAGCAATTAAGGTCAATGTGTAACCAAATGAGGGCTGCATTCATCCACACTGTAAAGGAGTCAGGACAAAGGTGAAGTTCAGGTGCTTTCTTATTCCAAATATAATGAATTAAGAAGTCATCCTGAAAACAACTTAACCTTTGGGGCAAAAAAATTAACCTTTGAGGCAAAAAAAATTTACATATGAAACAACAGTAAGAAATGCCCCGGATTACAAAAATCTTTGTCTAGGTCTTCTTACTTTGAACAGTGGGAATTTCTGGGTGCTCATCTACAGCTATTGGGGGAGGGCATTCAAGAAAGACGACCACGATCCGCTAATAATTTTAGCTTTTCTTTGCTACATGGATCCAAAAACTAGGATAGTACTTCCATTACTACTGTCCTAGATTTATCAATGAAGGTTGCAACTCTGACCAAATAAGTTTGGGAAAAAGGACACCTAAATAGGAACTGTCTCTCAGCCGGCGTGGTGGAAGAGTGACTTAGAGCTATCTATTGATGGTCCGGTAACAGCTTCATCTCCGCAGGTAGCAGCACCTGGGTGGCCTTTTCTGGGCTGGGAAGCTATGCACGTCCTGCCTGCCCAGTTAGCACCAGCGTGGGAGACAGCAAGGGAATCACCAGGCTGTAGGGCCGGACTACAGAAAGTCCCAGGAGGCGGCAGCGGCAAGCCACTTCAGTACTGCTGCCAAGAAAACTACATGGATGTATCCATAAAGTCACCCGCAGAGACTTCTTTAAAAATATATATATTTACTTCATTAAAAGTTCATGCCTGGGCCAAGACAGACAATTCTTAAGCTATCTCAGTGGAGATCATCACGGCCGGCAATGGGCCCGTTTAAATCCATCTCTTAACATTTTTACAGCTCAGCAAAACCACTCCAAGGCTTTGACATTTATACAGCAGCAAGTTTTTTTTAATCCATCAATTATAATGCAATACAGCTTCTCTACATTAGAAAAACATCCTTGTATTGTTTGTCATCAGAGCAAGCAAAATATCCAGGAATTTCACTCGCTGTATTCCTTTCTTGCGGAACAAATGAGAGGGTTTTCAAAGAAGAGTTGTGAAATTTCACTTTAAAATGTCCCAAACATAAAGGAAAATAGGAAGTTTATTCATTGTGGCCCAGATGTAGTCACGGCATCATGCTATAAAACTACTTAAAGGGCCACTAAAAGTACACAAATTGTTCAACAATTGTTTAGACAGTCCAAGACAAGTTTAAATAAAATCTTGGATTTTATCTAACTGCTGATTATTGCAAAAGTTGTTAAGAAGGAGACCTTAATAAGGATTCTCAAAATTGATGGGGCTGAGATATTAGACATGTTATATTATTTGTTTATTCATTACTTGCCTTAATCCCCAGGAACTCTACACAATGTAAAACAGAGGAGCAAAATACATAACAATACAAAAACAAACAGTAAAACGCGCTGATTATTTTCACCCTTACTAAAGACCTGGTTTCCAGCAGACAACGGCTACTTTTGGCCCGCCTGCTCGCTTCGAAGCGCTTCCTATTATCTCAGTGCAAAACAGGGTAAGGTTTGCCAGCATTAGCCCATTCCCTGGCCGGGCCGGGCCGGGCCGGGCCGTTCTGCCTTGCGACGCCTATCAGCCCGACGCCGACATCCCTCGGCTTCAGCTCGCCTCGCGGAGACGACGCCGCCTTCGCCATTTGCAAGGGAGAAGCGAAAACCGGCCGGCGGCGACCTGCGCCCTTTGCGGTCTTTTGCGTCCCAGCTGCGAATTCAGGGGTCGCCGCGCGTTCCGCCCTCGGCTTCCCACCGCGGCATCCAGCGCGAAGCTTAAAGCGGGGCAAAGCGGGAAGCCGCCGGGAGCGTCTGAAGCGCAGGCGCCCTCCCAGCGCCGGCAGCGCAATCGCGGCCTCTCCGCACAGCCGAGAGCCGCCGCCGCCGCCGCCGCCGCCGCCGCCGGGCCGGGCCGGGCCCGCTCGGGGGCCCCGCTGCGCGCAGGACGCCTCGCCGACGGCACAACCGGCGCCCAGCCCAGCCCAGCCCAGCCCAGCGCGGCCGAGGGCGCGAGGTCACAGAGGCCCAAGGGCCAAGGGGGCGCGGGGGCAGCCCCCCGAGGCAGCAGCCCCCGCCCGGACCCTCCCGCCGGCCAAGCCCGCGCTTCCCCACCTCGGCGACGGGAAGGCCGGACGGGCGGACTCCAACTCCCAGAATTCCCCGGCCAGCGAAGCCGGGCGGAGAGCTCTGGGAGTTGAAGTCCGCCCATCCCCGAGCTGCCCGGGGAACGCGGCCGGCCGGCCGGCCGGCCGCGCTTCCCGGAGGGGGCCCCGAGCCCCGCTCTCCTCCGGGAGGCGGAGGGGCCCGAGGCCCCCTCAGCGAGGCCCCCCCGGGCGCCTCCCCGAGGCGCCGAGCGGCCGCGTTTCCTCCAGGAGGGGCCGGGGCCGGAACAAAGCCGGCGCCCGCTCGGCGGCCTCCCCCGGCACGGGCCCTTCGCGGCAGCGCCGCCCCCGAGCACGAGGCGCCCTCCCGGGAGGCCGCGGCGGAGGGACGACGGCCCGGGCGCCGGACTCACCGCTGCAGCACCACGAGGAGGGCGAGCCCTGCGGGAACTTGGCCGAGTCGGGCGCGAGGCAGACGCTGGCGCCCAGGTGCGGGCACTCCATGGCGGCGGCGGCGGCGGCGGCGGCGGTGCCCGCCGGCCTGCTCGCTCCTCGCCCTGCGTCGGCGCCGCGCGCACGCCGACGCACCGCGCCTGCGCCTGCGCCGCCCGCAGGCCACGCCCCCGCGCGCCATCCCTCCCTCCCTCTCTCCCTCCCTCCCGTCAGGGCGCAGGAACCCGGCGGGGCCGGCAGGCCGCGATCGCTTCCGGCTGCGCAGCGAAGGCGAGGGGCGGCCCGCGCGAGAGCGCCGCCCGCCCCGCGGCCCCGCCTCCCCCAGCGGACGGCGGGCGAGCGCGCCCCTCGCTCCCCGCCCCGCGGCGCCGCCCCGCGTCCCGCAGCGTTCGCATGGGCGCCGGAAATGCGGGCGCCCCGCGGCTGCTTTCTGCCGGCCCTAGAGGCGGCGGCTGCAGTTCCCGGGCGCCCGCCAGGGGGAGCCCGGCCGCAGCGCCGCCCGCGTCTTCCGCGGCGAGGCGAGGCGGGGCGAGGCGGGGCGCGGCGCCCGCGGGGGTCTCCGCGCGCAGGCGGGGGCTCTGCCGGCCTCGGGGTCTCCGGAGCCGGGAGAAGGGCGGGCGCACGGAAGGGTCGGGCCAAGCCCGGGACCGAGGGCCTCGTGGGCCGCTGCGGGGGCGGGCGGGGGATTCGCTCCCGGGGCCCCTCGGAGGGCCCCGCTCCAAGCCTGCCCGGGCGCGAACCGGCGCCCTTCCTCCGCCCGGGCCGGGCCGCGTCGCGTCGCGTGTTGCCCGGCGTCTTCGCGCAGCCCCGCTTCGTGGCCCCGGGTAGGCCGCTCGCGCCCGGCTGCCCCCTCCGGCGCCTCCTCCGGCCCGGCCCGGCCCGGCCCGGCGCGGCGCTCGGGAGACCCCCGGGCGGAGGCGCGCCTCGGCCGAGCGGCTCCCCGCTGAAGCCCCGGCCTTAAATGGGTGCCTCCGCCCGCCTTTCCGAGGCCTCCCTCCCGGCCACGGAAAGGGCAGAAGCGCCCTGGGACCCGGTCCCTCCGCCCGGTCCGGATCAGCCGCGGGACGCGGCCTCGCGCCGTGGAAGCACGCGAAGCTCCGGGTCGGCGGCCGCGGCCGCCCTCGGCAGGCAAACGCGAGGCCCTTTCCCGGCCCAGGCCGACCCTCGCCGCGGCTGGCTGCGCAGAGGAATCCAAGGCACCGGGAACCGCGCGGGAACCCGCTCGCCGGTCTTTGGGGAGGCCGGCAGAATCCCTCTGCCCGGTGTTGTGGCGCCGGGCAAGGGCGCGCTGCCGGACACGGGTCCCCGGGCGGGCGGTCCTCGGAGAGCACCCCAAAGCCGTGGCTGCCCCCCTCCGGCCCCAACGAGGGCCTCCCCAAAGCGAGTCCGCGAGCCGCGGACGGCTGCGCGGCAGGACCCCCCCGTGGGCCGCCCCGTCCCCGCGCGCCCCAGCCGGGGCCTCCTGGATCTGTGGGGAGGGGAGCCACGCCTGGGTGGCAGCCGCCAGCCGTCCTGAGGGCATCGCGGAAGGGAGGAGTGCGCTGCCTGAAGAGAGGCCAGGCCGCGGCGCTTGTGCCGTGGGGCTGCGCGGGCAGGAGATCTTGGAGGAGAATCTTCTTCAGTCCACAGCAGTTAAAATAACGATAATG
This sequence comes from Liasis olivaceus, assembly GCA_030867105.1. NCBI lineage: Eukaryota > Metazoa > Chordata > Lepidosauria > Squamata > Pythonidae > Liasis > Liasis olivaceus. Next base: position 21,797,304 of record CM061362.1, on the reverse strand, counting down.
ATAATAATTGCTGGATGTTTTCAGAGTTGCAAGATGGGCCCGAGAACACTGGGGAGATGTTCCTTGCACTGTCAGCGAATCCAGTATTATCATTTCCATCCAGAATATTAGTTCGTCATTGGGCATGTGAATCTGGACCTATTTTTGTCTGTGGTCCCTCTCTGTTTTCTGCAATCATCTGCTCATCTTTTTCAAGCCTTCTCTCAGAACGTGGGCTGCTTGCGCCGCGACGCCTCGGGAGCCGGGACGTGCCTACGGGCCATAAACCTATGACCCCCCAGGTTCCGGTCGGGTTTCGCAGCGGCACGAACGCCTGTCCTTGGGACGACAGAGGAAAGCTGCCGGCTCCGGCGTCCAGCCTGGCCCCCTGCGCCAGGGCCTGCCTTTCCTCTTCCTCCCACGGAGGCTCACGGAGCGCAGCCTGATTGCTCAGGAAAACGGTCCCCGCGCAGATCGGGGTGGTCGCCCAATCGGCCTTTGCCCAGGCCTGGAGAAACCACCCGCTCTGAGAGGAGTCAGGTGGCACTAGAAAACCAAGCCCCCGTCGTGGCAACTGCCCATCGGTCGAGAGAGGCGCTGGTGGGCGGGGAAAGCGAGGGGGACCGAGGGAGCCGTCTTGCGGGGTTGAGGTGTGATTCTGGACTGAAGGCAACAGAGAGGCAGCTGGCCCTCCAGGAGACCCCAGGGATCTCCGTTCTTCCTAAAATACCAAGCCAAGATGCACAAGCCTGGCGTTCTCCACCAAGGCGCCTCCGCTACCTCCATTCAGGTCACCGTTTCGATGCACATCCAGCTCCTCCTGCATCGGTACAAAAGAATGAATATCCAGATGTCTCCACTATCCTCCATCTTATCCCAAGGTTAACCAAAAAAGGTCGAGAAGGGCCGAGGGCCCGCCAGGCTGGCCGAGGACAGCCCTCTTCTCGCAGCCACATCCTTATTTTAGTCGCCCCCCCCCCGCCGGTCCCCAGGAGCTCAGGCTCTGATGCGTGATGTGTCCTCCTTTCCCCACGGAAGACGGTGCCAGAAATAAAATGGGAATTGGGTGGAGTCTGCAGACCTTCGGTCAGGCTCTATTTTGAAAACAGATGCTTATAGTGCTGTGGAGAAACCATCCATCGCTCCAGACAACTTAAGAAACCACTGGAAAAAAAATTTCTCCAACCCACGCTCAAGACGGGATGCTCTGGCCCAGATCCAAAGGAATGAAGGAGCCAAGAAATCCATCCGATTGAAACGCCCTTCGGGGCTGGGGTCTCGGGCCTGCGTTTGCCAGCGGAAGCCTCCCCACCCTGCTTTTAACTGTTGAATGAAGAATGCTTTTATTGCCCCCAGTTCTAAAAACGCCATCATCCTTTTACGGCCTTTCTTGCAATGTCCCTGCATAAGACGACCCTAAGATAGACTGCAACTGAAATAGGGTTCTCTCCCTGCAAAATACCTAACAAGGCTGGAGAACATGGGACGGCGGTCTCCGCTTTCTACCTCCAGTTCCATATTTTCCAAAGAGCTGCATCAGAGTTTATTGATGGCTGTTGTCAGCTCTGAGCAAGCCTGGGGAGGCAAAACACACGTCAAAAGAGGATGGCCCCCCACAGTCAGCCAAGAAGGTCCCCTAAGCAAGGCCAGTGGAATAAAATCTCCCCCCCCCCCCGAAATCAAGGGCTTTTTGTTCACTGAAGGAATGCTGTAAAACTAGGAGGGGCAGGAAAATGTTAGCGGCTGCGGTAAGAGAGGAGAAGGTCATTCCGTGAAATGTGGGAGCTGATGACTCTGTGCAGGATTCCTACCAGCAGATGTTTGTCCGGGGAGGAAGGTGTCAGAAAAACCAATTCTATAAAGATCCCAGCTCTAAAGATATGCTAGAGGCAGCTAATTGCTGTGGGAATCAGACGGGCCTCTGGATGGGGGTCACAAACACTCTTGGCCTCTGCTTTGGGGTCAAGCTACAGGGGAGCATGGCTTCCCCACAGGCTGGCACCCTTGCACGTGGTCAGGCTTGAAACAAGGAGGCTCTAGCGAGATCACCGAGTTTGCTTGTGCAGCCCATGCCTCGAGATGCCTCGTGGCTCCTTAAAATCTGTCACAGCATCAACGGCACAGATGGAACTTTGACCAAAACCACAAAAGAATCGGATTAAGGGTTGGGAACGGCTGAGCCTACCTGCCAATTCTTCTGCTTTGCGCTTAGGAAGAGCTCCTGCGTGTCGCTGGGCCCGCTGCTGCCCAAGAAGGCGCGGCTGATCAGCTGAGCAGGCGCTCAAAATAACAAGGCTGAAGATCAAAATAAGTGTTTAATGCAAGTGCTTCTTAAGCCTGAGATGTCTGCAGAGCCTGAGAAGAGGCATCTTCACTGTCCCTGCTGTGCTCAGAGGGAATGCCTCTCCTTGCCGTGACACAGAACAATTCTCTGTTCAGTGATCTGCGGCTTGACTCATCTGCTGATTCGGCCCTCGTGATTCAGGTACTAGGATTTCCTTCAACAGGTAGGTCTGCAACCCGTGTTGCTCAACTTTCTCTTGCGCACACGGAAGGAACATTTCCCGTTTGATCAGCTCCTGGATTCTGTCACGGGCCCCCTAGTCACATCCAGGTACCACGATCTAGTTTGAATGGCCGCTCAGACATGCTGGTTCTGGATTCCAGCAAGAATGCGGGGACCTCAGATTAAAGCCTGAATTCCTATTCCTTGCCCCTGGAAGCTTTCCAATGTCCAACATTTCTTGGGGAATGCCTTTTCTGCAATGAATTTTGCAGCAAGCAGGGTACAATGAAAAACGTTAGCGCACTTGGGGCAAAAGCACGTGTGCCCACAAAATCTTCCAGTAAAAGTATGCAGCTGGGGCCCTGCTTTTAGAAGACGACATGTTATATTTGGAAGTTACTTGTATTATTGCATTTCCATCTCAATTTTCCTCCTAAGAGCTCAGGGCACCGATCATCCCTCCCACGTGAGTGCCCAGGTTCAGCCAGTGAATATGTCATCATGCAGTGAGGCTTACACTGAACTACTCCACTCCTGCAAATCTTGCTGGATCAGGCCCAAATGGGAAGCTGGAGGATGGTGACCAGTGCCTGGATGTGTTCGTGTCCAGGTCATGCCATCCGTCGAGCGACCCTCAGAGCCAGAACTTGGGAAGGACGCGAAATGTTCCAGTCTTTCTCTGGGTGCTCAGCAGCCCTTCTCAAAGTCACCTTCACAAAGTGTGTGTGTGTGTGTGTGTGTGTGTATGGGTGTTATTAGTGGGGGTGTGGCAAAGACTTGAACATACATGTGCACGCCTGTCTGCCGAGGCACAGACATTGGCATAACCCTGATCCACTCCCCTTCCCCAGGAATCACGTTGGAGCCTCAGGGACAGAACTTGGATCATACGGCTGGGTCCTTAGGAGGGCAGAGAAACCCAGCCCTTGCAGTGGGCGTCTGGCCAGCACGAGGGGCGCTCCTGTCCGGAGGAGCGCAATACGTTTATGTCCCTGATTGCTGATTAAGGGCTGTGTCTTGTTTTAGCTGGAACGGTTTATTTTGTTCTTTTGTTTTTTCTTGTTGCTTTACTGGTGGCAATAAACCCTGAGTCGCATTGTTTGAGAATGGGTGGCCATTTAAATCAATAAAGAAACAAAAAAATATCCTGCCCCACTTTAATTCTGAAAATGCATCAGCGACGGTATTATATTTTACTATCTCCCTGTAGTCTTTCCCATCCTGGTTTGCTCCAAATGGGATGTTGTGAACTCCAGTGGCATCAGCTGGCATGTCCCCCAGCTCTGCCAATTAGAACAATGGGAGTTGTGGTCCGGCACTTCTGGAAAATGACCTGGGAATATGAGTGCCATCCGTATGCGTGGGATCAATTTTCATGGGCTCCCTGAAACATGCCAGGGAAACGGTATTTGGCAAAGGACAGCATTTATAATTTTTGCATTATCTATAGAAACATTGCTAAACCACTTCCTATCAAGTATCTCAATCCTATCTGCAACCAGTCTCTGATCGTAACCCCCTCGGCACCCCGGCCATCGCCACCTTGGCGCCTGCAGAGGCTTTCCGCTCCAGAACAGGAAGGAGATCAGCAGCCGAGGATTCAGAGCTGAAGCTGGTCACAGCCATTCCTACTCCTGGAGGCCTTTGGCCCTCTGGAGATCCAGAGGACTCTAGCAGCACCCCGACACGGCACCTGGGGTGTTCAAGGCAAGCGCCACCCTCTGAAGCGAGAGGCAGAAACGAGGGATTCTCCCAAATCCAGCACTGGGATTGGCCACAGCAGCCTCACAGCCTCTTTGTTTCACGCCACCCCATCCCTATTCCTGGTAATCTAACGCTGCAATCTGATGTTTTCTCTTTTAATGGCATGTTTAACAACCACACGGCTACGCTACTGCTATTTTCCAAGATACACTTCCAAATTTGAGTTACGATACGCTAGCAATGCAAATAAAACTGGAATGTCGTGAAACTACCCACAGTCTGAGCAAAAAGAACTGACAGGAAAATAAGAGTTCTCGGGGAAAGAGCAGAAACGGGGTGGACCAACCCCAGCTCCAGAAGACAAAATGACAGCTGCAGCTCGGGGGCTGCAACTCCCAAGGCCCTGCCAACCCCTGGGGCCTGCCTGGCCCCCGCGCAAAGAAAGCTGAAGGCAGAGAGAAACCCCGGCCTGAGTCTTCTGGAGAGCCTCACCGCAGTCACCTCATGTGGGAGGAGAAGTACCCCACTCAGCACAAAAGGCCTTTTTGGTCAGCTGTTGGGCTGGAAGGCAGAGCTAAATCAGGGTTTCTCAGCCTTGGCAACTTTAGGATGAGTGGACTTCAACACCCAGAATTCCCCAGCCAGCATGGGGAATTGGCTGGCTGGGGAATTCTGGGCGTTGGAGTCCACTCATCCTAAAGTTGCCAAGGCTGAGAAACCGTGATCGAGAAGGCCGGCTGGGGCAACAAGGCAGGCCTGGCACGCAGAGCTGCTGAAACCAGATCCCCGGCCAAACGTCTTCCTCGCCCCCCCACGACTGGTCGGAGCCGCCGCAAAGGAGGGAGCGCGCGAGAGCCGACGGCCCCGGGGCCGAAGGCGACGCGCGGGAGGCGAGCGACACCTGGGCGGGGGCGGGGGCGGGGGCGCGGGCGCGGACGGTGCCCGACGCCGCAGCGTGGACGCGTGCGTGTGCCCGGCGCCTCGCCTCGGGCCCGTGGCGGCGAGGAGCAGACCCCTTCCCCAAGAGACCCGCACCTGCATTTTGCCGGGGCGCGCGCGCCACAAACGCTCCGGCACCTTCCCAAGAGAAGGTGGCGCTGCCAAAGGGACACGCGTGGGGGGCCGGGGGGCCGGGGCGAAGGAGGGCGAGGCCGAACCGCCCGGGCGCTCGGCTGGTCCACCGCCGGCTTCCCTCCAGAGGCCGTTTGCCTGACGCCCAGTCCCGCGAGCGGCTCAATGCGGAGCGAAACAGTCCGTCCGGGCAAAACCCTGAAGACGAGGAAGTTATGGGGGGGGCTGGGCTGGGCAGCTGGGGGCCTGCAGGAGGGCGGGCTCGGAGCGGGCCCCCGACGGGAGGGCGACAGAGGGGCGGCGTCCCCGGGGCCGTCCTGGGGGCCGGCCGTCCGCTGACATCACGGCTCGGGGGCCGAGGCGGAGGCGCCAGCGCCAGCGCTGCCCGCGGAACAGGCAGAGGCTCGGCAGCTCGGGCCAGCGCACACCTGCGGACGGGGGCCCGAGGCGCGCCAGTCGGAGGACCCGCCAGGACGCCCGCGATGCCCGCCCGCCCGGCCCTGCCCGCCGCCCTCCTCGCCCTCTGGTTCCAGGCTCACCTGTCCTGGGCGGCCCCTCTGAACGGTAACTGCTGCCTCGGCGGGGCGGGGTGGGGACTTTCTGGGGCGGGGGGCGGCTGGGGAGCCCGGCTTTGTCCCGCGAGCGGGGCAGCCCCCATCACTGGGGGTCGCGCTCCCTCCACCTGGCAAGGGCGCTGCAGCGGCTGGGGGCTCCGGCTCCGAGCCCCCTCCCCCGCTGCTCCAGGACCCCCTTCTGGCCTTGCTGAAGTAGCCCCCCCACCCAATCAGCAGGTGTCTCGTCCTGAGCGCCGCTGGGCTCGCCCTGGTTTTTCTGGCAAGGTGTAAATGCTCGCAGTGACTCCTCGGGACATATTTTCAGCCAAGAGACCGGAGAAATGCAAGCTGCTCAGACCAAACCACAATTTGCACTAAGAATATGGTAGAGCATTTTTTAGTGTCTGGTTTGGATGATTATTTCAGGAGCCTCCTCAGCAGCTTCATCCCAGCCCCCAGCAACCTTAGGCCGCTTTTGCAGATCTAAGGGTGCAACTGGGGGCTCGCGGATCGCTAGACCAGGGCAACTTCAACGACGCTTCCATCTGGGAGCCAGAGAAAGAAAGGGCAAATCTCTGGCCGGGGGGCTGCAACGGTTGCTGTCTGAGAGCCTCCCCCCCCACCGGCCCCTCACCTTCCATCCAGAGCTTAGCGGGAGCAATCGAGCTGTCCCTCCACGGACTGAGACCTGAGTCTCCAGGGCAGCCGGCCGACATGCCTGCAAAGGGAGAAGTCCCATCAGGCCATTTCAGGCATTCTCCCTGGTTTGGAAATAACTCCATAAACTCTTCCAATGAGAGTGCAGATGGAGCCAGGCTTTGCCCAGCTGGGGCACACATCGCAGCATCCTTCATGAAAAGGGCTGGGCGCCATGCCAGCCCAGAGACCCAAAGCACCCGGTGGATTTTAATCTGCAGAAGTTGGTCAGGAAGGAAGGAGAGGAGTCCTGAACCAAGAGATATGACACGGGGGTGGTAGGGGCACCTGCAGGGTCTCCCCTTTGTGGGAAGAGAGGGCTTGACCCTCCTCACGTACGCCAGGCCTGGGGCCACACAAGATGTTCTTGGCAAGGCTTCAGAGAAGAATCCCAAGGAGAGGATTGAAAAAAGAGCAAACTGCAGAAATTCTTCTGTTCTTGTTTAAAGGCAAATTGGAAGCCCCAGTCCTGATTCTAAAAAAGAAAGATGTGGAGGGAAGAGCTGTGAGGGACAGGGTTACTTGGAGGAGGGGAAGGAGAGAGCAGGTGGACCCAGCAGGCAAACCAAGGGAGGAATTCTTCTGCACAAGCCTAAAATGCGATGCTCCAGGAAATGTTTAGTGCTCTGAATGGAAGTAACTTGATCTGTTTATTTAAATATATACATAGGTCTGTGTCGTGCAGCAATGTGCTACTTCTCTTACTACCCGTTCCCCAAAATGGACATTTCCAGAGATGGCACTACAATCTCATTTTCTCAGAGATCAGTCCCACTGTGCCTAGAGACCTTCTTCCCTGCTTAAATTGTATGTGGCAATTTCATCTCCTTTTGAGGAGAGCACACCAGAGTCAGTGCTTCAGCCACACATTTCCTAGGGGAGTACAAATGATGGAGGGGTCAAGGGCAGACAAGTGCAGGGGGCCACAGACCCCTTAACCCACAAAGGGACTCTCTGATTTGCAATCCTTTGCTCTCAGGAGCCGGTCTGAAGCTCCCTGTGCTGCAGTTTCACATGCCAAGAGCAAATAAGATCAGGGCCCCACCTGCAGGCAAATTGTCAGTGGGGCGTGGGTCATCCTCAGCCAGGTCTGCACGGAGACTTCCCCACCCTTGTTTCCACAAGCAACCCTGGGAATGAGAATACAGCAGTGAGAAATTCACAGAAAGTCACAGCTGCTGCCCTTGCACGTTCAAAGTCTGGAGCGCCTACTTTGTTCTGCCCGAAGGCTGGGCTGGCCCAGGTTTTAAAAGGATGGTGGCCATCTGATTTCCAAATCCAGGTTTATTCACTAAACAATGTTTTCAGGCCAAAAAAACTCCAGGCACAGTAGCTCAGCTGCAAATATTTCCTTTACGGTTTTATTATACTTCTGGTTTTGTATATGGGATAAAGCAACACTACTTTAATATGAAGTTGATGTCCCTTTTATTTTCCTTCCAGGATCAAAGTGGTCCTACATCGGTAAGTCCCCGTTTTCATTCATTAGATTAAATCATGTTTCATTATCTTGGTGGCTCCGCATCTGATTAGATCTGGGGAGGTATAATTTAGTTAACAGCAGAATATACTTGATGCCACAGTCTGTACAAGCCTCCCATTCATTTATATAAACTTGCCATCATGTGATAAAATTGGGGGTGGCTTCATAACTTAGCCTGGCTAACACACAGTAATCAGTTCAGGCAACACACTAAGATGTCTTTGGATAGTTTGGGGTTGAGTGTGTTGCGGGAACCCAGCAGTTGTTCTACTATGTTGGGTGAACCAGATTACCATGCTAAGCCATCATAGGGTTTAGCTGTTTGGGCACTGCACGTTAAGAGATCACATTGGTTATCTTTTCTTAACCCAGTTTTATGTTAAGCACGGTGGCTGAGCCCCACCACCCGGTCTAACAGAAGGCGATTGTGTCACATGAAGCTATCATGTAAGGCTGAGCTGATCACTACCAGGTGAACCAGTTGGGTGAGTCAGCAGGTTGATTATGTGAAACGCTGTCTGGTGGCAGCTGAGACGTGCACCAAGACAGGTGTCTGGATGAAGCATCCCAAGAGCCTGGGGCTTCTCCATGCTACCTCTGACAGCATATCACGTGTTTGAGCACAGGTAGATGGGAAACGAACCCAATCCCTATCTTTTCTCAGGACACCACAGGGGAAAACAGAGCAGGAGGTATGCCCCACAGGTTGCAGCCATCTCTGCACGACATGCACGAGCGCAGGCACACCGTTTTCTGAGCCATATTTGAGAAAGAAGGACACTTCCCCTTTTACCCAACAAGCTTTCAGTTATACAATCCAGGTTTCACATGCATATATTTGCACTCTTCCTTTCGGTAGACAGCCTATAAGGCAAACCCTTTCAGGTGAACAGTCCCATCCTAGGCAATGCTACAGGCTGCTTAGTGCTCCTCCCACTGGACCCCAAGTTCATCTGAATGTAGGATCATGACCCTGATGCAGCTGAAGATACTGTCGTCCTCCTAAGGAGACCCCAGCTGAAGTTCAGCAAGGACTCCCTGCTATTACTGGAAGAAGATGTGACTCATAAGTCAGATCAGAGTCCTGTCCATCTTCCCTGCCATTCACGTAGGAAACTGGAAGATGGAAACCTCTGCCTAGCCCTAAGCGTAGGAGTTTCCTTAGAAAAAGGTATTGTGCGGGAACATATAGTTCTTAGAAATGGCACAACTAGGTACTTCCCAGTTCAGTGATGAATCAAAGCCAAAAGTGCAGAATTTGCAACTCTGCTGATGAGACAAGATAGAAACGATGTTTGTCAGAATTTATCATACCCAAAGAACTTCGGCAACAGGCATGACTCTCTTTCTGATCCTTCGATTTTATCTTCACAAGCATCTCCCTGGGAAGCATGTAAGGCTGAGAGAGAGCAACTGGCTGAGCAGGGATTTGAAACTGGGCCTCCCCGCAGCCAGCCTGACAGTCTTTTCCCTGACTTCTGCTCAAGTACCTGATATTTATTTGGTCCAGGGGTGTCTTTGTGCTGTCTGCCAATTGCAGGGTCTTCAGTGGTCTGCTTGAAGACTGGTGCCTGCCTGCATATCACGGCCAGGGGTTGAGTCTGACTGGGGGAAGGAATAGACGTGGGATGATATCTTGACTTGAACATCTGGAGTTTTGCTGTCCTAGGTCCTGATGGAGAAAAACTATGGCCCAAGAAGTACCCTTTTTGTGGAGGAGTCTTCCAGTCTCCCATTGACTTCCACAATGATATTCTCCAGTATGATTCCACACTTTTGCCAATAGAACTGGAAGGCTATAACGTATCTTCTGCTGTCAAGTTTCTTTTGACCAATAATGGACATTCAGGTAACAGCAGCTAATAAGGATGGAGGAGGAATATTCTGAGGGTATCTGAACAGCTGTGAGCATGACTGATCAAATAACACAGTTGCCCTCCAGATGTCCTCAACAGGCCATGCTAGCTAGGGATGATGAGTGTTGGAGCTAACACATCTGGAGGCACAAAGTTGTGGTAGGCTATTTTCAACAAGTTAGAGCATTTAAAAAAAAGACCATTGGCATTCTCTGAGGTTGGGGTATCTCCTGGGCACCTAATGTTGCAATGCTGCCACTCCTCTCCTCTCTCCTCTCTTCTCCCATAGTAAAAATGAATCTTTCTTCTGCCATGCGCATCCGGAATCTCTCTTTCCAGTACTCAGCAGCGCAGCTCCACTTGCACTGGGGAAATCGGAACAAGCAGGAAGGATCCGAACACACAGTCAGTGGGAGGCATTTTGCTGCTGAGGTGAGACAATCCTGCACTTTTGGATTATATCTGTCCCTGTATTTAAGGCCACGTCAGGAAATAGGGCATCAGATGGCTTTCGTCTCTACAGCATCCAGCAAGCCATTAAATGAGATCCCTTCGTGGTTTGCATCTTGGACTGAACAGCTGCTGCAGTCTGTTGTATGCGAGATAGCAGCCGTCCCCATCCTGCAGCCCTCCAGATATCTTGACGTTTGATTCCCATTATCCCCAGCTTCCTCATGTGTCAAAGGTCAACGGATGCAGTTATCAGGACCGGCAGCCCACACGGGTGCCATGCTGGCCCTGCTGCCCTGTCCTTTCCTTTCTCTTCTTCTGCCTATGCTGTCCTGAGCACCCTCGGACGAGAGATGTCGGCACACAAACCCTTTGGGGCTTTCCCCAACCCTCGTCCTTCAAGAACCTGCACTGACCTTCACTCTCTTTCCTGATTTGTTCCTTCTTCCAACAAACATCCATTTTCAAACACTACAACGGCAAGTGATGATATAAGCAAATTCAATCAGAGAACAGCCGTTTTTCCTCCCTCCGTCCGCTTACGGATTGCTGCGTGGGATGAAATTACCAGATGAGTAGCAGAGAGACGCGCTCTCTAGCCCGTGACTTCATCTTTATCAGCTAATCGCTTCTGTTTCTCTGGCTGCACAATCCTCGCTTTCACGTTTGCCCCAAAGAACGGCCCCCAGGAGCCCCGTATGAACACAGCACAATGGGAGGACCCAGCAATGGATTGTCATTATCCTCAATTCCTCCCATTCATAACCATAACATTGTTTCATGTCCCAGACTAATTATAAGTCTAGGGAAGGCCTGGGATGCCCTGCAGTTATAATTCCAGGTCACCAGCAAAGACAAAAGACCCTGAGTTCAGGGCTCGGCCACGGGAATTGGGTGCCCTGGGCAGAAAGCCCGTGAGTTCTCCCAGCTATTAACAAGGAGGGCCATCTCGCAGGAAGCTCCACCCTTGCCATAACTGAGATCATCCATAATTTGTCACTTTGGGAGTCCTTGCCAGTGCCCTACAACCAAGGATGTAATGCCAGTTTGTGCAAAGGGGGGTCTCGCTGGACAGCCCTAGTCATTGCTGCTGATTTCCTGGTCCCTGCCTCGGTTAAATCTCCATCCTCAGCATGAAACAAACTGCAAATACCACCGGAGGGGAAAAAACCCTTTTGCCCAGTTGAAATGCAGCATTTTGCTTTTAATTAGAAACGCAAAGCATTTTGCAAATTTAGGGCTTAAGCTGCTGGTGTGAAGTAGGACATTCGTCCAAGGGAAGGGAGAAAGTCTCCATCTGCTGCTTCATGATTAATCTGGCTTTCTGTAGAAAGGAGAAGGCCCAGCAGCGGTCAAACGGGCTAGTGGAAGTACGTGAACACAAACGGATGATTCAAACCTGCCTAACAATTCAAACCCCTCAGTGGCATTTTGATTTTCAGCGATAGTCAAGGTTTAAATGTCGTCAGAACAACTCTTGAGCATGTCATACTGCCGTAACTCATCCTCTTTCGTAAGCCTTGTAAATCTCAGTTACCATTTTATTCTCCCTCTGCAGCTGCACATTGTTCATTATAACTCTGACCGATATCCGGATCTGAAATCAGCAGTCGACAAGTCCAGTGGGCTGGCTGTCCTGGCTGTCCTGATTGAGGTGAGGCCTGCTTTCCCCCATGACAGGTCCTGGTGGTTTCAGATGACTCTTCCTGCCAGGACTACTCGATAGTGCCAAGAGCATCCTTTCCGTGGGTGGAACTGGCCCATCCTCCATGTGCTGCTGAAGGACCCTTTTCCTTCTCTCCGTGTTTTCATAGAAGCACAGGAATGTCCACGAAGTCACCAGCTCAGCTTCAAGATGATTTTACTTTTCTGTACTGAGTTAAAAACCCACCTCCCCCCATCTCACGCATCAGCTGCTTAAAATGTTTGGAATTATTTTTCCAGAGTGATTATTTTGCAGATGATTTGGTGAGCCGCAATCATGACTATTAAGTATTTTAGAGGGTGGGCAGCAAGGTGTGATTATTATTCTAGCAAGAGCAGTTCAGGATCATCTAAAAGTGGATCTAAAATCAGGAGTGTATATTTGCCCTGAAATTAAATTACCGCAGCCCACAAAATAGGTTGTTCATTTGCTCAGCAAAGGAAGGCATAAATCAAACTGCCGGGCCAGATCAAAAGCACTTGGCTCCCAAGATAAAAATCCAGATGCCCCTCACGGGCAACTTCCCATTCAATTTCTGAGGCCCTGAACTTGCAGCGCTCCCCATTGCGTCCATGACCAAGAAGCTTCTCCTGCTGGGTTGGGCCCTGTGGCTTAATGTCCACCTTCTGCTCTGGGGCCCAACAGTGGCCGCACATGCTTGCCAGGGACCAGAGCAACATACAAGTAGAAAATCAACCCTGTCCATTTTGTTACAGACAGGCCAATTCAATCCATCATATGAAAAGATCTTCAGCCATTTCCAGCACGTGAAATACAAAGGTGAGAAAGAATCTGCGACTGAGAAGAGGGCCCCTAACCCAAACAGCCAAGGCAAGATACTTGGTCACTATAAGGACAATTAGTTCCTTGCTTTAGGTGTCAGGTCAATTTGCAATATATACAGTTGCAATATATATATATAACAATCTGGCTTATAAAATGCAAGAATGAGGCAGAACAGACTAAATTGTTTACAAGCAAGCTGCAGTCACAACGGTTATTTTCTGCCAGTCTTTGATCCTCTAAGATCTCTCTCTCTGGCTGCCTGACTCACTGTCCCTATTTTCTCTGCCTAAATGACAGTAAACAAACTCTGCACTCTAGCATTTGTCCAAATGACAACAGTACCACATCAGCGGCGTGTTCAGCCACATAAGGGTTTTCAGCAGGCAGCCACACAGACTGGCCGGGCTGACCTTGGTCTTTCAAAACATCTGGCTTCTTTAGCTAGATGCAATTACAACCAGTCCCTGTGGTTGGCTGCTGAAAGCCCTAAAGAAGTTGGTTCAGTGCATAGATGAATTATCTGAAACTCTAGGGAAAAGGACAAGATAAATATTTAGGGAATGTTCCATCCAAAATCAAAGTTGCATGAGTCCAACTGATGAAACAGCTGATTTCTTTCAGATCAGGAAACAATTGTTCCAGGTTTCAACGTCCACGATTTGCTCCCAGATAGACTGGATGACTACTACCGCTATGAAGGATCTTTGACTACACCTCCATGCTATCCAACTGTTCTCTGGACAGTTTTCCGAAAACCTGTACAAATTTCAGCAAAACAGGCAAGTTCCATAAAACAGAGATTACATTCAATTAACAGAAGTGATTTTGCAGGCAACTTGAATGAAATGTATCTCTTTCTCAGGGCTCTCTAGGTTTTCTGAGACCCTGATAAATGCTGATCTTGTAATAGATGTGTCATATATACAGTATATATAGTGGCTCACCTCTATAAAAAACAGGGAATCATCTAATGGTTATATCCCAGTCTTCTAAAAAACAATTCAAGAGATCCTGAGATGCATCTCACCAACAGCGTAGGATTCTTGGAAGCATTATTTAAATGCATCATACACTTGCATAATTTACCATAAGCAACACGTTTACAGCTTTCTACAGTCCATTATTTTCATAGGAATCAGACCAATTCTGATTCTTCTGTTATGCCATTTGCATTTTAATTCTGCAAATATACTTTTTGCAGAATTAAAAAAAACTTTTTAATACAGTTCTTTCAACTGCAGTCGATGGTGCAAGTACCTAACATTTTAAGCTATAGCAAAATTAAACTGGGAAGGCAGTTCCTACCCTTCTGAAGATGTGATTGCTAACCGTGGAATGTTTTGCTCACAGCTGCTGGCACTGGAAACCACCCTATATTGCACCCAGTCGAACGATCCTGCCCCTCTTGAAATGGTGGACAATTTCCGGAGAGTTCAGGAATTTGATGAAAGGCTGGTTTCCGTCTCCTTCCAACAAGGTAGGCAAGAGAAAATGCCCTCGTGCCAAGAAAATGTATGATGATGACTTAGGTTGACTTGAACGAGAGAAGAGTTGGGCTCGTGATGTCTGAGCGCTCACTCTCAGCCATAGGTTCTCCAGCAGCATTTCTCTGGTGACCCTGAAGACAAGGTCCGTGGAGACCCCTGCTGTGTTAGGCTTAGTTTGCAGGCCAAGGGGGCAAGACTGGCCCCCAGCTTGCAGCCAAGTGGGTGGCTACGAAGCACGTTCCACTGGTGCATCTGCAAGGCCTGGTAATTATGGCCTTTACCTGAGACTTACTCTAAAAATACGGATTCCAAGTTCAGCCTCAAACAACAACATCAGCATAACATCACAAGGTACTTTCTGAAAAGCTGGAAAGAAGTTAGAACAATGTTAAAGGTGCCCAGATGGAGGGTTGAAACCCAGGCTGCCCTGAGGGTCCTTGGCCATCAGATGTTCTGTAGCACGCTTGATAGAAGCAGGAGTGAAATTCTGGGGGGAAATGTGCTCCCACATAGATAGTGTAGATTTCATTTAAATATAAGGAAAAACTTCCTGACGGGAAGGTCTGTCCAACAGTGGAGCGGCCTCTCTTCAGAGCTTGTGGGTTCTCCATCTCTGGAGGTGTTTGAGAGTCCTCTCCTGCAGTGTTTAAATGTTTTTGCACATTGCAGAGGGTTGGACTAGATGATCTTGCGGCCACCCCAATGTTAGAGTTTGGATCCTATGCCTTGCCCTGGTAGGGATCCTTTGAGGACTGAATCTGATAGCCCAGCACCCTGCAGGTTTGTTTTCCATAATCTGCAAGGGCCTCATCATCTGCCCTCAGATTAAGAAATTGGGTGCACGGCTTCAGAACTACAGACAGATGCCTCTGCTACAAAATATATGAAATTAAACGTATTCTCCCTAAATCTATTTACAAATCTCGATACATTATTTTCCCCAATGCTGCTTTTTAAGACGGTCACGGTCACTGATGATGCTATAACACAGGGGAACACAGGAGAAAAGTTTGTAAACGGTTTGCAACAAGACGCATTTCAGATGGCACTAAATATTGAAACCTGTCCTGGAGGGTTTAAGAGTCCGAGCAAACTCAGTGTGTGTGCAGAAGTTTTATTACTGCTTGTTGTAAGTTGGGGGGGCGCTGAAGAGCGAAGAGGGATCTGAAGTGTAAAATTCACACCCACCTTGACGGTTGGAGGAAAACACCTCTGCTCTCTGGGCTGGCTGCAGCCGGCGTGCAGTAGCCGCTTCCCCCTTGGGCTGCTGGATCAGCCCGGCACTTCTCCCTAGAGGTCCCCGCGGGTGCTCAGTCAGAGCAGCAGGGCAGGGCAGGGCAGGGCAGGGCAGGGCAGGGCAGGGCAGGGCGGTGGTCTTGTGCATCTCAGAGAAATCACAACTTTGCCTTGCAGGGAGACTCTTCCTGGGGAGTTTCAAAGGATCAGACGAGGCCCTGCAAGAGGTTGAGTTTGACACGTAAAAGGCAGGAAAGGCTCATCACGCTGGGTTGCCAAAATCCACCGTCATGGGTGTAAAAATTAGCCATCTGACTCTGGTGAAATGGGAGGCTGCAATCATTGGCTGAAGCGTGTTACGTGGTGCTGCAACATGGACCGAACAGTAGCCTTTGTTAGAGAGAGAGAGAGAGAAACCATGGAAGAAACTGGGAAAACGTGGGAAGATTGTGATAGCTAGACCCGCACTGTGTTACGAATAAGCGGGGTGATGGAGCAGGGGGGCGGGAAGACTATATAAACAGCCCCCCCAAGCCCCAGCCATCCCCCGTGAGGGGGTGCTGAGCAGGCTGCTTGGGGTCACAGGGGAGAGGGCTTATCCTGTAGCTGCCCACGACGAGTCTGAACTGAATCACGGTCCCTTCCAAGAGAGGCTCGTTGGCATAGCCGACCGGAGGTCTCAGAGTTGCACGTAAGAAATTGCAATTTATGGAACAAAAGAGCAGCAAAGATGGCTAATTTTTTTTTCTTGAAACAAGGTTGAATATGAATATGTAGAAATACAGAGATGTATATATAAGCAATGACTGCTTTTGGAAAGAATAGCCGGGGCGGGGGGGGGGGGGGGGCACTCCAAGATGATTGTATTCTTTTCTATTTTGGCATTGCTCCCAAATTTGTAATAAATTTTGCTGTCAGCTTAGCCTTGTACAGAGTATTTCCTTTAAATGTCAAAGGCTGTGTGAAGACCCTCCTGTGCTTAGCACGGTTGCCGTCCTAGTCGTGTTATGCACACTTCTTTTCAAGGATGGGGCTGACAAACTGGAGTGGAATTAGACGGGAAATTTTGCAGAAGCAAAGCTGCCAGGCCAACAGCCGGCGCCTACAAGACCGGGGCTGTGCGGGGTGCGCCGTGTGAGAAGAGTCAAGGCGGCCGCCTTGATCGGCGACATTTTGGATTCCCCCTGGATGCCCTGCTTAAGACTGCACAGACACACACTCAGCACCCGCGGAAGGCAGAGAGAGAAAGGGAAGGGAGGAACAAACCCAGCTTTGCCTCATGTTTTCAAAGGGGCAGAACCGCCCCGTTTATCGGGGAGTCAAACCGAAGCTGCCGCTTCCCAGAACAAACTCTGAGCCAGCAGCCCTCGCCCAGAACAAGCGTGCAAATCGGCAATCGGGTTCCCAGTTTGCAACGGGGACTGGGCTGGAAAAACCAAAGGGGCCTCCCTCCCTCCCTCCCTCCCGGCTTGAGCCCCAGGACGGCACCGGGCAGGGCGTGTGGACAAGCAGGCAGTTAAAGGAAGGGGTCCCTTTGCCCGCTCGCTGCTTAAGGGCCGACTTCACAAAGGCCGTTTCCTTCCAGGCTTTGAAGTCAAGGCGAGGCTGTGTCTCTTTGTGGCTGACCTGCAAGGCTCCTCTTTAAGCCCCCGTATGGGGAGAGGAGGGGTCCCCTCTGTGTTTTCACTCACGTGGGTCCCAAATAAACTGACCGGCCGAAGACCTTTTGGCCCGAACTGGCATCAAACCGTAGCCACCTCGCTTGCTGCTAAAGATGACCTGGAATGACTTTCTGGCACGGCATCCACTGTGATTCAGCCACGAGGCTTTTACCCCGAGAACTCCAGGCACCTTCCGGATTCGGATCCGCCCTCTTCCAAGGACACGCGGGAGATCGGGCTGCGGACCGAGGGGAGGCTTTCGGGGCCAGGGCCGCACCCTCAGCCTGCCCGGGCTGTTCATGCGCAACCAGTTTCTGCTTGCCTTGGCAAGGCAATTCTTTGTTTTAAAAACACAGCGCGAGAAAAGTCCTGAAGTCTCCGGCACTAGCAGGCCTCCCGTGGTCTCGCTCTCCCTCCTGCGTTTGCCGTGAGGCAGCTCTTAAGGAACGAACGTGGAGACCTCATTATCCATTTAATTAAAAACGGGTGGCCTGAAAACGCGAAGGGAAAAGAATCAGAAGCAGCGGAGGTGAGCGAAGGCGCTTGAACCCAGAGCGTACAGAAGTGGAACAGTTACTTCCAAACTTGTTAGGTGTCCGATTCCTCCTAGATATATCCCAGGAGCAGAATTCTACTAAGATCTGCTCTGTAGACGTACGAGAGGGTTTCCTTTCAAGAAGAGGCGAAACCCTTCCCCCTTAATACAGGTCGATTCCATAACATACTTCATGCCCCTTTCCACAAGCTAAATCGTATTTTAAAAAAGGTATAGGTGTGTGGGGTGCTTGACTCACAAAAGCCTTTGCCAGTGTTTGTGTTTAACAGGCAAGGATCCTTGTTGGCTTGGCTGTCACAGAATTGCCTTCTGAGCTGACTTTCTAGCATTGAACAAACAAAACAGCCACAGGGTTTAGTACTGGGCACCGAAGCAACCTAAAGTGCTCCAACCCAGTTATATGTTTAGACTGCAGTTTGATTTGCCTCCACGCATGTGTGTAATTTTACTCCGCTTTGCAGGGGGAAGACCCTTTAGGGTTGCTCAGCGGGAAGGGCTTTGCAGTTGCAGAGGGGTTTTGTGTCTGACCAGGGTTCTTACAACGATGCTGCTATTCTCCCTACTGGATCTCTGCTCTTCTGCTTCTCGGGGCCATTGCAGTTGTCAGCAACCGTGTTTATCTGGAAAGCAAGCCCTACCTCTCAGCCTGCTGCCCAGGAACAAGATGGAAAATGCAAGCTTGGTCTGTGTTTGCAGTTGCTTGGGTGGCTGTGTTTAAGCCCACTCTGGAAGCCCTCATGAGCATCTGTCTTTGCCGCTGATGCAAAGGCTGCCTCAGCCGCGCTGCCTCACTTCTGCCCACTGTTAGTGGCGACTCAGCCTGTCCGTGACGTTCCTTCCTAGCAATGGAAGGGAACGGTTGGCACATTGATACTTTCCCAGCATCTGGACTTGGATCTATAGCAGTTGGTCACTCGGGCACTGCTGGAGGGAAGGAGGAGAAAGGAGGCCAGAGATTCTGCATGACGTTGGCACGTGTTTGTTTATAGACATCTTGAACTTTTAGCTATTATTTAAGTAGAAGTGTGCAGTCCATCTCCTGATGACCCAATTCACCTGGAGGACAGCAGATGGACGGTGGCCATGCCTTAACCCCCTATTTGTCCTGTTTACCCCCTATTTAGAAGCCTAGTGGTTCATCCTATGGAGCTTTGGTAGGGCTGAATCTATGAATATGTTTCCACCTTTTCTTCCCCAAGAGGAAAACCAGCTTGTGCTTCTGAATAGCTGATCTTGACTCACCCTGGGGTCTGGTCAGCATTTGTAACTTCTGTTGGTCGTGCAGGGGAGGAAGACTTTCATCTCAGCTCATTAACTGCATTTGTTGGATTGTCTCCTTCTTGAACAAGGACATCCCTGCTGAGTTCTGGCTGTCAAAAGGGATCACCTGACATCTACCTTAGTCCAACAGATAAGGTGGTCTTGCACAAAGCAGTGCCATAATACATTTCTTGAAGTTACCACAGGACTCTGCAGTGTTTGCTGCAAAAAAAACCTAATGGGTCTCCTCCTTTAGAATCTGACTTCTAATTTGCAAAACCTTTTGCAATCTGTCACTTATTGTGCAAATCCACAAATTAGCCGATCGCCTAGAACCAGTTAACTGTGGAATGGTTGCCAATGCAGAAGGTTTGGGAAATATTTTATTACTACAAGCCAAATTCCAATTTATCACAAAAAAACTTCCAATGGAAGAGAATATATGTAGCTCAGGGTTGAACTGTGGAGTTTTTGGTGTTCGGAGGGCACCAAGAATTCCATAAAAGAACTTGCCATATGAAATGACAAAAGATCAAAACGTATCCAATAGTTTTATGCCCAGATGTTACATGGAAATGATAAATGGCTGAAATTTGGGAATATGGTTTATACTATGCAGTTGACTAAGGTGTGGATTTCCTTTTGAGTAAGTGCTATAGCGAACCATGCAGTGGGGCAGGATTAGTGCAATGGGGTCTCCCTGACCTACAAGGGCCCAGGAGCAGCCACTGGCCTGGATGGCCAAGGGTCTTGGGCTGGTCCTGGCTGGGAAGCCCTGCCAACCTCATGGACAGATCCTGGTAGTGATGTGGGTAAACAAGAGGAACCTGGCTGGGCAGCCAAGGGAGGTGACCCAGCCATTCTGCCCTTCTTTCTCCTGCAAGCCCAGCCTGGCACTTAGTGAAACTCCCCCTTCCTGCCATTCAGAGGCCAGGATTATCCTCCTTAGATTTGTCTTTATCCAGTAGTGATTTCAGTGACACCATCGTGATTTTGCATTTCCATTTTGCTTCTCCCTTTCTTCAAGATCCAGCTCCAGGTGAACAGAGTCCAGGTATGTTTTCCCCAAGAGCTCTTTGCAGAAATTATCCTCTGTTCTTCAGTGTGATTTCCACCTCTCCCAGTAAAATCTGCAGCTTACCATTGCTCTGATACCATCTAGAATCAACAGACCTTTTGACCTTCTCCTGCCTGCCTCCTCTCCAAGTTAAGCTCCTGCCCTGCGAGTAACATGAACCTTACTAATTCAGAATCAATCCACTGGAAAAATTTAATCAGCATGTCTGTTGTTCTAAGCCTTCACAAACTGCAAAGACAGCTTCTTCTTGGATATGACTGAACCTAAAATTGCGTATTATTCAATACTGTAAAGAAAAGACAGCTGGCCTAGGACACTGCTGAAGATGCAAATTATACATCTGTCGTAAATATCGCACACCCATGTCCTTATTAATGCAGGACCAACATCTTACCACGATGGGGGGGAGGCTGTACAAATCATGAACATTCAGTTGCACGATGCTGCTTAACCTCCGAGTCGCGCTCTTATTCCAAAATTCTCAAAGGCCAATTGATTTTATTCCACATTAGAAAAGCATCTTCATCTTCAGAAATGTTCTAGGAAAGCTACTTATCTAACTGGGTTTTCCCTTCAAGGGCTGATTACAGCAACATATCCAAGTAGGAGGAAGATTCTCCCATCCGCAGGTCTCACTAATAAGTTCTTCTCTCCCCCCAACCACCTGACCTGACCCCAGGTTTCGTCCTCTTTGTGGTATTAGCCAGTGTCCTCGGCATGGTCTTCGTTGCCACGGTAGCCTTTTGGCTGATTCGGAGAAAGAGGTAAGATGCTTGTTCCGCTCCATCTTTGCCTGGGGCCCCGGCTCTTCACCATCCACACCCTTCTGACCCATCCAGTTAATCCCTGCGGTTCACTGAAATGCCCAGAAACAATGTTCTTTCTGGGGTCCCCGCCCCTCCTACCCTTTCCCCGTTGCTTGCTCTTTTGCCACCTCCTAATTCCGAAGAGGTTCAAAAGGAGACAGACGCAAGCCTTTTCACCGGGGACGGTATCGTCCTCGCCTTGTGAAGGGCTGCTGTTCTTCCAAGAGGAAGACTCAGGAGAGAAGCATCACGTGCCAGGCTGTCTGGCCAGAAGGGACAATTCCTGCCTCCACCAGGGAGAAGCCAGAGTCCACTCGTCATGAGTTTTCCCAAGCGCCGCACCTGGTCCTAAAGGACCCCATCTGTGGTGCGAATACTGGCTCCCGTATTCACAGACTCAGAAATAGATAGGCTCTTCTGATCTCGTTATTGTGTCCTTTGGAGTCCCCACCTTCTGCTGCTCCAGCTCAGTAAATAACAGCCCTTTGACATAACCGCCGATGCCCGGCTGCCGCTTCAACCGTGGCTAACCCAGGTGTTCTGTTTTTCAGCCTCCAAAGGGCAAAGGAAGAGAAAGGGGTAATCTACAAGCCAGCGGTCACCACAGAGGCGGCGGCGGAGGAGAACCTCTCCAAAGCTTAAACTTCTGCAGTGCTAAAGCTTTACTGAGCCTTGAAGGCTGGATGAGCCAAGCTTTATTGTCTCTTTGCCATGTTTATCGGCCAAGTTGGGTTTTCTGATTCCTTGAGTGCAGAGAGGGCTCTTCTCCCTGGTGCAACAGGATTTGAAAGGGCAAACAGAGACTGGCGTGAAGGGATCTCCCTCCAAAGAACCACGTAATGGTTTAGGAGTGGTTCAGGGGCTTGCTTAATCTTATAGCATCTAAATGTGAGATGTATGAATGATGAAATAATAATAATAATAATAATAATAATAATAATAATAATAATAATCTGCCTCAAAAAAAGCTGCTCATGTTTATCTACTGAATAGATGAATCTCACATTTGATGAGATTCTAACCCATGAAATTATTACTGCTAACACGTATTAGGAATAGATCACCAGGATACTTAAGTGTTGATGTTAACTTCTTAGAGGCATAATGTGTAGTTCAGTTATCTCTTTTAAGTCCACTGATTTCAACAGGGCTTACCTGTCTGCTTAATCTCTTCCATTTAAGGCTAAGATAAGCTATATCAAACGTGACTGCTAAGAAATGCATGGGGGCTTATTCCCATGGGTGTAGAATGATGGCCTATGTTTTGTACTTGGGTCTCTGGAATTGAAGACCAAGCACCTCAGCTTTTAAGAATAGCGCCAGACCGAAGAAGGCTGGCTCAGGCAGTTAATGAGTAAAACATGGGTCAAATGAAATACTGATGCCATCTACTCTGAGATTATGGTGAACTAATATTATCGGAGGGCTACATAAATCTTGTTTCCTTCCTACAGTGACCTCTAGGGAAGCTGCAGTTTTCTACAGGAGAGTCTACTTTATTATAATCATGAAAATCTCTTATAGATAATGTGCGATTTTATGCATCATCATACAGTAAATATTTTTATTAAGGGTTTTGTGAGTTTCTCTGTCTCTCTCCCTCCCTCCCTCTCTCTTACACACACACAATGTACTGAGAGACACCAAGTGAAATTCTATTCTTGGTTGAGGCCCAGACTATATTTACATTTTGCATTTTCTGAACTATCCACCAAAGTCTGTTGATACCAACATTGTTAGCTAAAGGTACCAACATTGTAAGCTAAAAGGTTTTCAGACCACCTCTTGGATCCCTGGAATTCCTCAGTGAGAAAAGGAACGAGGGGCAAAGTTCTCCAACACAGCTACACCCTTGGCTGTAGCTAGTTCCCTGAATTCTTCCAGTTACCTTCCAATGCTCTCCAGAATAGTACCCAAAAGTAAGGGATCTGCAGTTGATGAAATCAGAGTACAAATTTCTCAAAAAATAGAGCGTGTGAAAGCCACCGCTCTCCTGGTTCATTTCTGTGCCATTCGGCGCATCTTACTGGTAAAAGTGCCAAAGAGCGCTGCCTTAGGGGTTTAGGAGGAAGGAATGTCAAAGGAAGTGATAGACGAAATGTGCATATTGGACACCTAACATCCTGACCTTCTGGCAATATTTCAAATATTAGAGGTGGCGATGGTGGGGAACCCTCTGGGTTTTCTTTCAAATAAAATATCTGAGCCAGGCTGGAGTCCAGGGCGTCCTTCAGAAGGCTTTAACCTTATTGAGAACAGCAAGTGCTTGCAGAAGGTCCCGATCAAATCGTGGACATCTGTAGGGATCCCCGCCTGAAAGTGTGGAAAGCTACACCATCAGGGTCAACCATGGAGGCTAGAAAGCCTGTGGTCTGCTGGAGACCTTTTTAAGATGAGAAATGGTCAAGTTGGTCAGATTTAAATTCTGCTGGGGAGAGATTCAAGGGCTGCTTTTGTTACTTCCAACAAACCTTAAGCTTGAGAGTGGACTATGAGATAATGCTATGTGCAGATCCTTGTCAAACTGGGCTGGAATTCATGCTGGAATTCCTATCTTAAATTTTCCTGGGATGAGCCTGAATGCAGCAGAAATATGGAAAATAAAATAGACAACTGGTTTTCCATTATTTTTTTCAAAGGTATATGTCTGTCTGCCATCCATCCATCCACCCATCCATCCTTAGAGGAATAGCTACAAAAACATTTCCACAAATACTACCCAACAGCTGGACCCCAACCAAACAGGAGGACAAGCACTAATTACAGCTGGGGTTAGACCTCACACACAACTCATTCCTGCAACAGAAGATGCTTGAAAGGGACTAGCGATCATTATGCTGTAAATGGTCTTAAGGAAACACCCAGCATACAGTGATAATTCTATTACTTTGCCAGAGTGTTGGGACAAATCTCACCTGGCTGCTGCCTTGAGGCTGATCTGATGCAGCAAAACAGGAGTCAAAATTTAGGCACCAGCTCTATCCTGTTTCACAGCTTTGAGCTCTACTTGAAGGACCTCCTAGAGCTTAGAAAGAATTATTGATAAGTAGTCATAACTCATCATTATCCAATTACAGAGAAGCCAACCTATTTTTCAGAAGTTACTTAAATGGATTATGAATCAGCAAGACAAGTCCTTTACATGAGATTATGATTGTAATACTAACTGTAGTAATACAAAACAGGTTGTCACGCTTCTCACAAGGCTTACAGAAAATACATTCCCAATTAACGTTTTCAAAAACTTTTTAAAGTCAAAACCAAATGCAGGTTTTCACCCCACCCCTTCTTGCACCCACTTGTACTGAAGCATCCATAAGCAGCCTACCGTGTCTCCCTTTCATCTCTGCAAATCGCCCAAAGAATTTCTTGTAGGATCCATCTCCAGATTCAGCTTCCTATCATGGCCAGCAACCTGCCCCGGAAAGATCACTTGCAGAATGTCAGGAGATGGTCAGGACCGACCGACATTTGGCTGAATCCTGGAATTCAGTCCAAGACAGACTATCTCGGAGCATACAGCTACATTAATAATCTACAATTAATCATTTTTCTTGTATAACATATACGCCACGAGTCATTAGATTGTGGCAGATATAAACAAAATAAAGAAACTTCTGCAAATAGCAGCTGTCGAAAGACCCCTGAGCTACCCCCAATGGACATTTTATTTGAAGACGGTTGCCTTTATTCCAAGAAGTGGGACATTCAGTAATGTCCTGCATTTCCAATTTATAAACCCGCAATGTAAAGCGTGAGCCAGAACTTCTTCAAAACTCAGCCAACAAAAGCAAGCAATGCAACTGCAGAACTGAAAACACCTGAAGCACACATCATTCTCTTGACCAGTGTTTCTCAACCTCAGCACCTTGAAGATGTGTGGACTTCAACTCCCAGAATTCCCCAGCCAGAGCTGAAATCCACCCATCTTAAAAGGTTGCTGAGGTTGAGAAACGCTGCTCGAGGCAAACGCAGGCTTCACGGCTTTTTCTCCAGCCAAGATTTAAAATACACGGTTGCATTTTTACAAAGGTTTCATACGCCAAGGAAATGTTTCGAGTTAGCAGAACAATAATATTAATAACACCTAGGAAATATTATGGTGGCTAACCAGAATTCACATTTGGAACAGGCAGAAACCCAACGTCCAGTGAAGCCCCGTGGCCAGCGGGGAGGAAAGAGAAGCCGAGGGGAAGGCAGGCAGCTATGAGTAGCGAATGACTCCCCTTTTGAGGGAACGCACCCTTTTTGAGAAAACTCTGATGCCACAATCTGGACTTTTATCGTTTTGTCTTTTGCTTGCGAGGCCGACATCCTGCAATGTTTCAAAAGAAAAACAACCCTGTGGGAGAACTGTACCCGAACTCAAAGCAAAAGGGGAAAAAAAGCTTATTTTGTGGCCCGAATAAGAATCACAGCGGGTGTGAGATATCACTGCCGCAAGACCGTTTGCCCTACCTCCCGCCAGCATTGGAAATGAACACCCAAGGACCATGGCCTGCAGAACGTGGCACAACTGGTTGAGCTCATCCATGGTTTACAAGCCACAATGGGTAGGTTCCGTCATCCTCCTACGCCGCAAACCGACCACATTATGATTTAAAGGGAGAGCCGAACCACACCGTGACTTGGCAGCACTGCCAGGATACGAGGATAGTCCTCAAGTCAGCCGAGCGGCTGCCCTGGTGCTCTGCCGCCCCCTCACGGGCTCCAGGCGCCTGCCAGCCTGTCCGTCCGTCCGTCCAGCAGCAGCCCACAGCCTGGCGAGCCTCTGAATTCCTCAGCCACCCATGCACACCCAGGACAAGCAGAAGGCCCCACACAAGGGAAAGCACAGGAAGAACACCATAGGCAACCTGGTGCTGTCCAGATGTTTTGGGCTTGAGCTTCAGAGAGCCCAGCACGGTATGGGTCAAAACGATGGACATGGGCTGTAGAGACGCACATTCTGGTCCCTGCTCCTCCATGGAAATTCACCGAGTGACTTCGGGGCAACCATTCATTCTCAGTCCAACCTTTCTTCCCAGGCTGCTGCAGTGGGGAAGAAATGAGGGGGGATTCCCATCAAGCTGGGATAGGAATCGAACCAACAAAAAACTCCCTTCAGCCTCAGGACGAGAATACGGGAGTCCTGGTCCCAAAATTTGGACTGGAGGGTGTCCGGATGCCCATCCCTGCCAAGGGAAGGGTCAGGCGCTCCACTCAGAATTCTGAAGACAGAGGTCCAGCAGAGACATGCAGGGTCGATTAAACGTATTTGCCCTGCACGCTCTTAAGCGTCCTGGGCCGAGGACGAAACTGCCTGCGACAGAGCAGACAACTGAGATGTGATTCAGGTGGTCTCTGGACAGGCGTTGGGGCGCCCTCCAGATGTTCATTTCCAACTCACGGGTGGTCCATCACGAGGGCACATCCGGCCACTTATAACTTTCACTTTTATATTGCCATGATATAAATTTACAACGCAACCACACTCAACAAATTACTTGGCTCTGGTCCCTGCACCTAAAAACGGCCACTGTTGACCTTGACAAAGCACACCGGAAGACAACCGGCAGCTAAACGCACGGGGCAGTTCTACACATTATGGCTGCACTATCTGGGCTCTTTAAGATAACGAGACACAGGATGGACATGACAAAGGTGCGCAAAACTATGCAAGGGAGTGGAAACAACAGATGAGCCCTCATTATTGGTGTCTAACCACAGTTTGACAAATAATCCACAATAATTTGGGCTCATATGGCACACCACAGACAATCTGATCTACTT
Source organism: Liasis olivaceus (assembly GCA_030867105.1). Taxonomy (NCBI): domain Eukaryota; kingdom Metazoa; phylum Chordata; class Lepidosauria; order Squamata; family Pythonidae; genus Liasis; species Liasis olivaceus. The sequence goes on along the minus strand of CM061362.1, from coordinate 21,770,658 downwards.
GTTGAGAAGAAAAACGGATGGCTTTTTGGCTAGGCTACCTCAGCGAGACAAGGCTGGCGGCTGCATCTAGCCAACCTAGGGTGGTCGCAAAAAAGCTAAGCAGGGCCAAACCCGCTAGATATAAAGAACCTCCTTGACTACATGGTGTGTGTATGTATTTCATACAAAAACTGAACCCTTCATTATATAGTTTTATTTGAGATGCACATCGTTATAAAATAATTAATAATTCACTTGAAATAACACCCCTCCCCTCTTTTTTGTTTTACACAGGATCAGTACACAGTTAATTGAAAAGGTACTTACAAGCTTTCCACATTATCTACAGGAGCTCTTCCATGTTAGGTCTTTGGAGACAACATGTTTCACAATGGTGGAATAATTCTAGGTAAAAATTAGTCTATTTTGGATCATGCAGAATTAGTATATTGCATTAAATGTCTTTTGCACATAAAAATATCTGTAAGGCCATAGGAATGCACTAACATTTTCCAGAAGCTATGGAACTTTCCCGCAAATTGTGAGTTGATTTACTCTGGAATGTAATTTATTTAGATTTCTTAAAATTAAATCATAACATTAGAATATGGCAATATCAATACAGAGATCTAGTACAATGGACCTTGCAACGTTTTCCACTTCAGCATTTCTCTAATTACCAGACCCTTTGTCCATTTTAATTGCAGTCAAAAGCTTTGGAAGCTGTTAATCAAATGAATGGCGGACACATTCAATGCAACATGCCATGGAGGCCACCAGTCACAATGGATTTTATTCTTTCACATCTGAAAAGTAAGACATGGGAAAGCACTTGGTACATGTACATACCCCATTTATTTAAAAAAAAGCTGGTAAGTATTATACAAGTACTATACAGAAGACGCAAGTTCAGAAAAGGGTTTTTTCTATTCTCACATGCAGCACAGCAGCCTGAAGGTGGAACTGGATGGGCAATACTTAAAAATCCTTAAAACCATGAGAAGCCAAGGGAGAGGAGAATGGCACGATGAAAGGACAGGCTGCCCGTTTTCCGTCTGCCTTCTCTCTCTGGGACAGGGGGCAATAAGCCGGAGACGGGTGAAGGAAAGGGAAGGACCCCGGACTGTTCCGTCCTTCGAACACACGGAAGAGTCACCTTCAAGGCCTCCACCTTGAAGGAGGGCCAGAGCTCCAGAGCCCGGCCCACCAGAGATGTGGAGGGTGCCACTCCCAGGGCTGGGCTTCGGTGCTCAATACTCCACGGTTTGGCTTCGGTGGGCGGCCCCTTGGCACAGGCCTTGGTCTGCTCAAGCGAAGGATGGGATGGCAACCCCCCACCGTTGCCAGAGCCTTTGCAACCAGTCAATCCACTTGCATGGCCTTTCCCCAACTGGCTGCCCACAAGATGTGCTACGCTGTGGCCAGCGTGGCCCTGCTGGCCTTGGGTGATGGGGATCATAGCCCAGCACATCTGGAGGACTGCAGATTGGATAAGGAGGACAGGATGCAGCAGATCTCCGTTTGACAAGCTTTCTCTACAACAAGGCCACTGTAAAAAAAATTCAAGCAGGCACCTGTGGCCCTTAACGTGGCTGCAGAGGCTAAACCTTTTCCTTAAGACTAAGGCTGTTTCCAGGTGACAGTCTCTTAAAAAAAGTCCAGCAGGGAAGAAACAGTTCTGTCATTAAACAACTGACAGGAACAAAACCTAAACTTTAATATTATAAAGGAAAGTTAACTGCGTGTTATCCTTACACAAAGCTTAAAGTGAAATTCCTATGGTCTTACTCAAATTATGTACACTGTAGCACAGCTAGAAGTAAGAAAATAGCATTTTTTTTTAATAAAACAGAGTAGATACCCCAATTTGCTGCTGCTTCAAAAAGCACTTTATAACATTTCAACTAGCTGCAGGCTCTCTCAAGGAGAAATGCTCAGAGATGAAGCCTTCGTATGCGGAACCCAAGAGGTGGAAGAGAATGCCAACCAAGAGAAAAGCAAAGGAAGGGAAATACGCGACGGGCACATCAGTTTTGGTTTAAGACAACCCTGAGAGAGAGGTTCTACGATCAGAGGTGACTACAGGTGGACCTGCCATGGGGGTGCGTGTCCCCTGCCTCCAAGAAAGCACTTCTGCTCTCAAATGCTAACGTGCTGGTGGAAGGGGCAAAGGGGCAAAGGCGGGTCTTGCTGCCCAACGCTCCCGCCCTGTCCCTCCCTTGGACGACACGGGGCACTGCAGCCGGTTCCTTAAGGGCCTAGCAGGGGAGCCGTGCTCACCGCTCCGCAGAAATGGCTGACCTGTCCTAGGTGTCCCAAGAGAAGAATGATGTCAGTGCTCAGAGCTCAGAAATGAAATACTGCAAAGGGCCTGGCACACCAACGGAGCAGACTGCGGGAAGGCAGTGCCTTCCAGATGAGGCGCTGGAGCTAGGCGTTACTGCGTGCACAGTCCTGGGTTTGGCACGTGAGTAAGAGTAAAGCACCTGTTTCAAAGGCGTTCGGTTGCGGCATCGCACACCAAGCCCAGAAATGAAAAGGCAGTTCAGCTTCAGTCTGCGTTACAGCTCTGAACCCAGATCCAGGTCTTCAAGGTCCAAGGAGAGTCCTTAGCCTCATCAAGCCGTCGCCTTCTGATGGATTGGGACCCCACCTACGCCCACTACACAGGCCTCCTCTATCCGGGTTCAGAGAGCCACTGCGCTTAATGCAGGGGAAAAAACAGGGATTTGATTCAACCGAGTGCCGCAAGAAACAGAAGTGAAGCTGTCGTAGAGCCAGATTAAGGTACAAGAGGAGATGCTGTGAACAGTCAGGGAACATTTTCTTTCCATGAGACCCAGAAAAGAAACATCTTGCATTCAGAAAAACAAACTCATTTTGATATACACAGGTTTGTATATTTGTGAAACAATCTGAACCCAAAAGGAGCTTTTAAGTTTTTTGAGTTTTCCACCTCTACATTACGGTTGCATTATCTATTGGCATCCCCGGGGAAAAAAGACTCGGAACATATTCCAGGCCAACACGTGCCCAGCAAACATGCACCCCAGATCCCCACGGGTGCCAAGTGCCACTTCCCCTTTCCGCGGCCACGGGGTCCACGGACCCCTTGGCCTTCCAGCCAGCTGCCCTTCTGGACTGGATGCCAAAGGGCCACAAACGACTGGGAGCGGAGGAGGCTGCCGCATCAGATGGGGGGTCCCCCGGCCCTGGAGGCCCTGGCTGAACCAGCGCTGTGCCTGGGGAGGGCGGGATCATGCCCTTGATAGTCGGCAGGCTTTAAACAGAGATGTCTGCAGTCGCTGAAAAGGAAAAAAGAAGTGGACAAAGCTTGTAAGGAAGGCTTACAAGCACCAAACCACCAACTGCTCTGTCCACGTATGACACGGCCCTAACATGCAACAAAGGACTAATGCAGATGTGCAAAGAAACTACTCAGCAGCTTCTGAAGCAGGCAGTGAGCCAAAGAAAGAAAAGCGAGCTCCGGCCCGGGGGAGTCTCTCTCTCAACTTCACAGCTTCCATTTCTCAGAGGGAAGAGCCTGGCGATGGCGGCCCGCAGAGTGAATCCAGATCCATTCGCTCTTGGTTTAGCGCGTTCTATGTTCAAACAGAGCCCTCAGCAGCAGCCGGGCAGTAACAGCTCTGAGGCTGGGGGAGCCTGTGCTTTCAGAGAAGCAGGAAAAGATTCTTTTTCTAGGTATGCTGCAGTCTGTGATTAGAAGTTCATCAAAGCAGCGTGCATCGAAAGAAGCTGCTCTTCTTCGACCGGCTCTCTGTTAATTTCAGGGGCCCGCTTGCACCTGCGGAAATGTTGTCATTCTGTGGAGAGAGACAAGCACAAGAGGGAGGGCAGAATTATTCCCGGCAAACGCAGAGGGCTTTCCTGGAAAAGACACTCACGTCCAAGGAAAAGCAGCTAAGAGATCTCTGTCTTACAGAGCACTTGAATTCAAGCAATTACGTGTGGGTTTTTTTTTTAACCTCTGCAAGGAACACCGGGTGGGTTTTTTTTTTAAACTCTATTGGTAACTTTTTTCTTTTTCTGAAATAGGAGTGAAGTGTAACTCAAATGAAATTCAGAAAAATATCAGGGATTTGGAAAGCACCCAAGCAAACGTCAGCTGCATTTAATGAAAACAGGCATGGAAAATGCTTATGCAAATCTCAATCAGCCATGAGGAAGTCCCACTTAATTATGCTTCCTGCACATGGATTCTGGACTTTGCCTTTTGTATTATTTGGCAGATTAGGGAACAATCAGGAAAAAAAATTATATGCTTTAGTTCAACAGAACAAGCGAAAAAGATGATGAGTTTTTGTTTGTTCACAGTCAGCCCAGGACATTTTGGTATTGTGGGGAAAATCAAAAGGATATAAGCCTTGACCTGAAACACAAGGTGGAAGGCGCAATCCAGCAACCCTTTTTCAAGCTCACCCAGCTAGGCTTGATGCTATTTGCCACTATTCCCACGTCTCAAGAAGGGCTGCTGAGACGTTGCACGAGAGCTTCAACCTGATCCTCCCCTTCTGCACTGTCACCTTCAACGTTTGGCAAAAACTATTCTCTGGCCGGTTTCCTAACAGTAAGGAAAGCGACAATTTTTGCAGGCAGATTAGAAGAGCTACCTGCTGCTAAGAGTCAAGCTAGGCTTCTTCTGAAGTAGCAAGCAGAAAGGCTTGCTAGCACAGCCCCGAATTCTGATTCCACTGCTGGCAAATCAAGGCTGACTCAGAGGGACGGCCTGACCTCCTTCAAGATGCACCTGCAAAGTGCTGGGGACTTAAAGCTATGGTATTTGAGGCACCTGTCCCGGACCTGCATTTTTCTAATCGCATCTAGAAAGCTTGCAACGTGATTAACGGGCCGACTTATTCTTCTTTATTTGCATTTTTGTCTTGCAAAGGGAGTACCGGGCCATGAGCAAAAAATGGGTTCCCGCCAGAGCAGAACAAGCACAGCATGAGAGGCACTTGGGCAGAACGTCGCTTTTGAAGATACAGGATCGAATGTCATGTAACGGGTTCAAAACACACATTTTGGTTCAGACAAGCGCCTTTGTTTTCAGGCTGTTTTGATTCAGGTTTGTTGCGTGCCACAATGCTGGGTCTGGCTCCCTGTCCTGCTGAGGCATGAAGTAGAACTATATCTGTTTAATGTTGCTCAAGGGATGTTATTCATTCAACTATTTCAGAATTTTGCTCGTTGGCCTCTTCCCTCTGTACAGCTGAGCCCTAAAGGGTTGAACGCTCCTCCAGAGCCGTGGGTAGAGTGTCCTCACTACCTGTCCCAGCTCCTCTCTTGGCATGGTCCTGTTCCTTCCCTATTCTGGTTCCACACAGCCTTGAATGCATGGAAGAAAGTTTTGATGACAGACTTACTTCATAAAGCAGAGCAACTGGTGGGAGTGCTTGTGAGTGGAGGTTGATAAAGTTAGATGGTAGGGCTGACTGGTTGTAAACCTTTGTTAGCTTGTTCAACAGCTGGGATATCCAGTTTATAGGCTTATTCAGCTATATAAGGGTCATTTTTATTATGAATGTAAAAATAACACAACATACAATAGGCTGTACTGATTTTATTGCTTTGGGGTAATTTTAACTGTCAATGGCATTTTACATATGGTTTTAAATAGGTGTTTATTGCACTTTATTATTGTAATGCAATTTTGTTGTCTGGCTCTTTATTGTTCTGATCATTGATCAAATAAATCTTTGCCTAGCTTAGTTTTTACTTGTTAATTTTGATTGTGGTTGGACCGCACCCTGGTGGAGGGTTCATTACACTAATTTTTTGTTTTCTTACCAGGGAGCCGGGAGGAGAGGGGCCCACCAAGGCCGTGCTCAGCCTAGTCAATGCCCCCAATCCCCCATAGCTGGACAGCACAGATGGCCAGAGGCTGCCCCTCTAGGAAAAATGTCGATTGGCTCTTAAGCCAACCTTTTAGCTGCCTGGGCCAACCAACCCTCTTAGTCCCTGCAAAATGCAGAAGACACACCCATCAGGACATACTGACACCAGGAGAAACCAACCATTTTTCTGTTGAGCTTTGTCATAATATCCCGTGCAAGGGTGAAGAAAGCCTGGAATGAAGAGAAAAGATATGATGAGATCCACGAGATCCAAACAACTGACTTTACTTTACTGATTGACTGGTTTTATTTAAATGGATTGGCCACCCAACTCCAGTGGACTTTAGATAATGACATCTGAGTGTAGGATGAAGTCTTTTAGGGGAAGACATCTATTATGCTTCCATTGCCTTTCCCAACTTTTTGAGCTATGAATCCCAATCCAGAAATTGCTCTCTCTTCAAATATCCGTGCTGGCATCATACCCTTGCCAAATATTGGTGGCAACGTTTTTTATCCCAAGAGTGGGTTGCTAAGGAGGGCCAAGGAGGGGTTGGCATGACTACAGCTGTGGGCATCACCCTTGTTCTCCTGACAGCAGAAGCCCTGCAAAAGAATTGATGGATCTGCCCTCTACTGTGCAAGACCGAAAGTGAAGTGAAGGAGGGTATTTATTTATTTATTCATTCATTCATTCATTCGGCTTGTATGCCGCCCATCTCCCCCAACAGGTGACTCTGGGCGGCTCACAATAAAAAGAAAAAACACAGTATGATCCTCTTTCACTTTGTGCTAGCCCTCAATAAGGGCAAGTGGCAAAGGCAGCTGCCAGGGCGGCAGAGAAAAAGTCGGGATGACTCTCATCATCAACTGCCTCCAAAGAGGCCGAGAGCTTCTGCGTGCAGAATTGAGTCTTGGCCACAGAACGACAGACTTTCCAGTTCCTCGGCAAGCGGTAAAAATGCCTTGAAATGCTTAAGAGGCAGGAAGAGATGGGGGTTCCTGCTCCCCACTCCCTATTCTAGACGTCATCTTCACTGCTACAGGCCCCACCCACTGCTAGCACCTATGATGCCCTTACCTCTTCCACATTGATGCTGGACTTTGCACTTGTTTCCAGAAACTTGATGCCATAGTCAATTGCTAACTGCAATATAAGATTTCAACAGGCAATCAGGATCAGTGGTTTCATTATCAGCTGGCAGCTTTAAGCTGCATAAATGGCAAATTTTAATGCAAGTTCTGACACTTGAAGCAATTACATTCTTTAGCTGGGGAGCAAGAAAAGCTGCCTGCAAAACCACTTCCACATGAAGGCAAAAAACCAGGTGGAGTCTGGTGGCATCTTTTCCAACTAACCAATTTTATGAAAAGGATGCAGTTCAAGACAGCTTCTGCCTTTTAATAACATTTGTTAGTTGAAAAGGTGCTACCGGAACCCTCCTGATTTTTTGCTACCGTGGACTAACACGGCTCCCCTCCTACAATTTCACACACGGAGGGCACATTAATCAGCCTCCCTTGCGGATTTCAGTCTCTCACACTTTCCAGAGACTCACCCTTCGGGGGCCCAACCAGAAGACCAAGGGCCTGGAAATGGTCAGACTGAGATGTCTTGACGCACGTGGGATGGGAGATGCTGTAAAGAACGTCAGTTTCTGGCCTCTGAATTTGGCTACTACCTTTTAATTTATCTGGGTTCTTTTGTCTTTGGTCAGTCATTTAAAACTCAAAGCTTTCCCTTATTGTATTAATATTTCTTCTTTGTGCTCACAGAGGGTCATCCCTACTATCCCCCAAAAAACCCCAACGTGTGTAGTGCTAGTTATAGCTCACTCAGGGTTTTAGTAAGGAAGGATACATTCTACTAAACCCAGAAATGACCAAGTTTTTCTAAAACAAGCTGAAAGAGAATTTTGAGCCAACTAAAGGACCTCTGAAAAAATCACCTTCTTCATCCTTCTTTGGCGCTCTTTCACACAAATGTAAAGGAGCAACGTCACCACATTGGTTTGTGTGTGTGTGTACAGAAGAGGGAAACTCCATCCCCTTGGGCCAAAACTGCATACTCCACACTCCAAATCTGCTCTTCTTTCCCCAATCTGGTGGCTTTTGGATGGGTTGGGCTTCAATTCCCATCATCCACACCCACGAGGATAACTGCTGGGTGGGCTAATATTATGGAGCAGACGTTGAATAGCAGCATAAGCTAAGTTGAGAAAGATGCATTCAAGGTAAATTCTACTGGATGAATTTGTCAACCAACCAATTAAGCCTGTGGTCTGTTTTCAGGTGAAGTCACTCCAGTAATGCTTCCCTCAATTATTGTGGGGAAACTGCTTCATCACAGACCATCCCGCACAAAAGCAGAAATCAGGTACTGAAATGTATTCAGTTTCCTGTAGCCTTTCACTTCCTCCCTCCTAAGACAAAGGCGACTCAAATATTAAAAACTCAGGTCTCCCCAAATGACTGGTTTTGCAAGATTTACCTTTTCTCCTTTTTCCTTCGAAACTTGCCTTTTCTCATTCATGTCACATTTGTTGCCCAGGATCATCCTTTCTACATCTGAAGAAGCATGCTGAGTGAAAAGGGGGGGAGGGAGAAACCGAGTTAAGAAGAGCAGCCTTATCCAGCTGTAAGGTTCTGAACCCAAAGCACTTAGAGGGACGGGGTCTGTCAAAAAGGGCCACAACCCATTTCCTGTCCCAGATGTCTTCCCTGAGGCTGAGCTCTGCAAAGCCCACCCTTTTAAAATCTGCTTTGCTCACATGCCACGCTGGTGAAAAGAGCACCGAGGGGTAAACAAAGCTTCAGAAATAAGAGGAGAGGAAATGGACGAAGCTTTAGCCCAAAACTGAGCAGGACTCCTGCCAACAGGAGAGGAAATCTGGAAAGCCAGTACTGAAGGAGAAAAACTGAAACAACTGCTAGCCAAGGCAGCTGAAGCAGAGAGAAGCCACGGATACAAATTTTGAGTCCCCCTTTGTATTAGCTATTCCTTGTTTTATCTCTGTCCCACAGAGGAAAAAAAGCCCCGATGGTCTTCGGCAGCTAGTCTCTCCCAAGAAACAGTCAGTCTGTCCCTCCCCCCACCTGTGTGTGTGTTCTCTACACGGGACCCTGCAAACCCTCCCCATTTTGTGGCTGGAAACCTTGATTCCTACCTTGGATCAAAAGAGCCTCAGCCTCATGTCTCATTTAACGCAGCAGCCATTCTGATTGTTGTGTTAAATAAAGTGACTAAGGGACTGTATTTCAATCTAGGTGCAAAATTTCACAACTTACTAGCTAAGGAGAGCTAGCTATTTTCCTTTCAGGCACACCTACCTCTTCTATGTTCCTTATCCAGTTTTTAATATTGTCAAAAGACTTTTCATTGGTGATATCATAAACCAGCATTATCCCCTAGGAAAAGAAAAAGAGGACAGCCATCATCAAACAATTCCCTTTACACTGTTCCTACTCCTAAAGTTTGAACAGGAGCAACGATGGGGGAAGTAGGAGGAGCACTTCTACTTGCCTTCCATCTCCAACCTGAATCCATTTATTCAGATGTAAATTTGTATGATGAGAAAAATAAAATCCTAATTAGATGTTATCACACAACTACATGCAAATCACAATCCAGTCAGACAAAGTCCTGTCTTCTCAATGCATTGTTCTTATAAGAGCGTGGCAACAACAGATCTTTCTATGTCAATTAAAATAGGCCTCATTCTTCAAACATCTCTGTGTCAACTATTGATAACGAGGTTTGTTAAGTGAGATGCTCACTGCAAATTAAAAAGCCACCTACTTTCTGTAAAAACCCTAACCGCTCAAGAGGACTGGCTTCTTTTTAAGCTTCTTTTTCTCGCCTTTCAGACACAGCCACCGCAGATATGCTAAGGGCCTCCTTTTGTTCTGTTGCAGCCATTTCATAAAAGATCTAATTCGGCCGCCTGGTTTTAGTCCAGGGCCCTGGCAAGCCCACAGGAAGGACATCTGCAGGACGCTTCCCCTCCTGTTGGGTTCCAGCATCTTTCCATCATCAGCCTGATCCTCCCACCCTGGTCCAGCCTCCTTCAGCTGTGGCTTTAAAGCCCAGGGCCTTGCCGGCCTCCGCAGTTCCAGCTCTGCCCGTCCCACTGCAAGGAGTTTGGCTTCCCCTCAGAATCCAACCCAGCTTTCCAGGAGGGAACACAAATAAGAATCCACCCCAGCTTTCCAGGAGGGAACACAAATAAGGGAAGGTCAGGCTGCTTAAGAAGGAAGGCAGAAGGGCCTCTTTTCCCCATCCCAAATGCCTTCACGCCCCGCATTGCCCCACAGAACGTACTCCTCAGCACAATGCCCTCCTCTGAAGGCACCGCTTCTACTTAAAACAGGCAGTCATTTCTGATTTATTTTTTTTAAGTCTGCTGCTTCCCATATTTGGCCAGGGAGAAAGTCAGCAGCTGTAAACAGTCACTCAGCAATTTCAGTGAGGTGGCAAAGCACTTCAAATGTGCTGCAGCGACAGATCGCTTGCAGTTCCTGTCCTGTACATCCCGCTGCTTGTGAAACCTCAACTTTTCTTGATGGCATTATGGGCCTTTGGGGAAAAGGACTTGAGAAAGACAAGGCCCAAGACTCCTCCCCTCCTGAGCGAGCTCACAAGGGATCGGGCTGCTATGGAAAATGGGCTGCGGGTGAGTTTAGGTGAACTCGTCAGCAAAGGCCAGTCTGAGGACGCATGCTCACCATGGCACCTCTGTAATACGCTGTCGTGATGGTGCGGAATCTCTCCTGGCCCGCGGTATCCCTGAAAACCAAGACATATGTTGAAACAGAGGGTCGCAGGGGAGGGGAATTCAGTGCTTCACCCCCTTCCCAAATACCCGCAAGACCTTTAACAACGCTTAACTTTCAGCTGAATACTGGCACCCGGCTCTGTGCACAACCTGGTTTGAATTCTGCCCTGGGCAAAGAGCAGGACTTGGAATCCAGCCCAGCTGCAGCCCCAATGCCAACTCCACCTGGGGGTCTGACAAGCCAGAAGGTTCCAGAACATGCTTGCAGGTCAACCCTTGGCAGGTCGATATGGAAACAACAAATGTGCCCCCGAATAAACCCCTTCCCTTGTGTTAGGCCTTGTGCACTTTCTCCCTGGTCTGTCTGATTTCCATTAAACGATGATTCCCAACCCGGGGCTTTTCAGATGTCTTGGACAAAGCCCAAAAGAGTCACGAAGGCCAAACTTCTGCTACAGCAAAGAGGCAAGCTTCTTTACGCCATCCCAAGTGCCCTGTCAAATAACTGCCACCGTTGCCCCAGGCTATTAATTCTTCAGAGATACTTTTGCATGGAGCTTCAGAGAGGAAGACCAATTTATTGACGGGCACATTGCAGGAACTCACACTTATATTTTGAGGCCAGCTGCGTTCTGATCACTTACCATATTTGCAGTTTGATTTTCTTCCCATCTAATTCTATTGTTCTGATTTTAAAGTCAATTCCTAAAAAAAAAAAAAAAGTGGGGAGTTAAATTAGAGTTCTGTTCTGTTTTGCTGCAAAGATCTCCCACATCCAAGAGTTTAGAACTAGCAAAGCACCTTCAGCATCAAACCCACTCAAATCTCTACAACCCTTATTAAGCGAATTCTGGTTGAAATAGTCCAAAACAAAAGTCACTGTTTAAATTAATGGTGCCACCTGTTCCCTCGGGGGTATACAGAACTCAAATTTAACCACAGCTCGCCTAATACTCCTGCTTTTCAGCAAGTGGGGAATTTTTCAGCAGAGATGCAGTTCTGCCCACAAAGAAGTCCTTGTCTGCAAACAGTGAAGAGAAGTGCACAATTCTTTAGATACAAAAGGAATTTCTGATCATTCCCCAAAGCTCAGCTGGTTTAAATATCTCACTGGGCACCATAACACAGCAGTAGTACCCAAGGAGCTGATTCCAGCCTGGAGCTTGGTGGGGCTTTATTTCTTCTTCTTTCAGGGCGACAATGGAAAGTCTTACTAAAGCCTGCAGCTCTTTGCAATGGCTACAATGAGCCACCCACGGACGCTTCCTCTGTTTCCTCCCTTCAGCAACAGGAAGTGGTGAACCGCTGCATCCATCAGCAGTGCAGGTCTGCTGACTGGCTGCTACTTCCTGAGGAACAGGTTGCAAGAAGCACGAAAGAAATGGCTTCCAGAGCTGGGGGAGAAAAATAAGTCCAACCTACAGAGGCACTTAAGCCTGAGCCACGAGCAGCTCGACTGCTTTCTTCCCCTATTCCCCTAGCCAACAGAGGGGAGCGCGCTGCTGCGAACACGGAGCCGCTAGAAGAAGGCCTCCTTTCAAGGTGAACGCAACCCCAAGGTCTCGGCTGGCCACCTTTCCCGGGGCAGTTCCAGCCTCTGAGGGGCTGCGGTGGGAATCTGACAGACAGACAGGGAGCAGGACTAATGTGTCCGCGAGAACAGCGCACACGTTTCTCTCTACAGAGTCTAAGCCTTCCAAGTCCGGAACAGCAGGTTCTACCTGAAGCACAGTAGAGGGGTCCCCTAAGTAGGAGGCCCTCTCTCATGCATTCAAGACGTAAACTCCCCAAAGGGTCAAGCGCTTCTCCAGCTTTGACTCAGCAAACACCATCTGCCCAGCAGTCAGAAGCTGAGCCCCCCATGCCAGGACTCCACCTGAGAAACAGGACTCCCACGTGCCCTGTACGAATGGTAGAGTTAAGTCAAGACCAGGAAAGAGGGAAGAGAGGCAAAATGGGCCCATACTGATCCCACTGCAAAATGGGGCCCAGCCCTGCTGAGGGCAATCTGGAGAGCAGAAGGGAACAGCTGGACCTCTGCAGTGAGTCTTCTATCAGCCAACTCTGCTCTGAATCAAGCAAGATTCATACCAAGTATCTTTCGTAGAATGGAACGCCTGTTGTCAATTAGGGTAAAGTTAATGGAGCTCAACTTCTGGTGACTTCATAGACAAGTATATGAATTTTCTTAGCAATGATATGGAAGCAGCTTGTCACTGCCATTGCTTTCTTCCAAAATTTTTAAAACTCCCTGGCCAAGTACCGCAGCTTTAAGATTCCTGATGGCTTCCCATCCAAGTACCACATTTGCCCGCGCGTGGCTTGCTGATATTGGTAGTGAGCATAAGATTCCCTATGTCTGAGGCGGTGTGAAAGGCCACCCACAATAAACACGGTCGGCTTTACTTGACCCTCCTCCTGATCTGCAGCCACCGAGGTGGCTCACCACCTCCATGCACCGTGGCTGCTCTTGGGAAAAGAGCTCAAGGTTGACAGGAAAAAGAAAGTGATGGAGCCGTGCCTTTTCTCAGGACGGAAAAGAAACACTGCCTGCATGAATAGATTTCAGACAGAGGAATTTGCAACATGAACAAAGATGCACTTTTATGGAAGAAATGCAGGTCAAGGAAGGACAAGTTTCTCCCCAAGCCGGCTTCTTGCAGCAGCATCCTTCACATTGCTTTTTTCCACATAGCAGTACCCGGCTCTTCTGCGCTGGCTAGTTGGAAGGGAATCCCTACATCCCCTTTCTGGCTGTAGCACTGAAAGTCCATTTTTTCCACTCACAGACATAACCATTTACATTCTGCTTAGTCCTTTGCTGCAAACAATTTACTTTCTATTTCCAGTCTATACATCAACAAGCCTGTAAATAATTACTCACTGCTGTTTTTAAAGCCACAGCTTAACTGAATTTAACAGAATAGGACATACCAAAGGTCCTGGAACTGAAGTTTCATTTTCATCCTTGCAGGATACAGGCTTTCTATTTGCCTGGCAACTTATAAAAATCATGCCAATAAACAGACAAAATGTACAATGGACTGCAACTGACGTGATAGGAGGAGAGTAGTGTTGGTCTGTGGTTGTATTAAAAGATGTTAAGTTTTTGTGAGATGCAGCTCCCTTCATCAGATACACAGAGTGGCTTCATCGACCTCTGATGAAGGGAGTTGCAGTTCATGAAAGCTTACGCCTTTTAATAAAACTTGTGAGTTGGAAAAGGTGTTACCAGATTCCTTCTGATTTTTGCAACTGACATGAGTACTGGTAAAACTTTGGGGAGGATGACTTGCATGTTTCGGTTTTGTTTTGAAAAGCTTAAAATACGCTAAATGCCATAGAAAGGATCACTTCATTGGCTTTCCAGATATTAACGTTTGTCATGCACTACTGCACCTACACGTTCTTGCATGCACATACAGGCCTTTGGGGAAAAAAAATACCCACCAAGTCCAACACTGGAAGACGTGTTCCATTTAAACGTATTTGCTGCAGGGAGCAGATAGCCCCCTTTGCATATATAGCAAGGGCTTACAGAATTTCACACTGCCAGTTTAAAACACGTTTGCCTGATGGGGTTATGGATGAAAGCTGAAGGGAACATCAACTTTGGGCATTTTCTCTAACATGACTGATGGACTTCAATTCATCCCAGCTGGCATGGTCATTGTCCCTAATTAAAATTAGTTACCTCCTTAAATAGAGATGTAACTGATTTTTAGCGCCCCAACTGCTAAAAGTGAGAGAATACAGAAACCAAGAAAAAGAAATCTAAGTGAATTTTTAAAAGAAAAACAGTGAAGAACATAAAGCATAGCCATATGGATTAAGTGGGCTATTAGCAAGTCTAAACCGACCCACGGTGGATCTGCCCTGTTCGGAGCCTGCTGGGGAAGCCTGTTGGGAGCAAAAATGCAGTGCGACGTTCTCTGATGTAAAAAGGGCCTGCACAATAGTGACGGGGCTTCTAGAGATCAACAGCATGGGGACATCGCAGTACAGTGGACTATATGCATCAACCAGATAGGTAGCCCGGCACAGCGCTCTGAAACAGAACAATTCCCCGTTGCTAAACAACAAGAGAGGGTTCCACACACGGCCATATGGCCTGCCACTTTGAACTCTGGATACATTTCCACATTTCCTATTAATCTACAGACCCAAAGCATATGGAGGTTTGTTCTGTGGAAATGTCTTCTATGTAGCGCGAGATAATTAATTCACTGGCTGTGTGACAGCCTTCACAGCTTCAGGGAATTGGGTGACAAATCTGCACAAGGACCCACTGCTAGTCTCTGTTTCTCCAAGAAGCATCGTGGTCCCAGTTGCAAATAATCTGCTTACTAGCCTCTCAACACACATTCCTGAAGATGGAAGAAAGGAAAATAAAGAACTTGTTAAACTATGGCCCAATTAAGCCTGTCATGGACAAAGAGTCAGAAAAATAGGCACAGATGTTCTATTCTCGCACACTATTAACTAATTAATAACTCTGAATTGTACCCAGAAATATACTGGTAAATGCAGATCCCACAGAATAGGTGTTATCCCAGCGACGTATTCTTGGCCCATCAACAAACGGTTACCTACATTTTGAACCTTCTGTAGTTTCTTAGTCTTCAAAACCAGCCCAATGTATGAATTGGATTGAAGCAATGCTATTTTACTGCAGTAGATCCCCCTGTGGTTAAGGCATTCCAAAACTCAGCCATTTCAGTGTTTTCAGTTCTCAGATTTTAGAGAACCATAGAGACTCTACTCTGAGACGCACACTTCAAAGGGACAGTCTTTATGGAAGAAGTACTCAGAATTTAATTTCCAGATTATGCCTTCACAGCCCAACTGCCAGGGGCAGAAGCACAAACACAGTGAGTTGAATCACTTTTCTAGACGGAAACAGTGGAATCCTCCTTAGAGCGTAGGATTGCTCTCCTCCTTCCCCTTTAAGATGACACAGGCTGGAAACCCCTGGCACTGGATTATCTGGTGGCCTTTGTCCACCCTAACATGTCAAACTAGACCAAAAAAGCAGAGAAATAATCCAATATTGCTTAACACATGCATGAAGTCATTACAAGTACTTCACACTGTCTATATCAGCAGCACCGCAAGGCAGGGGAAACAAACTCGTAAAGAAGTGAAAACGTTCCCAGAAACCACATCCAGAAATGCAACTTCCTTACAAGCACTGTCAAATTAAAGGAACCTACATGTTCTCCACAGCCTTGCAGGGCTCCTTTAAGAAGGACATCACCAACTGACTATTTACAGAATTCTTCAAACTATCAGTCATGCAATTGTTGCACACCACTATTCTAGTCAAACAGAGAACTCTCAACAGTTGGAACATTGTTCAGAGAGAAATTCGTGCATGCAAGTAACTTTCCATTAAGACGCATAAGGATCCCGCTGTGACATGAGCAGTATGGAATGCAGGCATAGGAAGTTCATACGGCAAACAGGGAACCGGACCAAATTCTGTTCTAGGAGAGAATGAGTTTTCACTTTAAGGGATGCAGTTGTGTTTGGCGCTGGCGCAGAAGTTTGAGCATTCTTCTACCCCTTTAGCGAGGCCCAGGGCAGATGCTAAAAACAAATCAGATGCATCCTTTTTGTCTGTAAGATCAGGACACCCCTCCAGCCTTTGAGTCAGAATAAGATTAGCTGGTTCATCTGTTATCTTTCAAGCAGCATTAAAATCCCATTCAAACCCAGTAACAGCATTGCAAAAAAAAAAAAGAAAAGAAAAGAAAAGCCCATTCTTTATTTTAGGAGGTAAACTGGAAAATAAAACTTCCTGCTTTACTACAAGAGAAGCTGAATACCCTAGTAAGATCAACAGAGATGTTAAATTCTGCACGCATATTGAAGCCCAATTCTGGAAATACGCTTGACAGTTGTCAATGAAAGTTCAAGTGAATCCACTTAAGACTGTAATGTAAGAATCATTCTGTGCTCTGGTCATTACCTAAATGTGGTTAATATAAATTGGTCAACTACCACATCATAAATGAGAGGATAAGGCTCAATGATTTTTATGTTCATCTTTGCAAATGTCAACTCACTGAAGCTGTCCAAATTTAATAACAGGAGAAAGGCTTAACAAGGGGCCTTGCTTTATCACACTGGGAGCATGCTACTTCCTAAATTCAAATCTCCTAGGATTTCTCAGGCAACAAAAAAGTGAGCTTAGTTCTGAATGAAAAGGTCTATTTTGTGGTTTTGCCAGGGCAAGTTAGTAGTGATAAAACATCTATTCAGATAACAGATTCAAAGCATGTCTTGTTAATCCCAGAAGAGGCCACGCACAGAGGCGCAAAGCCAGAAGTCAAGGCAATTTCTGCCTTGACAACGGCTTGAAAACCTTTCTTGAAGTAAGAGTCATAACCCACAAGCTGGAGTGCCTCAAACAGGGCCATGTGGGATCGCCTGCGTTACTTAAACCATCTAGGCCAGTGTTGTCCAAACTTGGCCACTTTAAGATGAGTGGACTTCAACTCCCAGAATTCCCCAGCCTGCCATGCTGGCTGGGGAATTCTGGGAGTTGAAGTCCACTCATCTTAAAGTGGCCAAGTTTGGACAACACTGGTCTAGGCAAAAAGCAGGATGAGAAACTGTTTTGTTGTTGCTCGTGAGGGCCTACGGCATTTCAGCATTAACAGACAACTGAAGATGTTTCCTGCAACCCCTGAAGAAACAGGATCTGCTTTTAACCAGAATTTGAGTTTAGGATCAAATAAGAACATAATTTTTAAAGATGCTACAAAACCCACTAAAATAGTGCCCAGTGTTCAAACCAAAATAGGTATTTTGCATTACATTGTTTGGAACACTTTTCTCGTAGCTCACAATAATTTCCACACAGCAGATGTTTTGGTTAGGAATTGAACACATGCCTAAAGTTCTTAAAGGTTAATGGGTATTTAAACAAGCCATTTGTCTCAGTCAAATGAGACCCACAGAATCCAAGACCGCTTCATCTGCCAGTTAAAGGGGATGAAGCTATCAGACATCTGTCAAATGGGGAGACAAAAGGTGTCAGACCTTAACCCTGAAAGCAAAGCCAGAAGGCGAGCAGGAAAGGAAGACGCTTCCAGGACTCCTAGCTTAGGGTTGTAAATGCAAGCAACAGACTGAACCAAGTCTGGCATTTAAAAATCCCAGGGAGATATACAAAATCAGGAGTCTGGTAGCACCTTTTCTGATGGGTACATTTTATTAAAAGGCATTCGCTTTTTGAAAAGCTGCCACAGTACCAGAATCCTTCTGATTTTTTGCCACCATAGACTAACACGGCACTCCCCCTAGGAAGGGGATGAGGATCTCTTGAAGCGAGTTAAGATGTTGTGGGCTGAAAAACCAAGACCAGCACGTGCAAATAAGGCCGTCTACTCTCTCTTATCCTTCTCCCACAACCTATGTTTTGATATTTCAGGCACGGCAAGCACCTTTGATAGTGTGGCCTAGTGGGTGGGAGGGAGGGGGGAGGGAGGACAGCCCCCTTCCTGCTTCTCATTCCCTGCTGGCTTGAAATACAAAGACTGGGCATTTGAGGAGAATTTTCATTTATTTTTTCCTTTATTTTTATACCACCACATCCTAACAAATTCCTGGTGGTATACAGTCTAAAACAGAATAAAATACAGAATAAAAACTATACAGCAACATCTCAAATTACCAGAATTTAAGCAAGAACTAACCACTGAAAGCTTTTCTTTTCACCACCTTCCTAAATATTGGGAGGGAGGGTGCCATATGGATAGCTGGGGGTGGGGGGGAAGATTGGGGGAAGAGTCTGTTACCAAGGTTAGCGGCCCCCACAGAGAAGCACTGACTTCTGGACACTCTCTCCAAATCTCTTGACAAGGGGGACTCAGCACCCCCATGCGGGATGTGCGAACGGGGCAGGTAGACTCTATTTGAAACAGGCAGCCCTGAGGATACTTGGATGAAAAATCATACAGGGCCCTATAGGTCAAAGCCAGCATTCTGAATTGCCCCTGGAAGCCTCTTGTTAGCCAATGCAGAGCACATGTCACCAGTATAATGGGCAACTCATGGTTTTCACTTGGCAACTGGCAAAGAACTGTTTTGCACCCACTGCAGACTCCAAGCAGTCTTCAAAGACAGCCTCACGTAGCACCTACTGCAGTAATTTATACAGGACAGGACGAGGGCCAAGTCACTGCTGCTAGGACCTTTTGATCAGAAGAGCCTGTGACTGGTGCATCCATCATAGCTGGGCAAAGGACCTTCTCCCTACAGTGACCACCTGCCTGTCCACCATGAGCCATGAATCCAGAGTTGTGGCCTTATTTCTTCAGCAGAATGCTGTCCCAACAGATGGTCTTCTGGACAAACAGCAACTTAGTGGAATTCAACTTCAGTTCATTTCTTCTCATCCAGACATGGACAGGCCTCACTGGGTCAAGAGATCTGCTATACACCCAGGTGGCCCAGGGCGGATACGTATATCCAGGTATCCCCAACATACTGATGATACATCACCCCAAACTGATGGATGGCTCCATGTAAATGTTAAAAAGTAGGAGGAACAGACAGAATCTGTTATTCTAGATTCGTGAATGAATTATTCCTTCTCAAGTTTAATAAAAATGTTTAATAAAACATTTAAGGGGTATTTCAAAGAATCACCTAACTCCAAGATTCAAAAGGTAGTAATTTTCTACAGCACATGCCTGAATTATTGAACGAGCAACACTGTTAGCTGCTGCAGGCCAGGCCAGTAAACTCCAGATATTCGATCTAGAAGAGTAGTCTGGACACTTTCCAAGCATCTAGTCATTGCAACAGGGTGACAAGCCGCTGCTTGCCTTACATTCCACTGTTTTCTGCAGGAAGTGATTGAACACGCACACACAATATCGAAAAAAAATCCCCCAAACCTACACTCATATGCAAAATAGATGCTTTTCTCAGTTTATGCTAGTTTTCCGCTTTCTAAATTCCATGAAGCAGCAACTATAGATCTCAAACACACTACAGCTACAAGTGAAAAACACTTAATACAGAGTAAAATACAGCAATCGCATGTGTCTTTGGAACACACATTTGTAAGGTGGTATTCCATCTCTGATTAGCAAAATAAATTTGAGACAAAAAGTTAAAAATTCCGCTGACCAGAGTTAAGCTTTTGGTTATTTCCTGGTTAGGTCCATCTTATTCCTGGCAAAATTACAAAAATGGTTTAATGTTGTCTTCCTCTAGTCTCAGTGTATCCTACTCCTTTGGGATTTCCTAGTGGTCTCCCATCCAAGTCCTAACCAAGTAAAACCCTGCTTAGCTTTTGAGAACTTACTATTTATCAGAATGGGGCACAGCCTCATGAAAAATTAAATTTGATTCAGGATAGCTATTTTTGTTCACAAAGACATATTAATTCATCACTAAAGGGTTCTGTGCTGCCAAATTTAAATTATGTATGAAAAATATTAAACTGGTGTTTCTGAAGCAAAGCCTCGGTTACTGCTTTTGCTGGCATTTTGCTACCTTTTATCTTTTATCTCCATGTCTTTTCTAAAGTGTTTAGAAATTGATGTTACATCACATTTTAAGCAAACTGGAGCAACAGAAAATGAGATCCAGGCGAACCATTGTAAGAAAAAAAGGCCCTCTGAACACACAAACGGCTTTTGTGGACACCGTTCCAGATCCTGATTTCATCTTGGATAAGAATGTAAATATTACAAATTTGTTTCATAGTCAGCAAGTTTCTGCGCTGAATCTGAACTCCTCCCAGATCACAAGGGAGCCAACCCTGTAACTCAAGCGATGTCACTGCTGCCAGCCACAGAACACGGTGCTCCCCGGGGAGAAATCTTTCCAACTGTTCTAAACTTGAATGCGCTTAACCAGAAAACACATCACAGTAATCAATTAATTAATCAAGGCTGCCAGGGGCCTAAATCGGGTTGCTGCAGCAGTCAAACAGGGTGCTCTAATACCCCTGCTACAACAGGAGGTTTGGATGGGGGCCTGGTAACCTCTGATCAACTTTTACAAGTCAATGCAATGATATATCAGCTTCTTAAGGAAGCTGACGCTGTATGCGATCCTGTCAAGTTTCATTTCCCTTTTAGATCTGTTTAAGGGCAAGAATTTCTACTCAAGGAAGCTGTAAAATCCTGCCTGCAGAGTACAACCCTTCCACTAAATTTTGCAGATGCAAGTATAGCTGAATCACGGTCCTGATTCGTCTAATGCTGGCTGGAGATGGGAACTGTAGTTCAGCACATCTGCAGGTCATCAAGTCGCAGAAAGGCGTACAACAGCCCATTTGGAAACATGGCAAGGCGGGAGAATGAACCCTGAAAGGTAGAATAATAACCACACCGTGCTGAAAGATACAGCAGCCTATGCTTGGAGCTGACAGATTCAGGTTTTTTACAACGTCTTCACTGCAAACTATAGCTTTTGCATCATAAGGATGAACCGTGTCAAGCTCTGGGCCCACATGCTTCCAAATGCAAACGAAGACAGCAGAAGCTTTTGGTTTCGAGTGGCTGTACAGAAGAAAAAAGAAAAGAAAAGAAAAGAAAAGGAAAGGAAACCCCAGCAAGATATGGCTTGCCACAAACTAGAAATGAACTCTCCTCAGTTTCTGAGAAACCAAAAAAGGATTTTTGACATGTTCTCCACCATCTCATTTAACTATCAGAGAGCACAGGAGGAGATTCCATTCCAAGTCAGAATGGGACTGAGCCGGGTGGGGGGGTTCTAGCAAAGTTAGTGAATGAGCGAAGGGCTCTTTTTGCGCACTGTGTCTGTGCTCAAGGTTCCTCTTCTTTCAGCCAAAATAAATACAACGTCCACACAGATGTCCACTCAGAAGAAATTGAGTCCCGGGGAGCCACTCATAGTCTGATAGCACAGTAAACCATTCAGTTGACTATGGAATACTTTGTGCATCTGCTAGAGAACCCCTTGTGATTCTGCCTCCCAACTTCCTAGCATTTTTCTTCAACCGTCATGGTTACAAGAACATTTCACATAATGAAGTCTAGAAAGATGAGAAGACCAGCTGGCTTATAAACAGAGAGTAAAGGAGGGAAAACTAAGCTAAGGAGGCAGTAATAAGAGAAGTGATGAAAAAGATATCTTTGGAGGAACAGCTATTTAGCCTTTTAAAAGGCAGAAAGCAAGGAACAGCATCCTCTGTCATTGCAGGCAACTGTTACTCCCAAGAACAGTTCACACACTGTTGTGTTCTCTCTTCTGTTCAGCACCAAGCAATGACTTGTGTGTGTAAATCAGGCATCGCAAATACTGCTTCCAACATAAGGGTGGTCAAAGGAGTCAATTCACAATAGCATTATCTTTTAGCCATCTAGGCCCCAGAGAACACTTCTTGGTCTCCTGAGATCTCCAGCATGCAACAAAATATACTCCCAACCACCACCATCACGCTGATAACTCATTGGGTAAATTATTCGTTATCAACTTCCATTTAATAAATGTTCCAATTAAGCTCAAAGATAGTTAATATATTCAGATTCCACAGAACGCTCAATTACTTTCCTAGACATTTTCAAATATAAAGACTCAATATGCCTGGACGACTCCTCCCAGATTAAAAAAAATCTCAATTGGCTTGGGGACCCATTTTGTTTACAGCCAATTTAGACAAGAATGCAAAGAGCGCTTGTGGCATCAGTGACATATTTAATTCAACAGGAAGACAAGCTAGAAGACAGTTTCACCACACAGGAACTCCATTTACATTAGCTGAGTAATTAACATTTTCCTTACATGGCATACAGGAACAGCACCAACGTTTAGAAGGTTTGCATACTGATATACTATCTATATCCCTAACACAATATGCCAGGAAAGCTAAAAAGCCCACAAAATGTCAGAGAACATGAAGCCATTTGCTCAAGTCTGGTTACCACAACAATTCATGTTTAATATCCTTCAACATCCAGCCTGAGCAGTTCTTCTTGCAACCCCTTTCATTTCCTGATAATTTTTGGACACTCAGCATTCAACGATACGGTAACATTTCACCAAGAACCAAAGGAACACCCTTTCCTTGAGTCAAATGTTCCCTTTCATGTTGGATGGGAAGTTCATCATGCTCTGAGTAAGCAAAAATGGTAGCAGCCATCCTGGGGACTTCTGGAAGACCCATAAAGGCAAAGCCTTCTTTTGGGGCCAAGGCCATTCGTGGTGGAGTAGCCCAGAGCAAGGCAAGGCTGGAAAAGGTTCTGGTCTAAAGCCCTGTCTTCATGCCATGGGCTCAGACAAAACACAGAACCACCTTCTCTGTGTTGTCTGAGTGCAACACGGGAATCCAGTCAATGGAAGTACTGGACTACCTGGAACAATAATCCAGTTCACTTTCAGAAGCTTCTAAAATAGTTCTCAGTCAGTTGGTCTTATTGCCTTGACTACTTTGTTTTACGCCTCTCTGTTGGGTGCTTTGGCTGTATTATCCTTTCAAGAAGGTGGCATTTGGGCACATCTACTGTACACTGGATTGAAAGAGATGCACACTGAAATTGCTCAAGTAAACCTGGAACCAGAACAATAAACTTCTTGCACATTTTCCTCAATTAAACAAGTTCTAGATCAGCAAAGCAAAATGATCCTGTTAAGACTCTGCATTCCGTATCAACAAATCCAAATGTTACTTCCCGGTGCCTTCCCAATGCTCTGGGTTTTAGCCCCTGTTGGCCTAAGCGAGCACCCCAATGGCAAATTATTTGGGACCATAGTTCAAAACATCTAGAGAGTACCAGGTGGCCTATGGCTTCTATTGTTGGTGGCTCAGTACAATTGCTAGAAATAAGTAAAAATAGGAACTGCGGACGAAAGCTGTTAAAGTCTGTATAAAAAAAGCTCGAGCAATAAAAACTGGTTATCTCTTAGAAGAAGAAAAAAATTCTACTTATCAAGTAAGCAGTGCAAATTGGAACTAAGTCACACAGGCAGTTCAAAGATTTATCAAGGGTGTTTCTACCCCCTTATCATATATAGTAATCATTACCCCTGGTCATGAAAATGCTCTCCCTTTTACCACGGCAATTATAATTTCTTAAAGTACTTTTGTGACTCTGTGTTACTGCACTAAAGGTGGCACCAGCATAGTTATTACAGTGCATTAACAGTTTAATAAATGAGTGCTTTTTGAACAACTGTTGCTTTAGGAACCAAATGTTATAACTGCCACTATGGCTTGTGACTCAGATGGTGGTTTTTCCCCCCCACCCGCCTTGTCACAATCATCTACCTATACCAACAGAAGGTGTGTGTGTGTGTGTGGGGGGTCCTGAAACACAGCTTGGGGACGAGGCTTTGCAATAGGCTGTAATGGAAGCCCACTCTAGAAGAACACCTCCCCTGTGGCTACCGCCAAAAGAAGGTCAGGCTGATTTCATGTAAGGCGTTCTCAGAAAGGTTCTTATCAAAATAAAGCTGCCAGCTCAGCCACCCTTTGCACCCCAAAGAGGAATGACGCTGCCCAGTTTCTGCCCTGCTGTGGAAACGGCACAAAAGCCCCCCCCCACCGAAGCCATCAGGAAATGAAAGCCCCCCCTTGAGAACGAAGGACGGCGTTTGCCTTCTTTCCGTTGCCACAAAAGCCAGGCCACAAACAAACGTGAGCGGCTACCGCCTGCCGCTAGCCAGGGGGGCTGGCAGGGCCGCCAAGGTCCAAAGTGGCAGCTCCCTCCGCCGGGTCCTGCTCGGGAGCAACTGGGCAAGGCGGGGCAGGGCAGAGTCCCCCCCTCACCCAGGCTGGCGACCAGAGCAGGGCGGCCCCCGGGGACGCCGTGGGGGCGCAGGGGGCTGCCAGGCGCCCCCAAGCATGTCGCCCTTTCCCGCGGGGGGCCCACCGGGGCTGGGTCCCCTTTGGGCGCAGCAAGGAGCGCAGGAGGGGCTCTGAGCAGCCCCCACCCCTGAAGGAAGCAAGCAGGGGGGCGACGGGGGGCCCCTCCCCAGGCATCGGCTCGCGGCTCCGGCCGCTGCTCGCGGGCACCCGCCCCGTGCCCAACAGACGGAGCGGACCCAGCGGGGCGGGGGGTGGGGGGCGGCAAGGCCCCCCAGGCGGGGAGGGCGGGGCCGCTGGACAGCAGAGCCTCCCCAGCCCGGCGGAAATGGGGAGGGGGAGAGGGAGGCGCTGCCGCTGCCGCTGCCCCCCGCCCCCCCGCGTGCCGAGATGGAGTCCCCGCGGACGGCGCCTGAGGGGGAGGTCAGGGCGAGGCGAGGCGAGGCGAGGCGAGGCGAGGCCCCGCCCGGCCCGGCCCGGCCCGGCCCGGCCCGGCCCGGCTCACCGATGGTGGAGATGAAGGTGGTGTTGAAGGCGTCCTCGCTGAAGCGGAAGAGCAGGCACGTCTTGCCCACGCCCGAGTCGCCGATCAGCAGCAGCTTGAAGAGGTAGTCGTAGGTCTTCGCCATCTTCCCCGCCGCCGCCGCCGCCGACTGACGGGCGGGCGCCAGCGCGGGGCGGGGCCGGGGCGCGCGCGCCGCGGCCAGGCGCGGGCGGCTCCCGGGGGCTGACGGGAGTTGTGGTCCGAGGCTTCTCCCCAGCCTGCCGCGCTGCGCATGCGCCGCGGCCGAGAGGAGGGGCTCCCGGAGGGACGGAGCGCCTCTTAAGCTTATAGAACGGGCGGACTTCGACGCTCAGAATTCCCCAGCCAGCCAGCCAGCCAGCCAGCCACGGAGGAGAAATTTAAATGGCCCTGCAAAAATATATATATTTCGGAGGAAAGGGCACTGTAAGCTGGCGGCTTTGTGCCTTCCGCCCCCTGCCCCCCGGAGCCTTCTGAAATGAGGAACGGGGGAGGCGGCCGGTGTGGCTTGCTGCAAAGGCCCGTTCGCCTCGGGGAAGGTAACGCGGAAGAAACCCCTGCGGGACCCGTGTTACACCGCGGTGCCCTCTGGGCAACAAGCAGATCCTCCTGATCTAGAAGTCTGACGGAGGAGTTTCCTCCCCTACGGAAAATGAATTCGGCACATCTTAAATTTTAACTGTTTTAGAATCAAGCTGCTCTACAATCTCTCTCTGAGCCGGTTTTCTAAAGTTAAAGTTGACCGTGCGGCGGATAAAACAAAGGAAATCAGCATCTTGAAATGAAAAATATGAACCCGGGGCGAGATTCCTTTTTCTGAACCAAGCTGTGAGGGCTTTTAATGCCACCAGAGGATCACCCCTCTCCCTCTTCCTGCAGAGGTAATTTGCTCTTGTTATTTCAATATCGCTACAAAGAAAGAAGCCACTGGATCTCCCGGATTCCACAATCTACATCCCCTACTAGAAAAGCAGCCAATTCAGCTGAAGAAACAGATAATGCCAATTAACACAACTGAACAGTGCAAACAATATAAAGTGTTTATTAAGGGATACAAAAGCTAGTCAGATTCTTAAAAAAAAACCCTAAATACAATTTTACATGATTAGGAACCAGCATAAGCAGTTGGCGGACCCAAGTCAAACAGGGTTTGCCTGCCATTCTTTGACATGCTCGGCTCGTTAAAAGCAAGATATGGGATAACATGATTACTTGGCACTTAAACCAATAACACTAATAAATCATTCCAAATTTCAAGGATGGAACAGAACGTGTTTCTATCAGGCATCCAATATGGAAGAAGAGGGGGGGGAACAGTATCATCCACTTCACAAAATCAGATAAACAGTATTTTATAAGGGACCTCTGACTGGATTGGCTCTTTAAAAAAAATGTCTATGTTTGATCAAGAAGCAGGACCAGTAGGCTGGCTGGTACAAATGTAATGGGTGTGAAGGAGGCCACACTAGAGCCAGAAATGGAAATGCGCTACTAGCCCAGTTCAGATGCCCCAGCCGCGGCACTGCTGCTCTCTTCACTTGCCAGTCACAGGGACATTTGAAAGAGGGGTTCCTCTTCAGTGCCAGGCAAACTGCCTTGACAACAGAGCTGGGGGCACAGCATGTACCCGTTTTTCTCTCATTTCACATTTTTATCTTTAATGGGTGAAACGAGCTTGGCTCTGACTATATCTGGGCCATCACACACCGACAACAAAAAATGCCTCCTTGCATTTTGCCCCAGGATAAAATGCAAGGAGGCAAAAGATAAAAAAGATGTTTGAGAAATGTAAGAACTCAAACAAAGCAAGCCATGGAAACTCTGGAGATCTGAGGGTTAGGGTCTCAACCTTTGCTAAAAAGCTGAGACAAAACTACAGAGAAAAATTCACCAGCCAGGATCAGCAATGCGTTGAGTTAGTTTTCCTACCTCCAACTCCAAAAACAATATAAAGGCAGCTGAGTTATCCTACCAGGCAAATTGCCGACAGGCTTAATAAAATGGAAAAGGTATAACGGGCATCTATACAGTGCAATAAACTTCCAGGGAAATTCTGGGATACGCAGTTTCTGTAAGAGAATCCCCTGTGAGAGAAGTTTCTAGGTCCAGCTTGAATATGAATTTGAAAGTGCAGGGAGAGTTTGGTTTAAAAAAAGGCCCCAGATAAAGGTCTTTTGCCTGCATTTCCACATGTCTGCTCAGAAGTGCCTATTTACTTAACAGAAAAACACACATAAAATTGCAGCCTTTGAAAAACTTTGTAAACATCTCTGAAAGCTTTAAGACACTAGTTTTCACTTCTGTTTTTGAGAAAATGGTATCAAATATTAGGAGATGATCACATGGGATTCTGGTAACAGAGAGCAATGACAATCTGCTACCCACATTGGCAACAAGTTATCCAGCCACGGCTTTTAGCCAAATTCTGAAAACAACTGAAAACTGCCAGCCTGACCAGCAGACAAAAACTGGAGCCTATTCAAGAAATGCCTGATGACCCTTAAAGCTAGGGAAATTGTGTTTGGCCTCCAAGCTATTACCAGTAGTAACCCACCAAACACAATTCTAATGCTAGCACCTGGTGTGATGTTTAAAGTTATCTTGGACAGCCAATTCCATGGTATTGGCAGTGTGATTTTCTGCATCCACTATCAATATTGCTAGAGTGGCCCCCATTGGTCACTACCTCGGCCATGAGGGGAAGCAGTTTCATTCACGGTCTGGCTGCAAACTTCTTCCACGCTGGATCAGGACTTGCCACCCTTGCATGGAGATGGAGCAGGGCTCATATCCTGCCAGGAGGGATCCTCAACAGCATAACTGCAATCCCCCAAGGGCGCTCTTTGCTGTAGTGTAAAAGTGAAGACTCTCTGCCCCACAAATCTAGCTAGGAGAGCAAGGGTATCCCATGTAGGCCTCCAAGCAAAATATCCGTTCTGTGCATCACAAGTTGTCTCAGTTGCAGAAGAGGAAGAGGAGGTGAAGCATCTGATGCTTTTGGCCACTTGAATCACAAAAACTGTACATTCCTGTCCCATTCAATGCAGGATGGCTTGTCCCATGAATGACCAGACCTAATGCAGCACTATCCGCTTAAAAGCAAGAGACATCTCCTGGGCTACAGATACTTGTAATCACTCAAGCTTTCCACATTTCTTTCCCAACCTTAATGAGGCCTATAAGCTGCTTTGATCAGAGTGTTGTGCTAACTTGTCCTTTTCAAATTCCACTGCAATTTTTAATGCAAGGCTGTCAAGGAAAACAGACTGCATGTTACAAATAATTGTGACGACAACGCCACGGGGTGGTACCAGACAGCTACCATTTGCGGTCCCAGAGTTCAATTCTTCGGGAAGGATGAGTAGGACGCTACTTGCTCCTACTGCCCCACCGGTGTGGAAGGCATAGTGTCGCTGCTCTCTGCAGTGGCCATACTCCTGCTTCTTCTCTACAACAAACCAAGCCATTCCATACATGCCGTCTTTGTCCCGGGAGGCTCCTGTGGCTGGGACTGTGGTCCACAACACTGCTACTGTGTCAGGCTTGAGATAACCAGGAAGAAGTCCAGCCGCCATTTTTTTCACCTGCCCAAGCTGATAACTGTACAGCATGGCATTTCCAAATTTAAGAAGATCACCCACAGTGGACACAAAACCACCACCAGCCCACTTGTAAGAGTTATCCACGTAGGGGGCGTTGATGAGATGCCCTTTTTTGTTGTGAATGTAATACCTGGAATAAAATCAAGGGAGTTCAGTGCATTCGCAACATAAAGTGCCCACATAATCCATTTGTATACTTGCTGGGCTAAAGCAGCCTTCTGCCACCTGATTCTTTTTGATGCGCGGAGACTGACAAAATTCCCTGTCCACATGGCCATTGGTGGCCAAATAAATCATATTAAACAGAGAGGTGCTACCCAGTTAATACCCAAGCAACATTCAGATGCTCTGATCAATCTCTGCTATGCAGAGAAAAGCCACATTAACAGCGTAATCTTGGAACACATCACATCACACATCCAACCTCGTTTCTCTGAGCAAGATAAACAGAATCCTATCCCTTCAGATATCCACAGGAGGGTGAGACCCCATCCCAAGGCTGCCTTCATCAAAAGCAGAAAACACACCAAAAAATCCCAGGAAACAACATGCTAGTCAGAGGAGTGCTAGAATATGAGCTCCATTTCAGATGAGAACCATCTTCCTGCAAAAAAGCAGCTCTGAAAGAAGATAAACCTCATTAATTAAATAGAGGACAAACGTGATACAAATCTGGGATGAAAAACTATGGGACAAAGTTTCAATTATCTATCCGGTTTCACTTTCTCTCTCTCATTCTCTTGAGCTCAGCAGCTTGGAAAAGCAATAGCTCAAAGAAGTATTCTCTTTTCCCTGCTGTAGATCATGAGTACAGAAAAGAGAGCCACAAGATGGCAGTGCTCTCTGGTGTTATGGGATCCCTTCATTGATACAGAATTATGACAGCTTCTCCATGAGACTTATTTGCTTTTAAAATTAAGCACTTGACAGTCCTTCCAAAGACATCTCCTAGATGCTCAGTTTCTCCTACTGCTGATGCAGACAGCCCTTTTCAATGGGGAGAGCCTCCAAAACCATCACTCACAGACTGGATACACATTTTCTTGAAAACTATGCTAATGCCCCAATCCAGTTTTATTAAAAATAGTATGCATATGTGCTTAGGGCACGGCATGCTCCAGAACGCAGATAGCCAACACAGCATGGATGGGAACTCCATATTTACTGTGCAGCTTTCTCTCCTACAAGGGATGGAACACACCCTGGAACCCAGGGCCAAACCTAAATGGGCCTACCCTGTCAGAAGAGCTCCCACTCCACTTCTGGAAAGCAGAACACTGGTGGGCCATCACCAAATTTCTTATTCAGGTAAGCAGCTGTCATGCAGTAGAATTCCTTCTCAAGCGACTACGTTCAACACAAATCCCTGTTCCTCTCTTTACATGAATCAGGTTCCTGCTACGGACCACACAGAACAAGACTCAATATTCAGTTGACCCAAATGAGCAAAGACTGGGACACGCCTACCAGCCGTCCCTGCCTGGACATTTACCTTGCTCGGTTGTATATCAGCGGTTCATTATCATCCAATCCTGTGGATACCATGCCCAAGTCGCTAAATATTTTCAGCATGTAGTCCGTGAATTTCTGATCTGAAGCTCTCTCCACAACAGCGCTCAGGAGAGTAAATCCATGAGTCGAATACAAAAACTGACTACCTTGAAAGAAGCAAAAGACAGCCCCCATTTCACACATAGTTTACATTACGGATGTACGCCACAGGCAGTCATGGTCTGTATTCTAAGTCTGCTCAAGAAGGGCTCTACCTGCTCAGAGAGAAAGCGTATTTCCATTATCGAGTATACAAGGATAGATTTTGCAGTAGTTAAAAGTACAAGACTGTTAAAACTCAACACAAATAAGCTGCTTTCTCTGTCTTCTGCATTTAACTTGCTACTAGCATTCCTATTATTTTTATTTGTAATTCAAGTTTTTGTAAGAAAATAAGACGTTGCTGAGCTACATCATGGTTTAGGTGGCTGAACCCTGACTGGGTAGATAAATCCCAGTAAGCAATGCTTTGCTTAATTATGGTTTACTAAATAAGCACACACCAAACAAACTACTCTATGGCTTAACGCAAAGTGTGAACTGACTCCATTATTTACAGTCTGGATGGATGAAGATTAGCAACTCACCTGGTTTAAAGAATAAAGGATCATTCTTAAATATATTCAATGAGTCAATCACATGCTCAAATTTGTCCTTCAGATAATATTCTTCATGTTCAAACTCTCTTTTCTTCCTTCCGCTTTTGGAACTTTTGCCTTCCTGTTCTGGCCTGCCTTTAGACAAGTCACTCTTTTCAGTGCCTTTGTCTTCTCTCTCTTTTGAAGCAGAAGCTGCTATTTTTGCAGCTTTTCGGTTAGCCTTTTCTTTCTCTTCTTTGACTTTAGAAATATCCTTCTCATAGTGGCGAATACCGCTTAAATGTGATACAAGCAGCCTTGTTGTAACAGTGACCTAAAAGTTTAAAAGACATTGGCCCAAATTCAGTTTGATGCGATCTATGCGAGTTATAATTAAATCAAAATAATGACACATTTCCACTATTTGAGTGTGGTAGAGGAGATTTTTGTAAGGTGATCCTGTTAACAACCAGCCTCATTTACCTTTTCACCTTCATACTCTTTTTCAGGAAATTCTGGAACATATTTCTGCACAGGAGCATCTAAATCCAGCCTTCCTTCTTCCCACAGCTTCGCAACAGCAACCATTGTCAGAGATTTGCTAATGCTGGCAATTCGTAGGACGGTCTCTGGACAGCAGAGCACACGATTCTCCATGTCAGCATAACCTAGACCTTCAAAGGAATAAGGAGTTAACTATTTAACTAACTCTATGCGCTGAAGCAGCCCAAACCCTCAATGACCAAAATATCAAGCCAGCACAGACTGTCTTCTTTCTCCATAAGGCCTGCAATGGTCATACCTACTTGGCCTAATATTTTGCACTAGCAGCGCAGCTTTCCGATCCAGTGAGAATCAGCACTTTATTCACAGAACTAGCAAGAGGAAAGAAAGGCATTGTATGTAGCAAGAACATATCTGTCCCAGATGTTTTTATTTGTTCAATATGAACACATACAGAAGTACCACTTAATCATTTTAGCGTGGGTGTTGTTTGTGATCTTCGTGGAGGAAAAAAGGAGAGACAAAACAAAATCAAAGGCAGGTGAATGATCTCTTCCTGGGTCATGGTACAAGTCAGACTTGCTCAAGGATCTGCCCGGCAAGCTGAAAACAAGCATCAGAAAGAAGGCACACCCTGAGTCAGCACACTGGAATCTCTTAAGCAAGTCTTAATAGGTCCACCAGGTTTAATTCTGATTTACAAATTCCTTCTCACATCGTAAATGCTTTTGCAAACTGCTACAGGGCATCAAAATGCAAATCATATTTGGATGTTTATGTTCTTGGTTTTCCTTCGGCTGTATTAAACTCAGTTCATAAATGTATAAGCTGAACCGTTTTCAACAGACTTCTTAATCGAACCACAAGCAAAGAAAAATTAGAATTAGCATACAGAGAATAATTGAAGTATACCTTTGAGAAGGCATGTTTATTATTGACAGAAAAGGGTGGAGAGGAGATTACACTCTGAAAACAGGACTGGAAGCTAAAGAACCAAACACCATCCCCTGGACAAATGTTTTCTTACTACCCAGGACGATGGCTGGAAAAGCCATGCCTAGTAAAATATTCCAATTCAGTTGTAAATAAAAATTGTAAATAAAGCACTTTTGTTCCAGCACATGTTTGGTTTTAGATTAGTTTAAGTTCAGGGTGCCCATGTTGTTCACTGATTTTTTAAAAGTATTATTCTTAATTCTTCATATTTAGTTTTGTTGTGCCACACCCTCAGAACTGGGGTAGGTTATACATTTTCTAAATTACATAAGCAAATGGTAAAGTGCTGCTTCCACAGAATACCGGTAATCTACACAGCTCTTTGACAGAATTATACTAGCCCATCAAAGCATTCTGAAGAGAGGCAAGAACCCTCTTGGAGAACAAATGGAACACTTAAGGAAGAAGCAAGGCCTTGGAAGGCAAAGCAAATGCACCTGGGCAGTCACGCAGCTCATGTTGCGCTTTTAACCGGTGCACCCGACATACTGTCTGTGTGGTCGCGAAGAGCCGATACCAACTTGATGGTACCAATCAGCCAGCCAGTCGGTCGGACGTATGGTCAGCCGCCCAGGGTCTTTTTGGCAGCTGTCAGCCCTACAAGGTAGACCGGACTAAGAAACCATTTGCCAGAGAGGACAGGAGGGGCTCCTCCGAGCTGTTTCCTCCTCACGTTACTGCCTCAGCCCCGGCTCAAGCCCTCTTATCCGGCCGCGGCCTCGGCAGCGGCTCTTTCTCCTGTCCGTCCAGGCCGTCACCCTCTACGGCGGCCTTAACACGTCCCGTAAGTACATCAAAATGAAGTGAAATCTGTGGGGCTCCTGGGTCGGTGCCCCTCAAGCCCAGACCTCTGGGCAGCCCCAGAAGCCCTACCGGCTCCCGAGGGAGGCGTCTCTGGGGTGAGGGCCCACCGGGCCCATCTTCCTCGCCGAGCAACGCCGCCCCAAAAGCAAACCGGGGCCCTGTTCGCTCAGGGCCGGCTGTGAAGCGGGGCCCCCAACTGACTCACCTTCCGTCCAGACGTCCTTCCCGTCCACGGACACGCCGACCACCACGCCGGGGGCCCCCACTTCGTCCTGGGGAGCAAAAGGCTCGTTCAGCCCCCAGACCCCGCACCCGCCCTGGCCGCTGATCAGGCTCAGGAGGGAGGCAGCTGAGGAACATCTACGCGGGGGGGATTGGGGGGGTCTGCAAATAAGCTCCCCAGTAAGGAAAAAGGGGGGGCAGGCAGTATTTTGGATCCCGTTCAAGAAAGTTCAAGACTCTCCCGGTAGGGGCGAAAAGGCCTCCCTTATCCCGAAATCACTCTGCCCATGCCCAGGAGGGATGTTCTGCGCGCGGCGCACTCGGCACGTGCTCAGAGGCCCTGGGCTTTGGGCAGCGCTGAGCCCCGAGACTCGGAGCGGCCCCTCCAACAAGGCGTCGGGCTCTCGGGGGGAGCAAGCGACGCCTGGAGAGCGGGTCAGCCTACTCAGGGGGCTCGCCGCCGGCTGGCCTCGCGGAACTCTGCACATGCTCAGAGGCCGCCAGTCCCTCTCCACCCGCCGACCTTCATCCGCTGGAGGAGGTCCCTGCTCCGGGCGACGGCTCGCTGGAAGCCCGCTTCTCTGGGCGGCCCCTCTTCGACGTCCCCGCCCGGCCCGGCTAAGGCTACGGCCGTCGCCGCCAGGCCCAGCCCCACGCCCAGCCGCCACAAGGGCCACCGAGCGCCGGGGCCGCCGCCGCCGCCGCTCCGGGAAGCACCTCCGGAGAACCGCAGGGCGGCCCGCCGCGCCGCTACGCCCCGCAGGAGCAGCCACATCGCGTCCCCGCCGCCCCCCGGCTCAGGCCAGGCTCCGGCTCAGGCTCCGGGCCCGGCTAGGCCCGCGTTGCTAGGAGGCGTGCCAGGCGCGGGCAGCCGCTCCCCGAGCTGAGCGAGCCAAGCCGGTCGCTTCTTCCGGGTGCGGCTCCCGCCACGAGGGAGCGCAATCGCGCGCCGGTCGCATCGATCAGAGCGTGGGCTGGCACCTCCTGGCCGGGCGGGTTGAGTGAACCCCGCCTAAAAAGGGGGCTCTGCCTCTGGGAGGCCGGGCTGGGGCCTGCCCGGGTTAGGATGCTGGGAAGCCTAAATGCAGGGCTGTTTTGAGGTTAGAGCAGTGTTTTCAAACTTGGCAACTTTGAGAGGGGTGGACTTCAACTCCCAGAATTCCCCAGCCAGCCTGTTGGCTGGGGAATTCTGGGAGTTGAAGTCCACCCCTCTCAAAGTTGCCAGTCTGAAAAACCAGAGTTAAAGGCCCAGGTGGGAAGGAGAGCGCTGCATCCTGCCTTCAGCAGTGGGAGGGAAAGCAGCCTTGCAACGCGAAGATCTTGGTGCCGTTTGAATCATTTGCTTAACGACCAAGCGGCCAGCCCCGATTGTGGTCGCTGAACGAGGACCTGCGCTGCTGCTACTGCATGAAGACAAGCTGCTTTTTCCTCTCGCAGGAGTGACTAAAACGATGGGTGCGAACGGCTCTCCCGGAGAACCTGGTTTCCTTCCGGTCCCCCTGCTTCATGGCCAGAAGCAGCACGTCTCCTTCTGCGCCGGTCCCACCCTTTGCTCCACGGAAGCAGAACGGTTGGAGGCCTGATGTCTCTGCAGCCCTCTCCGGGTTGCACCGAGTTCACTGAACAGACGGTTAAAATGAAGGGGGAGAAAACGTCCCAGGGAATGCACCCGCTGCCCTTTTAGCCCAAAAATCAACAACCGAAGGAGCAATGACCTGCTGCGGGGAGGGAGGAGAAAAGCCCAGGGTGCCATTTATTTTAGCCATTAACAATCACTCCCGTGGCGCAGCGCAGAATCCAGGGAATGAAGGGGATGCATTCTTGCATCCAGTTAAATTTTAAACCATCGGCCTGGGCTCCAGGCCAGGCCAAATAATTTTCAAACGTGCAATCAAATGCAGACCAGATGGGACCCGTACCAACATTTGTTGTTTTAACTTATTCCTATTTTTCCCAATAAAACAGAATCATTTGTCATTCACCAAATTCATCTCCAGTTCAGGCAAAGCCTGGTTTCGTTTAGCAAGGTTTAACTGTATCTCCTTGCTAAGGGCAAGGCTATTGCACCCCACGGCAAGCAGAACTAACCGCATGGAGCTGCGATCTCCAGCAAGATGGCATCTTGAGGGAGCTCAGACAGTGGTACTGCTCTCAAAATAGGCAGCTGCATTCATAAAACCATAGAATCTTAGCCTTGGAAGGGATCATCTAGACTAGTGTTTCTCAACCTTGGCAACTTTAAGATGAGTGGACTTCAACTCCCAGAATTCCCTAGCCAGCATGGCTGGCTGGGGAATTCTGGGAGTTGAAGTCCACTCATCTTAAAGTTGCCAAGGTTGAGAAACACTGGTCTAGACCAACTTGCCCAGCAGGAATCCTCAGACCATCCCAGACAAATGGCTGCCCAACTTTTGCTTGGAAACCTCCCATGATGGAGCCCCCACAACTCCAAGCAGCAGGCTGTTTCAGTTTAACGGCTCTCACAGTCAGGACATTCCTCCTTATTTCAAGTTTGGATCTCTCTCTAAAGCTTCCACTGCTGGTTCTTGTCCTACCCTCGGGCACCCTGGAGAATACGTTCACACCACCTTCCCAAGGACAGCCTTTCAAGGATTGGAAAACTGCTATCATGTCTCCTCTTCGTCTTCTCTTCTTTGGGCTAAACGTACCCAGATCCTTTAATTGTTCTTCATAGGATGTGGTCACCAAGCCCCTCACCATCTCTGTTGCTCTTCTCCGCACTCTTCAGCTCCTCAGCATCCTTCCTGTACAGAGTGACCAACACTGGACCGAGTATTCCAGGTGCAATCTGACCAGGATAGCATGGAGCAGAACACTACACCTCTGTTGGGAAGGTGAGCTTCTGTCCAGTCACCAGGAGTTAACCCTGACTCAGTGGCATCTCACTGCCTTTAAGGGGTCTTGCCCACCTCCCTTTCCTGCAGTAGAGCCCGCCACTCTCTTCCCCAAAGAGAGAGATGGAGAGCAGAAGGTCCTTTGTCTGGGCATTATGTCTGAGTAGAGAGACACCGTGAGGAGCACCTCAAGCTGGGGACCTCCCCACCAACACTCCCAAAGCTTGGAGCACCTTCATCTGCACCTCTCAGCATAACCCATTTGTTTCTGCAGTCTCCCCTTTTTCACAAGGGGAAAGTCGTGAATTTGCTGTCGACAAAGAGCACGACGTAAACAACGAAGGCTCCTGCGATGCTCGACCCACAAGCTTGGGGAAAAGACTGGAACCTTTGGATTAACGTGGATGGACTTCAGCCCAGATCTCTATTTCCCTGTTCCACTAATTCAACTTACAGAGCCCTTCAGGTAGGGGAATAAAGACCACAAGGCTACAACTGTTTTTTTAAAAAATGTTCTAGAGTGTGTGTTTTATTCCATTATCAATTATACAATGTTTACATACAGAAATGATTCTCCAAAATTGCTCAAAACAAAACAAGGGAAAGGTGTGTCGAACAAACAGGTGGCAGATACCAAACGTATTTGGTTCCCTTCAGCTTCAGACAACACAGAATGCAGTGGGAAGTACTCCGTGTAAAAGTAAGGGTTACTCCCAAGCGCAACAGATCTTCGGGGCCGCCACAGAGCCTTTTTGCAGACCAAAATGCTGCCTACGTTCGAAGTTTTTTTAATGCTGAACCTCAGGCCCCTCCAGGAAAATCCAATTACTTGTCCCGACAAACTGACAAGTTACACAAAAGAAGCTGGAGGCCTGCAAAGCATCCTTTTCTTTCACGAGATGCCAGTCAAAATCCCCTCTCCCCTTCACCTTGCCTCCTGCGTTCCTGACAATTAAACTTTGAATTACAGCTACGTTGGCAATACTAATGAAAGATATTTTCATTTCTCAAGCCTGCGGACAATTAGCATTAACCAACCCCATCCGAAAGGTAGGCAGCAGGAGATCTGAAGGATGGCACCCTGCAGCTGGCAAATGGATGCCCCGCTTAACTCCTCCATCTTGCTCCCCGTCTCAATGTTTTCCCGACTCCACGCCAGGATAGAGCAGATGGGCCTGTGACTGATTGCGGCAACATGGGGGGAAATTATAAAATAAGGACACATTTCAAGGGGTTTCATGGCAAGCAGGTGTTTAAAAAAAACAGAACAGAACAAAACAAAACCAGAAATGAAACTGATGTTGGCACGGTCCCAGCTAAGAGACTTATCACATGTTGTTTAACTCCAGTAAAGTTTGATCCAGCATCTGATGCATATTGAAGTTTTCTTCTTTTGCATTAGCCACTTTCTCTGTTTTGGGTTAGAAAAAATGAAAAGTGGTCATTTGGATACATCCCCTTATTTTAACGGCAGGAAGGCAAACGTTGCGGTGAAACACCTGTGCATAGTGCCACTATTCCAGCTCAAAGTCTTTCAACCCAAAAGGGACAAAGCACCTTTTAAGCAGGCCACTGTCCCAAACTGAGGTTGCCAGGTCAAGCAAGGGGCTTTTATTGGCATATTCAAGACAGCATCAGAGCACCTTAACCCTAAAGAAGTTGGTGCATTCGTTAGTTATTGCTGTGGCAACTGGCTAACTCAACCAATCTGAAAAGAAAAGAAAAGAAAAGGAAAGAAAAGAAAAGAAAAGAAAAGATGCTCCTTTTTTCTATTATAAACTTTTTAAAAAGGTGCACGATAACAATAGTTAAGCTCCATCAAAAAGAAAAGGAAAATCCGTGCACTAAAATGGCTGACAAAAGGACTTCAGAAGCAATTTTACTCCACCGAGATTGAAGAACTGGCAGAACGGGGTAACATGGAGGGCGAAGAAAGGAGGCAGCTATTTGCCTGCTAGGGAACGTTCATCTGAATTATTTCTGCTGCTAGAGAAGAGTAAAGCAACTTTCACAATAGTTGTTAGAGTTAAGTCACACGCACACTGTGCAGGAGAGGCATTAAACACACTCCTGTGAGGGCAGACATAAGCACAAAAGCTTCAGATCCACAGACAATCAACACATCAACAGCAATTTCACTACGATGCAAATGTACCACAAAACTGAGCAGAGACGATCCACAAAAGGCCTCCTCTGTTGCCTGTGTGTTTTTACCTGGGCCAGAAAAGGGGGCCTGTTCAGATTTCACCCTGAGCCCCACTGGAAGCATCCTTCAAAAGGCTCCAATTTCAATTTCCCCCAAGACCAGAATTGCTACTGAGACTACCCATTCCAAAAAGTGGCTCCTTGGTGTCATTTTTTTTTTTTTATATTACCAAGAGTATAGCCAGTCTTAAAGTTGAAAAGGAAATGCCACAATGGAGCTTGAGAAGTTTCTAAGCCCACCCAGCTTCAGCCCAGCTGGCAGCAGACAGACAGGTCTCATGCATCGTTCAGCGGCAGGTGAGTCAAGACACGTGGGTTAGAAAGAGGGGCTCGTACGAAAGCTTAATCCTCATTCAGGGCCAGCTTTAGTTCGTTAGTTAGACGCCGGTTTTGCTCAAGCTGCTGGTAGAGCTGGTCTGTGCAAGTCGGCAAGCGGATTAGAAGAGAAGAAGAAAAAAGGCAGAGAGAAGAAAAATGGTTAGAGAAAAGGTGTTAGCCGCAAACAGTCACTCCGCAGAGACGGTCGGTTTCAGAGGCAAGCTCAGAAGCAGATCAGACACGCCAAGGCTGGGGCTCTGTACCTCCTTCAAGGCCAGCATCTCAGGAAGGAAGGAAGCTCCACCACCAGTGGTGGGCCACGTGTTGCTCAGCCCAGCCAGCGACCCGTCTGTCTCACCCAGATTTCCACTCATTTCTACCTGGGGGAGGGTTGGGCAGGTGCTGGTGGTGACCATAAGGGCGGGCTGGTCAGTTCCAGCAAGGGAGATCCCAGGTCCTGGCTCAAGAATGCACTCTAAGCTCTGCTCCGGCCACCCAGAGTCTTCTGCTCCAAGCTATCCCTGCCTCCCCATCCCTGGCTTCTCCACAAGACCCCGCCCACAATCCTCACACGCGACACTTCCAAGCCTGGGTTCCATGCAGACGAAATCTTCAATGTGGAAGGAATCTGGCTAGTCCTGAATCCCCAACCCAAGTTCTTCTGGGCTCTTTAGGGGAAGCACAATGAAGCCAAGCCTCAGTTTGCAGAAGGCTGACTTAGCATGACCAAGACAAGGTTGAAGCAGCCCCCCCTTTTGTGTAGGGTCACCCCCTTAGAGGACAAGTAGACCAACTGGGAGCAGGTCCACAGAACAGGCTTGCTGCTGGGGGTGAGCTACCTAAGGCTCCCTCTCTGGGCTGGTTGAGCAGCCGAAGCTGAAGCTGTGCTCCAGACATGGCTACTCAGTGGAGTTTCTAGGTTGGGCTTCAAGAGCCAAGGGGATTCCCACCAGCCGGGCAGGGGAGGAAGGCGGGACTGATGACCTGTGCCCTGCAAACATCCCCAGCTTTGGGGGTGGCAGCTGACTGGCTTTAAACTGCACCACAACCATCTCTAGACTCCAGAGGACCCATCAGGTGTTGGGTTCAGTATTGGGTTTATTGATGGAGCCACAACTGCCTGGACTCTTGCAAGCTGTAAGTCTGAACCCCCACCCAGCCCGTCTCGTTATGACCCAGCGCAGGAAGGGACTCAGCGTGGCCCTTCATCTTCTCCATCCTAAGCCCTCGGGATGTGCAGGGGCCTCCAGGTCTGCATTCTCCATTGATGGAGAGCCCTTTGGCCCGAGGCATCAATCCCAGCCTCCGATTTTGTCCCGGCTGCCCCAATTCCCTTTCTTTGGGAGCGAAGACCAAGGTGCTCATTCGGCACAGAACCGCGTGCAGCAGCCGGGCGACAGCAAGACCAGCACCGTCCTCGGTTCCCGATCAACGGTCACCGCAAATGCCCAAGAGAGGCCCCCCAGAGGGCCAAGGGCCCGAAGCAAAGCCCTCTCTCCGGAGACGCCACCGCCACCCTTCCAGGCTACCAAACCGCCTCCCTGTGCTGGGAAAGGGACGGGGGAGGAAAAGAACAAACAAAGAAACAGGCGGATGGAAAAGAAAATGAAAGAATGAATCCCTAATAGAGAGAAAGCAGATTTTTTAACTTTATTCATACTTGAAACGGTGGACATAAATAAAAGACAAAAGGAACAGCAAAACAGCTACAATGGTGGGATTTTCTGTTTATTTTACAGTGAAAGTTGAAGAGTTCCTGTACAGTTGAAAAGGCCCGAAGTGGGGAGAGGGAGGGGAGGGGAGGGGAGGGGAGCCCCCTCCCCGTCCTGTGGGCCAACCCCAGGAGGAAAGGGAGGAGGGGGAGGAGGGGAGGGCAAGGAACTGGACAGCAGGCACCAGCTTGGAAAAGGTGGTTCATCCAGGCTGACGAAAGAGAGGTCTTTGGAGAAGTGAAACAAAGACATTTATCTGCGTGAAGATAAAAGAGACGGAAATAAAAATGGCAGAACAGATGGAGAAGGAAGGAAGGAAGGAAGGAGGGGAGGGAGAGCAGAGGAGAGAAAATGAAACAGGATAAAAAAACAGCATCTGCCCTGAGACCACTCCCTTTGCCCCAGGTCTAGGTCACGGCCGACCCACCCGGCTACGGAAGGTCTGGGGAAAAGCCAAACCCTTGGGGTCGATTCCTGCAGTCGGGACAAACACATCCAGACCCCTCTGCTCGGCATCGAACCGCTCTCGTGCTCCTCTAATCTCGCCTCCGAGGTTGAGACCGTGCAGAGGGTTCATGAAGTGGAAGCAAGCGGCCCTTCTAGCCTCTGCAGTTTGGGTGTCCCCCCCCCCCCCCCGCACTGCTTAGTATTCAAATCCGAGCTGTATTTTGAAAAGCAGCCCCCCCCCGCAGAAATGCGTCAGGTCTCAGGGTCTTGCCCCGTAATTTGTAAAAGAAAACAACTGGTAAGGATGTTAAATACACGTAAATGAAATTTCCCCAAAAGGCAAGGAACCCAAACCTACAAAGCAGATGATTATTCAGATTATAACTTTGGAAATCCAAGGGTGCAACGAAAACATATTGCTAAATGGCAAACTCAGGACTATTTGTTGCTTGTCAAT
Organism: Liasis olivaceus; assembly: GCA_030867105.1. Classification (NCBI taxonomy): domain Eukaryota; kingdom Metazoa; phylum Chordata; class Lepidosauria; order Squamata; family Pythonidae; genus Liasis; species Liasis olivaceus. The sequence goes on along the minus strand of CM061362.1, from coordinate 21,729,483 downwards.
TAAGCCAGAGGAATGCAGAAGGAATGCAAATCACGCTGGCATAATTTAGCTCTGAGGTTTCAGCCAAAGCTTGATGCTTTGAAACAACCAAGAGCTTCTCCACAGCAAGAAACGAAGTCATCCAGCCAGGCACTAGTTGGTTTAGTTTAGCACACTCAGCCATTAATAAGGGCTACGGGAAGGTTATTAGTAAGGTACAGCTGACTTCTGTTCAGTATTTCTTACACAGTATACACTTGATCCAACTCACAGATGTAAAACATCCTTAAAAAGCCATTTTTTAATCTGATGACCCCTGGTTGTGCTGGACAACAACACCCATCATCTCCCAGCCGAAATGGCCGTTGGGAATTGTAGTCCACCCTATCTGGCCCCTAATGATGAGATGTTGATGAACTTTTTTCTAAAGAATGTATTTTAAATAGTTTCTGGACAATTACAATTTTTTCAGTAAGCTGGGTAAGGTAAACTCATATATTACTAAAGAGTGGGATACTATGTTTTTCAAAAAACGGTCACTCGCCAGTTAGTCTCACTCCTGATATTATTCTGTTAAAAATGTGCTAGTTCACCCTTGGCTACTGCCTAATTGAAATAAAAAATGAAGGGATTTTTAAGGTTTATTATGCTTATGTGGCTGGACAGGCACGGAAGCAGCAACTGCTTTCTAAAAGATCATCTGATGAAGCTTCCCAGATCAGCTCCATCTGAGGATAAGGGCAGGGCCTTCAGGACTGAATCCTCCTCCTGGGTCCGAAGCCACAATACACAAAACGCTGATCTATCACGGAGACGGCTAGGCTGGAACATTTTCCGTCCCATGCCCGCTTTCGGTGCACAAGACTCAACACGGAGCCTGTCACTTCCACAGAGACGTGCAAAGTCCTGATAAAACTGTATTGTGCAACTCTCTGGGAGGAGGTGGCCAGATGTGGGGTTGGCTCCCAGCTTGGCTGGCTTCACAAAAGGGTTGGACCGATTCATGGAAGTCCTGGGGATCCAGGGCTTTTAGCCCTGATGGCAACATGACTGCCTCTGAAGGGCATCTGCTGGGAGACTCATGGCGTCCTTGGGCGGCTGGTTGGACAAACCTGGACCAGACGGTCCCGGGGTCCCATCCAGCAGGGCATGGCTTCCGTTCACATTCACCCATCTGTGCTTACACTTACTGACAATCTGCCTAACCCAAAGATTCCCCAAGAGGTCCTCAGAGGGTAAGAGATGAGCCTGCCAGCTGCCAATTGCCAAGATCCTCGTGTATCCCTTTCGAGTGAAATATGAACAAACCTGTACAGAACTTGCTCCTGTACAGCAGGAACACACGAACACTTAAAAAGCAGGGCCTGTTTTCCACAAAAAAGCTTGCACAGAACTTAGTTGGATCTGATGCTAAAAATACCATGTATTTACAGGGAGTTTCTTAGTAAGAAACGTTAGGATTACAAACTAGAGAAGTAGTTAGGCTTTGGTGCAGAACCACAGAAATGTTGAAACAGAAGAGAACTGAAAGGAGAAACTAAACATTACGAAAGTGATGTGGATCCAAGTGGGAGGAAAGCAGGAGAAATGAGAAAATGATTGAAGGGACACTTGTTCAAGTCAGCCTTGCAGTAAAATCCAGGCAGAATGCTTGCTCCCGCATTATTATTAAAGAATAATCTCAGAGCATTAAATATTGCTCTCTTGCACTCGCATTACAGAGACTGCTAAAGTACACTGGGAAGCTGCAGAAACCCAGGGCTAGCTCAGCAGCATTTGCACGAATAAGGGGCAACCCAACGTGCTGCCCACCAACGGGATTCTGTGCCACGTGAAAGGCAGTCCTCTCCAAAACACTGAGGACTAGAAACTTTTGAAAACAGAAGGTGTTTAAAGAGCACATTCTTGAGTACGATTTATATTACAGAGGGGGCAAGGGCCACCTGAATTTGCAAGGCTTGACTTGACAGTGTGAGGAGATCAGGCAGAGGCAGAAAACCGAAGCCATTTACATGGAGGTCATGTCGTTGAGGGCGTGATCCAGCTCCTCGCTGATGGCTTTGTACTTGAGTTTCTGGGAATACAACTCATCTAAGAGTTGCCGAGGAAAGCAGGGGAGTGCAAAGGAGGAGGCAGTGATGAAAGGAAACACCGTCCGGGAATCCCAGCAGTGAGTAGGGAGGATGGGTGTGCAGGCATCAGCAGGTGAAAGTGTGTGGAATAAAACACAGAGAGAGATCAGACAAAGGATTTAAAAAGGATTTAAAAAAAATTAGAGTGAGAACAGCCAAGCCAGCAAACGGGAAAGCAAGGATTTGGGTGATGTAGCTGGAAACACTTTCCTGAGAGCTTTATCCGAAAAAGGCTTGTGCTAGCTCAGCGTTTCTCAACCTTGGCCGCTTGAAGATGGGTGGACTTCAACTCCCAGAATTCCCCAGCCAGCATGTCTGGCTGGGGAATTCTGGGAGTTGAAGTCCACCCGTCTTCAAGCGGCCAAGGTTGAGAAACACGGTTTAGCTGAATGCCCCTCTTCCCCCAGTTCGGGTTGCTTGCTTGAAGGAACAGATTCCTGGGCCGCAAGACCAAAAACAGCAGCAGGGTGGGAAAAGGGAACTGGAAGAGGAAGGCGACCCAACTGGAGAAAGAAAACGGTCCTGAGGCTGGTCCTTCCTCAGAGGGCCATGCCACTTCCTTGGTGCTCAGAAGGGGGAAGAGACCCCACCTCCTCCGTCTCCTAACCCACAGCTGAGTCAGACTGGAGAGAGCAGGACGCCCTTCTCCCCCAACACAGAAAACTAGCTTTCTCCTGGAGAGCTCCAGGAGACTCTTCTTCACAAGAACTTCATCAACTGCCAGTGAGCCAAACTCATGACGTGTCCTCCATGAGGACAAGGTTAGAGGCCGAGAGTGGGGAGCCTGTGGTCCCCCAGACATTGCTCCCGCCCCCACTGCTGGTCACCACAAAGCTGAGGCCAGAGCTGGCACCACCAAGTCTCCGTTACTGGCGCCAACTTGGTATCTGCCAACAGCTCTGGCCAAAGATTTGGCAGGAGAGATCCGGGAGGGACGGCAGCCACAACCCGACGAGAGCGCTGGTTTTCTCAAGCAGGTTTTTTAACTTTACAAATCATGAATTCTTCCAAGGGAAAAACAAAATCCCAGCAGTTTGCAGTGAGACTGGAGCCCAGCCCTGTGTGACGCTACGCAGAGACTGTTCTCGCACAAAAGCGCGAACAAGTCAGAGGTTGCCACCGACAAGCCGCGGTGACCATCACTTATTGGCATCTGGAAATTAAGCTAATTGGTGACACTCCTAACTGAGAGGGAAGAAACGCAGGCCAGGACGGGCACTCTGTGCCACGAACTGAAGGCATTTGTTTTCTCGAGACAGCAACATACTCACAGCACACATCACGTTCATAGAAAGACACACCACAACCTTTTCCATTTAAAACAACATTTCTTCTCTCCTCGCACAATGAACAAGGCCTGCTGGCTGGTCCCCCCCCCGGCTGCTCACTCCTAGGATGCCCCAAGGTCTCGAAAGCTCTCCCTCAAGGTCTGCTGCACCTTTGCACATTCACCTCTTGCACAAGCGAGAAATGCCCCCCGGGGCAAGCGATCCGCACCTGGTCACAGGAGATTGACCAGGCTGACCCCCCTCCCCGCGTTAAGCAGCGGATTCCCGAAAGGGCTCAGGACAGAACCTCAGGCGGGTGGCGGCTGGAGACGGAGGGCCGCAGAGCCGAGAAGCCTACCTTCTAAGTCATCGATGCTCTTCTCTAACTTGGTGACTGACCTCTCTGCAAATTCAGCTCGGGTCTCCGCCTGCGGACAAACCACACACACGCCGGTCACAAGGAGGCTTGGGCAAAAGAGGGCATTTCCCCCGGAAAAGGCCAACTGGATGCAGAGTGTTACAAACAGTTGCCTCCAATGGAAAATCTGGAGGTGAACCTCCTATTGCGCCCCAAGGTCTATTCAGCCGTCCTCATCCTAACACACGCTCCCATCAGAGGCAGCCCAAAAAGACAATCAGGAAGCAGGTTCGGGAGGACGCATGGACTGGAAACTTGGAGAAATAAGGATCCCGGGCTCTTAGGATACGACCAGAGTTGGAGCTCCCGTCCCCAGGTTGTTCAGCACACCCAGCACAGGAGCTCTACCCATCTCCTGATTCGAAAGCAACGTGGCTGCATTGCGATCAGCACAAATGTTTTATTACGCTAAAAACTCCAAAGGCTCTTCCCACTGGACCGAAGGGTAGTGATTAAGAGCAGAGCGAGGCGTTGGGGCGAAGCACTTCTGCCCGCCGTGAGCGGCTGACATTCCTCTGGGCTTACGTCAAGATTCCAGGAAGCAAAAGACAGGCCGGGAGGCAGAAGCCCAGCCGTTTTGACCCACGTCCTCCCCCAGGAAAACAGCTTGTTCGTTTTTGGGGGCTTACCTCTTTCAGTTTGTCAGTGAGAACCTTGATTTCCTCTTCATATTTGTCTTCCTTCTGAGAGTACTGTAAGTGGGGAAAAAAAGTACGACGTGAGAAACCACTCAAGGCCATTCGATAAACCACCCTCCCAGAACCGGTTGCACAAGAGGCACCCAGAAAGATTGCCAGCTCAAAATTAAGCAGTAGATTTGATCATACAAGGCGGAGTGAAGAACTTGGAAGAGCCTTCTTAACGCAGACCCTGTCCAGGGAAGTTGGACTACAATGCCTATCTGCTGGGAGCCGGCGGGGACTGATGGGAGTTGCAATCTAAGACCTGGGGGTGGCTTCAGGCAGACGAAAGCGTTCCAAGTAATACCAGACCCCACCCCTTGCAAAAGTCCAGCTTTCCAGCTCCAGGGTTCAAGATGGCATTCTCTGCACAGCCCAAATTCACAGAACTCACCGAGACCAGCTTCTGCAGAATACGGCGGAAGATCCTCTCCTTTGGCCAACGCAAATGCCCAGGGCTGTACAGGGAATGGCTCAGAGGCCTCAAATTTGGGATCCCCCCCATTGCCTTAACTTGCCCCAGTCATTTTTCAAAAGTGGCGTTTATTTCTCCAACGCAGAGGCTCAGCTGTGCGCCCTGGGGCTTCTGTAACCCACCCCCATCACGAGAAAGCAAAGGTGCTGTCAGGCTGCGAATGCAGACCGAGCTTTAAGGGGAGAGCAGGGGATGGAGTAACAGAAAAGGATAATAGAATAAAGTACCCTAGAGCAATGTTTTTCAATCATGGCAACTTTAAGAGGTGTGGACTTCAACTCCCAGAATTCCCCAGCCAGCATGGCTGGCTGGGGAATTCTGGGAGTTGAAGTCCACACCTCTTAAAGTTGCCGAGGTGGAGAAACACTGTCCCAGAGGAAGCTGGGGCTGGCTGGCTAGGCTCCTCAATAGGAATACAGCGTATTTTGCATTCCATAGGATGTTACTGGCCGAAGAAATTAGGGCTGACAGAGCAACTGCTGCATTTCCTTCAGCTAGCAAATCATCTGGCTCAGAAAGAATCCTGGGTTGGCCCAAAGCCAGCGGTTTCTTCTCCTCCAGAAGAAATGGGTCTTGCCCATCCTTGCCATGCGGGCTGCACAATCGTCCAGCGCGTAAAGCAACTGCTGGAGGTTTGAAACGTGCCCTTCCTGTTCTCCTTCCTTCATCCTTCAGCCAATGAGGAAGTGCATGAGGCTGCACCTTGCACTTCCCCTTCTGCGCCCTTACTGGGAAGCAGGAGAGAGGTGGAGGTGCAGGGCTGGGGGGGGAGGGGGAGGGGGAGGAGGAGGAGGAGGAGGAGGAGGAGGAGGAGGAGGAGGAGGAGGCATTCCTCCGAGATTCTAAACGGAACAAAAACAGGTGTAAAAGGGATTTCCTTGGCAGGGAAGGAGCACAGGATCCAGGAAGAGTCTCTGGGAAATTAGGAAGGCTCCAGCAGAGCCCCCCCACCCCCAAAGCTGCCTCCTCTTTACTCAGAGTTTTTTGCTTAGGATGACCACTTGGTCGTTCGCTGCAAAGCACAGAAGTGCTCCTCTTGGGTGTTCAAAAGATGCCCTCCTGGGGAAAAGCTACGTTCTCTCCTGAAGCCGCACTCCCTTCTGAACACGCCCAGTGCAGGCAGATCGTAATCCAACCGAAGAGCACATGCGTGGCCCACAGTTGAACTGCAGAGTCCTTGGCGGCTCTCTGAGCTCGGCTGCAAAGAATAACAACTGATACAAACCTGGCTTCGAGGCAAAGCCTGCGAAACTTAAAACCAGAGTGTTCCTCAGAGGCCTCAGCTCAAAAGATCCCCAGTTTAATCCTTGGCACTTCTGGTTACATGATTTCAGGCTGCCCGCCTGGGACAATCGGAGATTAAATCCACAGCAGTCTGGAAGAGCAGTGTTTCTCAGCTTGGCAACTTTAAGACGTGTGGACTCCGACTCCCAGAATTCTCCAGCCAGCATGCTGGCTGGGGAATTCTGGGAGTCGAAGTCCACACGTCTGAAAGTTGCCAAGATTGAAAACTGCTGCTGGAGAGGATGTCGGGTTGAGTGAGAACAGCCAACCGCCTGACCCTGAACGAGGCAGCATCCATACGGGAACTGCTTGGGGACTCATGAGTACCAAAGCGAAAGAGAGAGATCCCAGATCACTGCTGAACTGGGAAAGCAAGTTCCGTGTTGGAGGCAGTCCGGTTTCTTCCCTGGGAAGCCCAGAGGCCCCACCTGTCTTTGTTCTACCTGGTGGGCCATACCTTCTCCGCCTGAGCTTCCAGCGACCTCAGGTTGTTGGTCACAGTTTTCAATTCCTCTTCAAGTTCAGCACATTTGCTATTATTTGGGAACGCAGGCAGGAAAGGGGGCAGGAGGAAGATCAGTCAAGCCCAAGAAGAGAGGGGGAGAAAAGATAGAAAAAAATGAAAACTGAATCTCAGAGCTAAAGAAAGGGCCTCAAAAGTAGCTGGAGCCGTCTGTGACCAAAGAATTCAGTCTACCGCCATGCCCGCAAAATTGGCACACAACGAGTGTCTCCCCCACGCTCTTGGCAGCCGCTGAAGGTGCGCAGGGGTGGAATGGCAGGTTCGCAGAATTAACAGCCCGGCTGGTGTGAGCCTCTCTTTTGAGAACAGAAAGCCCAACCAGAGAGCTTGTGCAGACAGCGGGGCATTTCCCTGCCCTGTGGCCTTCGCCTCCTGCGCCAGGCCTCCCACACTCCCTTGCCAAGAGGCCGAGGTGGTCAGCCTCGCCTTCCCAAGAGCCTTTCAATGGTCCCAGAGAGTCCAGCTTCTTTTCTAGGGCGCAATCAACTGCCACAAGGCTTCAACGAGCACACACATCCGATCCGTGCTTTGGGGAGACGAAGGACAGCCATTCAAGCCGGACGCAGAAGGAAAGAAGGCCAGCGAAAGGCAGCGAGTGCAGCTAGCAGGCACCTAACTTGCCCGTTGGGACAGCTGAAAGGTTTCCAACTAAACCCGGTCATTCGGTTCACAGACAGACGTTTATGCGTGCCAGTACCTTTTCCTCGGCTGCCATTAACGCTTTCAACGTTTGATCCATTATTCTTAGCTGTTCTTCCAGCTGTCGGACTTGGCTGTTAGTGAACACAGGAAACGCACAAGAGCCATTCACAAAAATCAGTGAGCCGGTAAAAATAAAAGCATGCAGTGACCCAAACCACACCGGAGATCCCCACAACTCCGATACGGCCTTAAGCACACAGACATGCAAACACAGGCACGCGAACACACACCGCACGCCCCTTCTGTGGGGGCACACAGCCGAGCAGGGTTGCCGCAGGATACGAACAGCCGGAACATCCACGGGAATCGCAACGCCGGCAGCCCAGGACGTGGGACCTACCTTTCGGACAGCTCGGCACGCTCTTCGGCACGCTCCAGGTCGCTCTCGATGATCACCAGCTTCCGGGCCACCTAAAGCCACCAGGGAAACAAAAAGGGGGGCAGGGGGTGAGGCCGGAGGGGGACTTCAAACAACTGGGTGCCTTCGGGATGCTGGGTGTCCAGCAGCAGCCCCCTGGCAAGATCGATTTGCTTATTTGTAAAGTTTACGGAACCCCCGAAACCAGCCAGACTCTAGGCAGCTTACAGAAATTAGGGGTTGCAAAGAAGATACAAATAAGAAATTAAGATTAAAGTACAAAGTTAAAAATTATACAGTACCAATTAAGAAGAGGCACCCTCACACATCGTTCCCCAAAGGCCCTCTGGAAGAGGCTTCTGGAAGGCTGCAAGGGTGGTGCCCGCACGGGCTTTGGGGGCAGGCGGTTCCCGAGAGGGGGCTGCTCCAGAGCACGCTCACTGTCAGGCCCCCTCCTGGCGGTGGGGACCCTCAGCAGGCTCTCCCTACTTGCTTAGATGTGACAGGCAAAAGCCTGTCTGTAGCTGCAACTGGCGCAGCGGCTGAAGCTGCTGCTCTCCGAAAGGGAGGCAGAAAAGCCCTCCTGGCCTCCGTCTCCGTCTCCTCTTCAACCAGGAGGACCCCCAGACTGCAAGGCTATTCTTTCGGGGGAGCCACAGACGGTGCACTCCTGGAACCACGCGGCCTCAACAGCCACGCCATCTCATCTGGGTTGAGCCAGAGCCTGTTTCCCCCATCCAGACCCCCACAGCCCCCAGGGCCAGGACGGGACTTCCACTGCCTCGCCCAACGGGTGAGAGCAGTCCAGGAGCAGGAGCGCCAACGTAACTGAGGAGGACTAAGTGGGGAGAGCCCGCTCTAGAGGAGCTCCCCAAGGGAGCACCATTTGCGTTTCCAAAAGCTCCACGACGCAAGCAGGAGTGTCAGCGACGGCCGCTCTGCCCTCCGCAGCTGGCACCTTATGGGTTCTGCTTTCAGCCAGCGGGCTTCAAATTCTGATCTACGGGGCAAGATTGACTCGGAGAAGCACGCGGTGGCCGTAAAGCAGCTCCCGTTCCCTTGTCCGCCCTTTCCTCGTGGGACCGCCCGCTGCCCTGCCCAGCTGCCCAAAGCCCTCCCTCCCTTCCCAACGTCTCCAGGGAGACCCCGAGTGCCGGCGGGATGCCAGGCCGGGAGCAGCCGCGGGCTCACCTCCTCGTACTTGCGGTCGGCGTCCTCAGCAATGTGCTTGGCCTCTTTCAGCTGGATCTCCTGAATTTCCATCTTCTCCTCGTCCTTCAAGGCTCTGCTCTCGATGACCTTCATTCCTCTGGGAGAGGAGGGTATCGTCGTGGGCAAAGCCAGGAAGCTTCCTGATGCTGGGCCCACCCAGGGTGGTTGGGACAGAACTACCCCGATGCCCCTGATCCCCATCACCCAAGTGGCCGCGGACTCCGCCTTCCTGAAGCGCCCTCCCTTCTTAGCTCGACAGAAGGGATGGCTTCAGGAGGAGAGAGGGCAGAGGGGAGCGTGCCCACCCGGCAAGGTCTCTGCACCCAAAACCTTCCTCTCCACACCCCCCATGCCGCAACAGCTATTCAGAAGGCTGGGGGGTGGGGGAGGAATCGTGGAAGAGACAGTCTCTCGTTAACCAACATTGATCTAGAGCAGTGTTTCTCAACCTTGGTGACTTTAAGAGGCGTGGACTTCAACTCCCAGAATCCCCCAGCCAGCATGGGTTGGAGGAGTTGAAGTCCACGCCTCTTAAAGTCGCCACGGTTAAGAGCTCGAAGTCCCTGAAATTGTCCAGCTGTGCAGTTTCTTCCCCTTCACTGGAGGTTTTCCAGCAGAGGCTGGGCCAGGGATGGGGTGGTGAATCCTGCAGCGCACGGGGGCTGGACTGGATGCCCGAGACCCCTTCCGATTCTACGGCTCTGCGCCTCACCCAACTCCCCTTAAGGCACGGGAGGCCGGAGGACGACAGGACCCACGTTAAGCCCAAGGACGCAGCTCTGCCCCAACTGACCCCCTTGCCGAGGGGGCCCACCCCACCTTTCGCTCTCATCTGCCGCCTTCTCGGCCTCCTCCAGCTTCTGCAGGGCCGTCGCCAAACGCTCCTGGGCACGATCCAGCTCCTCCTCTACCAGCTGGATGCGTCTGTTCAGAGAAGCCACATCGCTCTCGGCCTGCGGGCAGGAAAGAGGAAAAGGCGCTCATCTTCGCGGAACGGGCAGGAGGGCGGCGTCATGCCCAGAAGAGGGAGGCGCAGGGAGATCCGCCCCCGGAGAACCAGGGCTTGACGCTCTTGGTTCTGCCGCCACCTCTCTGCAGATGCTCAGGGGCTTACGAGGTTTCTCCGCGTTGTCGCCAAGAGGCATTCCGTCTCCTCGCAAAAGAAAAAGGGCTTTTTCCTAGCCAAAGCAGTAAATGCAGCTTAACTCAAAAAGGGGAAGTTTGCCACGCACCATATCCCTGCGCAGAGAACAGCCTAAACGAATTAAAACGGGCCACGGGAATGTGATGTGCACAGGACACGCCAAGCGAACCGTGCCGGCACGCAGCCCTCTTCTCCGCTTCCTAGAACTGCAGGCAAGCCGCGTCCTTTTTGCAACCACCGAGCGCGTCTGCAGCGCTTGGCTCAGGCCACGCACCAAGGAGGCCGCTCTGTTTTTTAGCAACAAGAAAAGCACCCGGGGCCGGTTCGCGTGCCCGACGTGCGAGAGGCCGAGCTGCCGCACAGGCTCTTCTTTCCCAGAAATCGCTCCTCTGCGTGTTCCTCAACTCCCGGGCAAGCTTGTCCTGTGGCCCCTTTGGCCCCTTTAGTTTTAAACAAAGCGAGTTACATTTACGGGGGAAAAGAACCCAGAACAAAATTAGCACTGCGTGCTTCTTCCCTCCGGGGAAAGACAAAACGATGGCCGGCCGCGTTAATCATTACGTGCGAAGTGACCTGGCTCCGTCCCAGCCTGTGCGGGCTGAAGGTCAGTCTCCCACTTCCTGTTCCCAATGAGAAGCCAGCGGGCCTTTGCCTGCTGCCTCGACCCTGGCAGGGCCCGACCCCGACCCTTTTCTCTTTCCGCAAAGCAGAACGTTCCCTTATATGGCCACAAAAATGCCATTATTCCAAAGGACGCTTCCAAGGCGAGAAGATAAATGCAGGATCCTGCCCCAGGTTGCTGATTCTGGCGCGAGCACCAGAGAGAGATCGAGAGGCTGCGGCCCCGACCTCCCTTTTCCACTCCAGCAGCCCCCCCCCCCCCGCCGAAGGGGAAGCCGAAGGAACAGCCCCCTCCCAGCCGCCCCCCCTTTCGAGCCACTGCCTTCGGAAAGAACATCCACACCAGCCCGGGGCGGGGGGGGGGGGGCAGCGGAAGAAGGCCCGCTTGGGCCCTATCCAAGCCCCAGGACCCCCCCCCCGGCTAAAAAGGCAGAGCCCAGGACCGTATTCAGCAGAAGAGGCCCTCCCGGCCGTCATTTCAGCCAGGGAATGTGGGGGAGCCCCGAAGATTGACGCCCTCGCCCCGTCCCCCGCCAGAGGTTCAGCTGCAGACGCCACCTGATTTCTGCCCCCCCGCAGCCCCCCAACACGATGGGAGTCCTGCAGCGGCTCCGAGGGAGCCCTTCGGGGCCAGGGATGCAGAACGGGGCCGGGCGGGGGTCCCGGGCACCGGCCAAGGGGCGGAGGGGCAGGTCCCAGCAGGAGGCCCGGCGCTCCGGCTGCCCCGCCCGGCAGGAGCCGGCAGGTGCCAGGAGAGCCGCGCCCCGCGCCCGCGCCCGCGCTCCGCTCCGCTCCGCTCCCTCTCGGGGCGGCGGCGGCGGCGCGCGTGCCACGGCTGCGGGGCAAAGAGCACCAGCTGCCCGCCGCTTCCGCTACCGCATCGGGGGGGGGCGAGGGCGGGCCCGGGAAGGCCCGCAAGGGGGGCGCCGGAGCCCGCGGGGGGCTCGGCCGGGGAGCGCCGGGCGGGCGGTCGGGGCGGGGCTGCCCTCCGCCAAGGCGGAAGGAGCGTCTTCCGGCTTCCCGGAGCGCCCGGCCGGGGCTCCCTGCCCGGGTCCCGCCGCGGCCCCCCTCGGGGGAGGGACCCCAGCCGGCGCGGCCTCCCCGCCCCGCCTCGCCTCTGCCCATGCTCAGAGGCCGCTCGCCCTGCGCGCGCGGGGGCGCCCCACCTGCTCGCGCAGCGCCCGCTCCTCGTCCAGCTCGCGCTGCAGCCGCGCCGCCTGCTCCTCGGCGCCGTCCGCCTGCTCCTGCAGGCTGCGGATCTTCCTGCGCACGGCCTCCAGCGAGCTCAGCCCCGCCGCCATCGGAGCAGGAGCAGGAGCAGGAGCAGGAGCGCGAGCGGCAGCCGCGGGAGCGGGGCGGAGCGGGGCGGAGCGGGGAGGAGGGGCGGCCGCGCAGCCCGCCCTCCGCGCGATGCAGCGCGCCCCCCCGCCTGCCTCGCCCCGCCCCGCCCCGCCGGACCGGAGGCGCCCCGGCTCGGCTCGGCTCGGCTCAGCCCCGCCCGGACGGACGGACGCCCGGCGGGACCCGCGGAGCCCTGCCCGACCCCGGCCGGGCTGCCGAGCCGGGCGCGGGGAGGCGGGAACCGGCGCGAAGCCCCCGGCGGGGGAACCCGCGGCCCGGCCAACGGCCCGGAGCGGCGGCTGGGCAGCAGCGGGGCCCGGGGCAGAGGCGCCGGCGGGCGGGCGGGGAGCGCGGGGCGGGCCGCGGCAGGCGCCCGCGTGTTGCAGCGCGCTTGCCAGTGAGGGGGCAGCTGCAGCCTCGCGCCCGGGCTGACCCGGCGTCGCAGAGGTTGTCCCCGGCTCGCGTCCACAATGCTTACAACATATCGGCCTGTAAGATGCGTCAACCTGTTTCGGGGAGGGGCGGATCCGGGGAAGCTGGCTAGTCTGAGAAGCTCACTGGTGGCCCCGGACAGGTAACTGCAGTGCCCGAGCTGGAGAAAAGCCCCCCTTCTCACACCTGGCAAACTCCCCCCCTTTCCTCCCACTTCTGCCTTGCAACAACTGGATGGAAAAACTGCACTTGCCCCCTTTCCCTCCCCGAAGAACACAGCAGGTAGAAAAAGCTGTTGACTGCCAAGAGTGGACCCCAGGCTGGAGCACCTGCAAGGCTCAGCTGGAGGCTCGCCTTGCACTTAGGGCCCGGCACGGGAGCCCTCCTTCCTCTCCTGCCCCTTCTTGGGCCGCTCCTGCTGCTGCGGCTGCTGCACAAGAAGTGCCAACAGAGAAGTTTAGGCCCCCCAACTCCCCCCAGGCTGTAGGGCGAGGCCCTCACAAGACCCTGAAATGTTGGGGCTTTCCCCGGAAGATCAAAACGTGAGCCAACAGACCCGGAGGCAGATGAGCCCCCAAGAAACAAACGGGGGTGCAAGGGGCATTCCCAGGCGAGTCAGAGCCAGCACCAGGCCCAAGGAAATCCCCAGAAAAGAGGAAAAAAAGAGAAACAAAGTGACACTGGGGAGGACACAGCTGGCCGGAAACCCCCCTCCCGCAGCCACTCCTTTAAGTGAGCAAAGAAACCCTGCAATTTTTAAATTGTCGCAGGTCCTGCTGGCCATGGGGGGGGGGGGTCTCCCCAGTGCGGATAGACGCAAGAGGCAGAGACTGGCCCCTTCAGCACCTTCTGGGAACTCTACTTGGGACTGCCTCAGCTGCTTCGCCCAATGTCTCCCAGCCCTGCTGCCACCCCCAGTCTGGTTTAGTTCACCCCGTCACCCAGGCCCTGACGGGGCTGCTCCGGCTGACACCCAAGGTCTCCCATTGACCCGGCTTGTGATAAGCCTCCCGCCTTGAGAAAAGCAGCAGGGCCTCCCTGACATCCCCACTCGCTACGGGAGACCCATCTGCTGTGCCAAAGGCGTGCCAGCCCCTCTGATGGGCTCAGATGGTGGGAGCTACAAAGCCAACAGCCTCGGCTGGGTCCCCTTTGCTCCCGCTGGCCCAGTTCTGTCCGCTCTGACGGCTGACCGGGGCCGGTTCCTTTCTCCCTCCGTAGAGATGGTCGAGAAATGAGAGGCAAGGACCTTGGCGCTTCCTAACAGTGAGACTCACCATCCTGGTTTATCTGCCAGGAGGAACAGTAGCTAAAGCTAGCCAGGGTTCTCAAGGATGAGAATCCAGCAACCCAAATTACACGGCTGATTCAATCTTAGTCAAATGAGCTGCAGGGATGGGTGCGGAGAGCGAGAAAGAGCAGACGGCGCGAGAAGAACGGCCCAGATGTTGCAGTCAGCTTCTAAGACAGCAAACCGCTGGAGGTCGATCCTTCCTGGTTTAAGCCTGACCCCGGCTTTATTCAAGCACACCCATGGAATGTATCTGCTTGGGATCCAGACCTTCCCATGAGCTATAATTGGGCTAGCGGCTTTTAAACACAGCGGCCTTTGCCCAGAAAACCACCCCATGAAACTGAACAGAGTTCCTTCCAAAGAGAAGAGATTTGCAGCAACGGGGAAGGGTCTGCCGTGCCTCTGGGATTCGAAAGGGCCATTTTCCTTCCCACACAGGAGTGTGGTCAGACTTACACGCGCGGAAAATCCAGGTGGGGAAAATCACCCTGAGAGGCTTCCTTTTTCTTTCTTTTAGGAGCACCAGCAGAAGCCAGAGACCACTCCCCTCCCTGGTTTCCCGAGGAGAGAAAAACCAGAGGCGCCATGTCTTTGAAGGCAACACGCCTGCCTCCCCTGCAGGCCTGCAGAAAGGGCTCCCGGGACCCTTTTTTGCAAAATGCAGCATGTTTAGACAAGGTTGGTTGTTCTACAAGGTTACGGCCGAAAAAAAGGGGGGGTTGCAAAGAGGAGCTGTGCGGTTTGGAAGAGTGGGAGACCCCTTCCATCCCGGCTCAGAGGGATGGCCCTGCCAGCAGCTACTCAGGCTGCCTCGCCCTCCCGCGTCAGGCAGAGCCCTGGCTCGCCGCGGAAGTGATGCAAGGCTGAGTGCAGCCGGCTTGTGCCGTGACTCATGGCCCAGTCTCGCCAGTAAAGGTGAGCTCGCCCCGAGGACACCTCTCTGCCCTTGCGTCGGCCTGCACATCTGTCCAGCCAGCTGTTCCAAACCCCTCAGCCCGGCAGTCGCCTTGGCTCTCTTTCTACAAAAATAAAAACTCCTTTAAGGGCTACAGGGTGGAAGGGCAAGACTTGGGCAACGTTTACAGGAAAAACCAACAGCCCCAGATCCCCCTTCACGTTTGCAAAGAAATAAACCTCTTTTCTCCCTGGAGAAAAAAACAGCAGTGGCTCCCCCCGCAAATTCGGTAGCATTTCTCCAGCCTCTCTGCCTCCCTCCCTCCCTCTCTCTTTCTCTCTCTCCAGCCTCGAACTGAGACAAGCTATTTCAAAATAGTCTGCATTCTCTTCCTTATAAGGAATATCTGCCCGGGATCTATTTGCGGTTCCTTTGAACAAGTTAAATAAACGCCTGGCTGGAATGCTGACTCCCATCTATCGGAAAGCCACAGAGTGAGAGGGCGCATCTGAGCCAGATTAGACGCGGCCTCCTGCAGACGAGAGTCTTCCTGTGGTTCCAAAGCTGAAATTAAGTCAGATTCCTTTCAGTGCCGGGCAGAAGCAACCTCTTTTTTCCAAGCCTTCTGCGAGGAACTAGGCAAAAGTTAAAACTTCAGAGAGCCCATCCAACGCGCGCTCGTCTGCCCTGTTTGTATTTCCCCGAGCCATTTGCTTTCCCATCGCACCGACCTGCCTGCTCTTGCCATGCCTTAAAAAAGCCACGTGATCGCCCTTTCGCTATGAGCAGGTCGACCGTACTCTTTCCCTTAAACAGGAGGGGTAGTTCTTCAGATGACATCATCGGCTTGGGATGTCTGGCTCCCACCCCCAACCTTAAGGGGCAGGCAGCCTGTATTTGGCGTGAATTGCACATAAGGCTGCGGGGCTGTGAATGTTTGAGAGCTCCAGCCATAGGACTATTTAATACTTAGACAGGTGGGTGGGATGAGAGACAGCAAAGGGTGCAACTGACACACTCTTCCATATAAAGTGCTGAGCTATATATAACGCCCCCCCCCCTTCTCTGGATCTGGCCCGGCCGATTGCAGACCCAGCAAGTATCATCTCCTGGAACGGGCTTTTGCCGACGGAACAATATCTTCCTTGGCATGTCAAGAAGCCTCTTGGCATGTCTTGGAAATCGAGAATCAGCAGCCTATCTCTGCACCCTCCAAGGCGCGCGCATTTGTCCTCCGGGTACCTTTTCCCATAGGATACGCACGGGAATCTCAGCTCAATGACTCAATAGGTCTGCTGGCCCCACCAGACAACCACTTTTACCATTCGGTTGGCGCTTTGGGGCCTCTTACAAGCATCGGCACCCATGTCCGTTTTCACGGCTTTGGGATTGGGAGAAACGGAGCCCGTTCTCGTGCCTGGGGGCTCCTGCCTTCTCTTCAAGCCACAATCGCAAGAACAGCTTTAAGAAAGCCACGTTGCTCCGAGCTGAAACTAGCTCCTAGTGACAGAGTAGGGCACATCTATGCATCCAAGCGCAGCAGTGGACATCTGGAGGAGCAAGAGGCTCCCCAAATACTCCGCATTCTTGGGCGATGGATGACCCACCTCACGCAAAGCGACCCTTGGGTCCCTGCCCACCCCACCCTGCCAGGAGGGCCCCGGTCCCCACAGCTGGTGACGAGTCCAGCAGGCAGAGAGGTTGGGTGAGCAGAAGAGGTAGAAAGGGGGTGGCACGTGCTCTCCGGGTGCAGGGGGAGAAGTACTCACATCTGCAGCTTTCTTTTCTGCCACCTCCAGCTTCTCCTGGGCATCTTTCAGGGACTCCGAATACTTGTCCAGCTCATCTTCTGTGCCCTTCAGCTTCTTTTGCAGAGACACCAACTCATCCTCCAACTGCCCGTGGGTTGGGAAAGGGGTGAGGCAGATGGGGGGGGGAGTGGGATGGAAGGCAAGGAAAGGAAAGGGGGTGCAGCAGGCAACGCGGTGGCGCGAAGAAGAGGTGCAGGTGCAGAAGGACAGAGGGAGGAAGACAGGAGAGAAAAAAGTTAGCGCATCCCAGAGGCTACCTTGGTGGCCTTCTCGTCCGCAGAGAGGAGGCTGTCCTCGGCACCGTGCAGCTCCTCCAGAACCCGGTCCCTCTCGTCCTCCGAGACCCGCAGTTGCTTTTCCAACTGCACAATGTCGTCCTCTAACTAGCCACGCAGGCGAGAGGCAAAAAGAGGAGGAAATGCTTTTTATCTCCCACAATTCAGCCTTGCCTTCCCTCCCATCTCTCCCCTCTCCAGGGCTGCCTTCGCAAACACAACTGGGCCAGTTACAAACTCAGTGGCTGCATTCACACAACCTACTGAATGTTGTTCCTTTGATCACTTTTGGGACCTGGTGTGTCATCAGAAGCTTGCCTGGTTGCTCAGTTCATGGATCAACCAAGTGCGTGACCCAGACAAGGGATGAATGAGGCACTCAGGTTGGGCCTGTTGTGGGAACACGGCCAGCTGCAAGAGTTGGAACGGTCCCCAAGGCCGAGAAGGCAGAGGACCCAGGCAAGGGGAAAAAAGGTGGGGTGCCTTAAGGTCTCTGGGCCCGAGGCACGAGCCAGTCGCCTTCCTGTGCTCAGGGCTAAGCTTGAGGGCACTGATCCAGGCAAGGCATTTTCCTGCAAGCTGGCGTCATCCAGCTGTCTGGACTACTCTCAGATCCAGCTGTTCTAGCTGGGAATGATGGGCGAGGCATCGAGTGGGGGAAGTTGAATGAAGCACGACCTGGCGCACCCAACGAAGCGAAGCGAGGTGCCCAGGGAAGAAAGCGGGCCGAGCCCTCGGGGTGAGCTCCGCATCTGAACTTCCAGGAGTCAACCGGGGGAGCAGCTCAAAGCTCCTCCGGGTTGGGTTGGGCGGGGGGGGGGGGGCGGCATTCCCAGGAGAGGCTCCAGGACTAACAGCTGCATCTGACGTCTTCTTCCCAGAAGCGACCCACCCGGCTTCGTATAAACAAGACTGCCCCGGGATCAAGGATCCCCAACCTCAGCCGGGTCGGGCAGAAAGTCGCAGGACCGCCCCAGCTCCTTCTCGCTCTCCCGATCACCGGGGGGGGGGGGGGGGGGCGGGGAGACGCTGGATTCCCTCCCCTCCCAATTCCCACAGCGGGGCGAGCGGGGGCGCAGAAGGCGTCCCGCTCTCCTCCTCCGGCTCCTCGGCCGGCGCGCGCGGCAGCGGGACTTCCGCGCCCGCGCGCCCGCCCTCCGCGGGCTCCGGCCGGGCGTCCAGAGCCGGCCAGGGTCGGCGGGCGCGCTCCCTTCGCCCCGCCTTCCGCGCGGGGGCAGCCCACCTGCTTGCTGCGGTCTTCGGCGGCCTTCTTGTCGGCCTCGGCTTGCTCGGCCCGGTCCAAGGCGTTCTCCTTGTCCAGCTTCAGCATCTGCATCTTCTTCTTGATGGCGTCCATGGCGGCGGCGGAGGCGCGGCTGGGCAGTTACCAAAAGTCCGTCGAGGAGAAGGCGGAGGAGGCGGCGGCGGCGGCGGAGCTGCGCTGGGACGGTCGGCCTGGCCGGAGTGCGAGCGCCTCCGCGGCGGCCGCGGGCAGATAAGTACCTCCCGGGGCGGGGGGGCGCCGCATTCCGCCGGGCAGCCAATGCTTTTTTGGGAAAGGGCCCCGCGCGCGCCGCCCCCTCCGCCCCGCGCCCGCCCTGCCTCCCAGGAGTCGGCAGATGCCTAAAGATGGGCAGGGCGGCGGCGGCCTCCCTCGCCGGGCTGGCATTGCTGCTGCCGCTGCTGCCGCTGCTGGCCGGAGCTCCGCGGTCCGTCGCCGGGCCGGAGAGTTCGGCTGGGCTCCGCCATGGGCAGAGGCAGTCTACCCCGACGAGGCGCAAGAGGAGCGAAGGCGGGGGCTACGATCCGCGCCGCCAGCCTGTGCCTCTCCCTGCGCCGACCGACGAAGAGCCGCGTCGCTTTGGAAGCGAGAAGGAGGCGCCCCAAGCGCTGCAACGGGAGCCCGGGGAGGTGGGCTGGGGGCGTCTCTCCCTCCGGGGGTGGCTCGAGTTTGAACAAGCCCCCCCCCCCGATAGGGAGCTTGGCCAAGCCACCCGATGGCTGGCCGCAGTGCCCCCCCCCCGCCGGAGCAGCTCTACTCGGGAGAAAGTGCCAAGCCAGGAGGACCCACACAAGCCCTGGTGCCCCCCCCCCCCCCCCCCGTTTTCAGGCAGGAAACAACGAGGAGGAGGCAGAGCACGCCCGTTCCAGCCCACAGGGGTGATGGGATCCTGACCCCTTTCCTTCATTGCAGTGTGCCCACCTTTCTGGTGAAAGGGGGGGCCTGGTCACCAAGGTTGCCCTTCCCCCACCCACCATAGATGCTTGTTGTGGGTTGCTGAATAAGCCACTGTTGGCTGGATTCACACAACCACCTAAGCCAGGACCAAACAGAGGGGGCTTAGTCTGCTGCGTGAATGTTGAGTTCAGATGCTCCGAGGTCAGTGTGTAAGGTCGGACTGTCCCTTCATTGAATCAACCCAGGCCCTCCCAACTTTCTGGGTCTGCTAGCCATGGGATTCACACAACACAGTAATCCCTTCAACTGGGATTACTAGCCTACAAATACTGTGTCTTTCTAAACCAGTGTTTTTCAAACTTTAAGATGTGTGGACTTCAACTCCCAGCATGCTGGCTGGGGAATTCTGGGAGTTGAAGTCCACACATCTTAAAGGTGCAGAGTTTGAAAAACACTGTTCTAAACCAACACCACCCATTCCAGCTTCACGTGTGGCCCGCTCACTGACATCCAAAGGGGATCGGCCGGTTCCCAGGACTCACTAACACAGAAGCAGCCCAGCCCCATTCAAAGCCGGTTTAGCAAACGCAGAGCCGGTGGCTAAGCCTATGCAGGCTCTAAGCAAGCCATGGGCGCGGGGGGGGAGGGGGGGGGAGCGTGCGGATTCTGGGCACGGCGAAGCAGGGCTGAGCTCCAGGAAACCAGCTGCTTGGCGGAAATGCAGCCCCAGGATCAACTTCCTCCTCCGTTACCTGCATCCACGCTGCTCTCCCTCCCTCCCTCCCACAGACATGCCCTGAACACAGCCTGGCTGACGGTGCAGTTTTGGCTCCATCCTCAGCCTTTCCCGAGCACCTCAATGTTTTCTTTAGCAGAGTCAAAGCTAGCTTTCACAAATTGCTGTCAACCCAGAAAAATGTTTGTTGTAAGATTAAAATTCATCCTCGCAGGAGTTAATTATCTTTTCATCCAATGATTTTGCATGTATCCTATCTGCCCGGAAGGCGAAAAGGCCAAAATGTTTACTCATACTGGGTTGCAGCAGGAAGTCTCCTCTGGGAACAACTGGTTGTGTCTGCATAAGGAACCAGGGGAACCTGATCAGAAGTGCCTGCTTCATAAGTCCCAAGGAAGTGACCATTCCTTGCTTAGGTCCCCTTAGTTCTCTGGTCCTTGAGGGTGCCCAAAATCTGCAACCTGCATTTGGGCTAGAGAAGATTGTGGCTACCAGGCCTCTTGGAGGAGTCTTCCGACTGAGCCACAGCACGTGACAAGGAGCAAACTGACCTCTCCGCCTGCAGCGTGCTCTCACTCTCAGATTCCTCAGGAGCATTGTTGCCCTAGTGACAATCTGTGCAATGGCACCTGTTTTCAGCTATGCAAAATATGAAGGGGGTAATTAGGGGGTGGGGGACCACCAGGACATCAGATGAGATTAAGGACCCAAAACAAACATCCCAGTTAAAGGAACAGCCAGCTACTTCCAGGATGTTGCCGAAGCAAGATGGGTGTGTCTGTGAGTCGCCAGGAGCCAAGCTCAACTTGAGGGGGGCGTTCCCCTTTTGATGGCAAGGCAGACAGCGCCATCAAACCTGGAGGGATCGCTGTTGAGAAGTGGAGGGTCCTCCTTGGGAGGGTGGAGGGGGTTAAGTGGCGCCACTCAGCAGCTGGCGGCGACAGTGGAAAGGTCCAAGGAGCGGAAGAAAACAAGCTTTGTTTTGCTTCGTTTGCCCCCAACGTTCCAGCTGTGCCAGAGGCAGCCATGGGCGTGTCCCTCAAGGAGGAAGACAGAAGCCGATCCAGGGAGTGATTCAGCGAGCAAGGGCTAACCCTGCTCCTGAAAAACATCTATCGCGATTGCGATGCAGTCCCCAGTGAACGGATGCCTACCAAGTACTTCTGTCTCCTGGCGGACTTTCCCGAGAGCCACGGCCACGATCCACAGCTGCTCTGGAGGGCCGGGAGGAAGGAGCCCCCCTCCTGTGGCTGTCCCAGCCCCTGAATCTTCGTGTGGCTTTGTCAACGTGCCATGGAAAATCGTTGAGCGGGAGAAGTGCCCAGCGGCTCCCAAAAGCAGCACAGGGGGCCCTTGGCTGGGAAGCCCCCCGGGACTTCCGCCGTGATGCTGAGCAGCCCCTTTCAAAGGCCAGCGCTGGGGGTGCGTTCACGAGCGCAGCTCTCCGGGCTCTGAAGCCAACAATGGCTGTGGCTGAGCTGGGGAGCGGCGCTCCCTCCGATGCCTCTGGGCGAAAAGGCACTTTTGGCAGCCCGCGCAGCGCAGCATCCGGGTGGGCCTCCGCTTCCATCCTGCTCCGCGTAAGGATGCTGGGTGCAGCCGGGGAGGAACCGGGAGCCTGACCGGGTAGGGTGAGGCTGCTCTGAACTAGAGAGGAGAGTTCTGAATCTCAGGCTTGTTTGCGTAGCACCAGGAAGGCAGAAAGACCAGCAGACCGACCGGGCACCTCAAGCTTTTGCACCACCTCTGAGATTGCTGTGGCAGGGCTGGGGGGGCCCGGAGAGCAATGACACTCCCACCCAGAGACTAAGCAGAGCTGCTCCCGCTCTTTCCTGGGCTGCCATGGGGACCCGGCAGGGCAGGGCAGGGCAGGGCCACCTGTCTGAGTGGGGCCCATGGCCTCAACTGTTTGTGACCCTGCAGGGAAATTCCAACTCTGGGGCCCTTTTCCCTACTTAGTTTGGAAACATCCCCAACCTGCCCAGACCTGACAATGGGTGGGGGTGAGAGGGAAGCTTCCTCATCCTCCTTTGCGGGGAGATTGTCCAGCCCAGCCCTTGCATCCTCTTGCAGGCAGGTGGGGAGAGGAGAGAGACTCAGCAGGGCTCCTCCGTCCTAGAGCTGAGCTGAAAGCATCCTCTCCCCACGGCTGCTCGAAGAACAGAATGCAGATGGGGCACTGCAGCCCTCCCAAATTCCAGCAGCCCCCCGTAGCCTCTCTGTCCCTTTCGACTGGCCTTGTGCACACACTTAGTTTGTGCATCAGGCTAAGCCATGATTTGTTTAACCAACCATGGTTGGCTGAGTAAGTTAGGGTGGAGTGGGATCACACAAGACACTTTGGTTAGGTTTACCCTAACCAAGGAAGCCGCATCATAGCTTAGCGTGTTCTGTGACACCGCCCCCCCGACTGAGGTTGGAGAGATCAGGGTTTCCTTCGACTTGGAGCCGATATGCCTCTACGCCCAGCGAGCGCAGCAGAGCCACGTTTTCTGCAGGGCACAGAAGACGCCGCCTAGAACCTGGCCCTTCTCTCCTGGACCTGCTGACTGCAAGTCTGGACAGCTGGGAGTCTGGGAAGGGGAGGGGCCCTTCACGTGACTTGGAGCCCCCCAACTTGCCTGCCCACCTTTGTTGGAAGCCTTGGGGCACAAGGAGGAAGAGGAGGGAAGAGGGGATTCACCTTCTCGGCTGTAAGGATGGCTTTCCAAGTTGAAGCCTTAAAAACTACCCACTCCTGGATGTGTGGAAAGAGAGGGGTGTGGGTGTGTGTGTGTGGCAAACCTGGGTGTGCGGAAGGAGGAAGAGAGATGCACTGCCTGCTTCGCCCATGTGTGGTCCCTTTCATCAAGAGGTTCTCCTGAGGCACCCCACTGAAATAAACAGAGGCAGTGCGGGAAGGGCCCTCAGCAGCTTGGTCCCGACGGGAATCTGTTTAGGAGGTCGCCGTTTGGGCTTTCAAGTCGGGCAGCACCAAAACGCCTCACCGCACCGCAAGCAAAGTAAAAGGGCACAGAGTTGTTTTACTTTCGATGAAAAAGGCCTGGTTCCTGGGTTGCCCCCGCTTCCAAAAAGGCAGCTGGGTCCCCCCGTTGCCTCTGGGGTTGCAGTGCCCAGGGAGGAAGGCCATTCTGCCCCTCGCCTGTCCTCCTCCGTCCTCCCTGGTGGTTCAGTGCAGACATCCTGCTGCTGGGCTGGGCAGGTTCCACCAGCTCCATGCCAAGGTTTTCCCAACCGACTAAGCGTTTTATGTAGGACTTGGCCCGCGACCAATTTTAAAAATGCAACCCTTGGTTGTGTGCTGCTTCCACGAGGCCCATTACCCATACAAATAAGCGCAGGCGGGAAACTAAAATGGTGGGGTAAGTAATCCGATGGAATCCCACCAAAATGTTGGAAGTCCTTTTCCTTGCCTTGGGGTTGAAGATCAATGGAGAACACAGCCATGTCGCCAGAGAAAGTAGCTTTCTCCTCCCCCCAATGTTATGCCCTTGTTTTCCTGGCTACATCCCACGGTCAAAAACCTTAAAAGGCCAGTAAATGCCACAGGGAGATCAAAGGCATCTTCAGCCAGCGGCGGCGATTTTCACAGCCTCTTAGCGAGTCCCTCGAATTTCAAAGGCAAGCGAAATTGTGCCTTAATTAGCCTCGCCAGAGCAGAGAGAGGTGGGTCAACTTTCTAAACCAGGCAAGGCTCTGACCACAGGAAGGGAGCATCCAATGTTCTCCATGTTCGGATTATTCTGTTTCGGTCCCCAAGACAACAGCCAGTCCAGGGTGCATCCTGGGCCAGAGATGGCGAGCCGGCCATCCCAACCTTCAGTCCTGAAAACTGGGTGTCCTCGGATACCAGCCCCCTTCAGAGGCTCCGCCTTGGGACTGGGACCTGTGGGCTCTGTGGATGGATGGAACATCTGCCTCCCTTGGAGACCCTCTGGCTTTTCCCTCTCCTCTTTTTTCCATGGGGGAGGGAAAGGGGGAGCATCTCGCCTGATGAAGGGATGGTGGGAATAGGAACGCTGGCACGGGCTTTTATGCTGTTTTGCCATTTAGTTCTCCAGAAAAGTCCAGGCGTGAATTTGGGATTCTCTCAGTGGATGAACGTAGCTGTGCCTACGCAGAAAGAGCATTTCCCCTCTGAATACCAAATTCTCCCCCTCCCTGAAACCCCAACCGACCTCCCATTCCTCTTTAGAACTGTTCAGTCCATCTTTGCCCAGGCTGCCCCCCAGCTTATGGGGTTGATTGCAGACACAAGGTGTATTGGGCAGACTTCTGGGTGGCACATGTAGAGGTGCCTAGAGGGCATTTAGGAGGGCGAGCGAGCAGAGGCTTCTCAGGGTCTGCTGGAAGGCTTTTGGGATCAGAGCATCTGGCTGACCATCCCTGGAGATGGTGCTGGGTGAAATACTCGTGTTGTCTTGTTCAGCCCCAGCAAATCTTCTGTCCTCTGTATGAAGGGCTTGACATCGATCCCGATCCGGCCCTTGTTCCTTGTCCCCAGCTCAGCTTCCAAGGTGGCCTTCAGTCCAGTCCAGGTCTCCTGTTGCCCCGGGCGGGCCGCGGCTGGTCCAGCCCAAGCAATTCGGCCGAGCGCTCCAAAGGCGGCGGCCGCACTCGCATCCGGGGTGCAAACGGGCCGGGTGCGGCCTTGTGCTCCGGCAGCAGCGTGGCTTGGCACGAGGCTCCGCTCCTCATCCAACCGTGTTCCCAAAAGACGTCTCCTTGCTTGCCTGCTAAGTTTCTTCAGGATATTTATAGCACGGCTTGGTGCACCTGCCCGGGCCTGTAACTCAAGACGGTGGCTCAGATGCCAAGGCAAGGGCTGAGCGGCGGGCCCTCTGAGCAAAGGTCCTGAAATAAGCGGGGAGGAGCGGGGTTTCCTTAGAGGCAGCCTCCAGTCACCGTCTCTTCTCCTCCTCTTGCACATGCCATTCTCGTTCACCTGGTGCATCTCTGTGCATTACGCCAATAGGCATTTTCTGCGCGCTTTCCCATTTTAGAGGCATTTTCGTATGCACTTTTTGTCTGAAGAATTGAACTGAACTGAGGGGAAACTGAGATTTGGTAAGTAAAGGCAATGTCAGGAAACTCTGCCTTCTTCAAAGCAAACCAAGGCCTTCTCCACCCCCGACTCTCCGACTGTGCGTTCTCCCCACCGCGGCTCCATCGGCCACTTTCTCCCAACTTCCTGCCACCCCAGGGTGTCCCTTCCCCTCTAGTTACCCAGTGTGGGTGAGGGGAGGTGGATTCCTTTTCCTTTATTTGCATTCTTAAAGATTCCAGCCCACAAGAGGCTGGCCAAGGCTCCAGGTCCAGACGAACCCCTTCATTTTCTGATCACTTGGAGGCAATGAAGGTGGCACAGTAGGGTTTTGGCTGGAACTTCCCTAAAAAGTACGTTAGAGCAGGCCTTCTTGGGCACCTTGGATCGTGTAATCAGTCACTCTGCCAGGGCCGGGCTTCAGGGCCTCGTCCGTCCCTCTACCCTAACCAGGGGTCCAGGGGTAACGGTGCCAGTGACCGCGAGAGGAGGACAGCTGTCTTTTCCTTTCAGCCAGAGGGTAGGAACAGAAACGTGCATTCTGAACAAAACGCCTGGCCTCAGACTGCACTTCCTAGTTGCATGGAGCAGCCCCGATGGATCTGCGGGGTCAGGTGGAGGGAGGCTGGACTAGACCTTTAGAATCGTGCAGCCACGGGCCTCTCTTGACCTCTGGCCAAGCTGCCCAGAACTCTCCTTCTGCAACACCACCGGACCTCTTAGGAAAGGAGCCACCTGTGGTTTTACACCACACAAAGTCGGGTCCGACCACCACACACTGAATGGGCTCCAAACGGGATCCACTCGCGTGTCCTGCAAGGCACGTCGTTGTTCCCTTCACAGGCCCTCCCTCCTTGCCCTCGCCCTGGCGGAGGCCCGGAGGACGATCTGCGGCATTGCTGCTCAGCCTTTGCCAGAAAGGCCGGCTGCCGACCCAGGAGAACGTCTGCCCAGATCTTTACCTACAGGGCAAAAGCTCCCAGGGAAACAGAGCTGGTCACACTCCACGCAAGGCCCGGAACAACTCTCGCTAGAGGACTTCTGTTGTGCCTCTGTGGCTGCAGCTCAAGGGAAGGGATCCTGTTACAAGCATCTAAAGATGGCGAGGAGCTAAAGATGTTCCATCTGGAAGATTAACTGCTGGCAGCCGAGGGCTCCTTCGCCCGCCTCTTGGTGAGGTGAGAGGCTGGAGGAAGTCAGCTGGGCTGCTCCTGCCCAGGGGACGGGAGCCCAACTTTACGAGGCGCAACTTCCAAGGACTGAAACGGAAGCTGCCACCCTAAAATTCAACTGGCAATTTCAATATTTATCCTTGCATTTTACTCTTAAAGGCACATGAGCATTTTTGGAACCTACGTCATCTCTATTTTGGTCGTTTTAATAGAAGTGATGCAACCTCTCTCAAATTCTGGGTTGCATTTTGCAAAAAGGCTGATCCGAATGAATTGCTTCAATAATAATAACGTGGAGATGGTGACTCTGATGTGGGTTACCTGCTGGCAGCAGCTTGCTAGATGGTTCCTTCCCTGAACGTTTCCCTTCTGAACGTTTCCTTCTACTGAGCGACTAACATCCTGAAGAGGAGATTCAGAATATCCTGGTTGGGGGTCTCAAGGGACAGAACCAAGGAAGAGGCTTCACCAGTTTCCAGCAGCTGCGGTCCTTGGCACCTCTGAGCAAAGACCAGGGTCGAGTAATGGCACGGGAGGGACAGATGCGTTTGCTGCTGCCCGGCCTTCTTCTGCTTGCATTGGTTGATCCATCCTTGCTTAAAAACAAAACACATCACCTGCAACGTTTGCTATGCACATCTGGATGAGGAGTGCTTCATTGCTTTGCTACCTGGCTGCTCTTTCTAAGCTCTTCCAAGATTTCATGGACAGGAAGCCAGTGCAACCGTCCGCTCCCTCTAAATGGCGGCCATTCTCCTGTCACTGCTCAGGAGGGACCTGGAAGTTGCTCCTGCGCTTGGAGGATCCATGTACTTCCTTCCTAGCCCAGGACAAGGAGACCTGGAGCATAAAACTGTGAGGACCAGGGTTGATGGAGTTGATCCAAGACACTCAGAGGACCGCAGCTTGCCTAACCCGGTCTAGCCTCATTAAGGTTGCACAAACCTATCTCTGCTCCTTGAGGCCAAAAATTCCATAAATTAATCATACGCTCGAAATCCTGGCTTTTGTTTGTCCCAGATTTATATCCCAGTAATCTCCTTGAATGGCCAGTGTTATGAGAATCTGAGAAAATCTCACTGCCTCCGTGCTACACAAATACAGGAATTTCTTCCATTCTATGCTTGGCGGAATCATTTTGAGAAGTTTGCTCTGAGAATTGTGGGGTTGACTTTTGACTTGGTCTTGGCCACTAATAGAATATTCATCACCCGTGGTAATGTATTCTTCCTAAAGAGTATTTTACTTGAGATGGAAAGAATGGTGTGCATATTTCAGGTTTCCAAATCCGGGTTTCTGAGTAATGGATTGTCCTCTTCAAAAGAGCTCTCGCTGCCATCTCCTCACTAATGTTCCAACAATGGCCGTCAAAATAGCAGCAGTGTTGTTTGCCAAGTAGGCATGGAGTTCATGAGCTTAATCTTTGTGTGTCAAAATGTTTAACACCTCCATCACCTCTCCCATCCCTCATCCCTGGGGGATCTGCAAATGAAAGCTGGTAATGGGAGGACATTGCGTCAGTGCTGCCAGATAATAGGATCATGGCAGTTGGAAGCCAGACAGTGGCTCCATTTCATCACCATCTATTTTAGCCTTCATTGACCCTCTAGAACAATGAGCAGAGTAAACAATGGATATTCCACAATAGTTTTTGTCTGGAGTGACTCAGAGCCTGGTGGTTTTACAAGGATGAAGTCAGCTTCAGTTGACTTCCCTTCATGTCAGGCTGCAGGTCACTGAAGAAGCAGGAATCAGAGATGGATAACTAGGACTTCATTTTTTCTGGAGGCCCAGGCAAAATCAGTTGCCTGCTGGGGCTTGAACTGGATGAACAAAGTCAAGGTGTCATGAAGAATCAAGCTACATCCTTGGGTGTGTCTATCTTCGTAAGCACAACAACCAGTTATGATGAGGAGAGGTCAGGCAGAGTCTGCTGTTGCTCAAGCAAGGATTCAAGTCTGATCTGGAAGGACATCAAACAGGTAGGGGTTGTTCTTCCTTCCCTGAATCCTGGACAAGTACCTTAGAATGAAACAGCTCTAAGAGATGCCAGGTTAGAATCAGGACATTTTCTCAAGTCAGATGGAAATCCTCTTAGAAATCTTCCGAGACAGGTACTAGTTTACAGTTCCTTGTGTCCTGCAGAATATTCCTGAAAATGGATTTCCTCCAGAAATGGAGCTGGGAAGAACCCTTGAGGACCAACATGGTTAAGGTTTTGGTTGGAACAGGGAAACACGGATTTAAGTCCACAAAGCTAACTGACTCTGGTCCAGTCATGCACTGGAGCCCTCAATGGGAGGTTAGGTTATAAATAAAAAGTGGGTAATCCTTCAATTAACAAGGCTTCCTTTTCACAAGGCCAGAGTGCTTACATTGGTTTCAGAGAATGTAAGGTGTCTTTCTTTTCGGGCAAGGCAACGCTACAAGAGAAGGTGGCCACTTAAAAGCTCAATAGGTTTGTTTGGGAGACATTGGTCTAGT
Source organism: Liasis olivaceus (assembly GCA_030867105.1). Lineage (NCBI taxonomy): Eukaryota > Metazoa > Chordata > Lepidosauria > Squamata > Pythonidae > Liasis > Liasis olivaceus. Next base: position 21,701,024 of record CM061362.1, on the reverse strand, counting down.
CCATAATGGTCATTTTCAAGCTACGGCAGTTGGCTTCTCATTGTCTTGAGGGTGTGTTGACTTACACTAACTTGTAAACGGTGCTGGAGTGGCAGACACACTTGGCACACTTGCACTCTGTCACCTCCATGGAGAGCATCCAAGAAGGAACATTTAGTTGGCTAAAATCAGAACCACGGTGACAAAACAAAGCAGCAGCTTGAGAGCGTCAACATTGTAGAACAACAAGAGGTGATGGAAACTCCTCCTGCTTCAAGAGGGTAGCTTAAAGGATGGGGAAGGAAGTCCATGTTGGCCCATTCAGGAACACGCTGTTCCCCGCGTTTCAGCCCCAGAGGAGAAGCAGAAAGGCTGGAAGTCCAACGCCAGAATGTCTTCTGCTGCCTTGTTTCCTCAAACTTCCCAAATAACCTGGAACTGGAAAAGAGAGTTCTGGGCATATTCTTCTATGCACATTCAGGCCAACAGTCGCTTGCCAGTTTGGAGTTAACAGTCTAAACCGCATCTATACTGGAGCTAATGTTTCTTGGCTATATTAACACCTACAGCAACAGTTTTACTCGGCCACCATATATATTTAATTGTATCGTTTTGTTTTATGCTTTTATAATCGTACGCCGCCCAGTGTCACTTGTTGAGGTGGGCAGCTCTAGAAATCAAATCAATCAATCAATTAATCAATCAATCCCTCCCCTTTGCCTTTAAAGAAGAGACGTGGCCAAAGACAAGGAAATCAACCCAAGGAGGCTAAATGAAAATGTGAGGAGAACCAGGAGGTGCGCCTTCCCTTTCCTCCTGCTAAAAATGTGCATTACTGAGGACTAGAAGCTCTTTTTAAAGAGGCTAATAGGCGGATGACGGAGTGAGAAAAGCAGGAAAACCGTGTTTATTGCTGAGAAACCCTTTGCTAAGGGAGATGTAACATTTCGTGTCAGAAGTCCAGCTGTTTGCACGTTGTGTGTTTTGATAATTCTGTCATTCCATTCTGACCAGGCAAACAGCATTTTTTTGAGAGATAAAAAGCCGTCTGCCTGGGAACAATCAGTGAAAATGCCAAGGACACAAATGAAAAACGTCCATGAAGAAAATTACGACTACAAACAAAAAGGGGAGGTGGCAGGAGAAAATGTTAAATATGACTGGTTGCGGCCGAAATGTTCAAAATATTCTGAGTACGTAATTAACCTCTGGAATTCATTCACACGAGTCACGGTGATGGCTTTAAAAGGAGATTGGGCACGTTCACGAAGGTTGGGCCTCTCGAGGCCTGCCAGACATGGACCCCCTCCTCCCTCCAAGCCCCAGTTGCAGGGAGCAAGGCAGGTGAGGGGGGGTCTGGCCGCTGGGCGAAGGTGGCCTGGCTCCCCCTTCTTCATGTGAGTTCTGAGGGCTACAAAGGGGTCTCGGTCACGCCTTGCCTGATCCAACCGGGCTGGTCTTGCATTCCTTGCTCAGAAGGCAAACCAAAAGCCAGTGCAGAACAGCAGAGCCCCCCGCGTTGGCGGCCACATCTGGTCCAGGGCTAGGCTTCGAGGCATTTCACGTCCTCCGTTCTTCAAACCCAGGTTGCCAAATCCGCCGTCATTGCAAAACCAGCATTTCCTCTGTTTCTGACAGGGGCACGGCCTCGATGTGAGCAGGCGGGTCGACTCACCAGAGAGCAGAGAGAAAAGGGTGACCGAATCGTAGGACTTCCTCCCGTGACCTTTGGAGGCGTCCGCTGACTTGCAGACGGTCGTGCTGCACTGAAGATGGATGGAAACCACCTTTTTGCAAAGCAGCCCTGTGGTTTAGGAAATCCGACAGACCACGAGTGTAATTCTGAGGTCTAACTGCAGTTTAGTTCGATTGTTTCAAGCAGCATATGACTTCTTTCCTGTCTAAAAGCATTGCGGTCCATAGACAGGCATGGATGAATTTACCGCATCTACGGATCAGGATGCTGGGTCCGTAAACGTACCAACTCTTGTACACGGAGGCTCCGTTTACTGTCGTTCCTCACAAAAGCAGACATCTGCTCCCACAAATTCCAATTCCATTGGGCTTAGAAAAGGATCCCCCGGGTTGGCTTTGCGCCCACCTCAGCCCACCTTCCCAGCACAGCTGTCGTCCCCTTTAACAGAACCAGGCACTTCCTAAGCAACCCTTGTCCTGTGCCCCGCAGTGAGACCCCTCCGGGCTACTCTCAAAGACATAGGTGGGCAGTTGGGATCTGCTCCCCAGGGGACGCTGGCCTTTGTCTGGATGGGGCAGGGCCGCTGGGTGTCCTCCGTGACTCTCTTGGAGGCTGAGCGGCATCGGCCGAGCGCAGAGAGGCAGCGAACCCTCCTCCCAGGCTGGCATTCTTCCTGAGCGCTAAAACCCAATCCTTTAATCCTCTCCTCTCAGCGCCTGCCCCAGAGAACACGGCACCCAACACGGCTCCTGCAAGGCTTCCCCTTGTTCGCTGGCCCCGGGGGTCAGCGATGCTGCCGGTCAGCGTTGACAAGCTCTTGGCGAGGGCTCGTGTTGCAGGCCGGTTGCAATGGATGCTCTCCGGAGGGGTTCTCCCTCCTGGGGACCGTCCTCCGGCCCCAGGGCCAGGAAGCAGGGAGACTTCTGCAGGAAAGGGGTCCTGCTTTCTAGGTCCCTCCCCGCCCCCGTTCCTCGAGGGATCCGGGCCCCAAAGTCACAGCACAACAGTCCGGCTGCAAATGGAGACGGTTCACCGCCGGCCCAGGGGCTGCGTTTTGGTGCCGCGAGACACGTCACCTTAAGAAAGCGTCTCCTCAGCAGGTGTCCTTGGAATGTGCCGGACAACGCCAGCCAGAACGTGATTCAGGGGCGTCGCACCCGTCTGGTGGCCGAGAGCACAAGTGAGAAGGGAGGGGCACCGACCGGCTGGCTCTGCTGCTGCTCTTGCCTTAGTCCTGCTTCTAGCACTAGCCCCTCTTTTTCTAATCATCAACCAAGCTCAGGATTTAGAGAGAAAGAAAGGGAAGAGGGGATAAGATGGTTTTAAGCAAGTCAATCTATCCTCGCATCGCGATTAGCTTTGGGGTGATGCTGGGCGATAGATTTTTCATTGCTCCTGCACCCATCACAATATGTGGCGCTGTAGCCGCTGGATTTCTTTCAGTGTAAAGGTAAGAGGGACCCCGTTCTCGGAGCTAAGAGACCGTGAAAAAAATGGCATTATCCTGTGGCACCTTATCATTGCCGGACAGTATTGCCCAGGACTCACGGTAAGCCGAACGATCACAGGGAGCAGGTTTATCGCAACCTCACTGCAAGAGGAGAGTCAGCTGGGTTCCCGTCCACGTCATTTTCACAGGAGTTCATTCCGAATTCCATTCCATCCCTGGAAAGGTGGTACTTAAATGTTAGATACTTGGATGGGACACTACTAGGAAATCCCAGGGCTCTAGGCTAGACTCGGAAATCAAAAAAACGTATTGTCCAATCACTTCTGTGCTGCTGCCAAGAAAACTACAGAGACATATACGTGAAGTCACCCAGAGCTGGGCTTGATGTGAAAGAGTTACTTTTTCCCCCTCGTCACACAGGTACAGGTAGTCCTTCTTTAGTGACTGTCTCAAACAGCGACTGTTTACAGTTATGACGGTGATGAAAAAATCACTTTGCAACCAGTTCTCGCATTTACAACCTTCACAGGTCTGTAAAGCTGAAGGTCAGATCATAAGCACAGATGCAGTTTTGCTTAGCGACCGCTTTGCTTAACGACTGAGAGGCTGGTCCCAATTGTGGTTGCTAAATGAGGATTATCTGTAACCCCAACAACTCCAAATTTCAATTTCTGACCGATGTAGAAATAGCTTACTTATTTTCCTGTGCAATAACATAGAACTGCTACTATCGCTATTTATTGTTCTTTGCTTTGTGTGTTGGTTTTAATCTTATGTTTGCCACCCAGAGTTGGAATTGTCAGATGGATGGCTATATATAAATCAAGATAGATAGATAGATAGATAGATAGATAGATAGATAGATAAGAGATACACACACACACACACACTCTTTATATAGCAGAAGGTGAAGGGCTATAGCTATCTCACTCAGTCTACAAGGGTGTCTTGGATTACACGCGTATTAAATTCATTTAATTGGGAATTGTGGAGGGTCAATTAAGACTTTAAGTATTAACTGAAAAGTTGGCAAATATCTCCTTTTCCAGCCAGAGTTTCAGGGGTCTCTCTAAAGGCTCTAAGGCTGAGCCAACTTCTTCAGAACTGGAACAGGAAGTGTGGGTACGGCAAGGATTCTTCTGATAAGGTCGCCTGGGCCAGCTTACAGGCGCCTTCAACTCCAGTCTAAACAGCAGACGCCCTAACCCTGCCGCTGAAAGAGGAAAACTTGCACTTAAGACGCTGCAATTTTGCTGGCCTGTATCTGCAGCTGGCCTGCCCCCCACCTGAGAGCAGCACCCCCACACAAAGCGTGCCCCCCATCAGCCGAACCGAGGCTGGGGTGGGCGTTCAGGTCTCAGAAGGGCCATCCGCAGGGACCCCCGTTGGCTCTTCAGGGCCCACCTCCCTCTTTTACAAAGATGCAGAGCCAGTACAAATAGCCGGGCCGGGTCAACAGCTGTTTCCGGAGTGGGGCCGAAATGCCCACCGGGAGATTAATTTATGGCTGCCGACCGGAGGGCCACCTGGTCTGATGGGAGCAGACACGAATCTTGCCCCGATGGCGGCGGGAGAGCCCCTTGGGAAGTGTTTCAGCTTTTGAGGAAGGAGGCCATCATGGCTAGTTGGCCGCACCCCTGCTTTGCTGGACCCAAGAAGGCTGCGGGGAGAGGGGGCCGAGGCTCCCCCCGTGACCCCACCTGGAATGGGAGCAGGAAGACAGGGCACCAACCTGGACTTTGAGGCAGGCTCAGGCCTTGCAGAAGGCTGCCCACGTGGGAGGGAAAACCTGTCAGGAGGACACCAAGCTGGAGAAAATCAGGAGGAGTTTGGTAGCCACTTTTCTGGCTCATAAATCTTCACTGGATGCACGGAGCGGCTTGAGTGACCTCCGAGAAAGTCCCCTGTGGCTCATGAAAGCTGGTGCCTTTTAGCAAACCTCGTGACTTCTCTTGATTTTTGCTGCTGTAGATTAAGGGCCCTCCTGCTCCAATGTCCACGCGATGGAGAAATCTCCTGTATGCTGACCGTTGTGGTCTGGACGCCCCGCCCAACGCAGGGTGGCTTGAGGCATGCAGTCGGTCAGGGCCACCCACCTTTCTCAAGGCATGCTTGGGATGCCAGCGTCTTAGCACATGCCGGCCGTGCGCTGGCCGAGAAACGGGGATCCCGTTAACGGCAGCTTTAGCTGAAGGGCTGAGGAGGAATGAAGAGGCTTTGCTGGGGGACTGGGGCAGCCAGCTGGGGGCGCGGGAGGGGGCCCGACTTAACTCAGGTGGCACAGCTGGGGCCTGCTTGGCCCGGAGCGGGCGGTGAAGCACAGGAGAGCAGATCAAAGGGAGGCAGGAGATCCTTCTGGGATCTGGGGTGGGCAACGTACCCCCTCGAGTCAGCGCCGAGCATAATGCAAATCCGGCCCTCTCCGATTACGAGCACTTGCCTTTTCCCTTTATTTAACCGGCTTCCGGTTTGCTCATCCGGCCGGTCTCCGAGTCCTGCTCCCCTCACTTCCTCGCCTTTCCCGGCCCTTCCTCCAACAGCCACAATTGGCTTCCTTCGCCGTGATCCCTCCAGCGCGGATGGCTGGGGGTTGAGAGTCAGAGTCAGGGCATCCAGCCTCCGTCCCTTACAGCCAGGATCGGTTGCCGGTGTCACCGGGATGGGGCCAACGTCCAAAAGGAGCCGTGTCGAATGCCCTTCAGCACCTTTTCCTCGGTGGCAGCCCTCCTTGATTATCCTCCCTGAAGCTGGCCAGTGGAAGGGCTGCGTCTCATCGGCTTGGCTGGCCTCGGTGATCGGAAGGCTGACGGGGGCTTGACAGGCCCCGGGGCCCAGGCCTGGCGTCTTACTCTTAAGGCCCTTGCTCCAGCCAGCCCTGGCCTTGGTCCTTTTTTCTGGTAGCCCCAGAGCCAGCCTGTGTTGGCTGGGTCTGGCACGACCCCATAAAGGACTCCATGGTTGTCTCTGAAGCAGGGCTGTGGGCTTCTCCTTGGAGCCTCTGCTGAGCCTCTTGACCTTGGAGCTGTCACCTCTGAGACCTTCCTCTCCTCTTCTTTTCCTGCTTGAACCATCCTCCTGCTGCCGATTTGGAGAACCGAGGGGCTTCCACAACCCGGAAGCTGCCTCTCAGGAGTTACCAGGACCTTTCCAGGGAAAGGGGATCTGTAGCACCTTGGCCCCTGGGCCAGCAGCTACAGTCTACAGCAGCGTTTCACAGCCTCAGCCCCTGTGTGGACTTCAACTCCTACAATTCCTTAGCCAGCATGCATGGACTTCAACTCCCAGAGTTCCCCAACCAACCAGGCAGCTTCCTTGCTCACGTTTTCACACCAGGAAAAAGGCATTGGCCAATGGTATTATCAGTTGCATCTGAAATCTGTCACACGACTCCAAGCAAGTTTCCAAAGAAGCGAGACCTTCAGAAATCTTAACGCGTGCTTGAAGAGCTTCCAAAGCAAGGGTGGGATCAAAGGAAGCCGTTTTTCCTCGGGCAGGGAAGGCCTGCAAGGCATCTGCTGCAAGACCTCCTGAGGCGTGACTTGATACAACAGGCATGGATTGAAACGACCGATAATATTTTGCAGCTGGAGCTCAAACAGCACTTTTATAGAGGTTGATAATAAAAGGGGAAGGAGGATCACGAAGCCAAAGACAACTGCAGCGAAGGCACCGAACCAGGAATTGCCGCTGCCAAGAGCCTCGGCTGCTGAGCGCCAGCTGCAAAGTCTCACCTCTGCCAGACTCTCTCACCTGCTTGACCTCATCTGCAATGAGAACCTCAAAACTGGCCTTTTTAAGAGGTTCCAAGGGAACATCTGGGAAAGGTGTCAACATACGTAAGTCACACAAAGGGCTGTGCAGGCCGGAGATGATGGGAGATGAGTCCAGCACATCTGGAGGGTACCAGGTTGAGTATACTTTGCCTATATTGTTCAGTTTTGCTCCAAAGGCCCAGGGCAACCACAGAGGGCTCCTCCTTGGTCCTCCTCTTTTCACACCTTCAAGGAGAGTGCAGTCTGGCCAGGGAGAGCAATCCAATTTTATGGAGTCAAACGCTTTTGGCCATCGCCCTGGGCAATGATTCATCCCTTAGGCTGCACACTGCAGGATACGATTTCAAGAACAGCTCAAAATAAAGCATGTGTAAGGAGCTGAGCTCCAGTTTAGAAAGGAACTCTGAGCTGACGTTGAAATAGTTGGGACAACTCAAACTTCAGTGCAACCAATGGAGAAAGCACAGGAAGAGTAAAATGGGAAACACCCAGCCGAGAGGGGAGTCCACACGATGAAGCTGTCAGTGCCTAAGTCCCGTGGCGCTGAAGGAGTGGGTCACGGCAGCCCCACAGGAAAGATGCAGACCCAGAACTTCCTCAGGTGAAGACAGAGAGTCTCCATACAATTTTGCCCCCTTCAATTCCTGGTCTTTGAAGCAAACATGAGGGAGACGGGCAGCTCTTCGAAAGATGCCTTCTGCACTGGTGGGTTGCTTCAGAGTCTTCAAACAGAGGACTTCTTCTTCCATTAATCTTGGGTCTCAGGTCAGTCCTGAAGCATGCTGGAACACAGCTCATGCACCAAGCCAAGAGCGGTTGCTTGGACCAGCAAACACTGGACAGAAGTAGGTTCTGTCCCAAGAACTACCTGCAAGCCATGTGCGCGTAAACCCTCTTCCATTTATCTACAGATCATCCCTTGAGAGATGTAAATACAATTCCTCTGGCCATGGTCATTCCCTGAACAATTCAGCCCCAGGAACCCTCTCAGAGTAGCAGCACTCCTAAGCAGCTGGGAAGTGAAAGAACCCCCCCCCATGGGAAACATGACATGTAAAAGACATATATGGACCACGGACTAGCAGCAACACAGTTATTTGCCTGTAGCAGTTGCTTCCCACTGGGATCTCCCCTTTCCAAGAAGATGGGAAAATTGAACCGCTGCCCCTTCCAATGTTTCACAGACAAAACACTGGCAAGATTTTAGCTCTTATTCCTAGCACAGCCTCTGCCTTCTGTGGTTGCAGAATCTGCTCAGCTACGCCTTCTCAATGCATTGTCTCGCAATTGCCTCAACTACTTTCAAAGCCAGGAAAGAAATTTGGCTAAACGATAACAGGAAAAAAAAGTTTGCAACATAAAAAATAAATTTCATAACGTATTACCAGCAGCTTGAGACAAACCCACTACCACCACAGGGCAACTTTGTGCCAACCCTGTATACCTGGCGGTTGGCCCCATTCAGTTCAGTGGGACTGACTCACAAGTCAACACAGTTGCTCTAAGGCAGCCTGGCCCCCTCCAGGTCTGTTGGGCTGTAACACCTGGCTTACACAGCTCGCTAAGCCATCGGGTTGGTTCATTGTTTTCGTTTCTGTTTTCACAATGCATGTGTGAGCCTAGCCAGTGTAGTTTGCAAATGTTAGAATATAGTCTGCGTGAACCTAGTCTACTAGGACTGATTCGGTAAATCATGGCTTAGTGTGATGTGTAAGGGGAGTCAGGTCCTACTCTCTGCATGGATGGGAGCTGTAATGCCAGCTGGGGAAGGGTCTTCTGAGTTTGATCCCCCCGTCCACTCAAGACAGAGCAGGAGGTACATGATGGCACTCCACCAATGCACAGAGATGCCGAAAGCATGGACCGGTGACCGGATATCCCTGGGGTCCTCTGTGGAGGGGGGTGGGGAGATCGGGACCGCCAACAGCCCAGCTGTTCAGACAGCAGGGATCCAGGGGGCAAGCTGCAGGAGGGACTCAGGCAGTTCGGCCAGAGGAGACGCAGAAGACCCCCTCTCTCCAACCGAGCCCTTCTGGGGTCCAGAGACCTTCTGCCGAAGCCGGGGCATTCCAGCGTTTCCCAAAAGATGAAAGTCGCTCACGGAGCCACTTTGTTTTCCCCGCTGCTAGACAGAACATTGCAACCACACCTCAACGCTTCCTCCTTGGGCGACGGGGCCCCTCCACCACAACAGGCACGCACTCCTTATTGCACTGGGGGGGCCCTCTGCTGGAGCAAAGGGGTAACGCCCGAGATCCCCAACTCGGCGGCCTGTCGTGCCTTCGCTTACGCGGGGCAAAACGCACAGAAGGCAGACCGATCTGGCCCCATCCTGTGATCAGGCCTCACCGAGCTCACGGACGGAAACTCGAGGAACCCCTTGAGCAGAGCCCAGTGAAAAGGTTCCCTGTGTGCCCACCCCAATAAGACCTGCACGCTCTCTTGCACAAGCCTTGCTCCCTCGCCGTGACATTGTCATAGTAGGCCTTTATGGCCTCTGGCCTTAGTGCACAACCATGATTAAATGCCCCTTCATGGATCACTGCCTTGTCGTGGCGAAGGGGCTTGTGTAACTCAGTGAAGCCATGAGCTATACCGTGCAGGGCCACCCAAGACGGACAGGTCATGACAGAGAGTTCTGACAAAATGTGGTCCACTGGAGAAGGAAATGGCAACCCACTCCAGTATCCTTGCCAAGAAAACCCCATGGACAATGTTAAAAGGCTAAAAGATATGACGCCGGAAGATGAGCCCCTCAGGTCGGAAGGTGTCCAATATGCTACTGGGGAAGAGCGGAGGGCAATTCCAAGTAGCTCCAGAAAGAGTGAAGCGGCTGGGCCAAAGCCGAAAGGACGTTCAGCTGTGGATGTATCTGGAAGCGAAAAGAAGGTCCGATGCTGTAAAGAACAATATTGTATAGGTACGTGGAATGTAAGATCCATGAACCAAGGCAAGCTGGATGTGGTCAAACATGAGATGACAAGATTGAACGTTGACATCTTGGGAATCAGCGAATTGAAATGGACGGGAATGGGTGAATTTAATTCAGGTGACCACTATATCTACTACTGTGGGCAAGAAACCCTTAGAAGAAATGGAGTTGCACTCATAGTCAATAAGAGAGTGGGAAAGGCAGTAATGGGGTACAACCTCAAAAACGACAGAATGATCTCAGTGCGTATCCAAGGAAAACCATTCAACATCACAGTAATCCAAGTCTATGCCCCAACCACTGATGCCGAAGAAGCTGAAGTTGACCGGTTCTATGAAGACCTACAAGACCTTCTAGAACTAGCACCAAAAAAAGATGTCCTTTTCATCATAGGGGATTGGAATGCTAAAGTAGGAAGTCAAGGAGTAATCGGAATAACAGGCAAGTTTGGCCTTGGAGTACAAAATGAAGCAGGGCAAAGGCTAATAGAGTTCTGTCAAGAGAACAAGCTAGTCATAGCAAACACTCTTTTCCAACAACACAAGAGACGACTCTACACATGGACATCACCAGATGGTCAATACCGAAACCAGATTGATTACATACTTTGCAGCCAAAGGTGGAGAAGCTCTATACAGACGGCAAAAACAAGACCAGGAGCTGACTGTGGCTCAGATCATGAGCTTCTTACTGCAAAATTTAGGCTTAAATTGAAGAATGTAGGGAAAACCACTAGACCACTCAGGTATGACTTAGATCATATTCCATGTGAGTACACAGTGAAGGTGATGAATAGATTTAGAGGATTAGATTTGGTAGACAGAGTGCCTGAAGAACTATGGACGGAGGTCTGTAACATTGTACAAGAGGCAGCATCTAAAACCATCCCAAAGAAAAAGAAATGCAAGAAAGCAAAATGGCTGTCTGATGAGGCTTTACAAATAGCTGTGGAAAGAAGGAATGCGAAAAGCAAGGGTGAAAGGGAAAGATATAAGCAACTGAATGCAGATTTCCAGAGAATAGCAAGGAGAGATAAGAAGGCCTTCTTAAATGAACAATGCAAAGAAATTGAAGAAAACAATAGAATGGGGAAGACTAGAGATCTCTTCAAGAAAATTGGAGATATCAAAGGAACGTTTAGTGCAAAGATGGGCATGATAAAGGACAAAAAAGGCAGGGACCTAACAGAAGCAGAAGAGATTAAGAAGAGGTGGCAAGAATACACAGAAGAACTATACAAGAAAGATCTTAATGTCCCTGATGTCCATGCTGGTGTGGTCACTGACCCTGAGCCAGACATCCTAGAGAGTGAAGTCAAGTGGGCCTTAGGAAGCATTGCTAACAACAAAGCTAGTGGAGATGACAGTATTCCAGCTGAGTTATTTAAAATACTAAAAGACGATGCTGTTAAAGTGCTGCACTCAATATGCCAGCAAGTTTGGAAAACGCAACAGTGGCCACGGGATTGGAAAAGGTCAGTTTACGTTCCAATTCCAAAGAAGGGCAATGCCAAAGAATGCTCAAACTATCGCACAATTGCACTCATTTCACATGCTAGCAAGGTTATGCTCAAAATCCTACAAGCTAGGCTTCAGCAGTACGTGAACCGAGAACTACCGGATGTACAAGCTGGGTTTCGAAGAGGCAGAGGAACTAGAGATCAAATTGCCAACATTCGCTGGATCATGGAGAAAGCACGAGAGTTCCAGAAAAGCATCTACTTCTGCTTCATTGACTATGCAAAAGCCTTTGATTGTGTGGATCACAACAAACTGTGGCAAATCCTTAAAGAGATGGGGATACCAGACCACCTTACCTGTCTCCTGAGAAATCTGTATGCGGGCCAAGAAGCAACAGTTAGAACCGGTCATGGAACAACCGATTGGTTCAAAATAGGGAAAGGAGTACGACAAGGCTGTATACTGTCCCCCTGCTTATTTAACCTATATGCAGAGTACATCATGAGAAATGCCAGGCTGGAAGAATCACAAGCCGGAATTAAGATTGCAGGGAGAAACATCAATAACCTCAGATATGCAGACGATACCACCCTAATGGCAGAAAGTGAAGAAGAACTAAAGAGCCTCTTGATGAGGGTGAAAGAGGAGAGTGCGAAAGCTGGCTTGAAACTCAACATTAAAAAAACTAAGATCATGGCATCTGGACCCATCAATCCCTGGCAAATAGAAGGGGTAGAAATGGAAGCAGTAACAGACTTCATTTATTTGGGCTCCAAGATCACCGCAGACGGAGACTGCAGCCATGAAATTAAAAGACGCTTGCTCCTTGGGAGGAAAGCTATGGCAAACCTAGATAGCATATTAAAAAGCAGAGACGTCACCTTGCCGACAAAGATCCGCATAGTCAAAGCTATGGTTTTTCCAGTAGTAATGTATGGCTGTGAGAGCTGGACCATAAAGAAGGCTGAACGCCGAAGAATTGATGCCTTTGAACTGTGGTGCTGGAGAAGACTCTTAAGAGTCCCCTGGACTGCTAGGAGGTCAAACCAGTCAATCTTAAAGGAAATCAACTCTGATTGCTCATTGGAAGGATTGATAATGAAGCTCAAGCTCAGATACTTTGGTCACCTAATGCGAAGAGAGGACTCTTTGGAAAAGACCCTGATGCTGGGAAAGATGGAAGGCAAAAGGAGAAGAGGACGGCAGAGGATGAGATGGCTAGATAGCATCACTGAAGCAATGAGCATGAAATTGAGCAAACTCAGGGAGGCAGTGAAAGACAGGAAGGCCTGGCGCAATATGGTTCATGGGGTCACGAAGAGTCGGACACGACTTAACGACTAAACAACAACAACAATGATTAAATGACAGTTCTTTCAAGAAGGCCTGCTTTGCTAGACAAGGCTTAACCCCCGTCAGCTCGGCCAAGCACAGAGGAGCCAAAACTAGGATATGGGTTGGTGGCATGGACCCCAACAGATGAGGACCTGAGATGAGCTGGCCAATGTGGACATGCCTCGTTGCTTCACTTCCCCGCCTGTGAGGTCAGCTCTCTCTGCCCCGGGCTGCGGGTGATAAGGAAGCTCAGCAACAAGGACCTTCTGCTAGAATCCCTTGGCACGTTCTGCCCTTTTCATAACTCCTAAACAAACGCTCCACTTTGCCTTTTATAGCTGAAAGCTGCCCCACAAGGCTGGTCCGTCCAGGCTCCCTTGCGGATGCAGCATTCAGAAGCGACTCTACAGAGGGGAACAGGAGCTGGAAATAAGCCAGAATCTAAGTGTTAACCTGTCTCACCTCTCGCAGAGGATCCACAGAAAGAAAGCCGACCTGGGCTACCACCATGTTTTAGCCCGGTGTGTTGTGCAAACCCACTTGTGCAATTAGATTAAGGTTCCATGTGTAATGCCAGCCCAGAACATTGGCTTTTGGGGGTAAGCCCTGGTTCAGTTAACTGTGGGGAAGCGTGTCACTGAATGCAACCAAAGGAAGTTGGGAAGAAGCTGTGGTGGTTTAGCTGCATCTTCCCATGCTGGTTACAGGCTGAATTCACACATCATGATGGGCCAGGATTTGTTTTCCACATGGATTGTTGAAGAAGCCTCCATGGTCCACTTCATACATCATGTGAAGCTATTATCCTTGGTTTATAAACCAACGTGGCAGAATTCACACAACATGCTACCATAAAATGAAGTATGTCCTTTTCTCCATGGGGTGCTGCTTAAAGCTCTGGACCATCTACAGATGGTTTACTAGAGGCCTCGGGGGACCCACAAGCCCACGTGGCAGGAAGAGCTCTGTGCCAGCTCCAAAGAGCTTGTTGAAAATCTCCTGCTTCAAGAGAAACCCAGACCGCCCCTCGGGGACGAGTTCATTCACAGGAACTTCCGCCTTCTCCCCTTCTTCCGAAGGCAGGAGGGGGAATCTCCCTCTGGCCCTCGATGCCGACCTCAGAAGAGAAGAACCCGGCAGACGCTCTCCAGCCGGTCAAAGCAGACCAAGCCAAGCCCAGCCTGGATTCCTTTCCCTGTCGTCACCTTGCCCTTTTTTTCCATTGATCAAAATGTGCAAAATGCAACCCTGAGGCGAAACCACCGAGCCCTGCGCATTAAGCCAAGTTGTCTTATGTAACAGCTGCCCATGAGATCATCCGCAACTCCTCCCCCCCAGAGAAAACCCTGCGATTAGATTAACTGGATGACATCACCGTACCTGCAGCCAGGTCCACTGCCTTAGATGGACAGCAGCCAAATGCTGCTTGCAACCCTGGCCCCCGCAGCAGCAGCAGGCAGGCCCCGGGGGGGGGCGAGGGGGCAGGAGCAGGAAGTGAGGCTCCTGTTTGAGTTGCTGTCCTTCCCTTGCTGGCCTCTGTTTTTTGGCAAACCCCATCCCCGAGGCTCTGAATAGACCTGCCCAGATTATTTAACCCTTCAGGTTAAACTTGCTCGGGCAGGTGGAAAAGGCGTGGAGAACAGGACGGAAAACAGCCACCCACCCACCGGGGACTTGTAATCCCTTCCCTGCAAGCCATGGTTAAAGTTAGCCCTTTCCTTTGGAGAGAAGGTGGCCAAAGGTTGCCATGCGAAGGGGAGGAACTGAAAGGCAGTAAAACAGGCTTCCTCTTCGCAATAACTGGGGGGGGGGGGGGGGGGGCGCCGCTGAGCGGGGAGAGGGAAAAGAGCCGCGCAGCGTTGCTTCCAAGGGGGACGGAATAAACCAGCGGTTGGCACCCCCTAAAATTAGAAACCTGAGCCGCGAAGGGCAGAGCAAAAGCAAGCGGGAGGGCTTGGCGATCCCACCGACTCAAAGGGCGCCAGCGTGACACGAAGATGGCCGGACGCCAGTCTTGGCGGGCCCTTTGGGCTCCTTCGGCCACGCGGGCCGCCGTCGCAGCCGGACACCCGACTGATCCCGCTGCTCCTCCGGCACGGCCCGCGCGAGCTCCGCCGGCCCCGAAGGGAGCTCCTCGCGCTAACGGCCGCGCGGGCGGGCACAGGACGCCGTGCGAATCGAGGAGGCGGGCAGACGCGTTTCCGGGCGCGGGGGCGAGGGAACGCCAGGTCGCCTCGCCCGGGGACTTGATGCTTTTAAGGGCGGCGGGGACCCCGCCAGCCCTGCAAGCGCGCGCCCGCGCGCGCGGGCCTGCCTTCTTTCGCGCTTCCCACGGCTTTAGGGAGGCGGCGCGGGGCTCCGCGGGGCCGCTTCGCCCCACAGCGAGGCCGGCTCTCGCGCTGCGCCTCCCGCGCTGCGGCAGACGCGGCTGGCTCCGGCCCTCCCCTCTCCCCCCTCCCCTCCCCTCCCGGACGCCCCCCGGGGCCGGGGAGCCGCGGGCCCTCTTCGGGAGCCTCCCCCTCCGGCCTCCCCCCGGCATACACCAGAAGGGCCCGTGAGACCCCGGGGGTGAAGTGGCTGCTGCAGCCGAGCCCTTGCCGAGGGGCCGCTCAGGAAGCAGCGGGGGGGCAGTCTCCTGCTTCTCCTCCACAGGCCCCCCGACCCTTTTCCCAAGCACGGAGGGAAGGAAGGATGGAGAGACGGAGGGAGGGAAAAACTTCCCGCCGCTCAGCTGGCCGGCCTCCCTCCCCTCCCCTCCCCTCCCCTCCCCTCCCCGCGTCGAAACCCCGGCGCCGCGAGCGCCTCTGCTGGAGGCGCGCCCTCCGTTCCGCCTCCGAAAGGACGGCCGCCCCCTCCAGCGGCAGCCCTGGGGAGGCTGGAAGCGGAGCGTCTGCCTGCGCCCCGCCGGAATGCAGGCGCGGGCAGCCCCCCTTCCCGGCTGGGAGCAAAATGCCCTAATATGGAGCGAAGCCCGGAGCCCCCGGGGAGCGCGCCGCCCCCCAACACCCGGCAGCCGCGACTCTGCCCTGCGTCTGGACGGCCAGCGCGGCGCCTTGCACCCCCCGAACCGCCTTTGCCTTCTGGGCTCCACAGCCCAGACAGTCACCCCGGAGAGGGGGCCGGTTCCTGGGGGGCTGGGGGGCAATACCGCAAAGCGAGCTGGGAAGCCAGAAAGGGCAAACTCTGGGTATCACCCCCTCCTTGGCTAGAGGAGAGCTTGGGCAGGGGCACAGAGGCCCCTCCCTGCCCCTCTTCTATGGCGAGGGAGGGCAGGGAGAAGCCAGGCTCCGAGATCCCTGCCACGAGGAGAGCCCTTCGCTCAGGGGGCTTTTAGAGGGGCTTCGCCAGCTCCGGCCACGAGGACAGCCAAGCCTTGAGAGGGCTGGGCTCGAGGGAGGGGCTTCCGAGCCAGCCCCCACCAGACGCCAGGCCAGAAGCACCCTGGCCGGGTCCAGAAAGCCACCCTTCATTTTTATTGCCAGGCCCTCTCCTTTTAAGAACGAACCTGAGGGAGAAACCAATCCTTTTCTGGCCCTCTATGCACTCTCCAAGGCAGAGCAATGATTTATGCGCATGACGTGAGTGCATGCTGTACCCTCACTCTCTTCCGGAAGACAAAACGAAGCATTTCAGGCAGGGTGGAGCAGCCAGATCCTCACTCCCCCCTGAAAATGTAAGTGGGGTCAAGCCGCTGCTCTTGCCGGGGGCAGCCCTCTCAAGCCTGCCCTCCCCCCGCTCCTGGCAGGATTGGAGTACATCTCCCATCATCCCCACCTAGCAGTAGCTTCAGGAAGGCATTGGTTACACTCACCCCTAATGCTAACGCAGGCGCAACATGGAAGGGTTGAGTCTATTTGCAGCTCTAAGGATGGGTGGACTCCAACTCCCAGAATTCCATAGCCAGCATGCTGGCAGGGGAATTCTGGGAGCTGATGTCCACTCATCTTAAAGTTGCCAAGGTTGAGAAACACTGCTCTAAGCCACAACAGCTTACCAACAGGTAAGCTAAACATGAACCAGCCACGTCATGTGCAGTCTGTCCAGGACTCTTTGCACTGGGAAGACCCAGCTACTGCCCCCCCAGCTCTTTAGCCTGGCTGCATTGGCAGGCACTTTCTCGGATTTGGCTCCTGCGATCCTTCCAGGATTGAGAATGAGGCAAGGAGAGCTGTGTTCTGCCAGCACAAAAACAGCGAGATTGTCCAAATTGTCAACACTAAGATTGAGAAAGGGGCTTTGGCAGACATCCTGGGAGGTGAGGCAGGAAAAACTCTCCTGCTCCCTCTCGAATGCCCGTCGAGAGATTAGACAGGGAGCGCCAGACAAAAGATTTCCTCCCTTTCAAGTCACCCCAGCCTTGGAGGACCACGGATGGTGACAACTCAGTTCAGGAATGCTACCCCCTCAGCGAGCCACAAAAACGCCAAGCATTTCTGAATTCCTGATCTTGGAAGACTGGCTGGCAACAGAGGCCGCTTGCTAATTTTTTCTGCGCTGTGCAATGGCCTCGCAAAATATGTGGGGAATGCGCCATCTCATTTTCAGTTTATTCCGCTTTCATCATCCAAAGTGGCTTGAAAGAACGGATCGGAGAGGCTGAGCAACTCGAAATTTGGATCGTTCTCCAAAACAATGTCGTCTTTCTCTCCCTACCCCGCTTCCATTTCTTCCCTCTTCCTCTGTTGAGTTTTAGACTGGAAGCTCTTCAGGGCCGAGATCTGGTGACTTGAACACGTCAGTGACTCTACATAAACAAACACGGGGCTCGTTTGTGACTGTCCGATGTTGACAGCCACTCCCCCCTCCCCAGATCACACTCTGTTATATGCTGAATTCATTTTCCTAATAACAACAGCTCTTGAGATTTGCTAAAAAAAAAAATAAATCTTGGGAATCAACAGTTCAGAATGAAACTTACCTACCCAACACCACTGACCTTCTAGTTCTTCTTCAAGGCCATCCCAAATTGAAACATGTTGCAGTCGTCACAACGGGACGCAGCCAAGGCGCAGGTAAGTTTCACCACGTCTGACTAGGAAACGGGTGTCACCGGCTCCCTTAGCAGAGTTACAGAGACGAACTCTGCCTCAACCGGAGCTCGAAAGTCCCAAGTGGGCAGAACCTACAGGAAACTGAAAAATTGGCCTTGGATGATTTTTGGAGTTCTGTGTAAAATGCTTCCTTTTCTGCAATATACCTTTTCCCACATCCTGGAGGAGAACCTTCAAATTTCATTCTGTATTTTGAGAAAGCGAATGAACCGGTTCTAATCCTACTTGACTAGCTTCCTTGGTTAGAGGGGATCCCAGCCATTCTATTGTAGACCATAATACCCAATGGCTTCTGATAGCATTTCAAGAAGGAAGGACGATGCTTAGCCATTCCAGATCCCTTCTGAATGCTCAGCTAGTTTAAGAAACGATAATGCAAGTTTCGGGGGGCAAGGGCAACAGCAGGCTAGTGTAAGTTTGTGAGTTGCGATGAACAGCGTCCAAACCCCACCCTCCCCACCCAGTTCTGGCAGGACCCCAAGTTGTCCCCTGCTTTCCTCGTTTGCCTTCTCTGGGGACAAAAGCAATTGTCTCAGGAAAGGTGTGGACTGGGTACCTTGAGGCGGCAGGTGGGCTGCGTATCTGCAAACAGCAGGCAGACAGGGATTGCCTTTTCCTGCCAAAGCGGTAGCTATTGTAGCCAAAGCAGTACATCTAGCAGCCCCCCAAAGACCAACACCTTTTCTTAGGAACACGCCATGGCGATCTACCACCTACAGACGTCCATGCCGCAGCCAAGGTTCTCCTACGCGTGGACATCGTCCTTCTCCTACGACAGTCACTTGATCGGAGTACCTGATTTCTCACCAAAATGGGGTGTGCAACAATTTAAAACAACAATCCCAAAGCAGCTACAGCAGCTGGATTTATTGGAGGGTTCATGAGAACACTGAAGGAAGGAACTACTTGGTTCAAAAGTTTTATTTAGGGTAAATACAAAACAGCTTGGTGGGCCAGATAAAGAGGACATATACAGGGTAACGCCAGGAGAATGCATCCTTTCACTTTGGACAGTGGCCATCTTCCTTTTGTGGGCATGGCTGTTTCTGAGGGCAAACCCCCCCTTCCAGAAGCCTGAACGCCACGAAAGGCGCATCAGCTGCATTCAGAGTCTGTGGCTGCACAGCAATGTCGTCTTTGACAGTATCCAGAGCGGTTTGATTAAAGGACAGAAAGAATAACCAGCAAGTCCTCAATCTCCATTGCTTGCAAGGAGGACATTTCATACTCCACCAATAGAGCAGAGTCTGGGTTGAGGCAAGGACACCGTCCTTCGCTGGAAGAAAGCCCCCCCCCCCCCGCAAGAAAAGGCGAGCACGGCTGTCCTATGGAAAGGGACTCATTAGTTGACCAGGCGTCTTCTCCAGAAAGCCCACGGCAGAGCACCAAGGGAGGGGTTTTAATGGCAGGAGCAGAGGGGGCAGAGCCTGAAGAGAAAGAGCTGTGGCCCCTTTCGCAAAGGCCTCCCTTCAGGGTCCATTTCCCTTTTTAATTGAAGCCTCGCATGATTAAAACCACCAGGAATTTAAAGCTCCTTGCCACATGGCTTTCTTGCTGGAGGACGCCCAAGGAAACCTAAACTACATCCGGGACGTCACCCGTCTGGAAATTCTCTCCCTCCAGACTTGTGGAAGATGACGACCATTCCCTCGCTTGGCCTTCCTGCCTTTGGACCCCAAGCCACGTGCCCTTCTCCGCACGTTTTCCTAAGTTTTATGACGGGGGCCAGTGGACAAAGGCTGAGAACAAAAGGTACCTTTCCGAAAGCCAGTCCGTTCACCAGCGCCAGTCCTTCAAACCGTTCCCAAGGCTGCTGCAGTGACCGCTGCTCTCCCAACAATGGGGAAATCTTGCTAAGGTTATTCTATCCAGTTATCTCTGTTTCCCGTGACAGTCTTGCATGACCGGGAGCTGCCAATCAGGGGGGCCATTACAAAACAATCAAAACAAGGACACCCCTCCCTGCAAGAAGAAAAGGGGCTTCGCAAGGAATAGACAAGCTTATCTGTCCCTTGCTCTGCTAGCTTTGTGTTGGCTGGCGATGCATTTCATGGAGATTTGACCTTCCATCTGCACTGACCATCCACAGGCTGGAGGACACGTCCACAAGCAGGTTGCGCCCCCTCTTCTACACTCGCTGGTAATGTCACCCCCCCTTCGGGGCAAGCAAACACCCCTGGCTGGGCCTTTCCAGCGTCCAGCCTGACCAGAACTTTGCCCACCCCATCGGCCAAACGATGCTCAGAAAGGTTTTGCTTGTACCCCAGGTAGTGCTTCCCAAATGAAGGTGACGAGCTGAGCGGCTGGCTACCAGGTGAGCGACGATGCTTAAGGAAACTTCAAGGTATTCAGGATGGTCTGAGAAAGCCATTCCCCCCCCCCCCCGCAGATATACTGCAACCCTTGTTCTGAAAATTTCTGCTACCCAATAGTTAGGCTGATTGAGACAGCCCATCCAAAACGTATTAAGCAATTACCGTATTTTCAGCCATGTTGCAAGGCTGGTTTGGAATAAGAAACACAGAGAATCATTTTACCTTAGCTAAGATTTTATGTCACATTAAAGGAAAAATAATTGCAGCACCTTTGAAACTGCAGCCTCTCACTCAGATTTTCTTTTTCTAAAATGCTTCACTTTAGATAGCAGTTCACCGATCATCTACTGGAAAAATACAGTCTTGCTTTATTGTTCAGATGTTAAATACGTAGACATTGTCTTTTGCAATTCATAAAAACAGCGTCTGACCCCCCTGCAAAACTTGGGGAAAAAAAGGACCGAAATGCACGTTGCTAATCCTCATGGGTTCGTCCGGTTTGAATTCACAACCCAAGAGCAGCTTAACAAGACAGGCTCAGACCCAACGTTATTCCATCGCAGGTCTAAAACCCCCCTCTTGGGCGATCACCCATTCTTGCTCGCAGTAGTAAAATATTTAGGGGTGGCCGAGGGTGCACATCCCACCAAACAAATTCTTCACCAAAACAAGGGAGAAAATTGGTTGAGTTGTATTTGGTACTCTGCTCAAGAGGTGAAAGGGCATTTTGCTACTCCAAAAGCAGGATTATCCTAATTCTCTGTGGGGTACAGGGGGGCCGCTGTCGACAATGTGCTAAATCGAATGCTTTTAGTGCAAACAGGTACTGTAAGGGGCTCCCTCATTTTTTTCAAAAGAGCGGAGCCATCTTGTAACACTGGCAGAGACCTACCTGCCCCCAGCTCCAGTTGGGTTAGCTTCTTTGCGACGTAGACGTCTCAATGCTGCTTTCCTACATATGATACCAAAGTCCTTAACACGGGTCAAAGAGGATAATAAATAGATCAAAACTTCAGGTTACGCTATAATACTGACTTGATCACCCCGGTTGTGAGAAGCAAGACCTCTTTCTCCTGAGATACAATAAACAAAGGCCGGGGTGGGGGGTGGGGGGCACAGGGATACCCTAACACTGTACCGTGGGGTGGGCTTGCGTCGGGTCTTCTCCCACACCCCAAATTTTGGCAAGTGCCTGGCAGTGTCTCTCTGCAGCCAGCCCCTCCACCCACCCACCCCGCGCTCAGCTCTCTTTCCTCCAAGCAGAACCAGGGCAGGTGTTTAGCCCTCCTCTTCCCGCAGCTCGCTCGGGAGGAACTTGTACTGCTGCTGGCGGATCTGGGCCAGCTTTTTCCTGGCTTCTTCCAATTCCCGCTCCTTCTTCAGCATCTCCTCCTGGGCTGCGATTATCTGGGGGAAGCGAGACAAGGACGATGCAACAAAGTCCAATGCAGGAAAAATCAATTAGCCTCCCCGTGGTTGCCCTGCAGGAGCGAGGACCAGGACCCTGGAAGAATTCAGGCCCCCGGCATCCGACACAACCGCGGGAGCCGGCCGAGCTGCCCTGCCTGCGACCCTCTGCTTTCTCCCAAGTGCCAGGCAGAGAAGGGCAGCCCCGGCTTCCCTGGCCAGGAGGAGAGGCTCTCTACCGCGCCCCAGGTCCTGCCCAGGGCCAAACGGCAGCAAGTCCATCCTTCCGCTTCCTCCTACAGACTCCGCCGATCCTCACCCCAGAAGAAAGGGGCGGGGACCAGGAAGCGACTGTGCGTGGGGGAGCAGACTCACCTGCGCGATGCCTCCCACAAACTTGGTCTTCACCACCACATCATCGTCATCCGCCTTTCCAAAGGCGGCCTTCTGAGCTGCCCTGACCAAGTTGTCCGACGCCCGTTTGACGGCATTGCCTGCGACCTACGGAGGGACAGCAGACACAGCAACTGAAAGTGCATCGTTTAGTACTCGTGTCGGTGCAACTATTACAACCATCCGGCAGAAATGAATAGCCCTAAATTACGCCTATTAACATGTTAAAACGTCAAATCCAACTTGCGGCTAGTAAAACAAGTTAAGCTAGAAGTAAAGTAACAAATCCAACTTAACAAGTAAAACAAGTTAAGCTAGAAAGGCAATCTAAAAGCTGACCAATTCAAAATCCGGCCAACGAGCCATTTAAAAGCGCTACACCCAGGGAAGACGCTCTGCCTTTGCTGGGGAAGCAGCTGACCAAAGAGCCTGACCCTCCCATGGACCTCAATGGTGGCCCAACAAGGCTTGAGCTGTCATGCTTGGCATGCTGGCTGGGGAATTCTGGGAGTTGAAGTCCACACTTCTTAAAGTTCCCGAGGCCGAGAAACACTGGCTCAGATGTTCCTCCAGCTGAGCAATGGTGAGTTGGCCTTAGCGACCCATCTCTCTCCCCAGCCTCCCAGCAGGGTTGCAAGATTTGCCATGGGCACACCCAAAAAGGTGTCACTTCAGCAAGTCCCTGGTAAGAAACAACATGGATAAATAAGGCCTCGTCTCCCCCAGTTGGTTAGGGTGGGGTTCCCAACATGCGGACGGAGCAAGCTTACCTGGAGCCTCCTCATGGCCTCCGAATCCTGGTCAGCCTTCACTTTGCAAGCCACCAGCAACTGTGCTGTGGAAGCGGCCACTTGCTTGGCCGAGGAGATGAGCTTCTCCTCGCTGGCATGGCCTTGGACCGAGGCGTTGGCTGCTTCGCAGAGGTTGCTGGTTGCGGCTGCCACCATCCGGGCCTGCAGAGGGCATCCGAAAAGGGCAAGGGCCCATCTCAGGATGGAACTGAGCCGAGGGTCCCTCAGGTCCAGGCAAAGGAGCAACTGACGTGTGACCTAATTTAGCACAGCCCTCGCAACTGAAATGGACAGGACCTGGGCTGGGTCGGGTGTCTGCAGTAAAAACCACCTCTCCATCTTCTGCTCCAGCCCTTGACCTGACTGCTCTTCTGGCTGATTCTGTGGCGAACGTATCCCGGTTCCTCCCGTGGGAAGCACCCAGCCTCAGAGAGGAACCCTCAAGGCCCAAGAGGCTGGCGAGAACCCGAACCTTTGCCTTAAAAAAGAACGAAAATATTGCCAAGGACTCACCGCAGAAATCAGCCCCTGAGACCACTGTCCATCATCAGCGGCGTTGGCAGGAATGGCTCCCACCTGGAAACCCAAATTAAAAAAGGCCTTTACATCATTTTAAAGCCTCGTTTGGGGAATAAAGCGGAAAGACATGTTTTTACTTCCTAAAGACTCCTTGGTCTTCAAGACGGTGTCAAATTGCACATGTGGGTACTACATGACTGTAAGAAGATGGCACCATCAATGCCGCTCCCGTGCATCATTTTTTTTCCTCGCTTCCCTGGAATTGCTTCCTCTGGGTTTATCTGTCACATTAAGCTGGAAAGCGGTAGGTTTGCAAAACGCAGGAACCCAGCCATGTTGCGTGCACTAGGCCACTATGGCTGTTTAACAATCGTAATTGAAAAAATGGTGACTCAGAAGCATGTGCAAAGCAGAGCCCAGGATTTGTGGGGCAGAAAGGGCACTGGAGAGTAGGGAACGCTCAGAGGGGAAGCGAGGAACGAGGGGGAGGCGGACACAGATGTCAAAACAGACCCACAGAGCTTCCAATCTGTCGGCGGGGTCTCGGCCACCCACCTTGCCTTGGGCGACCAGCTCCCTCTGAGCAGCAGAGGCCGACTTGACGAGGGCGCTGGTGGCGGCAGCGATCGACTTGGCCGCTTCGAGAATCTGTTCTTCGAAATCCAGGGTCTCGTCCGCCTGCTGAAATCAGAAAAGAAGCCGTCACGCGCTGTTCTGGGGAGCTCTCAGCCAGTTCCTCGCTGGCTCCGCCATTTCGAACGGGCCCCCCAAGCGAGCGAAGCTGCAAGACGCTCCGTCTGCACAAGACTCTCCACGTTTTTCTGTGTCAGAAGGAACTAGAAGGAAGCTGCATTGTAAAATTCAAAATTCATTTGGAGAGAAAAGAAATACTGTGGGCATCTTGGAGAATTCGCGGCACAAGGGGCACCTTTTGGCATGACGTCAGGCTATTTTTCAGGATTTGGGAGGGCAGAGTGGCAGTGGCTGGGCTCCCGGGAGCCTCCCGTCACCCCCCCTTCCTCCCCCTTATGCCCTCCCTGCCCCAAACTGGCCCGCCTGGAGGGCAGGGGTGGGAGAAGGCAGCTTCAGGAAAGAAGGAAACGCTCTCGGGAGGACAAGGCCGGCAGCTGCGTAAGAGGAAAGGACTCCCACGGAATCTGGAGGAGGAAAAGAATGAACCTGAGGCCAGAGGTCACGGGTTCAAGGATGCAGGGGGAAATAAACCAGCCGCTTTTTTTCCTTTTTTCGGACAGAGCCGAGAGAGACAGAGCTGCGTTCAGCCCGTTTGGGGGTCTCGTGAGCTGCGCTGCCCGTGAAGCAAAGCGCACGGAAAATTCAGGGACATTCAGGGACCAGAAAAGCCCAACAGCTTCCAAGTTGGACACCAACATTCTGGTTCTCCCTGTTATCCGTTCCACGGATTTAAAAGATAAACTGCTGCTACGCATGGCTGTTTCCGTAACTGATGTCTAGCATCGCTATCGCTATTTCAAAAGGTTTTCTTCAACAAATCCCACAAGATCAGAAGCCATCATTCTGTGGCAGTGCATTTCAAGTCCCAATATAGAGGTCCAGCCTGCTGGAATGGAGCAGTAAAGAAAGCAAAGTAAACGGATAAAAATAAAATAAAGCCTATGGCAGGGGTTCTCTGCATTTGCTCTCTCTCCTACGCATCCTTTAAATCAGTCTGGAAGGGGAAAAGCGCCAGAAGAATCTGCAAGAGTTCTTCTAAATTCTCTCTGTGGGTTTTGTTATTGCCTCCTGCTATGTTGCACATAAAACAACGTCCCCGGAGACAAAGCGAGACACCGTAGGAATGTTTGATATATAGTTGGGCTAAATTACAACCTAATATATCAAACATATCACACAGAGTCTCACAGGACAAAAAAGCCATTCAGGTATGGGCTCAAGCTTGAAAAAGGAATACTGAATAAATGGAAGCTGGTTTGGGTTGATGGGGGAACACCCTCCTGCCCGCCTTCCAGATGCTGGAGCCAATGGGCCCAGTTCCAGGGGAACATCAGGGAGGAAGAGGTCCCGTTGCAAGAACCTTGCTGCCCCCAACAGCTTCCCAGGAGAAAGCACAGAAAAATGATTTTCTATCTTAGGTTATGAACTACAGGCAAACAGATGATGATTTGTTCCTACAAATATCCTCGCCCTCTAAATATATTGGGGAGTATCCTGATCAACAAGGAGGCAAAGCGTCAGCTTCTATTTCAGTCCATTCCAGAAAGGTTCAACTGACAGATCTTCAGCATGATTCATAATCTGTGGGCAGCCTATGCGTTGGACAAAGAGGGAGTACGTGGTGTGCAATGAGCCCACCTACGTGTGTCCTGTTCTGATCTGGCTGGTCTTGGGAAAGAAACAGCTTTTGCCAGATCTTGTTCACACGTGGCTAGGACAGGCCTGAGACAGCAACCACAAACATCTCCCTGCTGAAGTTCCTCACCAAAGACCTCTCTGCAGCATGTCTCCCCACCTCAACCAAACCTCTTCTCCAGCCCTTGCAGACAACCTGGTCCAGACTCTGGCCAAACCCCTCCTCTTGTTTTCCTGCTGCAACTCTTTGGGGATCCAAGACGCCGTGATTTCTCAAGCCCATTCAGCTAGGACCACTCTAGGAGCACCAGATGCATCTCCCTGGCCCTTCAGGAGAGGGGAGGCTCTGCTTGGGACCCCTGCTTGCTTGGGAGGGGGATGCCTTGTGGGTCTCCCCCTGAAGAGGGTCTCCAGATTGTAGCCCACCCCCTGCTCACCTTGGGCTTGGCTCTGGGTTTCAGCTGCTCCAGCTTTTTGGCAGCTGCTTCAATGGAAGCAGCAGCTCCGAGTAACTCCGTCTCGGCAATGACGGTGGGATCTTCGGGGTTGACCCATTCAGTGCCTGGAGGTTGTAGACAACAATGTAGTTTATTATATTCTGTTTTCCCACTAAACTAACAACCGTTTGACTTCCTCAGCTGGGAGACAGATGCAGCTTGTATAGTCCTCACATCTTCTAGTATATGGTCTTATTTATTTCATCTGTTGTGTTGCTGGTGTCGCACCTCTGTACTTCTGCTTGCTGTTCTGACTGCTCACTGACCACAATAAAGCTTTTAAGTAAAACGTTAAACCTCGAAGAGGTGCCACGACAGGCCACAAGGTGCTAGAACCTGAAAACCAAGGTTGTCCTACAACAACAATGGAAGGAGACACCCTCAACTCAAGCTCAGCTTCTGAATGCCACCTGTTTTCCCAGCCACAACACTCGTTCTTTGGCTTCCCAATCTAGCTGTAATGGTATGTGGGAATGGCCTCGGGAGACAGGGCAATGAGACGCAGTCAAGGAAACGGTCAGATAAAAGGCAGCTTAGCCTGCAGCAGGAATGTGGGAGAGGCAAGAGGCTCAAAAGAGACCTTCCCTAGTATTTTGGGCTGTAAAGGGGATGGGGTGTGTGTGTTGAGAATTGTACTTTCAGACTTGCAAGATTCTGTTAATGTAACCTTACAGTAAAATAGAATTAGCTCATCTGGTTGTGTTTTTCATCTAGTAAGGCTGACGCTAGCCTACAGCCCCGGGATTTTCTGCTGGTCTCCTTCTCAATGTCAAACTGGGTCTGATGCTGTTTAGCTTCCAAGCCTAAATAAATTTAGGCAGTTGTTTAGTTTCCAAGCCTATATAAGTTTAGGCTTACAGTTACAGGAGGAGATTTTTTTCCCTCACTTTAGTTCAGCCAGGAGAGATTCAAAACTGCTGCCTCCCATACAAGCCCGTTTGGGGTTTTCCTCATGCATGCCCCCCACTAAGAGAGGGGCGAAGGGCAGGGTCTCTTTGGTAGCAGCCCCCGCCCCCACCTTCCTCTCCCCTCTAAAGGAGCCCAAGTTGGTTCCAGCCCTACTAAGTTTTGGACTGCGTCGCTTTGATTATACTGACTATACCACTGATTATATTTCAAGAAGCGTTTTGTTCTGGCCTTTACTTTCGCGTGATTTTTAAAATCTGAAGACTGATTTGGGAGCCCCGGTGGAACCGTCATGCCACTAAAACAGAACCCCCTCCCCAACCACCCGGCGTTCTCTGTGTCGCTTTCCGGCTCCCGGAGTCCAACGCAATTTCCGCAGGGGAGCGCCCGGGAGACAAAACTCACCTTTCATGGCTTCGGCAGACTGTATGAGCTCTGTCACGGCCCCCGCGACCCCCTTGGACAAGGCGGTTAACAGATGCTTCAACTCAGCGCTGGGCTTCTGCAGAATCTGTGTGTTTGGAAGGGGAGGGAGGCAAAGGTTTCACAAAACGGCACGTGGCTTCCTGAACATCTCTCCCTTTTCCTCTGAAACCTCCCTCCTCTTGATCTGGCCTGGCCTGGCCGAAACTGGGCATCGTGCAGCCAGCGTGACTTCGGAGGCCGACCCGGAGCAGCGTCCTCAAGCTCCCCTCGGCTTGGGTCGGCCTTGCAAACAGTGGCTCAGAACGGGAAAGGCTTCGGGCCACCACTGGCCAATCTCTCCCCGGTGCTTGGGCTCGGAAACATCAGCCGTGTTCCCCTGGGACGAGTTTCTGGCCGGTTTCATTCTCCTGCCTTTTGCTTGCGGGTGACAAGCGGTAATGCCGAGGCCTGTTTTGTTCAGCCTTTATCTGTACTTCCGCACAGACCCATTAATTGAATTCATCGAGAAGCATTTCAATGTGCCACCTTGAAAAATAAAGGCTGGCGGTGTCTGCCTTTGGATCTGTGGGTAATTCTGTTTTTCTATTCAGGTTGCTCCACAGCCACCTCTCCACCCCAAGTTGCACCTAGCGGGTCTTTATCTGCTGAGATCAGACCTGCTAATTGTGGGGTGTAATGGTCCGTGGGCATGACCTCGGGAGACAGGAGGAAGAGCGTGGACTGGACAACCGGCGTGTAAAAGGCACCTCAGTCCACAGAAGGAGAGGAGGCATGGGAAGCGTTTCAGAAGGGACCTTCTCTAGCTTTCCGGAGAGTAAAAGGAGAGGAGGGGAGGAACACGTTCAGCCTTGCAAGACTCTCTTAATGCAACCTTACAATAAAGATGGAGCTGGTACTCCTGGCTGGTGCTTCCTGCCTGGACCACCTCAAAGGGCTAACGTGGGGGGAGTCGGCAAAGCTGCATCTCTAGCTCCTCCCTCCAGAACGGTCAGTTTTCCACTGGGGAGGCAGGGGCTGGACGCGCGATCTGCGGCCTGCAAAGTGGGTGCTCTGCTCCTCCGTCCCCCTCCCCAGCAGGACGTTTGCCTCTGCCTTACTGATGGAGGTCCACGCCAGGGGCCTCTTGCCAGCTGCACTCAGGAGGCAGCCCGGCCGACTCAGCCGCCCCCGGAAGGGGCAAGGGGGTCGTTCTCCTTACCATCAGAACGTGCTCCAAGAGCTCCAGGTAAGCCAGGGTGCACTCAGTCCCGTAGTGCAGCGCTCTCGCCCGGACGTCTTCACTGACATCGGGGTGGTAGGAGGCTTGCTGTGGGGCGAACACAAAGCCCATCAGAGGGAGCAGAGAAGGAGAAGCTCTTCATATCGCATCCGGCGCAGAAAAGGCACAGCTTTTACCGCGGGAACCACAGACGCGGCTTACTCCACGGCCGATGCTCGACTCCTCCTGCCCAACCCATGGGGGCTCCCAATCCCGCGTGCTCCCAAAGAAACGAGCTTCCCCCTCTCTGCCCCCCCGCCCAGGCACTTCCACCCCCAGCAGCCGGAGAACAAAGGAGCATTCCGCGGGAGGCTCCTTTGCTGCAAGCACCCTCGAGGACCGAATCTGAAATGAGTTGGGCTTGCAAGAGATCCGAGAGGCTGAGTTGATTAATCACGTGCTCAGACTGCTAATTAAGATCCCTTCCACCAGGGGGAGATCCCGGCCCATCAGGCTACAAAGAGCTCTGTGCCGGGGACCGCCCGGGGCAAAGACATGCGCCCCCACCCTGGGGAGGACACAGCTGGACCAAAAGGGGTGGCCCAGCTCGGGAGCAAAGATGCCAGGCTGCGCTTTGAGCTGGGATCTGCAGCTTGCTTGCTCACTTTCCTGGCCGTGGTGGGAATCAGCGACTCCCAGGCTAGGGCTGGGGCTGCTCCCAGGTTGATGGCTTTTTCTCCCCATTCCCCCCACAAGCAACTCCTTTGGTCCTTGAGTGCCACCAGTATCAGTCGTTCGGGTCCTGCAGCCGAGCAACGAGCGGCTCAGAACAGAGATTCTGTCTCCGTCCATCGCGCTCACGCACCCACAGAGCAGCTGAATCGCCGCGCAGGGACCGTATCAGATGCCCTGTTTGCACTGGCTCCCAAAAGAACTAGCAAGACATCTACCTACCTGTATTTAGTTCTCAAAACCCTTCACACGGCCCTTTGCTGACCCCCTTAAAACTCAAGAAGGGGAGCTAAAACCATCTCAGTCCAGCGGCCAGGCAGAGGCCTGCGGGGACGAGACCCCCTCCTGCCTTGTGCCCCGTGGCCGGGGCTGGAGGGAGGCTGCCCCAACCGGGAGAGTCATGGAGTCCTCAAGCGCTGCAGCCCCGAGGAGACCCGTCCTCCGAGAATTCATCCAGCCCCGAGGCTGCCCTGTGTAAAGTCCTTTCTTTTTCAGTTCTAAGTCCTCTTCCGGCCAGCTGTGTTGAAAGATCTTTGGCCTCAGCATTTTGAGGAAGGAAGGAAGGAAGGAAGGAAGGAAGGAAGGAAGGAAGGAAGGAAGGAAGGAAGGAAGGAAGGAAGGAAGGAAGGAAGGAAGGAAGGAAGGAAGGAAGGAAGGAAGGAAGGAAGGAAGGAAGGAAGGAAGGAAGGAAGGAAGGAAGGAAGGAAGGAAGGAAGGAAGGAAGGAAGGAAGGAAGGAAGGAAGGAAGGAAGGAAGGAAGGAAGGAAGGAAGGAAGGAAGGAAGGAAGGAAGGAAGGAAGGAAGGAAGGAAGGAAGGAAGACATCCCACTGCCTACTTTTACCAAATCCTGCATGATTTCATAGACCTCAGTCTTCTCCCACCTCGCTCACTTTTCTCCTAAGCTAAGTCTGGGGCGTTCTAGCCTTTTCTCCCTCACGTAAACCTCTCGAAAAAGATCAGTGCTACCCTCTTTCTGGGCCCAGCTGGTTAAAATATCCTCCTTTCTGTTGGAGGCAGACTCATCATCATCAACCTCCCTTGCAGGTTGCTTTCCAAACGAAGCGGAGACAAAGTCACTCTGAAAACAAGGCACCCTTATTTTCAGCTCAGCGCCCCCCAACCCCTTTTCAAGTGCAAACCGGCCCTGCGAGCAACGCCCCCCTCCCTGCGGGTATTTCTGAAAAGTCCGCCCGGCCGGCGAGCGGGTGCAAGGCCGGAGTCCTGCGGGAGAAGCTCTGCGTGGCCCTACCTTGCAGGCGGCCAGCATGTCCGCCACGGCTTTGCGGCTGAGGTTGGCCGTCGCGATCACATCCTCCTGCCGGCAGGAGTTCCCGGCTGCTACGGCTTTGGCCGTCGCCATGGTGATGCCTTTCGTCATCCGAATGGATTCTTCTGGGGACGAGGTCTTTTCGGGAACTTCCTTGGACTGGAACACCTTGAGACGCCAAGGAGGGGAGCAGAAGGGTAAGGGGCACCGCAAGAGGGTTCACTGGCAAATGGGCCCACCGGAGGTGCCGGCGGGGGGCAAGGGCTGCAGGTTTCGGTCTCTGCTGAGGCAAGCCGGCCCAGAGCCAGCAAGGGAGAAATAAGACCCTTCCTCTAAAGAGGCGCCCACTCCAGGGCTTCCCCAGAGCACTGAGCAGGAAGCCGCTGGAATGACGGGATTGCCGCCTGTTGAAGCTGCTCTCCCCACCCCAAAAGGGAAACCGCTGCTCAGCTGAAAAGCAGGCAGCCTCCTCCAAATCCAAGGAATTGCTTGGGAAATTGCAGGGTCCCAGCCCCGGCTACGGCTACGGCACGGTGGGTGCGTTTACCGTGAGCTCCTGCTTGATGTATTCAATGGTAGCTTCAAGAGCCCTTGTTCCGCGCGTGGCCTCGTCCTCTACCGCCTTCACCGTCTTCAGGAGGGATGTGACGTTGGTCACCATCACCTAGAAAGAAGGGAGAAAGGAAGGATGCCCTGCAGCCCTCCCTGGCTGTTCAAGCCTCAGTCCAGGTGATCCTGAAGTCAAGGTAGATGCCAAGAGGGGCCAGGGCCTCCTCCCTGGTTGAACGGTTTCAACCGCAGAATTTGTTGAGCCTTGTGGGGAATCCAGCACTACTGTGGAGGGTGGATGGCACGGTGGAGAAGAGGCTTTCTAGACATCAGGGCCATCTGGAAATAGCTATCATGGCTGAACCTTAGCAACAGGTCTTTATTGGGCAAGCATCTCTCTTGTGACATTGTAAGAGGAGAACTGGGTTAGTCCATGGTGACAAAAAAATCAGGAGTCTGGTAGCACCTTTTCTGACTCACAAATTGCGTATATTAAAAGGCGTAAGTTCATGAGAGCTTATGCCTTTTAATAAAACTTGTTAGTCTGATGTCTTGCGACCTTATGAGCTTAAGGAAGAAACAAACTCAGAAGAATAGAACAGTGCACTTGTCTCAGACCTGTGCAGAGTTTAATCTACAAACCAGAAAGTTGTTTGCAAGAAAAGCAAAAAGCAAAATTTGCCCCGGGGGAAAGACAGAGATACAGAATACAGTTCTAGTGATGGGAAGGTCTGCGAGGACCACTGTATGCCTTAAACCAGTGTTTTTCAACCTCAGCAACTTGAAGAGGTGTGGACTTCAACTCCCAGAATTCCCCAGCCAGCAGGAAGAGCGAATACTTTCCCATACTTTGGCAGCTCCCTTGAGCTGGTACATAGACGGGTCGTCTGCTGGCTTGCTCGCAGCTCCTTTGGTTGCACCGATGAGGTCAGACAAGGCCTTCGCCACATCCTTAATGGCATTGATTAGCACGACCTGTCAAAAAACATTAGTTGCTTTAGTTGTTCTCAATTAGCCATGTGTTCTGGCATTTAGTGAGATGGTATTTCAGTTTATAATGTCAACTGGTGTTGGAGAACAGGTGGAGATAATTTCAACAGCCAGACTTCTAATCATCTTTTTGTACTTGTCCAATGCCATGCAAGGCATTTTCTACGCCCTCAACAGAGTTTACATTTGGAGGAGAGTAAGGGACTTCTTCTGCAGCATCAATTCCCATGAAAGAACAAGAGTGCACCACCCATCAGAGAAATGATCTCCTCCTAGTCTTGACTTTTGGGGGAAAGGATGATCATTGACCTGCATCTACGTGCAGGCCCCCAGGCTTCTTGACCCAGTCTCTGGACCTACTGTGGTGCAGAAGACCTCTCTCTAAGTTCACACAGCTTAGCTTCAGAAGCCTGATAGAAACTCTTGTCTGGCAAGTGGTTCTGAGTGCTAGGATGGAGCCCTTCCCCACCTGGGTTTCAGGGTCATCTGAGCCCAGGCTGGCCGCTCCCAACTTCACGACCTCCGCCAGTTGCGTGATGGTGCTTGCGGAAGACTGGGCTGCCTGGGCCAATTTCTCCTGGCTCGAGGCTGCTCCAGAGACCAGCAACTTGGTGTCTTCAACCAAAGCCTTTGCAGTCTTTAGAATATTTTCCCTGGGGAAAGAAACAGCGTGGAAGTGGGAGAAACAGGAGCAGGCAAAAGTCAAGCAGCACCTTCTTCCTCGTTTGCATAAACAGATGCAAACAGGCGGGAGCTGTTTGTGTCATTTTTATTAATGCATTTCTGATTGATTGCCTCTTGCATTTGAATGCGCCTTTTGCATTTTACCCTCCATTTCAGCTTTAATCACAGTTCAGAATATGTGATATAAACTTAAAAAGTAAACCAATTATTCTGATTTATGCTCAGCTACAATCATGAGCGCAGTATCTCCAAATCTGTTCCATAATTAGCTTTAATTAGTTCTAAAGAGTGGACACAGGTCCACAACTGATTTCTTGGGTGATGCAACAGAACTTGTTATATTTATACATTACCATAATCAAAGCTTAGCTCCGGGTGTGGGGTTTTTGCATGGTTTAAATTTTAACATTATTAACAGAAATCTTGGGAAGAATAGTTTAAATATCCTTTCCCGACCAATACAGGATCAAGAGAACCCTTCTAAAAACAACTCTGTAGTGATATTCTCAAGGTACTGAAAATGCTCGTGTTTTGGAGCTTCAGCCCTTGTCTTGCGCTTAGGAGTGAAAGAATCACAGACTTGTCTTACTTAGCATTTATCTTTACAGACAAAGAATTTATCTTTACAAGGCATCGGCTGTTCGAGAGTGAGGGGAAAAAATCTCATTTAGGCAAAAGGAAATTAAAACTATTTCTGAGTTTACTAATTCAAGATATGACTTCTCTATACTCCATATCTGTCTGAGCTAAAATACAACAGTACTACTATTACTACTACTACTATTATTAAATCAACGGCTGAATACACTTTCCTCATGAACCACTGCATTATTGTTTCTTTCCAAATCCCCCAAAGCAATTTCGGAGTAAATCTTCAAGGATTTCTACAGCAGCTTTCATTAATGTGGAATTACACATAACTGGGTAATAACACTGAAAGTTTTAAAAGACAGAATATTTTAAAATTGTGCATCCTACAGCTTTTCAAAACCTCTTGGTCTCCTTCCCGAGAGAGCTTCTGAACCAGAGAAGAAATAACTTTATATATCCCAGAACAGCTAGGAAACTGAAAAGGAAAGGAAAGCAGCCTAAAACCAGAGGCATTTTCCACCAGAACATTATTGCTAGAACAAAAAATTGATAAATGTAGATTCTTCACCCCTCAGCTTTGCTTAAGCAGATTGTGCAGGTTTCTGAAAGATGACCCTGTATGTGTTTTATTCTACTGCAGACACAGGACAGCATGAGAACTACAAACCAGGACGCTTGCAGGAATTCAACCACCCGTTCTCCATCTATTGGAGACATGAAGGCGATGGGGTGGGTGGAGAACCTCTGCGGTTGTTTGGGCCACTAAATCATTTTGAAACCCCAAGAATTGGGGCCAGGGCACTTGAGCATTTCTACGCAGCGAGTCTCTTCTTCTAAACATCCAAGCCCTACATCTTTTCAACTCAGGTCGACTCTTCAGCTGAGGGTGACTGCTGGATTGCCTTGAGCACTGGCAGTTCAGCCACTGGCCCCCGGCCTCTCTGCCCCCAGTTATGGGCCCACGCTCACCTGTGATCAGCAAAGGATTCGTTGTTCTCGGCGTTCAGTGTCCCGGCCGCAGCAAACATGATGGTTGTGTCCAAGTCGGCGATGATGCCGGAGACAGCGCTGGCAGCAGTGATGCACGCCTGGGTGCCCTTGTTCCCCGCCTGGAGAGCCGACAACACCAGGGACACCTATCCAAAAGAAGGGACTGCGGTGGCTGCAGGGATGGCCCACGGAAGGAAGGGAGGGTGGCAAGGGTGGGGTTGCACTAGGGGAAGCACCCACCTTTTCGCTGACTGTCCGGGTGCATTCGATCAACTCCCGTTTGGTGTAGCCATCGGTGGGACATATCTGCAGGGCCCCGGCCTTTTGGACCAGGAAAATACAGCTGTGTCCAAGTTCTTGAACCCGCGTTCTGATCTGGAACCCTATCTGCGGAGCCAAGTGGTGGCGGGAAGAAAGAACAGGTGCTGTAAAAGGCTCCTGTTGGGATGTCATCGCAAGTGAGAGTGGGAGGAATGATGGTTGAAGGGCTGCAGGAAAAGCTAATCCGCAGTTGGGACATCATTGTCTGGCTTCCAGCTCGTTAACAGGAAGCGCATCAGAAAGATGCATCTCTATACAAGCTTAAAAAACCCTCTTGCTTATTATAATATATAACCAGTGTTATATGAGTGTCTGTTATCATGATGTTTGTTGCTGTTGTAGAATGAAAAGCAGATTAAACCAAGACCTCCTGAACAGTGGAGAGATCAGAAGGATAAGGTCTTCTTAAAGAAATATGTCTTCCACCATTGATAAATGGAAAATTCCAACGGCATCTGATATTTTGGTCCTTGGTTAGTTTTCTCTTTCCAAAAGAATTAGGAGTACAGTTGGCATTTACTGTAAAACTAAATGGGGGATCTTTTTCTTCATGTTCTGAAAGAGGCTTCTAAATCTAGAAGGACACAGAACTTTCCCCCGCTGCATCTGCCCCCAGCCCTACTGTGGGTATCTTTTTTCCCACAACCCCACGGGATGCTCATTTACTCAAGGGGTGACCAAGGACAGCAAACCTCCTCTGGTTCCGCAGTCCCCGCTGCCATCCGCCCTTGGGAAGCCAGGTGTCCATAGTCGGTGGTCATTTGCGACGCGAGTCCTCCCAGTTCCTCTGGATTAGTGACCGCCTTGGTCATCTGAAAGGATGCAAACAAGGGAGAGGAGCCTAGCTTGCTCTGTGACTCACAACACAGATTCAAGGGCCTAACTGGGGCTTTTGAAGATCCTCCCCCCAGTTTCGCTTGCTCTCCATCTTGCTGTGAGTCTCCTCCCATATTTTGACATCTTTTATGGAGGGATCCTGTGGCAGTGTGAAGGTTCTGCTCTGACTTGTTCTGAACCATCGCTCTAGCTTTCTGTTTCTTCCCTTGCATAAGACCCTGTGTGTTTTACATCGAAGCACAGCTTGGGCATTTGCCAAGCAGATCCACCTTAACTTAAAAATTAACACATGTGATCCATTGGTTTGAGAAGAAAAACTTTTAGGGCAGCATAAAAATAATGCCAATTGATAAACCAACTAGCAGATGACTCCTCTGGTGGATGCTGGTTAACATGCAAGATCGAAATCTCAAATTGACAAAGCCCAACTGTCTGCAGAAATGCAGGCAGGTTCAGGCATCATTCCTCAACCAGACATCTCCCCAGCCAGCAGGACCCACTGATATGCTGGTTAGTGTTGACCAGAGTATGCCCAACTGAGCCAAAGGGTGCCAAGCTAGCAATGTGGACAGCATTAATCCTACAAATGACCAGCTAACTGAGAAAAAAGGTCCGTCCTTTGCTCTGCATGAGTGCCCTTTCCTGATTATGTCAGGAGAGAGGATTCAGCAGTTAATCGGAAGACCATCTGGCAGAGGAGCTGAGACAGACACTCCTGGGCCAAGGCAGGCTATCTCTGACGAATGGAGGCAGGGGGTTACTGATCTTATGTTCTGCCCGGCCACTGCCATGAGCAAGGAACCTGGGTCAAGAGGTGCATGGGTCTGTCTGTGTGCGTCTCTTACCATCTCTTGGGCTGTGACCGCGATGGCCCTGCAGTATTTGACGACGGTGGTCTGGTAGTCAACAAAAGACCCTTTGGCCTCGGGTGGTGTCCCTTCATCTAGCTGCATGGTGGGTGGTGTGGAAAAGAGAGGAAAGGTTATCAGCAAGAGAGAACGGAAGGCCTTAACCTGGAGGTCTCCAGAGCTGTTGGATTACACATCCCATAATTCACAATCAGCACAGCCACCAGCTTCAGAGTATGGGAGCTGGAACACCTCTGGAAGGTGCTCCCTAGGAGAAAGCTAATCTAGATACAGAATTCATGAATCCAAAAGAGCAATTTTCACCAGAAAGTTTGTGTCAAGAACCAAACTAGGAACAGGATTTTCCTGACTCTGTGCATAATTCGTGCATGTTCTTGTACCTCCCAGAAAGAAACAAAAAAGTTTGGAATTGTAGAGCCCTTGGTGCTCTCTGAGCTTGGTTATTTGCCCGCAGATGTTTCATTACCCGACTAGGTAACTTCATCAGTGCGAGTGAGTGTGGGGCTCGCTCCCTGTTTATATACAGTAGCTTGTCCTGCCAGTGTTGGTGGGGGAGTTTTTTTTCTTGGGAATTCCTAGATTAGGGTATAGTTTTCTGCTTGATTGTTTGTCTGGTCTTAATCCCTGCTTATCTGGGTGATGATTGCTGGTGAGGAGATGTTCCGGTCTTTTGTTTTCCTTTTTATTGTCTCTTTTGAATAGTGCATAGATGTTGTTTATCTCTATGTGCCTGTTGATGGCTGCCTTGTCTGAATACCAAGCTTCCAGGAATTCCCTAGCATTTTTGGATTTAGCTTGGTCTAGGATGCTCACAGTTTCCCAGTTGAAACTATGGTTGAGTCTGTCCGTGTGTTGTGAGATTAAGGAGTTTTCATTGTGTCTTCTGACTGCTAGCTGGTGTTCATGGATGCGCTCTGCTAGTCTTCTGCCTGTCTGTCCTCCATAGTGGCTGTTACAGTCCTTACACTGTATGTTGTAGGTGCCTGGGAGAAGGACAACAAGGCTGTGCACGTATGCATTTTCCCCAAATCCCCAAAGCATCCCCTTCCCCTATTTCGACATATAATAAAATGAAAGCTGTTGAGAAAAGATGATTACTTATAGCATTTAAGAAATAAGGAAAGAGTTTTGGTCATTGTCAGCCTAGTTTGAGCCTCCTTGGATGCCTTGAGAAAGTTGCATATTCCAGATACCTTGGCACTTCACAAGAAGGAGTAATGGATCCAGAGGATCCTCACCCACCTTACTCATGGCTTCAGCAATGGAATCCACCATGTTCCCCACCATGCCTACTTCACTGGCAGCCTCATTCAAGGTCACCATGATGTCATCCACGGCTTCTTTCATGAGCTGTGCCGCTTCCAGGATAGCATCATGAGTGTGTGAAGCCTAGGAGATATAAAGAGACGCATCACAGGACCCTTTCTTTCCTTTGTAATGCAGTCATGCACGCAGAGCCCCCTTAAACCCTTCTGTGGGACAGACATGAGACACTGACCAATCTCCAAACAACCTAGATCAGGGTTCCTCTAGAAACAGAGCATGAAAGCAGCAAGGAAAGGACTCCTTCTGAAGCAAAAGGTTTCTAAGAAGAAGAATGTCTGCAGAACGGGGAAGTCTGCCAAAAAGGCTTTTTTTCTCCACTTTGCTGCAACTGCAGCTCTAAAGGAGGGCAGGTACAAGTTGAATTAAAAGCTTCCTGGTGGTATCAAAGAGGAAATGCAGCAGCTGCCCAGAGTGGCCTCAGTGCTAAAGAGGATGAAGGCTGAGAAACAGGGCATCTTGAAAATCACAGGGTCTTAGGATCAGAAGGGGCCACTGAGGTCATTGAGTCCAACCCTCTGCACAATGCAGGAATCCAAATTAAAGCAGTCCCGGCAGAAAATGGGAGGCCGCCATCCCTGTGGATGATTGCTTCCATTGTCAAACAGCTTTCAGTGTTTGGATTTTTTCCCCCTGACATTCAAGTCAAAAGCAATTCTTGAAAAAGTTCTCAATCCCCCTTTCCCAAAATCCGATTCCTCAAAAGTTTATTCCAAGCATCCTTTTTCAAAAAAAAGGCAATTAGAACATTTGCTGCCTGGGCTCCTTGAGGAGGGCCATAATCAGACGGAGTTGATTACCAAAGGCTGCGTTTTTAATTAAAGGCGCTTGCACAAGAGCCAGGAAAGGAAGTCTCCAGGGCTTTCATCACGTACCAGCATTTGAAACGTGATTGCTCCCAAGGAGCATATTTTCAGACTTGTAAAATGCAGATCATGTTTTCTTGCTGAAATTTCCTCCTAACAAACAAGACACATTTCAGGAAATATAGGGCCCTGACTTGGTGCCCTCCAAGTATGTCAAATTACAACTCCCATCATTCTGAGTTAGCCCAGCCTGGCTGGGAATTCTGGGAGTCGAAGCCCACCTATGTGGGCTTTCCATTCAACCCACCAGAGAGTGCAAGGCCAGTGCAAAGTGGATTGAGGACGACTGTTCAGAGGAAGGACAAACAAGTGGTGGAACAGACCATCCACATTATCCTCAAGCTAAAGGGTTTCCTTCTGTTTAAAAACTTAAAAACTGCAAATACAACACCAGCTCAGAATCCATCTCCTTAATCTGCCCATTTTTTAAAATTTCTGCAGTGCTTCTTATAGGGAGCAATGTTCAAAAGCACGATTCCCCCTCTTGCCCTCTCATACAGGACCCATTCTAAGAAGCTTTCACCATTTTTCAAAAAAGCAAATTTATGGCAGTAGGGTTGCAAGTTTTAGTTGGTCGAGCCAGGCAGGGTTCATGTGTGACTGAAAATTTCCTGCAGCCTAAAATCATGGGCAGGCCCGTAGCTCTGTTCCAAATAGGTCACAACAGGTCACTTCGCTGTTGTCTGCTGGGAGGGCTTTTCCCTCCTCCGGTATCAGCCCCATCCCACCATCCCACCAACAGATACCTTTGGATTTCCTCCTCCTTCCTTGGCCGCGTAGAGCATCTGGAGGGCCGATTCCGCCAAGGTCTTTGTCTGATCCAACAAGTTAATTTGCTGCTGGTGATTCATCAACTTGGAGACAACACCAACGGCTGCAAGAACCAAGGGTTCAAAATAGCTGGATAGCTGCGTCACCTGAGGAGGGGAAGAAGACCAAGGAATCAGACAAGCTAGGTTTCCCTTTCCAAGATGGGTGCAAGGATTTCCCTCTGCTTCCAAACAAGCTGTGTTAGGGCTTAGGGCACTGCTTTTCAACCTTGACAACTTTAAGCATGCTGGCTGGGGAATTCTGGGAGCTGAAGTCCACATATCTTAAACTTGCTAAGGTTGAGAAACATTGGTCTAGTGCAGGTTCCGAGGCTGAGAAACACTGCCTTAGGGCAATGTGAGAACCAGTCATTACTATGGTTCAGAAGACCCCTTACTGCAAGTACAGACATCCGCCGTGTCTCGGCCTCTTACCTTGTGTCCAAGCTGAGCAGCCTCCCCTCGGGCTGCCGTCGCAATGGGATCGATGAGATGGCCAATTTCCTGGACTACGGAGGTCAGCTGTTCTTGCAAGGCCTGAGATACAAATTTCACTCATTTATAAAAAATGGTTAGTCTCTTTTCATCATAAATGATTACAAAGCGGTAAATTTACAGTCCTCCAAGATGGGAAGGCTGTCAGAAGCAAGATGCTGAGACCTGGGCTACAAATGTTAAGCATTCCAGCTTTCGTAGTACGGCAGCTGCGCTCTTAGAAAATGAAGCATAGTATAAATTTTATATACGTTTGATTGTCATTAAAAAGCAGTAATGCTGGAAGTTACAAAGGAAGCAGCAGCTGAAGATACGGGTTATGTCAAAAACAACAAGTGCAGATTTTAAAAATAAAGCCCCATTTGTGAAGACTCCTGCCCAGGAGTTTGGCTTCCTAGCTATTCCTTGGCCAGCTGACCAAAAGGTAAACTTAATAGCCTAACCCTGAAGAAACTTCCTTCTTCCATTTGCAAACAACCTTGGTTCCCCGTATCTCGGATGGGATGGGCCAAGTGTGCTCATCTGGAACGCAGGTAGCAGTGCATCATGGGAAACTCCTCCAGTCTGTCGTTACCACAACACTGCCTCCTGGGTTCAGTCGGTGGCGCTTCCGATTTGCATTTGAAGGGGAAACGCATGCACACATCTGTGGGGAAAAGTCCTCCTCGCTGGCAAGACTTGGCTTTTCTTACCTCCACAGAAATGTCGTCCCTCGTGGCCAAGTTCTGACTAACGGCAGCGAGGGAGGCTTGCTCGATGTCTCTAATGCACTTGTTAATGCCGTCAATGGCGTAGTCACACTCCCGCTGACCCGGAGCTTTGTCTCTGCAGAGAACAACGGAGCAGCCGCTAGTTAACTGGGCCTGCGGCGAAGATTCCTGGCGTGGGAAATGCTTTCTTCAGGGTTCCGCATTCGTGCTTCCTCCCATCCCACCCTGTCTGGCTTTGCACACCAAAGTGTCTTTGCGCACCCCCGGGCACACAGCTCTCTTTGGATGCTCAGAGGACGGGCTGATGCAGAGTCATGCGGGGCAGAAAGGGAGGGAGCTCCACCTGATGGAAGTGATAAGGCTCTTGATGGACTCGGAGACAGTGTGAGAATGTCCAGCCAGGACAGACCAGGTTGATGGGTCCTTGGGGTTGATGGCCAGCGAGCGAGCTGTTTTGATCAAGGAAGACGAGCTCTCCAGCATGGTCCGAGCCGAAGCCAGGATGGGCTCCTGCGCACGAGAACCCTGGAAAGAAACGATCTGATGAGCAAGCTAGTTCAAGATGGTCAGGCTGGCGAAGAAGGCCCCTCAGATGTTCCTCCTCCTTTAACCGGAAGAACATCAAGCGGGCGCTGTTGAGTCCACATTTTACCAATGGCTTGGGCAGGGTGGTGGAACACAGCAGACTAGAAATGCCCGCCTGCCATTCAGAGGGCTTCCCCATACCTCAGCACTAATCTGAGCTGGTATGCTGACAAACTCAGGATTGGAGGCAAAGGCGGTTAGATTTTCCACGGCTTCAATGAGTGGGGCAGCAGCGGTCCGGCACTTGCTCCGATTGTCTTCCGAGAAGTCCCCGTCCAGAGCCTAATAAGGAAACATGAGTGTGGTTCGGAGCTCAATTTAAGAAAAAACATGGATCAAAAAACAGGGGAAAGCAACAATAGCAACAAAGCAAGTAGTTTGTTCCACACAAAACGTTAAGGAATATTGCTAAGTCCCCTATTTCAATGGGTCGGTTGGAGCCGGAGAGGGTATGGGATGAAAATCAGGTTCAAATTCCCCACTTGTATCTGAAGTCCACTGGCCTCATACTTCAGTGCTATTCTGCTAGGACCTTATCTACTCCAAGCTCCTTGAAAGAAGCCCAGGTCCCACTGCAGGCCGGTTCGCACCCCACATGGTATGCTTAACCATGATGGACTGAATATGTCAGATTTGGCTGGGTTCTCTTAACACACCAAGCAAAACCAGATAAAGTCCATGGCCAGGCACTGCTCCCAGGGTCTTCCTCTGAATGCCTATGGCACCGTGGACTTCCTTGGTGACCCCAGGACCTAAATGGTCAGAGGGTGATTATACGAACTTTCAGCCTTCCCAGCTCATGACCCAGATCCCCCACAGCGTTCAGAAGTCTGTGTCTCTGTTCCTACTTTCCTAGACAAACCCTCTGAAATGAGTCCTGAATTCTGACCAAGCTCAGAAGAGGGAAAAAGTGAGTCACCAGCTTTTGCTCAAAAAGGCGGTGAAAAACCAGCCATGCTCTGGAAGGGCCAAATGCACAAGATCAGGATCGCTCCTATCCCAGCCCTCACCAAGGAGATCCAACTCTACCAGGCAGAAGAATACAGACTTATTAGAAAAATCATTAAATGAAATCAATGGCTCAACTTAAAAAAATTACAAGATCATTAATCCAATGAACAGCATGATTTTGGCAGACCAGGAACAAAATCTGCATGCATCCAAATATTTAGGTATTACTGTAAAGGAAGTTTCCCCACGAGCATCCAGACAAGATTTCTCCGTGGGCAGATCTGGTTCCCTTAAGTTTTTCTTTTTCCTTTAAAGCCACACTTTTCTTTCTGGTTTTCATCTTTTTGTCAAGGACAAGCCACGAAGTGATAGGCTCCATATGTTACTTTTAAGAGGGCTGCAAAATCTTATTTGTTTTCTCTAGCTTTTCCCTGAAATATTACCTGCATTTTCCTTCCTGTTAGTTAATCATGTGGATTCAGCTTGTTTTGAGATGTCTGTTTTTATCACGACTGGCTTATTTTAAATTGTGGTTGAAACCCAATTTGGGACTTTAGGATTTGGTTCTACCCGAACGGATGCTTCGATTTTACTCCAACCTCTGCCCAGAAAGATGCTGGCGCTAAACAATAACCAACCGGTTGCAGAATTATGAAGAGGACTGTACCACAGTAGGGCGCCTCAAATAAATATCAGGATCAAGGCAGAAAATTAAAAAAAAGAGATCCGCATCTCCCAAAGGAAGCTGTCTCCCTTCTGCCTCTCCAGCACCACCCACTTTTCACGCCTGGTCTTTGACTTTCCACCACTTCCCCAAACAAGCTTTTTTTCCTGTGAAAGGAGAACAGGAAGCCTGTTGCAAATGTCCGTGTGATGGCCCTCGGCTTCCTGAGAGGCTGGGAAAGGTTCCTCCCTGCGTGCCCTCTGCCGCCACCCTTCCCTGCAGAGGTGGAAATAGCTTTCTGGGGGGAAAAAAACCCGAGCCTTTCTTCCAAAGCCCCCCAGATGGACCACTTTCAATCTCTGCTGGGCGGTCCAAAGGAAGCAAGGCTGGCGCACCTTGATGGTTTTCACCAGGTTCGCCGTGCTGTTGGCCACCTCCTTGGCAGACTGGACGAAGTGCCTCTTGGCGACGGGGTTGGCCGTTTTGGACGAAGCGATGCGGCAGGCGTTGCACAGGGCGGACGTGTGCTTGGCTACAATGGTGGCAGCCGACAAGACCTGGAACAGAT
This sequence comes from Liasis olivaceus, assembly GCA_030867105.1. Taxonomy (NCBI): domain Eukaryota; kingdom Metazoa; phylum Chordata; class Lepidosauria; order Squamata; family Pythonidae; genus Liasis; species Liasis olivaceus. The sequence goes on along the minus strand of CM061362.1, from coordinate 21,657,766 downwards.
GCGCAGGACTCAGGGCAGGGCCTGGCTTTGCACCCTGAAAATCCAGGGTGCGATCCCCGGAGGGACCTCCGCCTTCTTCAAGGATCGGGTGGCAGGAACGGTCTTTCTTGGCCTGAGACGCTGCAGGGCTGCTGCCGGTCAGAGAAGGCAAAAGCAGGAGACAAAGGTAAAGATCAGCCCCCCTCCCTGGGCACCTCAGGGTCACAGGGCATTCCCTCTGCTGGTCCCAGGGCAGCAAGCAGGGAGGAAAGCGACGCAAAAGAGCACCGGGGATTGGTGCCCAGGAGAGGTCTGGGTTGGCCGTGCTCCACAGCTTGCCCCCCATCTCCAGCCGGGCATTTCCAGTCACAGCTTCCTCTGACAGGGAAGACCTTTCCAGAATGTAGGTCCTGACCTGGGTGGAGGAGCTCCTTCAAAGCATCCTCTCGGGCGTCTGCTGAGCAAAGCCATCTTTTCCTTCCTAAACCTCTTAGGTGCATTCACAGCCTCCTCTTTGGGGGAGGGCGTTTTCTGTTCTGCTGACTAACAGCCGAGCGTAACGGCTGCTCTGCTTGCACCACCTAATCACCTTCCTCCAAAGCGGAACTGCCGGCCAGTCTCGGCAGGGGAGGACATGAAGAGGATGCTGGAGCGTCTTCCTCAGGATTAGGCAGCAGAGGCTGTTCAGGAAGCAGAGCTGGAGGGCCGCGTTTTCAGGGCTGCCCATGGCCACGAGGCACGTCTAAGAGGCGTGACCCAGAATCCCGCGCGGGAGATGCCGGGACTCCCTCGGACCGCCTTCCGGCCCAGACCTGCAGCTCCCGTGACCTTGAGGAGTGGGGGGCATACCTGGGAGGGGCTGCTGGCTGGATCCACCAAGTTCTGGCACGCCATTTGGATGGCTTGGTTGGCCCGGGCAAACTGGATGGGATCCACGAGGCCCTGTTGACCGGCCTGGCTGTTGGGATCCGAGATGCCCACGAGGTAGGCAGCCTAGGAGCAACCAGACAGAGGGGGCTTCGGCAAAGAGCGGGAGACATGCCACTCAGCCAAGTCCCTTTCGGGGAACAGCGGCAGACGGAAGCAGAAGAGACTTACTCGTCTTCCAACAAACGCTAGAGACAGAGAGATTTCCAGTCGCGACCAAAGGCCAGGGAAACGCAAAGCACGACTTAAACCCCATTTGCAAAGCTGGCCTTATGCCAGTTCCCACGTATTTAATTACTGTTTGGGAGGTGGCCTTCAGGTCCCCGCCTGGGTTATCTTCAAGCAGGGTTGCCATTTGCGAGGCCAACTGTGTGCTTGCCAACTCGGACCGACCGCGGTTATTTATGAGAGCAGAGAGGAAAACAAAAGCCGCAGGGTTCCCGAAGCGCCACCCGCAGCAGTAACCTGGCGCTCTGCAACACGCCCACGCAAGGCTGGGAGAGGGTCAGGAGGGCCGCGCCTGTCAAAAGCCTGGGCTTAACGCCAGCCAAGACCCACCTGAGCTGCTGCTTCGGTGAGGCCGCAGAGCGCCTTGGAAGCCACGCCCACACACTCCCCGAAGACGGGGAGGTCGCCGGTCTTGGCGTTCTGGGAGATGCCGGCCATTGCTTCCCCGAGTACCTTTGGAAAGAGCCAGGCTGAGAACGCCGCCCCAGAAGCTGACCGTATGTCGCTCCTATGCCTAGCAGTCTCGCGCATGTTTGCCTCCAACAAACCGGTTCTCAGTTTTAGCCATCGCAAGAGCGATTCGCCCACCCTTCTCTGTAACTGTTGATGCCACTTTTCTGCCAGTCTGATTCCCAGCAGCTGCCACTGCTTAAATCTTGGGTCTAACTGAGGCTGGATCGGACTCTTCCCTGATTTTTTCAATCCTTCAACTAACGTGCACGTACACTTTGACAATGGCTGTGTTTTTCTTCTTCACTTGGCTGCTGAATGACCTGGCTTTCTGATGTCACCCAATTCACTGAATCCTACACTCGCCCAAAGCACCGGGTCTGCACATCAGACTAAATTACACCAGCAAGCCAAGGCTAACACTAATCAAGCGTTGGTGTTGTGCAGCGTCTAGGTCTTTGTCTAAATGGAGTCATTGTGTGGTACGAACACTGTCAATAGAATGAGGATCCGACCCAACTCCTTCCTTGAGGATCACACTGGAAGATGCCATGGAGATCACAGAGTTCAAGGCAGGACGGGGCATCTGGGATGGGAAGTCATCCAGCGTTTGCTTAAATATGAGTTGCTTTTATGACTGCTTCTAAATTTGTTTGCAAACTGCCCGGAGTCATTCCGTGAGTTGGGCAGCCATACAAATTAAAGAAATAAGTGAATGCATATAGAGACCTCTGCCCTCTGCAAAGGTGAGTCCGCTCCACTCGAGCCAACCTGACCATGGTCTTATCATCCAACGTTTCCTAGGTTCCTTCCCAAATTTCTACTCACTGAGTCTGGTTTCCTCATCATTAGGTCTCCCTCCCCAGGCTAAACCTCACGACTTCTTCCAGAGAAGACTTCCCAGGCCCTTTCTTGAAGAGGAGGCAACCGCTCTGAAGAGGGCAGCCCCGCCTGTCCCGCTTCTGGAAAGAGTGGCATCTCCTGCCCTCGCGTCTTCCTCCTCTTCCCCCACGGTTCCGCTGCCCACTGCAGAAGGCCTCCGCGGATGGATTTCGCAGGAAGCACGACCCGGGGAGGGAGCTACCTTGGAGTTCTCCATGACGCCTTCGATGCAGTCGAAATAAGACAGGTCGCTCACGGGCTCGCTGGGATTTTCCAGCATCTCCTTCACGGTCTGAAAGGAGACACAGCACCACCCCAAGTTAGCCGTGCGAGAAAGATGCTAGACCTGCAGCTGATCGCCGTCAGCCTCCCCGGATCAGGCCCCGGCAGTAAATCCCTCTGCCCAGACCCCGCCCAGCTTCCCTTGCTGTCGAGGTTGGACTAGTGAGGAGTCTCTCAGAGATCTGACTTTACTGCCAACTAGAATGAAGCCACATTTGAACCGCGGCTTGTCTTCCTGAGCACAAGGGTGCAGCTCCCCTCTTACGCCCATGGCAGCTGGAGCCCCTGGTTCCTGTCCCCTGCCTTTCCCACCTTCCAAGCGACTCTTTGCCCTGCGCTTCATGGCTTTGAAGCCAAGGGGTTGTTGACCTGACTGACGTCTCTGCCCTGGGAGACACCAGCTCTCGGCCTAATTCTCATCTGAGGGCCTCGTCTGCACACACAGCCCCTTAGGTCCTGTTGGATTACAACTCCCATGCGCACTGGGATTACGGGTGCTATAATCTGAACTATTTTGAGAAGATTAGGATGAAGAAGGCTGTGCTACGTTCTCCTCAAGGCCGTCTTGGGGTGAATCCACACTGAATCTATGGCTTTAAAAGTTTTGATTGTGGATGGAGATATATGCACGCAGACCCCCGTGTGTGCGTGTGCATGTGGGTGTTTATTTTGGAGGTTTAAGTTTTTTTCAGTCATCAAATCATAACTGCTCTGTTTCCCTTCTTCCGTTTGCTTTTGCACAATATATTTTTCAGAAAAGCTGCACCCTGTGCTCAGCATTCCCTTTGTTTCTAAGGCTTTCCTCCAACTGCAAGAAAAAATCCTTTCCTTTCCAGGGCATTTCCACTCTCAGATCCCACAAAGTTGCCCGGGAAGAGTAGAGCCACCAGCCAAGGACGCACCTCCAGTTCCCGGAGAGCGTTGTCACACTCCTTCTGGCCAGGAGCTTGTTGAGTACACAGGGTGATGAGCTGGTTGATGCTCTCCGTGACCGCCCTGGGTGCAAAGCAAGAGGCAACTCTGAAGACCCCAGGCACAACCTTCCAGCTCGTCCACCGCTCCTTGTAGGGTCACCTTCCAGTCCCTCACCATCCCAGGCGACCCTCCTGCCCGCTGTTCACACTTGCGGTGCTCACCGATTTATCCTTCACTTCCTCCCACCTTCCTTCCAGGCACAGAGATCCTCCCTCCTCTACTTTCATCCCCCAAAGAGCCCTGCAAGGGAGGCTGGGCTACGAATAGAACTGACTCAAAGCCACCCGGTACTTTCCACAGCTGACGAAGGACTAGAAAGTGGGCCTTGTAATGCCATCAAGAAAATCACACAGCTGCATCGCTAGCGGTCCTCCAGCCATAGTCCTCTCAGTCCAGCTCTCTCCCCATTTCTTAGTTCTCTTCCATTCAGCTCAACGGAGGCCAGTCAGGAGATGAAACACCCTTGGGGCGGGGTGGGGGGGCAAGCAGTTGCAAACTCTCTGCCCCGTTATTCAAGCACCCAAACCAGGGCCAAGCGCAACTCTCACCTGGCAGCAGCCGCTAAGAGATTCTTGGCATTGGGAGCACCGGGGTCCACCGAAAGAGACTTGGCCGCCAGAAGCAGCTTGCTGGAAGCCATGGAGATGTTCTTGAGGTTCCCAATGACCTGGATCTGGTCCTCTTTCGTCTGTGGGGCAGAGAGGCAAGGCCCAACAGGAGCTTACTGCTTGGGCAGAGAGTGGAGGCCCCCAACCTATATTTCCACATTCCAGCAGGGAATGCTACCGGCTTGGCTAGGGCAATGTAGAAAGAGACCAGATCACCCCTGGCTGGACGGACCCCGGCCGAGCAAGCCGATGCTTCAACAATCAGGCCTTCACAGGAAAATCCAGCAGTGGAGCGCCATCTCTGCCTGGCACAAAGAGCCCGCAGTTGCTCACCACAGCTGGTCCAGCGGCTTGCCCTGCCCAGCAAATCCATCCTATGCTCAGAGGATGGGTGGACTAATCCGCGTCCCTTGGCGGCAGGATCCATCCTCGGGATAATGCTGACAGCAAACGAGAACGGTGGGCATTGAGCGGTTACGCTGGCAAGCCTGCTGGTTGAGGGCAGAGTGGCGAGACGCAGGGACTCCTGTAGAGCCCTGGGGCTACTCCCCACATCTTCAACCACATGGGATGCCGTGAGGCTCGATGCTTGGTCACCCAAGGAGCGGTGACGTTCTCACGACAGCTGGCATTAGGAGCAGGAAAGAGGGTTCCTCTCCGCTGATGCCCCCGCAGGAAGAAGAGGGACAGGAGAGTTAGTGGCTCCACTTTTAAGTGTGTTTCCTGCTAAGGGCTTAGAAAGGAAGGGCCGGGCAGTTTGGCAGGGGAAGATGCAATAGCCCCCCCCGGAATGTTGATTTAATTCTTCCTTTCATGTCTTTCTAACCTGCCCAGTGCCTCAGCACTTGGCTGCTGGGCTTAGTAGCTAGACAGGCTTAGGCCTGAGGAGGACTTGGAAAGGAGACCACTTGGAAATCTCACAACTGCAGATGAGATTCAGAAGTCAGAAGAACACCCTGGAAAAAGCAACGGCAAACAGCTGCCATACCGTGCCTTAGAAAGTGGCATGGATTCAGCCCCTAGAAACAGAGCTCGGATGGAGGGCCTCCGTATCTTTCCTCTTCCCAGGAACTGAAGTTCCCAGAGTGCACCTTTCCAGTATCACATCCAGTAGGACAAGCCGAGAGGACCGCCGCCGCCGCCGCCGCCGCCGCCGCCCTCGGCCGTCCTGCCCAGTGGGGGAAAAGGGACCTACCTGAGCTTGGCCGGCCATTTCGATCCCCGTGTCGAGAAACTCGTCGAAGTCCTCGCTGAACTTCCCCGAGGCGGCCGCCAGCTCCCCACTCTGGCCCCGCGTGGAGTGCACCACCTCCCCGGCCGACTGGTTCAGGTCCGCGGCCGCCTGGTTGAGCTCGCTCTGCGCTTCTTGGAATGACTTGGAACTGGGGGGCAGCTGCAAGGCGGGAGGGGGGATGACGACCCTGTAGCTGTGCACTGGCACGTCAGGAAGCACAAGGGTCCTGCCCCCGTGTGCTTGCCCTCGGCAACGCCACGAACGGCGGGCAGAAAACATACGCGGTGATAAGCGGGGAAAGGATCTGCAGTTTCTCCTTCAATTTAGGGTTAGTCATCGGATGATACAAGGACCAACCTGACTGCCAGGCTTTATTCCAGCAAAGGAGCTGGGGGGGGTGCAGTGGGTTTTTATTTGGGGTCTTATTTCTGTAAGCTGCCCGGAGTGACCATGAGTCAGTTGGGCGGCCGTATAAGCTGCTTAAATGAATGAATGAATGAATGAATGAACTTTTGAAAGACCCAGCCCAGACAGGCAGAGGACTTAAGGGGACTCTACCACTCGCACTGACCACGTGCAACAAGGGGTTCTGCAAAGAAAGGGGCAGACTGGTAGGATGCAGCAAGGTTGGCGTCTTTCAAAACAGGAACAGCGTGCTCACCGATTCCACAAGCAGCTTCTTGCTGGATTCGCCAATGCTCTTCAGCGCCACGTCCACGTCCTTCTGGCCAGGAAGGCAGTTGACGCAGTTGTTCAGGGAATGGGACACGGCTTTTGCCACCTTTCCGGACGCACCACAAGGCAAGAGGCATCAGATGAGCGCCAACTGCTTCCTCCAAGCCCCCCGGCCTCCCTGAGGCTCTGAAAGTTGCCCTCTGGGGAGTGAGCCGCACAAAGGGAAGCCTTTGCTGGATCAGACCCCAAGACCACGGGGCAACTGTAAGGACCTGGCTCCCCAAAGGCCCAGGACCACCAGGGTGGAGAGGAGCAAGCGAGGAAGGCGAGCAAACCTGATTAGGGGCTGCGGTGTGGTTTTAGGTGGAAGGAGAACTAGAGGGATCCAGGTGGGGGGCTTGCGTGGGGGGATCGACAAAGTCAAGAGGGCAGCCATGACACACACAGGTACGGGTGGAGCTCTGATCACCCCAAGGTGGCTGCCATCCTGACCTTTTTGACCACAACCTGCAGACGCTCCTGGATTTAGGGAAAATCGCAGGCAACGGAGACAGAACAGGGGGCACGGTTCTGGGCAGCAGCCGGACGGTCTGAGGGGCCACAGCCACACCACTCCACTCGCCAGGAGCGGTTCTGAAGTGGACGGCAGTTGGGGGGAGTGAGTGGAAGCCGAGCCCTCCTCATGGGACGCTGCCCGGCGTTCCAGCTGCCCTGCCACCCACCTGGGCCAGCCTCTGCTGGCTCTCGGCGTCTCCTGGAGCCACGAGGGCCTGCTTGGCCTCCTGGATCAGCAGAGCTGAGCCTTCCATCACATCCCACGCAGAGTCCAGCATTGCGCGGGCCCCGGCTGGGTCGCCGGTGGATGCGGCCACGCCCCGCGCGGCTTGCGCCAAAGTCTTCAGCGCCTGGGCGGTTTCCCGGGCAGCCACCCCTGGGTGAAGAAGGCACAGAAGTGTGGGGAACGGCGCCTGGGCTGGTCCCGCCAGTCGCAAGTAGATGGTCAGCCTGGCTGGATCTGCCGAGGCCCAATCGAGCCCAGCATTTGGTTTCCTGCCCTCAGTGAATCTGCCCAATCTCTTTTAAAGGTGTCTCACATCTCGTGGGACTGAGTTCCACGGGTTAAGGACGCGCTGTCGGAGCAGCCCTCCCCAACTCTGGCTTTCCTCAACGTTCCCCCGAATGGCGGTTGCAAGCCTGCTGGCTTTTCTCCCAGCTGAGCGTTCTGACTGGCTGCCCGATTCCCGGATCACCCCTGAAATTCTAGGGGCAGCCAAGGGCATACGCGAAGCTGAAAGGGCACGTCCACCTCCTTCTGCAAAACTGGAGCTCTTCTAAGAAATGCACCGGCAAGCAGACGCTTGTCAGCCGGCTGCCTCGCCTGGCAGCACTTCCCAGAACGGAGGGGCCATTTAGCTCCCTGCTTTAGAAACAGCTCCTGCGCGCTAATGAAAACCTTGGAGCTCTGTGATATCTCACTGGACAGCAAACGTCGGTCCTTAGGTGCCAGCTGAAAAGAGAGCACCATCCTAATCCAATTACCGTAGCTTTAAAACGAATGCAAGAAGATCACACCGCCTTCATCCTGGCCCCAGAGGGACAGCCATTCTAATAAGCTTTATCGGCTGGATTTCAAAATCTCCCGTGGACAAGCCACCAAAGACGGAACGTAATTGACACAAAAGCATTTTAATCGATATGGGAATCTTTTGCCAACCGGGCAGGAACCCCCAGAGGGCCCTGCAGTCTGTGCTGGAGAATCATTCATTTCTGGCTAAAAGAAGACAGCCGATTCAGCAGCGGGGGAGTCGCTTTATTAAAACGTAGGGTCCGGAGGAAATTGGGTCACGGCACATCATGCACGTCTTCAGACCCGCTTCACGCACGTCCACGTTTATTAAAGTCCCAACTGCGCGTAAGAAACGGCCGGGATCAGATTGTTTGCTGTATTTTTATTGCAAGAGATCCCGGGGAGATCCAGACCTCCCCAAGCTTAATGTTGATCCTTTAGCCTCTGCCCACAGCAGGAGACCAGCAGAATATTGTTTTCCTGAGAAGGCTAACTGCTGAGTCTGTACCCCCCGTGCCCTTGCTAAGAAAGCACAGGAAGGGCCTCTGTATTCGTATCTAGGAATGGTTTGCAACACATCTATGAATTATTAACCATCCTACTTAGTATTTGTAAGCCCTTAGTTGGCTGCACAGGGCCGAAGCGTGAGGCGAGGCGACTGGCGAGGCAGTGACCACCCCTTGGCCCTGCTGGGGAGGCTGCCGTGGCAAAGACATTTGTACCTGTGTAATCTTCGTTGCCTTGGGCTGCGCATGTCAACAGCTGGGCCATGGAGGAACCGACAGCTTTGGAAGTGCTTCCCAAGTCCTGCGCGCATTTTTCGAGCTGAGGGAGAAAAACGACACAGTTGGGAGCCTTTCCAATTATCTGCCCAGACGTGGCAAGGGCCCACGGCTGGCGCTCTCTGAGACTGGCACAGAATACTTTCCCACAAGAGGGGCACTGGTGGCGGCGCCACCTCCAATATTTCAGCCCCCCCCCCCATGCATCCTGCTTTCCAATCAAGCTTTTATTAATTCATTGTCAGTGGGACTTAACCATCAAAATGCAACCTCTTTGTATCTTTCCTCTGAGTTAAATTTCGTTGTTTGAATGGAACTGATTTGCCAGAAGTTATTCCATCGTGGCTGACTCTCTCTCAAAAAAGACTTGTAAACCTCTTGGTTAAAATGGCTATACGTAGTTAGAACGACTGAAAAAGCTTACGTCTTCTTAATCGACCCTTGCCCTCTGATATGACCACCACGCTTTGGGCCTGTACGTCGCCCCGTGCCAGCAAAAGGAATCACCCTTATGAGCGGCCCAAGGGGAAGGAATGAAAGATACATTTAAATGCAAAAAACACATTTTAGTTTGGTTACTAGCACTCCTAAACAATAATAATTAAATAACTTAAATTAAAAAAAAAACGGAGCCAGAACGATGGCTGAGGATTCACGCCCAGCCATATCAGCCTTGCCCAATGTCCTTAGTTTACCGTTTCTCCTGGAAGAGGCTTCAACTGTCCATCGAGAGCTGCCATCTTTGCATCCTGCAATTCATTTTTGAGGGTCTGGACAGTGTTCAAGGCAGAGTCGATCTCCATGGGGCCACAGGCTTCGTGTGCCTAAGCACAAGGTGGGTGAACAAACAAATCCTCACAACTCTCTCACCACAGCCACAAAGCTCCTCAAGTACGGGGGGCAGGGGCTGATGGGGAAGGAATCTGCAGCACGTGCCCCCCGACAAGACTCATCAGCTGCCCTCCTTGAGGAACTGGGCACCTGCCCACCTTCTGAGAGGCCGTTCTCAGCTCAGCGAGGCTGGTGGCAAGATTCTTGGCACATTGGCTCAACTGCATGGCCGCGGCCTGGTCAGTCACGGTTGGAACCGCTGCTTTGGCTGAAGCCACCATTTTGCTCCCGGGCTGTTGAAAGAAAGATGAACAACCGTCGGCCTTGATGGGATTCGGCCCTTCCGTCTTGCAGAGCGGGCACAGGGAACATCGGCACGGACGTAAAACATTACAGGCCCTGTTTTAGTAGAGAAAATCCTCTTCTGATGGGAGAGAGAAGGGAAACACCTCTCATAATATAGTCTACCCCTCAGAGGAAGACTTCCACTGAATATTTGTTCCAAGAAAAGATTTGCAGGTCGATCAATCAAGAACATTTTCTGACATTTTAAAAACTCGTGAAGATAATTACTGCACTGAATCATTCTTCTCCCCTCATTTCCCCGCCTCTTCAGGGGTAACCCTGAGGCTATGGAGCAGAAAGGGGAAGGAGAGCAACCGCAACGCTTCCCAACGACAGCCCCTCCCCGCCCTCATGTCCTCCCTCCAGCTCACGCACCTGAAGGAAATTCTGGCTGGAGTTTATCAAGGCCAGTTGGGCACCCAAGTCCTCCGCCTGCGCTTGGCTCCCTCGCACGCCTTGAACGAGCTGCGGAATGTGATCGGCCACGTTCTGCGAGAGGAGAAGGAAGGAAGGCACGTTTGGCTCTCCAACACGCAGCTCAAGGCCAAGCCTTTGCCCAGCCGGACAATCATCCCTATCACTGAGTGGACATAATGTGGCAAGGGTTACTTGATGGGCTGGAAACTAGGTCGGTTTGGGGTTAAGGCTGGGCAGGGTTGAGTGGCTGGCCATTTAACTGGTTTGGAGGTTGCAGAACACGCTTCGCCTCCACCCGTCCGAGACCCAGTTAGCAAGCATGTTGTGTGAACAGGACCTCGGAGTGGCAAAGGAAAGCAGCTCACCCAGAATGGATTTCTGGGACTAGAACAGCTTCCAACCCTTTTGGAATTGAGGAAGGCCATGAAGACCTGCCTATTCCAGGAGGCCTCTCTGCCGGCAGCCTGGGATTGTTTATAGCGTGTTTTTTCAGGATTCATGAAGTTAAGCCTGGTTGTGACGGACCATGTTATGGATATGAGGAGGCTCCTCTTCACTCTTCCAACTTCTTCCCCATTTGAGTGACCTTACCTTGCAGCTCTGGACAAGTTGCTGGTGGGCTGCCGTGTTCTTGTTTGAAATGGCGGCGTTCTGCGAGGCTGCAATAGTTTGAGTTGCGGCTGCTGCGGCCTGTTTGGCGGCCACCTGGAAGAAGGAGGATCTGGAAGAGTCTTGGAGAGGCAAGAGAGAAGGGATGGATCTGGCCAGCAGGTAAGAAGCGGCAGGATGGGGATTTTTTATACTCCGTTTCCCAAAAACTAAGCTCTAAAGCTGCCTTCCCCCACCCGGGGCCCTCCAGATGTGCTGAGGCTGCAATTCCTTTGGCTCTGCTGGCTGGAAATGCTAGGAATGGCGATCCCAGCACAGCTGGAAGGAGGCAGACTAAAAGAGGAGAGGTTATCAAAAGGGGCCTCTTCATTCACCTGCTGCACCTGCTCAGGAGCTCCTTCCCAAGCTAATGAGAAGCCAAGGAGCAGACTTGGAACGTGCTCAAGGAGCTTCAGGAGAATTTGGATTCACCAGCGAATGTGCAGATCCTAGTTCTCCTTGAGAGAAGCACTAGGCTGGAAGGCTTTGGGAGAACTGCCAAGAAGGCAGAATATGTTCGATTCTGAAACCCTGAAAAGCGAGAAAGTTCGCTTTCTCTTTATGAACACACCATCATTCTGGACATCTGCTCTCGTGCAAGCCTACTCATCTGCTTGCGTTTTTCAGGCTGGTTAGGCTGCCTCCTGCAATGTGCAGCAGTGGCAGCCTCCCTGCAAGGTGCTGAAAAGGTCTCAGGGCTGGCCTGGCCTGGCCAGACAAGCGCTCTCCTCCCTGGGACAGATCTGGCGGAAGGGACAGGAAAGCAGCTGCCTGAAAGGTTCGGCCTCGTTCAGAAAAGGCAAATCAGCAAAGGAGAAAGAGGAGATTTGCAGACTGGCCTAACCTCCAATCTGTTCACAATCTTCTTCTTAATTGCGTTCTGAGCAGCTGCGTTGGTAGCCACGCGGAGCCCCTCGGCCGCTTCCCGCAGCCTCTGCTGCTGGTCTTCATTGTCTGGGTTTGCAGCAGCTCCCTGGCCGGACACAAATCGCAAAGGTAAAACGTGGAGGGGGTCTGGCCCATCTGAGCCTCCACAGTACGGAGGAGCTGCGTTTGCCCCAGGACTGACTTCATCCTGTACCCCCAAAGGAGTGACCGGTAGCAGTGGCTCTTTTTCTGACAGTCGCACTGGCAAGCAAATGTTTTAGGAGGGGAGCTGGGTCAGTCTCTGGGAGCCCAACATCAGGAGGAGTTTGGTAGGACTTGGGGGTTTTGTGGTACCTTTGCAGCTTCCACCATCCGGGCTGTGGAATCAGCCAGAAGTTTGGCAGCTGCCAGAAGTTTCTTAGAGTTTTCCATGTCGATTTCCGCCTCGGCATCTGAGCGCATGGCGTTCACAAGATCTGAAGTTGCTTGTGCTAACACCCTGGCCTGCCGTACCATTTCACCTGCAACAGTATGAAGTGAAAAAATTATTTTATTTATTTATTCATATTTCAAATTTGGTCACCGCCCATCTCACTAGGAAGTAACCCTTTCATCTCTCTGGGTCTGTTTCTGACGTTCTCCTAGTCTAAAACCGATGACCTACAAGCTCTGTGAAGTGTTCCCATGGGCTGGCGTGGACAGAACACCCCTTGAGGAACCTGCCTAGGTCTTCAAAATGCAACAGAAATGAGTGTCTTTATTTCAGCGGCCTGAAGCCCAGGACAGAGCCCGTTTTGCCTGCAGAAGGTGCCAGGTTCAATTCCTGGCACTGCCAATTGAAAAAGAACTCATCTAGTAGCCAACATGGGCTGGATGACAAAGGGGGGAAGACTTGCTCATTCAAGATGGAGTGGGGTGGGGTGTCAAAAATGTCAAGATGACAGCCATGATTGCATATTAAAGCCCCTCCCTTTTATGGGCAACACATCAACATAAAAAAAGGAGCAGGGGTTCGACTGTGTGACTGGAGCTGCCATCTAGCCTTTTTGGACCCCTCTGTGGATGCCCCTGTGTAGAACTCAGCCAATTACCCTGAGAACAACCTTGCACAGCAGGACCACAGCAACATTACAACGGAGAAGGAGAAAGAGACCCCCTCAGACAGAGCTGTCCTCCTCCTCAAATGCTTACCAGCGTCCCCCATGGAACTGAAGATGCTTTCAGTGACATACATGATGGTGTCGGTGGCCTGATCGTAGCGCCCAATGGGTTCTCCCCGACTGGCAAACTGGCGGACGTGCTGCAGAAGGTCATTGAGGGCCTGACTGACCACGCTGGCTGCTGCGCTGACTTGCTTGAGCAGTTCTGTGTCATCCGTGGCAGCCTGGCACGCCCGCACACAGTTCTCCACGGAACGATCCACCAGCTTCCCAGCTTCAATCAGCTGCTCCTGACACACCGGAGAGCTGATGGTGGGACTCACCACCTGCACCAAAGCACACCCTGCTAGGTTAGATTAGGGCCAGGGCACAAGGCTTTTTGTCTGCAAAGGCAGTAGCTCTTTCAACCTCACAACAAACTTGTGAAGACTGGGCTGACAGACCACAGCTGTCCTGATGTCTGTCCAGCTCCACACAGCTGGGCAATATCAAGGAAGCTAGAACTACACAGACTTCAAAGAGGCACCTTTAATACTCATCTGGGGTCAATACAGATCTTGGGAACCGCAAGAGGAATTTCCCAGCCTCCCTTATTAGCACGTTCATTAAGGCAGAGTCTCTTTGAAGGATCTGAAAGGCTTCTCCCCAGCTTTCTTCCCACCTGGGCTGAGCCGCCCTTTACGAGAGAAGCTGCCAATTAACTCACCTTCCCTCTCTCTTGATTGTTGAGGTCTCCTCTGCCTTCCATTCCTTTCTCAACCTCCCCACAATCTTTCACAACATCACTCCAAAATCGATGGCTGAGTTGCAGGGGGTTTGAAAATCAGTGTCCCCTCCCCACCACCTCCTGTTTTGCTAAACTCTTCTCCTTCAAACAACGGCTGGAGCTTCAAAACCGCTGAGCCAGCACGGCACTAGAACTGGAGGCAGGAGGGTCACCTGTCCACGACGCTGCAGCTCCTTTTTGCATGGTTGATCCTGCACTGAGCGGCCACCCCGAGGCTCTTTTACAATTCTGTGATTCTCCGAACAAGGATCGGTGGCTGGCTGTCCGCAGGCCAAGGTTGGTCTTATTCCCAACAGAGCAAGGGAAGCCAGTCCCCAGCTCACAAAAAGCATCTCTACCCCTCTTGACGCATAAAAACACAAGAAGGGATGAACTCCAGACTTTTCAGCTGGCCTCCCTCTTGTCCAGCATGGCTCTCCCACACCCCTCTGGACATACCTTTGCACAAGCCACCAGCTGTGAGGTGGAAAGTGCGCACTGTGTTGCAGCCGCGATCACCCTGTTCTGCAGAACCGTGTCCTCGGCCACCTGAGCGACATTCTTGGCCTTCAGCACCAACATGGCGGCAGCATTGGCCACAGCTTTGGCCAGACTCATCAACACATCCTGGGGAAGAGGAAGGCAGGAATAAAGGGTCGAATCACAAGAACAGATTCAGATCTGCAGGTAGAAAGGATCCATCTAAACACCTGGCAATCTCCAGATGTGTTGGGAAGTCCTCAACTGGCCTGATCAAGAACTTTCTTCTTTACCTCCATCCCAAAGATTAAAAATACCATTCTTGGTTTTGTACTGAATGCTACATATAAGGTCAGAAAATACATTGACGTGGTGGAAATCCATTGCTCTCTGTGCTCCTGTGCCTGATTCCGGAGTGTAATTAAACTGATTCAAATCCATCAAGACTGGTTCAGGGCCCTAAAAGAAGGTGATGACCCTAACTGTGTAAGGCACCCTGTCAAGTTTAGGGGGACACCTAGTTATCAGGTCCACACAAAACGCTCTGCCAACTTGGGAAACCAGCTTTCCACTCAGGCTTAAGGAAAAGTCCACAGGGCTCTGCCAGATTAGGAGTCAGCAGTGAATCCCAGCCCCCGTGCAAGTGTGCAAGGGAGGCGTCATCCTGCACAGACCTGGTCCCACCATGCCCACCCAGCTCTCCTGCATTCAGAGAAAGGCTGGATTAGTCTTTTAAATTAAAATAACCCGAAGTAGTGGACCAACTGTTTTTTAATGCGTGCAAATAAATGGCAACGCGCCATCTGGAGGGGAGGCACCCTTCTCTGGAAGACGTACTGCTGGGACGCCTGTGCCTCCACTAAGAAAACAGGCTTTTAGTTCACACGTATTCCTTTACTGGCACGCAAAGGTGAAGCAGCAGATTAAGTGAGAGAACCACTCAAAATCAAATGAAGAAGATTTCTTGCAGCCTGCCCTCCCTTGTCCTGCTGTCCTTCACCTGCAGTGGACTTCCAGCCTGGCTGGGAATTATGGAAGTCCGATGCATCTGGTGGGGGAGGCTGGTCCAGAGACCATAAAACGGGTGCAGCGTGGTTCAATCCCCACAGGAGAAAGGGGAGCCCAGGGGAGCCTTACCTGGAACCGTTCATCCGTCTCGTTCTCCCCAATCTGCCTGAGCAGCTCCCCGCTGGCTTGGCCGATGCTGCCGGCGGCAGTCAGAACAGTCTGACGGGGCTGGAAGGTCAGAAAAGTGGGAAAGAGGATTACGCAGCCTTAGGGAGAGAAATTCTCCGAGCCGTTGCCCTTCCACCAAAGCCCAGTCCTCCCCAAGGACAATCCAGCTGGATCCTTGTTGCGGCCAAGCGTACTCCGGCAACAACGGCCAGGGTCTCCTTCTTGCAGGGGGCAACTGGGGCGAACCCCTGCTCTTCTCCCCACGGCCTCACCTCTCCCGATGTGGGTTCCACTGCTTTGAGTAGGTTGGAGACGGCCCCTGCCAAGGTGCGAGCTGCCTTCAGCAGGTCCTCCCCGCTTCCGACTTCGTCGTCCATGAGGGCCGCCAGCAGCTTGACCCCCTTGGACATCTCCGTGAGGTTGGAGGAGATGGTGGTGATGGCACAGCCCACTGCTGTGTAATCCGTGTCAACTGGGTCCCCTGCCGAGCAAAGCAGACCAGGAGATGCCTCACTTCTAGTGGCACCGCACAGCCCCACACTTTGGCCACGTTTTCACAGAGGATTTTACACTGCCATCGCTTGGTCTCTTGGGGCCTGATTGCTGCTTGTTTCTTTCGTGTGTGTTTTACTGTTTCAGAGGCTCCCCTGCTTTGACACGTCGCACCCTTTGGTTTATCGCAAGCCATTTGGTTATTACTCCTTAATGCACCACTGACACAAGTAAACTCAGCGCCCGTTTCCTGCAGCAGAGCCAAGACAATCAGGAGAACTTGGGGAAGGGACCCGTTACACTCACCGACTTCACAGGATCCTTACAGAGCATTATGGTCACAGAAAATAGGTGTGCGTTTGGGGGGAAACCATGGCAGCCTCTTTACCTGCTGTAAGGTTCACAACTGAAGCTGTTCCTGCAGTGATAGCATCAACCTGAGAGTGGATTTCATGTTTCGATTCATCCACTTTGTTCTGAACCCAAACTCTGGAGGCCTGGATAAAAAAAGCAAACCACAGATGCATAGTCAGAGGACTGCAGAATACCTTCTAACTAGAGACACTTATGGGTTTGCCAACTCTAGGCCAGCATTCCCCACCTGGGTGACCTCCAGATACATGGACAACAACTGCCAGGACACTTAGCAATCGCCAAGTGACTGAGGAATTCTGGGAATTGAAGTCCACACATCTGGAGGGTATTGAGCTCAGGAAGGACTTCGTTAGACACGCATGTGATTGCTAAGAAACATCCTGGGAATACTCAGTATTATTCTGAGAAGTGGTATCAGACCCAGAGGGGCAGATTCACACATTGATAACCAAGTACTTTCCTACAGGAGACACAGAAAATGGCTAGACATTTTTGCTTGTCGGCACAACAGTATTTTGAAACACAGAAGGGCAGCCAAGAGACTCTGAATTCAGAGAAGGAACAGAAGTCCCAGGCCAATGTTGGGTTTTGGAAAGATAGCCTTCATGTTGCCCCCTGCCCAGCCCTCTGAGCCAACTGACCATATCATTTCCTAAAGGCGGAAGATCATCGACTTGGGTGAGATCTGCCTGCGTCTGCTGGACCGCCTGCATGCTTGTGTTGATGGTGCCCATCAAGGCCTGCTGAGCAGAAGTCTGAGGAAAGCCAAGAAAAGTTCAGAAGTTCTTCCCCTGCAGAGGGACACTCCAGTGGGACCTCTGAGACAAGGGCCCCACCCTGGCTCAGAGCGGGAGAAGAAAAGCTCTGTGGGCAGCTTACCAAAGGGGGCATGTGGGCCCTGTGCATCTGCCCAACCGTGACCTGCTGCTGCGGAGAAGGCATGCTGCCAATGTTGAATGTCTCTGGGCCAGTGGAGCCTGAGCGCATGACGGCTGGAAGTGCCACGGAGCCATGCTCAACCTTTCCGGTGCGGTTGAACTGCTGCTGCAAAATAGTCGACCTGCCAAGGGAAGGGCAGAACCGGGCTGGGAAGAGAGTTCCTTTCCCTCCTTGACTCTTTCCTTGGGGAGCAATTGGGGGACAACTGAATGCTACTCCATTCCTGTCCAGCACCTCCTCCGTGACTGGAAACTTAGGGGGACAGGCTTATGCACCAGCCCCAGTTCCACAAACACCCACTTTTCCCCTGGACTTTTCACCCCCTTGTTGATGAAGTGCTCCTGGACCCCTAAAAGCTTGCACCCTCTTTTGGACTTCATATTTGACACACCCCATAAGGCGGCCAATACTTGAAGGATTCAGACTACAAAACAGAAGGGGGAACTTGGAAACGGGAAGAAGAGCAGCTTCGCGAGCTCATGAAAAGAAGGTCAGATTGGAATAAAGGCGCATTCTGGCCTTCAGCCTGGGATCTCACTGTTCCACAAGACGATGACAAAAGAGGGGAGTTTATTCCAAGTCAACATAATTATTCTGAACGACGTACAACTACTATTTGTCAGATTCACTCCCAAATATTTTTTCCCATCCTAAGACCTGTTTTGTTCATCAGTCTTCTTGTTCTTCTATCCTCATATTTTTCATTCACATTTTAGTTTTTTATTAATTTTAAAACCGACCAAAGCACCAAATTCTTTCAACTTTTTTTTATTAAAGCTTCAATCCCCTTTAGTTTTTGTTAGTTTTTACTGTGCCTTTTTAAAAAATTTAATAAAGTTATTATAAAAAAAAAAGGGTGGGGGAGTCAGCAACAGATTAGAGCAGTGTTTCTCAACCTTAGCAACTCTAAGATGTGTGGACTTCAACTCCCAGAATTCCCCAGCCGAAGTCCACACATCTTAGAGTTGCCAAGGTTGAGAACCACTGGATTAGAGCAACAACTCAGGGCCACCCAGTGGTAAATGAATAACACGTATCGTTCTTCCCATCGTGTGGATGGATGATGTTCAGGAGGAAGGATTGCCAAAGGCCACTAGTAACCTCAGTAGAAGCAAGATTTTAATGCATGGAGGGACTTCCTGGCTCACAGCTCATGGTTTTTGCCACAAAGATATGCCAGAGTAAAAACCTGTCCCCTTCCACCTACTTTTTAGGTGAGACAGATTCTTCTAGCATCATAGATTCTTCATCTCCTTCCAGCCCAAAGCGATCTTTGCTTTGCTTCTGCAGAAAAAGCAAAAAGAGGTTTTCGGTCACTTCCTGGGTTTTGTGAATCCCTACCCTTTTTGCACATGGGTCTGAACACCCAGGGCTCTCTCGAATCAACAGGCTACAGCTCCACTGTGCCCTTCACAGGCCCTTTGGCTTGCTAGAGAGGCTTGTGGCCAGTTGCCCAAAGGCTTAGCAGTTCCCAGCAACCAGCGTCTAACGTGCCCTATCTATCAGGAGCTGGGCCTGTAAGAATTGGGCAGGATAGGGATTTGAGACGGCAAAGTCCTGGGAACAGAGATGTGTTGATTCTCACCTCCCCGTTTGCTTTCCAGTGACCTACATACAGATATGGAATGGAAGCCACAGTGGAGAAGAAGCACAGAATGCGCCCTCTCGCTGCCACCCCAATTCCCCCCGTTTGCCACTGCTTGGCAGTTTGGGGGCAGGGGGCTGCTGGAATGCAGAGTTAAAGGGTGTTGCTCTTCCTCCTGTCTGCATACCCCCTAGAGCTACTTCAGCCGTCCCCAAAGAAGACCACTTCATCTGACTTCCAAGAGCAGAACTCCCCGTGGTTTCCAAAGTATTTTGCAAGATGACAGGGAGGGCTGTTTCTTGAGAAATGTAACCCTCCTGGGAGCCCTAAACTAGTTCTCTAATTCCTTGGATCCTGGCCTCTGGCTGTGGAATCACACTGAACCAGCGTCTTACAACCGTGCCACCAATTGCCTCAGTGACAGAGACTTCAGCCCTGTGCCAAGAATGTACACCAGCAACGCTCGAAGTGTTTGCTTTTGGTGAGAGAGATATTAGCTCATTTAATTGCTTAAGGACACTTTCCACTCCCATGGAAAATCAAAGAGATTTCAGAAAACCAATGGTTTTTAGGCCAACCATAATGAGCAATTGTTTCCCAAGGAGCAAGGTATTTTTTTTTATTTGCTTCCCTGTTCAGTTGTGCCACAGGGTGCAAAGTTTTCAAGGATGGCACTCCAAAATGGAAGTAGGGGTAGAACCAGGGCAAAAAAATATAACCAAATAAATTCAACAAACACACATTGGTGGCTGTTCTGGAGAGGCTCTGAGGTTGCACCAAGGCTCTTGGGGGGCACAAAGTCTCAGCCTTAAGCTGTGCTCTCAAAATTACATGAAGAGTTTAGCTAATGCCACATTCTGACTTTGTTTCCTGAACTCAAATGCTCCAACACACTTTAAATTTGATTGGAGGAGCACATTGTCCCTTCCAACAGAAGCCCAAAGATTTTACCTTCTTGAGGATGATGTCAATATAACCCGCGATCAGCTGAGAGATCTGCTCCCCTTCAGTGGTTTGTACTGAATAGTAGCTTTCTTGGTACTCGCCAAAATCCTGAGGGAAGGATATAGTACTATTTGCATCAAGGCTACACCCAGGTTACAAATGGGAAACCTTTCCCTGTGCTTCACTCTCACCACCACCACCACGAATTACCAGTGTGAAGCTTTTGGGTGAGGCCGCCCAGCGTTTCACGGTCGTCAGTGGCCATTCCTGCAAGACCTCCTTGGTCTTTTCATCCACGCGCATCACGGACTCCTTGGTAATTCCTAGCAAGCGAGGGACCAGTTTGTTCTTTCCTTTCATTTTCTCCTGCGAAGGGAAACAAGACAAAACAAAACAGAATTTGAAAGAACGTAAGAAGAGTCCTGAGGATGGATCCAGCCGAAGGTCTATCTAGTGCAGCTTCTGTGTTCCCCAGGAGCCAACCAGATGTATCCGAGAAGGTCACCAAGAGGGTGATCACCCAATTCCACCCGACAGTTTGTGGTCAAGGAGGTAGTCAACAGTCATGAAGAGCAGCAGCAAGTGAGACCCTGGTCCTTTGTGGACTGGCTGAACCTCCTTTTAATACTGTTAGAACTGAAGTCCATTACTACATTGGACAGCAGCAAATTCTACAGTTTCACCTGTGCCAAGAAGCCCTTCCTTTTCTTGGTCCTGAATCTCCTTGCATTAGGTGCCAATAAAGACTGCCTGCACCCAACCACCTTTCCTTCATCACACACGATTCTCCAGATCACTGTCCTCTCTCCCTTTCTATGCCTTCCCCCTAAGCCAAAAGAGCATAGCCTTTGCTTCCCAAGCATCTGCTGGAGTCCTGAGTTCACTGGTGTGCTCTTTTCTACACTTTTTGCACACATTTCACTTTGGCTCATAGCTCTGAAGAAGCATCACCTGGTGTAATTCTAGCTCATGTTTAATGAGTAGGAGTTGAAAATAAGTTAATTGGGATATGGGCTCTGACTTCATTTGCCCTAGGTTGCATTGGAACGAAGGTGCTGGAGGTGAACAGTCAAGCCACTGAATTTTGAGGAACTGCATGTTGTTGACCTTCAAATAAAAAAGTGCAAAAAGAGAATTTCATGCCTGTCATTATAATTTATTTCTGTCCCCCAAGTTATTTTAATTCATTCAAAGCAGAGTTGCCATGTTCAGAGCATTCGTTAAACAGTTCAGGTTTTTAAATTCTCAGCTTTCCTTCCCTCATAAATTTATCACAGCCAGACATTTCACACTGCTGTTCCTGAAATGACTTAATTACTATTTGCTTCAGTCAGCCCTAAAAAAAGAAAAAAGTTCAAGGAATGTAATATGTATTTTTAATTGAATGAACCCCAGCATGTCACTGCAGTCAAATAATTATCCGAATTGTTGTCTTCCTCTGGTGCGCAATGGTGTCAGTTTGAAACCACCTGTTAGGACGACATCTAAGTAATCTGAGTGTGAGAAAAAGCACGGCCTAATTACGTTGCAGCACTTAGCATCCCAGGAGAGCATCCTGGGAAAACCATTTGTGCATAAATCGCTCCTTTGCAGGGTGGTTAATTCACTTGAAAGGAATGCTGAAAGGAAATGGCTGACAACAAAGCATCGCTCCTCTAGAAAAGGGCACATTTTCAATCAGGAGAGGGAACACCTCCCATAAGCATGAAACATCAATGCTTCAGCCAACACAGAACAACATTAGCTGATTTTTCAGTGGGCTCCAAGAACAGAAATTAAAAATTATCAATGGACCCAGCCATGTTCATGCTACAAATTCAAATTGGCCTGATTCAACATCAGAGCAAAGAGGGTTGCATTTCCTTCACTCTCATTTGGCTTTATAACAAGGTCACAAAAAGCCAATCAGACTTGGCAATGCCATGATTCCTCTAAGTCTATTCAGAGTGTGGACTAGGAAACGCTGCCCTCATTCTGATTTGGATTCATGACAATGCCACATAGCTTCTCACGTCTGGCCACATAATGACAAACCAAGTCAAATCATTCATGTATTTTTGGCATCAAACTATCAAGGGGGGGAAAGATACTGATCAGCATAAGGAAAGATGTTGATGCCAAGAGCAAGTGAAGAAAGGAAAGTCTTTCAGTCCTTCCCCCCAACTCCAAACCTTTTGAGCTGAAAAAGTGTAGACTGTTTGGCCGAGTCTTATGAGACGTATTTGTCAAGGCTGTAAGCAGCAACAATTGAATCTAATTAAGTAAATTTAATTCAAGTCCAAATCCTACCTTCACCAGGAAAAAGGAGACTCCATAGGTCCTCAGAGACCGGGCCAACTTAACATATTTCACTTTTGCCTCAATTTCTGTCATCTCTCCGCAATTCTTGTGTTCCTGTGGTAGAAAGGACTATTTTTGTAAAGGCTGAAACCTCCTGGGAAAATGTCTCAACAGTGGAACAGGGAGGGGTCAACATATGAATCTTTCATGGAAGTGCACAAATTCTGCTAGAAAGAGGGTAGCCCCTGAACATTTTAATTTACAGTGGTACCTCGGGTTACGAACGCCCCCCCTTACGAATTTTTCGCGATACGACCAGCTCCGGCCCCAAAAATTTACCTCGACATGCAAACTCCGCCTCGAGCTATGAACCGGATCCGCGGCCATTTGCCCCGCTGCCACGTGGTCGTGGCTTCCTGTGGGCGAGATCGCGGTAGCAAGGAGACGTCCGGTGGGGCTTGTGGTGTGTTTTGTGGCGTTTGGAAGGTTTTTGGTGTGCTTGTCAGCATGGCTCCAAAGAAAATGCAGAGCCGTATGTATGTACATTGAACCTTATGGGGAAATTTGCCTCGCGGCGCGACCAAATCGAGTTGCGATCAGAGTCACGGAACGGATTAAATTCGTAACGCGAGGTACCACTGTATTTGCTTATCAAGGTCCATAACCTGGTACGTCTCAAGAGACCAGCCTTAGCTTGGCTAGGATATGAGCTGAAATTTGTCAGCATCTCGATTTCTGATCTTCAAATGTAGGAGAGGAAGATGAAACAGAGGGAGAGAGATGGAAAAATAAGAAGGCCCTTCAGAAAATTAGACATAATCAACATCCTTCCTGTTCTCCTCAGTCATAGGTCCCCCACCCATGCTCCGAAAGCACAGCAATGAGGGAAAGAGTGGAAATGAGGACGCTGGGCATCTCCTCCACCCTCTGCATTTTGGAAGGTGATCTTCTGAAGAAATGAAGACACATGACTTAGCAACATAATCTTTCAGGGACCTAAAAATCACATTTGGAGCTTCTGCAGGTGGACAAGAGGGGGCTGCTTCAGGTCCACCTTTCCAAGATGGGGAAGGCAATCAAGCTGGTGTCAGGGGTGCCAGAAGGGAGTGCTGAAGTTGTTTCTGCCATGAAATGATATGAAATCAGGTAGAACGAAGCTAGTTCCTCCAGGACTGAATGGAATCTCTATGATCTTCTGGGGACACTGCATAATCCATTTGAAAATGAAGAGGAAGAAGGGGGCTGCAGATTCCTCACTGTTCCTGCCACTCCCGTGAATCTTACCTTGGGGAAAGACTTTCTACCCCACTGCTGAATATACCCCATTATACTCTTTAGTCCATTTCTATGCAATCCCTCTGAGTCTTCCACAAGAGCTTGAAATGAAAACTATTCTCATCTGAAGCTCCTGGCATGGTTCTCGGTCCAGTAAGATCTAGCTTCAAGATTCAAGGGGCGGCTTCTGTCACTAATCTATAATCCTTGTCCAAGGCCCTCAGTTTTCCTTCTCTCTCTCTCTTTTTTTAATATAATTTTATTAAAGATTTTTAAAAAGGAAGATAAAAATTACTACAAACTAATATAAAATAAGAAAAAGAAAAGAAAAAGAAAGAAATCAAAGAGAAAACTAAACGTGCCAGATAGGGAAAAAAAGGAAAAGAAAAATAGAAAAGAAAGAAAAAAAGATACACAGAAGTGGCTTCCAATCTTCTTTACAGCAGTTTTAAGTACAATTATAAATTTACCTCTTACTCTGTGGTTGCAACATAACTCTCTTCTTTCTATAATCTATCCTGTCTAATCATCAAAATCATAAATCATGAGTTCATTTTTTTCTGTTTCATGCAAAAAGCCCATAAGGGGGTTCCAGTCAGCCATAAACGTAGATATTGTCTTTTCTCTGATCAAAGAAGTCAATTTAGCCATCTCAGCAAGTTCCATCATCTTCACCAACCATTCCTCCATGGTGGGTAATGCAAATCTTTCCATCTTTGTGCATACAATAATCTCGCTGTAGTTATCATATACAAAAACAAAGTTCCATGACTCAGTTTCCCTTCTCAACCATACTCCATTACCTATCATCCTCACCCATGGCCTACAACACTTCCTTTCTCAACTTGGCATCGGAGAAGGAGTCAGCCAAGGGTGTTGCGTTTTCACTCTTGCAACACATGTCAGCTTTCATTATTTATTTATTTATTTTATTTATTTGCTTGATTTGTCCCCGCCCATCTCCCTTACAACGGGGGACTCTGGGCGGCTTACAACCACTAAAATCACAATACATAATTAAATTATAAAAGGTTTAAAAATTATAAAAGTTATAAAAACTAGAAATTTACAAAAAAGGATAGAGATAAAAAGCTAAAAACTCCAAGAGGCCAATAGGGCCCCACCAGGCCGCTAAGGGGCCAGCCAACCCCATTTCTGGTATCCTCCCTCCCCGCCCCAGGCCAGATGGCAGAGCCAGGTCTTCAAATCCCTCCGAAAGGCTGGGAGTGAGGGGGCCTGTCTCACCCCCGGGGGCAAGATGTTCCAAAGGGCGGGGGCTACAGCAGAGAAGGCCCGCCTTCTGGACCCCACTAGTCGGAATTCTTTTGCCGAGGGGGTCCGGAGCATGCCCCCTCTGTGAGATCGGGTGGGATGGGTTGAAATCGTGGGGGCGAGGTGGTCCCTCAGGTAGCCTGGCCCCATGCCATGTAGGGCTTTAAAGGTGATAACCAACACCTTGAATTGGACCCGGAAGCAAACCGGTACCCAATGCAGCTCGCGGAGCAGAGGTGTTATATGGGTCCTTCTTCGGGCCCCAAAAATTGCTCGCGCGGCCGCATTCTGGACCAGCTGAAGCTTCCGGGTACTCTTCAAGGGTAGCCCCATGTAGAGCGCATTGCAGTAGTCTATCTGGGAGATAACAAGGGCATGAGTGACTGTACGTAGGGCATCCCAATCCAGGAAAGGGCGTAACTGATGCACCACCCGAAGCTGTGCAAAGGCTCTCCTGGCCACGGCTGCCACCTGCTCTTCGAGCAGGAGCCGTGAGTCCAGGAGGACCCCCAAATTACGCACTTGGTCTGTCCGGGGCAGTGCCACCCCATCCAGAACCAACAATGACAACGTCCCAGATACAGAGGAGCCATTAACCCACAGCCACTCCGTCTTGCCAGGGTTCAGCCGGAGCCCGTTGTTCCCCATCCAGACCCTCACAGCTTCCAGGCACCGCGAAAGGGCGATCACGGCATCACTTACCTCACCAGGGATGGAGATATATAGTTGAGTATCATCAGCATACTGATGATACCTCATCCCATGATGGCGGATGATCTCACCCAGCGGTTTCATGTAGATGTTGAAAAGGAGCGGAGAGAGAACCGAACCCTGCGGCACCCCACAAAGGAGGGGCCGAGGATGGGACCTCTCGCCCCCTATCACCACTGATTGGGATCGGCCCCGGAGAAAGGAGGCGAACCAGCACAAGATCGTGCCGCCAACCCCCATATCCCTGAGCCGTCCCAATAGGATACCGTGGTCGACGGTATCGGACGCCGCCGAGAGATCAAGGAGAGCAAGGATGGTCGCACTTCCACCATCCCGCTCCCGCCAGAGATCATCCATAAGTGCGACCAATGCCGTTTCTGTTCCATAGCCGGGCCTGAAACCTGACTGATAAGGGTCCAGATAATCCGTTTCCTCCAGGACCCTTTGGAGCTGCGAAGCCACCACTTTCTCCACCACCTTCCCCAAAAAGGGGAGGTGGGAGACTGGGCGAAAGTTGTCCAGCACAGTAGGATCCAGGGAGGGCTTCTTGAGGAGGGGGTGCACCAACGCCTCTTTAAAGGGCGCCGGAAACACTCCCTCCTGCAAGGATGCATTAACCATCGCCTGGATCCAACCACATGTCACCTCCCGAGCTGCTTTCACGAGCCAGGAGGGGCATGGGTCCAGATGACAAGTGGTGGCCCTCACAGTCCGGAGGATCCTGTCCACTTCCTCAGGAACCACAGGATCAAACCGTTCCCAGATAACAAGGCAAGAACGATCCCCCGGTATCTCCCCAGACCCTGCACCACGCTCGGAGTCCAACTTGGAATGAATCCGAGCAATTTTATCCTGCAGGTGCTCTGCGAATTCCTCTGTGCGGCCCTGCAAGTGAACCACCAGATCCCCCTTACCAAGGAGGGACCCAATGATCCCAAACAGGGCCGCCGGGCGGCACTGCAGACGCAATAAGGGCGGAGAAGTATTGCCGCTTCGCCGCCCTTATCGCCACAATGTAGGCCTTAATAGCGGCTCTAACACGTGTTCGGTCGGATTCAGTCCGTGTCTTCCTCCAGTGGCGCTCTAGGCGTCTCTTGACCCTCTTCAGCGCCCTCAGCTCCTCCGTAAACCACGGGGAGTGTCGGGGCCGACGTGGCAAGAGAGGCCGCAAAGGCACGATCCTGTCCAAGGCCCCGGCCGCCTCTCTATTCCAGGCAGCAGCCAGGGCCTCCGCTGGACCGTGCAGCAGGTCCACGGGAATATCCCCCAGCTCCCTCTGAAACCCTGTCGCGTCCATCAGGCGCCGGGGGCGGACCAATTCATTAGCCTCTGAGATACCAGCAATATTTCAGGGATGTGAGATTCACACATGCAAAGAAATTTTCTCAGCCCTTGAAAGACAGCTCTCATCTTCCATCAATAGCTCTTTCGAAAGAGTTCTGCATCCAATTTTTGACACTTGGCATCTTCCAGGACTAACTAATATAGGCGGCCAATGTCTGTGCTATCAAGAGGAGAAAATGGGAATGTTCCACATTGACCTGGACATTCATAGCACCACTTTTTGCCTTCCACTCAATGCCAATAAGAAATTTAGGTTTCAATACAAGGAGATGCTCACCTTGTATTTAGACTGAACCAGATTAGACTGTTGATTGCATCTTGGATGACAGAGTGCTCCCTATGCCAATTAATTAGCAAACCAGATGTTAAAGGTCCTTGCCATCTGGAACCTCCCTGAATAGCGAATCACATAACACTTAGTAAAAAGTGGTGAAGCCCAGAGTAAAGTTGTTTGAGTGATCTGAGGCTGGTAACTTAGCCTCTCCTGCTCTGTTCTGTTTTATAGAAATTGTTAGTGATTTTAATTATTTCCAGTTATAACATTTTTTTGAGAGCCAAGGGATGGATCAGTAAGGGCCTTAAACACATGCATGGTTTGAAAAAATAGCCCTTAATTTGCTCTAATGGGAATCTTTGTAATTCCCAAACCCTAAACATTTTCAATCAGTGTCAGCCTTTGCCAGACCTGTGCCCTCCAGATGTTGATTGGGTGTTGTGGGAAATGAGACTGAAAACATCTGGAAAACATCACACTGGGGAAGACTGCAGCGGCAGATCCTGACCAAGCAGATGAAGACCCATGCTTTTCATTAGCTGTTTCCCAACCAGATGTGTCAGTCTGTAACTTCCAGTATCCCCACTGTTCACGCTGAACTGAGAATGGTGGAAATTATCATTCAAAACATCTGGAGGGCATCTGATGGGAGAAGTTTGCATTAGATGCATCTAGTCCAAACAAGACATCTCAGCAGAACAAGGGATTTCTAGCCCTCTTCATGCCTTCAGTGTTCTATCTCATGATGCACGGAACTGAGCAGAACCCCAAACCCCCAAAACCTCTAAGCAATTACATATAGGAAAGCTCCTTGTTCCTCCTCATCAAGGATGCTCTCTTTCTGCTTTCTGCAGTGCAGTCAAAAGCTATTAAACATGCCCCTTCCTTGAAGAGAACGCACTGAAAAGCAAACAAATCTTCCAACCGCACACAAAATTATAATTTAGGATAGGAAGTTTGCCAAAGGGAGAAAAAGGAAGGAAGAACACCCTGCTTCCTTTACACTTGACAGAATGCTAGGCTGCAACAAAGCAAATGTGGGGTTGCATGAAATACACACAAAAAAGGAGCATTAAGATGCCTATCAAGCTTGCGGTAGAAGACTCCCTTTTTAATTACCTGGAATATTCTCTTTTCAGCTCCTCTTTGCTTGATATATTCTTTTGGGAGAAATTCTTTCAGGCTGTAGGGGCAAGAAGTCACAATTAGGGAAGGGGCCACAGCCTTCTCTTCATTTGAAAACATTCAGTTGCAGACATTGGAGAGAAGACCCATGGCTTCATCTGGTTTCTAATACCACGTAGTTGTCTTTCCTTCCCATTCAGAAGGCTGGGGCATTCCAGAAGTTGAAGTCTCCACACCTCTTGAAGTTGCCAAGTTTGAAAAACAGTGGCTTAGAGCAGGGTTCCTCAACCTTGGGGACCTGAAGATGTGTGGACTTCAACTCCCAGAATTCCCCGGCCAGCCATGGAATTCTGGGAGTTGAAGTCCACACATCTTCAAGTCCCCAAGGTTGAGGAACCCTGGCTTAGAGTGTTGTGTGGAACTGGCCAGTTGTGGTTATTCCATAAACCATTATTAACAAGCCATAATTTAACATGCTGGAGGAGCTCCCTCAGTGGTCTGTCAGCAGAGATTCTCCCCATTTAAAGGAAGAGCACCTGCAAGAGGCAGGTGGTGGGACCAAGGTCTCACCCCCAAACACAACTCTGAGCAGAATATAACTCTGCTGTTCCCGAGACTGATGCAAACCTTCACTTACGATTAAGCTGCATTATTTAAATTCCATGGAACCGCTTTAGCAAAATAAGGTGAATAAATCATCATCATCATCATTCTGGCAGCCTCTGAGGCGCTAGCAGCGTTAGGAAATTCTTCAGGTGCAGCTACCAAAGCGATACTCTGCCCTTCCCCTGATGCTGGCCTGGCTCTGCCTCACCAGCTAAGGTGGCCCTACTTTTTCAAGATGGGAAGCACTGGCAAGGGTGTCCAGCTCCCATCCTTTCTCCCCTTTCGTGTTTGAGTGAAGAGGTTGAGCATGAGAAAGCAGACTGCAAGAGGTCTGGGGAGACCATACGTCGCCTAGCCTTCTCAGCAAGAAGTGCTGGATTTCCCTTGGGGGGTCCCCAAAGACCCCTGGGCTAAAAGCTGCATGCAGGCAGCTGCCGCACTCCGTTTGGCCCATGATGGAAGAGTTTCAGAGAGACTTACTCTAAAAATCCAGGTCTGTGTTTGTGCTCCACATGAGGCCCAAACTGGATCTGGGCCTGAAAACCGCCAAATTCACACGCCTTCTCGAAGGATACCGGATGGGAACCGTTCAGAATGTCGTCCCGGGCCTAGAAAGCAAGCGGGGAGAACGTCCACCTCGTGGCCAAAGATCTTAACTCCTCCTTTGCCAATCCCCACATTTTCCAAGAGACTCAGCCCTGTCCTTCCCCATCAAGGAAATTAAATCACCTCCCCTGCATCGAGAAGCAGTTTGAAAGAAGCCTTACCTTTACGCACTTGCCAATAAATGGGGCTAAAATACGCATATCATCCAGTTTCCAAGATTCTGCAAACTAACCGCTTTTCCTTTCAATAAATCTGGTTAATCCAACTCCGCCAGAATCTAGCTTTCAGGGTTGCAATCAGCTGTTCGCGGCTTGATGCCCACAGATCACGGTTTGACATGATGTACAAATGTGTGGCTTACTAAACAAACCTCTGGCGTAACCTGACGGGCAAACCAGATCAGTCTGTGTGCTGGCAACAGGCGTCCCCTCTCCCACTGCAGCATACCTGAACATAAAGCAAGTTGAGCTGAACAGGGTCTCTGGAATCCACGTTCTGGTCTGAATAGAAGAACTTGCGCCTCAAAAGCAGCGTCTCGTTCTCGTCCACCCCTTGCTCCCGAAACGTTCGGCTGTGATCTAACCAGTTCACTAAGGGGAAAGGGGGAAAAGGAAGCCCACGTGCGGATCATTTAACAGTTTATTCTTCCCTCCCTCCCTCCCTCCCTCCACTTCTTGCAGGAATTTCCAGCTATGAAACTTCTCCTGGGGCAAAGTAAATCCTCTTCAAGCCAAAAAGGAATGCCCCAAAGCAAGGCACTGTGGTTGGCACAACCATGGTTTAAGGGAAAGTGAGGGCTCTGAACCCAGTTAGTTTTGCTCTCCATGGGAACGCGTTATCATTTTGCTTGTTTAATTGATTTTTGGATCAAAACTCTCTGGCTTCCTTTGATGCATCCAGCTGCTGTCCGTCAAAGCTACACATACATTTCTGGTAATAACTGGGAACCCATGGAATTCCACTGCAACTGCCCCAAATCTGAGAAATGCCTCGTCAGAGTTTGGCACCTGCGAAGCCGCCTCTGTGCTGGATGCAAAAAGCTGCCGATCCAAACTCCAGCCCCCGCAGAGAAAGATCAGGCCGCAGGGAAGACCCGCAGACAGACTCGTGCAGCCTTCCCAACCGTGGTGGGTTGGGATTACAGCTCCCCGGGGCTGCGCGGGCTGGGAATTCTGGGAATTGTAGGCCCTGCACATCTGGCAGGAGGGGGCCAAGAGGGGGACCTCTGTGCAGGCGAGGCAGAGGTCAAAGGAGACCTGCTTGAAATGAGTTTATGCCTTCCTTAAAAGCAGCTGAACTGTGACATCCAACATGACACAGCTAATGGGCCAGTTGCACCAACTGGACACGTAATTATATCCCGGTTGAAATTAAGCACAAAGTCTGGTGCTGCATTTTTCTGAAGAGTGTTTTTTGCCGCGGTTAAAAATTTGTGCCCCTTTGCTCTGACAAGCAACCTGATATTGGCCCGGGAGGTGAAGGCAGGATGGAGCTATTGAAAATGGAACAATTCCCCCGCCTGCCAGCTGGCACACCGGGAGGCTTGGACCGCTGCTGAGGCTGGGTCGCAGAACAGGGATTGTCTTGTCTTCTTTTGCACACCCGACTGATGTTCCGTTCTGCTCGGCACGCAGCATGTTTCAGTGACCTTGAGCACTCAAGGTGAAGACAGGAGAAGAGAAAGAGGAAGAGGGAAGAACCAAATTCACAGCCTGGGCGGGGGGGGGGGAGGGTGTTCCCCAGGCAGATTCCTGGCCAATTCCAAGCAAGGACATTTGGGGAAGCGGGAGGGGAGGAGGGAGAATTGGCACAACCATTGCCTAGTGACCACGTTGCTCCAATACCAGGTTCAAAGCATCGTCCTCTTGCCCTCCCCCCATTTAATCAAATCAAGAGGGATCACCTTAGAACCTTCTTTGCTAATGTGGATTATGCCCTTGGAGAGGCTGACACACGTTTCCTCTCTTTTTTAAAAAAGCCTGTGTCCATTCACCCTGATTGCAAGTAGAGCCAATAGGTAAGAAGGGAACGAATCCAAATGAAAGCGGGCTAGAGTATACAATTACTGAACATATGATGTCATCGGGGGACATGATGCATCATTCATTAAGAGGAATACTCCTCTGTCCCCAAGGACGTTGCAAGCAAAGCCAAGAGGAGCAGGAGAGGGCGTTGTTCCAATGTCACTGCTTCTCTGGAATTCAGCTCAGCCTCCTGCAGACCATTGGATGGGGCTCCCATGATTCCCTGCCGGCTGGGCTGTGAGTCATTATGGGAGTTGGGCAGCACCAAGTGAGGAAGGCGAAAATTCAGAGCAAGACTAAAAAATTGCATCTGAAAGCTGGTAAAGGAACTTATTTGTTTA
Organism: Liasis olivaceus; assembly: GCA_030867105.1. NCBI lineage: Eukaryota > Metazoa > Chordata > Lepidosauria > Squamata > Pythonidae > Liasis > Liasis olivaceus. Next base: position 21,626,293 of record CM061362.1, on the reverse strand, counting down.
GGACTGGATTTTAAACAATTAGAATTAGCTGTAGTTCATTTTGGAAATCCCTGGCTCCTTATTTTTTACATTTTAATCCTAGATTTAGAGTGTAGGCACTCCAAGATGTCTACATTCACCTTAGACTACATGCAAACGCATGCAAATCCAAGATGTTACTCCTTAAGCAATGCTACTATTAATTCACTCCCATTTTCAATGCCATCACACATTGATTTTCTGTCCCTGGAGAACACTTCTATCAGGTGGAGTGTACTCACAGTCATCATCTGTGTGCAGCTTGGCTTTTAATTTCTCCATTTTTTTTTCATCCCGTAGCAGCGTTCGATCCTTTTTCAGTGTCCCCGTGCCCTCTTCCTTCTTTTCTTCGCTGCCTTCTTGGATTAAGGAATATTCTTCATAATTGGTTATTCCTAAAATTGCAAACAAAATCATTGTTCTAAGCTGCAGGAACTGGCATGTTTTGGGGAGAATGGGGAGAAATCTACGTGCCAGAACAACCCCAATGATTTGGGTGGGAAATCATTTTCAGCTCTGTCTGAAGTCTAAAGAAAGAATAACTCTGTGCCTCGTGGTACCACTCCCTACTGTTAACGACCACGGGCGAATGTTGGCCTTTGCCTGCATTTAAGCAACCTGTCCTCTTCATTCCATCCAGTGAACAGGTAGAGTCGAGTGGGTAGAAGACAGCACAAAGATTTCAGCCATTCCAGGAGCAAAAATTAGGCAAGCTCTTCCTCTGGCAGAGAGCTTGGAGAAGCACAACTAATTAAGAGCACAACATCCTGGTAGGTACAGCTTGGGAATGCCAGGAAACTGGGCTGCACAAGGCCAACCTGCAATCCTCACAGCCCACTTTCAATTCAAGGTAGACCTAGGGAGGCAGATCCTTCTCCTTTGGTCCACATCAAGGGCCAGCCACCTTCTATATGATAACCAATCTATTCCATTACAGATCAATGAATGGACAGCTGCCAACACTGAGAGAGAGAGAAAAAAAAAATTTCCAGCACAGTTTGTCAATCCACAACTTGTGGAAGCCACAAGTGATGGTCGATTATCACTGCCTGCCACGAAGTCTGCTGCCACAGGCTTTGTCCCCCCTCGCTTTGTCCCCTTCTTTCATTTGGGGGCTGGCCACTACAGATCATTTGTCTGGCGGGGGGATTTGACTGCTGTTCTGTAGGAAGTGGGGAGAATGGGAATAGGAGGCTCAGACGCCAGCCCTCCGTCATACCTATCCGGCTGCAGATGGTCACCAGCAGCTCTCCAACGGTTTTAGAGTCATCCACCATCACTGTCTTCACAGAGCCGTCCAACATCCTGATTTTCTGGGGCCTCTGTTTCTTTTTGTATTCCAAAATATCCTAGGGAGTCAACCACAAGAACATTTCACAGGAGAGACAAGCCCGGAAGCTGTTCTTAAAGGATAAGAGACTGAGTTTTCTTCCTCATTTACAGCACTTTTCTATATGAACTAGTCTTGACTTTCACATTTCCATGTTGAGTTTAATCCTCCTGAAGCTGTCACAAAACATTCTGGATCGACTGAAATTCAGGAATCCTGCAGACCCTGCGGAATGCCTTTCAGAACATGCGCCATCAGCTTCGCAGTCCTTAGGAGCCCAAGAGTCCAACCAAAACAATGGGACACTGAAAGGGAAGCTGTAATTGGTGGGTTTCTTTGATCCCAACTACTCCCAAGCAAAGAGGGTGTTAAGGATACTCTGATTAGGACCTGGAATGGACACCACCAGGGAATCCCAGAGTTGCAGGTGAGACTGGAAGTTGAAAGGGAGAAAGGAATGGCAAACCGCTCCTGAACTCTTGTCAGGGAAACACCACGGCTTTGTCCATGAAGTCGCCAGGAGTCAAGGCGGACTCAAAGGAGACTTTACCTTTCTGCCGCAGAAGGCAGTTAGATAGCAAGCTAACTTGAACTACACAGCTTAACTGGCCCTGTTGGCACACTGCAGCCAAAGGTGATCTGCAGCCCCAGTAAGGGGAGCAGCTCAGCTGTCCTTCTCATTCCCTGGAAGGACCCCAAAAGCCTGCCCAGGCTGGGGCCTTACCCCATTCCGCAGCATGTAGTAATCCAGGGTCCTGCCGGCCTCCAGCCAAATGCCTTTCCGTGGATCTTCATCGGACAGGAATAACCCATAGTCAGAGGCTGCGAAAGAAGATGGAAGAGGAAAGCCATGGAGACAGCAGGCGAAAGAGGCCCCCTCGTTCTGGAGGTCTACCTTCCAGCCAAGCAGAGAACTATATCAGGGCCCTTCACTTCATTCTTCAGCCCTGGCCCTCTGCTTGCCGCTCTCTTCCCCTGGTTCCTTTGCCCTTCACTCTCACCTCCACCCCTTTCTCCTTTTCTCTTCCTGTGGCTATAAATGGCTCACTTAATTCCATAGGGTTCAAAGCTTGTGATGCATGGAACAATTGATTGACTGTTCAGAGAGGGAGGAAGGAAGGAAGGAAGGCAGGCTTAATATTGTCTCTATAAAGGGAATGAGGGCCCATTGCTTTTCTGCAGAGTCAGGGATCTAACTCTGAATTTCCTCCCCTGCCTTCTCCTTGCCTCTGACATGTCTAGCATTGAGCTGCTACGGGAGCAACATTCTCAGTTCCTGCTCAGTTTCTCTCTTGGCTGTGCAAGGGTGCCCTTGGTTGGTTTGTACATTCATTCATTCATTCATTCATTCATTCATTCATTCATTCAATTTATATAACCACCCATCTCAACAATGACTCACCCACAACCAGTGTCTCTCCAGACTCACTTGCCTGTTTAGGAACCGCTGGCTGGCTTCTTGACACAGAAACCTAGGCTCACTCCCTCTTTGGAAGGAACCAGCAATCTCATTTCCCTCCTGTCTAATCCCACAGATCAGGTAGGGTGATTCTGTAATATTCCCTTTTGTCGCAGCAACTGATATGTAAGCTATGGTTTAAGAGAGCCAGCGTGGAACCCAGCTTTGCCCGAGACTAACCTTGCCCTGTCTGAGCTTCTGGTACTCTTTCACGGATCACACGGCATGCATCGTACACTGCAGTGGAGGGTTCAAACTGCATTGTCTTCACCACATTGCATTGGCGGACACAGATTTTCAGCGACAAGGCAACCATGTTGCTGGATCACTTGGAGGCTTTTATCTTACCTTCAAAAGAAGCAAAGGAAAACACTGAGTGAGTATTTTAAAAAGAATCAAAAGTTGTTTTAACTACAAGACCAGTTCTTCCTTTGGGACTTTTCCTATCTGCTATCACCATCATTCCAAATTGTGGGATATTGACTTAGAAGATGTCAATTTATTTGCCCATCAAGCCAATGATGTCTACTTTGGCTAGCAGCAGCTGACTGGAAAGCTTCCAGATCAAATTTTTCCTCATCTGCTACTCAGGGTACTGTGATCTCAAAAACCAGGATTTAATTTGGGATCTTCTGCATGGAAAGCAAGTATTCTATCACTGAACTCCACTTCTACCATAATCACTTTTGATATTATGGTACCAATATATCCCTGGAATTATCCATCCTCTTGGGTCCAAAATGTCAAATTCCGTGCCAAGGGGTAGCAGAGTGGATGCAGATTACGATTAGCTTCAACTCTTGGATTCCGATGGAGGTGGGTTGGTTTGCTTTCAACATTACTTCATGATTCACATGAAGTTCCAACCAGTCATTGAAAGCACTCCAAGCTGCTTGGGGCTTCCTCTGTTTGCTTCATGCAGACTCACTTCTCCTCCTCCTCCACCTCAAATGTTGTGGGAGAGGAAGGGGGATGGTCTATTCCAAATTGGGAGAAGCACCTTATCCTCTTACTTGTCCCAAAACAAGCCCTAAGCCAACAACACCAGGACCCAGAGGCCTTCCTATAGCTCAAACAGGACCCAACCAGTTGGAAATTGACTCAAAATGAGTCCAGCCTTCTCATAATATTATGAAAATGGAGGGATGGCCGTTTCCAGACTGTAGTGTTATTCTCACTAGATAACAGTAAACTGGAATCTTGAACTGGAAGTTTGCCAGTCACACCTGGAGGATTCATGGCTCTTTCTCTGAAGTAGATCAGGAGCTCACTGCTGAGTACAGCCCAGCCAAACAAGGGAAGGTCAATACAGATTTTACAAAACCTCTCTTCCTTTAATCAAAATTGAATAGGACAAGTGCAGTCAAATCACTCCAAGAGGCAAAGCTGTGAAATCTTTCCTTCTCCACTGCTGAAATCAATCCAAATCAAAGCTATCTCATCCCATTAAACTTAAGTCTTGTTAAACATGAAGTTCATCCAAAAGTGACATCTAAACATGTGGAATTCTGGCAGAACCCAGCTCTGTAATCAAAACAAGCCACTTCTCCATCCCAGGCCTGCCCCATTTTGCCTGCAGTTTTTGTCTCTCTGCAGCCTGTTGTGCTTGGAAAGAAAGCCCATCAGGAAGCCGGGAGGTCTTTCTTTTCCTCTGATGAGTCAGGAGTTTGTACTGCCCCAAAGACCGAGAGGTTCACAGACCACGCAAAGGGAGCAGAGCTCAGACCACGTTCTCAGATTCATGCCAGCCATTCGCCTTTTTATGAACTTCCAGATCCCCCCAAACCAGGGTTGTCCTTCTGTTACAGTTCTCTTCCCTCTGACCACAAACTCAGATGGTTGGTTGAGGGCAAATAGGACTAGACTTAGGTGGGTTTATCCAAAAATATGCCTGGCAAAGTTTAAGGTACATGGCAGTATGAAAACATCTTTTAAAAAACTCAAGAGGGAGCACAGCCCAAATCCCGAAGTGTGGAAAAGTGGAGCAGGGAAGGGGACCCAGAGTGGGCTGGTCAGCTTGAGCCCATGACGGCAAGCATAAGCCATCTTTCTGAGCCCATGGGCACATCTGAACTTTGAGGAGCATCCTGAGATGCTCTTACAAAATGGGAGCTCTGGGAGGGCGTGGCTGGTCACAAAACACCACTTTGCTATACCCTGTATGTCTCCAAGATACCCTCCACCACCCTAGTCTTCGAGGTAGGTTGGTGGGCACAGTATCAAACAAAACATTCTGCAACCACCATTTTATTGTGTCCCAATAAAGCCAACGTGGAGTCCATGTGATTACTGTTTAATAGAAAACATTATGGCCTCTACGAGCGTGATGGCGTCCCAGGGAAGTTTATTCCAAGGGTTTCGGAGCAGGAGAGCACCTGAGGATATAGTGAGATGTCATTTCACAAGTCTTGCTTGGGTTGCCCGAAAGCTGCTGCTCCTTCAATCACTCGATTTACTGACTGAATGAATAGAGTCAATTTGCATTCTGTTAAAGTCTAAGCAGATGTTGTCCCCACAGGAGAATTTAAAAATGTAAATCCATTACCCGTTGTCAAACTTTCATCTGCAACTTGGCAGTGATGTCAGCTTATCTCAGAAAGTTGTTGCAAGAAAATAAATGTCTTTGTCAAGACTTCAGATACTTGGGATCAGCTGTTATAAAGCATCTTAATGCAGAGGAAGCTGAATTAATAAGACACCATTGATCTCTGAAAGGCCAAAAGCCAAGGAGCCATAGAAGGAATGGCTTTAAGGATAAAAAGGGAAATGATAAATCAATTCTCTAGACTTCATGTTTGTTTCCAATGATGTTCTCCTTCCAAACATTGCGAATTACATTGTATGGCATTTGAAGTTAAACTGGCTCTGAAAAAGAAGATTGTATGCAAATCTATGACATTCCTGGACTAATTAAGGCAGTGAATTGAAAGAGGCACAAAAGCTGTTACAACAGTGGAGACATGGACATTATGTGGTGTCCATAAATCTACACTCCTCCACAGCACTGGATTCTCAACTGATTATACTTAATGTTGCTGGGCCTGCAAGCTGCTTTCTTGGGCCAGACCTTTCCTTATGTACTGAAGGATCATGACCCAGAACAGGATGGGTATGGGAAAGAGCCAATCATGGAATCCTAGGGTTGGAAGGGACTTGGAAGGTCTTCTAGTCCAACCTCCAGCTCAGTGCAGGAATCCTCAGACCACTCTGGACAAATGGCTGTCCAGTCCTTTCTTGAAAGCCTCCAGCGATGGAGTACCCACAACTTCAGGAGGCAGGCTGTTCCACTGCTTAATAGCTCAATCAATTGAGGATTTCAAAGCTCAATCAATCAATCAATCAATCAATCAATCAATGGTTTCAAAACTCAATCAATCAATCAATCAACTGAGGCTTTCAAAACTCAAACAATCAATCAAGGGTTTCAAAACTCAGTCAATCAATAGAGGCTTTCAGAACTGGCTTTGTAATCAAGAGCTTCTACCGCTGTCTGCAACTCAATTTCGGCACACGGCCAGGCGGAGACCAGCTGGATAGATGCAGGTGTGCCCAAGGGAACCCTCTAGCTTCATTTGACACGTATTTCTCCCTCTCCTTATTTACTCAAAAGTAAGCCGGCAGCAAAGCTTTTCCACTGCATACAACCAAGACGGAATTTCATCTTTGAAAAAGTATCGCCCTGAACAGTATTTTATCCTGGCACCGTGTCTTCCACCTCATGGCAGGGCAGTTACATTTTGTGCTCCGCAAAGCAGCCAAGAATTTAGCCGATGTGAGAGGCAGTAGAAAATCCAAGCCTCTGTCAATTCTGGAGGACGAGAGCTGCTCCAGTTGGCCAAACCTTCCCTGATGCTATTCGTTGGCAGGCTCTAGACCGGACTTAAATCCTGCTGAGGCCGAAGCTCAGAGTCCCCATTGCAACTTCCACAGCTTCTCTGGAGGTGCCACTGCTGGGACGACTGGGCTAAGGTGCAAGAAATCTGAAGGCGAACTTTGGCCATTCTGCTCCTCAGCCCGCTTCTTCTTTCAGGGTGCAAGAAGGGGATTTGTGAGCAGATTATTCAGATTATTTACAAGAATGCGTGCATGAAATCGTCATGACAAGAAAGCACCGTTCCTTAGAAAAGAAAAAAGGAAGGTCTTTTCTCCTTCACCTGGAAAGAAATGAGAGCCAGCGCAGTCATTAAGACATGGAGCTCTTGGAAGAAAGGTAGCATGTAAATCTAAGAAACAAGCATGCACCTTCTCTCTAGAGAGAGCAAAATATCTTTTTGGGGAAAAAATCCACTTTTGAGCTTCTTGGATTCCACACAGAGCAAAAATGGTTCCTTGCCAAAAGATCATGGCAAATGCAGAGGTAACTCCAACCACTAGATTTGGCCCAGAACTCTTTGGCCCATAAATATGCAAAAAGTTTCATTTTGCACATGGTACGGAGGGGCCTCGTCTGATTTTGTCAGCATGTGTGCAAGTACAGTACACACACATATGCACATCTCTTATCCGTAAAGATTCCAGGAGGGCAGATTTTGGAGTTAACCTTTGGGGCTTGCTTTGCACACCCTCCTTTCTTCAGCAAACTTCTTCCACGCCCCTTCATTTTTTAAAAAAATAATCATTAGAATGAGTAATAGTCTCTCTTCAAAATGTTCTCCTCATTTGAAGGAAATAACATACTGCCCACCTGGGACCAAATTCTCCATTTTGTAGCATGAGCTAAGACTTGGTGATCTTCCCCAATTTTCATAGTCACAGATTTATATACAAAACTTTGCGTTTATATATTAACAACTCAGTACTTACACGTTACAGCTGAGTAACTGAGTGACAATACTCACTTCCCCAAACTGTTTGTATCCAGTTTAGGGAAACGCTGATGCATTGGGAGTGATTGGAACCTAAATCAAGCCTGTTTGCTTCCAATCCAGGAAGCTAAGAATTAGGCCAGATTTTCCACAAAAGGGAAGGAGGGGGAATTCCAGAGGCACAAACAGAAGATGCTCAGCATAGCTGGGAGGGGAGTGGTTGCTCAAAAGATCACACTAGCTTTAGTTTTAAGAAAATGAACCCAAATGCACAGTATCTACCAGGAATTCTGGATCAGGAGTGATCCAATTTCCTGGGTTTGTTCTCCAAGAGCCGACGCACTGCCTTGCTTCGTAGGATCCCAAGGTCACAGAACACCTCAGAGCAGTGTCTTTCAAACTTGGCAACTTTAAGATGTGTGGACCAACTCCCAGAATTCTGGGAGCTGAAGTCCATACATCTTAAAGTTGCCAAGTTTGGAAATCACTGCCTTGGAGCAAAACTTTAATTTAAAAGAAGTCCTTGCTGTGATAAGCTGGCCCAGACTGAAGGCTGACTGGCCACAAGACTCCTTGCAAAACTCGCTGCCACCCCAGAGGATGAAGGGCTAAGAATTTCTGCAACAAGATGTCACCATTCCAATTGTTCCAGGTCAAATCTCCACCTATCTTAAAAAGAGAGTGGGTTCACAGGGAAGCAGGTAATCCTTCAGACTCCTGGACATACGTTATAAAAGGCTTCATAGCTCAGTCCAGTGCCTTGAATTATAACAGCAAAAGTGCATCTGACTTTGACAATGACTGTGCCTACTTAAGAGTGAGATTTTCTAGACCAGTCTTCCCTAGCCTGAATGATTTCCAGAGGTGTGGACTTCAATTCATATGATTCTCAGCGCTGACCATCCTAGCTGGGAATTTGGGGGCTTGAAGGGATATATCTGGAGGGCATCTAGGTAGGGAAGACTGTGGTTAAGTTTCAGCCTGAAAGGGCAGAAAGAGGTCGTGTGCACCAAAGACTAGTCCTGCTTCACTAGTCTTTGCTTTCAAACAAATATTAAACAGAGCTGCCAAGATTTCTTCCTCCAGTGCAACTGAGGACCAAGGGTGGAAAAGCATTAGCCTGCAGATGCTGGGGACCAACGTGATGTATGATGGAGACTGCAAGAACTCCAAGAACATCATCTCAAGAGCTAAAAGCTGACCACTGCCAATGACCAAGAATAGAGTGCCCAGATCTTATACAGCAGTATATAAGAGTTAGCAGAAAGAACTTCCTACACCTTCTCAGACGCCCGTTATTTTAAAGGCAAGCGTCGAGGCTCACAGTTAGCGGGTGAGAAGCATTTTGCATAAGTGAAGACCCCAAGACCCTCTAGACTGAATGAGACAAAAGACCTGCCTTGTCCACCCCACTCCCCCATTTCCTCATAGTGGGCAATCAGTTGTCCTAGGAAGCTCATGGTAAGATGTACAAAGGCAGAAGACCTCCTCTTTCTGCATCAGGTCAAACCATTATTTTCAATTTGTTTCAGCATTCTGCACATTCCAGAAAAAGAGGGAAGGCATTGTTTCAGCCAGAAAAGTAAGCAGCCGCCTTGGAAATCGTGATTAAAATCACTGCTGCTTTCATTACCCTGGAAAGAGATATAATCAGTAAATATTTCATGTCACTCCCCTGTGATGCGCAGAGAGGGAATGAGCCACTGGAGGATGGCAAACGCTTTTATAACACATGCTGACCTGGGCACACCATTTAAGAAAGGGGGAGAGGCAGAGACCACCCCATTCTCTTTTTCTGATCAGGCAACGTTCCCCCAAAGGTTACACCCTTACACGCAGGCTAAATGAGCCCCAGACAAGATGGGCTTCCAACATGGAGGAGGATTAAGTTCTAAAATTATGGGCTTAAGAGATGTAGCAGTCTAGAAAGCAAGCAGAGTAACAGGATATTTGAAGGAGCCTTCCTTAACCAGGTCTGACAGCTCAAGCTCACACAGGCTTCTGCAGGAAGATTTCCAGATGCTGAGGCTGCAAAACGGCCCCTGTGGAAGCATCATCTGGATGATCCAGGGGCAAGTGGAGACGTTCCTGCTTTTATTTAGCACACAAAACGTCACCCTACAGCACCACAGGGCTCCCTATTAGAGCATTGGGAAACTACAATACCTCGGTTAACAACTTCCTAATCACACAACATATTCTAAGGATCCTTTTGTTTTCCTGTTGCAAACATAAAATGCACCCTGCAAAGACAACCCGAGGATTTTCTTTGCTTTTATTCCACTTGAAAGAGGAAAGAAGGCAAAGAAATGGAACGCGTAACATATCCTAGTCATTAGGGTTACTCTACGCAAACAAATCAATTACATTTTGGGTGTGTTTTCTAGAGTGGGAGTATTTCATCCAATAAGTGGAAACAGCTTGGGGTTTGCACACACAAAAATCTGTTAGGTTTTCAAAAATTATATTTGTGTAGGCACGGGGGGGGGGGGGGGCGGGGGGGGGAAGCAAGCAGATGCAACAACAAAAATAGCAATTTATTTTCCAAAAACATTGCTTGGTGTTTGACCAGCTTCCTTGGATATTTTCTGCAAAAACAGGCATACCCGTTTTAACACTGTTTTAAGGAAATACAGAAGAAACTGCTACGTATGGATAATAAATATTTATTCTTTGCCCAAAATCAGGATCTGGAAAAAACTAGAAAGAGCTGGTCCTTCCCCATTGTGAGGTTTCACGTAATGAAAATTGGAGAATGTGACGGGCAGAACTTGGAAAGCACCGAGCCTGGGTGCCCGGCGCTCCGAATGCCTCCCACTGTGCTCAGCTGGGGCTCTCGTACCATCCTAGGGTACTACCTTACTTTTAACTCACCCTATAATTGGGGAAGTCAGCTGCAGTAAACACATGAAACTAACTTCAAGCCAAGGATTTCACATTTAACTAAGGCTTGGATTTCAGCAAGGCAGATATTTCGACCTATTTGGGCATGTGATTACAGGACAGCAAGAAAAAAAACAGATCTCTGTGGGACCCCAGCTCAGGGGACCTGTTGCTCCCTCTTGGCGTCCCCAAGCTCCATGGGCAGGAAGCAGCTGTTTCGCCCTGCAATTCTGTCTCCTTGTTAGCCAGCTGGATTAACGGAAAATTCTTCAGTTCCTCTTGGCCTCCCTTAACGCATCACTTCGCATCTTGCAGCAGGGAGTTCCAATGTGGGGCTGATCTGTGTTCTCCAACTGGAAAACTGAAAAACCTAACCATGCAATTAAACCTTGTATATGGTGCCTCCTTTCTGTGTTTTTTGGTTCGGAGCCTCTTGCCAGCTAGATTAAAATGGTGAGAAAAGGATGAAGAAAGTTGACAAAACCCACCCTCCGTCCCCTTCTGGCGTACCATGGCTATGTTTGAGTGTCGCACTGAACCCCAAACTAGCCTAGCTGGTTAACTTTACGGATCCGGGTGTTGTGGAAACCGCAGAAATGGAGCTCCTGCAATAAACCATGGCTTAGCCTAATGTGCTAACCCAGCTCTGGATTGTTTTATCAATTCCATCTCTCCCCCACGGCCTTTCTTCTCAAGCAGAAAACTTGCGCGAGCCAGGGAAACAGCACAGAACCTCTATTCAGTGCCACCCTCCGCTCTGCCTAGCCTAAATTTAGCTCTGATCTAAATAAGCTTTCGCCCTTTAGGGACCCCAAAGGAACCACATTACTCACTCACTCCCTGGAATCACCCAGACACGCAGGGACAGGGCGAGCTCCAGCATCTCTTGAATCACTCACACACACACGTATCGCTTCGTGTTATTTTTGCCACAAAACTTAAAACTTCATCTTACCACGACAACAGAAGGATTCAAGCTAGCCTCTGCAGAGAGCAGTTCATCTCGCATCCTCTTTGCCCATCTTTGCTAGCCTGAAACCCAACTCGTTCAAGCACACCCACTTTCTGCACCTGCGCCACCCACTGCAGCTGTAGGTCAAAGCAGGGCGATCAGAAGAAGCCAACGGAGCGCGGATCAGGCGGGCGGCACATGGGGAAACCCTACACGGGCCCAGGATTTGCTCTGGCTAAGCCACAATATGGTTTGCTTGCATTTGCTTTACCATGCTGTATGAATCCTGTACTGTGATTAGGTAACCGGAATTACGCGTTATATTTGAATCAGGCCACCACCAAGAAGCCATTGCTTAGTGTGATATGTGAACCCAGTCCTGAATTTATCTGGGTGCAATTAGCTCTGTCCCACACAATGTGCTGGGACATCAAACCCCAGAGTTGCCAGGCAGGTGCAGGTGCTGAGCACGGCTGTTGTAGGCCTGGGGTTATCCAAAGAGACCACCACCTGGAAGTCACCCGAAGGACACGGCAGGGCTGTGCCACCAGTTGCCTGCATGAAACAACAGGCTTTAAGTCAACGAGATCAATTAGCCCTGTGTTTCTGAGGAAGCAAAACTGCAAATCCAAGAAATGTTTTGCTATCCTAGCAAGAAGTTAAATTCCACTAACTGGAAGTAAAATGCCAGCAAGATTTTACACTGAATTCTTACCAAACTAATGCAATAAACTGAACCTAAATCAGTGTTCCTCAACCTTGGCAACTTTAAGATGTGTGGACTTCAACTCCCAGAATTCCCCAGGCAGCCATGTCGGGGAATGGCCTTCCTCTGCCTGAGACTGCGAAGACCTGGTGATGCCAACCTGGAAGGGGCGACCCCTTCTCCTCCCTCAGCCGACAGACAACGGGAAACCAGCGAGCGGAAGGAACAGCCCGGCTGACCCTCCAGCGCATCCCACGAGGACCGACTTCCAGTAAGCAAGCGAACTGCTGCGAGCGCTTCTAATTGATCAAGATGAGCTCATTTAGGACGCTTGTCTATTAAAAAAAACAAACCTTGCTTCAGAGTGGTTCTTTGCAGGCTTCGCCGTAACCCCGAACACGAAAGCGGCTGCCTTCCAGCGCCAGCGTGCTGGCAGTTGACTCAATGCCAAGGGGGAGGAGGGGGTCAACCGAAGGAAAAAGAACAGAGGCCGATAATGGAGTTTGCATTTCATGGCCAGGGTGTTCCGGGTTCAAGGAATAAAAGGCCAGATTGTACAATTTCAAGAGTTTTTTTCCCCCTGAACACACACACACACACAATTGCCTATTTCTGCTTGAGCCTCTGCAAAGAAGCTGGGCAGGAGGAGGCGGGCAACACATCTGCCCTTCTCTATAACCACAAAACGTTGTACACAACCTGCAGAAACGAGGTGGGCACGTTTTCAGCTCCAGCTCGGGCCCTCTTTGATTACCGTCCTCCGCCAACTGGGGAGGCATCAACAGCAGGGGCTGCAATGGAAAAACAGCATTTGGTGTCGCGTCGGAAATTGAGCATATAATGCGCAGTCCTAAAAAGATCTCAGGGAATTTCATTTGGGAGTCTTCTGTCCTTAGAGGAAAGTAATCAAGGAATAGCCTTTTGAACCATGTCATGAAATACTACACTGACCGGGAGAAAAGGTTCAACTTTAGTAGCTTCCACTGAAAAAGGTGCCTAACAGGTTCTGTCCAACGAAGCGGAACAGATACTAAAAGATCCCAACTCTGACCCAAAGGGATGATCCACAGCAGACTGCGCAGCCAATTTTAACGCTGTGCCGTTCTTACCATTCCATGGTCCTCCATGATAAAGCCAACAGAACACATATCAAAGACCACCCGCCCCCCCAGTTATGAGAGCAAGCAAGACGTTTATTGCTCGGAGGAGACTCTGGCACAAGGCCTTCACACAAACTGAGAGAGGGACATCCTCACCACGAGGAAAACTTGGAAGGGTGTCAAAACCTTAGAACACAGCTCCAAAAACGCAATAAAAAACATAAAGCCCCTTCCCAAACATGCCGCAGCAGAGGACAAGTTACAGCCACAGACTCTTGAAACGTAATAATTACTCTTGCTAAGCTGAAGCAAGAGAGTAGAACATAAGTCAAAAGCTCTCACTTGGGAATGGCTAAGTTTGCAGAGGGAAACGGCTGAAAGCAGAGCAGATGCAATGGAGGTGAGACAACATCTTTATCTGACCCAGGGCTGGCTGCCACCAACCCAGCCCCACCCTTGGACAGGCAGGGCTGGTGGCCAAGCCAGGCAAACAGTCTGGCCTTGAAGAGTTATCCTGAAGAATGTGCTGTGGATACAGACTGATTATGGATGCCACTGCAGATCTGCTAAGAGTAGATGTTCTCTGGGCGGATGGGGGAGGAAGAGACGGAAAATAAACACTCCCCTCCCTCCCCCAAATAGCTTGCTTGATTCTGATACGTGACCAGCACCCTCTGAACAGGTCCCAGTGCTGACTGCTGCTTGCAAGCCTCCCTGATGGTCCGTGCTCCGTTTAGCAAGAACAGAGTAGGAAGGATGAGACAAGTGTCCGTGGGGAGAAAACTGGGTGGGAAGTGGGCCTTTTAAGAGGGATCAGATCAAATGCTCCCTGAAGGTCTGGAAGCATGCGCTTGGCTTCAGCACTTGCAAACCCAGGAAATCGATCTTTGGGTCTCCCAGAGTTTCACTGGGACAGCAGAAAGTCTTTAGCTTTAGCTTACCCTCAGCTTGGATCAGCTTAGGCTCACGATGCTTGAGGTGGTCCAAAACCTACGCTGTTTTAAAGTTTTAAGGAAGCTTCTTGTTTAAATTGCCAGGGCCATCTCTCCATCCTCTTCCACAGCTTCATCCATGAACCTTGGTCTTGCTCTGTTCCCCTTGCTCATTCTAGGAATGTTCATTTTCAAAGGTTCACTGCATGAAGCTCTTAATTCCTCTCCATCAAAAGCCTCAAGGATTCTGCTTTTCTAAGAAAGACTTCAGTCCAAGAACCAATATGGCTTTTTTAGGATGCTACCACAAACAGGAGGAAAAATTCTCCTCTGGCTTCCACAGGAACCAAGTTAAATGTCTGCTTGATACTTCGCTTCCCCAGAGGAAGAGATGCACGTCCAGCTTGAGCTCAAGAACCCAAGAAAACAAGAAGAGAAGCAGGAGAACTGAAGAGGGACAGAGGAAGAGGCTGTGGAAGAAACAGCCCGTCAGGCAGAAAACCGTTGCGGCACAAAAGCTACGGATAAGCAGACCATCCCTTGGATTATATTATTTCTTTTTGATTACTGTTTTATTGTATTTTTATTGGTTTTTACTCTTATTTATTGTCAGCGGCCAAGAGTTGCTCGTTGAGTGAGATGGGCGGTGACTAAATTTGAAATATAAATAAAATAAATAAATCCATTCGAGCAGCTGAACCAACCACTCCCAATATTTTCCTTCTCCGTCCCCAATTCCTTTCCTTGCCTCTCCTGATTTTTGTTTATCGTTCTGAAGGTACGGCCGGTCTAACTTGTTTCTCTGTAAGCCGCTAAAGAGGAGGACGAGTCTCCGTTCTACGTATCCAACCACGTCCATCTGAAATTCCTCCCATCTGGCAGTCTTTGAATTGCTCATCCCCGATTTAGGAGATCAGAAGGATGACCAACTTCCAGTAAGGAGAGGGACTTTCTTCAGCCTTCTTCCCCGTAATTTCTACACGCAGAGGAATTTAACTGATTCTGGTCCCAGGAGATGACCGCCTGCAGCAAGAGCGGAGGGATGTGCAGGGCCCTCGCTTGCCAGGTTGGACAGAGAGGCAGGGGGTGATGACAGAGGGACCCCCTCTGCACCCCCTTCTCTCTCTCTCAGGCCTGAACTTTCCTCCCCGGCATTTTGGAAACGTAGCGCTGCTGTTTCTTCCTGGGCCTGTTTCCCAGAAGGGATCAATTTCCCATGGTAACGATGGCAAAACTCAGATCAGGCGAAGCCGGTGTGCCAAGCCCTCTGCTCTACGTAGGTGGCCCAGGTGAGTCACCGGGCTGCGTTGATACGCTGGCAGATGAGGAGCTGGCTCCCAAGGGGCATCTTTGACGCTTGCCAGAACAATAATTTAGCCACCGGAAGGCGGCGTTTGCTGTCTCAGGCCAACGGACTCGATTCCCCGGATAGGGGCGGAGGAGCTGGCTCCTGGGCCGCCACATTCCATCGCATGCGGAGCATGGGTTGCTAGCTACCCCCCTCACAACAGAACCGTTCCCTCCCCAGGATAGCGGTAATTCCCTGGATGTAGCTTTGGAGGAGCACGCGCCAAGGTGGAGCCTTCCTCAGGACAAGCTCAGTGCCTCGAGATTCATGGGCACCCCCAGGCAGTTGCTTGGCAGCACCAGGGATCTGGTGGGTAACTGCCTTTTTCTACAGTCCTGGGGTGCTCCATCCAAGTACCAAGCAGGCCCAGCCCTGCTTACCTTCTTCAGATGAACCAAAGCTAGCGAGGTGCTACACCCAATGTGACAGAAAAGCAGGATACCAATCTTAAATAAAACGTATGTATTCTGCAACAGGAACTCCGGTCCTGTATTTTTTTCCAACCATCAACACGGCTCAACTGTTACCTACTACAGCCCTCCTCGATCTGGTGCTCTCCAGATGTTCAGGGCAACTGCCCAAATTGCCTGGCTGACCTTGGATACAGGCTTTTTTTGCACATCTGCACAAAAGAAACGCAAGGTTTGTGCAGGGGAAGATCCGGAGGGCCACGCCGGTGACTCATCTTGAGTACCCAGATTCCAAGCAGTGCCACTGGAAGGAGTTCTGCTCTTTCAACCACCTTCCTTGCTTCTTGCAGAATGAAGACAACAATGAGAACAGACAAAGGGAATCCTTTTTAACCCAATGTATAATTCAACTCTGAAGTTTACTATCACAAGACGAGGGGCTGGATCCCAGCTTGGCTGGCTTCACAACTGGGTTGGACCAATTCATGGAAGTTTGGGGGATCAACGGCTCTTGGCCATGATGGCGGTGGGGCTGCCTCTGAAGGGCATCTGCTGGGAGATTTGTGGGCTACCTTGGGCAGCTGGTTGGCTGGATCAGATGGGTCAGGGGTCCAATCCAGCAGGGCACAGCATGTTCTTAAGAGGAGGATCCTGGGACACCCACTAGCTGGCGCTAAAGGTTTCTGTTAGCCCCCAGCTTTAATTATCATGCCCAAACAGCTTGAAATAATTCCCAAGGGCTTCCCAATTCTGCTTGGAATGCCAACCGCTGTTGTAATCCCAGGATGGAACAAGGCCAAGACATTTATTAGCACCAATCAGGAGAAAACCTAAGTGCTTCTATAAGCGGGTCCTTGACTATCTCCTGTTCATCTCATTGGGACTTAAGCAGGAGAACTTCTTCCTGGATCACGTCCCCCAAGATCCGAGTTGCCTACAACCACCTCTTGTCCCATGGCACCATTCGAATCAGGCTTAAGATGCTGCCCCCTCCCCGCAAACTTTCTTCTGTGGCTGATGGACACCAATCTTCAACCTTTCTGTTGATCAGATCAGCAGCCTCAAGACCTTCCAAGCGAAAACTTTAAAGCTTCCAAAGAAAGCAAAAGGGGAAAAGGAAGACCCACGAGACACCGGAGGCGCTAGGCATGGAGAGGTGGGTTTTTCCAATTATTCTGGCGTCTTCATGTTACTTTAACCTTAATTAGCATAAACAGGACTTGGAAGCTGCTCAGCATCTTTGGACTGGGGTGTCCTAGGAGCCTGAGTAAGTAAATAAGCAAGTGAGTAAACAAAGGCAATTTTCTAAGGGCCACTTGCCACTCCAGCTGCAGAACAGACTACAGATCAAGGTCTCTGCAGAATCCATGAAATGCAAATTGAATTAGAAAGGAGATTTTTTTGCTCCGTAGGCCATTCAGCTCTTGTGCTATATTTCTGGCACACACCCAAACACCTTCTCTCTAAGGCCTTCGCTGCCTACTTAGCATGCGGCAATGGTATTTGCCCTACGATACTCAATCCACCAGCACGTACCTCTGGAGCACTGGGAATTCCTTCCGAAAGGGGCAAATTAACTCAGCACCATCCCAGGAGTCGGTCCATCCCTTCAGAAGACCATCAAGCCACTGACTGGGTCAGTTCATTCCGCCACCTTTGCCAGTGGCCTTGCTACACCAGCCAAGAGGTCTTGTCTGCAGGACACAAAGCCATGTTTTTCTGGAGCTTGTACCCTCGATCAAAGCATCTTCTCTACGGTTGATAAGGTCAATCTGATTGCTCTCCTGTGGCTGAGCGTGTCTCCTTTTTAGTATCGGGGATTTCAGACCTGCTGCTGCAAAAGTAGATTTTGCTGTGACAATACAGTGTAAGGCGGGGAGTCTCAGGTTGCAACGCTATTAATGTCTGCTCAGCAATGCAGGAACCAGGAACAGCTCTTATGCAAAACACACGATCCGGGGGGGCCGGGGGGGAGGATAAGCAGCCCTCCAATAATATCTATTCCCCAAGACCTCTTTGCGCCCAAATGTGGCTAAATGTACACAGCCTGAACAACAAGCCATTTCATTTTTGAACTCACGGCGCCCTCGAATGTTGACTCAAAGGTGTACAGTTCCTGCAAAACTGGCACCAATGATTACTCGGTCACGTTTCTTATTCAAACTACCGGCAGCTTTCAACCAAGTTCTTCTGTCAAGAAGTTCCCTTCGTACCTTTTGCTGACTTACACTGCCAGGCAATTGGCCAGCAAAACTAACCACCACCTCCTCTTCTCCTGGGCCTTCCTTTGCTCTTCTATCTCAGTTCCTTTAATGCTGACATCAGATCAAATCAACGAATGTAATGGGAGCTATGGAAGGTCGAACTGGGAATCTTATGCATGGAAAGACAAATGATAGCTATATCCAATCCCTTGGATGCTCTCCCCCAATATTGGAAAACAACGATTTATGGTAGAAGAGTAACCAACCTTCTTAAGTAAGTACAACGGGGGAAATATTGCAAATTTCCTGGCAGAAGGATGCATAAATCCCACAAAACATCAATAGTAGCAGCAGGTCCCCTTCTGAAGGCTGAAACTCAAAGCTGTCCTTCTGGGCTGAAGCTCCCTTTGTGCCAGTAGTAATAATGTGACGAGGCACCATGCTTGATCAGGAGGAGGCACATGATCCACAAAGCTGCCCTGGTACACATCACTCTGCCACTTGCTCCATACTGAAATCAAGGAGACCAGGAGTTTGATTCCAGGGTGACTCAAGGCCCATTTCAAAAAATGAGGCATCAGAATAACTCAACTGCAGCTGGAAATAAACTCGGGTGGAGACAGCTAAGAATAAATAGGTTTCTGTCTGGCATCAGAAGGCACCAGTGATCTGCATTCTGCATGGTGCTGCTTCTGCCAACAGATTCTCACCGTTACAGCTGCACGGATTGGAAAAGAGGCCGCTAAAGTAGGAATATACGCAACCCACCCACTGGTCGTAATGTATCGGGAACATGCTGATGGGGTTTCCCATTGGAGAATTTAGGCCCGCAACTCCCAAAGTTGGGTACGACACGACTAGGAGGAAACAGCTTGGGGGAGGCTGCTGTAGGCAGAGATTTCATTCAGTTATTTTGGTTGAATACCTGAATAACAAGGTGGTTGCAAACTTTCATGAACTGGCCTAAAGAATTCCTGCAAAAGTAGACCTGGGTGGTGGGAGCTGAACATAGCAAGCCAACTTTGGGAAGGATGGGCAGAAGCAACCTTTGTTCCCGGGCTGTAGGAGAGACCAGATCTGCTCAAGTGTTGGTAGAAAAAGCCCAGGCGGAGTAAGCCTCTTCTTTTGATCTCT
The DNA here is from genome assembly GCA_030867105.1 of Liasis olivaceus. Classification (NCBI taxonomy): domain Eukaryota; kingdom Metazoa; phylum Chordata; class Lepidosauria; order Squamata; family Pythonidae; genus Liasis; species Liasis olivaceus. The sequence goes on along the minus strand of CM061362.1, from coordinate 21,607,012 downwards.
GATGGGCCCCTGCAGTCTCCCCACCAGCCACCATTCCTCCTGCGATCAACGGCCATCCTCCACCGAAACAGGAATCTGGAGTGGAAACGGGCCTGAGAGGGTTGCCTCAGAAGCAGGAAGGGTGGGAGGAGATCGCAGAAGTCTGAGGTCTTTTGGCCATGAAGGCGAGGCCCCAGAAGTAAGACAGAGGAGAAAGAGGCCAGCAAGCTGGAGATCAATAAACCCAGGAAGCTGGAGAGAGATCAGACCAACACAAGAAAGGCAGGCTGGCAATTCAACCAAACCGAGCTGGCAATTCACACATTAACAGGAAGGTGAAAAGACCGTCCCAAAGTCTCCCCCCTTCAATTAGCAAGTAATTTGAGCCAAGCTGCACTAACTTCCTGCTCTTGGACAGATTCTTCTCCAGCTTCGATCTGCTAATTCTGAGTCAAAAAACAACAAGAAAAGACTTCAGCCTGGCTTATCCTACTGCATAAAAAGTTATATTGCTTAAGACGCAGCACCTGTCAATTTTTCATATTGTTGCCTCAGGCAGTCTGGTAACTTCACAAACACAACAGTCCTGCAAAAGGAAGAGGCAACCAGGCAGCACCACCACCGCCGATCACTCTGCTGAAGAACAGGCGATTCTTTGTTCTCCGCTGGCCGGCTTATGCGCGAGCAGCGATGGGGGAAGCTGGAATAAAACTACTAAGAAATGCAATAAACGGGTCTTAAAAAATTGCCCACAGTACAGTCCACACACAGACGAGGTTTGTGGCCGCCTCGTTCTAGGCTGGTCCCTGGTTCCTCAGACTAGCCTAGAGCCCTGGGATTCTGGGGAGGCCTCCCATCCAAGGCCTGATAAGGCTGGATCCTGCCTGCTGAGCCTCTGAACCCCCCGAGGCGGAGCTGCTCCTCCACGGAGGCACGGAGAGGTTGCCTTCTTGGCGAAGACCACCCCTGACCACGGAACTCCCCGGCCACCTCATCCACCAGACTGCCAGGCTAGAACAAGCTCCTTGGGGAGGAACGGGATTGAGCCCCCCGGATTCCATCCGATGCCGCTGATGGCGGTGGCCGAGCGATCTTCCAATCACGAAACGAAAACAACAGCGCAGCACGTCGCTATGTGCACAGGTAACAGTAACAGCTCCTGCAGAGCAGGCTGTGCTGAGGCTGCCTTAGATCAGATGGGCTGGTGAGGGGTTCGGCTGCAGCTCAGCCTGGGTTAACAGCGACTGAAGCCTACAGGCAACTGGACTGGATTTGGCTCTAGTTTAGCACAGGTTCCCCAGTCCTTGCCTGGCAGGAGGCGACCCACACAGTGCTCATGCAGCTTGCACCAGCAGGCCACAGCCGAGAGATCTCCGTGGGTGACGCCTTGACTTCTTTTTACCCTCTCCCGCACCTCTTTTCTTTGCTCGTATTTTCACCTTCCTCTAAACTTCCCCTTTTCCTCTAAAACAATCCCCTCCACTCGCGTCTTGCCAAGGCCCACCTTCTTTGCCCCGGCCTTCTCCTTCCTTCCTTCCTTCCTTCCTTCCTCTCTCTCTCCTCTATCGGCCAGTAGAAGAAGCCAGAAACGCGGCAGCTTGGTTTCCTGCCCTGCCGTGACGTCAGAGCAGTGCAGCCAGTCGCAACAGACTTCAGCAGTCAAGCATTCCCCAGTGCTTTAAAAAGATGTACAAAGCAAGAAACTTCTGCTACTGCAAGGGGGCCCGCACGTCTCTGCCCCACCACGGCCTTGGTATTTCCTCGCTCCCGGCAAATATTCCTAGTTACACTCTGTTTCTCCCCGCAGCGAAAACGGCCCCCCTTGGCCCCAAATCCAAGCCTTTCCAAGTCTCTGCTTGCATCCAGATGAACGTGGGATGGAATGTCCCCATGAAGAATCAATCTCATCGTGGCCAGCTGCTGTGACCAGAGGGGACCAAACTCTGCACAAGCAGACCATTGTTGACTTAAGGACTACTTCGAGGATGCGTATTGCGATGCGAGAGCAGCCCAAGCGCGGCTTTCCGGAATGCCAACAATGTTATCTTTCTTTCCACTTCCATACCGCTCCCGTGCAAGTGCCAAAGAGATGGCTTTGTGTATTGTGAGCCTTTAAAGGCAGTTTAACAAGAGAGTCAGATGCATGTTTCTCAGAGAAAGCAACAAAGGCAAGGGCGAGGGCGAGGGCAAAAACTGCAAATCTACTCTGGGTGGGTAGCACAGCCTTCCTCAGGTGGTGCCCTCTAGGCTCATGGGGTTTGCACGCCCAGAAATCCCAGCCGAGGTAGGACACGGCAGGTTGAGTTATAACACAAGGAAAGAAATCAGAGTATCACAGTGTCTAATGAGATAACTCAGAAAGGCATAGCACAACATTTTTTTGCCTCCCTTAGGGTGAGTACAAATTTGAACTTGAAATGGAGAACTGTGCCTTGAGTATGCATACCAAATTCCGTGCTGATCAATCACAGCTTGAGAGGCCATGCTGCAGCTAAAGGAACGGGATGCAAAACAAGATGGAATTAAACAAAAGCCCTTGCTTATATCAGCAAATATGGATCTACCTATTCCCCATCCCAAGAAAGTGCTCTCCACCCCATGTTCAACAGCAATCTTACATTGTTCATTTGTAAGTGTAAGGTAGCAGCACTACAGCAAACAGCATTTCAGTTAAGCAATCAAGCGGGCAGAAAAATATGAATAGTTCTTTTCTCTGAATAGGTGATGAATTGAACGTTTAAGTTCCAAAAATGCTGATGGAGCACAGCTTTGTTCCCCCTCACACACCCTTTGAATGTGTTCCCAGCTCTACAACAAAACTTTCCTCCATAAAAGGCAATCCTGCTTAAGCAGCCTTGTCTTCGCTTTACTTCAAGAATAAATTTAACACGCTTCTTTAGGCCTATTGTATACTTTAGCAGGTAACCCCAAATACAGATGCAATCAGAGCTAGGTGAGAAGATTTGAACAGAATGACCTTGGAAGATGCTTCTGCAACTTGTAGAGATAATAAAATAGCTGTCTATCTACCCCCTATTGTCACATAATTAATCTGTGCTTCTTGATACAACAGGATTCTCTGAGCTAATTGAAAACAAGATGCTAAAAGTGACAACTGCCTCAGTAGGAGCACATCATCTGATGGTCAACCTAGATTCAGCACTTCAACTGGATAGAAGCTAAGTAGGTCTTGAGCTGGCCAATCTGGGTGGAAGGCAACTTGGAAAGCCTCTATAAACTCATACAGTTCCAAGAAAGCAAGACAAGATATAAGCACGATACTACAAACAGAGAAAACTAGGTCCCAAATCCTCATTAAATTATGAAAAGACAAACCTGGATGAATCTGGGCCTACTCCTATTAAAAACTGGGTTATATATTATATTAAAGTCAAACCTCAACTGTTCAGTTCTGGCGTAGCATTTTGTGTGAACCCAGCTGTTAGGATCTGTCAATCATAGTTTATGCTTTAGTATCCAACTGTGGCTTATTCAATAAACCTTGTTCAAAACAAACCTAACACACTGAGTGTGAGAATCCAACCTCCCTCTGAGCCTAAAGGAGAAGACTGGGGAGTGGGAAACCTTGGATTTCCTAGCAGAAAGGTGGATTAACAAAGAACCGAACCAAGCAGATGGAAGCAGCCCATCGGCTTTCAGTTTAGTCAACCACAGTGGATCCAGCCCTTTGATGTTGGTGGAAGCTGGTCCACGGGGCTTCCAGCAGGAACCACTGGGCCAGTTGGGCACTTTCGTGTTATGTTCGTAAATAAAGGGACTTGCTGATTTAAGAGAGAGGAGAGAATCTTACGGATGGGGAGTGAAATCTGGGAGAAGAGCTATGCAAAAGCTGAACAGAAGTTCTGTATTGTGGAAACGGAGGCCCACAAGATGCACAAAGGGCTCGCAACGTAACTTCACTCAGCAGCTGGATCATCACACTTTGCAACCCGTGAGCGGAGGTGGGAGGGAGACAATCTGAGCATGCTCGCAGCCACAAAACCAAGTTTAACCAGAAGCTCAGATAGGCAGGCGCGGCTTTGTCTGTAGAGCATCACCTGTGGATGTGCCACAACAAAGCCATAAGAGAAGATAACAGCTGAAGAAGAGCAGCCCGGTGAGGGAAGGGCAGAGGAGGAGACAGGGCAATCTCTTCCAGTTACACACACAGTGTTCTTCTTGTCACCGGACATTTTCCCAGAGCAACCACCACAGAGGCCACTTTGCCTGATTTGTCCAGAGGGCTGAGACTTCCTTGGCACCGAACAGGAAGGTCTCCCTGGTCAGGGCGAGTCCCTCAATCACTACAGGGGCAGCTTTCAAGGCCGCTGTCAATTTTTGCGTTGTGTTCTTGGACAGACTGGGGGTGGCCAACAAGAAAGGGGGGGCCTCCCCACCATCCTGAGCTGCTCCGAGGAAGCACAGCTGCCTCAAAAATGTCAGGCGCGTGTAATCCATCCTCAACTGCCATCAAGTTCATGGTCCTTGGAGCATTAAAAGGCCCGTGAAGTTCAGCACCTGTTGGAGCCCAAACAGTTAAGTGAATTTCCCAAGGCTTACAGCCTCTCCCAAAGTCTTTTTGGCTCACTGGGCAAAGAGTGGACAGAGAGGAAGTGGCCAAATTCTGTCTGTGGTATTGATCTGGAATGGTCTTTCCCAGCCTGACCCCCCTAGCCCTGACCTCCCCAAACCCCCAATCTGCGTGGCGGAGGAACTGCAGTCCCAACCCTTCAGCTTTAATTCACATTAAAGCTGGGCTCACCACTGCACTGGCCCAAAGGCATGTTTTAACCAGCATCTGCTGAATAAACCACCATTGGCTGGATTCTCACTGCAGTGAGCCATAAACTATAGTCAGCCACTAAGGAGAGCTGAACTCTTATATTCCACCAAGCCAGAGCTGAACTGCCCGCGCTTTTGGCTTCGTCTAACATGGCAACGAAGCGCGTGACTCAACACCAGAGCTGAATGTTGTCTGTGCATTTGCACAGCATGCAGTTGCTCCAACAGAGCTTGTGCCCGCGAACTTTCCCATGACCGTCCTATATGAATTAGTGCAAGAGAAGGATAAACTCTGGATTCTTCGTGCCTGAGGCACCTCTTGTCATAACCTCTGATCTTAATTGTTATGGGGAGGCAGCCAGAGAGGAGAACAAGTCAGATGGCAAAGTGGATTATAGCATCTTTGCCCTTATCTGTACTGAGAGAAATCTAATTTCTTCCATGGCCCCCCCGGGCCTTTCTCTTCACAGACTCCATTTACTCAATTGTGTGAGAAAGGAGGAAGAAAATGCAGCTCTATTTTCAAACTGAAGGAGCCTCCCCAGGGTGCAAATCAGAGGAACTTTAGACAAGGTTGAGCATCCACAACACCCAGTTTCATCCGGCCAGGAAGGAACCAACTGAATTTGTACCAGTTTTTGCTCTGGGACTTCACAGAGAGCAGTTGGGAGCAAAAATGGTCTCCTCCTCCTCAACCCCCAAGTGCCTCTCGCCCTTTTTTGCTGTTCCTGTTAACCCAGAAAGTACCCGGTCCCTCTGGAGCACCATCTGGCCTACGGTCTCCAACTCCACAGCCAGCTGTTTCTGGCATTCCACAGCCAGGGGAAGGTCCGGCCTGCCCTGGGCTTCACCCCCACCTACGTATCCTCCCACAGCCTCACCATGGGGATTGCACATTTTTTACCACTGGATTTCAGTTTCAACTGGATGGCAGGGAGATCTGACGCTGCAGCGGCCTCATCTCCAAACCAAATGAGAAGCAAGCATTTGGGTCCAGAGGCTGGAGCACCAGAGCGGGCGAGCTTCCCGACTCCTGGCTTTGCATCTTCCGCCCTTCATACTCTCCCACACCCGACTCTCTTCAGATTCCAAGGACGGTTTAGAAAGTAATGAAAAGGAAGGGGAGAAGTGGAGTCACTGAATGTGTTTCCTGTCTCCTGGAGTCTATCATTGCTTCTGACATCTCTTAACACTCTTCACTCTCACCCGTCACCCTACCCAGGCATCAGGAACTTCCAGTCACCAAGGGCTGCACCACAACTGTAGATGTCACCCACTGCAGGAAGAGTTCTCCCCAGCGTATCCTCCTGTGTATGAAGTTCAAAGGGAAGGGACCTCAGCCAGTTTTAGAGGGCCTTGAGGACTGGTCAGTAAATAGGGCCTTGGGATGTCTTTGGGGGCCTGTCTGTGGTCCCTTAGGACACTGCGCTGGCTGCAATTTCCATAAATCTCAGCCAACAAGATACTGGCTGGTTCTCGTGTACAAGAACTGTAGTCTAACCCGTCTTCAGGGCACCATCTTCTGGCTCCCGTTTTAGGCTGCGTTTGCACGTGGCGCCAAGCTATAATGGAGCGTGTTGGCCAACAGAGGAATTCAGCCATCATGACAGTTTATGGCTCAACATGTTGTATGGACCCCTCCAATGACAGCTTGTTCACCAAACTATGGTTAAAATAAGCCTTAGTTTAGTATAATTTGTGAACTGAGCCACAGCCTCTGAAACCACTGCTAGCCATGCTTCTTCTTTCCTATTCAACTGAATGGAGGGGGGGGGATGGCTCCTCTTTTCTCAAACATGCACCCCCCTCAAACATGGCAGCTGGTTTTAAAAGGGAGTGCGTGTGGGTGGGAAACAGCAGGAGAAAAATCTGATTAAAGAAATCCCACGTCATTCCAGTTTGTTTTAGTTGCTTGGAAGGATTCTGATAAAGGCCCTCAAAAAAAAACACCCTTAAACTAGACTCAGGAGAGACATTCTCCTCCTGCAGAGATGGCGAGGAGCGTGTGTGGCCTCTAAACAAGATAAGTGAATCAGATTCAAGGCAAACGTATGTCACTGTTTGGAGGGTTTTCACTCTCCGCATTCAAACAATTTGAAACAGACTCTGGAGTCAGTCCAGCTGCTTTAATGCAATCGCCTCCAGATGTCCTGGGCTGCACAGCATGGGCCACGCTGGCTGGGGATGTTGGGAGGTGTAGTGTAAAACTCCCGAAAGGCAGCAGGTAAAAGGGTGGCTAAATTAGATGAGTATAAACTGGGTTAAAGTTGGGCTGCAGAGCAAAGACAGACTCTCACCCAGGAATCTGGACTCTGAAATGCAAAAAGCCACCCGCTACTTTGCAGTCCACAATACAGCGTTTAAACCCCACTTTTATCTAAATTGACCTTCTCAGGCCATGGAGCCTTCCTTGATATGAATTGCTGCGCTAAAAGTAATATGGTTGTGGAATTGCTCCTAACAGCTTGCGGTTCAAAGTATTTCAAGAGAAGCGTTGATTTAGGAGGCATGCCAACTCAACAAGCAACTATTTCTCGCAGCTGGATTTTCATGTTCTGAAAAACTGGTTTTTCCATATAAAGCAATGGCCTTCAAATCAGGTGGGGTGGGCAAATAACCTGCTGCTCCTACCTGCAGAGTTGGATAATGGAGGAAATGCAGAGCAGATGGTCCTTGTCTACTTTGGAGGGTGCAGAGCACTAAAAATGTCACGGGCCAGTCTGGCCCAGCCTGGCGCCCCGAGACCAACGCGGGCTGAAGGATACGGGGGCAGAATCGCCCGCTTTGCAGAGGGTGAGCCTGTGCTGGCTTATCCACTCCGTAGGCAGCGTTCTGCGTTCATCCGCCCAAAAGCGCTGAGGAGCAAGTTCCCACCACCTGCAGAGACAAGGCCGTGCTTTGGAACCGCAGGCGACCCCAGTTCATATTTCACGCCCAGGTTCTGCCCTTGTGCCCAGCGGAACGAACAGGCCCCCTGCCAAGCAGCTCCAAGAGGAAGAGAGCCAACGCTTGCCCACCCAGGCGAGCGAGTGGCAGCACTCTGTCTTCCGATTACAACTCGCCAAGTTATCGAGGAGCTGATTGTCCTTACAAAAGCATTACGTATGAAAAGCGCAATTACGTAGGGACAAATCCTCTCACTGTATCGGCTCCAGGGGAGGCAAAACCAAACGCCGGGGAGAATCTAGCCTCAGTAATCTGTCTGCATAATCAAGAGGCCACCATTTCCACGGCACGGAAAAATTACAAGCTGGTCTCGAGATGCCTGACTGCAGATTGTAAGCTGAGGGTTCCCTCAGCCTGCCACAGAGCGTGGGGCACGGGGGGTGGGATGAAGGCTCATGTTGGGACAAACAAAAGCTGTTTGCACAAAGTTCAACGGGGCGATCTTCTTCAAGGCATTTAGCGGCCTTCCCCGGTAGCTCAAGGTCAATGCGGGGACAAAGAACCGGCAGCTTCTCGAGGTACCCCAAAAGGTAAGTCTTAAAGCTAAAGGGCCTTTCGGAAAGTGCGGGGGTCACCCCAGTTCAGGGATCAGCTGAGGGGGGAATAACAAGGGGCCTTTCACAGGCACTTCCTCCACTCCTGTCCTCTCCTCAAAGATTTGCCCGTTGCACAAACTAATCCAGATAGGAAATCAGCTGGTTTTGCTCAAGGATGTTGACTCAAGGACTCTTCCAACCTGTTTCTTTCCAAGACTTGGACTCTGAGTCTGATTCTGGCGCTGCAGTCCAACCCATCTCTACCGTGGCTTTGGATTCCTTGCTCTCCTGGCCTGTCCTACAAGGATGTGGTATGAAAGCGTGGAAGAGTCAGGTGCTTATTCTGAGCTCCTTTGTGGAAAGCCACAATACCAGGCAGGGCAACTCTTCCTATGTGCAAGGATTCCTTCCAGAGGGCACCGCTCAGGTAGAAAGCGATGGAGCCAAATTCAGGAGAGGAGATAATAGAAGAAATTGTGCTGAACAGCATTAGCACACGCAAATTGCCAGGGACAGAGAGAAGGAAAAGGACATGCAACTGTGCTAGCTAGCATTTTCCCCCCATGTCAGCAGTTGAGAACACAATTTGAAAAGCGAACATGAACCAAAAAAGAAAACTCAAGCGCCCAACTTTTTTGAGTGGAAGTCAGCAAAACCTCCTCCCGTGTCATGTCTGCTTGCTGTCCACACCTGAGCACGAGAAGGACCTGTTCTTCTCCTGGGCCCTGCCTGAGCCTCTTCTAATTCTGTCCTGCCACGCTGCCCCATCCCACCCCAATCTCGCTTGCCTGACCAAAGGGAACTGCTCCAAGGAGCTTGTTCCCAGCAAGTCACAACTCTTGGCACCCACACACGTGCTGTTCATGCCCTGCGTTAAAATGTAACGCCACCTGCACGGATCTGCCATGAAGCACCGCAGGGCTGACTACAGACACTTCACCTCCAGTGCAGACAGGCATCTCCTGCTTTGTCAGTAGCCCAGCTTTCCAAAAGCACCTCTTTGCTGCTGTTGGAACTGCAGGATCCTTGATGGGCTTGGATTGCTGGGCTGCAGACACGATATCTCATACATCTCAGGAAAATGGGTATAAATTTAAATACAGTAGTAGTTTTTTAAGGCAGGTGAGCACAGCCCACACGTTGCAAGGTTTATGCATCATGTTCAACAATGGTTAGTTAAGGAAGCTGCTACAGGCTAGTTCTCACATAATGCCACTAACTGAAGTTTGCAAACAATGGTTTCCAAAACACAGTGGCTTTCTCGCACACTATGGTAGCCAAACCCTCTGGAAACCCTTCTGCCTCTAGTGATGAATCCCTTCCCTTGGTTGTTTTGGGGGTTTTTTGCAGAGGAAAATTCCCAAGCAGAACGTTCTACGCTTCCAAGCACTGCAGCAAACTGGATTTCACTGATGTTCATTTGTAAGCAAACCTGCTTGGTTTCCCATGCATGCTACAAGATGCCAGCCCCTCCCTGGGCAGCCTCTACAAGGTCAAACCCAAGATTATTTCTTTTCTTTGCTTCTCTTGTTCAGTGGCCTGTGCTCCTCACAGAGCTGACTTTCTGTCTGCAGCTTGTTCCTATAAAGGGGATGCTCCTCTGAGTCCTAAAAATACGCACCCCCGGGTGTCCAAATTCCTGACCTCTTTACACCCGGAATCTCCAGGTGCCCCTGTGACTGGATGGTGGAACGGCCAGTCAGAAGGTGGCCACCCAGGTGAGGTTCCAGCAGGAGGAGGGATCTGGAAGAACGAGGTGAGGGAGGCCCAGAGTCGGGGCCTGGGAACACAGCGGCCAGAACGTCTTGGCACTGATGCCAGGGCATCTGCAGGGCCTGGTCGAAAAGGTCAAGAGGGCAGCCCTGGTGGTGGGCTCAAAGCTGCCCTCTTGACCATACCCTGTGGACACCCCTCTACTGGTGGGATGCAGATAATGCATAGGAATGAACGAGCCCGTTTCAGAACCTACTTTTAGGCAATGTATATTAAAATCCATTTGTCCTGATGCGAACCAAGGGCCTGTGCTGTCCTCAACCTTCCTCACATTCCAACAAGGGACTGAAACAATTTCGAAGCCAAAAAACGGTGTTAGTGGCGGCAGAACTAAAGGATGCGGGTAGAAAAGCCCCCTCGCACAAGGAGGGGAAGCGAGAGCATCGTGAATGGAGCGCAGAGCGCACACCGAAGGGGAAGTCTGCAGCCGCTGCCCGAACAGAACCAGAGGCAAGGCCGAAATAAAGACTGCAACGGAATGGCCCAAGAAACTAATGATCTGCCCAGTCTAACCGCCCTGAAGGTGTGCTGGACTACAAGCCCCAGCATCCTCAACCTGCGACTGAGATGAACACGCAGTTCGACAAATCTGAAGGCTGAAAGATCACCTACATCAAGAGCAGTGAAGCCTAATAAGGGGATTGGGGCCCTTGGTCATTTATAACTGGTGTGAAAATAGCTGTGATATGTACGCCGACAACTGGCAGTGAAGAATGGGATAAAAATACATACGCAAGGCCCCCTTTTCAACTGCCAAATGCTGGCAAGGAGATGCGCCTTTGACGTGAAGCGCCGCGGCTGCAAGGGAGCTCCATCCCAGGAGCCAAGTCCTGCCTTGTGGAAGCTTGGGAGCTCAACCCCCGTGCCAGGGCAGAAGGCCCTGGTACCATCCCTCCCTGAAATGCCAGCTCGCCATACCGGGGGGAAGTGATGGGCAAAGCCCATTGAAACTGAAAACGGCCTGGTTTATACCCTGCGTACCCGCTTGACCCTCAACTTGCGGAATCATCCACAACCGGCTGAAACAAACCGCACGCTGACTTAGTGAAGTGCGCAGAACGTGCCGCGCGGAGTGGCTTTGGGCATGCCTGTCCACTGCAGAAATGTCCAGCTCTATCTCAGCTCAAAGCCATAAATATTCTTGCAGGAACACGGTCTCTGTCATCCCCCACTGCCACCCCCCAGCGAGGGTGCCCATGCTTCATTCACCATGCCAACCGACATTCGGTTCCTCTTCCCCCTCCCCCTCCAATGCATATTCATGCACTGGCTCAAAACCTCCGCTTAATTATCAGATACTATTTGATTAGGAGGGAAACTGCCTTATTGCTTAAGATAAATGAAAGCTCCACTCGCTTCACATATTAGCTCAGTCGCTTTTGACCATAAGGCTGGGCAACATGCACACAGTGCACCGAGATCCTCACCCCTCAGGCATGAGAGATAATGTACTCAGAAGAGAAACACGCGCCCCGGGTTCAGAGATCACCGGCCTGTCGGTCACAGTTTTCAGGAGAAAAGCACTGGTCTCGAACTGCATTCGAAGCCCAAACCACACCAAGCTGAAAACGTTCGGCACATCACGCGAACCAACCGAAGTGTGTCTCCCAAAGAAAAATGGGCTGAGAATTTTGGAACCTCTTCTACATATTGTTGAGATCATGTCTCTTTCTTTGGGGGGAAAGTAGGCTCCTCCTCTGCAGGCAGAAAGTCCAGATCCTGCCAGAAGGAGCGGACATTTCTCAGCCGTGGGGAGTCACCATCAGATGCAAAGGCTGCCCGCTAAACCATCATGTAGTTTGCTGGTTTGGGGCCTGACGTCCTGGGCAAATCCAAGTCTAGCAAGGCATCATCGTGGCTTATCATGCTGCAAGAACCAAACCGATTATGTCAAGCCACAGTTTAGCAAGACGTGTGAACCAATATTCCCAAGGGGGGGTTAAATAGCTGCGCCTGTCCAGAGATCCAGGGCATGGAGCGTGACTGGCAGGTGCCCAGTCCTTGCAAGAACCGACTGCCCTCCCCCCACCCAGGGAAGTCAGATCTTCACAGACCCAGGAAGAGCCCAAGCAGTTTATGGAGGGGAGGACAACCCGCCCGGTGGGGTGCCCCTCTAGAAGGCTTTACACCCAGTCCAGTCTTCTGGCATGGAGGAGGGTGGAGAGGAAGAGCCATCAAGAGCCATCTCCTGCAGGATTTGGCCCTTCAGGGCCCTTTGGTCTGGCGATCCTGCCTTCCTCCTAAGAGACAGGCAGGAGGAAAAGAAAATGTCTTCAAGCGCCAGGCCCACCTGCTCCATCCTTAACCAACATGCAACTTGGCTTAACCGCATAATTAAAATCCCTACATCAACTCAAATTCCTTTAATCGGGTGACATCCCTCTTCGGAAACCCTGTAATGAACTTGAAAAATTTAAGACCCGCAATGGAATATCTGTGCCTACTCACGCAAGAAGGGAACTGACATTTGCGGGGTTCTGCGGGCCCGCTTGGCGCCGAGACCATTCCCTCTCTTTGTCCGGAATAATGAAGTGACACACGCGGCTGAGCGCATGAAGAGCAAATCACTGCAAACCAAATGGCTGGAGAGGGGGCTTCCTGTACCCAAGGCTAACCCGGATTGAGTGGCCGAACGGGCTGGGCTGGTGCGGAACAGCTGCTTGGAGCCAACCACTCTGCCAGCGTGGCATCCAGCACAACATCAGGCACCCACCAGACGACAGGCAGAGGACGCACCCACCCCTTGCCAGCTGCAGAAAAGGCAATTAAGGGTCGCTCCTGATATTAGATTTAACACTGTGAACTTTTAAAAAAAACGCTCTGAGAGACATCTCCAGAAGGCATCCCCGGGGCCCCTAATTCCCCCGAGATGTCCTGTCCAGCCCCCCACCCGGCCCCCAGAAGAGGGCTCCAGCGCTTCCTTGCAGTCCCGCTCATCAGGGCGACCCCCTTTGGGGGCTCTCTTCCCAGCACATCCAAACGCAGCAGCGATTTTGCGGGAGCATCACTGGCCGCCTCTGACGCGCGATCCAGAAGATTCCACCCGCCGCCGAATTCCGATCCATCCCGACTTATCGCTGTGTTAGAGACCAGCGCTTCCCAGCCTCAACAACTTTAAGGCGTGTGGACTTCAACTCCCAGGATGCCACACACGCTGGCTGGGGCATCCTGGGAGTTGAAGTCCACACCTTAAGGGGCCGAGGTGGGGAGCAGCACGCATCACCTGGAAGGGGGGCACCAGAGCCGAGCTTTCCAAGGGCCCCCGAGGCCAGGCAGCCTGACGCGGCCCTCCTCCCGCGAGGCAGCACACACAAAGCCCTGGCCGCAGCCGGGCACGGCCCTACCTGCGAAGGCTGTTGTGCAGCGCTGCGCCACCCCGCACATCCGCTCCTCCCGGGGAGTCCGGGCTCCGCCGGGCTCCCGGCCCAGGAGGCGTCTCCGAGGCCGCCCCGGGCGACCAGTCTGGTCCGGCCCGGTCCACCCCGGGCTGTCCAGGGGGGCGCGCCCGGCTGGAGCGCGGCACCTCGGGACACGGGGGGCGACGCGGGCGACCGCCCAGGCTGCCCGGCGCCCGAGCCCGGCGCGCGCGCCCCGCCCCGCCCCGCCCCGCCCCGCCCCGCGGGCAGAACCCCGGCATGGGGAGCGCCCCCGCCCCCCGCCGCCAGGGCAGAGCGGGCAAGAGCGGCGGCCCCCCTCGGCCCGCGAGAGGGGGCCACCGGCGCAGCCCGGCTCTGACCGCGCCGGCAGCCGGGCCGGGAGGGGAAGGGGCGAGGCGCGCCCCGCGGCTCCGGCGGGGGAGGGCGGAGGCCGGCCCGCCCGCCCGCCCGCCCGCCGACCTGGGCTGCCCCCTGACGCCCCCGGGACGCCGCCGCCGGAGCACCGAGGCTCGGCTCGCCCGCGCCCCCCGCTCCGCCGCGGGGATGCCGGCGGAGCCCGGGGCAGGTGGCGCCGGCCGCTGGAGCGCCGGCACCTCCGCCGCAGCCGGCCGCGCTGACCTTGCCCGGGCGCCGCACCGGCGCCAGCCCAGCCCAGCCCACCCCCACCCCCGCCGCCGCCGCCTTCTTACCGGGCAGCCCGCGACCGGGCGGCAGCGCTGCCTCGCCTCCGCCGCCTCCTCGCCGCCTCCTCCTCCGCGGCCGGCTCGGCGCGCTACTCGCAGCCCGCGCGGCAGCGGCTGGCTGGCGGGCGGGCGGGCGGGCGGGCGGGCGGGGGGCCGGCTTTCGCCAGGAGGCGGCGGCGAGCCCCCGGCCCAGGGAGAGCAGGAAACGCGTCATCACCCCGGGACCAACCTGCCGGCCAGCTGGGCTTCCCCGCAGCCCCGGCCGCGTCCCCCGCCAGCGCCGCCGCCCGCCCACCCCCGCAGCGCGCCCGCCTGCGCCGCCGGGGGCCAGGCGCTTCCCGGGCAGCGGCGCTGCGGCGGCTCGGCCTTTGGGGCCCCCGCCCCGCTCTGCGCGCGCCCTCCGGCAGCGCGAGCCGAGCCGAGCCGGGCCGCCTCCCGCTGAGCCCGAGCGGGCGGCGGCGGCAGCAAAGCGGGGAAGGGGCTCCGGCCGGGCGAGAGGGCGGCGCGGGGACCGGCGAGCGCAGCTCAGGGCCGCCCCGAGCGGCGCGCCGAGCGGCGACCGTCCGGGGTCGGGGCCGCCCTCCGGCCCCGAGGGGAAGAGCCCCGCCAAGCCGGCCGCGATAGCACCCCGCCGCGCCCGGCAGCCGGGCCCCGGAGCTGGAGCGCGGCGCCGCGGATGCTCCGCGCAGCGGCCGCTCGGACGGCCTCCTTACCGGGATCGGAAGGGCTTCCCGGCCTCGGCGGCTTCCTGCGAGCCCCCCAGCCCGTCCAGCCGGCGAGGCAGGGGCGGCGGCGAGGAGGGCATCCCCTTCCGAGCCGCTGCGCGGGGCCGGCGGCGGGCAGGCGCTCCGGCGGGCGGCGACGCGAGGGGGCCCGTTGCTCCTGCGGGGCTGCCGGCGCGCTCCTCCGCTCTCGCCGGGAGAAGGACCGGCACCGGGGGGCCTGGGGGGGCGGGGGTTGGGGCACAGCGGGGTCAGCGACGGTTAGCGGAGACCGGGGGACGCGGGAGGAAGCAGCTGATCCCCAGGCGCGGCCAGCCCCGGAGCTGCGGGCAGCGCGGCTCGGGCGCGGGAGGGCAGCCCCGGTGCCCGGGGACGCGCGAAGGGAACCTTGCTCGGCGTCTCAACAGGCACAAAGTCTCTGCTCCGCTACGCGGCTCCGGAGCAACCAGGGTCTGGAGAAGGCGGGCGCGCATGACACGGACAACCTGGCGGTCTCGGGAAACCCAGAAGTCGCGCGCCGGGCCAGCCTGCGCCGTTCGCGGGGCGACGGGCGAGCAGGCGGCCGTTCCCTGCGCCAGAATGTTCTTTTCGACGGAGAGGGCTAAAAGCAAGCCGACGCCGCCGCCTGCCGGCAGGCAGAGGAAAGGCGGCCAGGATCCCGGTGGGGAAGAGCCGGCCCCGTCCTCCTCCCTCCCGCCGGCCTCCACCAGTGTCCCCCCGTCTGCTCAGGCCACCTGCAGGAGGCCTCCGGGAGGGCGGGGGACGGAGCAGCCTCGCGGCCGCAGCAAAGAGACCTGGTCCACTGGGTGCCCGGGGCTGGGACGACGGCCGACCCCCCCCCCCCCCCCGTTCCCCTCAGGTCCACCTCCTGTCGCGCATAGGAGGAGAGCCGCGCTGGTGTACGGTAACAAAAAATCAGCAGGACCCGGCAGCGTTTTCTCCAACGAACAAAATGCATCAACAGGCCTAAGCGGCAGCTTGCAAAAACCTGTGCCTTTTAGTACAATGTCTTAGTCGGAAAAGGCGCTCCCTGACTGCCTCTGACTGCTTTCGCTGAGCGTCAGCCTCGTCAGTCTCACGGTCCTGGGTACCCGTGGCTCCCCGTAAGAGCCAAGGTGTTGAATCAGATATGCTACGAAAGGTCAGGGTCCCGCGTGGCTCTCGTGACTTCATGGATATCATGTTGTCCTCTTTCTTTTTTCGATGAGAACTTGGAGATGGGGAGGAGGCAGCTTTCCAGCCTGTGTGGGTCTGGGGAACTTAGCAGAGCTGCTGTTGATTTCCAGGGGTGTCCTGGAGCGACACAGTGTCAGTGACTTATGGGGAAAACAAGTGGGGCTTCCCAGAACTGCTGTCCCAGGGCAAATCTTGGCTTAATAGGGCATCAGGTAGAACACCAAGTCCTCAGCACATCAGGAGCTCTTAGCACATCTGGCTGCTGCAATTCTTGCAGAGAGAGGAAGTTTCAACGGCATGAACCGTTCCCAGCCAGGACTGCACAAATCCTTCAAGCAGAGAGCACATTTTCCCCTCTGCCAGACTGAGGAAGCTGAACATTTGAGGGGCATCCAGCGGTCAGAAAGGGCCTTCCCTATTTTTTATCTTTTCTTGCCTGTTTAAGGCAACCCCTCGAAAGAGAAAGCAGTGAGATTGTGGCGGCAGCTGACTTGAAACGGTTGAAAATCAGATAGCAGAACAACGTAATGGGAGAGAGGGTGCCCTGGAGGATGCAGAATTTTTACTGTCAAAGCATTCAGACCCTTAAAAGGCATTTGCCTGTCAAAGACTCCCGTCATAAACCTCCCTGGTGCATTTATTGAGTCAGAAAGGGCCCGGCTGCAGCTTCTCCACCGGAAAACGTGTGCCAAGGGTAATCAGGCAACGTATTCACTGACGGCGCCGGATCAACCCCAGCAGCTCAAGATCAGGCTGAAAATCCAACAAACCCCCCCCCCCCCCCCCCGGTGTTGCACAGGGACCTGGAATAGGGATTTGGGTTGAAATGATCAGGAGGTGCACCACAACAGTTGCACAGAGCTGAGAAAACAGGAATTTGGGGGAAGCAATTTCAGAAATGAACAGGCACCTTGGAAAAGCTGGGCCCTCCCTGCAACACAGAATATCCTTGTCTAGAATCATTTTGCTGCCATCTGTGCTTCCTTCTCCCTCCAAATGCAGAAGGAGCCCCCCCCCCCAAATGCTATGGGGCTTCTCCTTACCCAGAGAAGTTTGGAGCAGCAGCAGCAACAGAAAAACCTGCAAGAGGAAGGTTTGCCCTGAATAGCAGAATTAGGAGGATTTGAACCCAGGTCTTCATATTAAATACCAGGGGGTGCTTCCCATAGTGGCCATTTTTTTCCTGCCATGCACATAAAACCTGGGTTATCATCCTGTGTGAGGCTTGGGCACCTCGTACATTCCATTTTAAGTGCATTCTCTCACCAGTTTGCACAAACTAGACCTCTCCCTGGATTCAGATCCTGCCTTTCTGGCTTTAACCAATGTTCAATCCAGCTTTTAATACTTGCAAATAATTACTATGAATATAATACCGTGTGAATAACATTGACTAATAATAATGACGTAAATCATTGAAGCGTAACATAAAGCGGTACAATGCCAACCAGCAGGCATTACAGTCCCGGACAGAGCCACACAACTCACAGGGCAAAATGTGTGGTTAGTTTGCCATGTGGGTTCAGCTGCGTGAACCCAGCGAGAGCAGTTAGTCGATCGACTACTGAGTTTTGAGAACATTTGGGTCAATTCAACTCCCCGTGGGTTAGCATGTTCTGCATCAGATTCAGTAGTATCCATTAAATATAACTTCTTGTTTGAAGTGCCTGCACAAATGCTGTGCATTAGCACGGATAATCTCTCTCTCCTTTTATGGCCCTTGAACAGTCAGCCTTTGAATTGATTTCAGAGGAATCACGGCAAATGAATGCCAGCGTTACGATGCATGTTTACCATTCTTTCATTCTGGGAGTCGCTGCCAACGTCTGCGAGCGCCTTTTGTCCTGCAGCTTCATTCAGCTTCTCCTCGGCGGATCCTGCTTAAGATTCACACCACTGTGCACCTTTGATGTTTTGGCAAGACAAACGGTGGCCGCTGCTGCACCGAGGGAGGTCAGAAATGCGCTGAGTGCCAAGATTCTGCAGAGCTCCTCGGAGAGAACTGCAGTCCCCAAAGTGGATTTCCGGCCTGGGAGGCCTGCCAAAAATTAATTGGTTTCCCTAGCAAAATTCATTATTATTAGTCTTGTGGTATTTCTAACTTTAATAAACTTTGAACATCTGCTTACAACATGGCCAAGGAGGCCCTGGCTCTGCACACTTTTTGCAGAAACCTTTCACATACCAGCTGATTCAAAAGGGCTGAAGCTCAGGAACGGAGACCCCGCATTCAGCTCCCGACTCGCAGCATCTCCAAGGCGGCTGTGAAAGATTCCTGTTTGAAATCTCTGAAAACTGCCATCCATCTACCCTGCAGACCGGCCTAGCTGGAAACTATGGGGGGAGACTGTCCAGCACATCTGGAGGACACTATGTGTTGGAAGGGTGATGGGGCCTGGACTAAGTGGGGAGGACCATTTTCTAGACAGGCATTCAAAGAACCCCCAGAAGTAGAGTTCTCGCAAAGCAGAAGTTTCCTGTGGGATTGTGACCTTAGTCAGTTGTACTTCTGAGAAAGAGTCAGCTCTGGGGGTTAGTGAGAGAAGAGACCCCACACACAACACAGGAAAACCCTGATTCATGCAGACTTCATCGTAAGCACAGGGGCCTTCAAGTCATGCTCAGCTCCTGGTGAGAACCACAATCTGTGTGGTTGTCATGGCACAACAGGCAAGGGCTTTGTTGCTTACTTTTCCTGGGGTGTTTGTTAGACTCTGGAATGTGCTCCACAGCCCTAGACGTTCCAGATGGACATCTGCAGAATTCACTGCCCGGAGGACCCTTGGCACAATCTCTCTGCTACCCCCAGCCCAAATCTCTGTCCCCAGGTCTTTTTTTATTTTGGCATATTTCTGGGTTCAGTTTGGATGCAGCTCGCAATTGTCAACTCCACGAGACTTACTTCAGCCACACAGCTTGGCACTCTGTAGGGCTCACTTCTGTCCCTCGGTATATAGCAGCCACAGGACCAAAGAAAGGAAGACAGTGTCCTCTTCAGAAGTAATGCAATGGATGACCAGGGTTCAGCAGGAAAGCCCTCTCTCCAAACACGAGTGGCTTCCTCACTGGTCACGACTGTGATTAACTGAGCCTGTCCACCTTGCTGCTGGCCATCCTCTTTTTCTCTTTCCTTCCACTTTGCCAGCATTATAGATTTCTCAGAGTAGCTAGGACTCTACATTGACTGATTGATTATATGTCATCAAGTTGGTGCTCTCAGAGATGACACAGATAGATTTACTCCAGGAGGATCCGTCCCCAACTTGGCCCTTCAGCTCTTCCAACAGTGCACCACTGCAGTTGAGTACATCCACCTTGCTGCTGGCCGTCCTCTTCTCTTTCCTTCTGTCTTTTCTAGCACTAGTGACTTTTCAAGGGAGCTGGGATTTTACACAGATTGATTAAGTGCCATTGACTTAACAACTGTGTTAACGACCATAGGGAGATGGACTTCTACAGGACAATCTGCCCTTCAGGTCTCCCAACAGTGCACCCATCACCACTGTAATCAAATCCATCCACCTCACAGTTGGTCGTCTTCCTCTTCCCTTTCCTTCCACCTTTCAAATTATGTGTTTGTATAATTTGAGCCTGATCATTTGTGCCTTGAGAGAGAACTCTGGATTGATTTGTTCAATCATCCATTTATTTGTTTTCTTGGCTGTCCACGGTCTTCTCAGGAGTCTCCTCCAACACCTAAGTTCAAAAGCGTCAGTCTTCTCCCTATGCTATCCTTCCTATCCTTTCCATTGCATGGAGATTGCTCCTCATTCTGTGCTCTCATGACTTCCTCCAATGAACACAGTGCTATGACTCAGATCCAGCCCTGCTCCTAAGAGAAGTCCTGCTCCCTATTGATGTTGAAGCCACTAAAACCCTGACATTCCTTGGACAGGACCCCAGAGTAAAAATGCTTCCATGTCTATAGCTGAAAGGGATGATAAATCAATTCTATATGCATGCAATTTTCTATCCAATGCTAAGACTTCATATGGCTGGAATCTTGCCATCCTAATTACAGCATACGTGAAGCATGAAGA
Source organism: Liasis olivaceus (assembly GCA_030867105.1). Taxonomy (NCBI): domain Eukaryota; kingdom Metazoa; phylum Chordata; class Lepidosauria; order Squamata; family Pythonidae; genus Liasis; species Liasis olivaceus. The sequence continues at coordinate 21,586,998 of CM061362.1, read as the reverse complement.
AGAGGGTTGCTGATTCTACCTTGGTGCCTTTCCAAGCCCCGTTGCGGAAGGCACGCCTGTGGGTCAAAGATCCTAGATCTAGTTCTGGCCCCTCATGAAGGAAACGCTCTTCCTTGAAACATCTACCAGTTTTTCCCCAATTTAGTGCCCTCCCCAAATTCCCAGGCAGATACCCTCAGACTTCCAATCACCAGGCCTCTGAGACTGGAAATAAGCTTGGCTGAGGAGGGACAAAACAAGAAAGGGGGGAAAACTGCAGGAAGAGTTTAACAAATGCCGGCTGATTCTCCTCTGCATTTGCATACCAAGCTGTGTCTGCAGATCAGGCCATTTCCAACTGTTTTCCAAGCTGCTCTCTAGAGCAGGGTTTCTCAACCTCGGCCACTTTAAGATGCGTGGACTTCAACTCCCAGAATTCTGGCTGGGGGAATTCTGGGAGTTGAAGTCCACGCATCTTAAAGTGGCCAAGGTTGAGAAACCCTGCTCTAGAAACATTCATAGCTCTCCTGGTTCCTCTTTAGCCACACAGAAGATTGTAAGTCTTCATGCAAGAGTGTACCTGCTACTCTGCAGGCCAAAACCAGTGTAATATCGCCCCCACGAATTGTAGCCCTATGACAGGGTCAAAACACTGATATCAGAGAATGCCCAACCCTTTTACACCACACGGGTCCCAGAAGTGCTGGGCGACAGACAGGTCCATACACTGATCCAGGGCTGTAGGTCAGGTGTGTCCTGGCATGAATTTCTTTGAACTGCCTTCCCCCCACCCGGTGAGCTGGTGCCCCGCAATCTTCCCCCATCCTTTTGCCTTCAGCCTGGCACCGTTACCAAAGGCTTGAGACTGGGGCCAGCTGATCCAGAGCCAAAAGCAATCAAGGACGGGAAGGGGCGGGAAGTGGGGGGACCGCGCAGCAGCAAATCGCAAAGGGTTTACGGATTGGGAATAATTCTAGAACTCCCTTGGGCAAAGCTGGTTGATCAACTGCCCCCTTTCACCCCCTGCTTCAGATCGTCAGGGGATATTTCAGGAAGAGGCCGCAAGGTAGCTGGGCCGGAGGGGGAGGGGGGGTCTTCTGCAAATCCCTGGAGACGGTTAGTGCTGCTGCCTGCTTAGCGCGCTCGCCTTCTCTACGTTGAGCAGACAGCGAGCTCCGATGGCCTTGTCTTGAGGTGGCTGGGTCCCTGCAAAGGGGCCCCGTGGCTTCTAGCGGTCCTCCGCCTGCCTCTTCCTCACCCAGGGAACAATACCGCACCCGGAATTTCTGTAGGCGGCTTTCTGTGTCGGTGACCACGGGCGGGAGCTCTGTTCTTAGAAGGACCTCTTGCGAGCGCCAGGTAGTTTACTATGTTGTGACTGTGCTTGCCTGACAGGCTGCCCACGGTTAACTTAGCCGCAGTGCGCCCGATCAACTTCATTCCCTGTGTTCGCAGAGGGCTTTATGCTAACGTGCGCTTGCGGCTCCTCCGGTGCCACTCGAAGGCGTTTCCTTTGCACAGACTTCGCGATGGGGGGCATGGCGTTTCCCCACAGCTGCCGGCAGGGGGAGCTGTTGCCCCAAGCGAACGCGCGCCACGTCCCGGCCTGCCTCTTCTTCACGAAGACCAGATCACGCGTCTTTGGCTTCTTCGGGGAGTCTCCCCCGTCGCAGAAGCTGCCTCTCGGCTCGCCGAGCCCTCTGGGCCCCCTTCGCAGCCCCAGCTGGCGGCTCGCGTCTGACGTCAGGCCGGGCCGAGAGCGGGAAGGGGCGAGACGCGCGCCCCTCTCGCCCAGCCTGCGAGGGCGACGGAGAGCGCAGGAGCCTGGCATGGCCCGTTCTGGACACGCTGCTCCTGCCCAAGGCTACGCCCGGCGTCTTGGGAAAGCCGCTCTGGCGCGTCCTCGTCTTTTGCGCTTGGGAACTCTGCGGAGGCACGATGGGGTGAAGTGGGATTTCACACTGATCAAAGGAGTTAGCTTTGGCCCGACGCCCCTGGCTTTTCAGTCCCGGCTCCACCTGGTCTCAGGAGTGGCAGCCTGCTCTGCGTGGCTTCCAGCCCCCCAAGTTAGGCATCATATCGACCTGGATATATTCTCTCTGCCCCCCCCCCCCGCTTTTCCTGAGAGTTCAGGGTGGTGGAGACAGAGGTGGCCCTTCCTTCCACCCTTACAACCACGACCCTGGGAGGTGGGGGGGGGGTTGAAAGGGAGCAACTGGCCCCGACTCCATGGCTGGGGGAGAAGCTGAGTCCCCCGATCCAGCCCCTTGACCGCTGGACAAAAGCAGGCTTGTTGTTCGACAGTTTGAGGCCTGGAGAACGACGCTGAGGCCACCATGCTCGGGAAGGCCAACCGCGCCAGCGCCACTGGGAAGCTGGGAGGTCGACCACGCCAACCTCACCCAGGGGTGCCAGGCAGCGGAAGGCCAGGGAGCGGTTCTGCCGGCTGAGAGGGAGAAATCTGGGAGCTGCTGAATTCCCTTGCTGAAGAGGAGAAGCCCGTGAATCGCCCAGGTTGGTGGCCTTCAGCCTTTTCAGAGTTTGGCTGCTGGTTCAGCAAAGGACCCTTCGGTCGTGAAGGAGCTGCTCCTGCCTTGGACAGCTGTGCAGGCAGGGGAGGGTCATTCTCCGCGAAAACATTCCTGGGAAAAGGGAGTTGGGACTTGGTTCTTGTCCTTGGGACAGAAGGAAGGAAGGAAGGAAGGAAGGAAGGAAGGAAGGAAGGAAGGAAGGAAGGAAGGAAGGACGGACCATTGGCAACTGAATGGCTCCCAGATGTGGTGGACTACAGCTCCCATCACCCCACGGGCATACGATGGGAAGAACCAGCATGCAAAAAAGGGAAAGGGAAGGTGGACTGGCTCAGCTCCTCTTCCTGGGCACAATCTGGGTCTGCCACCAGCCGCCCCCGTTAAAAGTGGCAGATGCTTCTCCTGCTTCTGGGAAGCGCAAAGGGGATCTTGTGACTGTCACAGGCAGTGGGCACCTTGCCCAGGAAATGTGGGCTGTTGACAAAAGCGTTGCAACTTCTTCCCATAAAAAAACGAGGGCGTCGTTGCCCGCCCTGTGGAGTGAACAGATGCTGGCTCTTTCCAAGGAACTGAGTAATCCTTCGGAGTAATTTCTGGAGCCAGGCAACCCTGTTAGTCAGGGGTAGGTCTGAAAGGGAGAAGGGCCCCAGTTCAACCCCTGGAAGGGCTGGAAAAATGGCAGAAGCCCTGGGGAGCTGCAGACCGTCTTCTAACACGGGCCAGTCACATATTTTGGGGGGGGGCTGGGAGGGGGGAGAAAGAAATGGAGGAGCTGCAGGCTCTTGGTCCAGTCAGGGGCTGGGATGCTGGCAGAACAATCTGCCCAGAAAAGGATCAGCTTCCCCGAAGGGGCTTCCAAAAGACTGAAAACATCTCAGCTGCCTTCATGCCCGCAGAGAGGTCTGTGCCGCGGCCCCTCGGGGACGCCGCCTCTGCTTTCGATCCTCTGGCTCACAGGGAAGCCCAGGGAAAGGCTAAGACTCACTCCTGCCAAGCTGAGCTCTGGGCGACAGAACGTAGGGATCGGAGTGCTTGGGAGATCATTTAGCCCAACCTCTGCCAAAATCCCCAAGACGTCCTCCGGCCTCTGCTTAATCACCCCCCTGAAGAAGCCCATCACCTCCCAAGGCAGCCTCTTCCAGAGGTCCAGCAAAAATCTGTTCCCTTGTCGCTGAAGTCCACTGCGGTCCTGTGGGACGACTCTGAACGGCGACGCCCCTTTTTTTGCACCAAGACGCCTTTCCACGCATGCCTCTGTTCTTCAGGCTAAACATACCCAGCAGCTCCTGCTGTTCCTCAGTGGGCCTGCCTGCCTGCCTGCCTGCCTGCCTGCCTTCCTTCCTTCCACCGCAGGGTTCTCTGGACAGGCTCCGGTTTCTCTCTGTCCTCCTTAAACATGGTGTTCAGAACTGGGCATCCATACAGTGTTCCTGACAACCATTCAGAGGTGATTTGCCACCGTCAGCTAGGACTTCCCAGTGGTCTCCCATCCATGGATAAACCAAGTCCAGCTGCAATGAATTTCCTCCAACGATTTGCCACCACTTTTTATGCTAGATGTCATTTGCACACAGAGAGGGAAAGGGGGGGATCAGCCGGGTCGACTTGGAGAGGCTCTCCAAAAGAGGATATTCTCTCTCGTAACCGGCGGCAGCTCCAAGCGCTGACCATGCTACGCTGACCATGGATAGAAGGCTGCAAAAATCCGGCCACCGCTAGATGTCAGCAAAGCCGCCCAGAGAACACGGCTCGCCGCCGCCCTCTCTTGCGCCGCCCTGCCGCGCGCGCCCGCACTTTGCGCGCCCCCGGGCCAATGGGAGAGGACCCCCGCGCCCCTCCCAGCCCCGCGATTGGGCTCCGCGCGGCGGGCCGGGCGATAAAAGGGCGAGCCCGAGGCGGGGGCTGCCAGCGCGGACCGCCAGCGCCCCCGGAGGAAGCAGCGTCGGGTGTGGGACGCGGCGCCTGGGAGAGCCAGCCGGCGGAGCTGCGCGAGGTAGGTGCGCCTCGCCCCGCCCCCGCCCGCGCTGGGGTCCTACGGACCGTTTGGGACGGGGCTGTTCCGGAGGGGGCTCTCCCTGTCTGCCCCGAGGGAGTCTAACTTGATACGCGGAAAAGGCGACTCAGTGGGAAGCCTCGCAAGGCCACGCCGGTTACTTTCTGAAGTCTCCCCCCCACACACACCCACTCTGTGCCTGCAGCATCCTCCCCAGTCCTGGCTGGGAATTATGAGAATTGCAGTCCCGGTGCATCAGGGAGAGGGTTATGGGCTCAGAAGGAAGGGACCCCGAGGCGGTGGGGTTTGGCTCACGACTAGATCCACAGAGGGTGGCAGCCAGCGTGGAGTCAAGCAGCTCCGTGAGCCCCCCTCCCGTATGAGGATGTCCTGATGGGAGGGGGGGCGTGAGGTCTCCCCGCCCCAAAGGCTTTGTGCCGCCCGCCAGCCAGAGGTTTAATGCTTTGCCTCCTTCTCCCCGCAGGCCGGCATTTCAGGCTCCCTGGAAGGCTGACCGCACCCCGATGTGGTTCTTGGAAAAGATGCGGGCGACCCCAGCAGAGGCTGGCCTGCTGGGCCCCTTGTTCCTGGCCATGCCCCCCGAGAAGGGCCAGCTGGGTGCCGCCGCCGCCTTCTTCCCCAACATCCTAACCCCAGACCGCATCCCTGAATTTTGCATCCCTCCGCGGCTGGCCAGCCCTCCGCCAGCGAAGAGCCCGGGCCCTGCCTTCCAGCCCCGCCTCAGCCTGACCGAGCCAGGCTTGCAGGAGGCCGCCTCCCCTGGACCTGCGGACCGCAGCCCCCGCCCCTTCCCGCCCCATCTCATCCAGGTGGAAAGCGTGGAGGAGCTCCTGGAGCTGGACCCGGGCGGCACCAACTCGGATCCTCGGTCGCAGGCTGCCCTGTCTCTTCCCCACGTCCCCAAAGCCCAGACCTCCTACGGGTTCTGCATGCTGCTGGAGAGCCCCCACACCCGCAGGAAGGAGTCCATCTTCCACAGCGAGGCCTTGGGCGGCTCCCTGGCCTTGCCCCGGTCCCGAGCCAGCAGCTGCAGCAGCAGGGAGCCGGCCTCCAGCCCGGTGGCCATCCGGCAGCATGTTTTCTCTGGCCGGCAAGGCGCCTGGGACAGCGACACGGCTTCCTCCGGCGAATCCTCGCCCTTCGGCTCCCCCCTCCTGGGCAGGTCCCCGGCCCGGCCGGGCTCCCTGTTCAAAGCCCGCAGCCAGGAGCGGCTGCTGGGCAAGGCCTGGAAGCCCCGCAGGCTGTCCGGCGTGGCGAGGGCCAGCTCCTTGTCGACAGACGAGGGCAGTTCCACGGACAGCAGCCCTGGCGCCACCCGGCGCTCCTCCGAGAGCCTGCTGCCCCCCACGGCCTCCGGCGCCTGCAGCCTCCGCCCCCTGCCCGTCTTCCCACTGGACTTGCCCCGCGGCCTGGAGCGGCTGGGCAGGGAGGCCACCGTCTTGATGGACAAGGGGGGGCTGCTCCGGCTCTCCTCCGAGCACTGCCCCGAGAACCGGCGCGTCCGTATCCGCCTGATCAGCGTGGAGGGCCTGTACGAGGAGGCCTCCGTGGAGCCCCGGAGCATCAACTGCTGCATCACCTTCTCACTTCTGCCCGGCAAGGTCCAGAAGCAGCGGAGCACCATCATCAAGCGGAGCCGCAACCCCATCTTCAACGAGGACTTCTTCTTCGTCGGCGTTTCCGAGGACCACCTCCACCACCTCTCCGTCAGGATGAAGGCCTTGAACAAGGGGGGGAACATGAAGAGGGACCTAGTGCTGGGGGAGAGCGAAGTGCCTTTGAGGCAGATTTTAGCCGCGTGAAACTCACGGCGACCCGGTGGAGCTTTATTTATTTATTTATTTGGCATAATGTGTCTGTGCGTGCATTTTTTTTTTAATAAACTGAATTTTATTTAAATACGCAAATGTGTCTTCTGTGCTTAAATCATAGAGAAGTGTGTTTTTGGGTTCTGGGGCTAGAGCTGGTCCAGGTCTACGGGATCAGCCCCTCTAATGGGGTCAGTTTGGCTAATCCCGCAGTTGCAGATACAGGACTGAGGCTAATTCAATCTCAGGTTAAGACCCCCAAAGACGAGAAATTAAAAATACTTACGTAGTACTAAAGCCAGTTTGAAAAGCGGGAGCTTTTTCCTGCGCATATATGTGTAAGATGGTAGAGGGGGCTCTTGGCTGACCGTTGACCGCTCAAGCCCCTTAATCACCACAGGAGGAGAGGTATGATTACTTTATGATAGCTAAAAATTAGGAGGAATCTGTTAGCACCTTTTCCAATGAACCCGTTTTATCCAAGGGCAGAAGCTCTTGTGTGCACGGAGGCTCGCGAAAGCTGCCTTTGAATACAACCTGTTCATCGGAAAAGATGCTACCTGACAAGTCCTGATTTTTTAAATCGGCACGGGAATCCAGATGGGTCGTCTTATTCAGAATTACCAAGGTACCAAATGAGGTGAGAGCATAAAAAGGGCACATTCCCACCTGCAACCGCCGCCCCCCCCCCCCGGAACCTACAATTGATCACTTTGATCAGGGTGGAAAACAAGGAGAGGATACGTGTATAACCTGGGAAATGAGCCCAGGAAGCAAAAACATGCCAGATCTCTGCCCCAAAGAGCTTACAGTCTAGTCTCCCTCCGGGTGGAGTGGGTCTAAGAGAGAAAAAAGGACAAGAACCACAAACCGCTGATAAAATGGATGGCTTTAAAAACTCCCAAAGGTACAGCAGATTTGCCCAGCTGGCAAATTCTGAGGGTGGAACTCACAGCGTGTGAAATGAAGGTCTGCTAGCATCCCTGGGCACACAAGCTTTGATGCAGAGAGGAGGAAGGAAACAGTGTATGAATGAATCAGAAGCCCAGGCCCTCTCCTGGGAGCCCGAGCGAAAGACTTAACTCTTGGCTCAGAAAACAGCTCTCTGGAACAGGCAATTACAGCCCCTGGAATGGCCTGAAATTAGAGGGCAGAAGGCCCCAGAAGGAAAGGAAGCTGCTGTCGAGGGAGACAAGGCCTGGGCGGCGCGTGTGCAGAAAAAGACGTGTGCCCTGAGCTGAAAGGGTGCAGGCTGCTCTCTGGTGTCAGCCGGTTTGCTCCCCAATTCCAGGCGTGACTGACAACCCCTCCGATTATCCCCGGCCACCGTCGCCAGCTGCGCCAAGGAGCTCACGACTGCCTCAGTGGTTCTCGCTTTTGCTGGTGAAGGATAAGTTCCTCTGGTTTGCCCCGTTCTCCCGCATGTCCAGCAGCAGCAGCAGCAGCTGTGTTTGGAATAACCAAGGGAAGAAACAGTTAAATTCTCCCCCACACCAAGAGGCTTGGCCACGCCCGACTTAACTCAGAGCAGGCAAACGGAATTCTAAAATCTTGCAGCCACAGGCCAGTAAGTGCTGCTAAATTTCATACGGCGTCAATTAAGTCGTAAATTTGTGTCCTTCAGTTAAATAATGAAGCGGTATTCATAATTAAAGGGCCAGTTCCACGGCCACCAGAGGCTAGCCGAAGGTGTTTGGGGTAGGTGGACTGCACGTGTGGGAAGAGCCTCGTGCGGTGGTGAGCCAAGCCTTGTCCGGTCTTAGGTGGGTCTCCTCCTCATCCTGCGAGCAGAAGGGCAGAGCTGGGGATGGTGCCCTGGTTTCCTTCATTTCCGGCCTCCGGGAGCAACTGAAACTGAGTGGAGGAAGTAATCCATCAGCCAAGAAACTGCTTTCTTCCTGAAGTGGACACAGAGGCGTAAATCTGTCTTTCCAACATCCTCATTTCTGCTGCTCCTTGGGGGACCCAGCCATGCCTCCGCCCTTCTCAACACAAAACCGTTCTTCCTGAAACCCTTTGGCCAAAGCTGTAAGAAACAGTTGATGTGAACTTTCCACAGCAGCCAGAGCAGCTAAGAAGAGCAAGGCCATTCCTTTTCACCCATCGCTGTTCCCGTCGCGAGGCAGCCAGAGGTTCAAGGGAAACTCCCTGGACACCCGTGTAATGTTTTTGTATTTCACATACACGAGTTCGGTGTTCCAGGCACTTTTTTCTGGAAAGCACCAGAGCACCCAAAGACGAGGAAGCCTGAGGAGGCCTTCTGGAGCCATCCCAAGAGCCCCCCTCTCCCCTTCCAGGCCTCGGACCGCAAGTGAGTGGGCACCAGTTTGAAAGAGCAGCACGAAAGCTGTGGCGGTCCAGGACAACCAGCTCTCCTCCTGCTGCCTCTCTGGCTCCCGGAGTACATCAACATTGGTTGCACTGGGCTGAAACATGGGCAAACAGATGGAGGCATGGCAGGGCGGAGAGTCCTCCCCGGCTTCTCAGAGAAGGTAACCGAGCGCTCAACAGCTTGACCTGAGCCCTAAGCAACTGCTTTTGTGCACAAAAATAGATCACCCCAGCAATTTGAAAACATTAACATGACAGAGCTGTAAAAGGGCTGCAATCAAAGGGCAGAGGCCTTGAAATCGCCCGCTCCAGCTAATGCCAGCCTCTGAGAGGGCTCCTTCGCGGATCCCTGGCTGCCTGCATGCTCAGGAGGGAAGCGTAAAGATGCTGGAGGATCCCATGGGGCCTCAGCTTCCTTGGGTCAGGTTGCTTTCGGCACCAGCACGCCTTTTAATGCAAGTTGTCCTGGGCAGGTATTCGGGCTTTCTGTGACGTTAAATTTACTGACCGAGCATGTCATGCCTCTGATGGGTACATCCAGAGAGAGCGCTCTGTGGGGGTCAGAAAAGGTGGGATTGACTGAACGACTTGGCGGCCGTTCTGCTGATGGACTGCATGCAGTGTAGGAATGGGGGGCTGGAAACGCAAGGCCCTGAAGGGTTCCAGAGGGGATAAATGGCGCTGGCCAGCCCTGAGCTCTGAATCAGGAGCTGACCATGGGGAAGGGGGGAAATGGCCCATGTCCTGCTCAGGGGGTCCCAGCTGCTGGGTGATGGAAAAGGCCTTGGTCCAATCCAGCTGTTTGACTCCACGGAGCTCTGATCTGCCAGCTGTGACCACCAGATGATCTTCAAGAATACTCAGGTCCTTTCAACTCCTGAGAATACAGTGCATGTCAGATTTACACGCTCCCCCCACACGCACACCATGTGTCTTTATTTACCTGGGTTCTTGCAACCTTTCCTAGAAAAAACTCTGGAAAAGGGCAGCCTGACAAACAAAGACTCAGTGTAAGAAAGCCCCTGCAGGTGGTTGCCAGGCTACTAATGATAACCTAGCAGAGGAAAAGAAGTGTGTGTGTGTGTTGTGTACCTGTGTGTGTGCTGGGGGGAGCCAAGATAAATCCTGCCTTGGAAGTGGAGGGGGAAGGGCACTCCAAGTGTCTACCAAACTGGTCCAGGGGCTCAAGGACATGGGCAGCCAGTGCCCCAGCCCCGTCCAGTGCAGACGTGGTCCCTGACACATGCAATAAGCATCTCCTTTCTCTGTTGGGAAGGTCAAGGTGATGGTGTCCTGCTGGGCCCAGGAGCCTCCCAGAAACAGCCTTTCCCGACCAGCTTCCTTTCAGATGTGCGGCGACCTTGATTTCCAGAATCCCAGCTCTGTAGCCCCAGCTCACATGTGCTGACACCAGCTGGAAAAGATGGTCCAAGAGGATCCAGCCCAAGGAGGTGAGGACACATCTTCTCATTCATCACCTCTAGAATTCACACCCTCTTCAGACTTGAGTCCTTTGTTTCTTTGTTTTTGCTGCCTTTTCTTAATGATTCTCTGCTTTTTTTCTAACTCAGATTCTTTGGCAGCTGCCTCAGAAGGAAGTGATTCTTCCCAAGGAATATCCTCACACAATTCTCATTAGCAACATTGATTGAGAGGAAGTGGATGGTGTTACAGGAATTTCAGCAACCAAACTATTTTCTATTTAGAACCAATTTACCCCCTAGTACATTGGGTTGCAGAGTTTCTTAGCTTCCAGCAGCCTTCCTGGCCAAGATTTGGTCTTTTCACCGATAACGGAAACGCTTGCAGCAGGTGGTTGACATAAACGTCCGCTCAACTTTTGTCAGGCTGAGAATGATTCATGATAGCTATCCAGTTTTTCCTCTGTGGGTCTCAAGGCACAATGCTATCAGGCAGGCTTGCCCAAGCCTTAAGTGTAGAAGAGCGGCTGCCTGGTCCCCGGAAACTGTGACCTTGGGGGGCTCTGGAAACCAGCCCTTTCTATAGCTGATGGAGCCTCTTCTACAGGGAAAGCAAGGTGGCCGGCAGCTCCATTCCTGCTGGCGTTTTAAAGACAGCCTTAAAGGCCTGTTTTCCTCAAGAGACATTTAACTGGTGTTTTACTGACGGTTGGAAAAGGTGGTTTTCTAGTGCGAATTTGCTTCCGAGGGGTCCTGAGATTTGCCTAGTGTCACTCCTCCAGGATCGTCTGCTAAAACTCATTCTTCTAGCTGCATTGGGAAATGGAGAAACAAGTTTCAAACGTCTGCAGCTGCATATTCAGCAATGGGGTGACTGAAGCCAGTAAAAAACAACCTGCAAACTAGATTTGTTCATTGTTGGTTCACGAGCACGTTAATACTAGCAGCTACTGAAGCAAGCGAGAAAGAAAGCAGAAAGAGGATGGGGTGGCAGTAGGAACAGGCTGTCTTGCAGCAGGGGAATAAATGAATGATTCACCCCCTGCGTGCTATCGCTCTGGGCAGGATGTCTCAACCAAGCAAATGGTCAACATAACGTAGAGGGCACGTTGCCAATGGACTTTTTAATATTAATTTCTGTTATCCCTCTGGATAAAGGGCAGGAATGCGTTGGCCTATTGCATGCACACACAACAGGTGCATGAGTCAGCTTCCTCCCTCCCCCCCAGCTGAACACATCTGGGGATCTGTAAGGAGACCCACCCTCTAGCAAACTTCTCTTAGGCAGCCCATGTTTCAGAAGCCTTGGCCAGCAGAGCAATTTCTCCTTCTCCCTCTATGCCAGTGGGGAGATTTTCCAAGGAAGTCCTGCTCCAAGTCACCCTCCAGAGACCTTTAAAGTGCCTTTTTTTCTTAAATGCACAGCCTTTTCAGCAGCAGCTCTAGGCTTTGAAACGGCCTTTTAGAAGCCCTCCAGCTGCTGCTTTTCTGGTGAAGAGGATAAGCCTCGCCTCTTTACAGTTTTGGCAACAAAGGAAAGAAAAACAAGCTTATTTTTGTAGTTTTACCCATTGTCCCAGTCTGGATCATCTTTATGCAGGCTGCTTTTAGTAACCCTTGAATCTCTTTTTCTTTTCAGAAAGAACATGGGTGGTTTTGCAAGAATACGCAAGAAATAGGTGATATCCTAACTAAAGATGTCCATCCCCTCAGCTGCCCAGCTCTTCTGTATACCCGGTCTGGGGCGGACAAAATGTTCCAGCTTCTTCCTTGGCTGCTAAGGTGTAATGATGTTTCCTGTAACTTGTCCTTCACTCCCCTGTATTAATGGAGATGCAGCTGAAGTGTATGAATAAGAGGCTGTCTGGAAAATGAATGCTGAAGTAGGACTTTGGTGAGAGTGAAATTGAGAGGCTGCAAACATTAAGTACGCACATGAGTAAGGCAAACCAGATAATGAGGTAGCCTTAATTGGAGCCCCTTCCGGCCCATCCTGCAGATCTCATTCAGAAAAATGCCACGTAATGTCAATCTGTTTCTGCTGTGCTGGATTAAGAGCAACTGCCCCCAGCCCCAGAATTGCAGTTACAAAAGGGGAAAAGTATCCAAAAATGATGAAAGGGAGCTTCCTTTTCCAACCCCTCTATTGGCTTGACAGGAAACCTCTAAAGGCAGCTGGAACGAGGAGGTCTCCCAGGGCCGGCAGCTTCTTTTGGAGCAGCGCTACATTTGGCTTTGCATGTTACCCCGCAGTAGGGCCTTCTCAGCATCTGGGGAAGGAGAGGGGGGTTTGGAAAGCACTGCAACACATCTGCCCACCCTTCCATTATTTGGAAAACGGATCTCTCCCCCCCTCTCTCTCCTGTTCTCCAAGACAGTGAAGAAAGCTGGGCTCCAGTAACCCAGAACTTTTAGTAAACCCGGTTAGAGAAACCTCCATGAGGATCTTATCTTGGGATGGACTCAGCTGTTGCCCAGAGTTTGACATAGCAGGGGGCATGCTCTAAAGCTTGATTTCGTTATAATAAAGTTAAATAGGACTACTCTGCAGGTATGTCATAGACTTTCCCTTTCTGTCACATTAAACATTATTCTTCCCTAGCAAATTTGGAAAGGGCTCCAGGCCTCTGCCTACATGGGTGGGCCTCCAGTTCAGGACCTCTAGTGTACTGGCTCAGATTCTGCGGCGAAAGGTCCCCCATGGCTGGTGGGTAATAGCCCCCCAAACTCTTATGGCTGTGCTTCCATGGAGCATAGCAGGAAGAGAGGAGGAGTTAGAAATGCTGCTTCTGTGGGTGGCAGTATCTTGTTCTTTGCAACCTGTTGCTCTGTGTGTGTCCTTCCTGGCAAAGGGAAGACACAAAGGGAGGGCATCTTTAAGGCGCATTCAAAACAGTCCCCTTCTTTTTCCAAGCAACATTGGTCTGGTCCCCTTTTCCTTGCAATCAACCCTCTAAGTTGGAAGAGCTCCCTGGAAACTATTGTTCCCACTGGCCAAAATTTTCTGGGGAAGTCCCTATGACTCTCCGGGCACTCTTTCAACTTTCTGATCCTAATTAAGTTTTAGGAAGGTGGGGGAGGGAGGAAAACAAGAAGTGAACCTTTGCATTTCTCAGTAATGAACTCATAACACAAATATATTAAATAAATGGAAAGCTCGGCCGATAAGATCCAGGTGGAAAAAAAAGTCCTACTAGGTTGCCCAAGTGATCTGCATGTGAACTATTCCAGTGATGCCTAATCTAGCTTGATTCTTTGTGTTTCCACTTAATATAATTATGCCAGGCACTGCTGGCTGCTGGAGCTGAGAGTCTGGCAGGCGGTACACTGAGATAAGACGGGGGTTGCATTCATGTAGATAGTCAAAATGGCGGCCCTGGCTTATGCTAATCCTGCACGTATCCATTGCAGAAATTTAATTACTCCAGCCTCTGGGACCTGCTGCCTGCTTAACTGAGTTTGGCATGGAGACGTTACAACACTGAGTTCACAGGTTCACCAACGGCAGATGAAGTCAGAAGTGTTGGGCTGGGACTCTCAATTTCCACTCTCTACAACACCCTCCACAGCCTGCTGCCAGATCCTACAACTCCCAGCCAGCAGAGTCTTTGAGGAGCATCCCTTTGGCCAACATGCCAAGTTAGAAATCAGACGGGGTCACTGAACCTCTCCCCATGTGAGCCCTGAGTTGAGGTACACGAGCACCAGGCCGAGCTGCAAACTGGACTCATGGAAAAGCAACAGAAGAAGTGTTTCACAATGCTGAGATTCGGGCGACGCGCAGACTGCCTCAATCAACTGTGGAGAACTGGTTATGGAACAGAAGATAGGTGGTGAGAACGCTTGTATAGGGAACGTGAGTGGGCTTCTTAGGCGGCTGAGTAATTTTTAAGCTTGATATGCCACTTAAGCTTAAGTCCAGACTTGGGCTTCCCTCTTCAACCTGAACGAAGGCCTGTTCCTCGCTCGTGGCTCACCTCTCACAGCTGCCTGTAGAGCTCCAACAGTCATTCAAGTCTGTGTGTTTTTGCCTCCATAATTAAACCACCCTTGAAGCCCAGACTTAATAAGCTGCAGGAGGGAAATTTGCTTGGGGACAGCGATTGCCACGGTTGAGAAGGGACAAGCCTAATAATGGGACGCTGAGCACGCCAGGACTCCAGCTAACTCTCCTTATTTATATTTCCACCAAATGTTCTTGCTGTAAACAAACATCACCTTACCCTGGTCTATCTCTCAGCACATTTTTGTTTTTTGCTTAAGTGCTTGACTCTTGATTAAAGGGTGTTTTGAATGGTAGAGTTATCAGCTACTGAGACTCCAGTTCATGTAGAAATGTAAAATCCTTTGAAAATACAGGTTAATATTTGCATTATAGTACTTTATCTTGTAAGTCTTTTAAGTTAAATTGACATTCACTGCCCAACAATGGGAAGGATGTAGATGGGCACGCCTTCCCCACGTGTTGTACCCAATAATGTTTCTAGGAACTCTTATGCAACCAGGGAGCAATGTCAAAGAGTCACAGAAAGATTGTTGATGTCAGTCAGTCAGGTTGGATCATGAACTCTTGAATGGAAAACAATCTCAGTGTTAAACACTGGACCGCTGCAGAATGCAAACACCAGAGTTGATCGCTGATGGGAACAGGTACCCAGGCACAACCTTTCTCCTCTCCAAGGTCAACTCCCCCACTGAAGATTGGAGCCCTAGAGCATACATCTTCCATAAGATAAGGAAATCCTTTAAACATTCAAGTGTTCCCACCCCCACAACAAAGCTACCCCACCAAGGATTTCCTCGGTCAGGAGAACACTTTAAAAGTGAGAACTTTTTTTCCCTACTTCCAAAACAGGAGATTTCCTGCAAAAGGCACGTGGCTATCCAAGTGACCCAGTTCTGGCAGCACTGCTATAAACCAGACCAGAGCCCGCTGGCATCAAGGGCACCCTTTGGAGAACAACTGCTGTGCTTCAGCTGATAAGTTCTAATTGTGAAGCAATTCCTGCGCCTCTCTAGCTGCTTGACAGCTTACATGCCTCTGTGCCGGGGGGCCTAGAAAGAAACAAGAGGAGGCAGACTCCAACATCAGGAACAGCTGGGAGGTGATGCTTTGCAAGATTGAAGAAGTCAGCCCGCTGCCGCTGATCTCCATCTGCAACCTCAGGGTGAGAGTCAGTTATGGTCTATGATGCCCCCTTGCATTTGCGTGAGTGGGCAGAGAGTCTGATGCTGGCTCTGTCTTCCTTCTTTACAAACTTTCCTTCCTTCTCTATATTTTAGATTGGGCATGTTGCCTGGGCTCCAACGTTGTTTAGTTTCAGCATGTTCTCTTGTTTATGCTAAAAATCCAGCTATTTGGATTTGTAGACAATGAACTGTAATTTGTTGCACCGTGGGAACCCGGCCACTGTAATCCACAATTCATCATCACATTCATCATCAAACTTGCCACTGCCCATCTCATAAAACGACTCTGGGCTTACAATCCTGCGTTACAATGCATGATTTAGCATGATGGGCAAATCCCAAGAGCTGTTTTAAAGAAAACCTAGTTAAGCAAAAACCAAGGCTTAGCATGAGGTGGAAACCAGACATGTCTGTACAACTTTGTTGGCTCAGCACCAGCTACGAGCCCAGTGAGCGTAACGCCAAGAGACCAGAAAACGAATGCAGCCACTGCTGTCTGAGAAATAAGCAAGAGTTTGATGATGGTGAGACTTTGCTCTTGTAACAGCCAGCCTGGACATTACCTAAGCCAAGTACGGTAAAAGCATAGAGGTCAAGTAGGGGAAAGTTAGTTGCTGGGAGTTGGAGGATCTGATAGTCCATATCTTGGCTTGTAGACAAATTTGGTTATAGGTACACAAAGTGTTATACTTCTGCAACAATTTCTATTTTCTGTATCTGACCTAATGTTTACAGTTCCTCCACAGACTGTGTGTCTGCAAGCATATAATTTATCAGTGTCAGTCCACCAAATACCATTGATCTTGGAAAGCATGGCTCCCTGATGACCCCAGTCAATAGCTTTTGCAAATAAATACCGGGCTGGCACCTTCCTTGCATGCTCCAAACCAGTTATGCTGATTCCAGACACTTTCATAGCTATAAAATACATAAAGGCTAATGAGGCAGCGTGTGTTCATATCCCATTCCATCTTCTTTTTCTACCTTATCGCTCTGCACCTACATCCACCTTTCTAAACCTGGTACCTTTTGACGTCCTGGCTGGGATTATGGGGGTCCAACAGAGCTGAAGAGTGCCCAGTTAGAGACGTTTGATGCATACTTAAAAGCCGTTGCTAGTTACTAATTTGCCTTTAAGAGTCAAGTTTAATGTCATAATTTCATTGATACTTTATCCAATATTTTGTAAATATTCTCAATTACTTTCTGCAGATCACTTCCTGATGATCAGAGAATCACACTGGTATTTTGTTACAGGGTTCAATGACATTTTATTATGGTGTTAATCCCATCCACCAACTCGGATATTTAGCTGAACTGCTTGAATCGTACTTGGTGATCCTGAATCCTTCAAGTCAACCTGCGCTCTCAGAAGGCTTATTTTGTACTAGGCTATGACTGGCTTGAATCCCAGCTTGCTCAATAAGCCATAATGGTAGGGTTCACATTTTGTGCTAGGCCAGATCCACACCAACCACATTATGAGTTAATGCCATATGTTCAGAAGATTGAGTTCTGTTATGTGCTAGGAAGTGAGAGGCTTCTCAGGGGTGTTACTGCTCCAGCCGCTGAGGCAGGATCTGCTCCTTATAAGGCTCCCAAGAGGAAGAGGCCAACAAGTGTCAGGAACTGTCCATGGTCCTGGGCGTTATAGCTCAGCCTTGCTCCCTTGGCTCTTGAAGCATGCAGGTTCCTGAGGATTTTGTTGTTCAGTCACACGTACAACAATGATGGACACAGGCAGAGAAATGAAGAATGGTGGGGAAAGTTATCCCAGGAACAAACTTTGTCTCTCTAAGTGTTCGGAAATGCATTCAGTGAAGAACTTAGGGTCACTGTAACAGATGTACGAATGGTGTGCAGCAAAGTAGAAACAGATGGTCACCCATATTACATTAAGCAAGGGAAGTACAAAGGGTAAAAATCTCAGTCAGATTCTGCTTCTGTAAATGAGGTGTTCTTCCCCTCCACCAGCTATTAGAGCTAGGCACTGAAAATGGCTTGGTCCAACACAATGCTAAGTCAAGATTTGGCTACTCGTGGTTTATTAGGGTTTATTTCTTAAGAAATCTAAACTAATGGAGAACGGTTTAGTGTAACTTCATTGCATTTTGGTTCTGACAGTCCCAAATTAAGGAACACCCCCCCCCCCCAGGTGTAGGAAGGAGACAAGGAGAAAGTTGTACTGCTCTGAGTCCTTCTGAATGAGTGAGAGCCAGAAGTGTTTCCTGCTTAATCCAGGCCCAATCGTCAAATATTGATTCAATGCAACCCCTTAGCAACCCTCACTGTCTAAACAGAAGGGCAGGATCAGTGTCAGTGCTCAATCGGATATGAAAAATGGTGACGTGGGCATAAGAGGAAATACGTGATTTTTAAGGAAACAAACTCAGCAATACAGCTACTATCTTTCAACCTCCAATCCCCCAAAGCAAATCACATTTGAATGGAACTCCATGTTCCAAGTCTCTTATGTAGGTTTTCCAAAGTCTTAATCCCTTGAAAAAACACATCCAAAAAGTCACTCACCTAGTAAATGTTGGAGAAGAAAAGAGGGCATTTCTTTTTCTACTGGCTGTTCAGAGGAGCTCAAGGGCGTAACGGGAAATTCAAATTCAGGACATACCCCCTTACAATCTTTTTTTGGTGGTGGTTGTTCAAAAAATTTAATTGTGGAACTTGAGTTTAGGGAATCTAAGATCTGGAGTGCATTGAGCTAAGTATCGTGAGATTTATAATGGTATTAGCATAATGTGTAAATCAAGAGAATGGAGGTTTATCTAACAAACCACAGTTAAACTAATCAAAGCTTAGTGTCTATAACATGCACCAAAATCTGTCAAACAGGTGGCTTTCAGTAATAATCACAATTAATGCTTATTTTGGAGGGTTGCTAATTTATTTAAACTGCAATCCTGGGCAAAGCATAATTCTGATAGGATTCACACATCTTGCTAAGACGTGGCTTGCTAACCTAGATTATTTAATAAACATGATTGGCTGGATTTGCATAACACATAAGATTTATTTTTGCTTGAACTGCATTTGATGTACATCATTTTGAAAAGTTTTTAACACTGAAAGTTGATATAGAAATAAGACATAAACCATAGCTTACAAACCACAATGTCAAGATTCATATCAGAACAAAATAAATCACTTTATGAGTAGTATGTTATGTAAACCAGGCCTATTCTATCTAGTTCAATATTAACACTGAATGATAATCATTTAGTGACACTTAACCCTGTTTTAATTAGCCATTTTATTGAAAGATTTGTTGAAAAGCTTCTGTTTCTGGCAGGGAACTCATTTCCCATGCTGCCCCCTTCTGAAACCCACAATTTATTTGTCTTAGTGTTATAAAGATAGCTGCATTAGCCTCAGATAAAAAGCCCCTTAGCCATTTTACAGCTTGGAAGAGACAGTCAAAGGCAATTTTTCCTGGGTTTAATCAGCTTCAAATGAACCATCAGGGTGTTTTGCTTTGAAGCTCCCATTCCATGATTCCGAGGGAAAAGCTGGAGCGTTTTTCACCCCCAACACTGGTGTGTGTTTTTCCCCGAGAGCTGTTTACCGTACAGGGCAGCCCCTTCAAAACATGCATGTTTAAACAGATGTTTCCCGTTGAAAGCTAGCGCAATTCCTGCAACAGAGACACACTGAAAGGTGAACAGATGGAGCTGTTAGATGGCCATCCAGGGATGATCTTTTGCATCTCCATCAGCAGAACTGTGATCCTCTGGCCCCAGTGAAATGCTGTCTAAGATGAACTGAGGTGTAACTTAGAGATTGGATAAACGATCCGTCATTTCATGAGCTAGCTTTTGGCAGGCATCTGTGAGCCTGCACGTGGGCTTTTTGGAGAGGAGCAGAAAAGAATTAGAGGAAAAGCCCACAGGATAGGAAAGAAGCATGGGAAGTAGAAGATAAGAGAATTAAAGGCTTCTCCTCCTCCTCCGGATGCATCACTACTATTATTTTTTTGGCAGAGCTTAAAACTGTCAGGGGTTTTCCCCAAGGATCCTAGGCGGCGGGTATGGAGAAGTCTCACTTGGTTGCTGCTAGAAGCTGCAGCAGAAGCATGGCATTTCTCGGTGCCCATCCTCTGGGACTTTCCCCTCTGAACAGGGAACTGGACCCCAAAGCCCAAACTGTCTCCTCCAACTTAGCGATTCGGAAGTCCACAGACTGTGTGCGTGCGTACATGCATTTTCTTTTTCATTAAAGAAACAAAACAGGATGAAAACTAGAACAGGTAGAAGGAAATATGAACCAAGAGCGGAACATAAGCAAAAAAAAAAAAAAAAAAGTGTAAACACACATACACAACCTTTAAAGTTTTCACATTCAATATTTCTGTCCAGAACATTTGCGCAAAGGTAACTGATTAGGAGAAACATGAGTGTAGCTAACAAATGGTGACCCAGTTTGAATTATTTTATCCTTCTTGCAAGATTGTTTGAAGTTTCTTCCATACCTTGTTAAATAAACCACTCAGTGTGGTAAAGCATGAATCATGGTTTGCAAACCACAGTGGCATTACACTAATTCCCACCTGTCTCTTAGGGAGAGGGGTATAAACTGCAACATTCAGTTCCAGAGCCAACATGTATGGTACATATTTTATTGCCATTTGGCAACAGAGCAGCTTTGTCAAAGGCACCAGGTGATGCACCTGACATTTCTTTCAGACAGGCAACCCTACTTCTTTACATCTTGAAAAGAGCTCATGAAGCCTTGGGGAAAAGAACCCCCCAAGCATTTTAACGGTGTGCATAAACACACGTATCCACTTATTTCTGTCTGAGAAGTTGCCACATCTTTTTCCCCGAGTTTCTGACAGGTTTTTCTGGAAACAAGCAAACGATACGTTCATCCCAGAGGAGCACGCGGGCATGCCATGCGACGTGCCCTCCTGTGGATGAACAGACTGACTGCAAATGCTACTGATAAGGCACGGTAACTCACCATTCCCACCGATTCAGGAGCACCGGAGAAAGGAAGACAAACAGAATGTTCTTGACCGTCATCAGCAAGGACGGGGAAAGAAGACCTATAAAAATTCAGCAGCTGGAAATAAAAACTCCCTCCTTGTCCATAAGAGGGGTGTCCCTTGAACATTTGATTGTGTTCCTTCAAATTCCCCATGATTCCCAGAGCAGAAACTTCAAATCACGTCAACACAAAGGACTAATTTATTCTATATATTTATCGTCTCTCCAAAACACGTGATTTCCTGAACCAAGCATACTGGGGACAGCAGGAGTTTAGCAGCAACTTGAGAGCTCCTACTTAGACAGGTCGGCTGGGTTCAAACGACACGTTTAGCCCCTACGTAGCTTCTTACTGTAAACAAAGACCCTTTGCTTTTTAAACTATGGTCTCTCCCCAGCCCCAGCAGGTTCTTGGTATATGTCATCCTTGTCCCTCAGGATGATATTCCTTGAAGGAGACTGCAATTCACCAAACCTTTTGCAGCGACAAATCGGTCTGGCCTTAAGGTCTCACCAGACTCTTTCATTTGTACGCATTTGCTGTGAAAATTAGCCCTCTGGGAAGGGAAGCCCCAATGGTGGTTTATTCAACAGTAATGATTAAGCAACCTCTGGCCTAGCCCAAGGTGCCAATGACAGCGTGATAACCCACAAGGAGAGGATTCTTGGTGGATGAACTCATTCGCAAGAGTATCATGGAATAATTCCTCCTTCGGGGACCAGGGTTGAGCGGGGGGGGGGGGGTCTGTAAAACTGGGCTACCCGTGATGAATTCAGGGCCTCAGACTTTGGGCACAAGCCGGTGATGTCGGTCCTTTGCAGAGCAAGTCCAAGGCCTTCTCTTTCTTTGCGAACGCCCTTGATGTCTCCCAAAGACAGATTCTGCCCAGAGCCGCTGGGAGTCGGTCGGGGGGCACATAATTCGAAAAGTTATCATTCTTCTCTTCTTCTGCCGCCGCCTTGTGCACGCAAGCCCCGAACACCCCGGCACCCGGCTGCTCCGGGATCCATTGTGGTACGGCCCGACCTCAGAACCTGAGGCATGAGGGTATGCCGCCCTGCCGTTCGCGCCACCGTCCTGGCTTTGTTTGAAAACAAAGTGGCTCTGAAGTAAAAATAGCCGAGGACGTCAATGGGTTTTCCCTCTTTCCACAGGAGGGCCCCGGGTTCGACAGCGCTCTTGCCTCCTCAGGCTTAATCCCAGGCTTTTAACGCCATCGATGCATCGCAAAGGTCACTCGGAAGCAGCACCCAAACACGCGAGAGGGCTTCGGGGCGGGGAGGGCGGCGGCCGGCAGCTGGCCGCCACGTGCGCGGCCTCAGCGACCTTCTGTGAAATGGGCACGAGGGGCGCTCCCTGGCCGGGCGGGCCTTGCGACGCCCGCCTCCGGTGGGCTCGGCCGCGAGGCCCGGCCCGGCCCGGCCGAGCCCTGCCCGGGAGGGGCTCCGACTGCTTCCTTCCTCCTGCAGCTGCTGGGCCGAGCTCGACTGCCCCCTCCGGGCAAACGGGCGTGGAGGGAGGCGCGGCAGCCCCGCACGTGCGAACGCCGCTCCTGCGCCTTACGGGTCTGGCTCGCTTCTCGGCGCCGCCTTTTCCCACGTGTGCGGTGCTGCGTTCTCGGGCCGCGACCCCCGACTCGGCCTCCTGGGTTCTTCTAAGCCGCAACGCGCCAGGCAGCTGACTCGCTGGCGCCGAAGTTTCGGGTTCCCGTCACCTCTGCCGGCAGTGGCAGCCTCAGTTCTTCAGACTCAGCTCTGGGCGAGTCAGCGCGTCCAGCAACGCGGAAGCCGCCGCGTTCCCACGACGCGTGTACCCAGGGGACCTACCGAACGTCCTCCCGCGGCGAACCCCCAGGAAGGCGGTTCCTCAGCTCCACGGGCGCCGCGTGCGAGCCAGGCCAATCAGGGCGCGGGGAAGGGTCGCGTCCCGCCTCGCGCTCTCCGGAGATCGAATAGGGGGCTGCCGGGGCGGAGCTTGACAGCCAGGGCCACGCCCACCGCGCGGCTCCCCTCAGCAGCTTCGCCGCAACGCGGCCTCGGGGCTGCGCCGGGCCGGGCCGGGCCGGGAAGGCCGGCCGGGGAGCCTGACGCCGCCGGCCTTGGGAGGCCCCCCCTTCGCCGGCCCCCCTCCTCTCAGCCGTCGGGCTCGGGAGCGCGAGCGTCGCCGGCGCGCGTGAGAAGAGGAGGGAAAGCCGGCCGCTTGGACAGAGCGCGCATGCGCGGGACCGCCGACGCCTCCGTCGACGGAGGGCGGGGCGGTCTCGCGGGTGCGCGGCCAGCTGGCCTTTCCATCCCGCCCGGCTAGGAGGGTGCGCGGCCGCCGCCGCCATGGTTCTGGAGTCGGTGGTGGCCGACCTGCTCAACCGCTTCCTGGGCAGCTACGTGGAGAACCTGAACAAGTCCCAGCTCAAGCTGGGCATCTGGGGGGGTAAGGAGCGCCAGGGTGCCGTGCCGTGCCGTGCCGTGCCGTGCAGCTGCGGATTCCCCTTGGCAGGGCGGGGGGCTTTCCCTCCCCCCCAGCAGTGGGCTTGCGGAAGCTCCCCGGGGCCGCTTGCAAGCCGGGCTGTAGGGCTGAGCCCCGCCGGGTGCAGCCCAAGCAAAGGGGGCTGCGTGCGGTGGGCCACGACGGCGAGCCCGGATCCCCCGCCGGGCCGCGGATCGGTGGGCAGGCCTGGCACGCGCCGAGGACGCGGCCGCCCCCCGTGGAGCTCCTCCTCCGAATTTGGTTCTTCCTTCCCTTATTTCCTAAGCTGTTCGTTCCTTTACAAACACTTTAGCTTTCCCTGAGGATTCCTGTGAAGACCTTGCTCCTCCCAGGGAGAGAGAAGCCTCGCAGGCCCCCAATTATTATTAGTATTATTATTTATTTAAATTGATTGGCTGCCCAACTCCAGTGGTCTCTGGGCGACGTACCAAACTGGAAAAAAACATAAAAACAGCTAAACACATAAAACCGGAGAGATCATAAATATATTCTGAGTATTTGGACACGCATCTGATTGTGAAATATTGCTTTGTGGAAGAGTCTCAGGTTTTCAGTGCCTGAAGCAGCAACAGACTATTGTGACTCTTTGCTGTATGGCAAGGAGCCGCCTTTCCATAATGCATAACTTGGTTCCTTTTTTAAAGATTAGTTTGGTGGTTTGTGTCTTGGTTGCGCGTCAGCTTCGTCCAAAAGTTCAGTTCCTCCCACTTGCATCTGCCAGGGTCGAGCAATAATAGTAAATATAGTACAGTGCACGATCCCTTATGCCATATTTATAATGCCTGATCTCAAAACTTTGATACTTTTTTTCTTGGTTTGTGTTCTTTGAAAAATCAGTCGATCTTAGCTAGATAAGAAGACTGACTCAGTTTTGTCTTTGAAAATATATGTAGCTCAATGCACTGCATTCACATTAGGTTTCTTCAAAACACTTAAAAGAGAATGTTTTTGTGACATTTAAATCTGACTAAAAAAGAAAGACCATTTTAACTTTATTCACGTTGCTCAGAAGAGCAGTACAAGGAAGGCTTCTTGCATTTACAGAAGTAAAACTGAAGTTGGTGCTTTGGCTGTGATTTCTCAATGAATGGGTTGGATCCAGTTTTTCCAGTTACAGTATAATTGGAAATATTTTCTTCACAAACCACATTATTGTTTTGCGACTGTTTGCATTGGAAGGTGTCCAATGGGAATGCTTATACATGGAAGCTGGATTTCAATTGTACAGTATCTACGTCACTTCTGCAAAAAGTGCCATACATACCTTATTGACTGTCAATTCTGTTTCATCTTTTGGAAAGAGACTTCTGAAAGAAAATCTCTTAAAGGTTCATTAGGTTGCATATAATCTAAGCTTCCTTGTAAAAATTATTCTTGCTTTTGTGGAGTGGATTTAGCAGAAAGTGTATTTACTTTCTGGGTTGGACGGAAACATGAATTTAGTTGAAGCAAGAGAAGTTGGGGTGAAAGGGCAAAAAAGAATTGAAGTGTTGCCTTGAAGAATCATCTGGCCTGTGATGACTAAGAATGAACTGTGTGTATTCTTTGGTTGGAAGAAGTTTGCAGATCATGAGATGTAGAGTCCCGAGTTGCTGATGGGATAGTAGAGTTACAAAATTATATGGACGTTACATGTTTAAAAGGCATGGATTCTTTTAGGGCCGGACTCCCTGTCAGGGTTGGCTCAGGGCTTTTTGTAGAGATGTTGGGCTTTAGGTTTTAGAGTGTTTTTGCTGTTGGTAAGAAAACACTATTAAAAAGAGGATGTATTCTGTTGCAAAATAGCAGTTTTTCAGGAATGAGAGGTCATCTTGATTCTTCCTGTTGGCTTGTAATAAGAATTAAGTGCACGCTGCCTTCAGCACAAGGACTGCATGCTTCAGAGTTGCCCTTTCATAGTAGCTTCCCTAGCTTTGACTGTGGTTAATCAGCATGTGTAGTTTTCCATAAATAGTTTACCCAGTATCTCATCAGGATACAAGACTGACAATTTTCCCTTTTCATTTTGGCTGCAACCATGATTTAATCTCACATCTGTGGTATGGCTTCTCTCCTAGCCAGAACTCAATAGTTGCAGGGTACTCTGGTTAGAGATAACCAATATAGGAAGAGCTGCATTGTGAGTATCTTCTAATTCTGGTTGTTCAAAATGAGGTGTATTTCGTGAAATGAAAAAGTTCACAAAATGAGCCTTCTCTTTTGGCTCATGGGTATGTTAAACAAGCAGAAAAAGAATGTATTTCAAGCACACATCTGTTTCGTTTCAGTTGGGTTACTGGAAGTTTGACACGAGCTTAGTAACTGATTCACCCATTTTAAAAGTTGCATTGCTGCTTTTTGCTTTAAAATCCATGTTGGGAACAGTAGGAAGTTTGAAGCAAAATGCATTTCTAGAGACTGGCGCTGAGTCAAATATTACAGTAAAATTAAGTGTAAGTCTTCCACTGAAATTCTGGTGTTTAGTCCCTGCCCAGGTTGGGAAAGTTGTCAAAGTAGAAGATTCTGTTCATGATCTACGTAACTTGCTTCCTTCAGATGTGGGCACAGTTTCTCTAAAAGGTTCAAAACTAAGCAGCTGATTAATGTTCACTTTGCTTTTCCTCTAGGTTAATGATTTACTTGTCACTGCTTAAATCATGGCATCTTCAACATTTTGCTCATGTTGCTGCTGTCGAAATTAGCACGATAAAGCTAACAGAATTATTATACTGGAGGATTTGTTCCTTTCATGATTTTATAATAGGAATGAATAAGGCTGGAAACAGGAGGTTGTGGTGCAGCACTGCCCACTTCATTCCCCTTTTAGTTTTCTGTTTTAATCATTTTTATTGTATTAGTGCTTACAATTGCTTTAGTGTTTTAATTTTTATTTTATTCTTGTTTGATCCCAAGTCTGACAAGAAGACAGCAGGCTACAAATATTGATAAATAAATAAGCCAATATTCCATAGCCACTAGATATGCTCAATATTCAACCAGGGGGAACATCCCTCCCCCTGACATTTTCCTTAAAGGTAGCTTGCACTGCAGCTTGAACCTACTGCTCTTCCTCTTATTTGTGGATGTTGTAACTTTGGTTATATAAACATCAGCTTTTGTGATTAGGTAGGTATGGTGGGAATATGGCTCATAGATATCTTTTTTCTTTTATAGGCAATGTGGCACTTGATAACCTACTCATCAAGGAGAATGCTCTGGTAAGTTGTTAAGGAATTCCTTTCATTATTTCCGTGGAGCCAATATATGATTTACAAACTTAAAAACAAGGGCAGTTAATGCAGTTTTGATGGATTTAAGAAATTTGGATTTCAGATCATGCTGTAGATTTTGTGGTGTTAAGAGAAGCTCCAAATGGTACTGAAATGATGAAGTGCCAGGCCAGAACAATCTCTCACAAGAAGAACTATAGTGTTTTCTTTTGCTGCCCATGTTAGAGCATGCATATTGAAAATCATCCCCTTTTAATTTTCACGCTTATAGACTGGCCTAACTGATCTCTCATCTGTAGCAAGACTAGTAACAGTTGGGAGCAGATTTATGGAAAATCTTCTGAGTCCTGCCAGTTCATTCTCACAAAAAAATATGTGAGTCTTTCCCCCGGTCCACCACGCCCCAGTGGCCTCTCCAAAATATGTTTCCATTCTAGAAAAATAGGAAGATTAAGTATCCACCCACAGGGCTGTCTTACTCTCTTCTCTTATCAAGGGATTGCAAAGCATCTGTGGCCATCACGAAGAGGCTCTGAAGGGACTAACCCCCTTTCCTGCTGGTCGAGGGCCTGCCTGGCTTGATTAGTAACTTTTACTATGGATCAACTTAGTGCTAAAAAAGTCTTTTCTTTCTTGATTAGAGCGAATTGGATGTACCGTTTAGAGTAAAGGCTGGCCAAATAGGTAAGTTCTTTACTCAGAATGATTTTTAGGTGGCTCTGTGCACTCTGTGGGCCCACGCTTGAAGAATACCTGGAAATTGCAGCTAGCCAACATTCAGCAGCTCTCCCTTTGCCAGAACTGGTTTTGTAGGCTTACGTTCAGTCAGGCAGGCAACAATTGCTCCATTGTTGGTTTGCTTCCAGGCACAGACCAAGTGCAAATTATGGAAATAACTAGTAAGGTGCGTTTGAATATTGTCCCTACAGACAGAATCTAGGTGCACAGTATAATCGCTCTCTGCTGGCTGCTTATTAAATGTATTAGCAGAATAAATGAAACCTGAATAGAGGATATTTTATCTGCAGATAAGCTGACTTTGAAGATTCCTTGGAAGAATTTGTACAGTGAAGCGGTAGTTGCATCCCTAGAAGGCTTGTATCTTCTTGTTGTCCCTGGAGCAAGTAAGTTTCTTGGGGTAAATTTACATCGCTCAGCGGAGCTGCATTGGGTTGATTATATCAGTCTCTGTATTTGGGATAGATTGCCGATAGAGGGATGCAAAGCAGAGAGCTCTCGGCCATTTAAGCATAAAACATCATAAAACATCCTATTTTGAACATTGGGAAGTCTCTGTAGTTTAAAACACTCCAAAAAGCTGTTTTGCACTCAGAATAGAAGAGTGGGTGAAATTTCATGCTCATAGCCAATTTGAAATTAAACCATTTTTCAGCCTTGACTTGCTGGTGTCTTTTACAAAGTGCACGGCCAAGATAAAATTTCGTCGAAGTGGGCCGATGTCTGTCTGAGTCTCTCATTACGGTCCGGGACTTCCTAGAATTAAGTCCTACTGTGACTCCCAGGTGAATCTGCACAGAATTACATAGTTTGGCTTTCTTTGTTGGTAACCTTACATAAAACATCCGACCAGGCAGTAGTTCCTCATATTACATTGGTCTTCAGCATGTGGTCTTGATGAAGAAACTTGTGAGTAGAAGATCAGGAATATCCAATGACAGTCAGATGCTAAGAAACAAAGCTGATTGTACTGAAGTTCTGAGCCTGCTTCAGAATGTGATTCTTAATTTCTGGTCTCTGAAGGGTATCATAATTATAAGGAGAGATGGGAAAGGCAGGCTGCATGAGTGAATGTGTAAAGGGCAGGGCCATGGTCTGATCAAGATACTATGTTCCATAAGGATGCAGTGAGTATGACCCCTACTGTTTTTTCCTTGCAGGCATCAAATATGATGCAGAAAAAGAAGAAAAATACCTACAAGATAATAAGCAAAAGGAGTTGTCAAGAATTGAAGAAGCCTTACGAAAGTCAGCAGAAAAAGGTATATTATCTTTAAGAGACGAACATGACTGCTATGTTCAGAGCTACTCCAGAGAGCCATAGTGAAGCACAGCAGTCCTCGAAAATCCCAAGAGCCAAATTACCTGCATTTTTGTTAACTTTATGTGGGAGAGAAGGAGCTTAAAATCTATTTTTCTATGCTTTAGAGATACTACTATCTGTTTCATGCCGTACTGGGAATTTTAGCTTTCGTTTTTGTCCTTTACATCGTCTTCAGTTAGAAGCCCCTTGTCTTGCATAATTTAAAAAATAAAACAAATGTGGCATATGGACTTTTTGGTTAAGGCATGAAATCTCCCTGTAGATTGAAGCTCTCAGTGACAAACATGGTTGTGGGTCATAGCTTTATTTCTCGAAATGCGTAGGAACTCCCTTATCTCGGTGCTCAAAAATATGTATTGGTGGTTCAGCTTGAAGAGCTGCTTCTGTGCTTTAAATGTGTGCTTTTTGATTGATTATGCTGCCATGTGGATGAAGGAGCTCATACAGATTTCATATATGGCCTGGAGAATATTGTGCACACGCCCGGTGGGTATGCATGCTTAATGGCGACATTCAAGCAGTTGGGAGGTTGGATGGCTGGATTGTAAGATTAACCATCTAGATTAACGCTAATGGCTGTAATCTGCCAACTACTACAGCATTCCCTGGATGGTGACTCTTCTCTTCTCAGCTCTCTGTCTTCCGGATAGTTTAAGAAACCATCACACTTAAGCGATTCTTAATATTTCAAGCTTTGAAAACCTAAACCAACCGCATCATACCTTAACATAGTGTATGAATCAAACATGGTGAGAGACGAGTTGCTTCTGCAGGCAGCTGAGGATCTTAGAGGATGGACTCTCAGTCTCTGGTGACAGAATTACTCTTTTCACGATGGAAGTTTTGCACAAAGCAATGCTAGTAGGATGTCTTCCCAATGTGGGTTGAAATTGTTTAATAATACTAGCGTTTCAGTTTCAGGTAGCTTTGAGAACTTGTTGGCTAGAAAATTAATTAACCTCAACAACTAAAAATGTTACTCTATTTCATTTGATATTCATGCTCTGCTTATATGAAAAACGCAGAAATGCTTTTAAATAGTGCAGTGAATTTTTATTACAGGCACTTGTGGATATTTAATTTAACAGTTCTAATGAAAGATGGTATTTTCCTCAGTTACCTTCTTAATTTGTCTTCCTTTATTTCTGTTGCTTGCTTTATAAGACTTTCCTAACTTTAATTTATCCTTTTTCTGTAAAATTGCTTACATTATGAAGGACGTAAGTCTAAAAAGACTAAAAAACATTTTAAGAAACCATTTAAAGCTCGTGAGCACTCAAAAGGTGGGTACAATTAGCAGAATTTGCTGAATATTCTGTTTGCTGCTTCTGTTTTTTGTAAATTGAGTTGAAAAATTCTGCAGTAATATGTGCAGCTTCATCTTTGTCAATAGTGTTTTCATGAGAAATGAAGGTAATGAGAGATAAACAAGAGGAAAACTAACAAAGGTGTTTCATGTTGTACATTGTGATGAAAAGTGAGCTGCAAATTTGAAAATATTGTGCTCGTAGCTTTGGGGAGAAAACGGTTTATTTTATATACAGTTCAGTTGCATGTTCTCTGCTTGATATTTTTCCATGTTGGCTATTTCTCAAAAATACAAATTATAATAAAGTTTAGCCTCTGTTTGGAGTGTGTTTGCTGTATGCTTTAAATTAGGTTCAGATCATGACAGCCATCTCCTTGAAATGATAACATTATCTTTTTAAATTCCATGACTACTTGAAATAGTTAATATACAATGTTTATAGGGCTCTCTAAACTATAGGCTTCCAGGCTTGTGAGAAACATTTTTTTTTTTTACTGAAATTAATGTCTCTTAGTCATATTTTCTAAATGTTCTTTTAGATGCCTGGCAAATTATATCTACACTTCCAGTTATATTTCAAAGCCATTATGGTTTTCATTTCTCCGCAGATTAGTTTTGGGTCTTCTTGGCTATTTGTATTTTCTTATCAATCGCTTTAGTATTTTAGCTTTTTAAAAACATAGTGTCCTGTGCTTTTGGCGATAAAGCTGAATATACACTAACATATGTGGGAAAAGGTACAGGAATCTTAGTCTGAAGCAAAGGACCGTGTAGCATTTGGAAAACCAACAGTTCCATCATAGCATTAGCTTTCTTACGCTCAAATGAAGCAGATGCAGGAGAATTGAGGTAGGCCCCAGTAAGGCTCTGTGTCGTCTTTCCTGCAGAACTGTCTGGCCTGGTGACTGTTGTGAGCTTTAACGTAGTTGCATCACGATTTCTTAAGAGCTGTACGGGAGGGAAGTGCACAGTGGAAACCATTGCACGGAGACATCTGGCAGCAAAAATGTGAAGAAGCGAAATGCTGCTTGTTCTGTTTGCTGATTGATCTGGAGCCAGAGACTGGTTTTGCAGTGCCCTTGTGCACGCCTATTTTGGATGACATTCTCTCTGAACTTAAATTTCTTAAGAGCGAGATTGACTCAGAAGCTGTCATCGGGTCAAAGAATCTTGATTTGCTAGAAGTTCCCAGTTACTTTTTATTGATTTGGGATAGCAGCCTTGTTAAGAAAAAGCTGCATGGTCTGACTTAGATATCACACTGTACTGTGGTTTGTATGGCATGCATGTTTTGAGTTAATGTGCTCCCCCTTGATTCAGTGACATGGCGATGATTGGCATTATGCTTAAACTTGGGAAAACAGCGCTTGAAATTATTTGGAGTTTAGTCAAAGAAAAACTCAGTTAAAAATGGAAGTGTAAGATCCTGACCCAGTTGTGCACACTAGAGGAAATGTAACACTAACCATAAATTGCACACGTCTTGCATGATTCAGATATGTAGTTCAGAAACGTGCAGGTATGTGGTACCTAAATCCTATCAATTGTCAGTCACTAAGTGCTGAAGGACATGTGATGACTCTGTCACCTTGGTTGAGACTTTGCTATTTAGAGGAGATGATGAAAAAAAAGGGAAGGATAGTCGCTCGGTGATAGAAGATTGGTTGTGCAACAGAAGGCTCATGTTTTGTCTTTGGTTTCTGAAACCCTGGAAACATGGCCAGAGAGCATATTCGTTGCTGAAGTAGATGAACCAATTGTCTGGCTTTTATTCTTAAAAACAATGCTGTTTTTCTTAACTTGCATCTTAAGATGAAATAAAAACATGCTGCGTTGCTTAGAAGTGATGAAAAGTAAACAGATGATGCTTAATGTGATAATCTAGGTATTTAAGGAATGAGATGGAGACTAACTTACAAATTATTGTTTAGATAAACCAAAGGAAGAGAAAAAAGATACTTTTTTGGAAAAGCTTGCAACCCAAGTCATCAAAAATGTACAAGTCAAAATCACTGGCATCCATATCAAGTATGAAGACGATGTAAGTAGCATGAATTCTGTTTAGAACTGGTTAACCGAAAGAAGCAGGCTTACTGAATGTATATGAAGTGTTGGAGTGCTTATTTAAGGATCAGTGTAATAGCTTCAATAAACAGTGCCATAAAAAGTAGGTAAGAATATAAAATACATGAAAAGGCTGGCAACTTTCCTGTACAAGATTTACAGAAGGCTACTGTTGCTTCAAAATATATGAAAATAATGGAATTACAGAGCAGTGAAATCCTGTACTCACTTACCAGCACCTATCTCAGATCTTATGCAGATTTTTTTTTTTTTTTTTGATATAACTAAATTGCAACCACAGGAATTATACTAAAGTGTTTAATATTCCTTACGAAGTATTTTCTTCCGGTACTTTGTAGATCACAGATCCTAACCGACCGATTTCTTTAGGAATGACTCTGGCAGAGCTCAGTTTGCAGGTAAGGGGTTTAAAAGTTCCTGATGTGCTATGGACTAACCGAAGAATGAAAAATTGTTTTAGGTTATATAGGTATTTTCACACTAGAAGCCATTCATGAAGATAAATGCTTCTTAATTAATGTAGAACCCCAGTTGCAGCTTTATCAACAGTTGGAAATTAGTGGGGATGGTGCAAGAGACATTTTTAGTTGTGAGACTTTGACTTCAAGGAAGGAAATAAATTAGTTCCAAGTGTGAGAAAAGCCTGGCACCTAAATGGTGTAACATTGAGAAGTTTGAAACAAGCAATATCATGTGATTTCTTTCTTATTTCCAGACCACTAATGAAAACTGGACTCCTTGTATTTTAAATGAGGCTGCGAAGATCATATACAAGGTACAGCTGTCATGTTCAAGCGCAGGAGTTTCCTTTTAGTAGTTTGTTTATTTATATTTATTTTATATTTCAAATTTGGACACCGCCCATCTCACGAGAAAGTAACTCTGGGAGATACCTGGAAAAGCATGGACAGGTAGAATTTTAATAGCTACGATGCACAGTGATGCTGTGGTTCAGCCTGAAGCATTGGACCCATGGCAGGGTTTTTGATCTCTTACCTTTTGAATAGGCTATTCTGCCCCTCTTTCTCCCTCACTTCCCTGAAAGATCACACACCGTTTTTGCAAGCAAGTTTCTGCTCTGGTCTTTTGAAAGCAGGTTTCCTATAAACATACCCTGTTTTGACACACCCTTGGGCAAGCAGAACAAACTCATTAATTGGCTCCCAGCCAAAGAAGTGATTTTGGCAGCTTGTCTAGATCAAGGTGATGTTCCCCTCAAAGTAAACTGTTCTGGCTTGGCTTTATATCCATCTCTGTAAATGTCTGTACTTTGAAGTGCTTCCCCAAGTGCTTCCCTGATTTTAAAGTAGTTTGTGTTTGAGTGATACTTGGTAGTCTTCACTGTAGCAGCTAATGAATTACATCTGTTCTTTCAGCTTTTGTGCCTTGATTCCCTCAGTGCCTATTGGAATGTGGACGGTGAAATGTATTATCATTCTTCCCGGGAGCAGATCTTGGTAATTTAAGTCTTAATGTGCTTTATGTTTATGAACACGCTTCTTCCTATCTTTTTACCGATAAGGTTGAAAGAGCAGTAGTATAAGATGAAATTAGCAAGCAGCCAAGGATTTCCACTTGAGGGAATTTCCCTTGCATGATGTCATCACTAAAGTCCACGACAGTTCAAACTTAATGGGCAAGTGTAAGATAAGAAGCAGGAGTACTTTTCCAAGACCAGTGTTTCTCAAACTTGGGACCTGTAAGATGAGTGGACTTCAACTCCCAGAATTCCCCAGCCAGCATCGAACACTACTAGATAGGAGTAGAGTTTAATAAAGTGTTAACTTCAAATTGGGCAATTTTGCAATGGGTAGATGCCCCTCAGATATAACCTCTGACTTTTTCTGCATTGTCTCCTCTGATGAGGCAAAAGGGAAAAGAGACATTCTGACATGTTTTCCTAATTGAAAGAATCACTGCACCCAACACTGTGTTGATGTTTTGCAGCCAAAAAGCACACATCAATTTACTTCTTGGTACTGCAGAAATTTACAGTCTGTTTTCTTGTGTGAACATTGGTTTATTTATTTCAATTTAAATATCCCTCCTGCCAAAGCAACTCTGAGTGGTGAACAGAATTTAAAATTAAAACAATATAAATAACTATAAAATATTGCATACAATCAGAAAAAGAAAAGAAATGGCGGCCAAGAATTAAAACTTCAAAATAAAGACAACCCCACCCTCCAGGTGGGGGGTAGGCTTCACTAACATCCTGACCCCCATGCCTGGTCAAACAGCTAGGTCTTCAGTGCAGTTAGAGAGGACAGAAGTTAAAAAGTTTGACTTGTGTTGTGCAGAGTAGTTCTAAATAATTTAGTTGATCTAGAAACTTTATTTCTGTTAAAACTTTTTTCTAATGAAGCTTTTTTTTTAATTCCTTATCCTACTTATCCGCTACTTAGAAGATGAGGCTCCATGCAGTGATGTTGTCTTTGTTTCATAGAAAATCCTTGGAACCCATCAGTCTTGAGAGTTAGGCCTCTGCAGGGTAACTGTTGGCAAGTCTTTGGCCTGATGCTGCTTTGAAAGTTACCAGAATATTCTTGACTTGCATCTATGGATGTTGCAGGCTATGTCTGAAAGTGTAGTGAGAGGCTGTACAGTACACTGGTACTCTGGAAGAAGAATGTGGGATACCTTCTGTGTTATGGTTGAGTTATTTTTGGTACCATGAATTCTACCTCATTTAAAAGTGGTGAGATGTCCACATTGTCATTTGAGCTTCATCAAGACTATGTTCTCCTACACATTTGTTGTTAGAACACTTGAAATTATGGTTGTTGGTTTTTGCCACATACAGGAGCGGTTGAAAAAAGGAGTCCCTTCTATGAATCAGGAGCCTCCTGACTATCAGTACAGTAAGTGAGAAGGACAGAATTGGGGGCATGGATGCACAGAATTCACTACTGGTAATGGCAGATAGCCCATGGGTGGAACTTTGGAAGACTGAGCAAACATCAGTCCACCTGTGCTGGAACTGGGGCTTATACAAAGCATGTGTGGTTTCTGTAGGTACTCTGGTTTTCTACCAGGTAAAGAAAGTGGGTGTGGGGTGGGATAAGAATCTGGTGGCCATGGAGCTGTGTTGTGAAGAGGAATTTAGGCCAAGAAGTACAATATTCAGAGAGGAATAGAAACAGGAGAGGATCAGGGTGAAATAAATAGGTCAGATAGAGTTCATGCTACTCCCAGGGTAGAACTTCTTCTGCGACTCAATGGTTTCTATCTTGTGCTAAGTACAGAGAGTCCTTTTGGCGCAATATGTTGTATGAACACACCAGCTGTGATTTATAAACCAAGGCTTTTGGCATAGCATGATGTATGAACTCAAGTAGTAATGAGCTTATAAGTAGCATATTTTAGATTTGAACTCTTCAGCAATGATTTTATATCCATTGTTCCTGATTTCTCTCTCTTTTCTGAAAGTATTTAAGCCTGTATCGGCTTCTGCAAAACTCTACATTAATCCTCATGCTGAAGTAGAACTCAAAACTCCCAAAGTTGACTGGAGCATGGAAGTCCAGAGCATTGCTGTTGAACTGACCAAGCCTCAGGTAGGAGGATGCATGGCATCAACTCTAGTCACCCCCGGAAGGCAGGTGATGACTTCCATAAGCTGTCCTGGAAGAATGTGTGTGACAGCAAGGATTTGACAAAGCTGCAGGTTTAACATGCTCTATTATTTTGCTTTCCCGTTTTTGTGAACTGTGCTTATTTTCATAAATGGTTTTGTTCCAAGAAGTTAATTGTTCGTGATTAATTTGAGGACTGCCATAATAATAATATTAATAATTTATTAAATTTATATGCTGCCCAATTCCCAGCAACTCTGGGCAGTTTACAATTGTTAGAAACGTTTAATACAACTTCCTTAGCTGATGCTCAAAATTCTGTGATTCTCTAGTTAAGATTCCTTGTTGTTTCTTATTCATGTAGTACCTTAGTATGATTGATCTCTTGGAATCCATTGATTACATGGTTCGAAATGTCCCGTATAGAAAATACAGACCTGAAGTACCTCTGCATGGGAATGCCGAACAATGGTGAGCTGGACCTGTTTCTGCATTGCTTCTAATCTGGTTGCAAGGGTGTTTCAGTGCAGCAAATAGCAGGTCGCAAAATTACTATTTTATCACCATTGTAACTGCGGATGGTCACTGTATGAGGCAGTCACTAAATGAGGACTACTTGTATTTCAGAAAATTAAGAGCCTTAGTTTCAATTATTTGTTTTATTGCTGTAAATAAAGCTGAAGTGAGAAAAGAGGTCCATTAATTAGACTTTCAGAAATTGTTTAACTCTCAGTAGATGAGTTTGGGTAAAAATGGCAGGCTTCTTGCTTGCTGGATCAGCTTCAATTTTAACTAGAACCCTACAAATTTCTTAGCATTAAGAAAGCAATTTGATTTCTAGTACTGGAACTGAGTTTGCATCCTTTTCATGCAGAATCACAAGCCTTCTTTGTTTCAGTTTAGGAAAAAAAGTCTTTAATTGAGGAAATATTAGGCATAGAAGGTCTTGCCTGCAAATATCCTGTCTGCCCTGGGTCACGTTCCTGTCAGTTCAAAGTGTTCCTGAGTTATTTCTCAGAGGAAAATAATGTTGATTATTTCTTGCAGGTGGAAGTATGCAGGAAATTGCATTCTCGACCTTCACATCAAGCGATGCTCACAGATGTGGTCATGGAATAATATAAAGAGACACAGACAACTTCTAAAAAGTTACAAAAACGTTTATAAAATTAAACTGATGCAAACCAAATTGTCAGAAGAAAATCAGAAACAAATCCAGGTAACTGGCATATGGCTAGAAGGCATGCGTAGATTGCATGAAATGTGGAAGGGAGCTTACGTTGTAGGTATTGTCACAACTGGGCAAAGTAGAGCTGCAGAAATACCACCAGTTGTTCTTCTGTAGTTTCTTACTTCATCTGTGTGCCCGCTAATCTCAAAGGTTCTAGGCAGCTAACAGCCTCATAGCATCCTTAAGAGAAAAGAAAAATAACCCGAGTATGCATTAAAAAGGCAAACTGAAATCAGAAGGTGAGACGGAAGATACAAAGGTTGTGCCCTCGTCAACCTGACTTCCAGTCCGAGCCTCCTCTCTTCCTGTGCTAGATGAAACAGATGGGTTTTGACAGCTTTCCTGAAGCCCTGGAGGGACTGAGCTGACCGAATCTCTGCAGGAAGGGTGTTCCAAAGTGGGGGAGCGGCGACGGAATTACCTCGTGAAGGCATTTTACAGGGGAGTCTAAAACCGAGCTGGCCCCTGGAGAACAAGCTCTAATCTTGGATCAGACTGATGAGCCATAAATGCAAAAGGGGAACCTGGCAATGAATGATGAGCTCTTAATCTTAAGGGTGCCTTGGTGGAATAGTTAATTGCTCTGCTTACATCCGAGCTTCCACGCGTGCTGCACGGGGCCATCCCTCATCCAGGCCGCTAGCTTTGGCCCTGGATCAGACTGGGGCTGGCGCCAACAGACAAGAGCTTTAACAGGAGCGGGGTTGGAGGAAGCATATGGACGTTATCCTGAAACTCCACGTATGCGTTTGCTCCACAGGACTTAGAGAAAACTCTAGATGTTTTCAACATTGTTTTAGCAAGGCAACAAGCGCAAACTGAGGTAGGTTCTTTTTCTCTTTTCTATATTCGTTTTATATGGATTTTAAAATATTCAAGGGTTCCACAAGTTTAAATGGGAAGTGAATTTTACATATCTGATTTAGAAATGGCTGTACTGACCATCAATAGAAATACTTCCAGGACAGGTTCCATTGTCAGCCAAACATAATTAATTTCTAAAGACAGCAGATTGAGAAGTTACTTACAGTATAGTAACACAACTTTGTGCCCTTTTCAGATTATTTAGTTTGAATTATTCTTGCCATTTTATTTGTTGATTAGTGATAATAAACTAGCTAGTACCACATAGACCTCACATGTGCAAAATAGTGGTTGGTTGGTTGGTTTGTGTATATGTAAAATATACTTCTGAATGGTGGAGGTAAGGTCCTTGACACAATATACGCGTCCCTGCTTCTCACTTGGTTATAGCAGTCTTGCTGGATGAATTGGTTGCAGGGTTCCGCCTGCTTCTTTGCATGTGGGGCTTACTTCAGAACAACTCACTTGTCCAGCGATGGAAGGCATCACCCCACGTCCCCCTTCATGATTGTACTGTTAGGTGTTGGTCCTGCAAGCTGCTTGTAGGTCACACCAACGACCATGCTGATTGTGGCAGTCCTCTTTTCTCTAAAATTTCTGGCCGCAGCATCAGCAGACCTTTAAAGATTACATTTCTTGAGCCCTTTTCTGTTTGCTGAAGTTGAGGCTGGTGAAAGTATAGTACCTCTAGTCATTTGCCTGCATCTTAACTCTCTGGTTTACAGGTTGTTAGGTCAGGACAAAAGCTGTCAAAGAAATCTGCTGATGGGGAGAGAAAAAGCGGATGGTTTTCTGGCTTGTGGGGGAAGAAAGAGTCCAAGAAGAAAGAAGAGGAAGAAGAAAAGTCAGTTCCTGAAAGTAAGCCTGACTCTAACCAGCAGCCCTGCCCCAACGTGGTTGGTTGCAAGTGGCTGAGCGTTCAGCTGGGCTGCAGAGCTAACCTGGGGGTGGGGCTGGTGGTGAAATGAAGACACCAAGGTTAGTGGGAATGTAATAGCAGAGGGGAGGCAGCTGAACACCGGTACCAGCTCAGCTTTGAGCCTGCTTGGCGGCAGCAAGAGGGACAGAGCGCCAACACTTCTTTGTGCTTATTGTGTCCTCCGACCCCAATTGGGAGCCCTATTAAGAGTGACCTGGATCCTTTTGGAGAAGGATGTGTTTATGTAAATGATTTATGTGGCTGTCCATCTCACAGCACTGACTCTGGGTGGCGTGGCATACAAAGATTAAAACCAACAGTTACAAACAATAACCCCTGATGCCTGAGGTGGGCAGTATGTCCCAGTCATAGAACTACATTAACAGCAGAGCTCACCTAACCACCTGGACCAAACACCTGGGGAGTCAGCAAAAGGCGAATGGGGTTGGGGCTCTCTGGGGGGGGCGCTGTTCCACTTGGATGGCGCACATGATGTTGCCAGATAATTTTGCGGGTTTCCTGGCTTGTATTCTCTCTGGTTTGAGCAGTCCAAGTGAGGTAAGTGGGGTGATGTCTTTTGTTATAGTCAGAGATTCTTTTGAACTTGTGGAACCTCAGAAAGTAGATAGGGGTCTCTTTATGAACTGCACTAAGGCATGACCCACATCCCTTCTGGACAGCTGGATTCGGGAGGGATTAATCCTTTGAGAGAGGACGTTGTGCCACTGCATCTGAAAGAAGTGGTGGGTCCCTCCCCTGAAGAAGTCCTGTCTTGATCCAGATGTATTGGACAACCTCTGCCTACTTGTTGAGAAGGTGGTGATGAATTGGCTGCAGAGGATCCAAGAGGAGCAGATTATCTGGATTCCCTTTAGTCAGGATTCAGCCCTGACACGCAACAGAAAGAGCCTTGTTGCTCTGGTAAATTGTCATGGACGGAACTTGGATGTGGGGAGCGTACCCTTCCTTGTTGTCTTGGTCCTCTTGGCAATATTTGGCATTATTCACTATGGTATCATGCTGGACTGTCTGCAAAGGTTAGGAGCAGGGGCATTGTTTTATGGTGGCTCTGGTCTGACCTGAGTGAGCAGTTCCAGTCCTAGAGGATGGGGGGGGGGGTTGAGCCCTTGTCTGCTCCGGTGTAAGTACCACTGGTCTCCTTTCTCTCCCCTTCTTTGTTTAACATCTGTAAGAAACCACTGGGAAACATCTGCCAGTTCAAGGTGATGGGTCATAAAGCAGTTGTTGGGCAAGAATTGTTTATTATGTTAAAGATGGCTTCATATTAATTCCTTTGGGTGGTTTCTCATTCCGGTTTTCTCTGTTGTGTGCTACCCAAGGTCCCAGTGACTGGGGTGGTATACAGAAACTGGAAAATAAATAAATAAGTCAAAATAATAATAATCAAGGGAGCTTGTGCTGGGATAACTCATGCTTTTAAAAATGATCTTTATGTTCATGAACGTGGGGCTACCGTCTCTTTATATGTAAAACCTTTGGTGATGGTATTGCTGTCAATCACTTGTGAATTGGAGAACTGTGTGCAGTTGAACGATGCTGGGAGAAGGTAGCCTCTCAAGAGTGGCTCACGATCATATCTTCAACCCTTTCTGCAGCTATTGATGACCTCATGACCCCTGAAGAGAAGGCAAAGCTTTTCACTGCCATTGGGTATAGTGACAGTTCCCACAATCTGACTTTACCCAAAAAGGTATTTGTGCCTTTTGATTAAAACTGGCATGTCACAGAATATGATGGTTTTCTCAATTTCTTGTGGGTGAAAGTTGACATGAAAACAACTCTGCATTTTTTGGCTGGATTCACACCTTAGGCCCAAGCTGGCATTTTGCCATTCAGTGGACCACAGTGGCTGGGTTCACCCAGAGTTCAGGCAGAATTGGGTAATTCAGAGCATTGAATTACAAATGATAAAAACCAATGATATTACTGCTTCACGCATTGCATGAACCCAGTTTGAGCGTTGCCAGAGAAACTGACAAGTGGGCTGTAGTTGATGTCTGTCTTTCTTTCCCACCTGTGTTTTAGAGTAGGGGCACCCTGGGCCTAATTTCTATGGTAAAAATACAGCATTTGTTAATATGACTAATGCTCTGTAATGCTTTTGTCTCCTGTTTAGTATGTGGCCCATGTGATGTCCCTGAAACTGTTAAGCACTTCCTTTACTATTAAAGAGGACAGAAACGTTCCAGACACTCTTAAAATTCAGATCATCGATTTAAGTACTAAAATCTCACAGAGGCCGGGTGCACAAGCTCTTAAGTAAGTGTCAGTTCCAGAAGTCTTGCCATCTGGGACACAGAACAAAAATGACTCCAGTTCCAATTTCATTATGGGCATTGTGTGTATGTGCTTGTTGGTTTATTTAAGGGGTGATTTTTGGGGGGCATCATTGATGACAGATGTGCAACACTTTGGCAGAACAAAACTGGATTCTCTAAGTTTAAATTTGGGTTCTGTTCCCATTCCTGCATCAGCTGGGCTGTCAACCTTTCCATTTTTTTTCATTAATTGTACAGATATTTTCCCCTCTTTAAGACAGGCCCTCGTACAGTCAGTTCCTTATATTTTGGAGAGGAGAAACAAGTTGACCATTCCTGACATCCTCACTTCCATCCAATCCATGCCGTGCAAAGTTGGCTGGCTGAGTAATTGAGCTAGTTTCTACTGAGTGCAGTTTGGAAGAGAAAAGGGTGTGAAGCCTGAACCAAATAGGGAGGTTTGCATGGAAAGCTCTTCTTCAAATTCTACTCTTCCATACCTTTCCTTTTATTCTTTACCGTAGTGTTACCTGAATGCGTGCTCACATGTATGATGAAGACATGGGGAAATATCTTGTCAATAACTAAACAGGAAAGTGATTTGACAAGATATTTCCTCATGTGTTCATGAAGACAGTAACAGTGTTAAACTTAGAACACTGGTCAGTTGTAATGTGTTCAAGTGTTTGTTTTATTATTAAAAACTATTTAATAGACCTGAGACTATTTATACTACATCCTTGGTATATCCTATTTACATGGATATTGACATTCTGCTTTCCCATGATAATTTACAGGATAGAGGCAAAGCTTGAGCATTGGTATGTGACGGGCTTGAGGCAAGAGAATGTTGTACCTTCTCTCGTGGCTTCCATTGGTGACGCCGAGTCATCTCTGCTCGAAATAAAATTTGAGACAAATCCGGAGGATAGCGTGGCTGATCAGAGCCTCTTCGTTCAGTCACAGCCTGTAGAAATTATCTACGATGCAGTGAGTGATATCAGCATGAAATGCTTATCAATTCTTACATTTGATCTTCCTCCTTTCCCATTTCCTATTTTTTCCCTTACGGAACTCTGTATTTGCAGTTCCATAAGGGGGGAAAATGATACAATTGACATCCTTCTTTTTCAGAGAACAATCAACGCCCTGGTGGAATTCTTCCAGACAAACCGAGGGATGGACCTTGAACGCTTAACCACAGCTACTTTGTCGAAACTAGAAGAAATTAAAGAGAGGACAGCCACAGGTCTGTTTTAGGAGCGTCTCTTCTCATGCTAGCAAGTCAACTCCAGATGACTAACTAGCCACTTTGACACTGTGGGCAAATATATGCAGGTGTGGGGGGGCAGGTTGCTTCTGAGGGCAGCGATGTCTTTTAAACAGAATTCTGCTCCGGTTGGGGGAGGGAGAGCCGTCCTTCTCAGCTCGTTCTGCTTCCTGTTCTAGGACTTATGCATATTATTGAAACTCGAAAAGTCCTTGACCTCAGGATTAACCTGAAGCCTTCCTATCTTCTCATCCCACAAAGTGGCTTCCACCGTGAAAAGTCGAATTTGCTTATTTTGGACCTCGGTACTTTCCAGGTATGTTATGTTGACCTTTCTTAAAGATTGAAGACAAGTCATTGTGAAATTAAAGGTTGGTGGAACAGGGGAACGTTGTCCTTTCGCGTGTAACTTAGAAACAGGCAGAAGATGAAAATCAGTTCCCCACCTCCATGCTTCCTGCTGCCTTTCACTTCCAAGGTCCTGTACATGCATATATTCTTTCGAAGGTTTAGAAATGTCATGAAAATACGTATTTCTGTTTGAAATATAGTAACCAAATTATGACACTGATACTAATAGTGTTAAATGTTTTCTGGTCTGCAGTTGGCATGTTGATGCTAGCCCATTTTAGAGACAAAAAATAGAAAATGCTTTTTGGCATGAAAAGTAGTTGATATAGCACTTTATAATGCAGAAAAAAGGTACACCATTACCCACAAAAACACAGATTGCATATGCTTTGATGAATACAGTAATTGGCTGGTTGTGTTTACTGATACTTTGTGAACACGAAGTGACAGTTACATTTTAAGCAACAGAGAAACTTATTATTCAATAGCTGAAGAGCATCA
Organism: Liasis olivaceus; assembly: GCA_030867105.1. Lineage (NCBI taxonomy): Eukaryota > Metazoa > Chordata > Lepidosauria > Squamata > Pythonidae > Liasis > Liasis olivaceus. The sequence goes on along the minus strand of CM061362.1, from coordinate 21,544,587 downwards.
GTCAAGGTAACCACCATGCTTCAAGCAGCTCCTTGGAAGAGATCATGGACAAAGCATATGACAAGTTTGATGTAGAAATCAGGAACGTACAAGTGCTGTTTGGCAGATCAGGTACTATGACTCTAAACACAAAATACTCTTGACTACGTATCAAGTGGAAAGTAATTCTTTAAAAATGTAATAATACCTAAGGGAGAAAAAAACTTGATCGTTGGCAATGATTCTTTTCTGCTTCATATGAACTTGTACGGGGCTGGCATCTGTCCCATTTCTGAACACGTCAACTTAATACCAACGTGAGGTTCCACTTCAGAGTTGACCCAGAGGCTGTATGTCAGTGTGTGTTTCACCTTGACTTGGTGGTCCCCTCCTCCCCCTCCTCCTCCTCCTCTTTTAAAAAATATCTCTAGAGTACTTACTTGGATGGATGTTAATTTGTTTAAAACTATCATAGATTGAAATTAAAATACTACATTTAAGCAGCTTAGGGGCAGGCAGGGAGAATCATTACGTGGTGCCAGGCTTATTCATTTATTTCGGATATTTATATTGCTGCTCAACTCGGCACGACGTTGGGTGTGTGGTATACACAAATCAGTAAACCAGAAGACAGAAGAAGAATAACGCAAACCACTCAGGCAAGCAAATGGCAGTCAGGACTAAAAACACGCCCTCCCTCCCATTCGGAAGAGCCAGATCTGAACTGCTTTTCTAAAGGCCTGCAGGGCATGTCGGGGGAGATTGTTCCAAAGACAGACTTGGGGAAGGACTTCTATGGAGAAGATGCCACCGGTTGCTTCGGGAGATTGGTTCAAAAGTGTTTAGATTAGTGTGATTTTCCATCCGAAGGCCTAGGTTTCCTGCCGGCAAAAGGAAATTGGCACAGGTGGTACAGTATTAACTGTATAAGCTTTTTGAAATTGGAATTTATTTACTTTTCTGGAGTTCGGCAGTTGAGCATATCTAATTCTTCATTTTTTTTTGTGGTATCGCTAGGACTTACTAGACTTCTGCGCATCAGTGTTGTTTATTATTATGCTATAATTACCAAAGGATGAGCCACTCTTTACTTGTACTTTAGGAGAAGACTGGAAAAAGGCTCGGTTTGAGCCTGCATCATTGCTGCACATACTGCGTCCCATGGATATGCGTGTACAAGTTGCCAAATCAATGGTGGAGAAGGATATCAGAATGGCAAAGTAATGTAGCAATTTTAAAAGCCGTAAATATGGTTCAGTTGGGGTAGGGCACATTTTTGTGGCTAGGGAGCTGGACTTTTATTCAACATGCTTGTTGCTGCCACAGGCCTCTTAAAGTGTTGGTAGAGTGACATCATTGGCAGGAATGGGAATTCATGGCCCGTTTTTCATTGCGGGTTGTTTGGGAGAGTTATTTTTAACTATAAACTTTGGCACACATAAGCTACTGATGGATGCCATGAAACTCTTGCTAATTAAATTAAATTATCCAAAGCTTTGTGGGAGAGAGTAGCAGGCAGGTTTCCTTGGAGAAGTTTTAATGGTCTTTTTAAAAACTGAAAAACTGGATGTTTCTCAGAAACATTAGTTTAGGCCCAGTTCAAAGAAAACTGTGAGCTGGCAGTTCATTTCATGTCCTTGTAGCCAGAGGTCAGTGCATTTGTTTGTAAAAACAAGATCTCACTACATTTCTTTTGATGGTGCCTTCCACGTCGTGTGTGCCAATTTCAGAGCCCTGCTGATTTTGGGGTTGTGTGTGTGTGTACACGCTTTCCCTTCTAGATCAAAAGTGTAGCAAAGTTATTAGCAACCTAGTTCTGTTCTACACAGCCTGAAAATCTTTTTGTATCCTTAGGTTTAAAGTGTCGGGGGAGCTTCCTTTGGTTCATCTGAGAATTTCTGATCAGCAGATCAAAGGTGTTTTTGAACTTATTGATAGCATTCCCCTTCCACAGAAATCAGTTGTTTCAGCTTCAAGTGCAAAGGTAAATTATCAAACATATTGAATCTCGGAGAGCAATTGAGGGGGTCATATTCTATCGTCTAATAGGAATAGGAGAATCTGTTAAAAAACAAAAACAAAGCCACGAGCAGGATGTGTAAATTCAGGCATCCCTGCTGAAAAGCACAGATGTTTTAGAAGATTGGCCTGAAGATCATCTCTTGCTTTGCAGACACTGTTTGTTAGAGGATTTCAAACAGGGCTTCTCTCCTTTCCCTCGCCTCGCCTCGCCTCGCCTCGCCTCATCTCTTCTCCATCCAGTTTTGCTTCCCTGCAACTAGCTCTTCCCTGACCTACGGCCTGTTTTTTTTTCGCCTCCCCCCCCAATGTTTTTGTTGAAAGAGAGTGAAGGCCTAGATATATGCATGTCCTTCTCTGTGTGAGAGAATAGTGGGTAAGGTACACATGGGGAACAATTAATTTCTACTTTGGGGCAAGTACAGTCAGTAACTAGCATAATTATTGGCATTTCTGATGCACAGTAACAAATATTGTGAAGCAGTTGTGCCATCTTTGCACTGCTCTGGGCCCATTCCAGCCTGAAGTGTTGTTCGCTGGTTTCTCACTGTCCTGCGTTCTTTTGTAGGTTCCTGCCATTCCTGTGGTTTCTGAAGGAAGGAAAGATTTCCTGGGTACTACGTTGTTTCTGGAAGAATTAGGATCAGGTAAAAAAGGAAAAAAGAAAGGACATCCAAATCTGGGGCAAATCCAAGGCGATCGCTGGGTTTGGCTCCTGGGCTGTTGATGCAGTAGAACAGAAAGGGTATCTGCAGCTCACCAAATAAGCGGTGGGGAGAGGTGGCCCCTGCCAACCCGGGATGGCTGCTCCATAAGCAGAGGGCCGCTGCTGAGAGGAAACTCGGGACCCCTGCCTTCCTCGAGAAGGTCGGGCCGGCAGACAGAGCTTTTAAGGGAGACCCGCTCAGTCTGCGACTGACCTTTGCCTTCGGGGAGATCCCACCCTCCCTCTAGTGCAATTCCTTGATTGGATGGTAAAAGATTGTTTGAACAGTGAGATGCTGCTAATTCCTCTTGATGGAATTCTCACTTCATAATCTGCGGGCACCAAAACCCATGAAATTAATAAATTGAAAAATTATAAATGAAGACTGGAAAACCTTGCAGTATTTTTTGGGTGTGGGGAGGACTATATTAATATATTTTTGCTGAAGCCCTTTGAGATTGAGCCCAGTCTAAATGGAATCGCCAGATTATTTTAGAAGGGAGTCTCCTGGCTAAGACAACTTACTTTAACTTTCAGTTAAAACCTTTAAATGGAATGTTTTTTAAAGAACAAATGATGGTAGTTAGAAAAAAACTGCAAATGACTGTACCAACGCCATTTTATTTAAACATCTGAGATTAATCAGTACATTCCAAAGAGAATGTTTTGATGCCCACAGAATGTTCTAATAGCACTTTCTTTGTTCCTTAGAATCTGAGGATGAATATTTTGATACTGATGAGCATCTCCAACAACCAGGGAAAGCAGTTTCCCCTAAAAAAAGGCAGTTAAGGAATGAGACTGGAACCGTTCAGGAAGAGCTGACAGACCTGCTATTAAAGTTTGAAATTAAGGAGGCAAGTGCAGGTTTATCTGTTTCTTTCCAGGAGGTGAGCAATTCACCTGTGTGGGCTGCTAGAGAGACAGAGAGCATCAGGGAGAAACCAGGTGTCTGAACATGCCCAGAGTGCAAAAGTTAACAAGCATCTCTTGTTTAGGTGATTTTGGAGCTCACCAAGCAGCTGCAGAGAGAAGAAACAATACTTATACTTAATGTAAAGCAGCTTGGGATGCAAGCCACGGCTAGAACATATGACATGAGAGCTGTGTCTTACTTGAGAAAGATTAGCCTGACTTATTATGAAATTCAAGGTAACTTGGTCAATAAATTAAGGAGTTACAAAAGTGTACTTTTTGGGCAGGGGAATGAGGGGAAGAAAAATTATTTAATTTGTATCCTGTGGTCCTTTGGTAGAAAAAACTTAAAAAGAAAAAAGCTTTGTGGATTTTGTTTAAAAGTGCTAATTGTAGAAAAGGTTTAGTTTAAAAAAAATCTGTGGACTTTACATCATCTGTCATTTCTTAGATGTCGCATATTTTTATAGGTAAACGGCAGCAACTTCATTTGATTAGTTCATCAGATAAATCTGGATTAGATCTTTTGAAAGTAGAATATATCAAGGTAAAGGCTTTTTTAAAAATAATGTTACCAAATGTTGCATATTGAACTGCATAAACAAATAATTGCTTTTGTATGATATGAAGATTGTGTTTTAATTTTTAGTCACTTATTCATTGATCTTTGCCCTCAGGCCAGTAAAAATGGTCCAAATTTTCAGACAGTTTTTGACAATACTGAACAAAGAGTGGAGGTAAGAATAATTTAAGAAACCTCATCCTAACCTTTATTGTAAATAATGCCTATAATGCCAGGTTTGGTCTTACTGAAGGCTCCTTGACTCCCTCCCATGAGAGTGGGTTGGATGGAAAAATGTAAGTTTTTGAGCGAGGCCTGGCTTTTTATAAACTCTTGTTGTGTTGTTGCTCTTGACTTACGTCAAGGAAGGTGGTACCCTGTCTTTGGCCCTCCCTCATTTTGAAACAACCTGCTGCGTCCTTAGCCTGGCAAGCTAAGTATCCGTCATGCCCCCAGGTCAGACAACAAAGTGGCATTGTGTCCTTTTTAGTAGTTTCGAGTCATAAGCTGACATTTGAAATAGAGAAGCCAATCTTCTTCAAAGTGGGGTACTTTTATTCCTTAAGAAAACAGTTGCTTCTCTCTGGGAAGTTGTGCTGAGATCCATTTATGAAATGTGCATGAAAGGCAGTATGCAGAGGTTCCCTATTTTCCCCCTAACCAACAATGTAATCCCTATGCATTAAGAAAGCGATTCTTGTGGACTGGTGGGTGAATTGTGAGGTCTTGCTATTGAAGAGGTGCCTTCCCCCCGTCCCCCAAACCCCACAGGTGGCTTTCTCCTCCCTCCAAGTGTTGCTGCACACCCAGGCTCTTCTCTCAGCCCTCGGCTATCTCATGGCTGTGATCCCAGCAAGAGACCAGCAGCCTCAGGCCCTGCAGAGACTGGAAGAAAGACAGAGGAAGGAGTCTGCTTGGAAGGAAGGTAAACGGGGGGGGGGGGGGGGATATTTGGATGCCATTTTCTCCCGATTGAAGATGGGGTCTACAGCATATTGATTTTTTTTAAAAATCTCTTCCTACAGTGGCAAAACTGAGCAAAGACAAGGATGTGTTTAATTTCAAACTTTTTGCCAAGATGGAGGCCTTCTGTTTAAACGTTTGCGATGAGAAGAACAATATTGCTGAAATCAAAATCCAAGGTAACGGGAAGATGCACCATTTCGTACAATCGTTCCAAGCTGTCAAGAACATTCTCTAAGCTTGAATTATCGAAACATATTCCATACATCAGAGGACCTTGAGTTTATCCATTTCTCATTTCTTCATTCTAATCTAGTGTATAGCAGAATGTCAGGTTAAATATACATATTTCTGGTGGCTTGAAATGAGGGGGGAAAAGCCAGTTGAACATAGATTTGGGCACTTTGAATGGTCTCACCAAGACAGGGCAGAATGAGATAAGTTCCTCGGCTATTGACATAACGTATTTGGTGGCCCAGATCTTAAAAATACAGTATTTGTAAAACAGCCTCAAAATGTGCTTTTGGAATTGAGTAATATGGTTAGTCTGTTTGATTAGGGCTCTATGATTGCATTTGTACGGTTCTTAACAACCAGGCTTTAAAATCATTAACCATTTTTTCCCTTTCAGGCCTTGACTCCTTTCTTTTTCTGCAGTCCAGTCAAACCATTTTCTTTGCAAGGCTGAAAGATATAGACGTTATAGATGTTGATTCGAGGACAATTCATAAAAAGGTACAGTTACTCATTTGACCGCAAGTCTTTGATATTGTTCATATAAAAGACTTTTTATTCGTCAAGGAGAAGCAAATGTTATTTGGCACACTGTATTGTAGACTTGCAAGCTGCTTGGTTTGAGCAGTAAGGCAAGACTGAATCCTCCGTCTTTTAGAAAAGCTAAAATCTGTGCTGGAAATCAGCTTGCTTGCTTTGAAATGATAGGATGACATCCACAAATCGGGAGGAGTCTGGTAGCACCTTTTCAGTCTCGCAAACGTTATTACAAGGCACCAGCTCTCGTGACCTGCAGCCCCCTTCAGATGTGTGGCTGATGAAGGGAGCTGCAGCTCGCAAACACTGGTGCCTTGTAACAACATTTGTGAGTCTGAAAAGGCGCCACCGGACTCCTCCTGATTTTTAGCGACTATAGACAAGAATGGCTCCCCTATGTTATCTGCCATGCGAAGCGCCACAAATGCCTTCAGGAAGTTTCTTCTCTCAAGTGTTTTGAAAGGAATGGCCTGCAAATCCAGTCAGAGTTGATTTGACTTCTCAAAGTCCACATTAGCCTTCAGAGCTGCGGTCTTAAGAACCACCGAGCACACCATGCACTTGGATTTTAGAGCGTTGCAAAAATGTCTTTTGGATACTGATCCAGAAACTGATCTAGAAACTATATATCTAGCAAATGATATGTTTGCTTGCCCATTTTTTAGGCTGTTTCGATCGTCGGTGATGAAGTCTTCAGTTTCCATCTGGCGTTATATCCAGAGGCGACCAAGGGTGAAGCTTACACAGATATGTCCAAAGTGGATGGAACCGTGGCTCTCAAAGTGGGGTGTATTCAGATTGTATATCTGCACAAATTCCTCATGTCGCTCCTGGTAAGACTGCCAACATGGGAGTTTCTGTTCGGTTTATCACATTGTGTGGAAGGAAGTCTTAATACCGGTATGCAAAAAACACAGGATCTCTCTATGTGGTTAACAGGAAGCTCAAAAATGTGAAATGTAAATATAAGTGTTAAGTAATGGTTTATGCTAAAGAATGCCTCACTGCTCCTTTGCCCCTTCCTGACCTGCAAGGCCTTGCTTTGTTACAGAGTTTTCTGAGCAACTTCCAAATTGCCACCGAGGCCTTGAGTGCTGCTACAGTGCAAGCCGCCGAAAAGGCTGCCACCAGCATGAGAGACTTTGTTCAGAGGAGTTTTCGCCTCTCCATGGACATAAGCCTGAAGGCTCCGGTCATCCTCGTACCACAGTCTTCTGTGTCTCTTAATGCTATTGTCATTGATCTTGGACTGATTAAAATACAAAACCAATTCAGTTTGGTGCTGGCAGAGGATTGCCCGCTCCCTCCAATCATGGATAAAATGGATGTACACCTCACACAGCTGAAGTTGTCAAGGTAAATCTGATTTCTCTTTTCTTTTTACCAGTGAAATGCAGCATTATTTTGGGGGCGTTAAGGCATGCTATCCCATGACAATCATGTTACTTTCTATAGGACAGTCTTGCAGCGAGGGGGTTCGCAGCCTGACATTCAAATTCTGCATCCTATTAATCTGGACCTTTCTGTAAACCACAACCTGGCTGGAATGTGGTATCACAAAATACCAATGGTGGAAGTCAGAGGTTATCTTGATACTATCAGCGTAAGTTGATTTCCCTTCCTGTGCGTGCTTGTACATTTCTCCCAGTCTCCCAACAGAGAGAAAACAGAAGATGCAGAGAGACGGGCAGAGGCCTTTGGCAGGATCCCCTTTTTATTCTTGCTCACCAGGTGCTGCTGTGCTTTTAAAAGCAGCTCTTGTGACTATACTGCAGCTCTGTGTTGGAAGTGTGTGTGTGTGTGTGGTCCTTCATTATACACATATGTGAGGAATTCCTGGATTCTAACCTCTTTAACAGCCCTTGATTAATTCCAGTATTATGAGAGGTGCCTTTTCTGGTCTGTGTCCTTGCTGTAGGGGTGTGCTGGGGAGTGCTGAACTGTCCCCCAGTAGTTGGGGCCTAGGTGTCCCCTTTGAGACCATGGTGATTTGGGGAGGGGTGACCTTGTTACCTTGGCTTTTGCTGAGACTAAGCCCCTCAGGGACTGGAAAAAGAGGCCTCTGGGATATTGAAGGAGGTGTCTGTCTGAGGAGGAAGGGAGGAAGAGCTGCAGAGGTGATTTTTAAATGCATGATGTTTATATAGCAAGCAGTGGTTGACATAATCTTAAATAGAACCTTCGCTTAGTTATGGTTGCAGTAGAAGCAAGGAAATTGGAGTGGGATAGTGAATGATGAAAGCTAGCGTAGCTGGAATATTAAGGGCTGATAAATATGTGTCTGCTTTTATTTCACATTTTATTGGACACACTTTAAAGGTATGGGTGTGGAAGGATTTATCGAAAAGGCAGGAGAAGGTAGCCGTTTAGTTGATGTGCAAGGATAGTCCCCGTTGTTCAGCGGTGGTTCATTCAGTTGGAAGAAATGTAATTTCCCCTTGAAATGCCACTGTTTTTAGATTATCCTGAGTCAGGAGGACTTAAATGTTCTGCTTAAAGTTGTGACTGAAAACCTGGCTGAAGCAGACAAAACCATCTCTGGTGCAGAACCAACGGCGCAAGTTGAAGGTAGGAAGTTGGTATCTTCAGGGCCAAATGGGTCTCTGTTCCCAGGTTTTGTAGTTAGAGTTTTTCCTGCAGGGAGGTTTCTCCTTGCTGTTCATGCTTCTGCTGGCTGAATGCTCAGAGGAGAGGAAGTCCTCAGAGCCATCAGAAAAATAAGTGTGAGGCTAAGTGTCCACCCAATCCAGCATTTGCTCCAGCAATTCCCCTCTGCGCACCAAGCACAGCATTTGCAGAATTTCAGCTGAGGAAAAAGGCACATAAAAAATCTATCAAGATGTGTATTGTGGAGAGAAGATGGATCTGGGGAATTTTTCTTCCTCTCTCAAAATACTAAAACCCAGGTAGCTGAATGGGGAGAAGTTCCGGGCAAATAGATATTCTGTTTCATGGAGTATATGATGAAACTCTGGAATTCCCTGCCATAAAAGACACTAGAGCCTGGCAGCTTGAAAAGAGAACTAAACAAGTGGGCGATAATGAATTAAAGCTAGGTGTGGCTGCTGGTTAAGATCGACGGCAGTGTCACTCTCCAGCTCCAGGGCAATGTGCCGCTTAAGCCAGTGGTTGGGCGGGTTTGTTGTGTGACCAGGAGGGAGCTAATGTGCCGTGTCCTGCTGTGGATTGATAACTGATAGCAGGTAGATTGCAGCTCTTGGCCTGATCCAGGCTCATAGTTCATGTCTGAAACTGACAAGTATTGTTTTTGCAACAAGAGGTAAAAATGCTTTCTTCAAGTGGAAGTCTCTTGTTTTGGAATTAGCAGACAAGGCAAAAGGAATGACGCAGACAACTGGAGCTCAGAAACCAAGCATCTCAGAAGAAGCCCTGAAGGAAGATAGAACCAATCTGCTGCTGAACTTTGAAATAAACAAGGTAAGAAAGCTTGTGAATCTGTCTCAATTCAATTGTTGTATTACACATGGACCCTACTTTTTAGCTTTTTTAAAAAATATTGGTTATTACTGTGCTTGTCAGTGTAACATTCAATTTCTGAATAAGTATGCAGAAGCAGATTAAGCCTAATTCAGACCTAAGGGACCCACGGTATCCCTGGATAAGCGGTGGCAAGAACAGCCTTATTTGTTCTTCTTCCTCTGACTCCTTTCTGGCATGACACGTGTATGTGCTTTACCTAGACCAGAGGAACTGTGACTGTTATTGGTCCAGCTCTCTTTACTCCCAGTGGGCTTCCAGCATTTATCTGGAGGGTCTTTCCCTGTCATACTAGGTGGTGGTAGCAGTTGAGCTTGGGAGTGCCCATTTGCAAAGCATGTGCTGCCCTCCCAAGGGAACGTTTCAGATTTCTGCGGAGGGTGAAAAGGGATGGGGAAGTAGGTTAATGCCCCACTTGCCATAGCTCATCCTGGTGTGGGAAACGGTGGTGGCTTCTCAGAAGTCATGAGTCAGACCCAGCTGGATGGTGCCTCCACCTGGACGAGTCAAGGTCAGAACTTGGTGTGTTCTGACTGGATGCTCTGTTGAATCTAGAAATGACTTCTTTGGCATATTCATGAATCTGACTGAAATGAATTCTTGTTTCTTCCTACAACAACACACCTCTCTCCTTGAAGATGGCTTGGCAAAATGAGAAATGTAGATAGAAGACTGGGATATGAATGGTTGATGTATTCTTAACATGTCCATGCAGTCTTTAAGATACCTTATTCTCCCCCTTTTAGGTTTCAGTAACATTAATGAAACAAGTGGAAAAGCAAAGTTTTCCTTTATACAGGCTAACAGTATTAAAACTTGGAAGTGAAGGCAGAATTAAAATGCATGATATGATTGTTACAGCATATCTTAAGAAAATCCAGATGAATTGCCTTGAATTCACTGGTAAGTTATATTTAATTTAGGTTTTGACGAATGTAAATCAGATTAGACACAGACTTTTATATGACAAGCTACAGATCGAGTTTTTCTAAATATTTAAATTTTGTGTTGTGACTTTTTATTCTTATTCATTGTGCAAAGCTGTATTTAAGTTTAGTTTTAAAGCATTTTTAAGAGACTAGTTTAACTTGCTATTTTTCCATAAAGACCCCCATTTTCTCAGTTCCTGTAATTATTTAGTGGTAGGTGGGTTTGGGTGGTTTAAGAAATATGTTAGAGAATATGGCTAGAAATGTGAGACACTGTTATTCTGGGTTAATTTTGACTGCAAGGATTTTCCCTAAAGAGAAAAACTGAATTGAGAAATTATATAACTTGGCAAATTAATGATTATTGAGATGTAAATCTTTAATGCTAAAACAAGCCAGATTTCCCTTCATAGACAGGAGGATCTCATCAAGCTTGTGAAGCATCTATTTATATTTTGGGTAATTTCCAAGTTTATTAAATTCTACAACTGTTCTTTTGAGGAACACTGTATCAATGAAGAAATTACCATCTTTCCTGCATTAATCAACTTTTACTTGCTTAGTGAATCTGTTGGCAATGAGTGGCTTACAACTGTTCAAATATGAATTCATTGTTTCTACAGATTCCAAAGGAGATCCATTAAATATTATTAGCTCTTCAGATGAATCTGGCAAGCATCTTCTAAAGATGGAATATGTTAAGGTAGAACAGTTTTTTTAAACTAAAAATTACTGTGGGGTATTTTGAGTTGATGTTTAAAATAAAAAGCCAATGTATTTTATACGAAGGAGCAGAGTAAAATAATGCAAATTAATATGCATTACAAAAAACTGAATTGAATCTTAGTTGCTAGTAGTCATCAGACTGAGGCTTCTGCTAGAAGGCTGGACAGTGCTGGCCTGTCTGTTTTGACCGGTCAGTTTTATAGTGAGGCGGGCGCCTGTTCCTAGACAAGAAAGAGAGCGCATACTCCTTTCCGCTTTTCTTTCTTGCCCTCTGGTCCTGAGAATCGAACGGTACCCAGCTTAGTCTCCTCTGCGGCATTTCTAGCAGTAACATGGCATGGCGCTTACTCTGCTGAGATAGTGGTTGGCCAAAAAGGTTAGATATTTGAACCCGGGGCCACCTGCAGGATATAGTAAAACATGTCAGGATGGTGGCTGCAACGGTGGGACGGAACCAGGAGGAGCTTTGACTGCACCGTTGTGTCTGCCGACTTGACTTTTTTGACCACGCACCCCTGTTTGAACTTAATAGTTTGCTTGGGCCTGTGCATGCTTTGATGTTGCTTCACCATTTGCAATAAACTGCAATTTTGATTTTCACTTAGGCTGATGTAGATGGTCCTCACTTTGAAACAGTTTACAGTAAAACAAAGCAATTGTTGAATGTAAGTATTAAAACATATTACTATGTTAGCTACAAATATAGTATGCTCTTGGTGTCATTTTGAGAACAAATGTTAGTTTAACTAAAAAGATTTCAGGTTCTAATTGGATTTTTTTAAAGCAAAATAACTTCCATTTAACCTACATAGGCTGAAGGGCATTTTTTAATAATAGAAATAATAAAAACCTGCTTTCAGATGAGATGGCAGAGACCCCCTGATTTATTTTCTTCCTTTTTTCAGGTATCCTTTTCTTCGTTAGACTTACTTTTGCACACCGATGCCTTGCTTTCTATCATGAATTTTTTCACGCATGCCTCAGGCAGTCTTACACCAGCTGATAAGGGGACTGATGTAAAGGAACAGTCGGAGGAGCCCAAAATAGCTGTTGCAAAATCAGGTATCAGAGGGTTGATCTCCCTCTCTCTTTTTCGCTCTCTCTTGTGCTCTCTGTGGATCCTTTTTGATAATGCTGAACCAAGGTGGTTCATTAATTTAAGAAGCATTTTGAATTTTCAAGTTTCTTTGCATGGCTTTGAAAGTGCAGGAATGCGGGGCAGTGGGGGGCAGAAAGGAAGAAAAGCTGGTGTGATGAAACTGAGAAGGAGGCTAAAGAGCGTTACAAGATGAGGAAGTGGATGAAGAGTTAGGAGCACTGCTGGAAAGGAGTGCCTAACGAGCTGACAGATGTCTTGTTGTTCTGCAGTTGCTACTACTGCAGCCAGCGATGACGTGTTTGAATTGAAGCTCACTGCCAAACTGAATGCCTTTAACGTTTTGGTCTGTGATCAGAAAGCTAATATTGCAGATATCCGAATACAAGGTAAGTGCATTTGAGATAATGTACAGGAAATCAGAAAAATGTCAACCCCCCCCCCCCAATTATTTAGCCCCTGCTATTGCTGTAGGATTGAATCCTTCTGGTTCAGTCCTTGGGTCAATTATTTTGCCTACTACAGGCAAGAGAGGACTGCTAGTTATGGAATTAGTGTCAGTTCTTTAAGAAAGATTCCTGTGTCGGTACTTTTGTCAAAAGTTGAATGCATCCGCCTTTGTTTTGTCTTCCTTTCTCCCTAGGTATGGAGGCCTGTGTGTTCACAACAACAAAGCACACTGAAGTTTTTGCCAGGCTTCGGGATTTCATAATAACAAATGTTGATCCGGAAACTGTTCATAAAAAGGTGACCATGGAATTGAGACTGCTGAAATGAGCCTCGTGAACAAGTTTGGAAGTTAAGGACAGAACAAAAGAAAAGGGCAGAGGAAGAATAGCCCACCTTGAATGTGTTGAGGAAGTGCAGGTTGCATCCTCTGGCCTGTTCGCACTTTGCCTTTTCCTTATGAGATGGAGAAACGGGATTGGAGGGTGGGGAGTGGGGCCTGGGGGAGCTGGAAGCTTCCGAGGAGGAAACCGGGGCTGAGCAACCTGGGGCGCTCTTGAGGCTAATGCAGGATCTAGTTAAACCAGGAGGAGAGAACAGGGGTCCCCCCTTTCAAATTAAAGACCAGCCCTATTGGCTTTTAATTAATGCTCCCTAAAATTACTACATGTGCCTTTTTTAGGCCATAAGACCTTTGTCCTATTCCCTGGGGACCTTTTTTCCTTACTAAAGGGCAGGGTAGGCAAGATGATGGTGGATGATACCAGAGAGATCAACTCACTCCTAATCACGGTAAATATGATCTTTGCAGACAGTCTCGATAGTGGGAGATGAAGTCTTCCGGTTCACGATGTCCCTTTATTCTGATGCCACAGAGGGAGACGCTTATATGGATATGTCCAAGGTTGATGGTCAGATGTCTCTGAAAGTGGGCTGCATCCAGATTGTTTATGTGCATAAATTCTTCATGTCACTTCTGGTAAGAGAGCATGATCTTTCTGTTGACTTGCCTTAGACTTTTCAAATGTTGTTTAGGAGTTTGATTTTCTGGATCAAGATCCCAATCTCATCACAAATGACAGAAAAGAATGAGATCACTTCCAGCACACTCCAGCCCCATTATTCCAAGTTCTTCTTCCTTTATGTTGTGACACTTGGGAATGGGACTGTTAGTTGGTGGAGTTCACACAATAATACTTGTTTAGCTTTTTTTTAAAAAAAATACTGGCTACAAACTCACCTGTTGGATCCATTTGTACCTTTCCTTCTTGAATCGCTTTGAACTTATGCTGGTTCTGCTTAATCAGGCTGTGTAATTCTGTCTTTGCTTAGCATTTCCTAAATCACTTCCAAACTGCAAAGGAGGCCCTGAGTGCTGCCACAGTTCAAGCCGCAGAAAAGGCTGCTTCCAGCATGAAGGATTTTGCTCAAAAGAGCTTTCGCCTCTCGATGGACATCGACCTGAAAGCTCCAGTTATAGTGATTCCTCAGTCTTCTGTGTCCAGCAATGTACTGATAGCAGATCTTGGCTTAATCAGAGTTTGGAATGAATTCACTCTGGTCTCTGGGGAAGAGAATACTCCTCCTCCAGTGATTGACAAGATGGATGTACAGTTAACCCAGTTAAAGATCTCCAGGTATAAATGTTGTTAACTTCTTTCTCCTTGAGGTTGAGGTTAACAGAAAGATGACTGCCTAGTGCAGATTTTCATTGGATGTCGTGGTGTGGTTTCTCCTGGCAGTGGGAACAGTTTTCTGCAACAGAAAGACCTGACTAGAGACACTGTGGTGGTTCTCTGGAGCATAGCAGCGAGCTTCAGTTGGCTCACTCTGTATTTGGATAGGAATGCAAGCCTAAACAACACAGGTTGCTATTCTAAGCAAGCCATTCTTGCTTGTTTTTCATCACACACAGGGAAGACTTCAGAAGGGCTTAGTCACCTGTACTGAATTAAGCTGCATTGGGGCAGGGTAGCCTGTTGGACTAGTGGCCGCCTCAGCTTTACTCCAGGCCATGGAAATGACTTGGGCATCTCTTGAAAATGTCCAACCCACCACAACAGCCTTTCACTAGTGAACCTGCATGGAAACACCCCTGTGGTGGGGGCTTGCATTACAGCAGTGTTTCTCAACCTTGGCAGCTTTCGGATGGGTGGACTCCAACTCCCAGAATTCCCCAGCCAGGCTGGGGAATTCTGGGAGTTGGAGTCCACCCATCCGAAAGCTGCCAAGGTTGAGAAACTCTGCGTTACAGTGAAAAGATCAATTCAGAAATAAGCAGAGGACATTATACAGAAGCCCTGAAACCTCAGCAGGAAGGAAGCCGGCAGACGCTGCCAGGCTCCCCTGCCTATAATAACTTACGATCCCATGCAGCAGAAACAGATGATGAAAGATGTGAGCGTGCCTTCCATGCCGTAAGATGCCCATCCCCAAGTGGGTGAGCCTTAGACCTTGAAGGCTATTTCCAGTGATGTCACAGACTGCTGGCAGGAGGGGCTGGTTTGCTCAGAGGGCCACCTTGTGAGTCACCATCTCTTCCCCTTTCATCTATAGGACCACCATAGGCCGCGGTCCTCAGCCAGACCTTGAAATTTTGCAGCCCGTCAATCTGCAGCTGTCCATCCAGAGGAATTTAGCCGCAGCTTGGTATCCTCAAATTCCAGGGATTGCCATCCAAGGAGACTTGAAGGCCATGCTGGTAAGGTCACAAACGTTGTGAGAGCCACGACCTCTGCGGAGATAAGCTTTGGACCATAATTATAACTTGAATTATGAGGCATTGGCCTAATAAAGGTTACGCTGCTTTTGCCAGGAAAAGGGCTTTGCTTTTCCAGTTCAGCTTGTCTCCACTTACAAGTTGAAGCTGTTTTACCCAAGATTTTTTTCTTCTGTGTGGAAGCATTCCTGCCTCTTTTGAACGCATGCAAGTATGTAAAGAGAAAACCAACCGTTTTCTCTCTACATACTTCTCTCTGCTGCAATCACTGTGTATCTGTATTTGCTGCCTGATATTAGCTAATTCATACAGATCTGTCACAGTGAACGGCAAGTATTTCTTATCTATACTGGTTAGCATTTTTTTTCTGGTGTCTGCAATCTGGCGTTTTGAAGAGTTTTAATAAACGGATGTGTGAAGTTCCTGCGCCAGCCTAAGATTGACCTTTACTATTTGCACCTGTTTGTAAAAAAAAACAAAATGGGTAGTGTTGCCAGAGGAAAGCAGTTTAATAATGGATTATGCCCTTTGCAGATCTCAGTCAGTCAAGATGACTTGACTTTGCTCATGAAAATTTTGCTAGAGAATCTCAGCGAAGCTGCTGTGGATCCCAAAGTTACGCATTCAACCTTACCGGAAGCTCAGAAATTTCAAAAGCACAAACCTGAAACTATGGCTGATCTGGGTGAAGGTACTTCTTTTCCCAAAGTTGGATATTTAATTAAAATAATTGCAAAATACTTTATTTGGTTGTTACCACAATCAAGACAAAATAGTACTGTGAAGCACTGGAGAAAAGAGTTTGGTGTAGTGGCTAGACACCTGGAGACCTTGGGCATGGAAGCTGGCTGGTGACTTTGGGCCAGTCTCTCTCTCTCAGCTACTAAGCATATGATGCAATAATATGCTGGACATTTGTAATTCATTCGGAAGAAAAAAATATTTCTTATTTCAGATGCAGTCCTGTGCATGCTTACCAAGGGAGTAAATTTAGCTAGTATGTGCCAAGTTATAAAATATATTATAATAGAACAGAGAAAGCAGTTTAAGTCTGCAATGAAAATGTTTCATATGCAGTATTTCATTCAGTTTTCATGGCTTCAAAATTTCTAGAGATGCTTACATCTCTGTATTCTATTGTGATTTATTAAATAATATTTTATGCTGGTCTTTGGCCATAATAAAATTTTTGTTTGTGAAATAAGATCAAACAGGGTTGGCATCTAATGTGAAGATAATGGTCACATAAGAATTAAATGAGTATCAGTCCTCAGACCACTAGTAGTCATTATTGTTTTTAAATGCCTTTCTTATTTCTCAACCATCCAGGAATTCCTGAGATTTCTGGAGAGGAAGGACTTGGTGATGCTCAGCCTAAGAAAAGCGTGGCTGTGATGTTTCATTTCAACTTTGAATCTCTTTCCATTGTTCTCTACAGTGCTGATGAGAACCAGGTTTGTGACAGTGTTCTTGAAAGCCAGTTTTCTTGGGACCCCTAGATATAGCATTAATAAAATAACATGCAGACTAGATCAGTAGTTCGTAGCAAAAACATGTAAAAATTTATCTTTGAGTTTGGTATCCATTTGTGTGTGCCCCTTCATACGTGCACACATACATTGTTCATCAGGCCCCCAGCTTTCCCCGCCCCATTCCTGTTCCTTACTTTTGCTCTGCCTGGCATCCTGCCACCCTCTCCCACCACTTTTGATGTTTTTCGGGATTTCTCCATTGACTAACTTGGGCGTTACGATGTCAAAAAGTCTTAAGGTACTTGTTTGGAGAGATCTCTTCTTTGTAAACTGAGTTTTGTTGTTTTAATACAAAAAATTGTCCTTCCGTGCTCTTTCTCTGTTCAGATAGGGTTCTATTTGAACCTTCTGTTTACAGGGTTGTTGTTGAGGGGAAAATAGGAGGAGGAAGGAGTATTAGGTATGTTTGTGCCTTGAGTTATTTATAAAAATAATAAAGGGATAAAAAAAACCCAGCCCAAACCAAGATTGATGGAGAAGTATCAAATCTGTGAGCTATGAAAGTAATCTTTTTATCTCAACCATTTTTATCTGTTGTAGAAATCTCAGCTTTCGCTTCACAATAGCCACTTACGTCTTGGAGAGCTCCGGCTGCATTTTATGAGATCATCAGGACAACTGTTTTCAGATGGCTCTATAGATGTCAGTACTAAGATGGAAACATGTACATTGGATGATCTCAGAGAAGGGATACAGAAAGCGACTTCAAGGTTAGCTGTCTAGCAGTTATTTGAAAACACCGCATCTCTGCCATGTGTACCATGGGTACTTTGCTTAACAAACACACACACACACACACACACACACACACTGATGTTCTCCTAAGGCTTTACTACCCAAGTAAATAGAATACAAGGGAAGAGAAGCGGAAGTGCAAATGAAGACCAGTTTGTAAATGCCATAATAATACTAATAGTGCATATATCAAAGTTCAACCTCAGAATCTCCCTTCAGCTTTTGTTCCTTTCGGTGGTGACTTGAATAATTCTGCAATGTCATCAGTTTACTTACTTGCTTCCTGTGTTTCTAGACTGTTCAGGAACTGCAGTTCTATGGATGGTGTGTAAATTATACTGTCCCTGCCTCTAAATTATGTTTGTGTGTGTGCGTGCATGCGCATTCATTCGTTCATTCATTCCTTTATTTGATTTGTATCAAAGAAGAAATTAAAAAATGATTGGGAACTGCCAGTTGGCATCAAATTATAGTAGCAAGTGGCAAATTATGGTATCTTTATTTCCTCGAACAGATGCATGTCTTCATATAATTAGTCAGCCATTAAAAATCTACCTTTTGCAAAGAATATGGAATTTGGTTGCAGGTCTGTTGAATCTGATGCCTTGCAGAGGGTGGCCCTCTGACTAGAAACTCTAGGAATCTTAGCCTCGGCGTAATCGGAGGGTGCAAACTGAATTAATCTATTACAAATTCTTCTATAAACGCAGCCACCTCTTCTATGAATGCATTTCTTTTCCAGAATGCTAGCTAAAAAGGATGGTAAAGCTGGTAGCGTCATGATTGACATCAGCTACAAGCAAGATAAAAACGGGAGTGAAATTGTATCTGTCTTGGATCAGCTGTATTTGTGTGCCAGCATGGAGTTCTTACTGACAGTGGCAGATTTCTTCATTAAATCCGTGCCTGCAGCCCCTCCAGCGGAACGATCAACCCAGTTTTCCTTAAAGCACGCTTCCCAGGCAAAGCCTAAGCCTGAAAAAGGTCAGCAGACAGAAGGAGTCACAGACGTCCGCTTTGAATATCAGTAACTCTTAATCACCGGGCAGTCTTGTGTTCTTAAGGCCACTGACTTTATTTTCAGTTTATGTTGGATGGTGCCTTGAGTGTTTGTGTGATCCGCAGACTATCTGGAATACCGATAGTTCTTGACAATCAATGTCTCTGGAAAATCAAGTAGGGGATAATCAGACGCTGAGGATATTTTCAAAAGTAGTTTGTAACATGGCGTCTCCTATATAGGAGATATGGGAGACAGAAGTCAGTCCTTCTGGACTCTCTCAGGCCTTTGAGCCTGTCCCCCCCCCCGCCACCGATCTTGGCCATTGCTTTGACACTAGGAATATTGAAATGCTCTTTTTCATGACTTTTTCATGATTGAGTTCCTCAGGGAGTGTGTGTGTGTATGTACGCATGTACGTGTTTACCTCCTTTCTGATCAATATAATACAGTGAAGCTTTTGCCTCTCAGTTGGATTCAGCAGTTGTGTGACAAGAGGCCACTTGTAAAAGACTTTCTCCATTTCTTTCTCCCGCTGAGCGGCTCAGTTCCCAAGGTCCTGCTGGGGACGACATTGCTGCAGTGCTTCTCTCCCAGTTGCTCTGTTTTCAGAGCAATGGTGCCAGGGCAGCGACTTAAGCGCAGGATTGTTGTATTTTCTGTAGTCATGATAATGATGGTGTATGTTATTGCTCTGTTCTGATAACCAAATAATAGCTCAGTAAACTTGATTTAAACTTTTATAGCTGCAGCTCTGCGATCAAACATGTCGGTAATAGCACAAATCTTGGATCCAGAAATTGTGTTTGTTGCCAACTTGACAAAGGCTGATGCTCCTGCCTTAGCAGCTTCGTTCCAGTGCAGTTTCATGCTGTCAGGGGGCTCTATGGCACAGCAGGTGACCGCTCAGGTGTTTGACCTCAAGGTGCTGGCCTGCCCCTTCCTCCAGGGGAAAGCAAAGAAGAATGTCACCACGGTAAGCCCCTTTGCATGTATTAGGGAAGTTGACTTTTTTTCTGAAAATAGAAAGGTTGCATTGACCACAATACTTTGCTTGTGTTCTTTTAAGGTGGTGCAACCATGCTCTTTAGCTGTGGAAGCCACGATGAATACTTCTGGAGTGCAAAGTGTGGATGTGATCATGGACACATTGATTGTGAAAGTTAGTAGCAAATCGCATTCTGTCGCCCTGGTGCTTCTGTGTATTCCTAGAAAAAATCTGCCGCTGAGTTCAGATCTACAGTGTGTAGGGTAGATAATCTAGTATCCCGTGCCTTCCTCTATTGGACATTTTAAATCTCACTTTAGGCTGTGTGCTAGTAAGGGAGAATGTCTGCAGTACATAATACTGTCCTCTGACAAAGGGAGGTTACCTCTCTTGGTGGCCGTGCAGCTTCTGCCTTGTGGTCATCCATAGTAAAAATACTGGTTTGATTTTATCAGGAGTAATCTTACCACCACTCTGAAAATATCCCCATCTTTAAAATAGCAGCTCTTCATCAGAGGCTGATACGTGGAAGGCCCTTGATTTAAATCAGCCTTTGACTGTGCACGCAGGATTACGGGGTTTAAATGCAAATGCATTTGCAAAGCAATAGGAAGCCTGCCTTTTCAAGTTTACCCACTGTCTACAACAGTGTTTTTCAAACTTGGCAACTTTAAGAGGTGTGGACGGCGTGCTGGCTGGGGAATTCTGGGAGCTGAAGTCCACACCTCTTAAAGTTGCCACGTTTGAAAAATACCGGTCTACAATTAGTACATATATAGAAAGTGCATAGTTCAGCTCTAATTTCCTTTTTTTTTTTTAAGGTTTCACCAATAATTCTCAACACTGTAATGACTATCCTGGCTGCCATGAAGTCACAGGCAAAGGAGGAAGAATCTGGAGGGATTGCTTGTAATCCTGGGAACCTCTGGAGCATCAAATCCGTTGACCAGTGCCAGAATTGGTTCCTGGGCGTCGATATGGCCACGGAAGTCACTGAAACCTTCCTAGCCAGCGAGCAGTGTGAAAAAAAGGAGCGCTTTGAGGTGGAGGTGAAATCGGTTCAGGTCACCCTGGAGTGTGGATTGGGACATCGTACCGTTCCTTTATTATTAGCAGAATCTGCGTTTTCTGGAACCGTGAGAAATTGGTCTTCTCTCATGACAGCCAGAGCTGACATGACGCTGGAGGTATGTCAGTAGGGGCGATAGCTTCGAATTTGGGCGTCCCTCTTTTAAATGGCTTCGTTGCTAGGGTCGGCAGTCCCTTGAACTTGTAATAGGTTTCCATGATTCTTGAGTTTGGTTTGTTGATCGGGAAGAGAAAGATAGATAGAGTTCAGCTTTGTGTTCACTCCTGCATTCCAGGTGCATTATTACAATGAAACACACGCTCTCTGGGAGCCTCTTATAGAACAAGTGGATAGAGAAGGACGTCGGTGGAACTTAAAGTTGGAAGTAAACAATTTAAAGTTTCTGTTTAGCCATGTGTTTTCTGTGGTTTATAAAAATGCAAAGTGTATATTTAGCATGCGTTGGGGAAATTGGTGGTCTGGACTTCATTATGCAGCAGTGCAGCCTCATTTCATTTCCTTGTTTCAGTCTGTCCTCTGCCACATAGAAACAGCATTTCAGGACCAGTTACAGAATTAATATTAATCCAATGCAAGCATAATTTGCTAATATTGTTTTCTCTAATGATTGAATAGTTGAAGAATATGTATTATTCTGTATTATGTTTAATTCTAAAGTACCACGTGCTAAATGCATTAAGTAAGAGTTTGTTTTCTTTTAAATTCACATTCACCACAAGTTGTTGTTCCTTAAAGCGTATCTATAAAGTTAAAGGAACCCTTTATCTGCATTCATCATTCTTAATTTTATTTTTGGGAAGTAAGAGAGTTAATCATTTGGGTGTAATGCTGCCTTTATTCTAGACATTCATAGACCAAAGGACAAATTACTGTCCAAACCAAACCTGGCAGGCCAAATTGTGCCTTCATCATGATTCTGAGGGGCATATATTTGACTCCGTCCTTTTCCTTTCTAGATGAAGACAAACCCTGAACAGGAAAGAAGTCTGTTGCCAGGAGATGACTTTATTGTTCTACCTGAACCACAACAAATGATCAGTATCTCGTCAAAAGATACCATGAATATAACAATATCCAAGTGTTGCCTAACTGTCCTTAATAATCTAGCCAAGGTGACTTCTGTGACCAAAGGGGGTAACAAAAAGGCCAGCTCTTCTTGCACTCATATCTTGCAGAGGCATTATTTTTCTGCTTTGATGTCTCAGTTTGCAAGTTGAAGATACCTTGGTTTCTTGAAGAAGTATCATCCTTTTCTTGTATAGCAATCATGCAGCAAAAATCTGTTATTTATCCATAGTACAATAAACCTGAAATTCAGATCCTAGAGTTAAATCTAATCACAATTAATAGTATGATCGTAATGGTTGATTAACGGTGCTCCAGCTTCGTTGGCATAGCTGTTGGTAAAAGAGAGACATGGCATAGACAATCCTGCGGTGGCATTTTTTCCCGACATGCCATACTTTTAGATTTGGTGAAGGTCTGCTAAAGGGCACATTTTCTGTAGCAATGATTTAAGTTGAAATTTAAAATTAAATTTAATGATTAGTTTAACCTGTAAGTTACATGACATACAAGAAAGAACCCTAAAGTTCAGATAGACTTCTTCAAGCGTTAGAGGGGGTTTTAATTTCTGTAATTGGTATTACATCACAGTTTTTAAAGTAAAGTTTGGCTTTATTTTTAGGGCTTTTCAGAGGGAGCTGCTTCCACTTACGACTATGCTTTGAAAGACAGGGCTCCCTTTACTGTCAGGAATGCTTTGGGAATTCCCCTCAGAGTTCATGCGTGCAAAAGCCTCCAGGTTGTTGGGCTGCCTGCAAGTGATGATATTCACGATATAGGAATTGGTCAGAGTTTAGAACTGGAGTATGCTACCTCGGAGACTCTGAACAAAGGAAACCGAAGCATCTTACATCGCCAAGACAGTTCTCTGTTAACACTGAGCTTTGGTAAGGTGAAACAAAGTGTTTGGAAATGTTTCCAAATGACTAAGAATGATTTTCAGACAAGGGCTTCTGAAAACTCTTCTTTTGAGATTAGCAGGGGTTACCTTGTTGTCTTCCATTGATTGAATAAGTGGAAATTTACTTTGGTGGAGGAACACTCATATCGTATCTTTTTTTTTTTTCAGAAGAAACCTTTTAATTATCAATACTGGTTTGGATTTTGAAGTTTTTCCATTCTCTCTTGCATTTGGAATTATTCCAGCCATTCAAAAAAAGTACCGTGTGTTATCTTAGGAGGCCTTCTGGAGAAAGAATGCTCTTGTACATAAAAGCAAAAAGTTATCCGCAGGATAAAATATTAGTATTTTAGGCGTAAAGCTGCATTTAGTATCCTTCTCCTTGAGAGGTTTATTTTTCACTGGCAGGGAATTTTTGACTGAATTTTTTTCATTACTTAGTTGCATGATCTACCACAGTTCTATGACAAGAAATGTTTTATTTTCCTTGTAAGCAGATGAAGTTGCATACAGTAGCTGTAAGTTTCTGGAACTGAGGAATCATGGCTTGAATTATAGTTGAATTTTAGACTTTTTTTTTTTTAAGAAAAACTGGTGAAGGAATAACATACATGGAATCTGATGTTGTTTTGATGTAAAACAGCGCCTGAAGGATACAGTGAAGTGGCTGGTGTTCCCATAGCAAAGCCAGGGAGAAGACTGCATAGTGTCAGAGAGCCTGAAAGCAGTTCCTCCAATACAGTCGTCGTGCAGATAGACGCAGAAGAAGGAAACAAAGTGATTACACTTCGCTCCCCTCTCCAGGTAAATCATGGTGTTCGGAGCCTGCCTTGTGAAGGCCTTGTGCACATCGAGCGTGCCGTGAAAACTCCAATAAGCTGTACTTTCCTGCAGCACCGA